>CM070776.1:130421838-131681481 GCA_036346955.1 Dipus sagitta
TTCTATTCATGCATTCTTTATGACCACAATACTGTCCCTTTGGTCTCTACTTTCTCACCCTCCAAGCAACACCGGCTTCAGCTTCTGCCTTATTCTTCTTCTATGACTTGACATAGTTCTTTCTGTTTAGTTTCTACATGAAAGGGGCATGATATAATTTTTTAAATTTTGAACCACAATCCTATCACTTAGCTAAATTCCCAGTTAGTACAGAAAATGGCAGAATCTCTTTTCTTACGCTATCCATCATTCAAAACTGGGAGCAGCAAGAGTGAGCTACCAATAAGCAGTGTGGCTGGACTAGCAGCTCTTAAAACCTGTGACACCCTGGCAGTCTGCTTTGCTGTTCTTTTCCTCCTATGGCTAAACTCTCCCACTAAAATGTCATCCAAAATAAACCATTGCTTCACTTAAACTGCTTTATACTATCCTTTTTTACCTAGCAAGAAGAAGTTAGTCATTACATTCTCTTGTAATGTTATTATTTATTTTATATTACTTATAACAGGTTATTCTCTTTTGTACCCTCCCCCCAGATCTGATTACCCTCCTCAGAGGGATTATGTTATTCACTTAATGTACATGAAGTCCTCAGTCACTCCCTGTGGGGTTGCAGGGGATGCTGCCTCAGGATAGTCCTGCCCACTCTGTGGCAATTACAATCTTTCGGCTGCTCCCAGTTCTTCGATGTTCCCTGAGCCATAGCAGGGTTGAGGGCAGTTCAATGTAGGGTTGAGCTTTCTGGATTTTCTGGATTTCTGTCTTGACAGAGTTTGAATGATCACTGTGTGAGCCACCATCAACCTCAGGCTGGTTATCATACTAGCAGTCTGTACAGTGTTCACTTTATGAATTCCCCTGCAATTTTTCCTGGAATGTGGCTCTGTTAAAGGTAGCATATCTCATGGTAGGTAGTTGGCTAGCTTCTGCCAAATTGACTGATCTTGATTCTCCTCCGTTTTGTCTGCCATTGGTAAAACAAAGCAGATTCTCCAAACAAGACTGAGAGCAGTTGAGGTACAGGGGAGTGTGCAAATTTGAGTGATGTTTTTAAGTGTACACACCCATACATATTTTCTAGAGAGCAGTAAGGAATTCCCTCTAGAGTCTATGAGTTTCCAGACAATGGGATTCTGACTTGGTTTTCAGGACCAGATATGAGATCTGTCCAAATGAGGGGGCCTGAGGTATATTTAGGGAACAGTAGGTTACCCACAGAGGGTACCACTACTGCACAAATTTTTACTTCTTGACAAGCTACTTGTTTTTGTGTTCTGTATGGTCTCCTGCTTATTAATGCTGTTGGTGACCATTTTCTTCCAGTGGCTCCAGTAGGGTTTCCAAAATGATGAGGGCTAGGCAGGTAAAAGCTAGTTCCCTTTCGGTTCCACCACTATATTGTGATGTTCTTTGAGCTCAGCCAGTGGGGTCTTCATCAGTAGGATCTTACCTTTTTGCTCTGGCAGGTAATCAAATGTTTTGGCAATGGCCTGCATTGTCCTGTGGACCACATAAGTGTCCTCGCAAACAGCTCACTGTGGCAGACAACCCAACTCTGTGCCTGGGGTTTTATTGGCTAGAGTCTATGACTTTAAATTTCAGATTTACCCACCTGATGCCCAGATGGTTCCTCTCCCCATTTATTGTTGGTTATATCTTGTAGAATGCTAGCCATCGTGGTTTTTGTGGAACTTATTAATGTTATTTTAACTTCTGCGTGATTCCCTCCCCACACTCCCTACCCTGAATCCCTCTAAACTTCTGTGAGTAAAGTATTGGAAATGTCTCTGGGTGAATATAAACTTGTTTAGATGGACACAGTTTATCACACAGGACCCAAATAGTGTCTTTCATTGTGAAGTAGGATACATCATCTGTAGTCAGGTCTCCTTTATAAGTACAAGGACACTTGCTCCTGGGAGACAAGCAAAGTCAAATTCCACCTGACCCCTTCTCTATGGCAAGCAAGTCCATTGAACAGTAGAGCTTACTGCAACTTTTTGATTGTGAAATGGAAATGTTCTCCTCACTAATGGTAAGAGTTCTTTCCTTGCCTGCATACCTCTGGTAGGACTTGCTGGCAGAAATTAGCTTGAAGGTATTCTGTTTTCTCTACTTCCCTCAAAGCCTATTCATACAATGATGAAGTGGCACATTGCAAGGGCTCGTGTCCCTTGCAGAAACAAACAATACCTTTCAGATTGCAGCATTTTCCACAGGATCCAGGAATCACAGAGCTCCTGCTGTGGTTTATCAATGTTTGTTAGAAACCTGAAAGTACATGAGGACCATTTGCTGCAGTAGAACATGGGTAATGAATTTTGTTTCATTCCCTTACTAGACCCAGGACATAAAGTGCCAGACTTTGCCTGATAGTCACAGTTTCCATTTAGGAAGTCACATACACACACACGCTGGAGAGGGATCATAAGCCAAGACTTGGGAAGGCTAAGGTGGCTGCTATTGCTGCCAACATCCTCTAAATCTATCTTGCTGAAAAGCATGCATGTTTGATGGTTGGGCAGGATTATTTTAAACTCAAGGCCAAGAGTTGCTCACAAGTGAGGGTAGACTTTCTTGACTATCTGAGGAAATTGCTCAATGATCCCTTTTCAAGATGCTCTCGTTCATCAAAGGATGTATCATTTTGTATTCCCAGACCAGGTAATCCACCAGGATCTGTCATTTGCTCTTTAGAATATCATTCTCTGAGGTCTCATTTGAGGGTGGAGTCCTGGAGGATCTGGCCCTTCCTACCTCTGGGCCCTTGACACCTTTTTCACATATTTTATGTGCAACACTTTTAGCAGCATTTTTTATACATACAGCTCCCAAGTGTATTGAGGGAAATATGCATTGCCCAGAAATTCTTTGAGCTCTTGAATCTGATGTTTGACTTGTCTCACCTTCTCATATTTAGGGAAATTTTTATTAATGTCCCTGGGCCTGATCAGGAAAATTATTTAGGTGACAATGGAGTTTGGTTGATAGAATATGTCACTGGGGCACCTGCATCAGAAAAATGATATATTTTAACTTCTTCTTCAGTTTGGAGTACCTTGGCTTTGGCAGATGTGACTCCCCCCTTACCTGATTTTCATAAGAGCTGCACTCAAAGTACTCACATATTCCTATTATGTTCAGTTTGAATACCCTGGTAATATGCCTTTAGCCTCCTTTGAAACTGTTTGTGCCCCATCATTTCTACTCACATTTGGTACTTTTCTACTCTCCTTGAAATATCAATGTTTTCTATGAGTCCATAAGCCTATAAAATATGTACAGTGTTCACAAGGCACAAATTTTCATTGAACCAAAAGATCACTGAAAATGTGCTTAACATTTTCAAACTGGTAATTTATTTTAAAACTTACTTTATTCAATATACTAAACCGTGTCATAGTGAAATTTTCCCTATCTATTTCCCCTACATTGTTTGAGATATATAACTTAATTTTTTCATGTATTTTTGTTATTTATCTTTAGATGTTTTTTCACTGTTTCAGAAATCTATGTTGCACTGTGTTGCAATGTAGTAATGAGATCCTATGTAGATCACATTACACTTATTTAACCCCCCAGTCAAACTGAACCACTAATACTCCTGTCCAAGTACCAGTGGCTGTGCCATTGAAGAGAAAGACTTCTCCCTCCCTTAGCAACCACTAAGTGAATATGCTTACCTCCTCAGGAATGAGAGTGGCCCCATAACACCCTCCCCTATCCATTATAGCTATTACACATATTAACTAAAAAAGCTGTGGAACCTGTTCAAGATTTTCACATGAACATGACAATCCTCATTCTGTAACTCACTTTAGTACCTGAGATTTCATGAATGTCAGATGAGCCCCAAACTCCCCATATCATTAAGGATGGTCAAGAATTCTTATGCTGCTACCTATACTTCCAAAATGTTGGGATCTGTGCTTTGCATTTTCTCATATTTTCAAATACTGTATTGTGACTAGATTCATTATCACCTCCAAATATTGAGATATTGCTAGCCAACCATGGTCTCTGCCATGCCTCTGCCAGCCATGGTCAGGGCTCTGTTAATGAGACATTTGTACTTTTCTTTATTTTTTAAGGAATTATTTATTTATATATATAATTATATAATATTATTATTTATAATATATTGTATAAATATAGTAATATTTATATTACTTATTATAAATTACAGGGTTTTCACTTTTATTTGTATTATATTTCTTAATTATCATGTGAAAAATGCTACCTATTTGTACATTATATATTAAGAACAAAAATGAAATGTTCATTGGAAAGCTTTTGCATAATGGAAGATTAAAAAAAAACTTAACCTATAATGAAATTTGTTGCATACTTTGGAAACAAACCATATTTTCCCTTCTTCCACACTGACAACACCTGTAAATCTAAGCAAAAGGAGTGTTGTAGTTTGAATGGATGTCCCCCAATACATTCTGGAGTTGGTTAAAGCCTACAACTTAGTAGATTTTGAGCTGCCTGGCAGGAGCTGTCACTGTGGGTGGATCCTAATTTTCAGTCCTAAGATGTGCTAGGTATTCACAGTGTATGAGCTCTGACTGAGTTGTTCAGTTATGATGCTAATGGTGGTATTTCTCTCTGTGTGGGTCTGTGAAAGGTTTTAATGCCAATACGGAAACACCCTGGATCTGTAACCTCCACGCATCACTTGCTCCTGATTTGGAAGTTCAGTTCAGCAAAGGGAAAATGACTACCACAGAATAGACCCAGAAAACTTTAATGGAACATTACCAGTGCTAAATCTGAAGACTTGTCAAGAACAGAGGTTGAATTCATGTGTGGATAATGGCCAACTATCATAAAGGAATTTGACTGCATAATCATTTAATTTCTCATTATTGTTTAATAACAGAAGAAAATGTAGTCACATTTTTCATCTATTAGGAAACACTGCATGACTAAATTAAGATATTAACAACTTTCATATAACATTATTTTCCTACCCATCACAAAGTCTAAATATAAAACTGAAGTGAACCTTTCACAAAAAGAAAACTTTGGATCCTTCAAGAGGATATTAATAGAGATGTATCTGTTTGTATTCTGAACTTCAGGGAAGAATTTGCTAACACAAACCAGAAAATTTATTTTAAAATTATATTCATGTGTAATAAGGCCAATCCAGAAATATGGTTCAATTCCAAAGGAAAGGCTAAGACAGGTCTCACTTCTTATGGCAGCTAGACTTGCCCTTAGAATGTCCCTTGTCTTTGTCTTTTGTACCACCCTTGGTTGCACACTCAGCTTTGCCTTTATTTTCCTCTTGCCGCCAGGCATCTTCATAGACGGGGGTGGGGGCGAATCACAGAGGGAGACATATTCGTTGTACTTGGCCACAAAGTCCAGGATTTTCGCCATGCAAACTGCAGTAAAAGCTTGTGAGCCCCACAGGAATTCATAGGTGGGTGGGTCACTATGAGGAATGTGGTGGTACTCCAGGTACTTTTCCTGCACTAGATCATGGGTGATGACCTTCCTGGCATCCCCATGTATGATGTGCAGGATCCCATCATAGATGCCTAGTTGCTGAAGGAGTAGTCAGATTTTCTCTTCAGTAGCACAGTGCTCATTTAAATAGATGAAACTCAGGATGGGAGTCAGAATGCCCATGGTGGGCATTCCCAGTGGGCTGCAGTCACTCCCTTCAGTCTTGAAATGTAGCTTGCTGACAAGCTTGTACAACTTGCCACTGGGCTTTACATCTTCCAACTTAAGGCCAAAACCTACATACAAGAAGTGGCAGGTTCTCTTGAGGATCTCGGGGAATTGTTCCTTAAAACTTTTGCTGATGACTCTCACCATTTCTCCCCTCATCAAGGGCTCATTCATTTTTTACTTGGCGAGCATGTAATCCATCAGCTTTTTGGTCTTGCTATGCAGAGGATCATTCGTTGGTTCTTCTCTGAAGGAGCAAAATACATGGGATTTGGCCCTTGATCTGTTCACCAGACCTTCTGAGGGTATTGCCTGTACCAGAATCAGTGGGGGGTACAGGTGACTGGGACGTGTGTGGGAAGCCAGCAGTAGATGTGCTGGTAGGAACATCTCCAGAAGCATATGCGGAGCAGGAGGGAGACTTTCCTTCTTCTGATGCCCTTCCCAGAGCATCTTTGAGCATCTGGGGCTGAACTCTGTTTTGGTCACGTCACTCTTGAGCAGATGTCTTACTCTTCTTTCCTCAGGGCATGATGAGCATGAGCAGGGATGGCAGCTGGCAGGAAAGTTGGGAGCAGACCAGATGACAGAAATACCTGCATCAGGAAAAAGAGACACAATGAATCCATTCAGCAGTTAGGCAGCCTTTGCATTCCACCTTTCCTCCCCTGCTTTTCCCTGATTTCCATGAGTGCAGTGCTGTGTGAACCTATCCTGATCTTCTTGCCACTCACAAACACTGCTTCTCATCAGCCTGTAGTTATTGACTGCTAAGGTACTTCCAGACCTCCTGTCTTTTATTGCAGGAGCCCTGACGCTTTCATTGAGAGAAAACAATGTGATGCTATGCTTGTTATATCAACATTTCCTGAGGACCCCAGGAGGATAGCTTTTGGAAGCTTCAGTACACTTCTTTAACAAAGTTTGTAGGCTGCTTTGAATTCTGTTAAGTTTTTTTTTTTTATTCTTCCAAGGTTACTGTGGCCCAAAGATGTCCCTTTTTATCCTTCCTTTGACACCAATTGCTGTTCAGTACCACACTCCTCTGGATACTGTCTGGAAACTTTAGAATGAGGATATCTCCCTTTGGAAGGTGTTGAAGAAATGGGGACATGCTGAACTTGCCAATTCTTCCCTTGTCTGTGTGGTAGAATTTCTGTGGAAAATGACTGTGTCTACTTCTAACATCATCTCTGTGGAAACGACAGGACAAGTATTCCAAATGTCTGTGTTCTCTCAGGATTTCCTGCCCTTGGAATGACCGAATGCCCCATAATTCAATCTTTTCAGGTGTAAGGGGTTGGCTTAGGTTTTATAACTGGACTATGCCAAGCCTGCCTCCCTTTGAGACCTCTCTCATGGCAATGAGTGAACATCTTATATACTAAGAAGGTCTTGCATGAGCCTTTGTGGAATTTCTAAGCTGCTCCAAGGATGCCATTGTCATTCCACCCTTATAACATTAGGTTCCTCATCAAACACTCTAAAGTTTTCATTATTTCCCTTTTCAGTGTTCGTGAGAAAAACACTTGCTATCAGGATGGACAGTGTGTGGGAAGGCTTGGTGGCTCTGGAGTGAGTAAGCCAGATACACCTCCTCCCACCTCCCCAGTTTGAATTCCATGAGCAGACTGTGAGAGGGCAGGCACAGCTGTCTAGAGAGAGTAGGCCTGACCCCTGTATATTGGCTCCTCCCAACACCCCAGCTTCTCATAGGTCTTATTGTGCCTTGCTTGGGGAAGTGTGGTCCCACTATGAGCTGTGGAATCAGAACTTTTGCTCTGCTATCCTCCCTAGCCACTAGGTACCAACATCCCTATTCACTTCAGTCAGAGGGAGAATGGGCAAAAGGATAAAAACTTGCTTCCTCCTCAATAAAATAGTCTTCCTAAAATGAGTAGACAACAATGCAAAAAAAGCCAAAGAAAGTCAGAAAACTAAGAGATCTCCACCAAGGATGCCTAGTCCTACAATGGAAGACTCCAGTTAAATCATAAAAAAATCAGCAAAAAATCCTTCCCAAAATGAAAACACAACAACTAATGATACCATGATAAAAGAAAGATGAAACACTGAAGTTCAAGCAAAATATCAAAGAACCAAAAAAGTCATATCAATGAAACTGAAGAAAATTGTCTCATAGAGCTTTCAGCTTTTGACAGTAGGCTTAACTTGATTGAAGAAAATGTTAGAACCCTCCAAAGAGGTGTGAATAAATTGAAAGTAATCAAGAACTGGAAGGTGCTACATAAGAGACTAGGGGAAAATCACCAACATCTATCTAAGCAACTCGTTGTCTCATTACTAAAAATCCAGATCATGGGTATACCAGAAGGAGATGAAATCCAGACCAAAAAAGGACAAAAATGGCTTCTTTTTACTCATCAAGGGAATGATCCCACATGAGCACATCACAAACATAAATATATATGCCTCCAAACACAGGGGCACTACAGTTTATAAAACAAAATTTACTCAAAATAAAAGAGAAATAAATACCAATACCATCATCAATGGAGACTTCAATACTCCACTATCATCAATAGACAGATTATCCAAGCAGAAAATCAAAAGGGTAATAATAGAGCTCAACAACATCATAAATCAACTAGCCCTAACAGATATCTAGAGAACTTTCCACCCCAACTCTACAGAATACATATTCCTCTCAGCAGCCCATGGAATCTTCTCCAAAACTGACAATATATTAGGCCATTTCACAACTTCTAAAGGTGAAAATTCCTTCAGCAAAGTGTCAGGATACAAAATCAATGCACAAAAATAAGTAGCTTTTCTATATGCAAAGGACAAATACAGAGAGAAAGAAAGGAGTGAGACTGTATAATGAAAACTTAAAAACACTCAAGAAAGAAACAGGAGGAATTAAGAAGATGGAAGGACCTCCCATGTTCCTGGATAGGTAGAATTTATATTGTGAAAATGGCAATTCTACCAAAAGCAGTATACAAATTTTAAGTAATACTAATAAAAAAAGCAGCATCATTCTTCACTGAGTCTGAAAAATTGTTCTGAAAATTCATAGGGAATGGCAGAAGGCCTCAGATATCCAAACATATACTTAGGAAAAGAAACAACATTGGTGGTATCACCATACCTGGATCTAAAGCTACATTACATAGCCATAGTGACAAAGAAAGAATGGTAGTGGAATAAAGACAGAAACATAGACCAATACAAGAGATTTGAAAACACAGACTTTAGGGCAATCAACTGCAGCTGCTTGATCTTTAACAAAGGTGCCAATAATGTAGATTGGAGGAAAGAGAGCATTTTAAACAAAAGGTGTTGTACAAATTGGATGACCATATGTAGAAAAATGAAACTAGAACCACTCATTTCACCATACACAAAAATAAAGTCCAAATGTATTAAAGACCTAAATATAAGTCCTGAAATACATCACCTAGTGGAAGAAAAAAATAGGAAGCACTCTCCATGATATAGTACTGGGAAAAGACTTCCTGAACAAAACTGCAGTAGCCAAGGAAATTAAAAAAGCACTCAACCAATTGGATCTCATGAAGCTAAACTGCTTTTGCACAGAAAAACATACCATAAGCAGAGTCAATAGATTACCCACAGAATGGGAGAAAATCTTTGTCAGCTATACCACTGATGGAAGCTTAATATCTAGAATCTACAAAGAACTCAAAATAACAATAAAACAAGCAAACCACTCCAACAGTGGGTCAGAGAACTAAATAGGAAGTTTTCGGATGAAGAATTACAAATGCTAAAACACACTTGAGAAAATGTTTAACATCCCTAACCATTAAGGAAATTCAAGTTAAAACAACTATGAGGTTTCATGTTAACCCAGTAAGGATAGCAAACATTAAAAAATCAAACGAAAACAAATGTTGGCAAGAATGTGGAGAAATAGGGACCCTCATTCACTGCTTGTGGAAATGTAAGTTGGTACAACCACTATGGAAATCAATTTGGAAAAGGATGAATATAGAGTTACCAACAGACCCTGTTATTCCCTTACTGGGCATTATAAAAGCTCCATATCTCAGTTCAGAAATATTTGCTCAACCATGTTTACAGCTGCTCAATTTATCATAGCTAAAATCTTGAATCAACCCAGTGTCCATCATTGTATGAATGTTTAACCAATATGTGGTATAACTACATGATGGAATTATACTCACCAGTAAGAAAAAAGTTGGCACATTGAAAGTTGTACCAGAATGGTCAAACCTGGAAGAGATCATTTTAAGTGAACTCACACAATCACAGAAAGACAACCATCTCATGTTCTCACTCATCTCCAGTTCCTAACATGGATCAGCCCAAGTTGGTTTCATAACTGAATAGCAACTTGAGGCTTGGACAAGAGGGAGGGTAGGGCTTAGGGGAAGGGATAGGGTGATGAAGACTGACCTTAATCTTCTACAGCTTCTCTCTCTCTCTCTCTCTCTCTCTCTCTCATTATCCTCTCTGTTTTATATTACTTATCTTTTTCTTCCTTCTCTTAGTGAGCACTGACCTGTAACTTCCAGTACCAGCAGGTGGCTATCATCCACAATGAGCTTCTGATCAGAGAGACCTACGAGGTTTCATAAAAGAATGACAGATTTCTGTCAGAGTACTTGATGACCTACCAAAGGTTAGTGGTAAGGGCCTACTGCTAAAGACACCATATGAGGTTGACATGTGACATGGCTGGAAGCCAGAAAAGATTAAGTTCCCAGATAGCAGATCTAGAGCCAGAAGGTGCTACATGGGCGATTGGGGAAAATGACCTATATCTGTCCAGGCAACTCATGGTCTAACCTCCTGAATAGCAAATAACCTGTTTTGATGCTCATGCAAGTGCAATAGTGGCACACAGCCATGGTGGGAAATCAACTACTCTTGATTTGGTTAACTAATCTGCTCAGTGGAATGGAACCCATAGATGAGCTGGGAAACTAGTCAGAAACATATCCAAAAAATGAGCCCTATATCAATTATCAAGCTACCGCCAATCATGGGCTACAAGAGGGCCTGCACCTATTAAATTATCTCTAAAAAAATAAGGGTTATCCCACTTATCTAGTGCTGACTTTACTCTCCATTGGAGAATCTGCATCTCTTTTTCAGATAGAAGCAGATCCTAAGGAGAGAACCACCCCATCATACCTCAAAAGTACCCCAGCTGAAACTAAGAATAATAGGAGAATCAAGCAAGGGTGCTGTTTTCTTGGTGAACCTGGTACCAGCATAAGGGTGAAGGAGATTGACACAGAGAACAATCAACTCCTACCAAATCAGATATCGAGAGACACAGAGGCTCCCAACACCTCATCACTGAAGCAGACCTAACGTGAACCCAACATGGCTCAGGGAAATTTGTGGAAGAGGGGGCAGAAAGATTGTCAGAGCCACACGTTGGGTCATGATACACAGAGACATTTCCTCCTACCCATAACTGAGGGCTAACTCCACAACACATGACACATATACTTCAACGAGGATGGTCAGGGAGAGGGGTGAGGACATGGAGGAGGGTAACAGTGGTACCAAGTTGACTGTATTCACTGACTAAAAACTAATTACTAAAAAAGAAATTAAAATTGGGATCAAAAGGTGGGGTCATTGATGCTAGAAACGTATCTGAAGCTTTGGTCATTTCGGACAGATTTGAGGGAGAAATTGTAATGATTGCAAACCTTGTCCTAAGAGACACCTTGAAGTGCTGTAAGTACAGTTTTATGGAATATTCAGAGTTGACAGATCAGAGTGTAGTAAGAACTATGCAGTGTAAGTTTTGCCTTCTGAGGATGAGAAAGAGCTTGAGATTTTTTTAAAGTTTTGTTCATTTTTATTTATTTATTTGAGAGAGACGGACAGAGAGTGAAGAGGGAGAAAGAGAGAGAGAGTGAGAATGAGCACATCAGGGCCTCCAGCCACTGCAAATGAACTCCAGATGCATGGGCCACCTTGTGCATATGGCTTATGTGGGTACTGGGGAATGGAGCCTCAAACCAGTATCCTTAGGCTTCATAGGCAAGTGCTTAACCACTAAGCCATCTCTCTAGCCATGAGCTTGAGATTTTGCCAGACTTGGCAAGAAACATTTTGTGTGAAAGGCTTGTTGTTTTGTGCATGTCCTGAGAAATTGTGCAGGGTTGCCTTACAGTGAAAGGACTGGAATGAGTACAGTATATGGCAAAGAGAAAAACGATAATTTTCAGTAGAAACTGCTGTCCATTCATCTGCAACATTTTGAGAGATGACAGCCATTGAGATTGAGCCAGCTCTTATGCATTAGGAAATCAGAATGAATGCAGAAACTGGAAGGGGCCTGAATGCAGTAGTATCCTGCTCATCAAAGTTCGCTTTATAATCCTCCCTGTATTAATAGACTGTTAGCTTACCTGATACAATGGAGTATAAGAAATGTAGGAAAGAGATGGTCATTGAATTTGTGGCCCTTTTTCATTTTGGAAATGGCCAAGAGCATTGTGAAGGAAGCTTGTTGAATTACCTGTATGGTGACCTACTGGAGCCATAAAGCTAAACCATGGATTGGAGTTGAGACCCAATTGAGGTGCCATGACTATGGGATGGCTGTCAATGAGTGTTTCCAGAACCAGAGGAAATGTTTCAAGTCTGTGAGTATCCTAGCTGGAGGGAAGGAAATTGTACTCCGGAGGCATGTCTCTGGTTAGATTCATCAGAGTTGGAGACTTGTCACTGGTTAGAATTTTTGGAATTGGAGAATTGTCACTGGTTAGAGCTGTCAGACTTGGAGCTACAATGTGTGATGTTGCTCATGTATTTTTTAACACTTGCATTGGTTCAATTTTTCTTTATTAGGACCAGTGTGATTTTTTGGATTGTGAGTGTTTATTATGTGCCATTATATTTACATTTTTATTGTTGTTATTATGTCTCAGTTTTAAAAAATCTTGGACTTTCAGGCTATTTCAACATCATTGAGATTGATAAAAACTATGGGGACTTTTAAAGTTTCACTTAATATGTTACATTTTAATCATGGATGGTTATAAGTTTGTGTGTGCCAGGAGTAGAATGTGGTACTTTGATTCAGGTGCCCCCTATAAACTTATGTCTTCTGAATGCTAGGTCCCCAGTGGATGGCAATTTGGGAATTGGATCCTCCTGGAGGTGGTGTATTGTTGGGGGTGAGCTTATGGGTAGTATAGCCAGCTTCCCCTTGCCAGTTTATGACACAGTGTTCTGTTGTGGTTTTCCATCTCATGTTGTCAAGAGGTAATGATCATCGAGTGCTCATGTCATTATTTCTACCCTGCTATCATGGAGCTTACCCGCTTGAGTCTGTAGGCAACAATGAACACTTTCCTTCCACAAGCTCCTATTGTTCAAATGTCTTCTGCAGACAATGTGAAGCTGAGTTCACTGCCATGTAATGTTCCTTTTCATCAAAATATGAACATATTTTGATGATAGAATAACAGGTAGCCCATGATGAAAGTGTATCCCATATAAACCAAAAAGATAAGGCCAAGGGAAGATAATGGAGCAAGTCCTGGTGCTCTGTTTGAAAATGAGATCACAGGAAGAAGTTGTTTGTAGTGACTGTAAAATCTATTGATTTTTTGCTTTTCTTATGCTCTAGTATCTGGATAATAATTTTACTGGTGCCTATTAAGTAATTATTTTTTCATGATGAGAATAGAGAATTATACAAGGCACAGGGTATATTCATTCATTGTTGTTTTCCAAAATGAACAATTACTCAATATTTCCTGTGGAATGCATGTTTCAATTTGCAATTGGCATTTCTTGACCCTAAAAGAATGCAATGTTATTTGAATAGGAAAATCCTTAAAAAATGGAATCATAGTCATAGATCCTTTGAGAAAGGAAGGTAGAGAAAAAAGAAGTATTGAGTATTTCTTGGTTTCATTTACTCCAAGAACACCAGCTTCAAGAAGCCCAACCTACTATTGTTAGGCTTGATTGACCTGACAGATCTGTGAAGGTAAGCTATGGTTGTTTTACTCTTGGAAGATGTTTACAGTGGCAATTCAAGGGTGTTAAGTGTCTGGAAGCTAAACTCTAACTGGAATGAAAGAGAGGAACGTTAGCTGAGCTCCTTTGATTCCTAACCTTTGTAATTGTGCTTCATCAGGAGCCTAACTTTGTATGTATGCCAGGACACAAACCAGTGGACCTGACTGGAGACAAAAAAGATCATATACCCTCCAGAAATGAGAACAAAAATCTACATACCAATGACATGACACACACTAATATATGTTTAACACTAGAATGAGGGTTCTTTTACCTGAGAACAATGGCCTCCTTACCCTTTTATTATCACCTATACAAGATGGTGAGGAACCACTGTGATTATAGTTTGCAACACCTATTTCCTTTCATTCTTACTATATTGCTATCATTAGTGTCCTACGTTACCATGTAGCCTTCTCATATTGACACCAGGTGCTGTTAAATATCACTCTGCTCTGGAGACTCTGTGGACACCTCAGAGTGAGGTTGGCTCCCTCAGGACTGAAGAAAGGAGGAGACACAACTAAAGATGTCTTCTGGACTATTCTTGTGAGAGTTTGAAAATGCTAAATAATGACAGACTTGTATTTGAAAGCTTGGCTTATGAACTTTCAAAGGTGAAGGAATTACTACAGAAAGACTTGTAAATACTGGGCTACAATTGAGGAATGTATGCCTACTAGACATAAGGACCCAGGTTTGATTCTCCAGTATATATGTACACCAGATACATAAGGTGATACATGCTTCTGGTGTTGATTTCCAGTTACCATAAACCATCGTGCACCCATTTTCTCACTCTCTCTCTCTCCCACCCACTCTCTAATAAAAAAGTTAAAAAATCAAAATGTATTTGGTTGCGTCCTGCACAACTGATACTGATTTTGGAATTATGAAATATTCATGGAGTGGTCATAAAATGCACATGGTTCCAGGAGCCTCTGCTGAGGTACTGCATATAGGCAGGGCATGATCACCCTCAGGAAGAAGCTGGCGAACCTATTGGAACATGGATTGTGGCTTGCATAGAGACCTGAAGAGGTTTTGGATACACTAAGACTGTTCACGGGCTATTATTGTGTGTTGTTAGCTCATGATAGAAGTTTTTGTTGACTATTCAGCCCAGCTGGAGGGGTAGAATTGGAAAATATGGAGACTGTCAGTCATTGGTTATGATATCATATTTGAACAGTAGATGTCTGATGTTTGTTCAATGGTTATTGAGTTTGAATTCTTCCACTCTCCCCTTGCTAGGCCTTACAAGAGTTGAAAGATTTTAATCTGTGCCTTTATTTATTTTTTATTAATTAGTTTTATATTCATCAAATACAGTCAGTTTGGTACCATTATTAGGCTCATCCATGACCAACCCTCTCCCCGTGGCCCCTCCTTGTTGAGGTATATGGGTCATGAATTGTGGAGTTAGCCCACAGTTATGGGTAAGATAAATGTCTCTGCATATTATGACCCAACATGTGGCTCTGACATTCTTTCTGCCCCCTCTTCCGCAAAATTTCCCTGAGCCATGTTGGGTTCATTTTTGGTCAGCTTCAGTGATGAGGTGTTGGAGGCCTCTGGGGCTCTGGATCTCTGATTTGGTAGAAGTTCATTTCTCTCTGTGCTGATCTCCTTCCCCCTTGTGCTGGTATCTGGTTCATCAGGAAAACAGCCCCCTTGCTTGTTTCTCCAATTTTTCTTAGTTTCAGCCAGGGCCCTTTTGAGGTATGATGGGGTGGCTCCTTAGGATCTACATCTGAAAAAGAGAAGCACATTCTCCAATGGAGAATAAGTTAGCACCAGGACAAATGAGATAACCCTTACTTTTTTATAGAGAATATAATAGGTGCAGGCCCTCTTACAGCCCATGATTGATGGTAGCTTGATATTGGAGAGTGGGCTTATGTTTGGATATGGTTCTGACTTGTTTCCCAGATCCAGCTATGGGTCCTGTACCACAGAGGGGATCAGTTAGCCAAATCAAGAGCAGTTGGTTCCCCACCATGGCTGTGTGCCACTATTGCACTTGTGTGGGCATCACAACAGGTTATTTGCTGCTAAGTAGATTAGACCATGAGTTGCTTGGACAGATATTGGTCATTTTCCCCCAGTCGCCCATGTAGCACCTTCTGGCACTAGACGCGCTGACTGTCTGGGGACTGACTCTCTTCCAACTTCCAGCCATGCCTTTCCATTTTACATGTCAACCACATAAGGTGTCTTCAGTAGTAGGGTCTTACCACTAACCTTTGGTGGGTCATCAAGTACTCTGACAGAAATCTGTCTGTCTTTTAGGAAACCTTGTAGGTCTCTCTGATCAAAAGCTCATTGTGGATGATAGCCACATGCTGGTACTGGGAGTTACAGGTCAGTGCCCACTAAGAAAAGGAGGAAAAGGATAACTAATATACAAGAGTTAGAGAGAAGAGAAAGAGAGAGGGGGGGGGGGAAGAGGGTGCGAGAGAGAGGGAGAGGGAGGGAGGGAAGATGTAGAAGATTAAGGTTAGACTTCATCATACACTTTCCAGTGTCTTGTTGTCCAGGTGTTCCCTGTAGAGGCCTGGTGAAGGGCCATTTGGTCTGCCTTTTAGGAAGTAGAATTTCATGGTACCATTGCCATTTGGGTCTATATTTGTGTTTCCCACCCCTTTGATGCCCTCCCCTCCCTCCCCATCCATCCTAGTGTCTAGTCCATGAGATGCTTGCTGGGCATGTAAGTTATCTTGGGTAGATTCAGGTTAGGTGCTGTAGATGAGTGAGACTATGTGGTGATTTTTTTCTGTGATTGGGTAAGTTCACTGAGAATGATCTGTTCCAGGTTCAACAATTTTTCCTCAAATTTCATTGTGTCATTTTTTCTTACTGCTGTATAGAACTCCATTGTGTAGATATACCACAACTTAGTTATCCATTCTTCTGGTGATGGACATCTGGGTTGATTCCAGCTCTTAGCTATTATGAATTGAGCTGCTACAAACATGGTTGAGGAAATCTCTCTGGCCGGTGGTGTGAAGGTTTTAGGGTAGATGCCCAGTAAGGGAATAACTGGGCTGTTGGTATCTGTATATTCAGCTTTTTCAGGAGTCTCCATATTGCTTTCCAAAGTGGTTGTATCATCCTACATTCCCACCAACAGTGGATGAGTGTTCCTACTTCTCCACATCCTCGTCAGCATTTATTTTTATTTGATTTTTCGATGTTTGCTATCCTTATTGGTGTAAGGTGGAATCTCATAGTTGTTTTAATTTGCATTTCTCTGATGATTAGGGATGATGAACATTTTCTTAAGTGTGTGTTTGCCATTTGTATTTCTTCCACTGTGAACTGCCTGTTCAGCTCTTTGCCCCATTATGTGAGTGGGGTGTTTGACTTCTTCCTGTTGAGATGTTTGAGTTTTTTGTAGATTTTAGAGATTAGGACTCTGTCAGTTGGATAACCCAAAAATATTTTCTCCCATTCTATGGGTAACCTATTGGCTTTGCTTATTGTATGCTTGTCTGTAAAGAAACTCTTCAGCTTCATGTGATCCCATTGGTTGAGTGACTGTTTAAGATGGTGTGCTACTGGGGTTTTGTTCAGGAAGTCTTTTTCCATTCCTATATCATAGAAAGTACTTCATAAATTTTCTTCCAGTAGTATTCAATTTTCTGGTCTTATATTGAAGTCTTTGATCCATTTGGACTTGAGTGTAGTGCATGGTGAAATGTGTGGATCACGTTTTAGTTTCCTGCATATGGTTATCAACTTTGTCCAGTAGCATTTGTTGAAGATGCTGTCATTTTTCGAGCCTATATTGTTCGGGCCTTTGTCGAATATCAAGTAGCCATCACACTCATGGAGATTGAAAAAGTAATAAAAAAAACCTCCCAAAAAAGAAGAGTCCAGGACTAGATGGCTTCTCAGCTGAATTCTATCAAACCTTCATGGAAGAACTCAAACCAGTCTTCCTCAAACTGTGCCACACAATTGGAGAACAGGGAAAGCTACCCAACTCCTTTTATGAAGCTAGCATCACCCTAATTCCAAAACCAGGCAGAGATGCCACAAGAAAAGAAAACTACCGGCCTATTTCCCTGATGAACTTAGATGCAAAGATCCTGAACAAAATCCTAGCAAACCAAATCCAACAACACATCAATAGCATTATCCACCTTGACCAAGTGGGTTTCATCCTAGGAACACAGGGTGGTTCAACATAGGGAAATCTGTCAATGTAATACACCACATAAACAAGGTTCAACATAAAAACCAGATAATCATTTCAATAGATGCAGAAAAGGCCTTTGACAAGATTCAACATCACTTCATCATCAAAACATTGGAGAGAATTGCCATGGATGGTTCCTATCTTAACATAATAACGGCAATATACAAAGCTCCTAAGGTCGAAATAATACTTAATGGAGACAGACTGGAGGAATTCCCATTAAGATCAGGAACAAGACAGGGTTGTCCACTGTCACCTCTGCTTTTCAATATAGTACTGGAAGTCCTAGCTCCAGCAATAAGACAGGAGAAGGAAATAACAGGGATACAATTTGGAAAGGAAGAAGTTAAATTAGCTCTATTCGCTGATGACATGATTCCATATGTAAGAGACCCGAGAGATTCCATCCCAAAACTCCTGAAGGTGATTAACTCCTATAGCAAAGTAGCAGGATACAAAATCAATGCACAAAAATCAGTAGCCTTTCTATATGCAAATGACAAAGATACAGAGAAAGAAATAAGGGACATAGTCCCATTTTCAATAGCAACAAAAAAAAATACCTTGGAATAATGTTAACCAAGGAAGTGAAAGATCTATACAATGAAAACCTAAAAACACTCAAAAAAGAAATTGAGGAGGACTTGAGAAAAATGGAAAGACCTCCCATGCTACTGGATAGGTGTAATTAACATTGTGAACATGACAATCCTACCAAAGGCAATATACAGATTTAATACAATTCCAATTAAAATCCCTACAGTGTTCTTCACAGAGATAGAAAAAATGATTTCAAATTTCATATGGAAAGGCAGAAGGCCTCGCATATCCAAACATATCCTCAGCAAAAGAAATACCTCTGGAGGCATCACCATACCTGATCTAAAGCTATATTACAAAGCCATAGTAATAAAAACAGCATGGTGCTGGCTTAAAAACAGGAGTATAGACTAATTGAATAGACTTGAGGACCCGGACTTTGGGTCAAGCTACTGTAGCTACTTGATATTCGACAAAGGACTGAACAATCTTTTCCTTTATATGTTGAAATTATATGAATTGTTTCATTTTACAGCACTCTGAGCTAAGTGACAATCTTAAATTTCATATTAGATTTGGGAATTCAGAACAATCTTAAGTTGTTAAAGCTTAAGGGGACCTTTGATGTTGGAATGAACACAAATTTCAACTTGAGATGGATATAATTCTACTGGGGCCCAGGGTCAGAATATAGTAGCATGAATGGTTATTCCCCAATACATCCATGAGTTTATTAATGCTTTTGATTTGGATCTCCATCCTTCTGGCAGGAGGAAGTGGCACTGTGGGTGGGTCCTAGGGTCCTCCTCTTATATGTCATAATGGACTTTTAATTCCAGTCTAAAGATATGCAAGGTATGGCAGTTTTGATGAAGTTCTGCCTTCAGTTCCAGTAATTTGCTTTCTGTTGTGGTGGTGGTTTCTTTTGGTTTTTCTGACTCTTTCTATGGGCTTTGATCTGTGAAAAGGGTCCCAAGTGTTTCTCTTGCCATTATGTAACTTACACTGAATCAGTAAGATGTCTACTACATACAATATTTCTTTCTGCATTTATGTATACTGATATAGTCATGCACAAATCCATTGTCAGAATATTGTTCATTCTATGTCTTTTTGTGATAAATATTTCATTGATGAACCTAGAACACAAAGAAACTTTTTTCATGCTCATTTATATCAAGGTTGTTTAACTATAAGAAGCATTTTTGTGCTGTACAATAAATTTTTTCATATTCTGTTGAACTGTCTATATTTTATTGTGGAAACAAGTGGCATTTCATAATCCCTACAACAGGATACAAAAGTTTCATTTTCAGCACAGCCAGAGAGATATTTATGTGCACTTAAATTGTCTTCTCTCTTGTTCTCTACCTACACCGTTCCGAATATTACAGTACTGTTGGGAGTAGAGAGTACAATCATGGGGCTAAACTACAACCTGCAAAATCATCTAACAATTCAACTTGCATTCAGTTCTACTCCATATGCCACCATAGTCTTTACCAACTATTATGTTGTTCCCAAGTCCCAAGTTTTATCTGATATTAAAGACAGACACATGCAAAACTAAAAGAGTTGTTACATACATACAATGGCATCCTGACACAGAGTATACATGCCCACTGAAAAATGGCATAAAAAGGAGACACTGGACCAATGCAAAATCCATAACAAGCTGGTAAACCAAAATCGTTGCAGTGGAAGTCCAACATATGTAAGCAGTGGTAAAAGGCTCAGGATTCCCAATTCCACTGCTCCAACTGGGATTGGCAGAGCCTGGGAAAAATTACTTTCCAAACCAGCAGTTCCCCAGTGCTTGCGTATTCAAACATGTTTGGGTCTACACAGCAGACCACAGTCCATCTTCACTGCTTCACACAGTGGTCTTAGTTGAACTCTTTGTGTGTGTGTGTGTGTGTGTGTGTGTGTGTGTGTGTGTGTGTGTAAGCACACCAGGCCATGACTTTTAAATTCAATCTTGATGAAATTCTTTGAGAATGGGAAGAATACAATTCGCAATTCTGCTAGAAGCAAATTTCCAATACGGTTTTCACTTTACATTTATATATATATATATATGTATTTCAACTTTTTTGTTTGTTTATTTTTTTTGACAGCGACAGAGAGGAGGCAGAGAGAGAGGGAGAGAGAGAGAGAGAGAGAGAGAGAGAGAGCGCCAGAGCTTCCAGCCTCTGTAAATGAACTCCAGATGCGTGCGCCCCCTTGTGCATCTGGCTAACGTGGGTCCTGGGGAATTGAGCCTCGAACCAGGGTCCTTAGGCTTCACAGGCAAGCACTTAACAGCTAAGCCATCTCTCCAGCCCTCACTTTACCTTTTAAAATTGCATGAACCAAGTTTTCAATTTTCACAATTCTCTCTCATGTTAACATATCAAACGCTCACCAAATAACCCATCAAGTTCTGTTTACAATATTGAAAGATTTGACCATTCCAAAGCACCAAATCCTTCCATATAACTCCTGTAAACACATTCCACAACAGAAAACCCCACTTGGGAAGATTCATCACAACCACAGCCTCACTTCTCACCATCATTTTTCCTGTTACCGGGACATTCTCAATGCTTGTACAAACAGCTGACAAGAAACAAGCTATGGGAATAACGGCTTAATTGCAGGCTTATGAAATCAATGTGAAGCATCATCAAAATGGCAGAAGAAGCAGATTCACTTCCAAAGGGGAGACGTGCCAGCAAAAGTCATCCAACAGGAACAGCAGAGTGCAGAGTTCTTTACACTTACTTAGTGGGGCCAGATGAAAGGATTGCTCCCAGTGACAAACCTCTCCCCCAGAAGGCTGCTGGAGACAAAAGAAGAAAAAATGAAACAATAAAAAATACCAGAGGGTGTAGGTGACAAACATTCACATACACAGCACCAAAAGCTCAACAGGCAGTGGACTGAGGAAGGTGTCAAAGGTGTTGGAGGGCTATAGGGAAAGCATGGGGTACTGGATGTTGTGACACATGAGAGATTCTGCAACAGTCCCCTAGTGCAACAGTCGATTAAGGACAATGTTGTGGGAACGGATATGTAATAGTATGTATGGGTTTCTGATAGATACTTAAATAGCGTATACGGACTAGTACCCATCATAAGAGACCAGGCATTTAGCTGTATGTCCACTGCAGTGAGCAAACAATTGCATGAGTAGGAAAAGGCAAAGAGAGAGAAGGGAGCCTATAGGGCCATGACATAGCATCAATCAGAAGCTGAGGCAGTATGATTGATTTCCAAGAATGAGAAAGGACTTGGGAGGAGGAGTTGTTGGAAAGTAAGTGTGAATGTTAGAGGAATTTTAGAATAGGGCACAGGAAATCTCTCAATTAAAAGACACTAGGCATGGAACTCTGTTATGTCCACTGGAACAAGCAAGTTGGGGAAGGAAAAAAAAGAGGAGTGTAAGGAAAGGGGGTCCATGGAGGGTTTTGGCAAATTTTGTATCATGAGAGGCTCATGCAGGAAGGTGTTTGTGCAGTAGGCTGAGGAACAGATCGAGCAGGGTGACATGCATGAAGTACAATTAGGGATTCCAGTCTCTCCTCCATACTGAACCACAGGAAAAAGGCTTCTTTTTAAATGTAAATTTTTAATTTTTTAAAATACGTTTTTATTTTAGCAAGAGAGAGAGCGAGGAGAGGGGGAGAGAATTTTCGAGTCATGGCAAACAGTCACTGCTATCCAAGGCCTTACACTAGCGCCACCTAGTGGGCATGTGCGACCTTGCACTTTTCTCACATTTGTTCGTCTGGCTTTTGTTTGATCGGGACTGCCGAACATGGCTCTTTATGCTTCACAGGCAAGGCCCTTCACAGCTAAGCCATCTCTCCAGCCCAACAAAGGCTTCTTAGCAAATTGGCCCTGTTGCCAATCAGAGCCTCCCTGTGACCGGAAGTAGTTAGGGTCACTTCCTACGTGAAGGGGCGGGACTGTGTGATAGTCGTTCTGTGTCCCAGCAGCAGCACATCCAGTCGTTTGGCGCCCATTGAGTCCTGCAAGTGGTGTGTAACGGAGGTAAGTAAGGAAAGCTCACTTCGTACTGAGAGAACGCGTTCCTTTCAAAGTCAAGAGGGATACTAGAGGTTTTACTCCTAGTTCCCTTGGCTAGCTTTCCCTGGATAGGAGGTAATGTGGATTTTGCCTTTTCAAGTTGTTGGAAGGGAACTGGGAACCTCAGAAGAAGCCCAACAAGGCAGGGGGAGGAGTCTGTGGCCATAGTTAAAGACAAGCCTTGGACCCAATGTGGTAAGAATTAGAACATGGGAGCTCTCCATGGGCGGCCGTCGACGGGAAGCAGGTGGAGTGTGGGAGAGCCGGGGCCGGGTAGGACAGGACTGAGAGAGTGTGTTTGTTCCTCTCACAGTCAAGAGGGATGCTAGAGGTTTTACTGCTAGTTCGCTTGGCTAGCTTTCCCTGGATAGGAGGTAACGTGGATTTTGCCTTTTCAAGTTGTTGGGAGGGGACAGGGAACCTCTGAAGAAGCACAGTAAGGCAGGTGGAAGAGTCTGCGGCCATAGTTAAAGACAAGCCTTGAACCCAATCTGGTAAGAATTAGAACATGGGTCAACAAGGTTGTCTCCACACTGAGCCCATTCCAGGGTATTGTACCCTAGCAAGTTGTTGGAAGACACTGGAAAAATTATAGCAACCTAATTTCATTGTGCTGGAAGTTTGGGAGATAAATCTCCCTTCACCCACAAAAACATGATAACTAGTCCAAGAGAATTTTGATTTAAAAACTAGAGAACACATGGTTTGTTGTTAAATATTCCAAGCACAACATTGACTGAGTGTGCTACATAGAGGTTATTGCCAGAGTTGCTGACCATCTTGATCACAGAAGTGATATGTACAGAAAAAAAAATGCCTGAAATGTAGTTCATTTGAAATTGGGCTTGCATAACATGCATGAAGCCTGACTTCAATTCTCAGAATGGCATTGAAAAAGCAGACATGAGGCATGAATTCTTTGACAATTCTGGAGAGATGGGGCCAGAGTATGACATGTTCAAGTGGGTACTTGGCTATGTACCAGTTTGTGGGCACACTAGACTTCATGTTATCATGTACCAAAAAAGCGAGATATATATATATATATATATATATATATATATATATATATATATATATAATAACTGTATCTATTTATCAAATGTATGTTAGAAATTGGAGGGTCCCATGGTTCAAACAAGCCTTGAGATTCTGGTAGCAAAGTATGCGGGCAATGGGAGTGAGATTTATCAAAGGAATATTCATACATGTGTGAAAATCAGATTACCCAAATTCAGTATAAAGATCATTGAAAAGGAAATAGTAAACTTTCATTTGGTACTGTTGTTAAAATGGTGGAATATGCTAGCGACTCTTGGGGCAACCTAGAAATTCAAATTTTTTCAAGGTGGTCCTAAGTAATTGAGATGCCCTATCCCTTCCTTGGGAGGTGGTCACATAGTGGGCAGCCTTGGCTAAGTAGAATTAGTACACTTATGTGCAGCTAACTGATACCCGAGCGGATTGAAATATGAGAAACCCAAGAATAAGGGAATAAGTACTGATGGAACTAAAAGGTATTTAGAAGCCTGCTCAATGGATTCACACTGTCTCATTTTCCTGATGCAGCTTTCACTGTCTCCTTCTCTGCTACCAACATTCCTGCCAGCTGACATCCCTAGTCATACATATCATGCCCCGAGGAAAGAAGAGTAAGGCACGTGCTCGTGAGAGACGTGACCAAAACAGAGTCCAGCACCAGAAGCTCAAAGGTGCTCAGGTCAGGGCAGCAGAAGAAGGAGTGATGCCTTCCTCCTCTGCACATGCTTCTGGAAATGCTCTTCCCAGCCTATTTACTACTGGCTTCCCCCACACATCTCAGTCACCTGTCCCCCCTGCTGATGCTGGTACAGGCATTACCCTCAGAAGGTCTGGCAAAGGGATCAAGGGCCAAGTCACTTCCATGGTTAGATCAGCTGGGACTCTCTCCTCTAGCGGGACCACATATAATGATCTTTTAAAGAGCAAGACAGAAATGCTGATGCATTACATGCTCAGCAAGTACAAAATTAAGCAGCCCATGATGAGGGGAGAAATGGTGAGAGTTATCAACTACAGGCTCAAGGAACAATTCCCTGAGATCCTCAAAAGAGCTTGTCATCAGTTGTATTTTGCTTTTGGCCTTGAGTTTAAAGAAGTGGAGCCTACTGGAAAATGCTTCAAGCTTGTCAGCAAACTACCTTTTGATGTTAATGGGAGCAACGTCCTCCAGCTGTGTGTTCCCACCATGGGGATTCTGATCCCTCTCCTGAGCGTCATCTACATAAATGGCTACTGCGCCCCTGAGGGGAAAATATGGCACTACCTGAATCACATAGGCGTCTATGATGGAATCCCACACATCATCTTTGGGGATGCCAGGAAGCTTATCACCCAAGGTCTAGTTCAGGAAAAGTACCTGGAGTACCGCCAGGTGCCTAACAGTGATCCTCCCCTCTATGAGTTCCTGTGGGGTCAGAGAGCCTATTCTGAAAACTGCAAGGAGGAAGTCGTGGAATTTCTGATCAAGTACCACGAGTCCCTCATCGAGGATGATGAATTCCCTTATCCAGATATCTCCTGGGAGGAGGAGGACAAAGTTCAAGCTGATAATGCAGCCAAGGGTGGCACAAGATGCAAGGCCAAGGGACAGACTAAGGACAAGCCTTGCTGCCCCAAGCTCAAGTGAGATCTCTGTTGACCTTTTTTTTTTTAAATTTAACTGACTTTCCTATTTGTTCTTTCTGTGTGTAAATATGTTTTAATAACTTGTTTGATGAGTATTAGCAAAGTCTTTGTAGAAGGTCAGAATTTATCCAGTTACATGATAGTTTGACAACATGAGTGATGCAAATTTTTCTCTCTGTAATGCACATTTTAATTTCACAAATAGAATATGTAGACTTTATGGACGGTAGGACAATAATATTATTTGAAAATTGCTTAGGTCTTTTCAGATCAGTCAGGCAGTGTATCTTAGCAAATATGACAGATATGTTCCTATGCTTGCTCCATTTATTAAACAATAAATTAAACACATTATGCTTCAGATCTCTTGGTTATTAATTTGAAAACATGCTTGATTCATTGTAACCAACTAGGAGCATTGTAGTGAAATTTTCCCCAAGAATTTCCTGTACATTACAATTCTTTCCCTCACTCTCCTCTTTGCTTCTTCCCCTTTGCCCCAGCTTGGCTTCCCTTGACTCTCCTATTTCAAACAGTATGGATAGGTTTGACATGTACAGCTTATTTTTATCATGTAATTTAGTTATTTCAATTTTCCACTGTACCCCTTATTCTCCTCTCCTTTTACCAGTGATTGTGTCATAGAAGAGAATGATTCTCGCTCCCACAGCAATCATTAAGTGAATGTGCTTAGCTACTCAGGAAGGAGAGTGTCCCCACATGCCCCTCCCCTATCCATAACTGCCATTACACATGTGAACTGAAAAAGAGGTGTGTGTCACGATTTCCTTATGAAGGCCACAAGAAGATCTCACATATACCAGGTGGGCCCTAAACTCTAGATATTCTTAAGTAAGGTCTAGGACTCCTATGCTCTTACCTCTTCTTCCAATGAGTGGTGGTCAGTCCTTTTTCTTTTCTTGTGTTTCTGAGAAACCGTGTCAGGACTGAAATCATTATATTCTCCAGGTATTGAGATATTTCTATCCAATAGAACAGGCTGACACTCATATTAATGACTTTGTTAACAAGATATTTGTGCTTTTATGTTTTCTAACATTTTCTTGATTTATACACTACATTTCAGGTTCTTTTGACTTTTATTGTGATTATATTTCTTACTGTACAGTTAGAACATGCTAGAGATTGTACATTCTACATCACACATAAAAATGAAATGGTCACTAAAAAGGCTTTTCATAATGAAATGTAAAATATTTTCCACTCAGCCTATAATTACATTTATTCATCCTTTGGAAAGAGACCAGAATTTTACCATCTTCCACAGTGAAGGCCCCAGTGAAAATTGAGATAAAGGGAGGAACTGCTTCAATTTTAATGAACATCCCCAATGCAAAACTTGAAGACTTCCCAAGGATAGATGTTCCATTAGTATGTGAGTCATGCCCCAACAGTCACCAAGAAATTCAACATATGATCATTTATTTTCTGTTTATTCCTTAATAAAAGAAGAACATGTGGACACATTTTTTTTTAAAAAAATGGTTAAGAAACACTACATGGCTAAACACCTAAACAACTTTCAAATAATGTTATTTCCCCACAGATCTGAAAGTATAAGGAAAACTGAAATGTACATTTTACAAAGGAAAAGTCTGAATCACTCAAGTTGACAAATAACAATGTATTTGTTTATATTCTAAACTTTAAGAAAGTCTTTGGTAATACAAACTAGATAACTTATTTTAAAAATATATTTGTGAGTGAGAAAAACAAAAGAGAAATCAGATTCAATCCCAAAGGTAATGGGTAACTTAGGTGTCACTTCTTAGGGTAGAGGGACGTGCTCTTAGAATGTCACTTGGCCTTCCATGCCACCCTGTGCTAAACCTTCACCTTTCCCATTGTTTTCCTCTTCCTACCAGGCATCTTCATAAAGGGGTGTATGATCACTGTGGGTGATGTATTCATGATACTTGAGAAGAAAGTCCAGGACTTTCTCCATGCACTTCCCAGTATAAGCTTGGGGACCCCACAGGAATTCATACTTGGGAGGATCACTGTCAGGAACCTGGCAATACTACAGGTACTTTTCCTGCACTAGATCTTTGGTGAGGGCCTTCCTGGCATCCCCAATGATGACGTGTGGAATCCCTTCATGGATGCCTATTTGACTTAGGAGTAGCCAGATTTTCTCCTCAGGGACACAGAGATGATTTAAGTAGATGACACTCAGAACAGAATAGAGAATCTTCCTGGTGGGGAGGCCCAGCTGCCTGTGGTCACTTGCCTCATCCTTGAAATGTCGCTTGCTGACTGGCTTGAAAGTGTTAGCATTGGGAATAACTTCTTTCAACTCAAGGCCCAAACCGAAATCCAGGTGTTGGCATGCTGTCTTGAGGATCTCAGGGAAAAGTTGCTTGAGACTTTTGTTGACAACTCTCACCATTTCTACCCTCATCAAGGGCTGATTCATTTTGTACTTGCTGAGCATGTAAGCCATCAGCATTTTTGTCTTGCTTTTAACAAGATCATGCCTGGGGCCCTCGGGGGAGGGTCAGATCCACTGGATCTGTTGCTGCAGGTAACTTTGCCCTGGTACACTTTCCCAGACCTCGTGAGGGCAATACCTATACCAGCATAGGTGGGGTGTACAGGTGACAGAGATGTGTGGAGAAAGCCAGCAGTAGATGAGCTGGGAAGAGCAGTTCCAAAAGCATGTGCAAAAGAGGAGGGTGACTTTCCTTCTTCTGGTGCACTGGGCTAAGTACCTTTGAGCTTCTGGTGCTGAACTCTGTTTTCGTCACGTCTTTCAAGATCACGTGCCTTACTCTTCCTTTAGTGGGGCATTATGAGTATGAGCAGGGATGTCAGCTGGCAGAAATGTTGGTAGGAGAGCAGGTGACTGGGAAACCTGCATCAGGAAAAGGAGACACTGTGAATCCATTCAGCTAGTTGGCAGCCTTTGCATTTTATCATTCCTCCCCTCCCCTTCCCTGATTTCCATGAGTGCAGGGCTCTTGAAACCCACTGCTTCCCCACCCCCCACACAGGCTCTCATCACTGGTATGTGCTGCTGAAGTAGATCCACATTTCCTCTCGTCTACTGTCTGAGCCCTGCCACTTCCATTGAGACAAAGTCCCGAGTGAAAAAATTATTGATCTAATATTTTCCTGTGACTTAGGGAGGCCAGACTGTAAAACATAAAAATAAATATATAAAAATAAATATATATATTATACACTAAAAATATATTTGGGGGCATTAAAAAGTCTGTTATTGTGCCCTGATGAGCACATTAAACATATCTGTTTCATAGACAGTTATAAGGAGGAGTAACACTCCAATTTCAGCTCATCCTGATCTCAGTGTAATGTCATTGTCAAAATTGTAAACAAACTAGGCAAGCAAACAAATAAACAAAAAAGGTCACTTGGACGTATGTTAGTTTATCAGACAAAAATTTCTAGCATGCACAAACCTGGGTTCCAAGCTCATTGTAGCATAGAAAAGGCAGTTTTTGTGGCAAAGGACTATAACCACAGCATGTGTGACGTGGAGACAGGAGGATGACCTTTTCAAGGTAATACTGGGCTACATAGTTAGCCAGAGCCCACAATGGGACACACGATTTACTATCTATCTTCCTGTTTATATATCATCTCTAATCTGTCATGTTTATGCCTATATTATATCCCTATACTAAAAAGTACATGAATGTAGGAAGGACTATATATAAATCTTATATATACTGCAAGAAATAGTAAGGTCATGCTAAGGAGATAAGCCTGAAGCTAAAATGGAGTTAAAAAGGGATGCAAAGAGGAAAGTATGATAAAAGAATACTTTCTATACAGATAAAATTTCACAATAATGCCCACATAGTGAATTATGTTCGTACAAAAATAAAGGTTCAGCATAAAATATTTGAGCAGTGTTCTTATATGATGGAGCAGAATGTGACTTTATATCTTACAAAGAGACTCAGCATTTAAAAAGCAATCATGGAGGTGATTGTGAAGTATGATGTCCTCTCATTTGCTCTGGTGGTTGGCCTGAGAGAAGAGTCAGGCTTGGCTTAGAGGAACAGATCCACTAAAGCCCAATGTGTTTCAGTAAATGATGGTGGCAAAAGGAATGGGGCCTTTTGGGCCATGGAACTGTTTGTTGAACTGGAAATACGTGAATGTTCCCATAGCATTTGGCCCAGATTACAAAGTGTCGAGCTTTCACTTTTAGTCTCCTGCTTCCATGTGTGTGTGTGTGTGTGTGTGTGTGTGTGTGCGCATGTGTTATAGGTGGGTTGGGGGTACATGTGGTATATGCTCATGTGTGTGTGGATACTGCTCTTTCATCTTAAATCCCAGAGACTGAATCCATCAGTGAACCTAGAGCTCATTGTTTTCTCCTTATACTGGCTAAGAAGGTACCTGCCAGTCAATGATCCACCTGTCATTACTCTCCCCAACACTGGGATTATACACTTGTGTGACCATGCCCAGTATAGCGGTTTGCATTTAAAATGACCCCATAGACTGATGTGATTTAATGCCTAAATTTCAGTTAGTGGTGCTGTTGGAGAAGCATGTGGAACTTTTAGAAGATAAGTTAGAAGAACTGTTAGATGATACAAACTTCCTTATGGGAGGAAGTTTGTAACAGGGGTCCAGGCATGAGGCATTATTTGCTAGCCCCCTATGTCTCACTTTATTTCCTCCCTGCTGATGTGATGATATGACACAGACTGTCAGCTATTGCTATGCCTTTGTGAAATAACAAATTTCCTCTTGAGCCTCTTAGTTGAAAATGAACCCTTTCCTACTTCAAGCTGCTTCAGTTAGATTATTTTGTTCCAGCAAATAGAAGTTGACTGAAACAACCAGATTTGAACCCGGGGACCTTCTATTGGAACCAGGAACTCACACTTCCACAGCAAGCACTCTGACATGCTGAGCCATCTCTTGAGCCTGTTCCATCATTTCCGCAATTTATTCCAAAAGGAGGGAGACATCATTAAGATAAAGTTTGCCACCAGTTTGTGGTAGGGATGTGGTGGGAAATTTTACATAACACTGAGGAAAAGAAGAATGACATCTTGGGAGTCCAAAGACATGCTATTGAAGTCAGGTTCACATTGCTGACAGAAATCACATGTCCATGTGGAGCTTTGGGGGAAAAATGGGTTTATTTTGGCTTACAGACTCAAGGGGACACTCCAAAATGGTAAGCAATATGATGGCATGCTCAGAGTGGACACCACCTCCTGACCAACATAAGGTGGACAACAGGAAAAGGACAATGTGCCAAACACTGCCAAGGGGAAACTGGCTATTATGGCCATATGCCTGCCCCCAATAATACACTGCCTCATGGAACCTTTCATTTCCAATTGCTATCAGCTGGAGAGTCTAGCACTCAGAATACCTAAATTTATGGGGACATGTTAATCATACCACGGTGTTCTGCCCCTGTCCCCCATAAACGGATAACCATACATGATGTAAAATGGAATGCATTGAGTCCGGCTTTAAAATTCCCCAGGTTTTTATCAATTCCAATGATGTTGATATATCCCCAGAGTAGAACATATTTTCAGTGAGAAATAATACCGTAAAATAAAAAATTAAAAAAAAAAACATAATGGCACAGAATAAACATTCATACCAAAAATTCGGCATTGGGCATAGGAAAGTAATTCCGGAGCAATACATGATTAAAACAGGACAAACACCAAACTCTGTAGCTCCAAGTCCAACAACTCTAGTCAGTGACAAGTCTCTAAGTCCAATAATTCTAAATAGCAACAAGTCTCTGGAGTTGCAAATCCACCCCTCCAGCTAGGCTACTCACAGTCCAGGTAAACTTCATCCATGGCCGGCAGCATTCTTTAGCAGCCGTGTAGTGGTCCCGGCATCTCCACTGGGTCTCCACAGCATTCCATACTTCTTCCTCATGGCTCCATTGGGTCTCCATGCAAACATTCCGCAAACCTGCTTCACACGGACTGTGGCACTTTCTTTTTTTTAATTTTTATTTATTTATTTATTTATTTGAGAGCAACAGACAGAGAGAGAAAGAGGCAGAGAGAGAGAGAGAGAGAGAGAGAGAGAGAGAGAGAGAATGGGCCTCCAGCCACTGCAAACGAACTCCAGACGCGTGCACCCCCTTATGCATCTGGCTAAGGTGGGTCCTGGGGAATCCAGCCTCAAACCGGGGTCCTTAGGCTTCACAGGTAAGTGCTTAACCGCTAAGCCATCTCTCCAGCCCACTGTGGCACTTTTGAAAACACAAGACTGAGTTGCAAACTCAATGACCCTCTCATTACTCCATTTCTTACACTCCATAATACCAGGTAGGTTGCCAATTTGTTAATTCGTTGGGGGTATGGGGAGGCGGAATAAAGCAGACTTCGAAGAACAGTACAATTCTTGAGAACACATGCTCCTTCAGAAGACTCTACATTTTTCTGTTGCCCCAATGCAGGTCAGCTGGCCCAATCTCAATGGCAGTAATCTCTCATATAATTTCATCTGAATGGGCAGCAATTTCAGCCCAAAGATTGCTTGCTGTCCCGTATCACTCTGCACACACCAGTCCATTTCTATGCAATGCAAACCTGCGCAAGTTCCCAGGACACAGGCATCACAGCAAGCTTCTCACACAGATAGTTTCAAGCCCAGTCCAGGCAAAGCTCTTTCTCAGCCTCGTAAGCCAAACCTCACAGTCCTTAGTACTTACTGCATTCATGTCATTTAACTCTGACCAGAATAGTCCATCAAGCTCTACTTATAACACTTCAAGGCATCTCTTAGGCCAAGGTTTCAAATCCTTCCACAATCCCCTTGAAAATCAACTCCAAAAGGACAAAGCCACACAGCCAGATGTCTAACAGCAATCCCACTCCTCAGTAACATTACTGTTGCAGTCAGGTTTGCATTAGTGACAGTAATCACTTGAACAAGAGCAGCTTTTTTGAAAACAAAACAAAAAAAGGTTTATTGGGCTGAAAGACTCAAGGACACTCTGCGATGGCCGGAAAAATGATAGCATGAGCAGAGGGTGGACACCACCTCCTGTCCACCCTCAGGTAGACAACAGGGAACAGGAAAGTGTGCCAAACACTAGCAAGGGGAAACTGGATATAGCAGCCAAAAGGCCGCCCCAAACAATACACTGCCTCCAGGAGCCTAAATTTCCAATTGGTCTTAGCTGGGGAGACTAGCATTCAGAATAACTCTTTTTGGGATACACTTGAATCAAACCACCACAATGCTTTCCTTGAGCTTCCCCAAGATAACCAGATGAGAGAAGAGTAAGACCCTTGCTTGTGAGATGCCATCCTATAAGAGACCAGCTCCTATTAAAGAAAGGTGATCAAGGCAATGACAATAGGAGAATTGTCACCCTTCTGCTGTCTATACTTCTGGAAATGGAAATTCTGTCCAAAGCTCAAAGCTAAGTGATTGTCTTGAGACTTTCTTCTTTCTATCTTTAGTTTGGCAGCTTCTGTGGCAAAGAAGAGTGTGGGTTTGAACTGGAATGGAAGTTGATGCATTACTATGGGGCCACAAGCAAAGTTTCCTTGTTGGAGAGTGTAATATCACCAACACAGTCATGGTAGGACATTATTCCCAACTGGTGACATTGTTTTATGGAGATGTATTTTTTAGTTTATTGAAGGAACCTGACAGAAGGGTTGGTTTCAATATCAAATGCTCCACCATAGCTGCAGTTCTTTGTAATTAAGATGCCTACTTAAGCAGCCTTAGCTGTTTGAGTTGTTTGGACTTGGAAAGTTATTGGGGGAGGGAAGGTATTTAACGTGGTCATTGAGGCTTATTAGTCCAGGCTACTGCTTGTTCAATGCTAGCTTGTTTTAGTTGTTCCCATCTTGCTACTACTGATGTGTGAAGATGTGAAGTGATTGCCATGAATTTTTCCCTTCAAATGAAATGATGAAATTTCCCTTCAAAACTGCAAGCCTGAAGTAAATCTTTTCTGCTCATAAGATGCTGCTTCTTGGGCTATTTGTTCCTCAATGAAAATTTAAATTCAGAGAAAATTAATGCCAAACAGTGGGTCACTGATATGAAGGACAGGACCATGTTGGATTTGATCCATTGGAGCTGGTTTGTAGGAGGAATAGGGAAAGATTTGGTACTGTAGACTAGAGACCCCTTGTGCAGTAAGGTAAGCAGACCTTGATAGGCCATTCAGGTAAGAGATTGTAAGACCAACACGCAGAGAAAAGGATGGACTGCAGCATCTTGGCTTATGAAGTTTCAGAGCACAAAGAAAAGGTTTTTTATTATATTATATATATTTTTAGAACTGTGCTATGACAGGTAACTTGTGGTCCATGTGCTAAGCATTAGAGCAACATTCAATTTAGAAACAGAAAATAGAATAGTGAAAATAATGTATGGGAAATATAAAGGTTGATAGATACTGAAAGAAATGTGAGCAAGTTGGAAGTCCTTGTCCTGAAAAAAACAACAACAACAACAACAACAAAAAAACAAACCTCACAAAGGCTATGTTTAGGAGATTTCCACCATTAAAGATGAAAATGCACCTCTATGAAGAGACGTTATGATTTAGGAAGCATGAGAAAAGGAAGACATAGGCTCATTAAGAATTCAGAATTTTGAAGATGGTGATGTGAAACAAGACCACAGTCTAGGCATAGAGGTCCTGTGAGGATGTTGTACGGATATACATGTAAAGATGAAATGGGGGTCGCAAAGGAGACTTCAACATTTTGGAAACACCAGCACTATGTAATGTTTACCAGGGAAACCTGAGGAATCCTGTCTTTTTATTGTACAGGATTTAAAGTTAAGAGATTTTTTTTTGAGTTTCAGGAGAGATTGACATTTGAATGGCATTGAGATTAGTAAAGTCCAAGACATTAAATGTTAGGCTGAATATATTTTAAAGTCTGAGGTGTTTATGTGTCTGTGGGAAAATGTGTGGAACATGGTGATTTGAGGGGAAAATGTCCCCTATGGCCTGCAGTATTTGTAATTTAGCATTCTATTCAGGCCCCAGATGGTGGAGGATTTGGAAGGGGAAATTGTACTGGTGGAGGTATGTCACTCGGAATGGGCCTTGAGGATTATTAGAACAACCTTGCTGATCCACTCTTCCCTTTCATGTACAAAGATGACAGCTGGTTGCACACAATACTTAACACATAACTTTCCATTGCCCTGCTATTCTCTCAGATTGTTGTTGCTGCCTGGAGTCTGTGATGGGGGTGAATACAAAAGATCTTACGTGGTACTCATTGACATAGGCTTTATGGTGGTAGGAGTTAATTTTTCTTGCTGGGGAGCAAAACCCTTGACATGATTCAGCTAATGGGAGAGGATCAGTCCTTTTGCCTTACCTTTTAGAGGGCAAGATTTACCATGGAAGGGAAAGCATGGCAAAACAGGCAGGCAGGCTGTAAGAGTTTGTCAGAGCAGCTAGAAGGGAACAGCAAGTCTGCTCTCCCAGCCCTATGCATCTGCACTAATAGACCTAATACAGTGCCTGTGTGGCCCACTTCTTCCACTGTTGCTCCACCTCCCAAAAGCATCACCAGCTGTGGTTCAAGTATGAGACTTAATCATGAACACATGTGGCTTTGGGGGACATTCCATAATCCAGCCAGCAATAACATTTGACACATATCAGTGTACTCGAACTGGCCCCTGGTACTAAGTGATGATATTCCATAGAGCCATCACAGAGAGAAACCACCAAACAGCAAATGTGAGCATCTAGTCTCACAAATGGCTCTTCATATACCTAGTAGTGCAGATCTAAAAGATCGTCCCCCGGTGACACATGCCTTTACCATCAGGACTCTGCTGGAGACTTAAGTAGCAATTTCAATCTTATTAAAAGAAAATCTATGAGTCTACATGAACACATATTCACTTTCAACCCCACAGCATCCTTTCTGCCCTTTGGGTGTGAATACTCATTTTCTGCTATGCTCTGTATGAGATATGTAACTTGTGCTTTGATTTATAAGTTTCACAGTGAAGAGACTGAATTTATGCTTAGAAGAGTCTTTAAGCTTTAGATTTGGAACTGTGATTGAACTTTAAAAAACAATGGGAAAGATTAAAGGAGACTGAATTGATTTGCATTATGAGATGTCCATGAAGATATAGTGACAAGTTATGGAAGATTATGACCTAAGCATATAGGTTTGTAAATCCAGTGGAAAAGGGATGTACTTTCATAGATAGTTTGATGTATGCAAAGTTCCAGTACTCTAAAATATCCCTGCAAACTGCTGATGTCAGAACCTCATTGCTCTCTGATTCTTTGGATGAAGGTGAATATGACTCCTAATAATAGTTATTTTTCTTTGTCTAGGACATGTGGTAGGATTTCACACTAGCCCTAACTGACTCACAGTGATCCTGTTCTTTTTTTTTAAGTTGTTTTATTTTTATTTTTATTTATTTATTTGAGAGCGACAGACAGAGAGAAGGAAGGAGGGAGGGAGGGAGGGAGGGAGGGAGAAAGAGAGAGAGAGAGAGAATGAGCACGCCAGGGCTTCCAGCCACTGCAAACGAACTCCAGATGTGTGCTCCCCCTTGTGCATCTGGCTAATGTGGGTCCTGGAGAATCGAGCCTCGAACCAGGGTCCTTAGGCTTCACAGGCAAGCGCTTAACAGTTAAGCCATCTCTTCAGCCCAGATCCTTTTCTTTTAACCTCCCATGCCCTGGAATTAAAGGCATGAGCCTCCATTACAAAGTGGACATGAATGTTTTGACCATGGGATATAATTCACCCTTTCACAAAAATTCATACATGTATTAACAACTGGCTCATGTTTTTTTTCATCTGGAAACCAAAAGTGTAACCTGAGAGGAGCAAACCAGGAGTCTTTAGCAATCCCTGTCTATACCATGGCCATATAGAAATAGTTTCATTTTCAAGCAAAATTATTTTATTTATTGCTATTTGTGTATGCTTCTTCAATTGTTTCCAAAAGGTGCTAAGAACTTTGTAAGAAACTGGTCTGTGCAGAAACAGGCATGACCATCATTACAAACTGGTAGGCGTCAGATAACAGAAGCACGACTAACTGATGGTATGTACCTAATAACACTGTTCTGTAGATGTTGTATCCTAGTATGCCAATGTATCACGAGCTCTCAAACTAAAACATTTTTTCTGGACCATCGGTGGTGGCATGAAGTTTAATGTCCGTCAAGTGTTTATGATTCAGTCTCCTACTTGATCCACAGGTAGTGGAAATTTCGGGAGGTGGAAGCTTTCTTCAGGAAATGTGCCAATGGAGCCTGTAGTGCATTCTATTTATCAAGCCACTCTCCTAATGGTTACTGACTCTTGCTGCTCTTGCAATGCTGTTGTGACAATATGTAAAACTCTGACTACCCATTTTCTATGGTTTCCCCAAAATGGTTAAGCTTGACCTCTGAACTATAAGCCAAAATCAAACCTCTCCACCCATTAACTGCCTTTATTTTGGTGTTTTGTTCCAGCAATGAGAAAGTAACTTCTACAACCATTAAGGTGATGTCATTGAGTACCAAATAGAATCTTTTGTTTAGTTACTCATTAGGACCTCCAAGCTAATATGACATGCACAGAGATTAACAGAGCAATTGAGAAGATTTTTTTGGACCTTTGTGCACAACAACACAGGTTGCTTTTCATATAGATTGAGGACACTAATTTGCAACCCTGTGATAGAACCTCCACTAACTCCTAAATAGTGCCCTGCAGTAGCTTTATTTCTTGTGGGACCCCTCATACTCCTGTAATTATTAGTAGTGACCTCATTTATTCCTGTATATTTGTATGGATATATCATGTATTGGTACCCTGTTTTCCCTCATCCATGCCCCCATTCCATTGGGAATGCTCCTCAGTGGGTTTGCATGTATTCCCCATGGGGTTGTGGTTTATGTGTTGTGGGGGCAGCAGTCAGTTGTTTTTGTGGGGAAGGAATGCCTCTGGGCAAGATTTCTTATCCTGTGACTCTTAGAATCATTCCTCCCCCTATTCCACAAAATTCCCTGAGCCATGGTGGGTGAGTTTTTGGTTTACTTCAGTGATGTGCACTTAAGAGCCTCTGGATCTCTGCTTTCCTAGATGTTGAGGATTCTCCGGGCCTGTCTTGTACACCCTGGTGCTTTTTATCAGGATCAGCATGGAAGCAGCACTCTTGCTCATCTCCCAATTCCTCTGTGGATTCAGTTGTGGCTAGGCTGAAGTGTGAGGGGTAGTTTATCATCTCCTGTCCTGTTCCCCCCTGAAAAAGAAGAACAGATTCTCTCCAATGGACAATGAGGTCTCCAGGCAGTCATCAGCATAGGCTTGGGGATTACACATGATTTCATAATTTGGAGGATCACTATCAGGAACCTAGTCGTACTTCAGGTGCTTTTCCTACACTAGATCTTGGGTGTTTACCTTCTTGGCATCCCCAAAACCTTGTGTTGGATCCCATCATAGATGCCTGTTTTATTCAGGAATAGCCAGATTAGCTTCTCAGAGGCACAGAGGTGATTGGAGTACATGACACTCAGGATGGGAGTACAATCCCCATGGTGGGCAGGCCCAGCTGGCTGCTGTTACTGCCATCATCCTGGAAATGGAGCTTGTGGACAAGCTTGAATGACTTTCCATTAGGCTGAAGTTCTTCCAACTCAAGGCCAAAAGCCACATCTATGTGTTAGCAGGCTCTCTTGAGGATCTCAGGGAATTGTTCCTTGAATCTTTTGCTGATAACTCTCACTCTTTCTCCCCTTATCATGGGCTGATTCATTTTGTACTTGCTGATTATGTAGTGCATCAGCGTTCCTGTCTTGCTCAGAAGATTATTCTTTGGGGTTTCACCAGAGATACTAGCCACATTGGATCTGGCCTTGGAGGTTACTCGGCCTTTGATACGTTTGCCAAACCTTCTGAGGGTAATACCTCTATCAACATCTGCTGGGGGGTACAGGTGAGAGGGAAGAATGGGGGAAGGCAGTAGCAGTTGTGCTGGGAAGAGCATATTGAGAAGCATGTGCAGAGCAGGAGGGTGACTCTCCTTTTTCTGCTGCCCGGCCATGAGCATCTTTGAGCTCCCGAGGCTGAACTCTGTTTTGGTCACGTCTCTCTTGAGCATGTGCCTTACTCTTCTTTCTTGTGGCATGATGAATATGACCAGGAATGACACTTGGCAGGAATGTTGGTAGCAGAGCAGGTGACAGGGAAACTTACATCAGGAAAATGAGACCCTCTGAATCTATTCAGCAGGTTGGCAGCCTTTGCCTTTGACCATTCCTTCCCTCCCCTTCCCTGATTTCCATGAGTGTAGTGCTCTAAAAACCCACAGGATTACACACACACACACACACACACACACACACACACACAGAGAGAGAGAGAGAGAGAGAGAGAGAGAGAGAGAGAGAGAGAGAAAGGGAGAGAGAGAGAAAGAAAGAGTTCTAATTAGATTTTATGTACCTCTCATGGTATTGAGAGGACATCTCCTTTATTTACTAAGCTCCTGCCTGAGCTTCTGTGAAATATTCAGGGTGCACCTAGGTTGCCATTCACATTCCTTCATTACCACATTAGTATGCTGATCAATCTTTTTTAAACTAATATTTTCATTGTTCTGCTTTCCAGTGTTCATCAGACAAAAAATTGCTATCACTGTGATATTTTGTAGAGGCAAATACACCGCGTATGTGAGCCTTCTACTTAGGTTAGTAAGCTCTTGGGAAAAGTGTTGGGCTGTCATCAGGTTGTGCCCTAGGCGTCCTCTTGCCAGGCCTGATGCTGTGATTGATGTGTCTAAGCTTACTCCAACCAGTACAGCCAGTGTCACTCCTTGTATTTTTCTTTGTAGCAATTCTGGGGCATTTGAATTGTTGATAATGTCATTCGAATTCTCTCTTAGTGTAGACTGTTAGGCTGGCAATCAAGGTGATTGGGATGCATGGGATTTTCCACTGGGGGAAAGCACAGTGGTAAAGTGACGAGTGGCAAAGGAATAATATACCTGGAGGTAAAGACAAGTCTGAAACAAGGTCATGGGTTTGTGTGGCAGGGGGACATTGTGTCCCTGATGGAGCCAAGCACTCAGGGAAATTGAGGTATGGGGGTATAAACAGAGGAGAGGAGGGTGGATGTTTAGGGCAACTATTTTTAGGGGTAACATAGGTTTTTGTTGGAACAAAGGCAGGCCCTTGGATTGCATGACAAAAGAAACACATCATGGAATTAAGAGATGTGTAGCTTTGTAAGAGTCCTTGGGACACGAAATGTATTGTTTGCCAAGAGTAATGGAGGGAAGAGAGGAGGTGCTGTAAGGATAGGGAAGTACTATGGCGATTTTGATTGAGTACTGCCGAAGTGTTTTGAGCCTTGGACTGTTGAAGAGTTTTGATCTTACCCCTCCCATGTGATCCCAGAAAGTAGTAGAATCTGACTCTTGCTATGCTGCCCTGCCAGGTGCTGGGATCACATCTGATGAAGGTGACATTTTTCCTTTGGTTTTGCCATTGACCCAAAGTCAGGTCTTGTAGCTCTCTTGATGCAGGCATGGTGTATGTGATGTTACCTCAGAATAACGACACAGGTGTAATAGTTTTCCAGTTATTCTCATCTATTGGTAGACTCCCTTGACAGAGTGGTAATTGCATGACCAGGAGGGACAGCCTTCCCGTCCGCCAAGATCTCCACAATTTGAGGAAACTTGGTCTGTTTTAAAGCAAAAGAATATGGTTCTTGCGTTTTGGGTTCCTTTATTGGAACATTGGTGACAGCATGTAGAGACAACATCAAAGGTTATGTGGACTGAATTGCAGGAACTAAAAGTACATGAAATGTAGTTGAGTAGGTTTGTCTGTCATCCTCTGTTGTCTATGGACCAGACCTGAAATTGGAACTCACAAAGAAGTGAAGTACAGTCAGTAGCCCAGGGTCTGGGAGGTAGGTAAGTGCAGGATTGTTGGAAAATTTAGGTGAGGTAGGACCTGTTTGTAGTATAGACTTGGCATTTTATCCTGGAGCTTGTTTAACCTTGGAGATGTGGTACCAGGAGGAGTGTCCCAGAAGATTTGTGGCCAACAGGGTGGTGAGGATCACAGTGTAGGGTCTGTCCCACATGTGATCCAGAGGTCTGGAGTCCAGCTGCTTAAGAAAGTCTTGATCCCCAGGTAAGATAGGACGTGAGGTAGTAAGGGTCTTCCCTGATGTGTCAGTAGTCAGTGGAGCAGGAAGAGATCTATCTGTGTGTGACTGGAGAAGGGAGCACAGATGGGAAATGTAGGGGAGGTAGTTAGGCAGTAGGTGGGTTTGGGTAGGAAAGCAATTAAAGAGCAGAAATAATCTCCCATACAGCAATTTGAAAGGACTAAGACTGGTGGGGGAGTGAGGAACAGTAAGCATGTTAGACCAATAGGGAGAATGGTGGGCCAGGACAGCTTAAGTTCAATAGAGAGATTGGTGAGCTGTTGTTTAATGAGACTGTTGGCTCATTCTACTTTACCCGATGACTGAAGATAAGGGATATGTAATTTCCAGGATATGCTGAGCATCTCTGATACTAGTGAGACAATTTTAGAGGTGAAGGCAGGGCTGTTGTCTGTCTGGATCGTCAATGGGACCAAAAATCTTGGTATGATGTGCTCTAGAAATTTGGGCCACGACATTGGCAGTCTCTTTGGAAGTTTGGAAAACCTTGATCCAGCCTATAAAAGTATCAACTAGAGTAAAAAGATAATGGAGTTTTTTGATGGGTGGCATGTGGGTAAAGTCTATCTGCCTGTCTTTGCTTGGCTGACATCTGTGTAATTGGTGCAGGGACTGACAGAGGTGTAGTCCCCATTGTGGATTGGCTTGAGTGCATATCCAACAGGTGGACTGGACCTGTGACATGTGTGTTTGGAGGCCATCGGTTTTGAGCAGGGGTTCTTGGTACTTGTAAAGGACTTCTGTTCCAATATGTAAAGTTTGATGAATGTCAAAGATAATTGTGGTGGTCTGTTTTGGGGGGAGAATTAGCTGATTGCTTTTAAAAATCCAGCCATCCCTAAGTCGGGTGGGCCCCTTTTTTAGGAGTTCATTTTCCTCATCTGGCAAGTAATCTGGTTGGTATGTTGGAGAAAGGAAACAGATAGGTCCTATGTTGGGGCCAGAGGACAGGGCTAAATTTCATGCTACAGAGTCAGCCCTGGCATTGCCTTGGGCTATTGGGTCTTTAGACATCTGGTGTCCTCTGCTGTGGATAATGGCCACCTCTGCTAGGAGTTGCAGAGCCTCCGGAAGCTTGGCTATGAGGGGCCCATTAATAATTGGAGTACTTTTAGTAGTGAGGAATCCTCTCTCCTTCCAGAGGACTGAATGAATGTGAGGTATAGAGAAAACATATTTAGAATCTGTATAGATATTAGTTCTTAAGCCTTTTGAGATATGTAGATCCCTAAATAGTATGATTATTTCAGCCTTTTGGGATGTGGTGCCTATTGGTAGGCGAGCAGCCTCTAGGACATCCGTAAGCATGGCCACAGAAGAGTCTGCTTCTTGGTTACCTGAATTGCCAATTGAGGAACTTCCACCTACAAAGAGGACTAATTGAGTTTATGTGAGGGGTGTGTCTTGGAGACCAGAAGGTGCATGGGTTGCCTCTACTATTTCAGGGCATGAATGAGAGGGGAATCCTGGAAAGTGGGAAGAAGGGAGGAGTGTTGCTGGATTGAGGGTAGAACAGATTGCTAAACAGATTTGAGGGTTATTCAAGAAGAGCAGGTGCAAGGTCTGTATTTGTGAGGTCCCAAGCAGTGAAAGAGGGGAGTGGCCTAAGAGATCTATCAAGCGATAAAAGGAGAAGACTGTGATAGACAGGTTCAAGCAATGTGATCTTGAGGGATTCTGGAGTCAGCTCTGCTGCAGCTGGTAGGGTCCGTATGCAGGGCTGCCTTCTGCATATTGTGGCATCTGGATTTTTAGACAATAAAGCCACTGTCCTGTGTGTGGTTCCAATGAGCTGAGTTAGGACACTTGTTGCTACTCCAGAGGCTTTGTCTGTAAAGAGGTGGTATGGTCTGGAATGGTCTGGAAGAGCCGGAGTCAGGGTTGTCAAAAAATACTGTGTAAAAATGAGAGATGGTGATGGACTACATGAGGGTGGGATAGGGCCCTGTAGGTGTCTCTTTTCCTGACTAATATAACGGTTTAGTTGTGACAATGAAGTTAGGAATCCAATGGCTAAAAATATCCCATGAGACCCAAGGAATAGAAGATTTGATCTGCATTCTCTGTAGGGTAGAGGTCATGGAGAGCCTGGATTCTTTTTTTGTTTGTTTGTTTGTTTTGTTTTTTTCGAGGTAGGGTCTCATTCTAAGCCCAGGCTGACCTGGAATTCACTATGGAGTCTCAGGGTGGCCTCAAACTCACGGCGATCCTCCTACCTCTGCCTCCCAAGTACTGGGATTAGCCTGGATTCTATCCACTGTTAAAGACCATTATGCCAGGGTTGAGCTGGACTCCCAGATAGGTTAGAGTAGGAGAGTAAAGCTGAGCTTTGGAGGGGAGGACAGTCCATGTAAGATGCCTGTGACTGGGTGTCAGGATTTCCCAAGTGAAAGCAATAAGGAAGTATGCATCTGTGTGAAGGGGAACTGTGAAGAATGAATCTTTGAGGTATAAGACTGTAAAGTAGGTGGTGTTGGGTGGGATATGAGGCAGGAGTTAGAAGGGTTAGTTACGACCCACAAGAAATGCCAGAGGGTTTGCATACAGGAGGATGGGAGTGTTACAGGGTGAGCTAGTAGGTTTGAGGGTGCCTTGTGACATGAGATGGGTGATGACATGAGATGGGTTGGAGTCCCCAATGGTGTGTTTTAGAAATGTGAAACTGAGGTCAAGAAGGAAAAGAGGAAGGGTTCTTCAGATGGATAAAGACAGGCTGATGATGTGTGGCGATTATGCGAGTGGAAATGTTCCATACTTGGGGATTAACTGGGTGTGAGAGGAAAGGAATAGGGTAGTAGAGGATGGATGTTTGAGAAGATATTAAAGGAAGAAGGAGAGGTGTTTCTGGGGAGGCAGAGGAGGCTAGTGAGAGTATGGACCTGAAGCAGCCAAGAACATCTCGGCCCAGTAGGGGAATTGGGCAGTTAGAAATGACTAAAATGAATGTGAGAAGAAAGGGCCCGGCCAATGAAGAGGGGAGAGGTAGGGTTTTTGATGGTAAAGAGGGAACTCCATTAACTCTTGTAGCAGAGATGAATGTGAATGTGGTGGTTTGAATAGAATAGATGGCCCCCAATACATTTCAGTTGTTTATTTGTTTGTAGTTTGCATCTGCAGACACCTGTCTGGAGGCACTGTCACTGGGTGGATCTTAAGGTGTGCTGGTGGGTTTCAGATTTCTATCTAAAGATATGCAAAGTGTGCCCAGCTGGAGTTCCTGAAGTGTGCTGTGTGGCTTTCCGCTTTTAGGCTTGTGCTTTTCTGTCTGCTTGGGCCTGTGAAGTTAGGCCAGCTTCTTCTGCCATTATGGAACTTTCCCTGGATCTGTAAGCTTCAATAAATATCCCTTCCTCCATAACTGTGCTGGGTCTGGAAGTTCATCTCAGTGAACCTGAAGCTGTCTGCTATAGAACTTGGTACCGAGGAGTGGGCTGAGATGAACCTGACTATGTGGATGTTGATCTTTTGGAACCTTTGTTTTGGAGAAATGGGCATGGACTTGGTGCTTGCAACTGAAGATGTCTTCTGGAGTGGTAAGCCAAGTTTTATGGACTATTCTGATGAGAGTCTGAGAATGCTAAGTGCAGACAGCATTGAACTTAGGAGCTTTCTAAGGGGAAGGAAAGACTGCAGAGGACTTTGTTGGAACTGGGCTACTGGCATAAGGGCTGGCTGCATCCTGCTGCCCAGGCCCAGAGAGTTTGATCAAGGTTAAATTTGTAATGGACTGACGTGCTTGGCTAGAGATATTGGACTGAGAGATTTAAGATTTTAAGCTGGAAAACCTCAAGCAGGCTATAATTACAGGCACTGAGACTGGTTTTAGGTTACTGAATCTGCTATTGTCAAACACATTAGCAATCTTAAAGGAAGATGGTCCAATTGCTTTACTATGGAAAGGATGCCTGAGGAAAGACTATCATAGAATTATAAACACTTTTGGAAAGAGTTGACTGGAGAAGGAACCTGCTTTTCAAGGTTATGATTTACTTTGTCTATGAATTAAGAATATGGCTGTGTCCTACACACCTGGTATTTGTTTCAGAAGCGTGAAAAATGCAATGAGTGGTCGTGAATTGCACACGGTTCCAGGAGCAGCTGCTGAGATGCAGCATGAGATAGGGCCTGATGCCGTGAGAGGCTGAAAGAGCCTTTGGAAAATGTGAGGAATGGTCATGAGTTGCACACGGTTCCAGGAGTTGCTGCTGAGATGTGGCATGAGGCAGGGCATGATGCCCTGATAGGCAGAAAGAGCCTTTGGAAGATGGACCATGGTTTGCATGAAGACCTCAAGATGTTTTGGATATACGAGGACTATGCAAGTGCTACCATAGAGTGCACTGTTGGCCTGAGATGGAAGTGTTCCCTGCTACTCTGCCAGTTGGAGGGGTGGAATTGGAAAATCTGGAGACTGTCAGTCTTTGGTTGTATTGGACTTGAACTTCAGAAGTTTGATGTTTGTTTGATGGTGGTTCTTTGCATAGTTTTAGTCTCTCCTTGCTATGCCTTATACCAGTTGAAAATGTTTACTCTGTGCCTTTATATGTTAGAAATGTTTAACTTGTTTGATTTTACAGGTCTTAATATCTTAAATTGGTCAAGACTGTGGCGACCTTTGAAATTGAACTGAGTACAATTTACAATGTGTGATGGTTATAAATCTATTGGGGGCCAGGGGCGGAATGTGGTAGTTTGAATAGAATAGATGGCCCCCAATACATTTCAGTTGTTTATTTGTTTGTAGTTTGCATCTGCAGACATCTGTCTGGAGGCAATGTCACTGGGTGGAGCTTAAGGTGTGCTGGCGGGTTTCAGATTTCAATCTAAAGATTGCAAAGTGTGCATAGCAGGAGTTCCTGAAGTGTGCTGTGGCCTTTGGCTTTTGGGCTTGTGCTTCTCTCTGTCTGCTTGGTCCTGTGAAGGCAAGCCAGCTTCTTATGCCATTATGGAACTTCCCCTGGATCTATAAGCTTCAATAAATATCCCTTCCTCCATAACTGTGCCTGGTCTGGAAGTTCATCTCAGCGAACCTGAAGCTGTCTGCTACAAACGTCTCTGCCCAGTAGGGGAATTGGGCAGTTAGAAATGACTAAAATGAATGTGAGAAGAAAGGGCCTGGCCAATGAGCAGAGGAGAGGTAGGGTTTTTGATGGTAAAGAGGGAACTCCATTAACTCTTGTAGCAGAGATGAATGTGGGGATGGTGGGGCCTGAGTGGGCAGGCAAAACAGATAAGGCAGTCTCTGTCTCCACCAGGAAGGTGAAGGACTTACCTGCTACCTAAAGCTCTACCCTGGGCTCAGCAAGGGTAATGAGTGTCTCTGAGTCTGGGCATCAACAGTCTTCTGCCAACCTGAGAAGCTCTAATGCCAGGAAAATTTGAAGAGCCTTACTTTGTGGGGCTGGGCCTCCATGGCCCAGGGCTGTGGACAAGGCCACATGTGGGCAGTCCAACTTCCAGTGACCTGATTGTTGACATGTAGGGCATGGTATGCTTGGTGGCTGAGGATTAGGGCACTAACAGGCCCAATGGCCTTCCTGGCAACATTTGAAGCATGTCCCTGATGGGTGGACCTTGACTGTGACCCAACAGGATGGGGATTAGTACAACTCCTTAGTCCCCTCTGCAGGAAAACTGATGGCCTTCAGGCAGCTATCAAGAGAGGACTCTTCTCTGCCTCTTCTCAGGCTTGAAAGACCTTAAAAGGCATCCTCATTAGACTCTGAATGGAGTTTCGAGGGACCTCTTTAGTTCCTTTCTAATATCGGTGGAGGACTGGGAAATAAGTAGCCAGTACTGTGGCCCCTGCCTCCGAAGTCAGATCTATGCAGGTGTATTGGATCATTTCCTCTTGTAATGTGTTTTGAAAACTAGCTGGGTTTTCATCTGAGCCTTCAGTATTTTCCCTAAGTTTATAAAAATTAATCACATTGCTAGATACTGTTTCCACACCCCTAACAGGACAAGTAACCATTATGTCCCTTTCTGTTTCACCTCTTTATCCCTCCTGGGTCTGTGTCAGGAACTGTCTGTGCCCCAGAAGAAAATTATGGTTGCTTAAATGAATCTGGTCAGTGGATTGTTTAGCAGCTGTCTTTATCCATTGTTGTCGTCTAGGGTGAGGTTGGAAACAAGAATAACATGTAAGTCATGCCAGGTTAGGCTATAGGCCTGAGTGAGGTAACGAAATTCTTTAACATAAGAGGTTGTGTTGGTGAAGAAAGCCAATTTCTCAATTTGGACCAGGTCCTGGAGAGAAAATGGAACATGTACTTGGGCAACACCTTGAGCCCCCAGAGGGGAAAGATGCTGGCAGCAAGGGGCTTTCGGGATCAGGTATGGGAGGCAATAGGAGAGGATTCAGAAGGGTTAGGAGTTTCAGGAGCAGGCAAGTAAGTGGATAGGGGTTGAGGAGTGTGGGGCAGAGGACTGGATGAAGTGGATAGGGTTATGTAAGGACAGATGAGGTTGGGGGAGGGGTGTTGGGGTTGATCATTAGGAGTCCTGCTGGGTCAGCTGAGGCTTTGGGAGAAAGGCTGGAACTGGTAGAGAGGAGGAAGGAGGGGAGAGGATTGTGGGGTGGGGCAAGGGAGTGGAGGAGGATATGGAGCATGACTGATAGGGCGGAGGAGGGACTGAGGGCCATAGAATGTGGTAAGAGGAAAGGATAGGGGAAAAAGAAAGGGGGTAAAGGCCTTGAGGGCTTGGAAGGGAGGCTGTGACTGAGGGAGGAATAGGCAATAAGGGAGGGGGAATTGGAACAGAAGTTGGAGGAGAAGTGGTGGAGAGGGGAGGAGAGGTGGGGGTGGCCAAAGGACCGAGAGAGATAAAAGAGAAGGCTGGGAACCATCAGGAGGGTGTGTGGTGTGGGAGCCAAGTGTTTTTGGAGCTCAGTTAGTGCTGAAGAATCAGGTTGGTGATTTGAGTCTTGTGGTTCTGATTGGTTCATAAGCTTGTTTATTTAGGCTAGGAGAACCTGAGTCATGGAACATTGGCTATAGAGAGTAGGATGAATTTATTTAACTTGTTTTTTTATTTTTACATGGCCAGTTGTTAAAGCTGTCTAATTTCAGGTGAGAAGTAGGGATTTTTAAAGATTAATCATTCTTGGAAAAGTATAACATTTCCAAGCTGCCTTTACTTTGTGTTGAGTTGTTCTACCATTTATGATACATTATATTATTATTTATTTATTTGCAAGGAGAGAGACTGAGATATATATGAGACAGAGACAGAAAGGGCAGACCAGGGACTCCTACCTATACAAACTAACTCCAGACACACGTGTCACCATGTCTATCTGGCTTTATGTCGGTACTGGGGAATTGAATACAGCCTGACAGGTTTTGAACAAAATTAACTGAACCACTGAGGTATCTCTCCAGGCCTTTTGGCAGACTGATTTAGTGTTGAGTTCTCTGTATCCTCTGGCTTTCTGCTTTAATTTTTCTTTATTGATCACCATGTTTGTCATCATTATCCTGGTATTGTTTGTCAGGATAGCACTAAGAGCAGTGTTCTTGTCATTGTTTCTTCTGAAATTTTTCCTCAGTTTCCTTACCCTTTCATTATCACCTATAGGAAATAGTGATGAACCACTGTGATTATAGTCTAAAACATTGCTTTCCTTTCATTGTTAGTTTATATTTATTCCTAGAACCTCCACTTCTTTCATATATATATTAATTCAAGTACATTCAAAATGCATGCCAATTAATACACTAATTTGTTTCAACATCAGTGAATTAGGAAAAGATTAATGGTATAGAGACTCCCAGTTTCTATTTAAAAAACTAAGATTTCCTATTTTGATGTATACCTTGTGAGTAGATGAATGCCATTTGGTGACCAAAAACAAGATAACATGTTATGTTAAATAACATGTTATGTTACTAGGAAGAATATTTCTTTTGGATAAATCACATATATGTGTATATTTATGAATGTATATAGCCAAGTCAAAGAATTCTATGTGGAAATAATTTAGTTCATACATAATACCATTTTTAAGTGGAAATGTTGTGTCTTTTGATGGTAATAACTCTTCCTCTAAGTAATGCACAGTACTTGATGTAATGTTATAAATGTGTGAATGGACAGGAAGGTTGATCAGCCAAGGAAAGGGTCATAGAAAGCCACATCCTACTATCACTCATCACTATCACAGGCAGGGAGCAATGGAGCACTTATTCATGAAGGCCTGGGTGTTGGCCAAGGCTATTTTCCGATGTTGGCCATGGACAAATGTGGTTTATCTTCCTTAAGTTGGTTCATGGGAGGAACTGGGTCTTAGTACCCTTGTGGCACAGTCCAAAGTACAGTCAGTTCAGTGGTGACCAACATGATTTATAAGAGGTATGCAGGCAAGGAAAGGTCTCTCAACACGCAGTGAGGAGAATGTTTCCACCTGATAATAATAAAATAACTTCATTAGATTGTATTACTGGTTAGGCTGTCTTGACATGGAACAAATGTCAGGTGGACTATGACTTCTAATGTTTCGTAGCTGAAAGGGATCTTGTTCTTAGGATGGAGACCACACTACAGATGGTGGGGACCTAGGCACCAATTAAAGGCAAACTTAAGGCTCTTAGGATTTCCAAGAAAATGTCTATCAACCCAGAGCCAAATGCAGTACTCTGTACTGGAGGGATTTAGATCCATGCCATATAATTTATAGGAATAAATAGGCAAATATTTAACAAACTGATTGTTTCCTTGAGTATATACAGAGTTAGGATTTATACCCATAAAATATATTTGAAAAATAAAACTACTATGGTGCTCTGATGAGCACATCTAACACATCTTGATCATAGACAGTCAAAAGCACAATTTACATTCCATTTTCTCAGGTCCTTCTGATCTTAGCACCATGTCACTACAAAAATTGAAAACAAATTCTCCAATGGAGAGTGAGGTCAGTGCAAGATACATGGATATCCATTATTATTTTAGAGATAATTTAATAGGTGTAGTCCCTGTTGTAGGCCAGTATTGGTTAGGCCTTGATAGTGGAGAGGGGGCTCATTTTTGTATGTGGTTCTGACTTGTTTCTCTGTTCTAGTTATGGGTTCCGTCCCACTGAGAAGATCTGTTAGCCAAATCAGAAGCAGTTGGTAACCCACCATGGCTGTGTGCCACTATTGCACTTTTGTGAACTTCACATCATGTTGATTTCTGCTGAGTAGCTTAGACCAAGAGTTGCTTAGACAGATGTTGGTCATTTTCTCCCAATCCCTCATGTAACGCCTTCTGGCCCTAGACAAGCTAACTGTCTGGGAATTGACTCTTTTCCATTATCCAGCCAGTTTTCTCCTTGTTCCGTCCCATAAGCATATGGTGTCTTTGGCAGTGGGTCTTACCATTAACCTTTTGTGGGTCATCAAGTACTCTGACAGAATTCTGTCCTCTTTTGGGAAACCTTGTAGGTCTCTCTGATCAACAGCTCATTGTGGATGTTAGGCACATGCTGGTAATGGAAGTTACTGGTCAGGAGCAAGGGAGAAGAAGGAAGAAAAATATAGGGAATATAAAGGAGAAAGAGAGAAAAGAGAGAGAGAGAGAGAAACAGGAGAATAATGAGGATAGTCTTTATCACACCCTCTCCAGGCCCCTGTGAGTCAGTTATTTTCTTTTTTCAGATGGACTCAGGACCTGAGGAGAGAATCAGCCCATCACACCCTACCATGGAACCTGCTGAAACCATAGAGTTAGTGGGAAAATGAGCAATAGCTGCTTTCTAGGTTAACTTGGAATCAGCACAAGTGTGAAGGAAACAGACAGAGAGAACACTCATCTCCCACCAAATCAGATATCCAGAGACACAGAGACTCCCAAGATCTCTTCACTGAAATAGATCTAAAATGAATCCAAAATGGCTCTGGGAAATTAGTAGAAAAGGGGGGAAAATGTTGTTAGAGCCATAAGTTAGGCCATTATGCACAGAGACATTGCCTCTCCCCGATAATTGCTGGCCACCTCCATAATGCAACACCCATGGTCCTCATGGGAGGATAACATGGAGAAGGCTAATATATAGATAGTTATGTATATAGTGATGGTACCATCATGGCTATATACACACTATATACATAAATTATCAAAAAAATAAAGGAAACATGACAGTGACTGTATAAAACTAGAAACATATTGGACAAGGATATTTTTATTTGAAGTTCAACTATTATATTTATTTGCAAAAATACTTCGATTAAGCCTTTTGCATATGAAAAAAATTAAACAAACTAGGAATACAAACAATCAAAGAAAAAACAGATGCCTTGAAGTACATGAGTTTATGGGATGATTTCCCAGTATACATGAACCAGACTTTCATGTTGTCATAGCATTAAAAAACATGGACATCTTGGGAAAGGACTATAACCGCAGCACATGTGAGGTAGGTTCAGGAGGATTACATTTTCAATGTCATACTGGGTGACATAGTTAAGTAAAGCCCATAATGGGACACTTGAGTATCTATTTGAATATCTCTCTATGATTCTGTCTATCTGTCCCTCTATCTATGTATCTATCTATCTCACATCTATCAGTTGTCTACCTATATATCATCCTGTACTAAAGAGTACATGAATGCAGTCAGAACTACATATAAGTCACACACACACGCACACACACACACACACATATATATATATATATATATATATGTATATATAAACAAAATATAGAAGGTTCAGGGCATGAGGAACCTGAAGATGAAAGGAATATAAAAATCAAAGAATGGGGATTGGCATGATCAAACAATAATTTATACATTTATAAAATTTCACAATAATTCCAACAGAGTGAATATATATTAATACAAGAAACAGTGTCACCTTAAAATGTTTAATCAGTGCTGTGATATGATGTCAAAGAATCAGACTTTATATATTACAAACAACCTTAGAGTTTAAAAACCACTAATGAACGTGATAAGGAAATATGCCATCTCATTTCCTCTGGAGGTTGATCTCACACAGAAGTCAGGCTTGGCTTAGTAGAGTAGATCCACTGAAGCACAATGTCCTACAGTAAATGATGGGTGCAAAAGGCCTTTTGGACCTCAGCACTCTTTGTTGTACTGGATATTTGTGAATGTTTTGACTGAGGCACATGCATGCTTGCACACGCGCCTGTGTGTGTGTGTGTGTGTGTGTTTTGTTTGCTGTGGGTGCATCTGGTATATGCACATGTGTGTTTAGAGATAGGATCCCAGTGTGTACTTGCAGAGGTGAAAGCTAGACACAGATCCTTTGTTGTTCTTTCACCTTAAATCCTTGAGGGTGAATCTCTCACTGAACCTGGAGCTAATTGTTTTTGGTTAGACTGGCTAAGCAGGGAACCACAATTTAATCATCCTCCTATCTCAACTCAAGTCTGCACTGGGATTAGAGGTCTGAATGGCGATAGCAAGCATTGCTGTATGAATTAAAATTGGCCACAAAGATTACTAGTTTCTATCCCTAATCCTCAGTTGATTGTGCTATTTGAGAAGGGAGTTGAACTTTTAGGGGGTATAGCCTTATGGAAGGCATTGAGACCCATGGGTCCAGCCTTGATTTGTTTCTGCCCAGCATAATGGTTTCTGAAGATGGTGATGTGAAGCAAGGTAATAAGCTAAGCCTTCAGGCCCTGTGATGTTAATGGCTGTTCATGGTTCCTGGTTCTTGATGATGTTTCTCTGCTATGGATCTGTGGAAATGACCAGTGTCTTCTGCCATGATCATGCTTGTCCTGGTTTCTCTAAGCTTGCAATACACCCTTTTCTCTCATGAGCTGAGAATGGTTTGATTTTGTAAGGACCACAAAAGTATCTGCATCAGGTATATTGACACCAAGAAGTAGACCCATTGCTGGGATGAATCTGACCATGTGAGATTTGATCTTTCATTCTTCCAACACTGGTACCTTGTAAGTAATGCTGCCAAGTTCTGCTGAAGGATAGAGATGATGTGTGGTGCCCATGGAACTTAGCTGTAGCAACTGATATACTCCTCACCTCCAGGAATAAAAAACATCTGCAGCATTATTACTTCAAGACTTTTTCCTTAAAAGGAATTCAAATTATGCCTATCTTGAACTTTCAACGGGATAGATCTTACCCTCAGGAAATCTTTGCTATACTGTCAGTAAACAGAAGTAGTTTTCTCTTTATTGAATGTAGTCTGTTTAACAATGACAGCAAAAAAGGGTGGCATTTCGCAAGACCCAGACTTTTAAATTTGTCACTTTCCATTGCATGCCAAACCTTGTAATTCTCATTTATTTCTGTTCTGAATTTACTTCACTTTCATGGCAAATCAGTTTCAGAACACCTAACAGAATCTATTCTATACAGTCCGCATATTTCTGTCTTATACTTTCCTCTGGAAAGGAATATTATTCATCTTAAAATCATGTTTCACTCTACAGTCCTCATTTAGTGGGTAAGGCACTTTCCCGAATTTGTCTACCAATCCAGTTTTGATTTATCAGTAACCATGTTAAGCCAGATGCACAGTGGCACATGCATCTGGAGATCATTTGCAGAGGGAGCAGGCCTTGGTCTGCACAATCTGTCTCTTTTCTCTCTTTCTTTATGTGCTTGCAAATAAATTAAGAAATAATAAATAAATCACTTGTACTCAAGTTCTCATGTACAAAATTTTAAATGAATTACCTCAGACCCAATTATCAATAAGGTCCTTTGCACATCTAAAATGTCATGGGAGTTGTCAACAGTGCCATTGTCTATTAGTCTCCTGGTCTTTCAGGCCTCTACAAGAATGGCCCATTTAGCATTGCTTACAGTTGTAAAGATGTGAGACCTTCTTAGTTCACAACTCCAAATCCTCCCATATTACTTTCCATAATTTAAAATGGATATGAATCTCATGATCAGGTATATGGCAGCATGAATCCAGTTCTTGTTAGAAATGTACTGGGTTAATTAATATTAATATTAGGAAACAGTATCTGATAAAACAAGATTACATGTGGTATAGATGAAGGAAGTACCTGGGCTTCTAGCTACTGGTTCCTATCCACCATGGCATTAAAGACATGGCCACAAGTACTGGTCACATTCAGTTCAACACTGAGAACATAGAACATAACTGTACTGCTGGTAATAGCCTCCTCATTAATATTGTTACAGTTCACAATCCTGGCATGTGAAATTGTGCTGCCCATGGTTAATGCTGCTCCTTCCAACATAATTAACCTAGCCAAAATATCATGCTCTGAGATAGACACCCAGAGGTTAATATATTCTGCCTAACAATTACTTGATCATTGTTGGTCTTATAAACTTTACAGTCTATGAAATATGGCAGAGTCCAGAGGAATGACAATACTGCAATAATAATTATCACCTTATAGTTAGCTCATGGTTAAACATATCATGGAAGATGACATGGAACTATAAAAAGTGAGCCAAACCAGCTTGAAACAGTGTAAGGAATATCTATAATATGTAAAACTGTATCATCAGAGGTTGATTTTCCTGAAAAAGGGTCAATTTAATTTATGTGTTTCCATGACTGGACATATACACTTCATGGCCTTTGTGTGTCTTTGATGTGTGGTGGGATCTCACTCTAAGCCCAAACTGACCTTGAACTCACAGAGTTCCTCCTCCTTCAACCTCCCAAGCCCTGCAATTAAAGGCATGAACCTTCATGTCAAAGTGAATATACATATTCAAATGATGGGGTGTAAGGTCTGCCGGTACATAGGAGGCCCAACTTTATATCTGTCAATCAAAATAGAAGTTCACACATGCAGGAACAAGCGGCTCACTTTTTCTCTGGAACCCTAATATGTAAACTCTGTGAAGCAACCGAGGAGTCTTCAGCAATCTCTATTGTACCACTGCTCTACAGGTGTAGTTTTACTTTCAAGAAGAATACTTTCTCTATTGCTATTTGTGTGTGTGTGTGTGTGTGCTTCTTCCATTGTTTCAAAAAGAAAACAAGAACTTTTTTTTTAAGAAACTGGTCTAGGCAGAAACAACCATGACAGTCATAACAAACTGGAAGGCATCACGTTATCAGAGGCATGACTACCAACTGCGTGAGGCACTGATGGTATGCACCCAATAACACGGGCCAATAGATATTAAATCCTGGCATACCAAGGTCACACAGGTTCTCAACATAAAGATATATTCCAGGCCATTTGTGGTGGCTTGAAATATAATATCTCCCTTAGCCGCATGTGCTTCTGATGAAGTCTCATACATGATCCACAGCTGGAGGAGGTTCTGGGAGATGGAAACTTGCTTCAGGAAAGGAGCCGTGGGAGCATATATGGCATTCTATGTATCAAGCCACTCTGGCTATTGATTTCTCACTTGCTACTGTCTGAGCTGTTGTGACAGTATGTAAACACCGACTATCTGTTTTCAATGGTTTCCCTGACATGGTAACGCTTCATCTCTGAACTGTAAGCCAAAATAAAACCTCTCCTTCCAGATACTGCTTTGCGTCTGGCAACAAGAAAGAACCATGAAGGACTTCCGGTCAAGATGGCGGCATAGGAACCACGCCTAAGCAGCCTAAGGGAGAAAAAGCCAAAGAAAACCCAGCAAAATACACAAGGGAGGTGTATAAGAGATTAAAACAGCAGCGGAGAAGTAGGAGATATCCAGAGCCCACACGGGCAGGCCGAAGCAGCTCCGGCAGCGGCAGCTCGGGACCCGGTAGCGGCGACTTGGGCTCCGGCAGCGGCACCTCGGGACCCGGTAGCGGCGATTCAGACTCTGGCAGCGGCAGCGGCAGCACGGGCACCGGCAGCTGCATCACGGGCTCCGGCAGTGGCGACTCGGGATCCAACAGAGGCGGCTCAGACCCCGGCAGCGGAAGCGGCGGTGGAAGCCGGAAGCGGCGGTGGAAGCCGTGACTCCAGCCCCAAAAACACCATCAGCTGCTCCGGTACCGGCCACAGCGGCTTCAGGGCAGCGAATCCAGCAGCGGAGGCTCCAGCGGCTTCAGCGGCAGAGGCGGATCCCGCAGCGGCAGCACCAGCGGATCAGAGGCGGAGGACCCAGCAGCGGCAGCTCCAGCGGATCAGCGGGGGCAGACCCAGCAGCGGCATCTCCAGTGGCGGATCCAGCAGCAGTGGTCCCAGCAGCGGCAGCTCCAGCGGCAGCAGCGGGGATCCAGCATCAGGGGTGCCAATCTGCAGGGCCACAGTTGCCAGGCTTGGTTTGCCCCACAGGAAAAGCCAGTACCCAGTTCCAGAAAGCAGAACAGCGGCCCAACATCCCAGCCAGCAACTTGACTGAGACCAAAAGCATCCAAAGAGGTAACTGGGATTGAACCAGGGAAGGGTCTCACCTGGTCACAAGCTGACTTGGATCCCTCAACAGACCAGAAATCTTAACTTCTTTGTTGATAGAGGATCTGGTTTTTATAATACCTAATCTTGCATAAATGCTCGGTGCTGTTCTTGACTGAATGTGTATAGGGTTTAGTTAAATTTTAGAATATACCTGTATTTTATTCCACTCAACCTATTTGAATACCCCCATAGCAGGCAAACTTAACCCCTAGGACCACGTGTCTAGATACTCTGAGAGTGGTAAGAGCCACACCTAACATCTTAATCTCCTACATAGAAGATATACAATATCAGATCAATAGATACAGCAAAGGATACCCAGCTAACTGGAAAATCTAAGCAGTAACTTAATCCAAGATGCAAAAATATATACATTATAACACAAGAAACACCAAAAACCAAGGCAATATAAATCCACCAAAAAGCATCAATGCTTCAGAAATGACCTCTAGTGAAAACGAGTTAGAGAAAATGCCTGAGAAAGATTTCAAAAGAATGATTGTAAATATGTTCAATGAACTCAAAGAAGAAATCAAAGGAATCAGAGAAGATACAGGACACCAATTTAACGAAATAAAGAAATCAATACAAGACATAAATAAGGAAATAGAAATAATGAAGAAAAACCAGTCAGAATTACTAGCAATGAAGAACACAGTTAATGAAATAAAAAACTCTGTAGAAAATCTCACCAGTAGAATGGATGAAGGAGAGGACAGAATATCTAAGCTAGAAGACCAGGTGGCAGATCTAATACAATCCAACAAAGAGAAAGACAAACTAATAGAAAAGTATGAATGGGAATTTCAAGATATTCGGGACACTATGAAAAGATCAAATATAAGAATTCAGGGTATAGTAGAAGGAGAAGAATTTCAATCCAAAGGTATAGTAGGCATCTTCAACAAAATCATAGAAGAAAACTTCCCCCAAATTGGGAAAGAGGTGCCAATGCAGATACAGGAAGCCTTTAGAACACCAGCCAGACAAAACCTGGAAAGAACCTCTCCTCGCCATATTATAATCAAACTACCAAACACACAATCCAAAGAAAAAATATTGAAAGCAGTTAGAGAGAAAAATCAAGTTACCTACAAAGGCAAGCCCATCAGGATCACAGCAGATTACTCAACACAAACTTTCAAAGCCAGAAGGGCTTGGAGTGATGTATTCCAAACTCTGAAAGATAACAACTGTCAACCAAGACTACTTTATCCTGCAAAACTATCCATTCAAATAGATGGAGAAATAAGGACATTCCATGACAAAAGCAGGCTAAAGGAGTATTTGAAGACAAAACCAGCTCTACACAAAATACTTGAAAGAATCCTCCATGCCGAAGAGAAAGAAAAACACACATATAAGGAACCTGGAAAACAGCAAACAACACTCAAATACTAGTTAATATAAGAGAGCAAAGGTAGAACCAGAACCACAAAAAAAAAAAAAAAAAGGCAAGCATAAATACACATCTTTCAATAATATCTCTTAATATCAATGGCCTCAATGCTCCAACCAAAAGACATAGATTTGCAGACTGGGTTAAAAAGTAGGACCCTACAATTTGTTGTCTCCAAGAAACTCACCTTTCTACAAAGGATGGACATTATCTTAGGGTGAAAGGTTGGAAAACGGTGTTTCAAGCAAATGGACCCAGAAAGCAAGCAGGGGTTGCTATCCTAATAGCTGACAAGGCAGACTTCACTCCAACATTAGTCAAGAAAGATAAGGAAGGTCACTTTATATTGATTAAGGGCACACTCCAACAGGAGGACATTACAATCCTAAACATATATGCACCTAACATGGGGGCTCCCAAATTCATCAAACAAACACTGTTAGAACTAAGGTCACAGATAACACCAAACACAGTGGTAGTTGGTGACTTTAACACCCCACTCTCATCAATTGACAGGTCATCCTGGGAAAAAATAAACAGAGAGGCATCTGGACTAAACGAGGTCATAGAAGGAATGGACCTAACAGACATATACAGGACATTTCATCCAAATGCTGCAGAATATACATTCTTTTCAGCAGCACATGGATCATTCTCTAAAATAGACCATATATTAGGACACAAAGCAAATCTTAACAAATTCAGGAAAATTGAAATAATTCCTTGCATTCTATCTGACCACAATGGAATCAAACTACAAATCAATAGCAAGAAAGGATATAGAGCATACACAAAATCATGGAAACTAAACAATACATTACTAAATGATGAATGGGTCAATGAAGAAATCAAGAAGGAAATCAAAAAATTTATAGAGTCAAACAATAATGAGAACACAACATACCAAAATCTCTGGGACACAATGAAGGCAGTTCTAAGAGGTAAATTTATAGCTTTAAGTGCCTATATTAAGAAATTAGAAAGGTCGCAAATAAATGACCTAATGCTTCACCTCAAAGCCTTGGAAAAAGAAGAACAAGGCAAACCAAAAATCAGTAGACGGGAAGAAATAATAAAGATTAGGGCAGAAATTAATGAAATAGAAACCAAAAAAACAATACAAAGAATTAATGAAACAAAGAGCTGGTTCTTTGAAAGGATAAACAAGATTGATAAACCCTTAGCAAATCTGACCAAAAGAAAGAGAGAAGAGACACAAATTAATAAAATTAGAGATGAAAAAGGTAACATCACGACAGATGCCAGAGAAATTCAAAAAATCATAGGGACATATTATAAAAACATATACTCCACAAAGTATGAAAATCTGAAAGAAATGGATGATTTCCTTGATTTATATGACCTACCTAAATTAAATCAAGATGAGATTAATCACTTAAATAGACCTATAACAAGCATGGAGATCCTAACAGTTATCAAAAATCTCCCAACTAAAAAAAGCCCAGGCCCAGATGGATTCACTGCTGAATTTTACCAGACCTTCAGGGAAGAGCTAACACCATTGCTTCTTAAGCTTTTCCATGAAATAGAAAAAGAAGGAATTCTACCAAACTCCTTCTATGAAGCCAGCATCACTCTGATACCAAAACCAGGCAAAGATAGAACAAAAAAGGAAAATTACAGACCAATCTCCCTCATGAACATAGATGCAAAAATTCTCAACAAAATATTGGCAAACAGAATACAAGAATACATTAGAAAGATCATTCACCCTGACCAAGTAGGCTTTATCCCAGAGATGCAGGGATGGTTCAACATACACAAATCTATAAATGTTATACATTATATAAATGGGTTGAAGGACAAAAATCACATGATCATCTCATTAGACGCAGAGAAAGCATTCGACAAAATCCAACATCCCTTCATGATAAAAGTCCTACAGAGACTGGGAATAGAAGGAACATATCTCAATATAATAAAGGCTATTTATGATAAGCCTACAGCCAACATATTACTAAATGGGGAAAAACTGGATGCTTTTCCACTAAAATCAGGAACAAGACAAGGGTGTCCACTGTCCCCACTTTTATTTAATATAGTTCTGGAAGTCTTAGCCATAGCAATAAGGCAAGAGACATGCATAAAAGGGATACAAATCGGAAAGGAAGAGGTCAAGTTATCATTATTTGCAGATGACATGATTCTATATATAAAGGACCCTAAAGACTCTACTAGCAAACTGTTAGAGCTGATAAAAACCTACAGTCATGTAGCAGGATACAAAATAAATACACAGAAATCAGTAGCCTTCATATATGCTAACAACAAACACACAGAGGATGAGATCAGAGAATCACTCCCATTCACAATTGCATCAAAAAAAATAAAGTACCTTGGAATAAACCTTACTAAGGAAGTAAAGAATCTATACAATGAGAACTTTAAAACACTCAAGCGAGAAATTGCAGAAGACACTAGGAAGTGGAAAAACATCCCTTGTTCCTGGATTGGAAGAATCAATATTGTGAAAATGGCAATCTTACCAAAAGCAATCTACACATTTAACGCAATCCCCATCAAAATTCCAAAGGCATTCTTCACGGAAATAGAAAAAACAATCCAAAAATTCATTTGGAATCACAAAAAACCTCGAATATCTAAAATAATACTGAGCAACAAAAATAAGGCTGGTGGTATCACCATACCTGATTTTAACCTATACTACAGAGCCATAGTAACAAAAACAGCATGGTACTGGCACAAAAGCAGACTCGTAGATCAATGGAACAGAATAGAGGACCCAAATGTAACCCCATGTAGTTATAGCCACCTGATATTTGATAAAAATGCCAAAAATACTCATTGGAGAAAAGACAGCCTCTTCAGCAAATGGTGTTGGGAAAACTGGATATATATCTGTAGAAGGATGAAAATAGATTCTTCTCTTTCTCCATGCACAAGAATTAAGTCCAAATGGATTAAGGACCTTAACATCAGACCTGAAACTCTGAAACTGCTAGAGGAAAAAGTAGGGGAAACCCTTCAACATATTGGTCTTGGCAAAGACTTTCTGAATACAACCCCAATTGCTCAGGCAATAAAACCACAGATTAACCACTGGGACCTCATGAAAATACAAAGATTTTGCACTGCAAAGGACACGGTGAAGAAAGCAAAGAGGCAACCTACAGAATGGGAAAAAATCTTCACCAGCTATACATCTGATAGAGGATTAATATCTAAGATATACAAAGAACTCAAGAAGTTAAATAATAAGGAATCAAACAAACCAATCAAAAAATGGGAAATGGAGCTAAATAGAGAATTCTCAAAGGAAGAAATACGAATGGCATATACGCATCTAAAAAAATGTTCTACATCCCTAGTCATCAGGGAAATGCAGATTAAGACTACATTGAGATTCCATCTCACTCCTGTCAGATTGGCTACCATCATGAAAACAAATGATCATAAATGTTGGCGGGGATGTGGAAAAAGAGGAACCCTTCTACATTGTTGGTGGGAATGCAATCTGGTCCAGCCATTGTGGAAATCAGTGTGGAGGTTCCTAAAACAGCTAAAGATTGATCTACCATATGACCCAGCTATAGCTCTCCTAGGCATATATCCTAAGGACTCATCTCATTACCTTAGAGATACTTGCTCAACCATGTTTATTGCTGCTCAATTTATAATAGCTGGGAAATGGAACCAGCCTAGATGTCCCTCAACTGATGAGTGGATAATGAAGATATGGCACATTTATACAATGGAGTTTTACTCAGCAGTAAAGAGAAATGAAGTTATGAAATTTGCAGAAAAGTGGATGGATCTGGAAAGAATTATACTAAGTGAGGTAACCCAGGCCCAGAAAGCCAAGCGCCACATGTTCTCCCTCATATGTGGATCTTAGCTACAGATGATTGGGCTTCTGTGTGAGAAGGAAAAAACTCAGTAGCAGAGGCCAGTAAGTTAAAAAAGGAGATAGAAAGGGAAGAGAAAGAAAGGGAGGAGGGCTTTTATTAGGTTGGTATTGTATATATGTAAGTAGAAAGATTGAGATGGGGAGGGGATATGATGGAGAATGGAATTTCAAAGGGGAAAGGGGGGAGGGTAATACCATGGGATTTTTTTTTGTTATCATGGAAAATATTAATAAAAATGGAGAAAAAAAAAAAAAAGCTTTGGTCCCCAAATGCAAGCTGACTATACCCATGCCAAAGAAAATATACTCATTCCCCAGTACTCACACGCCTATTCATCTCAAACTGCTTGACCTGCCAGGGGTTGACTGGAGAAATGTTTTCTCCATTACTTCACTCATTATGGGATTCCTGTAACAGGAGTTGTTGAGTTTCATGGTGTCCCAGACCTCAGTGAGATGTCTCTGTTCTAGGTACTTTCAGACTGTGTCTGGCCCCAAGTTGACTGGGCCCAGGCAAGACCAAGGGCTGCATAGACTGGCACATGCACTGACCCTAGGTGCAAACACTCATTTCCTATGTCCTCTAGGCCCTACTTTGTTAGTTGGCTCTCTTAGATTGTTCTTCCACCTTCTGTGTGATAGCTTAAATGGATGCCTCCTAGTCAATTCAGGAATTTTATTCAAGCTTGTAACTTGGGGTCACTGGGTGGATCCTAGGGTCTAGCCCTAAGGTGTGGGGGTGGACTTGGAATTCCACTCTAAAGATATGCAAAGGGCTTGAGCTTTGCCTGGAGTTCCTGAAGTGTGCTTGCTTGCTTTTTGGTGGTGGCTTTTCTCTGCTTGGACCTGTGAAAGCCTGCCAGATTCTTCTGTCATTACTGAACTTGCCCTGGATCTGTAAGCTTCAAATAAATCCCTTCTTCCTCCCCCCCCCCAAAAAAAAGAAAGAACCATGAAGAACCATAGAGCCAATGTCAGTGAGCACCACATAGAATATTCTGTATAGCCGTTCATCATGGACTCCAGGAAAATATTAAATGCAGAGAGACTAACAGAAAAAAAGTGGAGTGAACAGTTTAGTTTTAGGCTTGTATGCAGGATAATATAGTCTGCAATATTAGCAATGCTTTTGATTTGGATTAAAGACACTCATTTGCTACACTCTGATAGATGCAACATAACCCTCGAACTATCTACCTGTTGCAACTTTATTTCTTGGGAGACCAATGACATTCCAGTAACTAACAGTGTATTCCTCACTCCTTCCTGCTGGCTCTCAGCAAGTCACAGGCTTCATGATGAGGAAATACCATATACATTAAAAGGAGGAGAAATCTTTTTGTAACCAGGGACAAACCATGAGGCTCAAGCAGAGACTTAGGTAACAATGTACCTTGCAGTATATATGTCAAAAGGGTCTTATCCTACCTTCCATGATCCACCTGAAAAGGCTCTTAAGTGTCCTAGTGTACCATATATGGTGTGGGACACATTTAATTTTTCTCTTATTTTCTTGTAGAACTGCACCCTTACGTTTTTGAATTTTATTACTTTTAATATGTATTCAAGTTCATGAATTTTATTTAAACACCTGTTATTTTAAAAAATGAATATATTGATATCTGATCTCTAGCTGAAATATAAATTATAGTAATTTTGATCAGGAATTGGAGAATCTTTTGGAATTGTTTTATTTCTTTTACCCCAAACAACAAAACATGCCATGTAAGTAAACACACTATTTTTAGTAAGTACAGGTAAAGTATGAAGATTAGTGTTTCCATATTTGTATTGAGAAGAAAATAGAACATTTTCAAACACAAATTAGCAACTGTATTGATTTACATTTTGCTATTGTCTGTTCCCCTAATGAAAACCCAGTAGATAGTGGAAAATTAGTAACTACACTCCTCATTCTGCTTATTATATATTCTTATTTATGCATTTCATATGACCACAACACTGTCCCTTTGGTCTCTGTCTTCTCACCCTGCAAGCAACACCTGCTTCAGCTACTGCCTTACTCTTCTTCTGTGACCTAACATATTTCTTTCTGTTTAGTTTCTACATTAAAGGGACATGATGACATTATTTAATTTTGTACCACAATCCTATCACTTAGCTAAATTCCCAGTTAGTACAGAAAATGGCAGAATCTCTTTTCTTACGCTATCCATCATTCAAAACTGGGAGCAGCAAGAGTGAGCTACCAATAAGCAGTGTGGCTGGACTAGCAGCTCTTAAAACCTTAAAACCTGACACTTTGCTTTGCTATGCTTTTCCTCTTATGGCTAAACTCTCCCACTAATATGTCATCCAAAATAAACCATTGCCTCACTTAAACTGCTTTGAACTATCCTTTTCCTTCCTAGCAAGTAGAAGGTCACCATTACATTATCTTTTAATGTTATTATTTATTTTAAATTACTTATAACAGGATATTCTCTTTTGTACCCTCCCCCCAGATCTGATTACCCTGGAATCCCTCCTCAGATGGAATATGTTTTTCACTTAAGGGACCTGAAGGCTTCAGTCACTCCCTGTAGGGTAGCAGGGGATGCTGCCTCAGGATAGTCCTGCCCACTCTGTGGCAATTACAATCTTTCTGCTACTCCCTCTTCTTCAATGTTCCCTGAGCCATAGCACAGTTGAAAGCAGTTGGAAGTAGGGTTGAGCTTTCTGTATCTTCTGGATTTCTGTTTTGATACATTTTGAATGATCACTGTGTGAGCCACCATCAACCTGGGGCTGGTTATCAGGCTAGCACTCTAAACTGTGTTCAATTTATCATTTCCCCTGCAATTTCTCCTGGAAAGTGGCTGTGTTAAAGGTAGCTTATCTCATGGTAGGTAGTTGGCTAAGTTCTTGCCACATTGACTGACCTTGGTTCTCCTCCGTTTTCTCTGCCATTGGTAAAACAAAGCAGATTCTCCAAACAAGACTGAGAGCAGTTGAGGTACAGGGGAGTAGGTTACAGTAGGTTACCCACAGAGGGTACCACTACTGCACAAATTTTTACTTCTTGACAAGCTACTTGTTTTTGTGTTCTGTATGGTCTCCTGCTTATTAATGCTGTTGGTGACCATTTTCTTCCAGTGGCTCCAGTAGGGTTTCCAAAATGATGAGGGCTAGGCAGGTAAAAGCTAGTTCCCTTTCAGTTCCACCACTATATTGTGATGTTCTTTGAGCTCAGCCAGTGGGGTCTTCATCAATAGGGTCTTACCTTTTTGCTCTGGCAGGTAATCAAATGTTTTAGCCATGGCCTGCATTGTCCTGTGGACCACATAAGTGTCCTCACAAACAGTTCACTGTGGCAGACAACCCAACTCTGTGCCTGGGGTTTTATTGGCTAGAGTCTATAATTTTAAATTTCAGATTTGCCCACCTGATGCCCAGATGGTTCCTCTCCCCATTTATTGATGGTTATATCTTGTAGAATGCTAGCCATGGTGAGGGTTTTTGTGGAGCTGATTAATGTTATTTTACGTTCTGTGTGATTCCCTCCCCACGCTTCCTACCCAGTATCCCTCTAAACCTCAGTGAGTAAAGTACTGGAAATGTCTAAACACTTGTTTAGAATGACACGATTTATCACACAGGGCCCAAAGGGTGTCTTTAATTGTGAACAAGGACACATCTTCTCTAGTAAGGGCTCCTTTATAAGTACAAGGACACTTGTTACTGGGAGATATGTAAAGTCAAATTCCACCTCACCCCTTGTCTTTTGCAAGCCAGACAACTAAACACTGGAGATTACTGCAACTTTTTGATTGTGAAATGGAAATGTTCTCCTCACTAATGGTAAGAGTTCTTTCCTTGCCTGCATACCTCAGGTATGACTTGTTGGCAGAAATTAGTTTGATGATACTCTGTTTTCTCTACTTCCCTCAAAGCCTATTCATACAATGATGAAGTGGCACATTGCAAGGGCTCATGTCCCTTGCAGAAACAAACAACACATTTCAGCTTGCAACATTTTCCACAGGATCCAGGAATCACAGAAGCTCTTATTGTGGTTTATCAGTGTTTGTTGGAAACCTGAAAGTACATGAGGACCATTTGCTGCAGTAGGTCATGGGTAATGAAGTTCGTGGCATTCCCATCTTAGATCCAGGGCATAGTCAGAAGGTGCCAGACTTTGCCTGACAGTCACAGTTTCCATTTAGGAAGTCACACACATACACACAGACACACACTCACACTGGAGAGGGATCATAAGCCAAGAGTTGGGAAGCCTATGGTGGCTGCTGTTGGTGACAATATCCTCTAAATCTATCTTGCTGATAAGCATGTAGGTTTGATGGTTGGGCAGGATTGATTTAAACTCAAGGCCATGAGTTGCTTACAAGTGAGGGAAGGCTTTCTTGACTGTCTGTGGGAATTGCTCCATTTTCCTTTTTCAAGACGCTCTTGGTTATCAAAGGATGCATCATTTTGTATGTGCAGGGCATGAAATCTACCAGTATCTCTGATTTGCTCTTTAGAATATCATTTTCTGAGTTCTCATTTGAAAGTGGAGTCCTGGAGGATCTGGCCCTTCCTACCTCTGAGCCCTTGACCCCTTTTTCACATATTTTATGTGTAACACTTTTAGCAGCATTTTTTATACATACAGCTCCTTACATGTACTGAAGGAAAGATGGATTGCTCAGAAATTCCTTGAGCTCTTGAATCTTATGTTTGACTTATCTCACCTTCTCATGTTTAGGGAAATTTTTATTATTGTCCCTGGGCCTGATCAGGAAAATTATTAAGGTGACAGTGGAGTTTGGTTAATAGAATATGTCACTGGGGCACCTGCATCAGAAAAATGAGATATTTTAACTTCTTCTTCAGTTTGGAGTACCTTGGCTTTGGCCATGACTTGACTCCCACCTTACATGATTTCCATAAGAGCTGAACTCAAAGCACCCACACATTCTTATTCTGATCAGTCTGAATACCCTGCTAATGTGCCTTTAGCCTCCTTTGAAATTGTTTGTGCCCCATTAATTATACTCACATGTGGTACTTTTCTACTCTCCTTGAAATATGTTTTCTCTGAGTCCATAAGCCTATAAAATACATACGATGTTCACAAGTCACAAATTATCATTGAACCAAAATTCACTGAAATTGTGCTTATCCTTTTCAGACTAGCAATTTATTCTAATACATACTTTATTCATTATACCAAACTGTGGGTGTCATAGTGAAATTTTCCCTGTCTATTTCCCCTTCATTGTTTGAGATATACAGCTTGATTTATTTCATGTATTTTTGCTATTTACATTTAGTTTTTTTTTTCACTGTTTCAAAAATGTATATTGTACTGTGGTGTTATTTTCTAGTAGGTTTTTTTCACTGTATCTTACAAGTATGCTGCACTGTGTTGTAATGAAGTAATGTGGTCCTATGTAGATCACATTTCACTTATTTAACCCCCCAGTCAAACTGAACCACTAATAATTCCCTCCAAGTACCAGTGGCTGTGCCATGGAAGAGAAAGACTTCCCCCACCCCTAGCAACCACTAAATGAATATCCTTAACTCCTCAGGAAGGGGAGTGACCCCATAACACCCACACCTATCCACTACAGCTGTTAACCATATGAACTAAAAGAGCTGTGGAACTTGTTCAAGATTTTCACATGAACATGACAATCCTCATTCTGTAACTCATTTTAGTACCTAACATCTCATGTATGTCAGGCAGGCCCAAACTCCCAATATAGTTAAGGATGGTCAATAAATCTTATGCTGCTACCTATACTTACAAAATGTTGGGATCTGTGCTTTGCATTTTCTCATATTTTCACATACTCTATTGTGACTGGACTCTTTATCATCTCCAAATATTGAGATATTGCCAGCCAGTAGTGCACCCTGCCAGCCATGGTCAAGGCTCTGTTAATGAGACATTTGTGCTTTTTTTTCTAAGAAATTATTTATTTATAAAGTACTTTTCAAGGTTTTTACTTTTATTTGTATTATATTTCTCAATAATCATGTGAAAAATACTACCTATTTGTACATTATATATCATGAATAACAATGAAATGTTCTTTGAAAAGCATTTTCGTACTGGAAGGTAAAATATTTAGAACTTAAACTATAATGACATTTGTTGCATCCTTTGAAAACAAACCGTATTTCCCCTTCTTCCACACTGACTGCACCTATAACTCTAGGCAAAGGGAGTACTGAAGTTTCAATGGATGTCCCTCAATACATTCTGGAGTTGGGTAAAGCCTACAACTTAGCAGATTTTGAGCTTCCTGGCAGGAGCTGTCACTGTGGGTGGATCCTAATGTCCTGTCCTAAGATGTGTTTGGAGGAGGAACTGAAATCGAGCCTAAAGTATTCACACTGTATGAGCTCTGAGTGAGTTGTTCAGTTATGTTACTAATGGTGCCATTTCTCTCTGTGTGGGTCTGTGAAAGGGCACTAGATTTTAATGGCATTATGGAAACACCCTGGATCTGTTACCCTCCATGCATCATTTGTTCCTGATTTGGAAGTACATACCAGCAAAGTGAAAATGACTACCACAGAACAGACCTTAATATCTTTTTTTCCTCAATTTTTATTAACCTCTTCCATGATTATAAAAAATATCCTATGGTAATACCCTCCCTCCCCCCACTTTCCCCGTTGAAATTCCATACTCCATCATATCCCCTCCCCATCTCAATCAGTCTCTCTTTTATTTTGATGTCATGATCTTTTCCTCCTCTTATGATGGTCTTGTGTAGGTAGTGTCAGGCACTGAGAGATCATGGATATCCAGGCCATTTTATGTCTGGAGGGAGCACGTTGTAAGGAGTCCTACCCTTCCTTTGGCTCTTACATTCTTTCCGCCACCTCTTCCGCATTAGACCCTGAGCCTTGGAAGGTGTGATTGAGATGTTACTCAGTAGTCCAGTCACTTCTTTCCAGCACCATGATACCTTCTGAGTCATCCCAAAGTCACTGCCATCTAAAAAGAGAAGATTCTCTACCCAAAGTGAGAGTAGCATTAATATAAGTGTATGAATATCAAGAGCAGTGTTTACTGGGCAGTTTGATAAGCATAGTATATACATTTATCCAGACATCAGCAGACGTTACACCCTTAGGACTCTTGACTACCCCTGTTTTAAGTTTTCAGTATCAGGGATGTATTCCCTCCCATGGAGCGGGCCTCCAGTCCAATTAGAGGGCAGTTGGTTTCCACAATGATAGATGTTCCACTATTGCACCCATTGGCTCATTTGGCCTGGCTGGCCAATTATAAGGCTTGCAGTGTCCATTGTTGAGAATCTTCACTGGTGGTATCTCTTTCTCCCATTGACCTGCATGTGTAATGGCTTCTTCCATCTTTCTGTCATCTCATCTACATGGAGGAGGTTATCAGCTCAGTTCCAGCAGGATTCTCAGTGGCCTTGCAGCCCAAGTATGTGGAGTCTTTAGCAATAGGGTCGTACTATCTATTCCTGGTGGGAAACAAGGGCCTCGGCAATGGCCTATAATGTTTTGGGGGCATCAGGGACCTCCCAACCAACAACTCACTGGAAGGTAACCCATCCCTGGCACTGACAATTTTCTAGCAACAATCTATGGCTCCTGATCATTCCATTGTCAATAACTGGAGGATTCCCTATGATTTATTTATATCCTTTTAGATTTTGATTAGCCCTCCCTCCACCTTACCTTTACTCAATCTCTTCCCCTGGCCTCACTTTGGGCCTTTTCATCCCCGTTAATCTATTTTTCTACTTACATTTATATGATACCATCCTATTAAGTACCTTCCTCCCTCCCCTCCTTTCTCTTCCCTTTATATCTCTTTTTTAGCTTACTGGCTTCTGCTACTGAGTTTTTTACTTCTCACACAGAAGCCCAATCATGTGTAGCTAGGATCCACATATAAGAGAGAACATATGGCCCTTGGCTTTCTGGGCCTGTGTTACCTCACTTACTATAATCCTTTCCAGATCCATCCATTTTCCTGCAAATTTCATAACTTCATCTTTCTTTACCGCTGAGTAGAACTCCATTGTATAAATGTGCCATATCTTCATTATCCACTTATCAGTTGAGGGACATCTGGGCTGGTTCCATTTCCCACCTATTGTGAATTGAGTGGCAATAAACATGGTTGAGCACATATGTCTAAGGAAACGAGATGAGTCCTTAGGATATATGCCTAGGAGTGCTATAGCTGGGTCATATGTTAGATCAATTTGTAGCTGTCTTAGGAACCTCCACACTGATTTCCACAATGGCTGGACCAGATTGCATTCCCACCAACAGTGTAGAAGGGTTCCTCTTTTTGCACATCCCCGCCAGCATTTATGATCATTTGCTTTCATGATGGTAGCCAATCTGACAGTAGTGAGGTGGAATCTCAATGTAGTTTTAATCTTCATTTCCCTGATGACTAGGGATGTAGAATAATTTTTTTAGATGCTTATACGCCATTTGTATTTCTTCTTTTGAGAACTCTCTATTTAGCTCCATTGCCCATTTTTAATTGGCTTGTTTGATTTCTTATTATTTAATCTTTTGAGTTCCTTGTATATCCTAGATATTAATCCTCTTTCAGATATATAGCTGGCAAAGATTTTTTTCCCATTCTGTAGGTTGCGCTTTGCTTTATTCACAGTGTCCTTTGCAGTACAAAATCTTTGTAGTTTCATGAGATCCCAGTGGTTAATCTCTGGTTTTATTGCCTGAGCAATTGGGGTTATATTCAGAAAGTCTTTGCCAAGACCAATATGTTAAGGGTTTCCCCTCCTTTTTCCTCTAGCCATTTCAGAGTTTCAGGTCTGATGTTAAGGTCTTTAATCCATTTGGACTTAATTCTTGTGCATGGACAGAGAGAATCTATTTTCATCCTTCTACAGATACATATCCAGTTTTCCCAGCACCATTTGCTGAAGAGGCTGTCTTTTCTCCAATAAGTATTTTTGGCATTTTTATCGAATATCAGGTGGCTATAGCTACCTGGACTTACATCTGGGTCCTCTATTCTGTTCCATTGATCTACATGTCTGCTTTTGTGCCAGTACCATGCTGTTTTTGTTACTATGGCTCTGTAGTATAGGATAAAATCAGGTATGGTGATACCATCAGCCTTATTTTTGTTGCTCAGTATTATTTTATATATTTGAGGATTTTTGTGATCTGAAATGAATTTTTGGATTGTTTTTTCTATTTCCGTGAACAATGCCATTGGAATTTTGATGGGAATTGCATTAAATGTGTAGATTGCTTTTGGTAAGATTTCCATTTCCCAATATTGATTCTTCCGATCCAGGAACAAGGGATGCTTTTCCATTTCCTAGTGTCTTCTGCAATTTCTCCCTTGAGATTTTTATAGTTTTCAGTGTAGAGATCCTTTATTTCCTTGGTTAGGTTTATTCCAAGGTACTTTATTTTCTTTGATGCAATTGTGAATGGGAGTGATTCTCTGATTTCACCCTCTGTGTGTTTGTTGTTAGCATATAGGAAGGCTACTGATTTCTGTTCATTTATTTTGTGTCCTGTTACATGTCTGTAGGTGTTTATCAGCTCTAACAGTTTGCTGGTAGAGTCTTTAGGGTCCTTTATATATATAATCATGTCATCTGCAAATAATGATAACTTGATCTCTTCCTTTCCAATTTGTATCCCTTTTATGTGTGTCTCTTGCCTTATTGCTATGGCTAAGACTTGCAGTACTATATTAAATAAAAGTGGGGACATTGGACACTCTTGTCTTGTTCCTGGTTTAGTGGAAAAGCTCTCCAGTTTTTCCCAATTTAGTTATATGCTGGCTGTAGGCTTGTCATAAATAGCCTTTATTATGTTGAGATATGCTCCTTCTATTCCCAGTCTCTGTAGGACTTTTATCATGAAGGGATGTTGGATTTCGTCAAATGCTTTCTTTGCGTCTAATGAGATGATCATGTGATTTTTGTTCTTCAGTCCATTTATATAATGTATTACATTTATCAATTTCTGTATGTTGAACCATCCCTGCATCTCTGGGATAAAGCCTAGTTGGTCAGGGTGAATGATCTTTCTGATATATTCTTGTATTCTGTTTGCCAATATTTTGTTGAGAATTTTTGCATCTATGTTCATGAGGGAGATTGGTCTGTAATATTCTTTTTTTGTTCTTTCTTTGCCTGGGTTTGTTATCAGGGTGATACTGGCTTCATAGAAGGAGTTTGGTAGGATTCCTTCTTTTCCTATTTTATATAAAAGCTTAAGAAGCAATGGTGTTAGTTCTTCCCTGAAGGTCTGGTAAAATTCAGCAGTGAATCCATCTGGGCCTGGGCTTCTTTTAGTTGCAAGATTTTTGATAACTGCTTGGGTCTCTATGCTTGTTATAGGTCTATTTAAGTGATTAATCTCATCTTGATTTAATTCAGGTAGGTCATATAAATAAAGGAAATCATCCATTTCTTTCAGAATTTCATACTTAGTGGAGTATATGCTTTTATAGTATTTCCCTATGATTTTTTTGGATTTCTCTGGTATCTGTTGTGATGTTACCTTTTTCATCTTTAATTTTATTAATTTGTGTCTCTTTTCTCTTTCTTTTTGTCAGATTTGCTAAGGGTTTATCAATCTTGTTTATCCTTTCAAAGAACCAACTCTTTGTTTTATTGATTCTTTGGATTGTTTTGTTTTGTTTGTTTGTTTCTATTTCATTAGTTTCTTCCCTAATCTTTATTATTTCTTCTCGTCTACTGATTTCTGGTTTGCCTTGTTCTTCTTTTTCCAGGGCTTTAAGGTGATGCATTAGGGCATTTACTTGCAACCTTTCTAATTTCTTAATATAGGCACTTAAAGCTATAAATTTACCTCTTAGGACTGCCTTCATTGTGCCCCAGAGATTTCAGTATGTTGTGTTCTCATTATCATTTGACTCTATAAATTTTTTGATTTCCTTCTTGATTTCTTCATTCACCCATTCATCACTTAGTAGTGTGCTGTTTAATTTCCATGATTCTGTGTATGCTCTATAGCCTTTCTTGTGATTGATTTGTAGTTTGATTCCATTGTGGTGGCAATAAATTGTAGGATCCTGCTCTTTAACCCAGTCTGCAAACCTATGTCTTTTGGTTGGGGCACTGAGGCCATTGATATGAAGAGATATTATTGAAAGGTGTGTATTTATTTTTGCCATTATTTGTAGTTCTTCTGGTTTTACCTTTGCTCTCTTGTGTTAACTAGTATTTGAGTATTGTTTGTTTTTCCCAGTTCCTTATACGTGTACTTTTCTTTTTCTTCAGCATGGAGGATTCTTTCAAGTATTTTCTGTAGAGCTGGTTTTGTCTTCAAATACTCCTTTAGCCTTCTTTTGTTGTGGCATGTCTTTATTTCCCCATGTATTTGAATGGATAGCTTTGCATGATAAAGTAACCTTGGTTGACAGTTGTTATTTTTCAGAACTTGGAATACATCACCCCAGGCCCTTCTGGCTTTTAAAGTTTGTGTTGTGTAATCTGCTGTAATCCTGATAGGCTTGCCTTTGTAGGTAACTTGATTTTTCTCTCTGACTGCTTTCAATATTTTTTCTTTGGTTTGTGTGTTTGGTAGATTGATTATAATATGGTGAGGAGAGGTTCTTTCCAGGTTTTGTCTGGCTTGTGTTCTAAAGGCTTCCTGTATCTGCATTGGCACCTCCTTCCCAATTTGGGGGAAGTTTTCTTCTATGATTTTGTTGAAGACACCTACTATGCCTTTGGAGTGAAATTCTTCTTCTGCTATGCCCTAAATTATTGTGTTTGATCTTTTCATAGTGTCCCAAATATCTTGAAATTCCCATTCATACTTTTTTTTTTAATTTTTTTTGTTCATTTTTATTTATTTATTTGAGAGTAACAGAGAGAGGAAGAAGCAGATAGAGAGAAAGAGAGAGAATGGGCACGCCAGGGCTTCCAGCCACTGCAAACGAACTCCAGATGCATGCGCCCCCTTGTGCATCTGGCTAACGTGGGTCCTGGAGAATTGAGCCTCGAACCGGGGTCCTTAGGCTTCACAGGCAAGCGCTTAACCGCTAAGCCATCTCTCCAGCCCCCCATTCATACTTTTCTATTAGTTTGTCTTTCTCTTTGTTGGACTGTATTAGATCTGCCACCTGCTCTTCTAGCTTAGATATTCTGTTCTGTCCTTCATCCATTCTACTGGTGAGATTTTCTACAGTTTTTTATTTCATTAACTGTGTTCTTTAATGCTAGTAATTCTGACTGGTTTTTCTTTATTATTTCTATTTCCTTATTTATGTCTAGTATTGACCTCTTTATTTCATTAAATCTGTGTCCTGTGTCTTCTTTGATTCCTTTGATTTCCTCTTTGAATTCTTTGAACATATTTACAATCATTCTTTTGAAATTTTTCTCAGGCATTTTCTCTAACTCATTCTCACTGGAGGTCATTTCTGATGCATTAATACTTTTTGGTGTATTTATTTTTTCTTGATTTTTGGTGCTACTTGTGTTATAATGTATATATTTTTGCATCCTGTATTATTTAATGATTGGATTTTCTAGTTATCTGGGTATTATTAGATGTATCAATCAATCTGATGTTATATATCTTCAGGGTAGGAGCTTAGGGCGCTAGGTGTGGCTCTCAAGACTCTCAGAGTATCTACAAAAGTGACCCTAGGTGTTGGGTTTGCCTGCTATGAGAGTATTCAAGTAGGCTGAGTAGAACCAAATACAGATAGTTTCTACAATTTAACTAAACAGTGTACACTTTAAATGGAAAATAGCACAGAGTATTTATCCAAGAGTAGGTATTATGACAAGCAGATCCTCTGTCTGTCCCTTAGGCTGTGTGGTGACCCTTCCACTCCCTTAATCCTGACAACAAGGAGGTTAAGATTTCTGGTCTGTTGAGGGTTCCAAGTCAGCTTGTGACCAGGTGAGACCCTTCCATAATGTATAACAGAAGAGGAAACAAAGCCACTATAAATCAAGAAGCAACAAATAACAAGCCCAAAATATAGCTTATTTAAGAGTGGCAAATCTGACCATCCATCAGGTTTAACATATAATTTATCCTGATATGGATGGTGCAATTAGCACTTCTGGTTCAGGCCTATATACCAGGTTTATTAGGCAGGTACTAACCTGGTTTAATCCCAGTTACCTTTTGGGATGCTTTTTGTCTCAGTTATGCTGCGCTTCTGCTTGGGTCCCTCTTTGGTGCACTGTTGGTTCAAGTTGGCGTGGCCAGGTAACTGGACCATTGCTTTGTTCCCTGGAGCTGGGCACTGGAGGTAGGGGAGGGGAGGCTGCCAATGCTGCTCTAGTTCTCTCGCTGGTCCACATGTTCTTCTCCCTTGTGATCTGCTTCTCAGTTTTTCACTGCCATTCTCCATTCACATTTCCTGAGTTTGTGGAGAGCTCGGGTGTGAGTGGAAAATCCCCTCACCTGGCTTTTCCTGTGTCTCAAGCCGAGCCTGGTGGCTGCAGTCTTGCAGACCTGGCGCTGCTGCTGCTGGAGTCACTGCTGCTGCTGGAGACGCCACTGGAGCCACCACTGAGGTCCCGCTGACCTGCTGGAGCTGCTTCTGCTGGCCTCTGTGAGCTCTGGATGCTCTGGATCTCTCCTACTTCTCCGTTGCCTTTTCAATTTCCTATATACCTCACTTTTTAGTAAAAGTGTGTATTTTGCTGTTTTTTTTGGCTCCCCCCCCCCAAGGCTGCTTTGGTGTACTACCTATGCCACCATCTTAACCAAAAGTCCTTCCGACCTTGATATCTTTAACAGAACATTGCCAATGACAAATCTGAAGACTTCTCATGAACAGAGAGGTTGAATTCATGTGTGGATAATGGCCAACTCTCATCAAGGAATTTGACTGCATAATCATTTAAATTCTCATTATAATGTAATAACAGAAAAAAATTAGTCACATTTTTTATCTGTTAGGAAACACTGCATGACTAAATTAAAGACCTTGAATCCTGAAAGCCATTGCCAACAAGTCACCCTCTGCTATCACCAGTCCGAGGTTCTGCTCTGCTCTGAGGAGTGAGGCAGCCTGAGCCGTGCTTCCTCTCACTGCATCCTTGCACATGCATCGTTTCCTCCCCTAGCTGTGTGTGCTGTGTCGGATACCAATGTCCACTGCGCACCAGACCTGCAAGCTCAGTGTCATTCCCATGTATGTCACTATGGATTTTCTTTTTGTAACTTAAAAATAGTGGTATTAAATTTCCAAGCCATAGCTCTGGATAAAAGGACAATTTCAAAGTATTTGCCAATTCTAAGGATATTCTTGTGTAGTTGAAAAGTAACTTATTATTTGAAGCATTGTGGATTTGTTTGTATTTAAGAGCTCTTGCTAGCTAATGTTTGTTTGAGGCCACAAAACTGTCTCTGGTCTGACCAACAAGTCACTGTGACACAGTGATGCCTGGTGGACACAGAGGTGTAGCACTGGTGCAGGGAGTCCCAGCCTGAGGAGACTGGGAAGCCTTTGCAGCTAACACGCTAGGGGCATGCCCAGGCTCATGGTGAGAAATGCAACAGCCATGGAATTTCTTGTAGTCTTTTGGAAAATGGAGTATATGGTATGAATGAGTAGGAGTGAGCCTAATTTCCAAAGAATGAAATGTTGATATTAAATAACTCATAGACAGATTGTTTCTTAAGAAAAAATCATGCTGCATCCATTGTAAACAAGAATTGTAACCCTTAAAAATGAAGAATGGGTTCTAGAGAGTTCCAGTTCCATAGAAACCCTGAACATTTCTTACAATTCAAGTATGCATTTCCTAGGTTAAAAAAAGTATAACCAGGGCTGGACAGATGGTTTAGCGGTTAAGCCCTTGCCTGTGGAGCCTAAGGACCCCGGTTCAAGGCTCAATTCTTCCAGGACCCACGAAAGCCAGATGCACAAGGTGGCACATGCATCTGGAGTTCGTTTGCAGTGGCTGGAGGCCCTGGTGTGCCCATTCTCTATCTATCTATCTGCCTCTTTCTGTGTGTGTGTGTGTCTGTCGCTCTCAAATAAATAAATTAAAAAAATAAAATAAGTAAAAACTATAACCAGCTGGGTATGGTGGCACTCGCCTTTAATCCCAGCACTTAGGAGGCAGAGGTAGGAGGATCGCCATGAGTTTGAGGCCACTCTGAGATTACGTGGTGAATTCCAGGTCAGCCTGGACTAGAATGAAACCCTACCTCAAAAAACCAAAACAAAAAAAAAAAAAAGTATAACCCCTGATGAATCACAAAGTCACCTTGACTTTGTGTGGTGATCTGCAGTGTACACCCTCACATTACAACCAAGTTGATGAAAACTCTATGGGAAAAAAGGAGCTAGTCACAGAAGTGATTCTTCTAATTTCAGCCCTGGAGAGGACATACCTTTGTGGCCTCTGGGCATGGCACTGTTAATTTAAGTATTTAATTAATGTTTCAGTGACAGCCTACTAGATAAAATGGACTTTTGACATTTTTGCAAGCTAAGCATATAATTTTGTATATACATATTTAAATTTTTTCATTTGCTTTTTAATGTAAAGGCAAGTGAGATTTTTGTAAACATCTGTAATGAATGGAATGATTGATAGATAGATAGATAGATAGATAGATAGATAGATAGATAGATAGATGCCAAAGCCATTAAGGTGCACTGCCAAGTCAACATGGAGCCAGAATGGGCTTGCTTCAGAGGGTGTCCACATTTGGCCAACCTTGTAGGATTTTATTTGTGACTGCCTTTTAAGGGGTTGGGCTTTTGCCCTAGCTCTCTATTGTCCTGCCTATCCCCACCACTTCAAGCCCTTTTCCAACTGGTACGTGATAGTAGTTCATTTTATTTTTCCCACAAAATGATTGTCTCTATTTTTCAAAAATAAAGGGTTAGGTGGGTGTGGTGGCGTACACCTTTAATCCCAGCACTTGGGAGGCAGAACTAGGAGCATCACCATTAGTTCGAGACCACCCTGACACTACATAGTGAATTCTAGCTCAGTCTGGGCTAGAGTGAGACCCTACCTTGAAAAGAAGAAAATAAATAAAGGGGAGAAAAACATTCAGCTGAAACTGAAGCCCTAGACATTCACCCAGGTGTGTCACAGTGAAGCAAGGTGGCACCATAGCTTTCTTAGTCCTTTGAAAAGCAGCCTGAGTCATAAGCCCTGGTTTGAAAGTGTCACAGTAGTGATCTGGCTGGTTAACAGTGCTCCTCTGATTGTGAACTTTTTTATTCACTAATTTACATAATATTGTTTTCATGTCCACAGCAAAACAAAATACATAAAAGATATTTTTGCTATGACCTTTACCTTTTTATCCAAGTTTGGGTATTTATTGCCACTGTTTTATATCCACTACTACAGAAGAATGTGTTGTTCACACAGCATCAGTTCATTTAGCAGGTCTTTCATACCAAACGGAAGCCTTACCTGTCTTGGTTCTTATGTGTGAATCATCTCTCAGAGTGAGGCCTGTGGCTTTGGACGAGCACCGTGTAGCTGCCTTGGTTGTACTAAGCTTTAAACTGTGAGTGTTTGGTCAGCCAATCACATTATGATCAGAACAAAGCCACGTGCCCAGTGGTATGGTCTATGTCCCTAACAGTCAGTGCTGTGTGTCCATCTTTCCATGTCACCAGAAACAAGGGAGGCCTTAACCCTGTATCTACAGTCTAGTTCCATTCCCCATTTGTTCCTTCTCTTGTGCAAATGTGAACTGATTGAGGAAACCAGTGCCCTCTCTTCCTACCACATCCCTGAAGCCGCCTGGAGCGTTGGAGCAGAAAACCCTTAGTGCAGACTTGGGTCCAGCAGTTGTTTAGACAGAGTCTCCCGTAATGGATTTGGAGAATCTGTAAATCCTGTCCATGCTCCCTTCAAGTTCATTGCCTCATTTCCTCTACACATTACTTCCAAGATGCTCTTCGGGGAGAAAGAGTCCAATTTTGAGCTTTCATGAGGTGATAAGTCACATTGTCACTGTGGCCAACTCCTCCATGAGAGTCTCCTGGCAGGAAGTGTGGCAGTAGTCTAGGTGGTTTATAAGAGCAAACCTAGGAAAGTACTTATTCTTCCCTACCAGTAAGAGGGAGAAGTTATTTACAGAGATAAAACAATGAGGATTGTTGAATATAAAAGCTTCTAGAAAACAAAGGTGTTCCTTTAGTATACATTAAAGTCCTCAAAACAAGGGATCAGTCTTGAAGAGAGTCAAAGAACAGTACATTTTCAAATTGAAACTTGAACCCCAGTTCATTTGTAGCTTTCATTATGCTTTTTTAAGAAGTTATTTTTAATATACAGAATGCAGTTGGACCTGATCTTTTAAAATCAAAATGTCAAGCCGGGCATGGTGGCACATGCCTTTAATTCCAGCACTTGGGAGGCTGAGGTAGGAGGTTGCCATGAGTTCCAGGCCAACTCGAGACGACATAGTGAATTCCAGGTCAGCCTGGGCTAGAGTGAGACCCTACCTCGGAGAAGAAAAACAAAAGTGAAAAGTGAGCTTCTCAACGAAAAACAAAATTGCACACTTGTAATAATCAAGTAGCGATGATGCTGCACAGTTCAGTGATTGTAGGTATCCTGTAACAAGCAGTGTTTGTCTCCTATTTTTTGATACCTCTTAAACTTATGTCTTTTAGAAAGACAACGCCTCTGTATGCTTTTGTATTTTTACTGAGTGTAAATATTTGTTATATTTTTGGTTAAGAGAATGTAAAAGTATCATTTACTATTATATCTACTAACAATGAATCAATAAAGAATCTACATTTAAAAAAAAAAAGACCTTAACAACTTTCAGATAATATTATTTTCCTACAGACCACAAAGTCTAAATATAAAACTGCAGTGAACCTTTCCCATAAAGAAAACTTTGGATACCTCAAGTGGGAATTAATAGCACTGTATCTGTTGGTATTCTGCACTTCAATAAAGACTTTGCTAACACAAACCAGAAAATTTATTTTAAAATCATATTCATAAGTAACATGGTTAATCCAGAAATCTGGTTCAATCGCAAAGGGAAAGGGTCAGTCAGGTCTCACTTCTTCTTGGGGCAGCTGGACTTGCCCTTAGAATGTCCCTTGGACTTGTATTTTGTACCACCCTTGGTTGCACACTCAGCTTTGCCTTTTTGTTCCTCTTGCCACCAGGCATCTTCATAGGGGAGCGAATCACAGCTGGAGACATATTTGTTGTACTTGGCCACAAATTCCAGGACTTTCTCCATGCACTCTGTAGTGTAAGCTTGTGAGCCCCATAGGAATTCATAGATGGGTGGGTCACTATGAGGAACGTGGTGGTACTCCATGTACTTCTCCTACACTAGATCATGGGTGATGACCTTCCTGGCATCTCTAAGGAGGATGTGCAGGATCCCATCATAGATGCCTAGTTGATTCAGGAGTAGCCAGATTTTCTCCCCAGGGGCACAGTGCTCATTTAAATAGATGAAACTTAAGATGGGAATCAGAATGCCCATTATGGTCATTCCCAGCTGGCTGTGGTCACTCCCTTCATCCATTGAAATGTAGCTTGCTGACAAGCTTCAACGACTTGCCACCGGGCTGCACATCTTCCAGCTCAAGGCCAAAACCCACATCCAAGAAGTCACAGGCTCTCTCGAGGATCTCGGGGAATTGTTCCTTGAAACTTTTGTTGATGACTCTCACCATTTCTCCCCTCATCAAGGGCTCATTTGTTTTGTACTTGGTGAGCATGTAATCCATCAGCTTTTTGGTCTTCTTCTGTAGAGGATCGTTCTTTGGTTCTTCACTGCAGCAGCAAAACCCGCGGGATTTGGCCTTTAAAAGTGACTCGGCCCTTGATCCGTTTACCAGACCTTCTGTGGGTGTTGCCTGTATCAGCATTGGTGGTGGATACAGGTGCTTGGGATGTGTTTGGGAAGCTAGCAGTAGATGTGCTGGGAAGAACACCCAAGAAGGATGTGCAGAGCTGGGGTGGGGGTGGCGACTCTCCTTCTTCTGGTACCCGGCACAGAGCATCTTTTAGCTCCTGGGGCTGAATTCTGTTTTGGTCATGTTACTCTTGAGCATGTGTCTTACTCTTTTTTCCTCAGAGCATGATAAGTAATGCCACGGATGGAAGCTGGCAGGAAAATTGGGAGAAGAGCATGAGACACAATGAATCCATTCAGCAGTTAGGTAGCCTTTGCTTTCCTTCTGTCCTCCCTGCCTTTCCCTGATTTCCATGAGTGCAGTGCTATATGAACCTACCCTGATCTACTCCCCACCCACCCACACTGCTTCTCATCAGCCTCTAGGTACTGACTGCTAAGGTACTTCCACACTCCCTGTCTTTTATTGTAGGACCTTGCCACTTTCACTGAGGGAAAACACTGTGATGCTTTGCTTGTTTTATCAACATTTTCTGGGGTCCCCGGGCGGATAGCTTTGGAAAGCTTCAGTATACTTCTTTAAGAATGTTTTCAGGCTGCTTAAAATTCTGTCAAGTTGTTTCATTCTTCATGGTCACTAAGGTCACTGTGGTCCAAGGTTGTCCCTTTCTATCCTTCCTTTGACACCAAGTGCTGTTCAGCACGACCCTGCTCTGGATACTGTCTGGAAACCTTAGAATGAGGATATCTCCCTCTGTAAGGAATTGAAGAAATGGGGGCATGCTGAACGGGCCAGCTCTTCCCTTGTCTGTGTGGCAGAATTGCCACGTGAAGTGACTGTGTCTAATTCTAACATCATGAACGTGGTAACAACAGGACCAGTCTTCTAGTTGTCTGTGTTCTCTCAGGATTTCCCTCTCTCATAATCATCAAATGTCCTATAAGTCAATCTATTCAGGCCTCAGGGGTCATGTTAGGTTTTATAACTGGACTATGCCAAGCCTGCCTTCCTTTGAGACACCTCTCATGGTAATGGGTGAACATCTCATATACTAAGAAGGTCTTGCATGAGCCTTTGTGGAATTTCTAAGCTGCTCCAAGGATGTCATTGACATTCCACCCTTATAACATTAGTATCCTCCTCAAATGAGAGAGGGAGCGCGGAGGGCAAGAGGAGCCGCCACCTAGAGGTTCCCAGTCACAGCCGGGGCACTGGGCTCCCTTTTCTTCTGGAGCCCAAGGCGGGGACACTCGCTGTCCGTTAGAGCAACCGGCTCAGCATGGGGCGGAGCGGCTGCCGAGGGCCGGGGCAGAGCCGCGCTCCCGGCGTCCTAGGCGGCTGGGTGGAGCGCGAGGGCAGGTTGGAGGGACAAAGAGCTCCGCGAACGCCCCGGCGTACAGAGAGCGCGAGCGGCAGGGACAAGGTGACCCGGAGCCCGGGGGAGAGCCCGTGGATGCTCTGCGCGCCGCCGGGGAGCCGCTGCCTCCGCGAAAGGAGGAATGCCTCGGCCGCGCCGTAATGGGACGCGCCCACCGCCCGCGCTGCCGCCGCAGGTGCCAGTGCTGGTGCGGGTGCTGATGCTGCTGCTGGCGGCGCGCGGGTCCGCTGCTCAAGAAACAGAGCTGTCCGTCACTGCTGAGTTGGTGCCTACCTCACCCTGGAACATTTCAAGCGAACTGGACAAAGGTTCTTACCTGACCCTTGATGAGCCAATGAACATCATCACATCCCTGGGCCAGACTGCTGAACTGCACTGTAAAGTGTCCTGGAACCCGCCTCCCACCATCCGCTGGTTCAAAAATGATGCACCTGTGGTCCAACAGCCCCGCAGGATCTCCTTCCCAGCAACAAGCTATGGCTCTGGATTGCGGATTAGAAACCTCGACACCACCGACAAGGGCTACTTCCAGTGAGTGGCAACCAATGGCAAGAAAGTGGTTTCCACCACTGGGGTCCTGTTTGTCAAGTTTGGGCCTCCTTCCACTGCAAGCCCAGGGTCCTCAGATGAGTATGAAGAAGATGGATTCTGTCAGCCCTACAGAGGATTCGCGTGTGCACGGTTTATTGGCAACCGCACTGTCTATATGGAGTCTTTGCACATGCAGGGGGAAATAGAAAATCAGATCACAGCTGCCTTCACCATGATTGGCACCTCCAGTCACTTATCTGATAAGTGCTCTCAGTTTGCCATTCCTTCCCTGTTTGCCTTCCCGTACTGTGACGAAACCTCATCTGTACCAAAACCCCGTGACTTGTGTCGTGATGAATTTGAAATCATGGAAAACGTCCTGTGTCAAACAGAGTACATTTTTGCAAGATCAAATCCCATGGTTTTAATGAGGCTGAAGTTGCCAAACTGTGAAGATCTCCCACAGCCGGAGAGCCCGGAGGCTGCAAACTGCATCCGGATTGGAATCCCCATGGGAGATCCTATCAACAAAAATCACAAGTGCTATAACAGTATAGGTGTGCATTACCGTGGAACCCTCAGTGTGACTAAGTCCGGGCGCCAGTACCAGCCATGGAACTCCCAGTAACCCCCCACAAACACAGCTTCACCGCCCCACGCTTCCCGGAGCTCAGTGGAGGCCACTCCTACTGCTGCAACCCCGGCAACCAGAAGGAAGCTCCCTGGTGTTTTACCTTGGATGAGAACTTCAAGTCTGACCTGTGTGATATCCCAGCATGTGATTCAAAGGATTCTAAAGAGAAGACTAAAATGGAAATCCTGTACATTCTGGTCAAACATTGTATTTAAAATTTTCATTGTTTCCCTTTTTAGTGTTTACGAGAAAAACAATTGCTATTAGCATGGGCAGTGTGTTGGAAGGCTTAGCTGTCTGGATGGAGTAGGCCAGATCCACTTTCTGGCTCCTCCCACCTCCCCGGTTTGATTTGCATGAGCAGACTGTGAGTGGGCAGGCACACCTGTCTGGACAGAGTGGAACTGACCTCTGAATCGTGGCTCCTCCCACCTCCCCAGTTTGTGTTGCCTGTGCTGGTCTGTTTGCTGGAGGGTGCTGCAGGAAGTAGGCCATATCAGTTTTCCCTTGCTCTGCCCATTCCCCTGGACCTCATAGGTCTTATTGTGCCCTGCTTGGGGAAGTGTGGTCCCTATATGAGCTGTGGAATCAGAATTTTTGCTCTGCTGTCCTCCCTGGCCACTAGGTACCAACATCCCTGTTCACTTCAGTCAGAGGGAGAATGGGCAAAATGACAAAAACTTGCTTCCTCCTTAATAAAATAGTCTTCCTAAAATGGGTAGACAACAATGCAAAAAAGCCAAAGAAAGTCAGAAAACTAAGAGATAGCCACCAGGGATGCCTAGTCTTACAATGGAAGCCTCAAATGAAATCATAGAGAAATCCAAGAAAAATTCATTCCCAAAATGAAAACACAACATCTAATGAGACCTGATTAAAAACAAAAAAACTGAACTTGAAGGAAAATATCAAAGAACCCAAAATCATATCAATGAAATTGCACAAAATCGTTTCATAGAGAGTAGGCGTACCTTGATTGAAGAAAATGTTAGAACCCTCCAAAGAGATATGAATAAATTGAAGGTCCAGAACTGGAAGGTGCTACATGAGTGACTGGGGGAAAATGACCAACAGCTTTCTAAGCAACTCATCATCTGAGTTACTCATGAGCAATCAACCTGACGTGATGATCACAGAAGTGCAATAATGGCCCACAGTCATGGTGGGTTACCAACTGCTCATGACCTGGCTAGCAGATCCACTCAGTGGAGCAGAACTCATACCTGGAATGGAGAAAGAAGTCAGAACCATATCCAAACACGAGCTCACTCTCCAATATCAAGCTGCCACCAATACTGGGCTACAAGAGGGCCTACAACTATTAAATTATCTCTAAAATACTAATGGGTATCCATGCGTCTTGCACTGACTTCACTTTCCATTGGAGAATTTGCTTCTCTTTTTCAGATGGACACAGAACCTGAGGAAAGAATCATACCCTCATACCCCACCAGGCCACCAGCTGAAGCTATGGAGTTAGTGGGGTAATGAGCAAGAGATGCTTTGCAGTGAATCTGGTATCAGCACAAGGGTGAAGAACACAGACCCAGAGAACACTCAACTCTTACCAAATCAGATATCCAGAGACACAGAGACTCCCAGTGCCTCTCTTCACTGAAATAGAGCTAAAATGAACCCAACATGGCTCAGGAAAATTCATGAAAGAAGTGGCGGGAAGATTGTTAGAACAATAAGTTGGGTCATTATACACAGAGACATTGCTTCTCCCCGATAAACGAAGGCCACCCCCACAATGCAACTCCCATAATCTGCAGGGGGGTACAAAATGTAGAAGAGTAACGATTGTACTATCATGGCTTTATACACACTATATACATAACTAAAGAAAATTGAAGACCTCAACAACTGGTTTATTAAGCTTAGTGAAGACCTGATGAAATGCAAGATTGAACTACAGAAAGCATCAGTAAAATCAGAATTCAAATTGAAATCATACCTCAATAAATGTGATTGACATTAAACAAAACAGCACAACAGAAAACAAAAATCAAATAGAATTTATGAAAATCTCTCTAGAACCACTCACCAGTAGAGTTACTCATGTGGATGACATAACCACTGACCTGGATGATAAGACAGAAGAAATAGATCAGGAGGCCAAATCTTTGCTAAGTTCAAAAAAATCAAGTGAACAGAATACAAGGGAACTGTGGGACACTAAAATTATCAAAAATACAGATCATGGGTACACCATAAGGAGAGAAAATCCAGATAGAAAACATACTCAAACACAATTATTGAAAAAAAATTTTGAATCTTGCAAAAGAGAGGCCCATCCACATATAAGAACCCCATAGAACACCAACCAGGTAGGGCCAAAGAAGAATTTCTCCAAGACACATCATAATTAAAACCCTTAACAATGAAAACAAAGAGAAAGTGTTCAAAACAGTAAGAGAGAAGCGATTCACAACATACAAAAGCAATCTCATTAGAATAACGTCAGATTTCTCAATGGAAACCCTGAAAGCCAGAAGGGCCTGAAATGGAACACATCAAAGTCTAAAAAACTATGGTGTCCAACCCAAGATAATTTACCCAGCAAAAGTATGCCTCATAATAGATGGTGAAAGAAAAAGTTTCCATGAAAAGTCAACTTTATAATTTTATGAACATAAAGCCAAGCCTACAGACAATAATTGAGGGAATACTTCACACAGAACAGTAAAACAACTCATCTCAGGAGCCAACAAGATACAAATGTCACCAATAAAGATAGACACCTCCTCAGGGTTAAAGGTTGGAAAATCATATTCCAAGCAAATGGAAATAATAAAACAAGCAGGTGTTTCATTATTAATATCTGATAAAATAGACTTCAAACCAAAAGTAATCAAAAAGGACAAAGAAGGCCACTTCTTATTCATCAAGGGAATGGTCCAACATGTGCACATTACAGTCATAAATATATATGTCTCCAAACATAGAGGCGCCACAGTTTATAAAACAAAATATATTCAAAAGAAAAAAGAAATAAACACCAACACCATCATTGATGGAGACTTCAATACTCCACTATCATCAATAAACAGAAAATCAATAGGGAAATAATAGAGCTCAACAACATCATAGATCAACTAGACCTAATGGATATCTATAGTACTTTCCATTCCAACTCTACAGAATATACATTCTTCTCAGCAGCCATGGAATCTTCTCCAAAACTGACAATATATTAGGCCATCCCAAAGCTTCTAAAGGTTAAATTTCCTCCAGCAAAGTGGCAGGATACAAAATCAATGCACAAAATAAGTAGCTTTTCTATATCCAAAGGACAAATATACAGAGAAAGAAAGGAGGGAGACTATATGGTGAAAACATAAAAACACTCAGGAAAGAAACAGAGGAGGACTCAAGAAGATGGAAAGACCTCCCATGTCTTGGATAGGTAGAATTTATATTGTGAAAATGGCAATTCTGCCAAAAGCAATATGCAGATTTAATGTAATACCAATAAAAATAATAGCATCATTCTTCACTGAATCTGAAAAATTGATCTCAACATTCATAGTAAATGACAGAATGCTACAGATATGCAAACATTTACTTAGCAAAAGAAAGAACACTGGTGGTATCACCATACCTGATCAAAAGCTACATTACAAAGCCATAATGACAAAACAGCATGGTACTGGAATAAAAACAAAAACATAGACCAATAGAAGATAATTGAAGACCTAGACTTTAGGGCAAGAAATTTATAGCTTCTTGATATTTGACCAAGTTGTCAATAATGTAGATTGGAGAAAAGACAGCATTTTCAAGAAATGGTGTTTTACAAATTAGGTGACCAAATATAGAAAAATAAAATTATAACCACTCATTTCACCATACAGAAAAATCAAGTCCAAATGTATTAAAGACCTCAATATAAGACCTGAAACTCTTCACCTAGTGGAAGAAAAAATAGGAAGCACTCTCCATGATATTGGACTGGGAAAAGACTTCCTGAACAAAACCCCAGTAGCCAAGGAAATTAAACAAGCACTCAACCAGCTGGATCTCATGAAGCTAAAATGCTTTTGCACTGACAAACATACCATAAGCAGAGTCAATAGATTACCCATTGAATGGGAAAAAATCTTTGCCAGCTATAACACTAACAGAAGCCTAATATCTAGAATCTACAAAAGAACTCAAAAAATTAAACAGTAAAAACATCAAACAACCCACTCCAAAAGTGGGTCAGGGAACTAAATAGGGAGTTATCAGAGGAAGAATTACAAAAGGATAACACACACTTGAGAAAATGTTCAACATCCCTAACCATTAAGGGAATGCAAATTAAAACAACTATGAGGTTTCACCTTAACCCAGTAAGGATAGCAAACATTATAAAATTTAATGAAAACAAATGTTGGCAAGGCTGTGGAGACATAAGGACTCTCATTCACTTCTCATGGAAATGTAAGTTGGTACAACCACTATGGAAATCAATTTGGACAAGGATGAATATAGAGTTATCAACAGACCCTGTTATTCCCTTACTGGGCATTTACCCTAAAAGCTCCACATCTCAGTTCAGAAATATTTGCTCAAACATGTTTATAGCTGCTTAATTCATAATAGCTAAAAACTTGAGTCAACCCAGGTGTCCATCATTGGATGAATGTTTAACCAAGATGTGGTATATCTACAAGATGGAATTATACTCAGCAGTAAGGAAAAAAAAAAAGGCCCATTGAAATTTGTAGAAAAATGGTCAATCCTATAATATATCTTTTTAACTGAACTCACACAATCACAGAAAGATGACTATCACATGATCTCACCCACTGCACTTCCTAACCTGGATCAGCCCAAGTTGGTTTCATAACTGAATATCATCTTGCGGCTTGGACAATAGGGAGGTTAGGGCTTAGGGGAAGGGAAAGGGTGGAGGGCACAAAATCTGAACCCAGATTGAACTAGAACCATTGAATCCTATATCCTCGAATTTAGAAAGAAATGGGGGACACTCAAGTGGACCTTAGAGGGAGCACCTGAATAGAAGGACACTGGAGAGTGTGACACGAAATTTAACCACAAATTTCTCCTGGTTCTCTTTCTCCTTGGGCTTTTTATTTCTTTGTTTCCCTTGACACTGGCCTGTAATTCCTGTACCAAGATGTGGTCTACATCCACCATGAGGTGTTGATTAAATAGACCTACTAGATCTCCCAAAACAAACAAGACAGGCTTCTATCAGAGCACCTGAATATGCACCAGAGGTTAATGGTACAACTCTACTGCTGAAGACATTAACGTTGTTCACATGGATCGTGGAAAGACTTGGACTGGAGGAGAGTTAGTCCTCAGATAATTAGCCTATCTAGTGTTGGAAGGTGCTACATGAGCTACAAGGGGAAAGTGGTCATCACCTGCCCAAGCAAGTCAAATGCTATGTGACTCAGAAGCAAACAAGAAGAAGTGATGCTCACACAAGTGTAATAGTGGCACATATAAATGACAATGGGTAACCAACTGCTCTTGGATTGGCCAGCAGATCTGCTCAGTGGAAGGGAAACTATATCTGGAACTGTGAAACAAGTCAGAATCATATCCAGCTAATGATTCTTCTTTCCGTTGTTAAACTTGCACTCACCTTAGACTATAAAAGTGTCTAAACCCTTTTAATTCTCACTGAATTAATAATGGTTATTCCGCTTAACTGGCCCCAATTTCACTCTCTGTTGGAGAATCTGATTCTCTTTTTTAGATGGGAACTTAACTAAAGGAAATAAATCCCAGCGCACTCCAACGTGGCCCCAGTTGAAACTGCAGAGGAATTGGGGAAATGAACAAGAATGTGGCTCTCTTGGTTAAGCTGATATCAGCACAAGGGTGATGAGAAAAGTACTGAGGACACTCAAAACCTACAAAACCAGAGCTCCAGATGCTCCTAAGTACGCAACACTGAAGTAGACTTAAAATGCTCCCAGAATGGCTCATGGAATTTGGCAGAACAGGGAGTGGAAAGATTGTTAGAGCCAAAAGTTGGGACATTTTGCACACTGACATTGCCTCTCCCCAATATCAGACTGCTGCACCCATAATGCATGACCCACAATCTTCATGGTTTTGACCTGCATCTCCAATGAGGAAGGCCTCTTCAGAAAAGGGGCAGGTAGGAAGGAAAGGATGGTACCAATAAATGATGTTTACGTACAAAATATGTCCATATATAATAATGAAAATAAAAAATCTTAGTGAAAATGAAGAGAGAGTGTTAAAAACAGCAAGAAAGTAGCAATTCACAACATACAAATGCAATCCCATCAGAATTACATCAGATTTTTCAGTGGAAACCCTAAAAGGCAGAAAGGCCTGGAATGGACCACTTCAAAATCTGAAAATCTATGGCTTCCAACACAAGCTACTTTCCTCACCAAAAGTATCCCTCATAATAGAAATGAAAAAGGGGAAATCACAACAGACATCAAAAACTCTACTCCACAAAATTAAATAATCTGGAAGAAATGGATGAATTCCTAGACACACACCACTTTCCAAACTAAACTCAGAACAGATTAATCTCCTAGGCTAACACACACTTAAGACAATGTTCAACATCCCTAACCATTAAGGAAATGCATATAAAAACAATTATGAGATTTCACCTTACCCCAGGAAGGATATCAAACATTAAAAAATCAAATGAAAACAAATGTTAATGAGGTTGTGGAGAAATTGGAACCCCTATTCACTGTTTGCTGGAATGTAAGCTGATACAATCACTGTGGAGATGTTGGTGAGGCTGTGGAGAAATAGGATCACTCATTCCCTTTTGATGGGAATGTAAGCTGGTGCAACAACTATGGAAATCAATATGGAGACTCCGGAAAAGGATGAATATAGAGTTACCAACAGACCCTCTTATTCCCTTACTGGGCATTTATCCTAAAAGCATCTCAGTTCAGAAATATTTGCTCAACTATGTTTATACCTGCTCAATTCATAATAGCTAAAAACTGGAATCAACACAGGTGTCCATCATTGGATGAAAAATGGCACATTCATATTTGTAGAATATTGATCAAACCTGGAATAGATCATTTAAAGTGAACTTATACAATAACGGAAAGACAAACATTGCATGATCTCACTCATCTGTAGTTCCCAAAACTCTCCATCTTAAAACTTCTAAAGGGATAACTTCATTCAGCAAAGTGGCAGGATACAAAATCAGTGCACAAAACTTAGTACCTTTTCTTTATGCAAAGGACAGATATAAAGAGAAAGAAATCAGTGAGGCTTTCCCAGTTTTAACAGCAGCAACAACAAAAACATTGGAATAACCCTAACCAAGGATGTGAAAGACTTATATAATGACTTCCCATGCTCCTGGATGGGTAAAATTAATTTTGTGAAAATGGTAATTCTACCAAGAGCAATATAAACATTTAAAGAAAAAAAAAACAATAAAATAGCAGCATCATATTTCATAGACATTAAAAAATGATCTCAAAATTTATATGAAATTTGAGAAGGCCTCAGATATCAACACTTATCCTCAGGGGAAAAAAAAAACCTCTGGTGGCATCTCCCTGATATAAAGTTATATTACAAAGCCATAGTGTAAAACAGCACGAAACTTTAATAAAAACAAAAACGTAGACCAATTAAACAGAATTGAAGACTCTGACCTTAAGGCAAACAACAACAGCTGTTTGATAGTTAACAAATGTGCCAATAATGTAGACAGAAGAAAAGACAGCATTTTCAGCAACTAGTGTTAGACAAATTGGATGACCATATGTAAAAAAATGAAATTAGAACCACTCATTTCACCATACACGAAATTCAAGTTATAAGGACTGAAACTCTTCAACTACTGGAAGAAAAAATAGGAGGCACTCTCTGTGATATAGGACTGGAAAAGGACTTTCTGAACAAAAACCTAGTAGCCAAGTAAATTAAGCAAGCACTGAACTAATGGGATCACATGAAGCTAAAAAGCTTTTGCACAAACAAACATAGCATAAGTAAAGCTAATATACTAACCACTAAATAGGAGAAAATCTTTGCCAGCTATACCACTGACAGAAGTATAATATCTAGAATCTACAAAGAACTTAAAGAACGAAACAATAAAAAATCAAACAACTGACTCCAAAAGAGGGGCAGAATACTAAAAGGGAGGTCTCAAAGGAAGAATTACAAATGGCTAACACACACTTAAAAAATGATCAACATCCCTATCTATTAAGGAAATGCAAATTAAAACAATTCTGGGATAAATATAGAGTTACAAACAGCCCCTGTTATTAACTTACTTGGCATTTACCATAAATCTCCACAACTGAGTTCAGAGTTACCAAAAGTCTCCATCTCAAAACTTCAAAAGTTGATAAATTCCTTCAGCAAAGTGGCAGGATACAAAATTAATGCACAGAAATTAGTAGCATTTCTATATGCAATAAAATATTTGCTCAAGCCTGTTTATAGCTTCTCAATTCATAATAGATAAAACTGGAATCAACTTAGGTGCCCATCATTGGATGAATGGGATGTGGTATATCTACATGATGGAATTCTACTCACCAGTAAGAAAAAAAATGACCCTCTGAAATTTTTAGGAAAGTGGTTGAACTTGGAACAGATCATTCTAAGTAAACTCACACAATCACAGAAAGACAACATTCACATGATCTCACTCATCCACAGTTCCTAACCTGGATCAGCCCCAGTTGCTGACATGACTTCATAGCATCTCGAGGCTTGGACAATAGGGAGGGTAGGGCCTGGGGGAAATTAAAGGGTGGGGAGGGGGACACAAATCTGAACCCAAATTGAACTACTTCCATGGAAACCTACATCCTGGAAGTCAGGCTAAATGGTGGAACTCTCAAGGGGACCTCAGAGGGAGCACCTGAATCAAAGGACCCTGGAGAGAGTGACATGAAACATAACCTCAAATTTTTCCGGTTTATCTTTCTTCTTTGGCTTTTTCTTTTCTCTTGGAACTGGCCTGTGATTCCCTGTACCAGGATGTGGTCTACACCCACAAAGAACTCTTGATTAAAGAGGCCTACCAGATCACAGAAAAAAAAGACAGACTTCTATCAAAGCAGTTGATTACCCACCAGAGGTTAATGGTAAGACCCTACTGATGAAGACAGCAAACGTTGTTGGCATGGACCATGGAGAGACATGGTTGAAATCCAAAGGAGACCAATCTCCAGATAATTAGCCCACCTAGTGCTGTAAGGTGCTACATGAGCTACCTGTGGAAAGTGGCCAACATGTGTCTAAGCAACTCAAATTCTAAGTGCATCAGTAGCAAACAACCTGACCTGATGCTCACACAAGTGCAACAGTGGCGCACAGACATGGCGGATAATCAACTGCTCTTGGGTTGGCTAACAGATCCACTCTGTGGAATGGAGACCATATCTGGAAATGGGAAGCAAGTCAGAATCATATACAGATAATGATTCTGCTGTCCATATGTTAAACTCCCACTAAACTTCAGCTATTAGAGTGTCTACACCCTTTAAATTATCTCTAAATTCATAATGGTTATACCATTTAAACTGCACTGACTTCATTCTCCATTGGAGAATCTGCTTCTCTTTTTTGGATTGCAGCTTCTCCTGAGGAGATAAATGATGAGTGCTCTGTACCCCTGCCCCAGCTGAAAACACACAGGAATTGGGGAAATGAGAAAGAATGCTCTCTCTTACTTAAGCTGATATCAGCACAAGGGTGATGGAGATAGATATTGAGGATACTCCACACCTACCAAGCCAGAGATCCAGAGGCTCCTAAGTGACCATCACTGAAGTAGACTTAAAATGTTCCCAGCATGGCTCAGGAAATTTTGCAGAAAAGGGGGCAAAATGATTGTTAGAGCCACAAGTTGGGACATTTTGCACAGAGTTATTGTCTCTCCCCCCATAAGGCATTACCCACAATCCTCAAGGGGTTGACCTGCAGCCCCAATGAGGAAGACTTATTCAGAAAAAGGGAAGGGTGGAGGGAAAGGAAGGTAAAAACATGTGCTGGTTACATACTAAATATATCCCTATCTAATAATACGTAAACAAATGAAAGTATAAAACATTGCTCTCAGTGTGATATTTTGTACATGTACATATTGTTCCTTGATGAACTGCATACACATTGCCCACATTCATCCCTCTCTCCCACAGTTCCCAGGCTTGTCTGAATTGCAAAACCTTCCTTTTTCTAAAATAAAGTTGATGTGTAGATATATTCCTTCACACTTTTGTATGCGTCCTTTAGATACAGGCTCTCACACAACCCAGTGTGCCCTCAAAGTTAGTATAGAGGCAATGCTCAACTTGTACACTAATCTCTAGCTCCCAACTCATCCGTGTTAGGGAGAGTGAGTGTACCTCATGTCTGCTTTTCCAGTAATATTCTGTATAGTGAAGGCAATGCTTCATCCATGCTAGGCAAGCCCATTATGAAAGGAACTAACTCTAAGGCGTCATTGTCTCAGTATATCGTCCAACTGTGGTGCACTCAGTCACAGAATATTTTCTAGCAAGCCATGTATGCTCATTTGTCCCCCTCTAAACAAGTTCTTAGTGTATTTTTACATTTTAGGGAGGGAGGTGTAGGGTTCCTTATCTCCAAATCTCTCCCAGGTCATGGGGGGTGTGATGAAGTCAGGTGGCTCTAATGTTCCCCAGAGTCTTCCCAGGGAAACCTTGGCTGGGACAATAATGTGGAGTGGGCGGGCTCAGTATGCACCCAACGTTGCTCACACATGTTCTACTTCTGACCACAGCGGAACCAAAGCTTGTCTTAACTAGGGCCTCGGACTCTTCCACCTGTCTTGTCTTGCTTCTTCTCTGGTTCCAGGTGCCCTCCAGGAAACCTGAAGAGCAAGATTCTGTGTCACCCCCTACCTAGGGAAAGCCAGCCCACTCACCTAGGAGTAGGACTTAGAGAAGTACCCTGGACTGTGAGAAGAACGTGTTCTTCAAGTAGGAAATGAGTTTTTGTTACCTCCTCTACAGACCATTCTTAGGACTCAGGACCGCCAACGGATTGGATGGTGCTCTGTGCCGGTGCCATGGAAACACTGTGTGACAGACCTGCCCTGCACACAGGAAGTGATGCACAGGAAGTGACAGAGAACTCCTTCCAGTCAAGAGCAGGATCTTATTAACAGCAGGTCCAGGTAGCTAGGAAACCTTTGTTCTACCGTCAATATGGATGGGGTTTGTAATTTGTCAATGCACTCACACAGGGCCACATTCCCTACCCATTGCTCAGTCTATTGCACACAGCCCTCCTGGCCTGACACTCTCATGATGCAAAGTTTGCAACACCCTTTGTGGACCCTCCCTCTCCTTAAACGCTTCCTCTTCCTTCCCCGACTTCTTTGCTCTAGTGAAAAGTGCATAGTGCCTACCACCTTATAATCAGTAGTAATCCTTGTGTGCTCTTAAACTACTGATCCATACACACAGAACTACTATTGGACAACTCCTCTTCCCAAATCCTCCAAACTCTTGCACATAGTGCTTGCTGCCTCTGCCTGTCAGGATTTACAGACTGTGCCCTTAATGCCCCCATTCATTCCCCTTGCCCTTTCCCTACTCCACTCACTATTTGCTCACTGCAGAAAAAATAGAGTTCCTTGCCTAGTCTCTTATGATTGACAGGAGTCCTTGTATCTGCCTAATTTATCTCTCAAAAACCCATAGCTGTCTTATATGATCATTTGCCCCAACATCTTCCTTAGTCTCTTGCACATATGGCTCTCTTCCAGAATCTGTCCTATGTAACAACAGCCCCATACTCCAGCCACCATAGTCACAGTCGCTCCCTATATCCCTCTAACAACATGGAATTTACAGAGAATCACTTCAAGGAATGGGCACTCTCTGACTGAGAGTGGGTCTAGGTTGCTTAGAATATAGTGTGCTAAGATGCAGCATATCAAACAGGTTTGAAGATCCTCCTACTTCTGCCTCCCATGTGCTGGGATTAAATGCATGCACCACCATACCCAGTGGCATTGAGATTTTATAATGGGGTTTTGGAGGCTAGGGAGGGAATGGGGAGGTTAGAATGTGAAAGTATGTCTGCCTGCCTCATATATTTTTGATTGTGATTAACCTTCCTACTTAAGACTCCACTAGCCTGCTGAGGTAGAGGCTTGTAACTAGCTGGTTGATCTTTAGGTGTAAACAGCTTTTGGGAATGGGATCTTCCAGCTCTTCTTTGCAGATGCCAGGACCTTCATCACCTAAGACCTACTGCAGGAAATGCACTTGATGTAATGGAAGGTTTCCAACAAATTTTGATCCATCATTTTATATGAATGTATGGGTCCTAAATCCCTTGCAAAATGCTGCCAGTTGAAAGCTTTTTTTTTCCTTTTTTCCCCAGAGCCTTGAACTCATATGTGTGTGTGTGTGTGTGTGTGTGTGTTCTGGATGCGAGATCTCCAGGTGGTGGCAATTTGGGATTTGTTTCCTCCTCAAGGAGGTGTATTGTTAGGGCTGGCTTGTATCATATGTATTATATCCAGCTGCTGTAGTTAAGGCTGACTGCCACAGTAAAATTGTTACTAATAAGTGGGGTCATTGATTGTAGAAACGTAACTGAAGCTTTGGTCATTTGGGACACATTTGAGGGAGGAATGTGGAATGATTGCAAGCCTTGACCTAAGAGACATTTTGCAGGTTGCATGTACAGTTTTATGGACTATTCAGAGTTGACAGTTCAGAGTGCAGTAAGAACTATGGAGTGTAAGTTTTGCCTTCTGAGGATGAGAAAGAGCTTGAGTTTTCGCTGGACTTGGCAAGAAACATTTTGTGTGAAAGGCTTGTTGTTATGTGTATGTCCTGAGAAATTGTGCAGGGTTGCCTTACATCGAAGGGACTGAAGTGAGGAGACAGATATGGCAAAAAGAAAAATGAAAATTTTCAGTAGAAACTGCTGCCCATTCATCTGCACCATTTTGAGAGATGATGGCCACTGAGATTGAGTCAGCTGTTCTACATTAGGAAATCAGAAAGAATGCAGAAACTTTGGAAGGGGCCTGAATGCAGAAGGAGTGTCCTGATCTTCAAAGTTTGTTTTATAATACTCCATGGATTAACAAATTGTCAGCTTACCTGATATAGTGGAGTATAACTAATGTAGGAAAGAGAGGGTCATTGAATTTGAGGTACTTTTGTTTTTAAATGGCCAAGGGCATTGTGAAGCAAGCATGCTGAATTACCTGCGTGGTGACCTACTGGAGCCATAAAGATGAACCATGGCTTGCAGTAGAGACCCAATTGAGATACCACAACTATGGGATGGCTGGAAAGGAGTCTTACATCACCAGAAGAAATGTTTCAAGACTGTGAGTATCCTAGCTGGAGGAGCAGAATTTGAACTACGGAGGCTCATCACTGTTTAGATTTACTGGAATTGCAGACTTGTCACTGGTTAGAATTATTGGAATTGGAGACTTGTCACTGGTTAGAGTTGTCAGACTTGGAGCTACAGTGTATGATGCTGGTCATGCATGTTTTAACTCTTGCATTGGCTCAATTTTTTCTGTCTTATGACCAATGCAATTTTTTGAAGTGTGAATATTTATTCTGTGCCATTAAATTTACATTTTATGCTTGGTATTATGCCTCAGTTTTAAAAATCTTGGATTTTCAGGCTATTCCCAAATCAATGCAATTGATGAAAACTATGGGGACTTTTTAAGTTGCACTTAATGCATTGCATTTTACTCATGGATGATTATCAGTTTGTGGGTGCCACTGGTGGAATGTAATAGTTTGATTCATGTGCCCCCATAAACTTTTGTCTTCTGAATGCTAGGACCCCAGCAGATGGCAATTTAGAAATTGGATCCTCCTGGAGGTGATGTATTGTTGGGGGTGAGCTTGTGGGTGGTATAGCCAGCTTCCCCTTGCCACTGTATGAAATAGTCTCCTGTTGCAGTTGTCCACCTCATGTTTGCCAAGAGGTGATGTCCACCCACTGCTCATGTCATTATTTCCCCCCTGCTATCATGGAGTTCCCCTCTTGAGTCTGTGAGCCACAATGAACACTTTCCTTCCACAAGCTGTTGTTTAAATGTTTTTTTTTTTTTTTTTTTTTTTTTTTTTGCAGACAACATGAAGCTGAGTTCACCACCATTTAATGTCCCTCTTCATCAAATTGTGAACATACTTTGATGATCGAGTAACAGATAGCTCATGATGAAAGTGTATCCCATATAAACAACAAAAAAAAGATAAAGCCACAGGAAGATAATGGAGCAAGTCCTGGTGCCCTGTATGAAAATGAGATGAGAGGAAGATGTTCTTTCTAGTGACTGTAAAATCTATTGATTTTTGCTTTTCTTATGCTCTGTTATCTGTATAATAATTTTCCTGATGTCTATTAAGTAAATATTTTTTCATATTGCGAATAAAGAATGATACAAGGCATAGGATATATACATTCATTGCTGCTTAGTAAAATGAGCAATTACTCAATATTTCCTGTGGAATGCATATTTCAATTTAGAATTGGCTTTTCTTGACCCTAAAAGAATACAATGATATTAGAATAGGGAAATCCTTGAAAACAGGTATCACTGTCATAAGTCCCTTGAGAAAGAAAGGTAGAGAAACTACAAGTATTGAGTATTTCTTGGCTTGCTTTACTCCAAGAGCACTAACTCCACGAAGCCCAACCTACTATTGTTAGACTTGAGTGCCCAGAAAGATCTGTGAAGATAAGCTATGGCTGCTTTCCTCTTGGAAGATGTTTGCAGTGAGAATTCAAGAGTGTAAAATATCTGGAAGCTAAACTCTAACTGGGGTGAAGGAGAGGAAAGTTAGCCAAGCCCCTTTGAGGCCTACCCTTTGTAAGTGTGTTTCATCAAAAGTCTAACCCTGTATGTAGGCTAGGCAGGGTCACCAGTGGGTCTGAGTGGAGACTAAGGAGATCATGTACCCTCCAGAAATGAGAACAAAAAAATCCACATAACAATGACATGACACACACCAATTCATGGATAAGGTTAGAATCAGGGCTCTTTTATCTGAGAACAATGGCCTCCTTACCTTTTTATTATCACCTATACAAGGTGTTGAGGAACCAGAGTGATTATAGATTGAAACTGATTTCCTTCCATTCTTACTGTATTGCAGTCATTGGTGTCCTATGTTTTCACATAGCCTTATTTTAACCCATGTGCCACTAAGCATCACTCTGCTATGGATGCTGTGTGTACACCTCAGGACAGAAGTGAAGAAAGGAGGAGATGCAATTGACGATGCCTTCTGGACTATTCTTGTGAAAGTTTGAAAATGCTAATTGATGACAGACTTGTATTTGAAAGCTTGGCTTATGGACTTTCTAAGGGGAGGGAACTGCTACAGAAAGACTTGTTATAACTGGGCTACTGGCATAATGGCTGGATACATTGTGCAGCCCACGCCCAGAGAATTTGATCGAGGTTAAATGTATTAAGGACTGATGTGCTTGGCTAAAGATTAGGGACTGTGAGGTTTAAGATTTGAAGATGAGACAATTTAAGCAAGTTTAAAATTTTCTGGCACAGAGACTGGTTTTATTGTACTCAAGCTGCTATTCTGAAACACATTAGCACTCTTAAGGAAGATGACCAACTACTCTACAATAAAACAATGGAGAGCATGCCTGAGGGAGGTCTGAATGGTAAAATTGAAAACTCTTTCATCAGGAGTTAAGTGAAAGGAATGAACTTGCTTTTCCACTCAAAAATTAATTTTGTCCCTGAATTGAGAATATGGCTGTGGGGCCTGGAAGGATGGCTTAGCAATTAAGGCATGCTTACCTACCAGACATAAGGACCCTGTTTTGATTCCCCAGTATACATGTATGCCACATACATAAGGTGGTACATGCTTCTGGAGTTCATTTGCAGTGATTGTAAGACCTGGTGCACCCATTCTCTCTCTCTCTCTCTCTCTCACCCTCTCTCTAAAAAAAAGTAAAAAAAAAATTAAGGTATGCAGTTCTGTCCTGCACAACTGCTGTTGATTTGGAAGCAAGAAATACTCATGGAGTAGTCATAAAATGCACATGGTTCCAGGAGCCTCTGCTGAGATGCTGCATATGGGCAGGGCATGATGACCCTAAGGAAGAAGCTGGAGAACCTATTGGAACATGGACTGTGCACTTAATTTGTTTTTGCTCTTGCTCCCTTCTAACACCCTTCCTAATACTACAGTACAGATGGGCGTAGAGAGGACAATCAGTGGGCTACACTACAACCTGAAAAATCATCACACAATTCAAGTTGCATTCAGTTCTTGTCAGGGGCCATTGGGCTGCCCTTGAATCTGTAGCATTGGGCTGTGTGGCAACAAGACTTTTGCACCTGCAAGTAAGCAAGATTATGTACATTCAGTGTTACTGGCAAGAGCTGACTGTTCCTTAAACATTTATTCTTGTATTGCTGGGAACAGAGGGTTTGTTTCTCTACCAACCTTGGAATAATCTTTTGTACTGAGAAGTGGTCGAGGTTCATAACTCTGTAACAGAAAGAAGTTGTTTTGATACAAATGTGTGTGAATGTCATGGAATTTTTGTACATGGGCAAACTGTTTGCAAAGAACAATTCCACTGCTGCAACTGAGATTGACAGAGCCTGGGAAAAATTCCTTCCCAAACCAGCAGTTCCCCAGTGCTTGTGTATTCAAACATCTTAGGGTCTACACTGCAGACCACAGTCCATCTTCACAGCTTCATACAGTGGCCTTACTTGAACTCCATAAATATATTTCTACACCATGTTTCATACTACCCCATCAGCTTCTGGATCCAATTCAACATAATGCCATAGCTTCCAAGCAGGGATGTCAATCTTTTTCAGTTTACAATTTCAAATAACAAATAAGGTCCATTTTCAAACAACAAAACCATATTGTACTCCATGACATGCTTCTGTGCATTCTTTTTGTGATTCCAAAAGCAGTACTAGGCATATCCAAATTTTTAACTTGAGGGCTAAATAAATGTCATTGCAGTAAAGCACATTCCTCAACCAGGCTTCTTTCAAGCCACTTCCTTTAAATGGTTCGCACTCAGGGCATCATTTCCATTGTTTCAATGCAAAAGAGTTGGCCCACCATAATGGTCATAATCAATGTAAACAATAAAGCTTAGGTTACCTAAAACCAGTCTGTATCTTTATAGCTATAAATTTGATTCAACTCTTCCTGTGATGAAGTCTACATCTTTCATATCTTCTGATCACTGTTTTTTTTTTTCTTTTTTGTAAGCACACCAGGACATGACTTTTAAATTCAACCTTGATGAAACTGTTTGAGAATGGGCAGAACATAAGTAACCATATTGCTAGGAGCCTATTTCCAATATGGTTCTCATTTTACCTTTTAAAAGTGCATGAACCAAGCTTTCAATTTCCACAATTCTCTCTGATGTTAACATTTCAAACACTCAGCAAATAACCCATCAAGTCCTGTTTACAACATTACAAGATTTGTCCAGTCCAAAGTACCAAATCCTTCCATTTAACTCCTGTAAACACATTCCACAACACAAAACCCATGTGGGAGGATTCATCACAGCCACAGCCTCACTTCTCACCATCATTTTTCCTGTTACATTGGCATTCTCAATGTTTGTAAAACCAGTGACATTAAACAACTCCTTGGAAGAATGGCTTAATTGCAGGCTTATAAAGTCCATGGGAAATATCATCAAAATGGCAGAAGAAGTAGATTCACTTCCAAAGGTCCACAGGAGAGAGACACCAGCAAAAGTCATCCAACACGAACAGCAGAGTACAAAGAGTTCTTTACACTTACTTAGTAGGGCCACATAGAAGGATTGCCCCCAGTGACACACGTCTTTCTCAGCAGGCTGCTGGAGACATAAGGAGAAAAATTGAAACAATAAAAAATCCCTCAGGGTATATGTGACAATCATTCCCATACACAGCACCAAAAGCTCAACAGGCAGTGAACTGAGTTAGGTCTCAAAGGTGTTGGAGGGCTATAGGGAGAGGATGGGGTACGGGCTGTTGTGACACAGGAGACATTCTAGCAGAGTTCCCTGTGTGCAACTGTCTAAGGCCAATGTTGTGGGAAAGGTTATGTAATAGTAGGTATGGGTCTCTGATAGATAATTCAAGAGCATACAAGGACTAGTACCAGTCATTAGAGAAGAAGCATTTAGCTGTATGTCCACTGAAGTAAGAAAACAATTGCATGAGTAGGAAAAGTTTAACAGAGAGAAGAGAGCCTGACGAGGCATGACAGAAACCGAGTCAGCGAGATTGATGTGCAAGAATGAGGAAGGATTTCAGAGGAGGAGAGGAGGTGGAAAGTAGGTGTGAATGTTAGAGAGATTATATAAGAGGATATAGGAAATCTCTCAATTCCAAGGCACTAGGCATGGAAATTGTCCTATGTTAACTGGAACAAGCAAGTTGGGGAAGGAAGAGGAGGAGGAGTGTAAGGAAAGGTGCGTCCATGGAAAGTTTTGGCACATTTTGCATTATGAGAGGCTCATGCAGGAAGGTATATGTGCAGTAGGCTGAGGAACGTGTCAGGCAAGGTGACGTGTGTGAAGCATAGTTAGGGATTCCAGTCTCTCCTCCACATTGAACCACAGGACAAATGCTTCTTTTTAAATGTAAATTTCTTGCACTTGCCTCACCTTTGTTCATCTGGTTTGTGTTGGATCAGGAGAACCAAACATGGTTCCTTATGCTTCACAGGCAAGCTCCTTAACCGCTAGGCCATCTCTCCAGCCCAACACAAGTTTCTTAGCAAGCTGGCCCTGCTGCTCATCAGAGCCTCCCTGTGACAGGAAGTAGTAGGGTCACTTCTTACGTGAAGGAGAGGTACTACGTCATAGTAGTTCTGTGTCGCAGACACAGCACATCCCTTTGCTTGGCATCCATTGAGTCCTACAGGTGGTCTGTAGAGGAGGTAAGTAAGGAAAGCTCACTTCATATTGAGAGAACGTGTTCCTGTGAAAGTCAAGACGGATGCTCGAGGGTCCACTCCTAGCTCGCTTGGCTAGCTTTCCCTGGACAGGAGGTAACATGGAGTTTGGCTTTTCAAGATGTTGGGAAGGGACTGGGAACCTCAGAAGTCCAACAAGGCAGGTGGAAGAGTCTACAGCCATAGTTAAAGACAAGCCTTGGACCCAATGTGACAAGAATTAGAACATGGGTCAAAAAGTTTGTTTCCACACTATGCCACACTCCAGGCTATTGTCCCATAGCACTTTGTTGGAAGACACTGGAAAAATTATAGCAACCTAACTTCATCGCCCTGGAAGTTTGGGAGATAAATCTCCTTTCACCCACAAAAATGTGACAATTAGTCCAAAAGAATGTTGATTAAAAAATATAAAGAACACAGGGTTTGTTGTTAAATATTCCTAGTATAACATTGACTGAGTGTGCCATACAGAGGTTATAGCCAGATTTGTTGACCATCTTGATCACAGAAGTGATACGTATAGGAAAAAAAAATATGGGTCTGAAATGTAGTTCATTTGAAATGGGGCTTGCATAACATGCATGAAACCTGCCTTCAATGCTCAGAATGGCATTGAAAATGCAGACATGAGCCGGGCGTGGTGGCGCACGCCTTTAATCCCAGCACTCGGGAGGCAGAGGTAGGAGGATGGCCGTGAGTTCAAGGCCACCCTGAGACTCCATAGGGAATTCCAGGTCAGCCTGAGCTAGAGTGAGACCCTACCTCGGAAAACCAAAAAAAAAAAAAAAAAAAAAAAGCAGACATGAGGTATGAATTCTTTCCCAACACTGAAGAGATGGGGGCCAGAGTATGACATTTTCAAGTAGGTACTTGGCTATGTACTAGTTTGTGGGCACATTGGACTTCATGAGAACATGTACCTAAAGGGAGAGAGAAAGAAAGAGAGAGAGAGAGATTGAGATCAATCAACGTAATCAAAAGTACGTTAGAAATTGAAGGGACCCATGGTTCAAGCAAGGCTTGAGATTCTGGTAGAGACTAATGTGGGCAATAGGAGTGAGAATTATCAAATGAATATTCATACATGTATGAAAATCACATTACCCAAATTCAGTGTAAGGATTATTGAAAAGGAAATAGTAAACATAATACCAAAATTTCATTTTGATACTATTGTTAAAATGGTGGAATATGATTGCAAGTCTTGGGGCAGCCTAGAAATTGAAAAATGTTCAAGGTGGTACTGAGATGCCCTATCACTTCCTTGGGAGGTGGGCACAAAGTGGGCAAGCTTGGCAAGGTAGAATTAGTACACTTATGTGCAGCTAACTGATACCTCAGCAGATTGAAATATGGGAAACTCAAGAATGAGGGAATGGAGGCATTGAGAAGCCTGGTCATGTTGTGATTATGGATGAGAATGCAGGGTTAAACACAGTCACCTTGTAGGGCACGTTACGAAAGCTAACTTCCTCTGGACACCAGGGAAAATTTACATGCCCCGGACAGTATCATAGTACTATGAGTAGGAGTGACAAGGCTCAAACATCAGAAGACAGGGAGCCTGTCTGTACCTCATCAGAACTTATGATCTGATCAGAACACTGTGTGTGTGGTGAAGGGCCGTGTGTTCTGACACTGGATGTTTACCATTTTAATTTCCAATTGGTTTCAAAACTTGAAATTATAACTCATTCCGAAGAATCCCCTTATCAGCTCAGGATAGGGTAACTTGTCAAGAAACACTGTCTGGCTTCCATATAAGAAAGTTTCACTCCACAATTATTTCTCTATATAAAGTAAACTTCTCATGGCAGAAGTCACATGAGAATCTAATGTTGAGTAGTAAATCCAAGGATTGAGTATACTTCTTTTTTATAATTTTTATTGATTTACTTATTTGACAGAGAAAGAGGGGGGATTGAGAGAGAGAAAGACAGAGAATGGGCACACCAGGGCCATCAGCCACTGCAGACAGTCTCCAGATGTGTGCTCCCCTTTGTGCATCTGGCTAACGTGGGTCCTGGGGAATCAAACCTGTGTCCTTTGGCTTTGCAGAAAAACGCCTTATCTGCTAAGCCATCCCTCCAGCCCTGAGTATACTTCTTTATTTCTTGGTTCCATTTACTTTGTTTGAAGTATCCTGACGAGGCTATCTTGTTCTATGGTTTCTCCATGGCACACAGCTCCAAGAATAGTGAAGTATATGAAGCCATTTTTCAACAAGTTTGCGTAAGTGTAATGTTTAAAGAGTTGGCAGGGTTTGGCATTTCCCAAAATGACTTATTTCATTGGAAATTATAGCATAAAGTCTCAGATACAAACACACTTAAGAGACAACTGGGACAACCAGAAAATCTGTATATAACGTTTGTCACCGAAAGTTCTGCTCCATCCATTCTCTGAGACAGTTTTTCTTGGAAATGGTGAACCAAGAAAACCCTGCCCATACTCTTGGTCCTTCTGAAGGATCTAAGAGTCCTGTGGTAGCTTGCTCACTTCAAGAAAGATGGAAATTTTAGGCTTACCTATGGTTAGAACATAAACCACTATGAGGTTGAAACATGTCCCAGCAAGAGCAGAGGTGTTCAAAGGGGAAGCTTCCTGAATAAAGGAAAACAGAGAACAAGGGAAGCATTACAAATTTTACCCAGTCTTCCCAGGAGATGAGCACATCATTCCTGTGAAATTTGTCAGATGAGAGGTAGACTCAGACAAAATACCTGACAAAATTAATCCCACCACTTTGCAGGGAGAGGTAAGAGTATTGCTGTGAAATTATGTGAATTCTAGATCTGCCTGGGCTAGAGTGAGGAGACCCTACCTTTAAATATCAAATCAATTAATTAATTAATTAATCGAACTCTGTGCACTTGTGATGGTAAAGTTCGCTTGTCAAATTGATTTGATTAGGAATTCACAGACATTCCTCTTGGTTTTAATCTGAGTTTGGTTTCAGGAAGAATTTACTATAGGAGGAAGTCCTTCCTCCAGAGTGAGTCCTTCCCCCAGAGTGGGTGGACCTTAAGGTGGTGATAATCTATAAGGAAGATCTGAGAGGAAAGGGACCCTTCCTCCAACCTGGCTGTTTGTGCTGCTTACTGGATCATGCCTTCAGTACCATGTGCACTTTTCTCTTTCATATAACCTTTGTGGGTATTGGTTTCAAGTTTCCTCAGCCTTCCAACATGGACTGAACAACAGTAGCTCTCCAGGAAGCATGCAGGCCTTCAGTGCTAGATTGAGACTACTGAGGCATTCACCCACATAGACTGAGCAATGACTGGGATCCTTGATCTCAGTTCTGCAGGCTGTGATGATATACTGACATAAGCCTTCCTAAAACCCCATTTTAATACAATTCATTCTATCAACCCTGTTCCTCCAGCAGACCTGGAATAGCACAGGAATATTGGTTGTGGTTTGAATGTGTAATGCCCCCCACAGCCTCATGTGTTGATGATTAAGCCTCTTCCTTGATCCACACCTAGTAGACTTTTTGGAACAGGAAACTTTGCTGGAGAAAGTATGTCACTTGGGCTCTTATTAGTCCAGCTGCACTGTGTATAGGTATCTTACTAATGCTAGTCCCTACAAGGGATACAAGATGTGATATCCTGGCTGCCAATTTTTCCATGGTTTCCATGCCATGGTGAATCTTCCATGCTAAAATGTAAGCCAAATATACCTCCACCTCCCATCATGTGCTTAATCTCAAACACTTGAATCTATTGGGGACATTTTATATTCAAACCACCACGATACACCCCCTGCCTCCACAGACTCATAGTTCAAAGGGTATCCAGCCTAACTTTAATAGTCCCTTTGGTCTCTACCAGTGTCATTTCTATTCAAGAGTCAGTCTTTTCTGAACATCAGGAAAGTCTCTTAATTTCAAGTCTTCCATAATAATGACCCAAGTTACACATAATGACACAAAGTATATGTTCTCATTACAAAGAGATGACATCACAAGAAAGACTGAACAAAAGCAAGATAGGAAACCAGCAGGGCAAATATCAAATCCTGAAGCTCCATGTCCAGAGTAAAGGATGTGAAGTCCTCTGGGCTCCAGTACACCCCTCTACTCTACTTATCGTATTCAGAAAGATCCACCCTAGCAAGAGTCAACAGCTTTTCATAGTGACCATAACATAGTCCTGGCATCTCCAAAATATCAGAGTCTCCACTGTAACCCATCTTTCATCCTTAAAGCTCCTGATATTAGCCTCACATGGACAGCATGCTTCACATCACCTATTTTAGGTTCAAGAGTATTTCTTGACCCTATTTCATAATTTCCTTATGCTTCCAAAATCAATACCAGGTGTATTTCACCACTGTGGTTTGTTGAATGTATGCCCCTCATGGATCATGCACAGACACACTTGAGCTTTTGGAAGTAATTTAAAAATCATGAAAACGCAGAAGGCTGACATTCTTTCCCCTGTAGTCACAGTCCTATGCTTGCTTGATTTCTTGGGGGCTGATCCAGTATAGGAAGGAACTTCTCACCAGCAAGGGCCTTACTCTTCATGTACCTGCATGTGGTAGGGAAGCTATGGAGAGCACGTAGGAGAATGGGGTGCAGAACATGTAATGGAAAATCTTCTACAAGAAAATAAGATACTTTGATCAATTCATTATGTTGTGAGAACATGGGATTTCATCAACATTCCACTACTTTTCTCTGATACCCACAAAAACAGTGCTCTAACAATCACCACACACGTGTTCTTATCAGTGCCAATGTCCTGCTAAGGTGCAGTCAGGCTCCCTGTCTTCTCATATTTCAGCCCAGCCCCCCTCACTCAAAGTCACCATGTGCTACTCTGCTTTGCTTATGAATATTTCTACATACTACTGAGCCTTTTAGTAGCTTCAGCCCACTTCCCGACCCCAGGACATACAGTGCCTAGAATTCAGCCAAGTCTTTTCAGCCTTGGGGACTACATAATCTTTAGCTGTTATTCATACTCATTTGGTCAACTTTATGTAAATCTTCCCATCACACCACTTCTACCTGCTGGTCTTCTGTAATAGAAAACATGTATTATATATATATATATATATATATATATATATATATATATATATATATATATTTGAGAGACAGACAGAGAAAGAAAGAGTGAGGAAATGTCAGGGAGAGAAAGAGAATGGGCATTCCAGGGTGTTTAGCTACTGCAAAGGAACTCCACATACACCTGCCAACCTGTCTGTCTGGCTTATGTGGGTCCTGAGGAATAGAACCTAGGTCCTTTGGCTTGGCAGGCAAGCATCTTAACCATCAAACCATCTCTCTAGCAACACACAGATCTTATACTTCACTTTAAGGATATCTCCCTTTAGACACAAATAAGGAAGTGATGGGCAGTCTGGAAAATGACTCGGCATGTCAGAGTATTTGGTCTGCTATGGTGAGATCCTGTTTTCCCTAGATAGACACAGGTTTGAATCTGGTTGTGTCAGTCAACTTCTCTTTTCTCGAACAATATAACCTCACAGAAGCAGCTTAAAGCAGGAAAGGTTTATTTTCAGCTAACAGGTTAAAGAGAAAATACGTCATGACTGGGAAGATCTGGAAGTAGCTGAACTTCAGGGTCATATCATGCCAGTAACACGGAGGAACTGGAATGAGTCACAGGAGCCAGAGGCTCAGAACTTCAATGCTGGACCCCAGTGAGATACCATCTACAGTAAGGCCATACACTTACCTCATGAAATTTCTACAACCTTTTCCAACAGCAGCAACTGGGGATTAAAGATTGAAGCACATTAATGCATGGGGGACATCTAAAATCCAAACTACTATACTGAGTGTTGCAGTCAGATTCACATTGCTGGTAGAAATCACCTAACCAAGAGCAGATTGTGGGGAAAAAAGAGGTTTATTTTGGCTTATAGGCTCAAGAGGGAAGCACCATGATGGCAGGGGAAAGCTATGAAATGAGCAGAAGGTGGACGTCACCTCCTGGCCAAAATAATGTGGACCATAGCAGCAGGAGAGTGTGCCAAACACTGGCAGGAGGAAACTGGCTTTAATACCCATAAACCCGCCCCCAACAATACACGTCTCCCAGGAAGCGTTAATCCCAAATCTCGTTCAGCTGGGAATCTAGTATTCAAAACACCTAAGTTTATCAGGGAGATCTGAATCAAACCACCACACTGAGCATGGTCAGACTGGCCTGTCATGCCAGTGCTGATTTGTGTTGAGACAGGATAAACGTTGTGGTTCCCTGCTCAGCCAGTCTAACCAAAATCAGTGAGATCTATGGTCAGGGAGAAACTCAGTCTCAGAGTACAAAAGATGACAGAGTGAAAAAAAAAAAGACCTGTCTCTTCTTTAGCCTCTCCATGAGTGCACAGGGAACAGGAATCTGCCTACACATGTGTATGTACCTCCCCCCCACACACACAGGTGGACAAAGGCTAATGAAAGATAAGGCTCTTTATCTTCTAGAGTTAAATATGCCTTAGAATTTTGTAATATGTCTGAATATTTCCATATATCCAAGTTCAGGAGAGTGTCATGTCTAAAAAGGGCCCTATTTCTTCTTCTAACTTCACTATCACACACCACAGTTTAGTTTATCTACTCTCTTAAGCCAACAGTCTGTCCACTCTATGTCCAACCACCAGAGGAAATGAGAGGTTATCTCATTTTCTCAACAACTCCATGAGACTTTTGAAAATTCCCAAGCTATTTGTACCATATAAATTGACATTCTTCATGGCAATTTCAGAGCCTTGATCAGACATTTTAAGTTGACATTGTCCTTTTCTATTAATGCATAATCACTGTGTGGGTATAATTGTGAAATTTTATAGGTGGATAGACTGTTCTTTGATCTGGATTATCCTCATTGCTTTATTTTTTACCTCACTTTCACCTTCAGGTTCATTTCCTTCCCTTGACCCCAATATTTCTAGGAGTATAGGTAAGACTTATATATAGTTCTTACTGCATTCATGTACTTTTCTATATAGGTAAGTAATATAATTTTGGTATTTAATTATGTAGGCAGATAGAAGGTCATTTATCATATTATGGGCTCTAAAATAATATGTAGCCAAGATGACCTTGATAGTGTCATTCATCTGCATCCACCTCAAAGGGCCATGGTGACAATCCTGTGCCACAATGTGTACTTTTGTTATGCTGAGCTTGGAATCCTTGTTTTCATGCATGCTAGGCAAGTGTTTCATAAAATAACATATCTCCAAGCCATCCCTTCTAATTGTTTGCTTGCTTGTCTACTTGCTTAGTTTGTTTTCAATTTTGAAATAGTGACATTGTATTGAGATCAGGATGACTTGAAAATTAGAGTGTTACACCTTCTCTAGACTATGGCCCTTATATGTTTGATGTCCTTATCAGGGCACAATGGTAGTTTTTTTTTTTTCAAATTGATTTTTAAAATACATGCAAGTGTAACATATATTTATTTTGATTTTTAAAAATTTGGCCCAACTCCCTAAATCCCTGGAAACAAATTAGTTCTATAAATTTTTTAAATAGAGTGTAGTACTGGAACTCATTCTAGGTGGATAAACACTTAGTAAGAGGGTCACTATTTATCACTTAGTGTCCAAAGTGTGACTTTAACAGTGACCTAGGACCACATCATCTAGCGAGTCAGATCTCCTTTCTAAGAAGAAGCCACTAGCTATTTGTAGGCATGCAAAATCAAATTCCACCTGACCCTTTCTGTATGGCAAGGGAGCCCAAGGAAGTATGGAACCTACTACAGCTTTTTAATTATCAGATGGAAATGTTCTCCTCACTAATGGTAAGATTCCTTTCCTTGCCTGCATACCACTTATAGGACTTGCTGACAGCCATTGATTTGATGATAATCTCTTTTCTTTATTTCTCTCAAAGTCTATTCATACATTGATGTTGAGGCACATTGCAAGGGTTCAAGACTCTTGCAGAAATAACAAGAAATTTCAACTCTCAGATTTTTGCATAGGATCCAGGAGCCATAGAATCCCTTACTATGGATGATCAACGAGTGTTGGAAAACTGACAGTACAGGAGGTACATTTCCTGCATTAGGTAATAGGTAATGAATTTTGGGGCATTCTCATTCTAGATCCATGATAGTCAGAAAGTGCCAGACTTTGCCTGACAGTCACAGTTCCTATGTTGGTAATCTCATACACACACACTGGAGAGGGATCAAAAGCAAGTCTTGAGAAGTCTAAGGTAGCTGGTGTTTCTCCCACCATCCTCTAAATATAACTTTCTGACAATCATGTAGGATTTACGTTGGGTAGGATGACTTTCAACTCTAGACCAAGAGCCACATTGAAGTGTGGGTATGCTATCTTGACTATCAGAGGGAATTGCTCCATGATCCTTTTTAATGACACTGTCACTCATCAAATGATGTTTCATTTTATACTCACTGACCAAGTAATGCACCAGCATCTCTGAATAGCTCTTTAGAATATCATGCTCTGAGGTCTTATTGAGGGTAGAGTCTGGGAGGAAGTGGCCCTTCTTACCTCTGCGCCCTTGATCCCCTTTTCACCTACTTTATGTGAAACACTTTTACCAGCATTTCTTCTATATACAGCTCCCTGAGTATACTGAGGGAAGGCTCATTGCAGTGAAAAACCTCAAGACCTTGGATCTGATATTTGATATAGCTTCCTTCTCATGAATATGTGACTTACACTTTTCCCTGGGCTTGACGTGTAAAATTAGTTAAGGGACAATGGAGTTTGCTTAATAGAGCAGGTCACTGTGATACCTGTACCAGCAAATGAAATATTTTTTTGCTTCTTCTTCAGTTTGGGGTACCTTGGCTTTGGCCATGATATTCCTCGCTGTTTGTCTAACTTCCATGAGGGCTATACTCAGAGCACCCATACATCCCTATTCTGACCAGTCTGAATGTGCTATTATGGTGCCTCCCATCGCCCTTGCAACTGTTTTTGTCCCATCATTTCTACTCACGTATGGTACTGTTCCATTGCTTGTAATCAACTTGAGGTATCATAGTGAAATTTTCCCCAAGTATTTCCCCAACATTGTGATTCTTGCCCTCACTCTCCTTTTTGCTCCTTCCCCTTTGCCCTAAGCTTGGCTTCCCTTGACTCTCCTATTTCAATCAGCATGTGTGGGTTTGAGATGTACAGCTTATTTTCATCATGTACTTCAGTTATTTCCTATTTTGTTTTCCACACTCTCATACATACACAATGCGTTATGATCCCATGTATCTCACATTACAATTCCTTACCATTTACCAGTGCTTGTGTCATAGAAAAGAATGATTCCCTCTCCCACAGCAACCATTAAGTGAATGTCCTTAGCTCCTCAGGAAGGAGAGTATCCTCACAAGACACTCCCCTATCCATAAAAGCCATTGCACATGTGAACTCAAAGAGCTGTGGGTCTGGATGTCCTCATGAAGCCGACCATCCTCATTCTGTAACTCATTATATTACAGAAGATCTCATGTATGCCAGGTAGGTGATAAACTTCAGATATACTTAGGGATGGTCTAGTACTCCTATCCTCCTACTTCTGCTTCCAATGGGTTGGAATCAGTCCTTTTACTTTTCTTATGTTTTTGAGATACTGTGTCACAACTTAAATCATTATCATCTCCAGGTATTGAGATCTCTGTATACAATAGGGAAAGCTGGCACCCATATTAAGGTCCATGTTAATGAGACATTTGTGCTTTTATGTTTTCTAACATCTTCTTCATTTATAGACTATATTTCATGTTCTTATGACTTTTCTTGGGATTATATTTCTTACTTCTCATGTAGAACTTACAAGAGATTGTACATTCTATATCATGCATAAAAATGAAATATTAACTAAAAAGTCTATTCATAATGGAACATAAAATATTTTCCTCTAACCTATAATTACATTTGTTCATCCTTGGGAAAGAGACCAGAATGTTACCATCTCCCACAGTAAAGGCCCCAGTGAAAATCAAGATAAAGGGAGGAACTGGATCATTTTTAATGAACATTCCCAGTCCAAAATCTGAAAACTTCCCAAGAACAGATGTTCAAATGGTGTGTACATAATTCCCCAATACTCACCAAGAAATCCAACAAATGATCATGTATTTTCTGTTTATTCCTTAATAAAAGAAGAAAATGTAGACACATTTTTAAAATTGGTTAAGAAACACTACATGATTAAAGACCTAAACAACTTTCCAATACTGTTATTTACCCACAGATCTGTATAAGGAAAACTGTACATTGCACACAGGAAAAGTTTGAATAACAAAAGTTGGCAAATAACAATGCATCTGTTTATATTCTGAACTTTAAGAAAGACATGACTAATACAAACCAGAAAACTTATTTTTAAAAATATATTTATGAGTGAGAAGCACAAACCAGAAAGGAGATTCAATCCCAAAGGCAATGGGTAAGTCAGGAGTCACTTCTCAGAGCAGAGGGACTTGCCATTAGAATGTCCCTTGGCCTTCTGTCCCAACCTCTGCTGAACCTTCATCTATGCCTTTGTCTTCCTCTTCCCACCAGGCATCTTTATAAAAGGGTGTATAATCACTGTGGATGACATATTCATGGTACTTGAGAAGAAAGTCCAGGACTTTCTCCATGCACTTTTCAGTATAAGCGTGGGGACCCCACAAGTATTCATACTTGGGAGGATCACTGTCAAGAAGCTGGCGGTACTCTAGGTACATTTCCTGCACTTGATCTTGGGTGAGGACTTTCCTGGTATACCCAAAGATGACTTGTGGAACCCCATTATAGGTCCCTAGTTGATTGAGGAGTAGCCAGATTTTCTCCTCAGGGGCTCAGCGGTGATTTAAGTAGATGACACTCAGGACAGAATAGAGATTCCTGCTGGTGGGGAAGTCCAGCTGGCTATGGACACTTACCTCATTCTTGAAATTTCGCTTGCTGACTGGCTTGAACATGTTGGGATTGGGCTGTACTTCTTTCAATTTAAGGCCAAAACCAATATCCAGATGTTTGCAGGCTCTCTTGAAGATCTCGGGGAAAAGTTTCTTGACACTTTTGTAGATAACTCTCAACGTTACTACAGTCATCAGGACTGATTCATTTTGTACTTGCTGATCATGTAATACAGCATGCTCTTTACATGGTCATACTTGGGGGCCTCACGGGAGGAGCCAGATCAATTGGATCTGGCACTGGGGGTGACTTTGCCCTGGTACACTTTCCCAGACCTCCTGAGGGTAATACCTATACCACCGTAGGTGGGGTGTACAGCTGATTGAGATGTGTGGAGGAAGCCAGTAGTAGATGAGCTGGGAAGAGCATCTCCAGAAGCATGTGCAGACGAGAGGGACACTCCTTCTTCTGGTGCACTGGGGTGAGCATCTTTGAGCTTCTGGTGCTAAACTCTGTTTTTGTCATGTCTCTCATGAGCACGTGCCTTACTCTTCCTTCCTGAAGGCAGGATGCGTATGACCAGGGATGGCAGCTGGCAGGTGACAGGGAAACCTGCATCAGGAAAAGAAAACACTGTGAATCCATTTAGCACATTAGCAGCCTTTGCATTTCATCATTCCTCCCCTCCCCTTCCCTGATTTCCATGAGTGCAGTGCTCTTGGAACCCAGTGCCCCCCCAAACACACTGGCTCTCATCACTGGTATGTACTGCTGAGGTAGAGTCACACTTCCTGTCCTCTACTGTCTGAGTCCTGCCACTTCCACTGAGATAAAGTCCTGAGATACTTGCTTGATCGAGCAACATTTCCTGGGGCCCCAAATATGCCAGATCTTCCCTTGATTGTGGAGGGCTGAATGTGCCCTGGGTGCTGACTGTGTCTAATCCTGGCATGATATCCATGAGCACAACTGGACCAGGCTTCTGAATGCATTGGTTCTTTTAGGAATTCTTTCCCTCGTGATTACTCCGTTGCCAATAATTCAGTCTGATCAGGTAAAGGGGTCTGGGCTAGGTGAACAATTCTACTGAACAAAGCCTGTCCCCCCCCTCCACCTTTGAGAACACCTCTCAAGGCAATGAGAGAGCATTTCATTTACTTAGCTTGTGCATGATCTTCTGTGTAATTTCTAGGCTGTTTCAAGGTTCCCATTCACATCCTACCCCTTTACTATTAGTATCCTGATAAAACTATCTATACTAACATTTTTCTTTTCAATGCTCATCTAACAAAAATTTCTAACAGTGTGATATTTTGGATATGTATATATTGTGGGTTATATGTATATAAGTGGGACATGTGAAGTGCAAGACAGTTTTCCTTTTGGCAATGACCCCTGGCCAAAGTGAAGCCAGGTTGAAATTCCTGTATGGAGCACCAGGAATCCAAATGTATAAAGGCAAACCTTTTCCTGGTGCTGGTGAGATGTCGAATGGGAAACAAGGATATATTTCTTCTGTGAAGGCCTAATAAGACCAGTATATGAAGATAAACCACTTCCAAAAGCAAGGGCTAAGATGCCACATGTCAAACAAAGCTGAATACCCTGGATGGAGACCAACTAAGGCCATAGTATGAGTATGGAGCTATGCATGTGGACCATGGTTGCAGGGTAGATCTGAATATGTGATAGATATACCAGGAGTATGGATTTGATGCCCATGGAGAGCTACTGGAGCTGGATGGAATGTTCTCCAGGCTGACACCAGTCCATCTGACAGTATGGAATTGGAAATATAGAGAATTTTGACACTGCCTGTGAGTGTTGCACTTGAACTGAAGATGTTTGATGTTTTCCTTGTGGTTACTGATTTTTCATTGGTTCGGTCACTCCTTGGTATGCTGTTTTGCAACGGGAATATTTGCTCTGTGTCATTATGTATTGCAATGTATGCAACTTGTGCTTTAATTTTACAGAGCTAGTAGTTAAGAGACAGTCCTAACTTTCAGATGAGACTTGGACATTATATTAAATTAATATTTCATGGAAAACTATCACATTTCTAACTGTCTTAACTTTGAGTTCAACTTTCTTCCATATTGTTATTATATATATATATATATTTGACTATTTGACAATTGACAACTTCTATACTTACAGGCAACAAACCATGGTATTTCTCTCCCCTCCCCCGCTTTCCCCTTCATAACTCTGCTCTCTCTCATATACCTCCCATCTCTCCATTAGTCTCTCTTTTAATTTGATGTCATAATCTTTTTCTCCTATTATGAGGCTCTTGTTTAGGTATTGCTAGGGATGGCACTGCGAGGTCTTGGATATCTAAGCCAAGTTTTGTCCAGACAGTTGCATGTAAGGAGTGGTACCATTTCTTTAGCACTTACATTCTTCACACCACGTCTTCCACAATGGACCCTGAGCCATGGAGGGTGTGAGGTGTTTCAGTGCTGGACACTCCTCTGTCCCTTCTCAGCACTATGTTGCCTTTTGGGTCATCCCAGTGGTCTTTGCCATCTGAAAAGAGAAGCTTCTCTAACATGAAATGACAGTAGCATGAATATATGAATTTGAATATTAAGTTTTGTGCTTTCAGGGCAATTTGGTGAGAGTAATATATGCATTTATCCAGAAAAGAGCAGGCTTTATACCCCTAAGGCTCTTTTTTTTTTCAAGGTAGGGTCTCACTATGGTTCAGGCTGACCTGGAATTCACTATGTAGTCTCAGGGTGGCCTCGAACTCACGGCGATCCTCCTACCTCTGCCTCCCGAGTGCTGGGATTAAAGGCATGTGCCACCACGCCCGGCTTCCCTAAGGCTGGACAAATGTGAGGCTTCAAGTGTCCACTGTTTTCACCACTTTTGACTTCTGTCTTCCATAAGGCTGCATGCAGTACAGCTTTTCCCAACTTTCAGTTGGCTGGGCTACAGGGAGAAGGCTTTCTGCTCAGCATTAGCTTGATTTATCAGTGACTTTACCACTCAGGCATGTGAAGCCTTCAGCAATAGGGTCTTACCATCTCTTTCTCATGGGAAACCAAGGGCCTTGGCAATAGCCTATAATGTTTTAGAGGCAACAGAAAACTCCCTGGCCAACTCATTGGAAGGTATCCCATCCGTGGCACTGAAAATTTCTGAGTGACAATCTATGACTTCTGGATGTGTCATTGTTCAGGAAAGTAGATTTTCATATGTCTTATTCAGTATATCTTGAATTTTGATTGACCCTTCTCCCCACCCTTCTTTAATACAGTCTCTTCCCCTGACCTCGCTTAGGCCTTTCCTCTCCCTGTAATCTGTTCTTCTACTTACATATATACAATATCAACCCCTTAAGACCTTCCTTCTCCTCCCTTCCTTATAACCTTTTTCTAGCTTATTGGCCTTTGCTATTGATTTTTGGTTCCAGTTCACACACAAATCTATACATTTTTAGTTAGGATCCACATATGAGAGAGAACATGTGATGTTTGGCTTTCTGGGTCTGGGATACCTCACTTAGTATAATCCTTTACAGATCCATCTATTTCCCTGCAAATTTTATAATTTTATTTTTCTTTACCTCTGAATAGAACTCCATTGTATAAATGTACCACATCTTTATTATCCATTCATCTGTAGATGGACATCTAGCCTGGTTCCATTTCCTAGCTATTGTGAATAGAACATCAACAAACATGGTTGTGCAAGTATCTCTAAGGTAGTGAGAAGAGTCATTAGGATATATGCCAAGGAGTGCTATAGTTGGATTGTCAGGAGCCATTTGCCTGGACATTTGTGTATGATCTGTGTACACTTATACAGTGGGCCAGAGAGAAGCAGAATGTTTTGCCCAGCATGAGCTTAGATATCAGCTGAGGTTCTGGGAATTGAGAAAGAAGTAACATTTTGAGCTGGAGGCTAAGATTTGACTGTTCTTTGATCAATGTTGGAGGATGTGGCTTTCTCAAGAGATCCTGTGTAAATATTAGCATTTTCCTGCTTGCATTCTTGTGCTGTGAGGAGAAGTATAATACAGCTGGACTAAATAAAGTCAGGGCTTCAGTATTTACTGACAGCCCTCCTGAGTTCATCTTTTGTCTCTCATCTTTTTTCTTAATCTTCACTCCCCCCTCAGTTACTGTTTGACTCTGCCAGGGGCTCCGGGCAATGGATCATATGGAAACCTATTTTTAGCTGTCTCAAGAACCTCCACACTGCTTTCCACAATGGCCGTACCAGGGCCTTCAGCCACTGCAAATGAACTCCAGATGCGTGCGCCCCCTTGTGCATATGGCTAATGTGGGTCCTGGGGAATCAAGCCTCAAACTAGGGTCCTTAGGCTTCACAGGCAAGTGCTTCACCGCTAATCCATCTCTCCAGCCCTCATTTGTTTTCTTGATGGTAGCCATTCTGACAGGAGAGAGATGGAATCTCAAACTGGTTTTAATTTGCATTTCCCTGATGGCTAGGGATGTAGAACAATTTTAGATGTTTATATGCCAACTGTGTTTCTTCAGATGAGAACTCTGTTTAGTTCCATAGCCCATTTTTTGATTGTGTTATTTGATTTCTTATCGTTTTGTTTTTTCAGTCCTTTGTATATTCTGGATGTTAATCCTCTGTCAGATGTGTAGCTGGCAATCATTTTCTCCCATTCTGAAGGTTGTCTCTTTGCTATATTGATAGTGTCCTTTGCTGTACAAAAGCTTTGTAATTTCATGAGATCCCAGTGGTTGATTAGTGATTTTATTCTCTGAGCAATTGGGGTTATATTCATAAAGTCATTACCTATGCCAATATGTTGAAGGGTTTCCCCTATCTTTTTGTCTAGCAATTCAAGAGTTTCAGGTCTGATGTTAAGGTCCCTGATCCATTTAGATTTGATTCTTGTGCATGGAGAAAGAAAATAATTCTATTTTCATCTTTCTACATATAGATATCCAGTTTTCCCAGCACCACTTGTTGAAGAGGCTGTCTTTTCTACAATTAATATTTTTGGCATTTTTGTCAAAAATCAGATGGCTTTACCTGTGTGAATTAACATCTGGGTCCTCTATTCTGTTCCATTGACCTACATGTCTGTCTTTGTGCCAATACCATACTGTTTTGTGACTATGGCTTTGTAATATAGCTTAAAATTGTGTATGGTGATACCACCAGCCTTATTTTTATTGCTCAAAATTGTTTTGGCTATTCAAGTTTTTTTGTGCATCCAAATGAATTTTAGGAATGTTTTCTCTATTTCTGTGAAGAATGTCATTGTAATTTTAATGGGGATTGCATTAAATATGTAGATTGCTTTTGGTAAGATTGACATTTACACAATATTGATTCTGCCAGTCCAAGAACATGGGATGTTGTAGTGGTTTGATTCAAGTGTCCCCCATAAACTTAGTTGTTCAGAATGCTAGGTTCCCAGCTGATGGAGATTTGGGAATTAACACCTCCTAGAGGCAGTGTATTGTCTGGGGAAGGCTTGTGGGCACTATAGCCAGTTTTCCCATGTCAGTGACTGGCACACTGTCTTGTTGCTATTGTCCACCTTATGTTGGTCAGGTGGCGATGTCCAACCTCTGCTCATGTCATTGTTTTCCCTGCCACCATGGAGCATCCCCCTTGAGCCTGTTAGCCAAAATAACCTTCTTTTTCCTACAAGCCTCTCTTGGTTGGGTGGTTTCTATCAGCAATGAGAACCTGACTGCAACAATAAAGTTGTAACAAGGAGTGGGATTGCTGTTAGACATCTGACTGTGGGATTTGGCCTTTTAGAGTTTATTTTCAAGAGGAACATGGAAGGATTTGAAACCTCAGCCTAAGAGATTCCTTGCAGTGCTGTAAGTACAAGTTGATGGACTATTCTGGTCAGAATTGAAAGACCTGAATATAGTCAGAACTATGGACTGTGAGGTTTGGCTTATGAGGGTGAGAAACAGCTTTGCTTGGACTGGGCTAGAGGCAGTTCCAATGAAAAGCTTGCTGTTATGCCTGTGTCCTGAGAAGATGTGCAGGGTTGCTTTGCATATATATGAAATGGCACAGAAAGAAAAATGTTTTGGTGACCTGTGACCTGTCCAGCTGCAACTGAGAGATTGCAACCTTTGAGATTGGGCCAGCTGAACTGCACTGTGGCAACAGGAAGAATGTAGACTCTTTTGAAGGGGCCTGAGTGCTCAAGGAGTGTCCTGTACTACAAAGTCCGCTTTATTCCCCCCTGGATTAACAGATTGTCACCCGACCTGGTATTGAGGAGTATAAAATGCAGGAAAGACAGGGTCATTGTGTTTGTAACACTGTGTTGTGTTTTGGAAATGGCTATGGGCAGTGTGAAGCAGGTTTGCTGGATACCTCCATGGAGACCACATGGAACCATGAAGATGAACCGTGGCTTGCAGAGAAGACCCAGTGGAGATGCCAGGTCCATGAGATGGCTGCTAAGGAAAGCCACCAGACCCCGATGATGTTTTCCAGGATAGTGATTAGCCTATCTGGAGGGGTGGAATTAGAACTCCAGAGATATGTTGCTGGTTAGACTTATCAGAATTGGGGCCTTATCACTGGCTAGAGTTGTTGGACTTGGAGCTACGGAGTTTGGTGTTTGCCCTGTTTAAATCATGTATTGCTTGAGTATTTCTTTGCTATATCCAGTGCCATCTTTTTCAGTGTGAATGTTTATTCTGTGCCATTTTTGAGGTTATTTTTGGTATTATGGCTCAGTTAAAAGACCTTGGTCTATGGGGATGTATGAACATCATTGGAATTGATAAAAAAAACTATGGGGACTTGTAAAGTTGCATGAATGCATTGCATTTTACATCATGCATGGTTATCAGTATATGGGGGCCAGGGGTGGAATGTGGTGGTTTGATTCAGGTGTCCCCATAAACTTAGGTGTTCTGAATGCTAGGTTCCCAGCTGATAGCGATTTGGGAATTAATACCGCCAGGAGGTGGTGTATTCTTGGGGATGGTCTTATGGGTGTTATAGCAAGTTTTTCCATGCCACTATCTTACACACTCTCTTGTTGTATGGTAAAACTTATGTTGGCCAAGGGGTGATGTCATCCCTCTGCTCATGCCATCATTTTTCCTGCCATCACCGAGCTTCCCTCTTCAGCCTGTTAGCCAAAATAAACCCCTTTTTCCCACAAGCTGCTCTTGGTTGGGTGATTTCTACCAGCAATGCAAACCTGACTGAAACAGATGTCTTTCCATTTCCTTGTGTCTTCTGCAATTTCTCTCTTGAGTGTTTTAATGTTCTCGTTGTAGAGATCCTTCACTCCCTTAGTTAAGTTTATTCCAAGGTACTTTTTTTTGAGGCACTTGAGAATGGAAGAGATTCCCTGATTTCATCCTCAGCATGTTTCCTGCTGGTATATAGGAAAGCTACTGATTTCTGTATATTTATTTTGTATCCTGCTATGTTGCTAAAAGTGTTTATCAGTTCTAACAATTTGCTGGTAGAGGTTTTATAGTCTTTTATGTATAGTCATATCATCTGCAAAAGTTTTTAATTTGATCTCTTCTTTTCCAATTTGTATCTGTTTTATGAGAGTCTCTTGCCTTATTGCTATAGCTATGAGTTCCAGTACTATATTAAATAAAAGTGAGGACAGTGGACACCCTTGATTTTCATGAAGTTAGTGGAAAATCTTCACGTTTTTCTCCATCTAGCATTATGTTGACTGTAGGTTTGTCATAAATACCTTTTATTATGTTGAGGTATGTTTCTTCAATTACCAGCTTCTGTAATACTTTTACCATGAAAGGATGTTGGATTTTTTTTGAATGCCTTTTTTGCATCTATTGAGATAATCATGTGATTTTTGTCCTTCAGACCATATATATGATGTATTATAGTTAGAGGTTTGCGCATGTTGAACCATCCCTGTATCTCTGGGATAAAGCCTACTTGGTCTGGGTGAATAATCTTTTTGATGTACTCTTGTATTCTGTTTGCCAATATTTTCTTCAGAATTTTGCATCTATGTTCGTGAGGGAGATTGGTGTGTGATTTTCTTTTTTTGTTCTGTCTTTGTCTGGTTTTGGTATGGAGATGATGCTGGCTTCACAGAAAGAGTTCGGTAGAATTCCTTCCTTTTCTATTTTATGGAAAAATTTGAGAAGCATTGGTGTTAGTTCTTCCATGAAAGTGTGGTAAAATTCACCAGCGAGTCCATCTGGACCTGGACATTTTTTAGTTGGCTGACTTTTTATAACTTTTTGGATCTCCATACTTGTTATAGGTCTATTTAAATGGTTTATCTCATCTTGATTTAATTTTGGTAGGTTATATGAATCAAGGAACTCATCTACTTCTTTCAGATTTTCAAACTTAGAGGCATATATATTCTTAAAGTATATCTTTATAATTTTCTGATTTTCTTTGGTATCTGTTGTAATGGTGCTTTTTCATGTCTAATTTTATTAATTTTGTCTCTTCTTTCTTTCTTCTTCTGGTCAAATTTGCTAAGGGTTTATCAATCTTGTTTATCCTTTCAAAGAACCAACTCTTTGTTTCATTGATTCTTTGCATTTTTCTTTCTTTGGATTCTGTTTTATTAATTCTGCCCTAATCTTTATTATTTCTTCTCATGTACTGAATTTTGGATTGCCTTGTTCTCCTTTTTCCAAGGCCTTAGGGTGAAACATTAAAATTTTTATTTGTGAACCCTCTAATTTCTTAATATAGGCACTTAGAGCTATAAATTTCCCTCTTAGGACTGCCTTCAGTGTGTCCCATAGGTTTTGGTATGTTGTCTTATCATCATCAATTTATTCTATCAATTTGTTGATTTCCTTTTTGATTTCTTCAGTGACCCATTGATCATTCAATAGTGTACTGTTTAGTGTCCATGAATTTCTGTATGCCCTGTAGCATATCTTATTCCTATTTTTCAGTTTAATCCCACTGTATACAGTCATGTTGGCAGCATTGTTAGCCTCCTCCCTGTGTTCCTATCCACATGGACCCTTCTCGTTGGGAAAGATGGGTAGTGCATTGTGGGGTAAGCCATCAGTTATGGGTAAGAGGCAATGTTTCTGTGCAGAATGATCCAATGTGTGACTTTAATATTCTTTCCACCCCCTCTTCTGCAAATTTCCCTGAGTCATGTTGGGTTTCTTTTGGGTCTACAGCTGATTGATTTCCTAGTCTATAGGGTCCCCTATGACTTCATGCTATTGTTGGCCATTGCTCTTCAGCAGCTACCATAGAGCTTTCAATCACATGGAGGTCTACCGAAGAGGGAGGTTGTTTACCTTTTGTATCCAGCATGATATTATGATGTGCTGTGATTGAACACTGTGCTGTCTTCAGCAATATGGTCTTACTTTTTGCTCTGGCAGGTTAGCAACTATTTTGCTATAGGCCTACATTGTATTAAACATCTCCTGCACCTCTGTCTTTCTGGCTAACATCTCACTGTGGTGTCAACTCAATTCTATGCCTGAGATGTACAAGCAAGGGACTGAGTGAGATTTACATTGAGATTTTATCATCACTCTTTTGGGGCAAATGGCAGAATGTGGTGGTTTGAATGATGTCCTAACAGATTTCCAATAAATTTTGATGCACAACAATATGACCTCCTATGGCTTATAAATCACATACAGAATACTGCCAGGTGAAAACTCTTCCCTTATTAACTCAAGAGCCTTGAACCCATGCAATGACCCTCTTCATTGCAATGTGAATACGCATTGAAAGAAGAAAAGAAATCCCACGATGCATGTACAGCAACTACAGGCAAAAGGGATAAGGCCAAGGGAATATGATAGACCATGTCCTGGAGTTCTGTCTGCAAAATAGATCTCAGACATGTTCCTTCTTGTGGCTGGAAAGATCTGTTCATTCATGTTCTTCTTAGGTTGTGCTATGGAAACTTACTGATACTTTTCCTGGTGTCTATAAAATAATTGTTTTTTCAGGGTAAGAATTAAGAATAATACAGGCCATAGGATGTGAATTCACTGTTGTTTACTAAATTGGGTTGTTACTCAATGTTTGCTGTGAAATGCACATTTGAATTTTGGAATTGGCTTTTGTTGACCACAATGGAATAGCACGATGTTAGAATGGGAAAATCCTTGAAAACCATAATGATTGCCATAAATTCTTTGGGAAAGGAAGGCAGAGAAACAATAAATATTTATTATTCTCTGTGTTTTTTTTTTACCCCAAGAACACTCTTTTCAAAAATTTCAGAATTACATGCATTGACTGGCCTTTTATGGAATTTGATTTTGCATGCCTCCCAGTAGCAAGTAGTTTTCCTTTTAGAAAGAAGACTGGATTCTGCAGATGGTGGGCTCCTAGGTCACAATTAAAGTCATACTTTGGGCCCTGATGGATAAACAATGATATTCTAAGTAAATGTCTGTTCAACCAGAGCCAATTCAAGTACTTTGCTCTAGGAGACTCTAGGTATACATCAATAGATTGGAATATATAGTGAAAACATTAGTGTTCTAATATTTTCCTGTGACTTAGAGAGGCCAAACTGTAAAAAATAAAAATAAATATATATGGTACCCTCAAATATATACTTGAGGGATAGAAAAGACTATCATGGTGCTCTGTTGAACACATTAAATGTATCTGGTTCATAGACAGGTATAAGCAATTGTAACACTCTAATTTTTATCTCATACTGATCTCAGTGTAATGTCATTGTTAAAATTGGAAACAAACTAGGCATGCAAACAAATAATCAAAAAAGGTTACTTGCAGGTATGTTAGTTTATAAGAAAAAAATTCCTAGTATGCATGAACCTGGGTTCCAAGCTTTTCGTAGCATAGAAAAGGTAGACATTGTGGCAAATGACTATAACCACAACATGTGTGAGGTGAATGGCATTTTGAAGGCAATACTGGGCTACATAGTTAACCAGATCCTATAATGGGAAACATGAATGATTATTTATCTACGTATCTATGAATCATCTATAATCTATCATCTTTCTGCCAATATTATATCCCTATACTGAGAGTACATTAATGCAGTAAGGACTATATATAAATCCTACATATACTGCATGAAGTAGTAAGGTCATGGTAAGAAGATAAGCCTGAAGTTGAAAGTGAGTTAAAAAGGGATACAAAGAGGAATGTGGGATCAAAAAATACTTCATATACCTATAAAATTTATAATTTAAAGCCCACATAGTGAATAAGGATTAATACAAAAATAAGGGGTCAGCTTAAAATATTTGAGCAGTGCTCTGATATGATGGTGCAGAATGTGACTTTGTTTCTTGCAAACAGCCTCAGCATTTAAAAACCAGTCATGGAGGTGATCATGAAGCATGATATCCTCTCATTTGCTCTGGTAGGTGGCCTGAAAGAAGAGTCAGGCTTGACTTAGAGGAGCAGATCCACTAAAACCCAGTGTGTTATGGTAAATGATCGCTGCAAAAAGAATAGGGCCATGGCACTGTTTGTTGAACTGGTAATCTGTGGATGTTCCTATGGTATTTGTAGCCCCCAGATTACAAAGTGTGGAACCTTCACTTTTAGTCTCCTACTTCCCTGTGCATGTGCATGGGTGTGTCTGTATTTGTGTGTGGGGGGGTGTTAAAGGTGGGTTGTGGGTACATGTGGTACATGCTCATGTGTGTGTATATATATGCTCCCACTGTGTACATGCAGAAGTCATACCTAGATACAGATCATATACTGTTCTTTCATCTTAAATCCCTTAGGCAGAATCCTTTACTGATCCTGGAGCTCATTGTTTTTTCATTATACTGGCTAGGCAGAGATCTGCAATTCAATGATCCACCTGTCACGACTCACCCCAGCACTGGGATTATACACTTGTGTGACCATGACCAGTCTAGCTGTTTGAGTTTAATATGACCTCATAGAGTGATATGATGTAATGCTTAAATTTCAGTAGGTGGTGCTGTTGGAGAAGTGTGTGGAACTGTTAGAAGATGGCACCTCATGGGAGGAAGTTTGTAGCAGGGGTCCAGCCATGTGGTGTTACTTGCCTGTGCTCTGTGCTTCTCTTTACTTCCTCCCTGCTGATGTGATGATATGACACTGACTGTCAGCTATTGCTATGCCTTTGTGAAATAACAAACTTCCTCTTGAGCCTCTTAGTTGAAAATGAACCCTTTCATACCTCAAGCTTCTTCAATGAAGTTATTCTTTTCCAACAAAGAGAAGTTGACTGATAAAATCATATTTGAACCTGGGGGCATTTTGTTAGAACCAGGATCTCATACTTACACAGCAAGAAGCACTCTGACACACTGAGCCATCTCTTGAGCCTGTTCCATCATTTCCATATTTTATTCTAGAGGGAGAGAGAGAGAGAGAGAGAGAGAGAGATCATTAATATGAACTTTACGACCAGTGTATAGTCGGGGTGCAATGGTAAAGTTTACATAATGCTGAGGAAAAGAAGAGGAATGACAGCTGCTGAGTCCAAAGACATGTTGTTGAAGTCAGATTTCCATTGCTGACAGAAATCACCTGACCAAGAGCAGCTGTTGGGAAAAAATGGGTTTCTTTAGGCTTATAGCATCAAGGAAACCCTTCACAATGTTAGGAAAAATGATGGCATGACCAGAGGGTGGACACCACCTCCTGGTCATCATCATGAGTACAATAGCAACAGGAGAGTATGCCAAACACTGGCAAGAGGAAACTGGCTAACACACCCATAAGCCCACCCCCAACAATACACTGCCTCCAGGAGATTTTAATTTCCATTTGTTATCAGCTTTGGAGACTAGCATTATACCTAAATTTATGGGGAACAACTATATCACACCACCACATTCTGCCCCTGGCCTCCATAAACTGATAACCATACTTCATGTAAAGTGCAATGCATTCAGTCCAACTTTAAAAGTCCCCATAATCTTTATCAATTCCAATGATGTTCATACATTCCCATAGTTGGAAGATCCTTTCACTGAGCCATAATACAAAATCTCCCCCCCCAAAAAAAAACATAATGGCACAGAATAAACATTCACACTAAAAAAGTTGGCATTGGACATACCAAATAAATACTCAAGCAATGCATGATTTAAACAGGGAAAACACCAACTCCACCCCTCCAGCTAGGCTACTCATAGTACAGAAAAACTTCCTCCAGGGCCAGAAGCTTTCCTTAGCAGGCGTCTTATGTTCCTGGCATCTCCACTGGGTCTCCACAGCAATCCATGGTTCATCCTCACAGCTCCATTGGGTCTAGATGCAGGCATCCAGCAAACCTGATTCACACTGCCCATGACTCTTTCCAAAACACAGGACTAACTTGCAAACTCAATGTCCCTTTCTTTCCTGCGTTTGTTATAACGAATCCAGAATATGATGTAGGTTGTCAATTTGTTAATCAAGTGGTGGGGGTGAATAAATCCGACTTTGAAGAACAGGATGCTCCTTGAGCATTCATGGTTGCTTTTGGCTTACCTTTCAGAGGGCAAGATTTACCATGGCAGGAAAAGCATGGCAAAACAGGCAGCCAGGCTGTTACATTTTGTCAGAGCAGTTTGGAGGGAGTAGCAAGTCAGAGCTCCCTACTCTATGCATCTGGAATAATAGACCCAATATAGTGCCTGTGTGGCCCCCTTCTTCCAGTGATACTCCACCTCCCAAAAGCAATACCAGCTGTGGATCAAGTATGAGACTTAATCATGAAAAAATGTGGCTCTGGGGGACATTCCACAATCCAGCCAGCAACAACAGTTGACACATTTCAGTGTACTCCAAATGGCCCCTGGCACTACCTGATGATATTCCATAGAACCAGCGCAGAGAGAAACCACCAAACAGCCAGAAAATGTGAGCATCCAGTCTGGCAAATGGCTCTTCATATTCCTAGTAAGGCAGAACTAAAAGATCTTCCCCCAGCGACACATCCCTTCACCATCAGGACTCTGCTGGCTGGAGACTTAAGTAGCAATTTCAATCTTATTAAAAAAAATCTGTGATGCTACATGAACACATATTTACTTTCAAACCCACAGAACCTTTTCTTCCCTTTTGGTGTGAGAATACACATTTTCTGGTATGCTCTGTTTGAAATATGTAGTTTGTGCTTTGAATATTGAAGTTCACAATTAGGAGACTGCCTTTATGCAGAGAAGAGTCTTTAAGCTTCAAACTTTGAAATGTGCTAGAACTGTAAAACCAAGGGGAAAAGATTAAAGGGGAAAGAATTTGTTTGCATTATGAGATGTCCATGAAAGACATATGGAAGATTATGATCGAAGCATATAGGTTTGTATATCCAGTGGACAAGGGATGTACTTGTGTAGATAGATTGATGTGTGCAAACTTCCAGGTTTCTAGGCTATTCCTGCAAACTGCTGAAGTCAGAACCTCACTACTCTCTGATTCTTTGGATGGAAGTGAATATGATTCCTGATAGCAGGTCTTTTTCTTTGTCTAGGACATGTGGTAGGATTTCACTCGAGTCCTAACTGACCTTCCACTTACAGTCATCCTTTTCTTTCAACCTCCCTTGCCTGGAATTATAGTCATGAGCCTCCATTCAAAACTGGACATGAGCCGGGCGTGGTGGCGCACGCCTTTAATCCCAGCACCCGGGAGGCAGAGGTAGGAGGATCGCCGTGAGTTCGAGGCCACCCTGAGACTCCATAGTGAATTCCAGGTCAGCCTGGGCTAGAGTGACACCCTACCTCAAAAAACAAAAAAACAAAAAACAAAACAAAAAACTGGACATGAACGTTCTGATCATGGCAAATATAGTCCACCCTTCCACAGAAATTAATGCATGTATTAACAACTGACTCCATTTTTTCTCTGGATATCAAAAATGGAAATGGAGAGAAGCAAACCAGGTGTCTTCAGCAATCTCTCTTTATACCATGGCCGTATAGAAATAGTTTCACTTTCAAGCAAAATTCTTTTATTTATTGCTATTTGTTTATGTTTCTTCAATTGTTTCCAAAGGGTGATAAGAACTTCATAAGAAACTGGTCTGTGCAGAAACAACCATGACAATCATGACACCATGACAATCATGACAAACTGGGAGGTGTCATGTCATCAGAGAGGCATGACTACCTGATGGCATGCACCCAATAACACTGTTCTGTAGATGCTGTATCTTGGTATGCCAATGTAACATGGGCTCTCAAAATAAAACATATATTCTGTACCATTGTTGGTGGCCTGAATGTAATGTCCTTCATGTGTTTATGACTAAGTCTCCTACTTGATTCACAGGTAGTGGAAATTTTGGAAGATGGAAGCTTGCTTCATGTGCCAATGGAGCCTGTATTGCATTTTAATTTTCAAGCCTCTCTTCCTAGTGGTTACTGACTCTTGCTGCTCTCACCATGCTGTTATGATAATATGTAACACCCTGATTACGTGTTTTCCGTGGTTTGCCAAAATTGGTGACCCTTGACCTCTGAACTGTAAGCCAAAATCAAAGCTCTCCTCCCATTAACTGCCTCTATTTGGGTGTTTTGTTCCAGCAGTGAGAAAGTAACTTCTACAACCATTAAGGTGATGTCATTGAGTACCAAATAGAATCTTCTGTTTAGACACCCATGAGGGCCTCCAGGCTGATATGATATGCACAGAGATTAACAGAGCAATTGAGAAGCTTTCGTCTGACATTGGTGTACAACAATACATATGGGAATATTAGCAATGATTTTCATTTAGATTGAGCACACTCATATGCTACCCTGTGATAGACCCACCATAAACCCCTAACTAGGTCCCTGAGGTAACTTTATTTCTTGTAAGACCCCTCATACTCTGGTAATTATTAGTAGTGTCCTTTTCAATTATTCCTGTTGCATCTCAGCAAGGCACAGGCTTCATGATGACGACAAACCATGAAGGCTAAAAAGAGTAGAAATTACTTATCCACAATATATTTGTGTGGCTATATAATGTGTTGATACCCTGTTTTCCCTCATCCTTACCCTCATTCCATTGAGGATGCTCCTGAATGGGTTTGCAGGTATTCCCCATGGGGTTGAGGTTTATGCATTGTGGGAGCAGCAGTCAGTTATTTTTTTCTGGGGGGGAAGGGAATGCCTTTTGTCATTATTTCTCAACTTGTGACTCTTACAATCTTTCTATACCCTATTCCACAAAATTATCTGATCCATGGTGGGTAAGTTTTTTGGTTTACTTCAGTGATGATCTCTTAGGAGTCTTTGGATCTCTGCTTTGGTAGGTGTTTTGTATCCTCAGGGTCTGTCTCCTACATCCTGGTGCTGTTTATCAGGAACAGCATGGATGCAGCACTCTTGCTCATCTCCCCATTCCTCTGTGGTTTGAGCTATAGCTTGGCTAAAGTGCGAGGGTTAGTTTATCTCCTTTGGTTTAGCTACCCCCCCCGAAAAAGAAGAATAGATTCTCAAAAGGAGAGTTAAATGAGCAGTGTTTAAATGGGATAAGCATTATTAATTTAGGGACACTTTGATGTATGTAACCCCTCTTTGAGGCAAAGACTAGTGAGAGTTTGAAGCTGGGAGAACATAATCTTTGTCACCATAGTATTATAATCTGATTCCCTATTTCAGATAAGGGTTCCTTTACATTGAGCAGATCTCTTGGCCAATGAGAAAGGTATTGGTTACCCACGGAGGCTGTAGGCCACTATTGCACTGGCATGTTCATCATTTCAGGGTGTTTTTTTCAGAGTAGCTTAGTCCTCTGTTTGTTGTTGTTTCAGAACTTTGTTGGCCATTTTCCCCCAGAAGTTTATGTAGCGCTTTCCTGCATTAGACAGGCTAACTATCTGGGCACTGGCTTTCTTCCACATTCCAGACAGGTCTCTCAGTGCTCTGTTTCAGCAGCATATACTCTCCCCTTACTCGTTTTGATGGTTGTATCCTTTAGGCTACCTCCAAGGATAAAGGTTTCTATTGTATAAGCTTATTTTAGATTTAATTTTGTGTTTGTTTTTCCCCATGTATCTGGAGTTCAGTTGCAGCAACTTGAGGCAGTGGCATGCCCATTCTTTATCTCTGTATCAGTCTCTCTCTCTCTATGCTTGCAAAAAATATTTTAAGCTAGAGAGATGACTTAACAGTTATGGTGCTTGTCTGTGACATTAAGGACCAAGGTTTGATTCCCAGGACCCATATTAGCCAGATGCACAAGGTGGCACATGTGTCTGAAGATTGAGTGTAGTGTCTGGAATACATGGCACTCCAGTTCTCTCTCCATCTGTGTCTCTGTCTCTCTCAATTTCAGCGAAATCAAATATATATATATATATATATATATATATATATATATATATATACATACATATATATATATATATATACATACATATATATATATATATTTCAAAAGGCTGTTTAAAACAAATGATTAAAATATTGCCCATGTCACCTATAATTACATTTGTAATATCCTTTGGAAATAGACCATACTTCACCTCTTCCTTAGTGTGGGCACCTGTGAAAATCAGTTAAAGGAAGAGATGGTTTATGTTAAATGAACATTCCCAGTGTGAAATATGAAGACTTCTCAATAACATATATTCAATGAATATGTGGATAAGTGCCCACACATCCCCCAAAATCTGATCCATTATCACTTAGTTTCTCTTTATTCATTAGTAACAAAAGCGGATATGCTCACATTTTTTTTCACATGTCTTAAGAAACACTTCATGACTTAAAAACTGAAGACCTAAACCACTTTTGAAAAATCCTTGTTTTTACATACCACAAAGGCTAAATATAAAACTGTGGTATACATTTCACAGAAAGAAAGTTTGAATCACTCAAGTTGGCAAACAATGATGTATCTGTTTATATTATGAACTTTAATAAAGACTATGCTAATACAAACTAGAAAATGTATTTTAAAACAGGACCCACATAAGAGAGATGTACATGTGTCACACACATCTGGAGTTTGTTTACAGCAGTGAAAGGCCCTGGAGAATTCTCTCTCTCACTATCTTTTTCTCTCTCACTTTCTCCCTGTTTATCTCTCTCTTTCTCTCAATAAATAAAAATGAAAAAAATATTTTACAAAAAGATTAGAGTAGAAATTAATGAATTGGGTACTAAGAAAACAATTTTAAAAATCGATGTAACAAGGGTCTGTTTTTTTCAAAAAAAATAACAAGATTGACAAATCCCTGGCCACTCAGAGCAGATTAATCTCCTAAACAAACCTATCAGATCCATGGATGTTGAAAAAGTAATCAAAAACCTCCCCAACAAGAAAAGTCCAGGACTGAATGGCTTCTTAGCTGAACTCTACCAAACCTTCCCTGAAGAACTGAAACCAATTTTTTTCAAACTGTTGCACATAACTGGAGATCAGAGAATCCTCCCCAACTCCTTTTATGAAGCTAGCATCACCTTAATACCAAAACCAGACAGAGATGCAAAAAAAAAGTATAGGCCTATGTCCCTAAAGAACTTAGATGCAAAGATCCTGAACAAATTCCTTGCAAACCGAATTCAATAACACATCAAAAGCATTATCCACCTCGATCAAGTAGGCTTTATTCAAGTGATGCAGGGATGGTTTAACATATGGAAATTGGTAAATGTAATACACCACATAAATAAAATGAACCATAAGAACCACGTTATCATCTCAATTGATCCAGAGAAGGCCGTTGGCAAAATACAACACCACTTCATTATCAAAACACTGGAAAGAATAGGCATGGAGGGTTTATACCTCAACATAATAAGGCTGTATATAGAGCTTCTAAAGCCTAAATAATACTTAATGGAGAAAAGTTCAAGGAGTTGCCACTGAGATTGGGAAGAAGACAAGGGTGCCCACTTTCACCACTGCTCTTCAAACTAGTGCAAGAAGTACTAGCCCAAGCAATATGAGAGGTGAAAGAAATAAAAGGGATTCAAATTGGCAAGGAAGAAGTCAAGTTAGCCCTATTTGCAGATGACTTGATCCTATATATAAGTAATCTGCAAGTCTTCATCTCAAAACTTCTAAAGGTGATAAATTCCTTCAGCAAAGTGGCAGGATACAAAATCAAAGCACACAATCCATAGCTTTTTTTATATATGTAAAGGAGAAATATACAGAAAAAGATGTCTCTGTTTCTGTCTTTATTCAAGTATCATTCTATTTTGTATCACTATGGCTTTGTAATATAGCTTTAGAAATCAGTAAAACTGACTCATTTTCTTTTCTTTCTTTCTTTCTTTTATTCTTTTCTTTTGAGGTAGGGTCTCACACTAGCCCAGGCTGACCTGAAATTCACTATGTAGTCTCAGGGAGGCCTTGACCACATAGTGATCCTCCTTCCTCTGCCTCCCCAGTGCTGGAATTAAAGGAGCATGCCACAAAGCCTGGCTCTAACCATTTTCAATAGCATAGCAACAGCAACAACAACAACAAAATACCTTGGAATAACACTAACCAAGGAGGTAAAAGACCTATATAATGAAAACATAAAAACACTCAAGAATGAAACAGTATGAGTTATATACTTCCTACATATAATGACATAGAATGAGAATTCTCACAAAAATGTAAAAATTTGGGGCATAGAAATAAAGATTGGACCAAATCAAGATTAAACACAACAGGGCAAATACACAATCGTACAGCTCCATGAGTGTCTTCTGGGACTTATGATGGGATAATCTCGGGGTGTAAAAGTTTGGGCTACCTCAACATTCTAGGTGATTAATATGGCACTAATACTACAGCTCTTCTTTGGAAGTGAGTCATGGTCCTGACATCTCATAACATCCTGTGGTCTCCATTGCAATGCAGGGTTTCATACACATTTGTATGATTTCACAGAGTCTCCTCTCAGGGACTTTAAACATGCCTCACATTTCTTAGCTTCAGCAGCTCTCTGTAACCAGAATGCAATACTACATGACCTCCTCCATCTTATATAGTTCATTCTCCCAATACTAGTACCTCTTAACAATACTGCTGGGGACCTAGCATTCAGAGGACATAAATTTATGGGTTACCTGAATCAAAGTACCACATCCCCCCGGCACCCACAAACTGATAATCATCCATGATTAAAATGCAATGCATTAAGTGCAACTTTAAAAGTCCCCATAGTTTTTATCAATGTCAATGATATTGAGATAGCCCAAAAGTCCAAGATTTTCAAAACTGAGACATAATACCAAGCTTAAAAATGTATGATGGGGTGGTTCTCTCCTTAGGATCTGTGTCTATCTGAAAAAGAGAAGCAGATTCTCCAACAGAGAGTAAAGTTAGCACCAGACAAATAGGATAACCCTTATTTTTTTATAGAGAATTTAATAGGTGTAGGCCCTCTTATAGACCACGATTGGTGGTAGCTTGATAATGGGGAGCGGGCTCATGTTTGGACATGGTTCTGACTTGTTTCCCAGCTCCAGCTATGGGTCCCGTTCCACTGAGGGGATCAGTTAGCCGAATCAAGAGCAGTTGGTTTCCCACCATGGCTATGCTCAACTATTGCACTTGTGGGAGCATCCCAACAGGTTATTTGCTGCTAAGTATGTTAGGCCATGTGTTGATTGGACAGATATTGGTCATTTTCCCCCAGTTGCCCATGTAGCACGTTCTGGCACTAGACGCACTGACTGTCTGGGGACTGACTCTTTTCCAGCTTCCAGCCATGTCATTCCATTTTATGTGTCAACTACATATGGTGTCTTCAGCAGTAGGGTCTTACCACTAACCTTTGGTGGGTCATCAAGTACTCTGACAGAAATCTGTCTTTCTTTTAGGAAACCTTGTAGGTCTTTCTGATCAAAAGTTCATTGTGGGGCTGGAGAGATGGCTTAGCAGTTAAGCACTTGCCTGTGAAGCCAAAGGACCCAGGTTCAAGGCTCGATTCCCCAGAACCCACGTTAGCCAGATGCACAAGGGGGCACATGCATCTGGAGTTCATTTGCAGTGGCTGGAGGCCCTGGCACACCCATTCTCTCTTTTCTGTCTCTCTTCTCTATCTGTGTGTTTGCAAATAAATAAAATAAATTAAAAAAATAATACTGTCAAGTTCTTCCAAATGATAGAGAAGAAGCCTGGAACATAGCTGTAACTGCCTATGTATTCTTGACCTTAACAAGCAGAACCCTCCTCCATTATTCTTACTTCAGGCCATTTCCTTTCAAAAGAATTCATGATTGTTTGATCTTGAGCCTTCCAGGAAATAGATGGGTAATCTATATCCTTGGGTAATCATGGATATGTCCTCATCACAGAGCAGTAGATTTCTCTCCATTACTTATCCTCTTTTTAACAACTGAAGCTAAAAGGGATTTTATATGTAAGCATTCAAATTTTAATATGCCATTTGTTTATGGTAAGCTTTATACTTTTCATTTGTTCTCTGTTTTTGTCCACTTTTATGGAAAATTAGACTCATAAAACCTAATAGATTATATAACTCAGACTCAATGTTTTACTGCCTGGGAATTTCCTCTGCTAACAAATAATACTAGTAATTTTTAAAATCTATTTCGCACAAGTTCTCGAGCAGAACATCTAATTACTCTCCTCTAGTCCACTTGTCAATAATGTCCTTTGACTCCTCTGTCAAGCCCTGAATAATGTATCCACACACCAAATAGGCCGAGGCCTTCTGGTATTTCAAGGCTAGACCAGAATGTACTACTAATTATTGGTTACAGATATAGTGATAAGTCTTTTCTAGTTCAAGCTTTCAAATTTCCACTTTGCTGCCAGTAACTGATTTCAAACCAGTACTAATTCCATGATCAGTTTTAGTCCAGCATTGACCAATTTGGTAAAAATTTACTATATTAATGTACTTCACTTCTAGGACAAAATAAATGACAAAATTAGTTTAATGTAGGAATTTTTTTTTCAGTCCACCAAGGCAAAAAAGGCATGGCTGCAGGTGGTGTTCACATTCACCTCAACAGTGACAAAGCAGAACAGAATCATGATACTGGTGCTTACACATCAATTTCTTTTTGATACAGTCCAGAACCCTAGCATGTGAAATGGTTCTACCCTAGGACCTTGGGCTTCTCAGGCAAGTGCTTTAACTGCTAAGCCATCTCCCCAGTCTGGTTCACTGATTTTTTTTATGAGGCCCATTCCGTGGAAAAGTATTAAATCTGGTACTGGAAACTAAGTCAGAATCCCATGGTCAGGATATTAGTACAATTCAGACAGAAGTACCTATTGCACTTTGGAGAAGAACAGTGGGCTTGCACAACAACAACAAAAAGACTTCAAATAGGGCTTAGTGGTTAAGCGCTTGCCTATGAAGCCTAAGGACCCCTGTTCGAGGTTCTATTCCCCAGGACCCACGTTAGCCAGATGCATAAGGGGGTGCACGTATCTGGAGTTCGTTTGCACTGGCTGGAGGCCCTGGCATGCCCATTCTCTCTCTCTCTTTCTCTCTCTGCCTCTTTCTCTCTGTTGCTTTCAAATAATAAAAAAAAATAAAAAATTCAAATAACTTTGCATACCCCCTTAACCCAAGCTGCTATCACTTTTGGCTGGAGAATGTGCTATTTTAGAGATGGCAGAAAAAAAAAGAGAAGATGTCGATAAGACAAGAAGATAGCTGAGTGCTCACACAAGCCACCTCTACCCATCTTTCAGGGTTCAGGAGAAATTATAGTGGAATTTGCAACATGAATAGTACTGCTTTTACTGTTTGCCTGATTTCCAGTTCAAGGGCGACAGTGACAAATATGGCAATCATTAAAAATACATCCAAAAATATAACTCAACACTAACTCAGATTGTCAACAGGCCTGCCCTAGATCAGGGAACACTGCAAAACAGGTGGTGAAAATATTGTAACAGCCACAGAGTGGGTATGAACATCCTGAGATACAATACCCCTGATACCACACAAGGACTGACTGAGGCCTTCTTGATCACACAGCAAATATCATAACCCCACTTATGAGGGCCCCCAGAGTAAAGGGATCTGGTATGAGGTAATAAAAGGGTATAACTTTTTTTGTGTTTGTGTGTGTGATGTATAAAAAGTAAAAAAAAAATAAAACATTTCAGAATCATAGGCCCTCAGTCTTTACCAAATTAATAAGCATTGTTCAAAATTCCTATGTCTTTGGCTGGAAAGCTAGGTCAGTTGGTAAGGTGCTTTCTTGAAAAGCCTATCAGATTGGATTGATTTCCCAGTATCCAGCTAAAGCTAGATGTATCAGGTCGCCCATGTGACTGGAGTTCATTTGTAGAAGAGGAGGCCCTGGTGTGCCCATTTTCTCTCTCTCTCTCTCTCAATTTGTCCCTTACCGGTTGTAAATAAATAAAAATAAAATGGAAGATAATTGGTCTCAAAGTTCAAATATCTTAGAAATGTGATAGTTTTCCATGACAGATTAATTTTATATAATTTCCATGACTCATCTGAAATTTAAGACTGTCTCTTAGCTGCTGGACCTCTACATTACTACGCAGAATGGAATAGAGCAAACATTCTCATTGCAAAAATGGTATACCAAAGAGTGACTGAATCAATGAAAAAAATCAATGACCAGAAAGTAAGCATCGAACATCCTAAGTTCAAGTGCAACACTCACACAAGGTATCAAAATTCTCTGTATTTCCAGTTGCATCATGCAAGATGGAGTGGTGAGAGCCTGCAAAAAGTTCCATCCAGCTCCAGCAGCTCTCCATGCCAGCAGCTCTCCATGGCAGCTGATCCACACTCCTGGTATATCCAACACATCTTCAGATCTACCCTGCAACCACAATCCACATGCATAGCTCCATACTACAGCCTTACTTGGTCTCCATCCCAGGGATTCATTGTTGTTTGGCATGTGGTTTCTTAGCCCTTGCTTTTGGAAGTGCTTCATCTTCATGCAATGGTCTTACTGGACCCCATAGAAGAATTATATCCTTGTTTCACATCCCACTTCTCACCAGCGCCAGGGCCAGTTTCACCTTTATACATTTGGCTTCCTGATGCTCCAAACAGGGATTTCATCTAGGCTTCACTTTGACCTTAGGCTATTTCCAAAAATCAAAAGCCCAATACCAACAGTATTCTCACTTTCCCCCTTGGAAACTTATTAAGCCGGCCCACAGTTCTCCTTGCATTTACAATTTCTAAGCCCATGCCAGAAAAGCCTATCAAGTTTTTCTTACAACACTTCCAGGCTTCTCTAGACCAAAGTAACAAGTGATTTCATATTCTTATCTCAAACACATTCCAAAAGACAAAGACTCATGAGGTCAGATTCATCATATTAATTGCTCCTCTCCAATGTACCAATTACCCTGTTGAAACTGCTATTTTTGCTGGGACGAACACCCAAACATAAGCAAACAAGAGCCGCCTCATCAAAAGTATCCCTTTATACAGTGTAGAGCTGGATTACAGTTCCACCTTCACTTATAAACCTGTTCCCAAGCACAGTGCTAAATATTTAGGTAGGAAGCATATGCTTAATCAAACTTTCCTGACATAGCAAAGACTTACATTCATATTCAAAAGGCCACAGGGGAGCAGTAGAATGATGAAGGTGGAGAAGGTGTTAAAGAGATATGGGTGTGACTGACTGTATCGTGGCTGTGGTATGATCTGTTGTGACACATAAGAGTTTCTGGCAGTGGGCCATGTGTAAAACAGACTGAGGCAGGACTGGGGAGAGGAATCATCTACAGTAGCATGAAAGCTAATTAAAGAGAGCTCCTCCACGACTGTCAATAATAAGAGACTAGACCTGAGCCCGTATGTTCACTGCAGTGAGCCAGTTGTGGTTGGAGTAGGAAATGGGCAAACAGAGGGATAGGTGTGTGCTAGGGCCTGGCATATTGTCCATCATGGGAGCATGAGGCAGGGAACACTGTACTCAAGACTGAAGAAGTATTCTTGAGGAGCAGTGGTTCAAAAGTAGGCACAAGTGCACTGTATGATAGACAACTGAAGAAGAGACAAGGACTTCCACCAATTATAAGACACAAGCTATGGAGCTCTATGTCCACTGGAGCCAGCGATTCAGGGGAAGAAAGTGGAGGAATGGTAAAAAGAATGAGGTTCCACGAAGGGGTGTGGCCAATTTTGTACCATGACAGTGTCAGGCAGGTTGGGCTGGGTGCAGCAGACTGAACAAAGGGTAGGGCCTGGGGACCTGTGTATGAGTGCAGTGAGGGAGTCCAGGCTCCGCTCCATCCTGACCCCAAAACACAGCTTTGTTAGCAACCTGTACCTGCTGTCAGTGTGAGCCGCCGTGACCGGAAGTGTTCTCCATCACTTCCTGTACATCACTTCCTGCGTGACAGTCGGCAAGCGTCTTCCTCTCAGTTGGCCGCCATTGATTAGTTGGCAGCAGCCGCTGAGTCCTAGGAGTGGTCTGTGGAGGAGGTAAGAAAACTCATTTTCTACTGAGAGAACAGGATCTTCTCGCAGTCCAGAGTTCTTTTCTAGGTCCTAAGACTAGCTGAGTGGGCTGGCTTTCCCCGGGCAGGGGTTGACATGGAATTTGGCTCTTCAGGCTTCCTGGAGGGCAGCAAGAACATGAGAAGAAGCCAGAGAAGACAGGAGGACGAGTCGGAGGCCATCATTTAGACAAGCTTTGGTGCCGCTGTGATCAGAAGCAGAACAAGTGTGAGCACGCTTGTGAGCACGCTGAGCCCGCCCGCTCCACACTGCTGTCCCGGACGAGGCTGCCCTGGGAAGACACTGGGCAACATTAGAGCAGCCTGAATTCATCCCCGCCCACGCCCCGGGGGAGTGTGGGAGATAAGGCACCCTACACCTCCCTCCCCAAACTGTGAAAATACACTAAGAACTTGTTTAGAGGGGGACAAATGAGCACACATGGCTTGTTGGCTAATATTCCCACGGGGTCTGTGACTGAGTGCACCACAGATGGAGGTCATAGTGAGAACTGGTGACCTTCGTGATCCCAGAAGTGATGCAATAATACATGAGAGTTAGTTCATGTGGTGCTGGGCTTGTCCAGCATGGATGAAGCCCTGGCTTCAATGTGCAGAGTAGCATGGGAAAAACACATATGAGGCATGCCCAATTTTCCTAACACTGGAGAGATGGGGCCCAGAGTATGGGACGTTTATGATTAACATTGCCTATATATCAATTCTGAGAGCACATTGGCTTGCATGAGAACCTGTCTTAGAAACAATGCATGAAAGTATGAATAAATGTACATCAAACGTATTTTAGAAATATGCAGCCTACGTGATTCAGACAAGCCTGGGGATTTGGGTGGGACGAATGTGGGCAATGTGTGTGCATATTATAATGCAATATATACTACATGTTCAAAATATCACACTGATAGGATTTTTTTCAGATTAACATTGAAAAGGAAATCAAGAAAATGTTAGTATAAAAAGTTTGATCAAGCTCCTATTGTTACAAGGGTGGGATGTGAATGGGAACCTTGAAGCAGCCTAGAAATTACACAGAAGCTCATGCACAAGCTACATAAACTAGATTTTCTTCCATTTCCTTGAAATGTGTTCTCAAAAAGGGGAGGCAAGCTTTGTTTAGTAGAATTGTTACACTTAACCCCAGCTCCCTGATAACAGAGCAGATTGACATATGGGACATTCAGTGATCACAAGGGAAGGAATTCTTGAAAGAACAAAGGCATTTAGAAGCTTGACCCTGCTGTGATCCTGGCCATGGACACAGAAATCAAGGGAAGAGCTGGCATGTGTGGCATCGCCTCATTTCTTCCTTTCATTCCTGTGGGAGATAACCTCATTCTGAGGTGTGCGCACAGTACCCAGAACAGGGTTTGCTAAACAGTATACATTGTCAAAGTAAGAATGATAAGGGATGGAGTAACAAAACAATGACCATTTTGAGATTGAAATGGCTTTACTACATTCTCAGAGGCTCGGGAACCTTGTTAGCGAAGTGGAGAGAAGCTTCCGAAAACTATCATTCCCGGGGTCCCAGGGAATGTTGCTAGATCAAGCAAGTATCACAGGACTTTGTCTCAGTGGAAGTTGCAGGGTTTAGACTGTAGAGGTCAGGAAGTGTGGCTCTACCTCAGCGGCACATACCAGTGATTAGAGCCGTGTGTGGGGAGGGTTGGAGGGAGGGATATTGGGTACTGGGTTTCAAGAGCACTGCACTTATGGAAATCAGGGAAGGGGAGGGGAGGAATGATGAAATGCAAAGGCTGCAAATGTACCGAATGGATTCACACTGTCTCATTTTCCTGATGCAGCTTTCACTGTCTCCTCCTCTGCTACCAACATTCCTGCCAGCTGACATCCCTGGTCATACTCATTATGCCCCGAGGAAAGAAGAGTAAGGCACGTGCTCAAGAAAGATACAAACAAAACAGAGTTCATCCCCAGGAGCTCAATGATGCTCAGGGCAGAGCAGCAGAAGATTCAGGGCCACCCTCCTTCTCTGCACTTGCTAGTGCAGATGGTCTTCCCAGCACATATACTACTGGCTTCCCCCACAAGTCTCAGTCACCTGTTTGCCCCACAAATGCTGGTACAGGTATCAGTCTGAAAGGTCCTGGGAAAGTGGACCAGGGCCAAGTCACCTCCACGGCCATATTCAGTGGATTGCACTCTTCCAGTGAGGACCCCAAGTATGATCTTCTAAAGACCAAGACAGAAATGCTGATGGAATACATGCTCAGCAAGTACAAAATGAATCAACCCTTGGTGAGGGGAGAAATGATGAGAGTTGTCAACAAAAGCTTCAAGAATCACTTCCCTGAGATCCTCAAGACAGCCTGCCAACACCTGGATATGGGTTTTGGCCTTGAGTTGGTAGAAGTGCAGCCAAATGCCAACACATTCAAGCTTGTCAACAAACTACATTTCAAGGATGATGGGAGTGACCACAGCCAGTTGGGCCACCCCACCAGGAGGATTCTGTTTTCTGTCCTGAGTGTCATCTACTTAAATCGCCGCTGCGCCCCTGAGGAGAAAATCTGGCTATTCCTGAATAACATAGGCATCTATGATGGGATTCCGCACGTCATCATTGGGGATGCCAGGAAGGTCCTCACCCAGGATCTAGTGCAGGAAAAGTATCTGGAGTACCGCCAGGTTCCTGGCAGTAATCCTCCCATCTATGAATTCCTGTGGGGTCCCAAAGCTTATGCTGAAACCTGTATGGAGAATGTCCTGGAGTTTCTGCACAAGTACAACGAATATGTCACCCACAGTGATACACCCCCTTATGAAGATGCTTGGTGGGATGAGGAAGAGAAAGGCAAAGGCGGTAGTGTGGCAGAGGGTGGCATGGGAAGCCCTGGGACATTATAAAGTCAAGTCTCTCTGCCTTAAGAAGTGACACCTGAGTTTCTCATTTCCTTTGAGATTGAACCTGCTTTCTGGCTTGTTCTTCTCACTCACAAATATATTTTTAAAATAAATTTTCTGGTTTGTATAACAAAGTCTTACTTATAGTTCAGAATATAAACAGTACATTGTTATTTGCCAACTTGAGTGATTCAAACTTTTCTCTTTGTGAAATGTACATTTCAGTTTTCTTCATGTTTTTATCTGTGGGAAAATAACATTATTTGAAAGTTGTGTAGGTCTTAATCATGTAGTGTTTCTTAACCAGTTTTTTAAATGTGTCTACATTTCCTCCTGTTATTAAAGAATAAACAGAAAATAAATGGTCATATATTGAATTTCTTGATGACTGTTGAGGCATTATGCACACACTAATTGAACATCTGTTCTTGAGAAGTCTTCAGAATTTGCACTGGGAGTGTTCATTAAAAATGAAGGAATTCCTCCCCTTATCTCAATTTTTACTGGGGCCTTCACTATGAAACATGGTAAAAATTTGGTCTCTTTCCAAAGGGTGAAACGATAATTATATGTTAAGTGGAAAATATGTTCCATTATGAAAAGGATTTTTAATGAACATTTCATTTTTATGTGTGATAAAGAATGTACCATTTTTAGCATGTTCTAATTGAACAGTAAGATATATAATCCCAATAAAAGTAAAAAGGATCCTAAAATTTAGTCTAAAAATGAAGAAAATATAAGAAAATTAAAAAAAAAACACATATGTCTCATTAACACAGCCCTTAATATGAATGTCAGCCTGTGTTAGTGGGTATAGAGATCTCAATATCTGGAGATGATAATGATTTCAGTCATGAAAGTTCCTCAAAAACCAAGAGAAGGGAAAGGACTGATTCCACCCAATTTTTAAGCAGAGGTAGGAGGATAGGAATTCTAAACCTTCCTAAGTATATCTGGAGTTTAGGGACCACATGGCATACATGAGACCTTCTATAATATAATGAGTTACAGAATGAGGCTTGTCCCCTTCATAAGGAAATCATGACCCAGAACTATTTTTGAGTTCACATGTGTAATGGCAGTTGTGGATAGGGGGGAGAATTGTGGGGACATTCTCTTTCCTGAGGAGCTAAGCACATTTACTTAATGATTGCTGGGGGAGAGGGAATAATTCTCTTCTGTGACACAATCACTGGAGCAAGGAGAGGAGAATAAGGGGTACAGAGGGAATGGGCCTTAAAGAAGTGTAATGTGAGGTACATGATTTCATAATGCAATGTGTATGTAAGAAAGTGTGAAAAAACAAAATGGGAAATAACTAAAATACATGATAAAAATAAGCTGTACATCTCAAACACATCCATGCTGTTTGAAATAGGAGAGTCAGTGAAAGCCAATCGGAGGGCAAAGGGGAAGAAGCAAAGAGGAGAGTGAGGGTAAGAATGACATTGCAGGGGAAGTACTTGGTGAAAATTCCACTATGATACCCCTAGTTGGTTACAACAAATAAGGCATGCTTTCAAATTAATTACCAGTTTGAAAAAATTAACCGCAGTATCAGTGGTCTTTTGGTTCAGTGAAAATTTGTGCCTTATGAACTTCTTAGTTATTTTAAAAGGTTTGTATGGGCTGGAGAGATGGCTTAGCGGTTAAGCGCTCGCCTGTGAAGCCTAAGGACCCCGGTTCAAGGCTCAATTCCCTAGGACCCATGTTAGCCAGATGCACAAGGGGGTGCACACATCTGGAGTTCCTTTGCAGTGGCTAGAAGCCCTGGCGCACCCATTCTCTCTCACTCTCTCTCTCTGTCGCTCTCAAATAAACAAAAATAATTGGAAAAAAAAAGGTTTGTAGACTCAAAGAAAACCTTGATAATTCAAGGACAGTGGAACAGTACCAAATGTGAGTAGAAATGATGGTGCACAAACAGTTGCAAGGGAGCCAGGAAGCACCTTAGTAGTTTATTCAGACCAACCAGAATAGGAGTAAATGCAGCTCTCATGGTGGCTAAAGTCAATGCACTCCAAACTGAAGGAGTAAAAATTATCTCATTTTGCTGGTGCAGGTATCCCAATTACCTGCTCTATTAAATAAACTCCATTGTCCCATAACTAATTTTCCTCATCCAGCCAAGGGGAAAGCATAAGTGACATAATCATGAGAAGGGAGCTATGTCAAATATCAGATCCAAGGTCTTAAGGGTTTTCTCTTCAATGAATCTTCCCTCAGTACACTCAGGCAGCTGTATATAGATGAAATGCTTGTAAATGTGTTGCACATAAAATATGTGAAAAAGGAATCAAGGGCCCAGAGGTAGGAAGGACCAGTTCCTCCCAGACTCCACCCTCAAATGAGAACTCAGAGAATGATATTCTAAAGAGAAATTCAGAGATAATGGCAGATTACCTGGTCTGTGAGTACAAAATTAATCAGCCTTTGATGAAGGAGAGCATCATTAAAAAGGATCATGTAAGCCAGGCATGGTGGCGCACGCCTTTAATCCCAGCACTCGGGAGGCAGAGGTAAGAGGATTGCCATGAGTTTGAGGCCACCCTGAAACTCCATAGTGAATTCCAGGTCAGCCTGGGCTAGAGTGAGAGCCTACCTCAAAAAAACAAAAACACACACAAAAAAAGGATCATGTAGTAATTCCCTCAGATAGTCAAGATAGCCTCCCCACACTTGGATGACCTTGAGTTTAAAGTTATTGTACCCAGTGAAATTCCTACATGCTTACCAGCAAGTTATATTTACAGGATGATGGGAGCAGCAGGAACCACCTTAGCATTCTCTAGACTTGACTTATGATCCCTCCTCAGTGTGTGGCGTGTGTGTGTGTGTGTGTGTGTGTGTGTGTGTGTGTGTGTAAGAGAGAGAGAGACTACCTACATGGGAACTGTGACTGTCAGATAAAGTCTGGCAGTTTCTGACTATGTCATGGAGCTAGGATGGGAATGCCAGGAAATTCTTTACCCATTGCCTACTGTAGGAAATGTACCTCCTATACGGTCAGGTTTCCAACATACATTGGTCATCCACAGTAAGAGATTCTATGAGTGCTGGATCCTATGCAAAATGCTGAAAGTTGAAATGTCTTGTTGTTTCTGCAAGTGTCTTGAACCCTCGCAATGTGCCTCAACATCAGTGTATGAATAGACTTTGAGGGAAGTAGAGAAAACAGAGTACCGTCAAATCAATGGCTACCAGAAAGTCCTACAGAGGTATTCAGCAAGGAAAGGACTCTTATCTTTACTGAGGATAACAGTTCCATCTGATAATTTAAAAGCTGTAGTAGGTTCCATTTTTCCTTAGGCTTTCTTGCCATAGAGAAGGGGTCAGGTGGAATTTGACTTTGCATGTCTTGACTAACTAGTGGCCTTGTTCTTAGAAAGGAGACTTGACTGTAGAAGATGTGGTCCTAGGTCACAGACTGGTAGCTTGAATAGATGGCCCCCAATATATTCAGTGTTTTATTAGTTTGTAATTTGCATCTGTAGCCACCTGGCTGGAGGCGGATCATAAGGTGTGGTGGTGGGTTTGAGAATTCAATCTAAAGATAAAAAAAAGTATATGAATGCAGTAAGAACTATATATAAATCCTACGTATACAACTAGAAATATTGGTGTCAAGGGAAGGAGATGTAACTAAAGATCAAAGTGAGGTAAAAAGTAAAGCAATGAGGATAAGCCAGATCAAAGAACACTCTATACACATAAAAAACTTTGCAATAATACCCACACAGTGCATATGCATTAATAGAAAACGACAATGTCAGCTTAAAATGTTTCATTAGGGCTCTGAAATTAAAAGGAAGAATGTCACTCTATATGGAACAATAGCCTGGGATTTTCAAAAAGCTCCAGGAGGTGTTGAAGAAATGAGGTCTCCTGGCATTTCCTCTGAGGTTGGACATTGTGTGGACAGACTGTTGCTTAAGAGAGTAGGTCCACTAAACTGTGGTGTGTGATATTGGTATTGGAAGAACATACATGGACTTTTCTGGCCATGGCACTTTCCTGAACTTGGACATTTGGAAATATTTAGACATATTTGTCAATCCTAAGGCATATTCAACCCTAGAAGATGAAGAGCCTTAACTTTCATTACCCTTTGTTCACCTGTGTGTGTGTGGGGTGGGGTACATGCATATGTGTAGGCAGATACCTGTTCCCTGTGTACTCATACAGAGGACAAAGGAAGAGACAGGTCTTCATTTGCTCTTTCATCTTTAGTACTCTGAGACTGAGTCTCTCCCTGACCATTGATCTCAATGATTTTTGGTTAGACAGGGAACAACAATGTTTTTCATATCTCAATGCAAATCTGCACTGGCATGACAGGCTTGTCTGACCAAGATCAGTACAGTAGTTTGGATTTTAGATGTCCCCCATGCATTAATGTGCTTCAATCTTTAATACCCAGTTGGTGCTGTTGGAGAAAGTTATGGAACTTTTATGAGGTAAGAGTATCACCCTACTGTAGAAGGTATGTCACTGGGGTCCAGCATTGACGTTCTGAGTCTCAGCCTCCTGTGACTCATTTTAGTTCCTCCATGTTGCTGTCATGTGACCCTGAAGTTCAGCTACTGCCAGATCTTCCCTGTCATGACATATTTTCTCTTTACCCTGTTAGTTGAAAATAAACCTTTCCTGCTTTAAGCTTACTTTGCTAGGTTATATTGTTCCAGCAAAGAGAAATTGACTGATACAACCAGACTCATACCTGTGTCTATCTAGGGAATCCAGATTCTCACCATTGCACAGCAAACATTGTGAAATGCTGAGTCATTCCTCTAGACTGCCCATAAACTCCTTATTTGCCTCTAAAGGGAGATATACTTAAAGTGAAGTGTAAGACCAGTGTGTGGCTTGAGAGATGGTTTGATGGTTAAGGTGCTTACCTGCCAAGCCAAAGAACCTAGGTTCTATTCCCCAGGGCCCACATAAGCCAGATGCACAGGTTGGCACATGCATGTGGAGTTCCTTTGCAGTACCTGAAGACCCTGATATGTCCATGCTCTTTCTGCCACTTCCTCTCTCTCACTGTCCCTCTCTCAAATAAATAAATTACTTAATAAATGCATATATATTTTTTTTCCTTTAAAAAAAGACCAGAATGTAGAAGGCGTGTGATTGGAAGATTTACATAAAGTTTAACAAATGAATATGAATAACAACTGAAGATTATGTAATCCCCATGGCTGAAAAGACTTTGCTGAATTCTATGCACTCTATTTCCTGGGGTAGAGATGTGGGCTGAAGCTACTCAAACGCTTTCTCCTCAGTAGTATGTGGAAATATTAATATGGAAAGCAGAGCAGCACGTGGAGGCTCTGTGTGAAGGGGATAAGGCTGAAATATGAGGAGACAGGGAGCCTGACTGGACCTTAGCAGGACATTGGGGCTGATCAGAACAGGTTTGTGGTGATTGTTAGAGCACAGATTTTATGGGTATCAATGAAAAGGAGTGGAATGTTGATTAAAGGCAGTGTTCTCACAACATGTTGAGTTTGATCCGAGTATCATATTTTCCTTGTAGAGGTTTTTTTTCCATTACATGTTCTGTACCACATTCTCCTACATGCTCCTTCCATGTTCTTCCAAACTACATTCAGGTATGTGAAGGTTAAGGCCCTTGGTGGTGAGAAGTGCCTTCCTATACTGGATCAGCTCCCAGTAATCAAGCAAGCACAAGACTGTGACTACATGGGAAAGAATGTAAACCTTCTGCATTTCCATGATTTAGAAAATACTGATGAAAGATCAATTGTGTCTGTGCCTGATCCATGAAGGATATATATTCAACCAACCATAGTGGTGAAATACACCTGGTATTGATTTTGGAAGCATGAGGAAATTATGAAATAGGGTTAAGAAGTACTCTTGAACCTGAACTTGGTGATGCAAGGCATGCTGTACATGTGAGGTTGATATCTGGAGCTTTAAACATGAAAAACATGTTACCATGGAGACTCTGAAATTTTGGAGATTCCAGGACTATGTTACTGTCACTATGGAAAGCTGCTGACTCTTGCTTGGGTGGATCTTTGTGAATGCCATCAGTAGAGTAGAGGGGTGGTCTGGAGCCCAGAGGAATTCACATCCTTTATTCTGGACATGGAGCTTCAGGATTTGATGTTTGCCCTACTGGTTTCCTATCTTCCTTTCATTCAGTCTTTCCTTGTGATGTCGTCTCTTTGCAATGAGAACATATACTCTGTGTCATTGTGTGTAACTTGGGTTATGCAGTATTTGAAATCAAGAAACTCTCTTGATGTTCAGAAAAGACAGAGTTCTGAATAGCAATGACATTGGTAGAGACTACAGGGACTATTAAAGTCAGGCTGAATACACTGTGAACTATGTGTCTGTGGATGCCTGGGGTGGATTGTAGTGATTTGAACAGAACATGTCTACTATAGCATCAAGTGCTTGAGATTAAGCACTTGAGGAGAGGGAGGTGGTGATATATTTTGGCTTATATTTTAGTGTGGAAGATTCACCAGGGCAGGGAAAACACGGTAAAACAGGTATCCAGGGCATCACAGCTTTGCGGTCAGTTTGTGGTTAAACATATCTTGTAAAATATCCTGGAAGTGGCAGAAGTGACCAAAACTAGTTTGAATCAATTTGAGATAAATGTATACTATGGAAAACTGTATCCTCAGAGTTTCATTTTATTGGCATAACCCTGTTTATAAACTATGTCTTTTCAAGATTGGATATAAACATTTCATGACCTTTTGTTTGCTTTTCATGTAGGTGGGACACAATTCAGGGCAAAACTGACTTTGTTTTATATAACACAGTAGCTTGGACTGAGCAGCAAGAGTGCGATAACTATACCCAATGCAGCTGGACTAATAGTGCCCCAGGCATGGCTCAGTGACGGGTGTTCTCTGGCAAAGTTTCATGTTCCAAAAGGTCTACCACGTGTGGATCAAGGAAGAGTCTTAATCATAAACATAAGAAGCTGTGGGGGACATTGCACATTCAAGCCACCACCAATATTCCTGCAGTATTATGGGTCTTCTGGAGGAACAGGACTGATAGAATGAATTGTATTAAAAAGGGATTTTAGGACAGACTTAAGACAGTATACCATATCAGCCTGCAGGCCTGAGGTCAAGGATCCCAGTCATTGCTCAGTGTATGTGGGAGGATGCCTCGGTAGTCTCAATCTAGCACTGAAGGCTTGCATGCTTCCTGGAGAGCTACTGCTGTTCAATCCATGTTGGAAGGCTGAGGAAACTTGAAACCAATATCCCAAAGGTTATGTGAACTAGAAAAATGCACATGCTACTAAAAGGACTATCCAGTAAGCAGCATAAACAGCCAGGTTGGAAGAATGTGCTCTTTCCTCCCAGGGCTTCCTTACAGAAAGTCACCACCTTGAGGACTGCCCACTCTGGGGGAAGGGCTCACTCTGGAGGGAGGACTTCCTCCTACAGTAAAACCTGCTGAAAATCAAACTCAGATTACAACCAAGAGGAATGTCTGTGGATTCCTAATCACATCAATTTGACAACATAACTTTACCATAACAAGTCTATACAGTTCATTTTACTTATTTATTTATTTGATTTTTAAAGGTAGGATCCCCTCACTCTAGCCCAGGCTAACCTGGAAGTCACTATGTAGTTTCAGTCTGGCCTTGCTCTCACAACAATCCTCTTAACTCTCCCTGCAAAGTGCTTGGATTTAAAGTATGCACCACCACGCATGGCTTAAATACACAGATTTCAGTGACCTCGTTAAGACCACTTGTACTACCTGATGATACTTCCGGACTTCAGACTACATTTTCATGTTTAGAACTTCTGATAGATTGGTGTTCCTGCATGGAATCAGTATAGCCAAGTGTTATGGGCATGCATCCAATCAGGTTCCTGGCAAATAAGGTAGTCACGCCTCTGCTGACATGAGGCCTACCAGTTTTCAATGGTCATTGTGGTAGCATATCCCTCTGGTACTTCCTTCCAAAAATCTTGGTATCTTGTTAACAGAATTCAAGAAGCACACTCACAAATAGCAATAAAGAAAAGAATTTTACTTGAAACTGGAACTATGCTTTAGAATAGTTTTATAAAGAGATTGCTGACAACTCCTGAATTTGTTCTCTGGGTTACAGAGGTGAAAGAGCTTATGGTAAGTGCATATGTGGATTTTGTTTTGATTGTCAGATGTGACCTTGAGCCTGTGCACATATATGTATCATATATCCCATAATTTAAATATGCATGTCTAGCTTGAAATGGAAGTTCTTGCCTTGAATCCCAGAATATGGAAAGGTGAAATAGGATGCTCACCACGATTTCCCAACCCACATCCAAGGCAAACAAAAGGACATCAAAAGTTTATATCCAATCTTGAGAAGACATAATTGATAAACAGGGTTATTTTCAACAAAATGCCACTCAGACGACACAGTTTTCCATAGTATACATATACCTTACATTGATTCAAACCAGTTTGGCTCACTTCCTCCACTTCTAAGACATTCTACAGGATATGTTTAATCACAAACTAACCACAAAGGGGGATTATCATTACAGAGTTTTGCATTCATTTGGAATATGCCTTGTTTTATATGGATTATAAAGTTTATAGGACCAGAGATCATTTGTTTATGATGTACAAGATATGAACCTCAGGACAACTCTGTGAGGTACTATTTTCATTAGGTCAATTATAATGTAACAGACCCACATTAACTATGGTCATCCCTTTTCACATGCCAGGGTTCTGGACTGTGTCAAAATAAAGAGGTATGTGAATACTAGTATCATTTCCTGTTCTGCTTTGTCACTGATGAAGTGAACATGATTGGCTACCATGGTAATGACTTCCCTGCCATTTTGACTATAAACTGGAATTGTAAGCTTAAAGAATCAAATCTCACTTCTGGCCAAGATGGCGACCACTTAACTGTGCCGCAGATCCCCAGGAAAGAAAGGCAAGACATTAAAGGTTCACTGGGATTTTTTAGGGGAGAGAAATCTCCAATAGATTGCCAGTGGGAGAGCACAGAGGGGGAAAAAACAGGAAATCGCTGATTCCCTCATGGGCGGGTAGCCCACACCTCCCCCCAAGCAGCCATGGTACCCACAGTCCCAGCTTCAGGAAACTCCTGCACTTAACTGTAGGGAAAGGGTCCCAGCCCAACTTAGTTCCACTTGCCTCACTGCTCAGGGGTGATCGCCCTGCTACCCCTGCCCACAAGTGACCTTGGCCAGGCTACGCCTGCTGGCCCATTGGAGCTCAGTCTCCTTTGATCAACCGCCAAACGGCGTTGCCATGCTGATCAATCTCTGTGTGTGGAAGCTTAGCCTGCTCCACGCACTTGCTCACTTATTGCTCCGGCCACCTCACATTCATGTGAGCCCAGGCCCATTGCAACTTTCATGCAAGCGCAGACTGTGACTGTCGCTTGCATGAGATCAGGTGCCATCCCCTCCCTATCATCCGTGCCAGCCGTCCACCATTGTCCTGTTGTGGGGGAGCCCAGACTGCTTCCAGGTCCCACTGTTCCCCTGCCAGAGTTTGGGTTGCTTCAGTGCGTGGTGCCTCAGTTTCCCTCTTAGCAGGAGCGCAGAAAGCTTTGGTGCATTACTGCCTGAGAGCTCAGGCAACTTTGGCCACCTGGCCATTCAGGAACTCAGGTGGCTTTGGCAAGAGAGAGCCAAAGCACAGGCTGCTTGGCAACTGCCTCAGGCTGCTTCAGATTCCCATTGTGCTTGAGCCCAGGCTGATCCACCCACCTATGTGCCCATACACTGTGATGGGCAGACCACAGTGCCAAAAACATGAAGTGAGAAAACAAATGCAAGAAAATCCAGTTAGATCACCAAGTCCTACAAGGAACATCTCTAATCAAAACATAAAAGAGTCATTAGGATCACAACACCAAAATGAAGCTATGAGCAATGCAACCCTAACCAAGCTACTGGTAGAACTTGCACAAAAGCAATAAAGGACCGATAATCATGTGGATGCTGCCATCACTAGACTAGACCTAATAGATAAGAAAATGCAAGGAGTTCAAAGACAGTTAAGAGATTTGAGGGAGAGTGAACAAAAAGAAGACCTCAAAAATCAGCTGGCCATGCTAAATGAAGACATTAAGACGTGCAGGGATGAATTCCAAGAAGCATCAAGAAAATCAGAAAATGATGCGAAAAGGGAGGGTGACAGAGGGATGGAAATTATACATATAAAAGTAGTAGAAAATGCAAACCTAATTGAACAAGTCCAAAACTCTCTAGAAATTCTCAAGAATAGAGTCAGCCATGTGGAGGATAGAAACTCTGATCTGGAAGACAAGATGGAAGAAACAGTTAAAGAGTTCCAAAATTTCAGTAAGTTGAAAAGTTCCTGTGAACAGAACAAGAGGGAATTGTGGGATACACTTAAATGTCCTAATATCAGGATCATTGGAATACCAGAAGGAGAAGAAATTCAGACCAAAGGCATGGAGAACTTATTTAACAAAATAATTGAAGAAAACTTCCCCAGTCTCTTAAAAGACAGGCCCATCAAGATACAAGAAGCCAACAGAACTCCAAACAGACTGTCTCAAAGGAGAAACTCTCCAAGACATATTGTCATTAAGACTCTAAACGTTGACAGTGAAGAGAAAATCACAAAAGAAGCCAGGGAAAAATAGCACATCACTTTTAAAGGTAACCCCATCAGAATTACTCCACACTTCTCAATGGAAACCCTGAAAGCTAGAAGACCCTGGAATGAAACACTGCATAGTCTAAGAACTTATGGCTTCCAACCCAAACTACTCTACCCAGCAAAAGTATCCCTCATAATAGATGGTGAAAGAAAAACTTTCCATGAAAAACTCAGCTTCACAATTTTATGAACACAAAACCAAACCTACAGAGAGTATTTCAGGAAATTCTCCACAGAGAAGAAACAAATAATCAAACTCAAATGCCCTACAAGAAGCAGATCACAATAAACAAACTCAGAGTAGGCACGAAAAACTTCAAAGTCCATAAAAACACCAACCCACATCTAACATCACAATATGGCAGGGATCAAATCAAATCTCACAGTCATTACCCTAAATATTAATGGCCTTAATTCATCCATCAAGAAACACAAGCTAACAGGATGGATCAAAAAATTAGACCCCTCAATCTGTTGTCTTCAGGAAACCCACCTCACCAGTAAAGACAGACACCTCCTCAGGATGAAAGGGTGGAAAACAATATTCCAAGCAAACGGGAATAAGAAACAAGCAGGCATAGCTATATTAATATCGGATAAAATAGACTTCAAACCAAAAATAATCAAAAAAGAAAAAGAAGGTCATTTCCTAATTATCAAGGAAATGATCCATCAAGACGATATTACAATCACAAATCGGTATGCACCAAACACAGGGGCACCACAGTTCATAAACCAAATCCTGCTTGACAATAAAACAGAAATAACCACCAACACCATCATAGCTGGGGACTTCAATACACCATTATCAGTAATAGACAGATCATCCAAACAGAAACTAAACAGAGAAGTAAGAGAGCTCAACAAAACCATAGATCATTTAGACCTAACAGACATCTACAGAACTATCCATCCCAAATCCACAGACTACACATTCTTCTCAGCAGCCCATGGAACATTCTCTAAAATAGACCATATACTGGGTCACAAGGCCTGCTTCCATATATTTAGGAAGATTGACATAATTCCCTGCATGATATCAGATCACAATGCTATATTCTAGAAATTAACAAAAAAAGAACCACCAAGAATCCTAACGGCACTTGGAAACTGAACAGCACACTTTTAAACAATAAATGGATAGTGGATGAAATATAAAATGAAATAGAAAAATTTCTAGAATTGAATGACAATGAGAACACATTGTACCAAAACTTGTGGGACACAATGAAGACAGTCCTCAGGGGAAAATTCATAGCACTCAATGCCTTCATAAAAAAGACAGAGAGATCCCAAATCAATAACCTAACCATCCACCTAAAGGCACTGGAAAAGCAAGAAAAATCCAACCCAAAGAGCTCCAGAAGGAAAGAAATAATTAAAACCAGAGCAGAAGTTAATGAATTGGAAACTAAGAAAACAATTAAGGCAATTGACAAAACAAAGAGCTGGATGTTTGGAAAAATAAAGTAGATTGACAAACCTCTGGCCAATTTGATCAAGCAAAAAAAAAAAAAAAAAAAAAAAAAGAAAGAAAGAAAGAAAAAAAAAGAGATGCTTCAAATTAACAAATTCAAAATGAAAAAGGAGAGATCACAATAGACATAAGTGAAATTGGGACAATCATCAGGACTTATTTCCAAAACCTGTACTACACAAAACTGGATAATGTGGAGGAGATGGATAAATTCCTGGATGCATACCATCTACCAAAGCTAAACTCCAAGCAGATTAATCTCCTCAATGAACCTATCACACTCATGGAGATTGAAAAAGTAATGAAAAACTTCCCCCAAAAGAAGAGTTCAGTACCAGATGGCTTCTCAGCTGAATTCTATCAAACCTTCATGGAAGAACTCAAACCAATCTTCCTCAAACTCTGCCACACAATCGGAGAACAGGGAAAGCTATCCAACTTCTTTTATGAATCTGGTATCACCCTAATTCCAAAACCAGGCAGAGATGCCACAAGAAAAGAAAACTACCAGCCTATTTCCCTGATGAACTTAGATGCAAAGATTCTGAACAAAATCCTCGCAAACAGAATCCAACAACACATTAAAAGCATAATCCACCTTGACCAAGTGGGATTCATTCCAGGAACACAGGGGTGGTTCAACATCGGAAATCTGTCAATGTAATACACCACATAAACAAGGTTAAACACAAAAACCACATGATCATTTTGATAGATGCAGAAAAGGCATTTGAGAAAATACAACATCACTTGATGATCAAAACATTGGAGAGAATTGCCATGGATGGTTAATATCTTAACATAATAAAGGCAATATACAGATCTCCTAAGGCCCAAATAATACTTAATGGAGAGAGACTGGAGGAATTCCCATTAAGATCAGGAACAAGACAGGGTTGTCCACTCTCACCTTTACTTTTCAATACTGGAAGTCCTAGCTCAAGCAATAAGGCAGGAGAAGGAAATAAAAGGGATACAATTTGGAAAGGAAGAAGTTAAGTTAGCTCTATTCACTGATGACATGATTATATATGTAAGAGATCCGAGAGACTCCATCCCCAAACTCCTGAAGGTGATTAACTCCTATAGCAAAGTAGCAGGATACAAAATCAATGCACAAAAATCAGTACCCTTTCTGTATGCAAATGACAAAGATACAGAGAAAGACATAAGGGACATGGTCCCATTTTCAATAGCAACAACAAAAAAAATTAAAACACTTGGAATGACGTTAACCAAGGAAGTGAAAGATCTATACAACGAAAACGTAAAAGCACTCAAAAAAGAAATTCAGGCAAACCTGAGAAAATGGAAAGACCTCTGATGCTCCTGGATAGGCAGAATTAACCTTGTGAAGATGGCAATCCTAGCGAAGGCAATATACAGATTTAATGCAATTCCAATTAAAATCCCTACAGTGTTCTTTACAGGATAGAAAAAATGATCTCAAATTTCATATGGAAAGGCAGAAGGCCTCACATATCCAAACATATCCTCAGCAAAAGAAATCCCTCTGGAGGCATCACCATACCTAATCTAAAGCTATATTACAAAGCCATAGTAATAAAACAGCACGGTACTGGCATAAAAACAGGAGTATAGACCAATGGAATAGACTTGAGGACCCAGACTTTGGGTCAAGCAACTATAGCTACTTGATATTTGACAAAGGCCCTAACAATGTAGGCTGGAAAAAAGACAGCATCTTCAACAAATGGTGCTGGAAAAACTGGATAACCATATGCAGGAAACTGAAACTTGACCACACATTTCTCCATGCACTACACTGAAGTCCAAATGGATCAAAGACTTCACTATAATACCAAAAACTTGACTACTACTGGAAGAAAATATAGGGAGAACTTTCCATGATATAGGAATGGAAAAAGACTTCCTGAACAAAACCAGTAGCTCACAATCTTAAACAGTCACTCAAGCAATGGGATCACATGAAGCTGAAGAGTTTCCTTACAGCAAGCATGCAATAAGCAAAGCCAATAGATTACCCACTGAATGGGAGAAAATATTTGCTGGTTATCTAACTGACAGAGGCCTAATCTCTAGAATCTACAAAGAACTAAAAAATCTAAACAGCAAAACGTCAAACACCCTACTCACAAAATGGGGCAAAGAGTTCAGCAGTCAGTTTACAGAGGAAGAAATACAAATGGCAAACACACACTTAAGAAAATGTTCATCATCCCTAATCATCAGGGAAATGTAAATTAAAACAACTATGAGATTCCACCTTACCCCAGTAAGGATAGCAAACATCAAAAAATCAAATGAAAATAAATGCTGGTGAGGATGTGGAGAAGGAGGAACACTCATCCACTGTTGGTGGCAATGTAAGATGGTACAACCACTTTGGAAAGCAATAGACTCCTGAAAAAGCTGACTACAGAGACACCAACAGACCCAGTAATTCACTTACTGGGCATCTACCCTAAAACCTTCACACTGCAGGCCAGAGAGATTTCATCAACCATGTTTGTAGCAGCTCAATTCATAATAGCTAAGAGCTGGAATCAACCCAGATGTCCATCACTAGAAAAATGGATAACTAAGATGTGGTATATCTACACAATGGAATTCTATACAGCAGTTAAGAAAAAATGGCACAATGAAATTTAGGAAAAATGGTTCAACCCAGAACAGATGATTCTCAGTGAACTTACCCAATCACAGAAAAAAAAAAAAAAAAACACCTCACTCATCTACAGTACCTAACCTGAATCTACCCAAGATGCCTTACATACCCAGCAAGCATCTCGTGGACTAGACACTAGGATGGATGGGGAGGGAGGGGAGGGCATCAAAGGGGTGGGAAACACAAATATAGATCCAAACAGCAATGGTACCATAAAATTCTACATCCATAAGGCAGACCAAATAGCTGAACCTTCACCAGGCCCTTAGAGGGAACACCTGAGCCACAAGACACTGGAGAGTGTATGATGAACACTGACCTTAATATTCTACAGCTTTTCTCTCTCTCTCTCTCTCTCTTCTCTCTAATTCTTTTACATTAGTTATCTTTTCCCTCCTTTTCTTAGTGGGCACTGACCTGTATCTCCCAGTACCAGCATGTGGCTATCATCCACAATGAGCTTTTGATCAGAGAGACCTACATGGTTTCCTAAAAGACAGACAGATTTCTGTCAGAGTACTTGATGACTCACCAAAGGTTAGTGGTAAGACCCTACTGCTGAAGACACCTTATGTGGTTGTCACGTGAAATGGAATGGCATGGCTGGAAGCTGAAAGAGAGTCAGTCCCCAGACAGTCAGCTCATCTAGTGCCAGAAGGTGCTACATGGGCGACTGGGGGAAAATGACCAATGTCTGTCCAAGCAACTCATAGTCTAACCTACTTTGCAGCAAATAACCTGTCGTGATGCCCACAGAAGTGTAATAGTGGCCCACAGCCATGGTGGGGAACCAACTGCTCTCGATTTGGGTAACTGATTCCCTCAGTGGTACGAGACCCATAGCTGGAGCTGGGAAACATGTCAGAACCATATCCAAAATGATCCTGCTCTCCATTATCAAGCTACCATCAATCATGGGCTACAAGAGGGCCTACACCTATTAAATTCTTTATAAAAAAGTAAGGGTTATCTCATTTGTCTGGTGCTAACTTCCTCTCCATTGGAGAATGTCCTTCTCTTTTTCAGATAGATGTAGATCCTAAGGAGAGAGCCACCCCATCATACCTCAAAAGGGCCCTGGCTGAAACTAAGAAAAATTGGCAAAACAAGCAAGGGTGAACCAGGTACCAGCACAAGGGGGAAAGACATCAACACAGAGAAAAATCCAGTCCTACCAAATCAGAGATCCAGAGCCCCAGAGGCCCCCAACACCTCATCACTGAAGCAGACCAAAAATGAAGCCAACATGGCTCAGGTTAATTTTGTGGAAGAGGGGGCGGAAAGAATGTCAGAGCCATATGTTGGGTCATGATATGCAGAGACATTTATCCTACCCATAACTGTGGGCTGACCCCAGAATGCATCACCCATATACCTCAACAAGGAGGGGCCACGGGGAGGGGGTAGGTCACGGATGAGCCTAATAATTGTACCAAACTGACTGTATTTGCTGAGTACAAAACTAATTAATAAAAAAAATAAGAACATTTAAAAATTAAAAAAAGAATTAAAAAAAGAATCAAATCTTCCTCTCTTAAACTAATTTTTGGCTTGTATTTTGTTTTAGTAACAAAAGTAATTCACCCAGGAAATTTGTATCCACCGCCGAGTCCTTGCTGCAATATAATTTATCATGTGATTCTCATGGGTTTGAAATCACTTAGTGGCAAGTATGAGTAAGGATTTGGAAGTTTGAACCATAAAGGTCTCCCATATTACATCAGTATGCAATGGTTAATGGTCCATTCTGCTTGGAAATATTAGCAGGCCTAGATACATTTGGACACTAGAGATTTACTCATGACTTGACACAAAGTAGAGAATTCCTAGTTGATAACTGGGCCACAGCTGATTCATAAGATATTCTTGAGAACTTGAGTGAAGTTGATTTTAATGGTAAGGTACTAATATTGTTTGGCAGAGGAATTTTCAAGGCAGAAATATGTGAAGACTGTGAAATAGATTCATTTAGGTGCTCTGAATCTAATTAGAATGAAAGTGAACATAATACACTTCAGAAACAAATGAAAGAATATGAAGTTTAACAAGGAAAAAATTTGACTGATTTAAAGTATAAATGGGAGCCCTGTGGGCTATAATTGTTAAAAAGTTTATATCAATAAAGATACTCTACTCTTCTGTTCTGAGACCATTGCAAGGATGCTGCAGGCCTAAGACATAACCCATTGAAAGTTCAAGATAGGAATAATGTGAATTCCTTTTAATGAAAAAGTTCTGAAGTAAGAATGCTATAGGAGATTCCTGTTCTTCAAGGTCAGAAGTATATACTTTGGTACATCTAGGTTTCATGGGCACCAGGCTTCATCTCTACAATTTAGCAGGAATTTGCTGCATTACTCACAATCTACTGGTGTTGGAAGAATGAAAGGTACAAGGTTGAGGAGTTTTGCATGTAGCATTGTACTCTGGTACTAGATGCTGCTGAGTGTACGCAATGTGAGACATGTTCATAGTCCCTGCAAAGAAACACTGTGATGCCAACGAGTGAAGCTGTGAATGAAAAACCTATGGTGCCATGGAGACCACAGGAGGTTAAGGGATGGGAGGACCAGGGGACAATTGCAAGGACAAGCTGAAGCTTCGGGGGCCAAACCGGTCCCTAGAGAGGCTTCAGACAGCAAAACCTTTGAAATGAAGTATAAAGTCAGTCTTTTGCCTCTGCTCAATGTAGCCTCCCTTACTAGTCTAAGTATTTCTATTTCTGAGTCCACTTCTCATCTGCCAAATTTCACTGAAATGACATGCTCATCTCCTGGGAAGCCTGGGGTCAAATATTTCATGCTTCCCTTGTTCTCTGCCTTTATTCAGGAAGCTTCCCCTTTGAGCACACATATATCACCCTAATACTGGCTTATGGCCTCACAGTAGGTAAACCTGAAATTTTTCTCTCTCTTAAAGTGGGCAAGCTGCCACAGGACTCTTAGATCCTTCAGAAGCACCAAGAGTATAGCAGGGTTTTCTGGGATCTCCAGTTTCAAGAAGCTGTGTCTTAGAGAATGGATGGGGCAGAACCCTCTGTGATACTCTTTATATTCTGAATTTATGGTCATCCCAGTTTTCTCATAAGTATGTTTGTATCTGAGGTTTTATATCATAATTGCCCATGGAACTAAGTCATTTTTGGAAATGCCAAACCCTGCTTACTCTTTAAACATTCCACTTATGCAAACTTGCTGAAAAACGGCTGCATATACATAATTATTCTTGGTGCTGTGTGACATGGAGTAACTGTAGTACAGGACATCCAGTGTCCTTTACTATTTGATTTTCCATTTACTTGTACATGTATTTTGACATGTTGCTGGGCCAAGCTATGTATTCAGAACTAGGCTTTTGTCAGATGGTAGTGCATGATACACACTAACACACACTCAGAATGTGTTGAAGAAAATTTGGTTAAGAGCCTAGATATGTGCATCAATGTAGGAAAAGTGGATATGTGTCTGTCAGCTCTAGAGAAGGGATTTACTGTGTATTCAAAACAGGGCATTGGAATTGGACATATCACAAAATGTATAACACTATTACTTTCCTTTGAGAATGATTTGGGATTTTGCTCTTATGACAAGGGAGGTATTTGTGGAATGAACCTTTTGTGACATTATTTGACTAGCATAGCCTTATGAGAGACATTAATTAATGTAACAACTCTCACCTATTCGTTTTGATCCATCCACATTGTACTAAATTTTCTACTGTTAATGTAGAAAATGGTACAAAATGTGCATTCTGTATCAGAAAGACAATGTTATCTTTGGACAGAAAGCTGTTTGTTTTGTAACATAACCTAAAAAGTATTGCCAATATAATTTCAAATTGCATATGTTGCTATGTTGCTTCCTTCAAAACAGAGCATATATCACCCTCTTCCATGGAGAGAGCACATGTGAAAATCTAGGCAAAGGTAGGAGCTGGTTCATTTGAACTAAAAACACAAGTACAAAAATTAAAAACTTCTACAAAAGAGATATTCTATTTTTGCATGGGTAAGGCACCAAAATTCAACAGGAGATTTGAAGAGAAATGAGCTTACTTTATTCTTTAATAAACAGAGGAAATACAGGCACATATCTGTCATATTTGTTAACACACACTGGGTGACTTATCTGAAAAGACCTAAGCAATTTTCAAATAACATTATTGTCCTACAGTCCATAAAGTCTACATATTCTACTTATGAAATTAAAATGTGCATTACACAGAGAGAAAAATTGGCGTCATTCATGTTGGCAAACAATGATATAACTGATTAAATTCTGAACTTCCATGAAGACTTTTCTAATACACACCAAACAATTCATTAAAAAATAGTTACACACAGGAAGAACAAAAGAGAAATTCAGTTAGATACCAAACAACAGGAAAGGTCAACAGAGATCTCACTTGAGCTTGGGGCAGCAAGGCTTGTCCTTAGTCTGTCCCTTGGCCTTGCATCTTGTGCCACCCTTGGCTGCATTATCAGCTTGAACTTTGTGGTCCTCCTCCCAGGTGAGATCTTCATGAGGGAATTCATCGTCCTCGAAGATGGACTCATGGTACTTGATCAGAAAGTCCAGGACTTCCTCCTTGCAGTTTTCAGAATAGGCTCTCTGACCCCACAGGAACTCATAGAGGGGAGGATCACTGTCAGGCACCTGGCGGTACTCTAGGTACTTTTCCTGAAGTAGACCTTGGGTGATGAGCTTCCTGGCAACCCCAAAGATGATGTGTGGGATTCCATCATAGTTGCTTATGTGGTTCAGGTAGTGCCAGATTTTCCCCTCAGGGGTGCTGTAGCCATTTAAGTAGACTATGCTCAGGAGAGAGATCAGAATCCCCATGGTGGGGTCACCCAGCTAGAGGAGGTTGCTCCCATTAATATCCAAATGTAGCTTGTTGACAATCTTGAAGTATTTTCCACTGAGCTCCACTTCTTTCAACTCAAGGCCAAAACAAAAATACAACCATTGGCAAGCCATTTTGAGGATCTTGGCGAATTGTTCCTTGAGTCTGTTGTTGGTAACTCTCACCATTTCTCTCCTCATCATGGGCTGCTTAATTTTGTACTTGCTGAGCATGTAATACATCAGCATTTCTGTCTTTCTCTTTAAAAGATCATTCTTGGGCTGGAGAGATGGCTTAGTGGTTAAGTGCTTGCCTGTGAAGCCTAAGGACCCTGGTTCAAGGCTCAATTCCCCAAGACCCACGTTAGCCAGATGCACAAGGGGGAGCACACATCTGGAGTTCATTTGCAGTGGCTGGAAGCCCTGGCATGCCCATATTCTCTCTCTCTCTCTATCTGCCTCTTTCTCTCTCAGTCTGTCACTCTCAAATAAATAAAAATAAACAAAAAATTTTAAAAGATCATTCTTTGTGGTCTCACTAGATGAGTGAGACCCAGCTGATCTGACACTGGAGGTGACTCATCCCTTGATCGGTTTACAAGACCTTCTGAGGGTAATGCCAATACCAGTGTAGGTGGGAGGTACAAGTCACTGAGATGTGTGGGGGAAGCCAGCAGTAGATGTGCTTGGAAAAGCATCTCTAGAAGCATGTGTGGGGCAGGAGTGCAACTCACCTTCTTCTGCTGCCCTACCCTGAGCATCTTTGAACTCCTGGGTCTGGATTCTGATTTGTTCACATGTCTCCTGATCATGTGCCTTACTCTTCTTTCCTTGGGGCATGATGAGTATGACCAGGGATGGTAGCTGGCAGGAATGTTGGTAGCAGAGCAGGTGACAGGGAAACCTGCATAAGGAAAACAAGACACTGTGAATCCATTCAGCACATTACCAGGCTTTGTCTTTCTCATTGCCCCCTGCCCTTCCCTGATTTCCATGAGTGCAGTGCTCTCAGAACCCACTGCCTTTCCCCCCCCACACACATAGTGTTCTGCTCAGATCATGATTTCCACTGAGGTACAGCCAGGTTCCCTGTCTTTTGATGTTTGAGCCTTGTCACTCCTACTCATAGTACGGTGACATTGTCCTCAGTATGCTCTCAGGTCCATTGGATGTTAGCTTTGGGAAATGTCAGTCCACTTCCTTAACAAGGGTCATAGGCTGCTGGGAATTCAGTGATGCCTTTACAGTCCTGGTGGTCATTTATGTCCTACATTATCATGCAGCCTTCTTACTTCTTACATGTCCCATTCAGCAACCCCCTGCTCTGGATACTATACGTATACTTCAGAATTAGGGTATCTCTATCAGGAATGAATGCCAGGAATAGAGGGATGATGAACATGACAGCCCTTCTCTTCCATTCTTTGGTTGAAAGTGCCCTGCAAGGTGACTGTGTTTAACTATGTCTTCTCATCCATTCTAACAACAGTACCAGGCTTCTAAATACCTCCCTTCACTCAGGACTCCATTTTAAGTTGCCCATATTTCAATCTTCTCAGGAATCAGTTAGCTACACATAAGTGTCCCAATTCTACTTGGCCAAGCTTGATCATTTGTGACCACCTCCCAAGGAAGAGATAGGACATCTCATTTAGTTAGCACCACCTTGAAAATTTTTGAAATTTCTAGGTTGCCCCAAGACTAGCAATCATATTCTACCATTTTAACGACAGTATCAAAATGAATTTTTTGTATTAAGTTTACTACTTCCTGTTCAATGATTCTTACACTGAATTGGGTGATGTGATTTTAATACATGTATGAACATTCCTTTGATAATTCTCACTCGCATTGCCCACTTTCTTCTCTACCTGAATCCCCAGGCTTGCCTGTACGATGGGACACTCCAATTTCTAACATACATTTGACAAATAGATACAGTTCTTCTCTATCTATCTATCTATCTATCTATCTATCTATCTATCTATCTAGTACATGTTCTCATGAAGTCCAATGTGCCTGCTAACTGAACTGGAAGGTAGCCATGTACCTACTTGAACATGTCATACTCTGGCCCCCATCTCTCCAGGGTTGGGAAAATAATTCGTACCTCATGTCAGCTTTTCAAATGCCATTCTGAGCTTTGAAGGAAGGCGTAATGCATGTTACGCAAGCCTGGTTTCCAATGAACTACATTTTAGACACCTTTTTTTTTTTTTTTTTTTTCTACATGTTATTTCTGGGATCAAAATGGTCAACAAATCTGGCAATAACCTCTAGATGGCGCACTCATGCAATGTTGTACTAGGAATATTTAACAACAAACCGTGTGTTCTCTATTTTTTTAAATCAACATTCTCTTGGAGTACTTATCACATTTTTGTGGATGAAGGAAGATTTATCTCCGAAACTTCCAGGGCGATGAAGTTAGGTTGCTATAATTTGTCCAGTGTCTTCCACCAAAGTGGACTCAGTGTGGAAACAGACTTTTTGACCCACGTTCTAATTCTTATCACATTGGGTCCAAAGTTGTTTTTTTTTTATTTTTTATTAGTCAGTTCTGTATTCAGCAAATACAGTCAGTTTGGTACCATTATTAGGCTCATCCGTGACCTACCCCCTGCCCTTGGACCCTCCTTGTTGAGGTATACGGGTCATGCATTGTGGAGTTAGCCCACAGTTATGGGTAAGCTAAATGTCTCTGCATATCATGACCCAACATGTGGCTCTGACATTCTTTCAACCCCCTCTTCCGCAAAATTTCCCTGAGCCATGTTGGGTTCATTTTTGGTCTGCTTCATTGATGAGGTGTTGGGGGCCTCTGAGGCTCTGGCTCTCTGATTTGGTAGGAGTTGATTTTTCTCTGTGCTGATCTCCTTCCCCCTTGTGCTGGTATCCGGTTCATCAGGAAAACAGCCCCCTTGCTTGTTTCTCCAATTTTTCTTAGTTTCAGCCGGGGCCCTTTTGAGGTATGATGGGGTGGCTCTCTCCTTAGGATCTACATCTATCTGAAAAAGAGAAGCAGATTCTCCAATGGAGAGTAAGTTAGCACCAGGACAAATGAGATAACCCTTACTTTTTTTTATAGAGAATTTAATAGGTGTAGGCCCTCTTGTAGCCCACAATTGATGGTAGCTTGATATTGGAGAGTGGGCTTATGTTTGGATCTGGTTCTGACTTGTTTCCCAGCTCCAGCTATGGGTCCCATACCAGTGAGGGGATCAGTTAGCCAAATTGAGAGCAGTTGGTTCCCCACCATGGCTGTGTGCCACCACTGCACTTGTGTGGGCATCACAACAAGTTATTTGCTGCTAAGTAGGTTAGACCATGCGTTGCTTCTATAGATATTGGTCAATTTCCCCCAGTCGCCCATGTAGCACCTTCTGGCCCAAAGTTGTTTTTAACTATGGCCAAAGACTCTTCCACCTACTTTGTTGGGTTTCTTCTGAGGTTCTAAGTCCTTTCTCAACAACCAAAAAAGCCAAACTCCATGTTACCTCCTGTCCAGGGAAAGCTAGCCAAGCGAGCTAAGAGTGGAACCTTGTGCATCCCTCTTAACTGAGAGAGGAACATGTTCTTTCAGTACGAAGTGAGCTTTCCTTACTTACCTCTGCTATAGACCAATTGTAGGACTCAATGGATGCCACATGACTATATGTGCTGCTCCTGTGACACAGAAAGACTATGATAGAGTGTGGCCCCTTCATGTAGAAAGTAACGTTTAACTACTTCTTGTCACAGGGAGGATCTTATTGGCAGCAGGGCCAGTTTGCTAAGAAGCCTGGGTTGGTATGGAAAGATTGCTTAGCATTTAAGGTACTTGTCTATGAAGCCTGAGGAGCCATGTTCTGCTCTCTAGATCCCACACAAACCAGATGCACAAACATGAGGCAAGTGCAAGGTCATACATGCCCACTAGGTGGCCCAAGTGTCAGGAGTTGGAAAATAGTGACTGTAGGCACTGTCTCACCAATTTTCTCCCCTCCCCTCCCTCCCTCTCTCTCTTTCACTCTTGCTAAAATAGAAATAAATAAAAAATAAATATTTACATTTAAAAAGAAGCCTTTGTCCTGTGGTTCAGTATGGTGGAGAGACTGGAATCCCTAACTGTGCTTCAAGCAGGTCACCCTTCCTGACCTGTTCCTCAGCCTACTGCACATACACCTTCCTGCAAGAGCCTCTCATGATGCAAAATTTGCCAAACCCCACCATGGACGCCCCCCACCACGCAACTTATACTCCCCCTCCTCTTACTTCCCCAACTTGCTTGTTCCAGTTATCATAGGTTAAGTTCCATGCCTAGTGTCTTGGAATTGAGAGATTTCCTGTGGCCTCTTATATAATCTCTCTAACACTCACACCTAATTTTGCAAAACTCCTACCCCAAATCTTTCCTCATTCTTGCACATAAGTCTTGCTGCCTCTGCTTCTCTTGATAGATGCAATGCTGTGCCCATTCAGGCTGTCTTCTCTCTCTGTACCTTTTCCTACTCATGGAATTGTTTGCTCACTGAAGTGAACATATACCTAAATGCCTAGTTTCTAATGATTGGTACTAGTCCTTGTATGCTCTTGAATTAATTATCAGAATACCATACATAATATTACATATTCCTTCCCACAACATTGTCCTTAGGCTGTTGCACACAGTGGCCTCTGACAGAATCTCTCATATGTCACAACAGCCCATACCCCATCCACTCCCCATAGCCCTCCAACACCTTTCACACCTTCCTCAGTCCACTGCCTGTTGTGCTTTTGGTGCTGTGTATGTGAATGTTTGTAACCTGTTGGCTCAGGGATTTTTCATTGTTTGAATTTTTCTTCTTAGGCTACAAGCAGCCTGGTGGAGAAGAGGTGAGTCACTGGGGGCAGTCCTTTAATCTGGCCCTACTAAGTAAGTGTAAAGAACACTTTCTGATGAAATGGATCAGTTCCTTTTAACCGTTGTATAGTAAGGATAAAACACTAACTTGATGTGTATTCAATTTCAATTGTTTCATATTTTTTAATTGCCAAGAAAATAAACAGTTTTTGTACAAAAAAGAACACTTTGCATGCATTTTATAAGCCTATAATTAAGCCATTCTTCCCATAAGTTATTTCTTGTCAACTGTGTGTACAAGCATTGATAATGTCATGGTAACAGGAAAAATGATGGGGATAAGTGATGCTGTAGTTGTGATGAATCTTACTACATGGGGTTTTGTGTTGTGGAATGTGTTTACAGGAGTTATATGGAAGGATTTGGTGCTTTGGACTGGAAAAATCTTGCAGTGTTGTAAACAGAAATAGATGGGTTATTTGGTGAGTGTTTGAAATGTTATCATCAAGAGAATTGTGGAAATTGAAAGCTTGGTTCATGCAATTTTAAAAGGTAAAGTGAGGAACGTATTGGAAATAGGCTCCTAGCAGAATCATGAGTTGTATTCTATTCATTCTCAAAGAGTTTCATCAAGGTTGAACTTAAAAGTCATGGCCTTGTGTGCTTACAAAAAAAAAAAAAAAAGCTACAAGAGGGCCTACACCTATTAAATTCTCAAAAAAAATAAGGGTTATACCATTTATCTGGTGCTAACTTTACTCTCTGTTGGAGAATCTGCTTCTCTTTTCCAGATAGACGCAGATCCTAAGGAGAGAACCATCCTATCATACCTCAAAAGAGCCCCAGCTGAAACTAAGAATAATTGGCGAAATAAGCAAGGGTGCTGTTTTCTTGGTGAACCTGGTACAAGCACAAGGGTGAAGGAGATCGACACAGAGAACAATCAACTCCTACCAAATGGGATATCCAGAGACACAGAGGCTCCCAAGACCTCATCACTGAAACAGACGCAAAATGAACCCAACATAGCTCAGGGAAATTCTGCAGAAGAAGTAGGGGAAAGAATGTGAGAGCCACACGTTGGGTCATGATACGCAGAGACATTTCCTCCTACCCATAACTGTGGCATAACTCCACAATGCATGACCCATATACCTCAACAAGGAGGGCCAGGGGTAGGGGGTATGGTACCAACTTGACTGTATTCACTGAGTACAAAATTAATTAATAAAAAACAAAATAAAATAAAACAGTGATCAGAAGATATGAAAGATGTAGCATTAATCATAGAAAGAATTGACCTACTAGAGGAGGACCCTTGGACCCACCCACAGAGACACTTCCTCCAGCTAGGAGGATGGAGATCCAAATAACAAGCTTTAATAAAGTCCTGAAGGTATTGGGGAACAACCACTCATGCTACCACATTCTGCCCTTGGCCCCCTGTAGATTTATATCCATCTCAAGCTGAAATTTGTGTTCAGTCCAACATCAAAGGTCCTCATAGGCTTTAAGAACTTAAGAATGTTCTGAAGTCCTATGTCTAATCTGAAATTTAAGACTGTCACTTAGCTTAGAGTGCTGTAAAATGAAACAGTTCATATAATTTCTTTTTTTTTTTTTTTGGTTTTTCAACATATAAAGGCACAGATTAAAATCCTTCAACTCCCATAAGGCCTATCAAGGGGAGAGTAGAAGAATTCAAACACAATAACCATTGAACAAATATCATACATCTTCTGTTCAAGTCTGATATCATAACCAAAGACTGACATTCTCTGTATTTTCCAATTCTGCCCCTCCAGCTGGGCTGAATAGCCAGGGAAAACTTTTATCCTGAGCCGACAGTGCACCATAATAGTGCTTGCACAGTACTTATATATCCAAACCCTCTTCTGGTCTCCAAGCATGCCACAGTCCATGTTCCAATATTTTTGCCAGCTTCTTCCTTAGGGTCATCATGTCCTACCAGTATGCAGCATCTCAGCAGAGGCTCCTGGAACCATGTGCATTTTATGACCACTCCATGAAAACTCATGCTTCCAAAATCAATATCAGTTGTGTAGGACACAAACACATTTTTTAATTCTTTAAATTTTTTTATTAGAGAGATTGTGGGAGAGAGAGAGAGAGAGAGAGAGAGAGAGAGAGAGAGAAAATTGGTGCACCATGGCTTACAGTCACTGCAAACGAACTCCAGAAGCATGTAGCACTTTATGTGTCTGGTATACATATATACTGGTTATTCAAATCTGGGTCCTTATGTCTAGCAGGCAAGCATGCTTTAATTGGTAAGCCATTCTGCCAGGCACCACAGCCATATTCAGGGACAAAATTAATTTTTGAGCTGAAGAGCAAGTTCATTCCTTTCACTCAACTCCTTATGAAAGAGTTTGCAATTGTACCATTCAGACTTACCTCAGGCATGCTCTCCATTGTTTTATTGTAAAATAGTTGGATATCTTCTTTAAGAGTGCTAATGTGTTTGACAATAGCAGCTTCAGTACACTAAAACCAATCTCTGTGCCAGAAGATTTTAAACTTGTTTGAATTGCCCCATCTTAAAATTTTATACCTCTTAAGTCCTAAATCCTTAGCCAAGTATATCAGTCCATTACAAATTTAACCTTGATCAACTTCTCTGGGCATGTGCTGCACAACTTGCCAGCACTTATGCCAGTAGCCCAGTTATAACAAGTCTTTCTGTACTAGGTCCTTTCCCTTAGAAAATTCATAAGCCAAGCTTTCAAATACAACTCTGTCAGCAATTAGCATTTTCAAACTCTCACAAGAATAGTCCAGAAGACATCTTCAGTTGAATCTCCTCCTTTCTTCACTTCAGTCCTGACAGAGACAACCTCATTCTGAGCTGTACACACAGTGTCAAGAGCAGAGTTATGCTTAATAGCACATGGGTTAAAATAAGAAGGCTACATGACAACGCAGGACAACAATGACCACAATATAGTAAGAATGAAAGGAAATCAGTGTTTCAAATTATAATCACTCTGGTTCCACAACACCTTGTATAGGTGATAATAAAAGGGTAAAGAGGCCATTGTTCTCAGATGAAAGTACCCTGATTCTAACCTTCTCAATGAATTTGTGTACATCATGTCATTGGTATGTGGATTTTTTTGCTCTTTTCTGGGGGGTACATGATCTCCTTAATCTCCACTCATGTCCACTGGTTTGCCTTCTGGCCTACACTCAGGGCTCGGCTTTTGATGAAGCACAATTACAAAGTGTAGGCCTCAAAGGAGCTCAGCTAATGCTCCTCTCCTTCACTCCAGTTAGAGCTTAGCCTCCAGACACTTAACACCCTTGAATTGCCACTGAAAACACCTTCCAAGAGAAAAGCAGCCATAGCTTACCTTCACAGATATATCTGGGCAATCAAGTCTAACAATAGTAGTTTGGGCTTTGTGGAGTTGGTGCTCTTGGTGTAAAGCAAACAAATAAATACTCAATACTTCTTGTTTTTCTAGCTTCTTTTCACAAAGGATTTATGACAATGATTCCAGTTTTCAAGGATTTTCCTATTCTCATATCATTGCATTCTTTTAGGGCCAAGAAAAAATTGCCAATTGAAATAGGCATTCCGCAGGAAATATCGAGTAATTGCTACTTTTAGTAAACAACAATGAATGCATATATTCTATGTCTTGCATCTTTCTTTATTCTCATCATGAAAAAATATTTACTTAGTAGACACCAGGAAAATTATTATCCAGATACCAGAGCACAAGAAAAGCAAAAATTGACAGATTTTACAGGCACTAGAAAGAACTTCTTCCTGTGATCTCATTTTCATACAGGGCACCAGGACTTGCTCCATTATCTTCCCTTGGCCTTATCTTTTTGGTTTATATGGGATACACTTTCATCATGGGCTATCTGTTATTCTATCATCAAAGTATGTTCACATTTTGATGAAGAGGGACATTAAATGGCAGTGAACTCAGCTTCACGTTGTCTGCAGAAGACATTTGAACAATAGCAGCTTGTAGAAGGAAAGTGTTCATTGTGGCTCACAGACTCAAGAGGGGAACTCCATGAAAGCATGGGAAAACAATGATATGAGCAGTGGGTGGACATCACCTCTTGGCCAACATGAGGTGGACAACTGCAACAGGACAGTGTGTCATACACTGGGAAGGGGAAGCTGGCTATACCACCCACAAGCTCACCCCCAATAATACACCACCTTCAGGAGGATCCAATTCCCAAATTTCCACCTGCTAGAGATCTAGCATTCAAAGGACATAAGTTTATGGGGTCATCTGAATCAAACTACCACATTCCACCTCTGGCACCCACAAACTGATAATCATCCATGATTAAAATGCAGTGCATTAAGTGAAACTTTAAAAAGTCCCCATAGTTTTTATCAATCTCAGTGATGTTGCAATAGCCTGAATGTCCAATATTTTTAAAACTGGGACATAATACCAAGCATAAAAATGTAAGTATAATGGCACAGAATAAACATCTACACTTCAAGAAATCACATTGCACATAATAAAGAAATGTTGAATCAATGCAAGTGTTTAAAAATACATGACCACCATCACACACTGTAGCTCCAAGTCTGACAACTCTAATCAGTGACAAGTCTCCAATTCCAATAATTCTAGCTAGTGACAAGTCTCCAAGTCCAATAAGTCTAAACAGTGACAAGCCTCCAGAGTTCAAATTCCACCCCTCCCACTAGGATACTCACAGTCTTGAAACATTTCTTCTGGTGCTGTAACCACTCCTTGCCAGCCATCCCATACTCATGTATCTCAATTGGGTCTCTACTGCAAGTCATGGTTCATCTTTATGGTTCCAGCAGGTCACCATACAGGTAATTCAGCAAGCTTCCCTCACAATGCCCTTGGCCATTTCCAAAAAAATAACAAAGAACGCGCCACAGATTCAAAGACCATCTCTTTCCTATATTTGCTGTACTCCATTGTGTCAGATAAAGTGACAATTTGTTAATCCAGGGAGGATTATAAAGCAAACTTTGAAGATCAGGACACTCCTTCTGCATTCAGGCCCCTTCTAAAGTTTCTGCATTCTTTCTTATTTCCTAATGCAGAACAGCTGGCTCAATCTCAATGGCTGTCATCTCTCAAAATATTGCAGATGAATGTGCAGCAGTTTATACTGAAATTTTTCTTATTTCTCTTTGCCATATCCTTCTACTCATTCCAGTCCATTCGATGTAAGGCAACCCTGCACAATTTCTCAGGACATACACATAAAAACAAGCCTTTCACACAAAAATGTTTCTTGCCAAGTCCAGCAAAAACTCAAGCTCTTTTTCATTCTCATAAGGAAACCTTACAGTCCATAGTTCTTACTGGATTCTGATATTTCAACTATGTATAGTCCATAAAACTGTACTTGCAGCACTTCAAGATGTCACTTAGGACAAGGTTTGCAATCATTCCACACTCCTCCCTCAAATCTGTCCCAAATTTCCAAATTTCAGTTACGTTTCTAGCATCAGTGACCCAGTTATTGGTCAGAATTTTACTGTGGCAGTCAGCCTTCACTAGCTGGAAGAAAGCACCCAACTAAGAGCAGCTTGCTATAATACATATGACACAAGCCACCCTTAACAATACATCACCTCCATGAGGAAACAAATCCCAAATTTCCACCACCTGGGGATCTTGCATCTAGAACACACAAGTTTATAGGGGATACCTGAACCTAACCACCACACATGAGTTCAAGGCTCTTAGAAAAAAGGAAAAAGGCTTTAAACTGGCAGCATTTTGTAAGAGATTTAGGGCCCATAGATTCATATAATATGGTGGATCACAATTTGTTGGAAACCTGCCATTACATCAAGTACATTTCCTGCATCGGGTCTTAGGTGATGAAGATCCTGGCATCATCAAAGAGATGTAAAATCCCATCCCCAAAATGTCTTTACACCTAAAGAACCAGCACCTAAGCCTCTTCCTTAGCAGGGTAGTGGAGTATTAAGAAGGAAGGTTAATCTTAATCAAGAATATATGAGGCAGGGGGAACATGCTTTCACATTCAAACCTCCCCACTTCCTCGCTGGACTCCAAAGCCCCATAATACAATCTCAATGTCACTGGGTGTGGTGGTGCATGCATTTAATCCCAGTACATGGGAGGCAGATATAGGAGGATCTTCAAACTTGTTTGATATACTACATCTTAGCACACTGTATTCTTAGCAACTTGTACCTGCTATCAATCAGAGAGTGCCCATTCCTAGAAGTGATCCTCTGTAATTTCCTGTGCATCACTTCCTGATGAAAGTCCCTGAATTTCCAATCTGTCCCAGATACTTGGCTGGTCAAAACCTGGGGAAAATTCTGTCCCCACCCATGAGCTATGCATGGTAGCCTTTTCACAGACCTGATATATCTATAGCCTCTACCACTCTACACTGCAAACCATGTTGTCAGAGGGATGTAGGGAGCGAGTGTACCTATGGTGGCTGGGGCATGGGGCTGTTGTTACATGGGAGAAATTCTGGAAGGGAGCCATATGTGCAACAGATCAAGGAAGGTATTGGGGCAAATGATCATGTAAGATAGCTATGGGTTTATGAGAGATAAATTAAGAGGATACAAGGACTCCTGTCAATCATAAGAGACTAGGTAAGGAACTCTATGTTTCCTGCAGTGAGCAAATAGTGAGGGCAGTAGGGAAAGAGCAAGGGGAATGAAGGGGGCATTAAGGGTCCAGTGTGTAATTCCTGAGAGAGCCAGCGCTATGTGCAAGAATTTGGAGGATTTGGGAAGAGGATTTGTGCAAAGTAGCTATGTGTGTATGGATAGATAGTTTTAAGCGCACACAGGATTACTATTGATTAGAAGGTGGTTGGCACGGCGCTTTTTTCAGTAGAGCAAAGAAGTCAGTGAAGGAAGAGGAATTGTTTAAGGGGAGGGAGGGTCCACAAAGGGTGTTGCTACCTTTGCATCATGAGAGTGTCAGACAGGGAGTGGTGTGTGCAATAGACTGAGCAATGGATAGGGCATGGGACCCTGTGTGTGAGTGCAGTGATCAATTCCAAAGCCTAGACATACTGACCCAAGAACAAAGGTTTCCTAGAAACCTAGACCTACTGGCAATGAGGACCTCCTGTGACCAGAAGTGGTCTTCCATCACTTCCTGGGCATCACTTCCTGCGTGCAGGGGAAGGTCTCAGTCACAGTATTTCCATGGCATGGGCACAAAGCACTTTCCAGACACTTGGCCCCTGAGACCTAAGAGTGGTCTGTAGAGGAGGTAAGAAAAACTCATTTTCTACTTAAAGAACAGGTACTTCTCGCAGTCCAAGGTACTTCTCTAGGTCCTACTCCTGGTTAATGGGCTGGCTTTCCCGAGGCAGGGAGTGACACAGAATCTAGCTCTTCAGATTTCTTGGAGGGCACCTGGAACTAGAGAAGAAGCCAGACAAGACAGGTGGAAGAGTCAGAGACCATAGTTAAGATAAACTTTGGTGCCGCTGTGATCAGAAGTAGAACATGTGTGAGCAAGGTTGTGTGCACACTGAGTTCCACACTGTTGTCCCAGGCGAGGCTTCCCTGGGAAGACACTGGGGAACATTAGAGCTGCCTGAATTCATTGCTGTCCCCCTTGCCCTGGGGAGTTTTGGAGATAAGGAACCCTAAACCTCCCTCCCTAAAATGTGAAAATACACTAAGATCTTGTTTAGAGGGGGACGAATGAGCATACATGGCTTGTTGGTAAATATTCTCACAGGGTCTGTGACTGAATGCACCACAGTTGGAGGTTATAGTGAGACAATGACACCTTAGAGGTAGTTCCTTTCGTAATGGGCTTGCCTAGCATGGATGAAGCTCTGCCTTCACTACACAGAATATTATTGGAAAAGCAGATATGAGGTACACTCACTCTTCCTAACACTGGTGAGATGGGAGCTATAGTTAGATGTTCAAGTGGAGCATTGCCTATACACTAACTTTGAGAGCACACTGGGTTGCGTGAGAACCTGTGTCTAAAGAACATATATAAAAGTGTGAATGAATATATCTACATATCAACTTTATTTTAGAAGCAGGAAGGTTTTGCAATTCAGACAAGCCTAGGGACTGTAGGAGAGAGAGATGAATGTGGGCAATGTGTATGTTTTATCAAAAGTTTATCAAAGAACAATATGTACATGTACAAATTATCACACTGAAAACAAAGTTTTATACTTTTATTTGATTATTTTTATTAGATATGGATGTATTTAGTATGTAAACAGCACATGTTGGTACCATCTGTTCCCTCCATCCATCCTTCCCTTTTTCTAAAGAAGCCTTCCTCATTTGGGCTTCAGGTCAACCCCATGAGGATTGTGGGTAATTCAGGTGCTCTCTGTAAGGTTCAGTTGACGGTTCCACATTTCTTTCTGATTTCCAGCATATAGGATTCTATGGTTCCAGTTCAGTTTGGGTTCAGATTTTGTGTGCCCCCCAATCTTTCTCTTCCCCTAAGCCCTACCCTCCCTATTGTCCAATCCTCAAGATGCTATTCAGTTATGAAACCAACTTGGGCTGATCCAGGCTAGGAACTGCAGATGAGTGAGACATTGCAATGGTTATCTTTCTGTGATTGTGTGAATTCACTTAAAATGATCTATTCCAGGTTTTCCCATTTCTGTACAATTTTCAATGTGCCATTTTTTTCTTACTGCTGAGAACTCCATTGTGTAGATTAACCACATTTTGGTTAACCATTCATCCAATGATGGACACCTGATTTGATTCCAGTTTTTAGCTAATATGAATTCAGCAGCTATAAACATGTTTGAGCAAATATTTCTGAACTGAGATGTGGAGATTTTAGGGTAAATACCCAGTAATGGAATAACAGGGTCTATTGGTAACTCTATATTCATCCTTCTCCAAATTGTTTTCCATAGTGTTTGTACCAACTTACATTTCCATGAGCAGTGAATCAGGGTCCCTATTTCTCCACAGCCTTGCCAACATTTCTTTTCATTCGATTTTTTAATGTTTGCTATCCTTACTGGTTTGAGGTGAAACCTCATAGTTGTTTTAATTTGCATTTCCTTAATGGTTTGGGATGTTGAACATCTTCTCAAGTGTGTTTTAGCCATTTGTAATTCTTCCTCTGATAACTCCCTATTTAGTTCTCTGACCCACTTTTGGAGTGGATTGTTTTTTTATTGTTTAGTTTTTTGAGTTCTTTATGGATTCTAGATATTAGGCTTCTGTCAGTGGTATAGCTGGTAAAGATTTTTTTCCAATTCAGTGAGTAATCTATTGGCTCTGCTTATGGTATGCTTCGAGAAATCCATTTGGTTGAGTGCTTGTTTAATTTCCTTGGCTACTGGGGTTTTGTTCAGGAAGTCCTTTCCCAGTGTGATATATTGAAGAGTGCTTCCTATTTTATCTTCCACTAAGTGAAGAGTTTCAGGTCTTATATTGAGAGCTTTAATACATTTGGATTTGATTTTTGTGTATGGTGAAATGAGTGGCTCTAATTTCATTTTTCTACATATGGTTTTCCAATTTGTCCAATACCATTTGTTGAAAATGCTGTCTTTTCTCCAATCTACATTATTGGCACCTTTGTCAAAGATCAAGCAGCTGTAGTTTCTTGCCCTAAAGTCTTGATCTTCAATTCTCTTCTATTGATATGTTTCTTTTTTCATTCCTGTACTATGCTGTTTTTGTCACTATGGCTATGTAATATAGCTTTAGATTAGGTATGCTGATACCAGCCATGTTGTTTCTTTTGCTCAGTATATGATTGGATTTCTGAGGCCTTCTGCCATTCCATATGACTGAGATCAATTTTTTCACTCTCAGTGAAGAATGATGCTGCAATTTTTATTGGTATTATGTTAAATCTGTATATTGCTTTTGATAGAATTGCCATTTTCACAATATAAATTATACCTATCCAGGAGCATGGGAGGTCCTTCCATCTTCTTATGTCCTCCTCTGTTTCTTTCATGAGTGTTTTTATGTTTACACTATATAGTCTCACTCCATACTTTCTCTGTATATTTTTGCTTTGCATATAGAAATGCTATTTATTTTGTGCATTGATTTTGTGCCCTGCCACATTGCTGAAGGAATTTTCACCTTTAGAAGTTTTGGGATGCCTTAATATATGGTCAGTTTTGGAGAAGATTCTGTGGGTTGCTGAGAAGAATGTGCATACTCTAGAGTTGGGGTGGAAAGTTCTATAGATATTCATTAGGTATAGTTGATCTATGATGTTGTTGAGCTCTATTATTTCCCTGTTGATTTTCTGCTTGAATAATCTGTCTATTGATGATAGTGGAGTACTGAAGTCTCCATCAATGATGGTATTGGTGCTTATTTCTGTTTTATTTTGAGTAGATTTTGTTTTATAAACTGTGGTGATCCTGTGTTTGGGGCATATATATTTATGATTGTGATGTGCTAATGTTGAGTCATTCCCTTGATGAGAAAGAAGTGGCCTTCTTTGTCCTTTTTTATTACTTTTGAAGTCTATTTTTATCAGATATTAATATAGCAACACCTACTTGTTTTATTATTTCCATTTTCTTGGAATATCATTTTCCAACCTTTCACCCTGAGGAGGTGTCTATCTTTACTGGTGATGTGGGTTCCTTGTTGGCTCCTGAGATTGGTTGTTTGACTGTTCTGTATGAAGTATTCCCTCAAGTATTCTCTTTAGGTTTGCCTTTGTGTTCATATAATTAGAGAGTTGACTTTTTTTCATGCAAAGTTTTTCTTTCACCATCTATTATGAGGCATACTTTTGCTGGGTAAAGTATCTTGGGTTGGAAGCCATAGGTTTTCAGACTTTGAAGTGTTCCATTCCAGAGCCTTCTGGCTTTGAGGGTTTCCATTGAGAAATCTGATGTTATTCTAAAGGGAGCGCCTTTGTATGTTGTGAATTGCTTCTCTCTTCTTGCTTTTAACACTTTATCTTTGTTTGCAGTGTTAAGGGTTTTAACTATGATGTGTCTTGGAGAGTTTCTTCTTTGGCCCTACCTGGTTGGTTTTCTGTGGTGTTCTTGTATGTGCATGGGCCTCTCTTTTGTAACATTCATAAAATTTTCTTCAATAATTGTGTTGTGTATTTTTTTTATGCCTCTCGTCTGGATTTCATCTCCTTTTGGTATACACATGATCTGGATTTTTGGTAATTTTAGTTTCCCACAGTTCCCTTGTATTCTGTTCACTTGATTTTTTGAACTTGGCAAAGTTTTTGGCCTCCCAATCAATTTCTTCTGTCTTATTTTCCAGGTCAATGGTTCTGTCATCCACATGAGTAACTCTGTTGATGAGTGGTTCTAGAGAGCTTTTCATCAATTTTATTTGATTTTTGTTTTCTGTTGTGTCATTTTGTATAATGTCCATCTCATTTTTATGGCATGATTTCACTTTGAATTTTGATTTTCTTGATGCTTCCTGTTGTTCATTCTTCCATTTGATCAGGTCTTCATTAAGGTTAATTAACCAGTTATTGAGGTCTTCCATTTTTTATACTTATGTATATAGGGTGAATACAGCCATGATAGTTCAATTATTACCCTTCTCCCAGTTGTCCCCCCCCCTGCAGATTGTGGGGGTTGCATTCTGGGGGTGGCCTTCATTTACTGGGGAGAGACAATGACTGTGCATAATGACCCACCTTATCACTCTAACAAGCTTCCCGCTCCTTCGTGAAATTTCCCGAGCCATATTGGGTTCATTTTAGCTCTATTTCAGTGAGGAGAGGCGTTGGGAGTCTCTGTGTCTCTGGATATCTGATTTGGTATGAGTTGAGTTTTCTCTGTGTCTGTGTCCTTCACCCTTGTGCTGATACCAGATTCTCTGAGAAAGCATCTCTTGCTCATTACCCCACTAACTATATAGCTCCAGCTGGTGTCCTGCTGGGGTACGATGGGCTGATTCTTTCCTCCAGTTCTGTGTCCATCTGAAAAAGAGAAATAATTTCTCCAGTGGAGAGTGAGGTCAGTTCAAGATACATGGATACCCATTAGTATTTTAGTGATAATTTAATAGGCACAGGTCTTCTTGCAGCCCAGTATTGTTAGGAGCTTGATATTGAAGAGTGGGCTCATTTTTGGATATGGTTCTGACTTGTTTCCCCATTCCCAGTTTGAGTTCTGTTCCACTTAGTGGATCCATTAGCCAGGACAACAGCAGTTGGTAACCCCCCATGGCTGTGTGCCACTATTTCACTTCTGTGATCAACACGTCAGGTTGATTGCTGTTGAGTAGCTCAGACCACAAGTTGCATAGACAGATTTTGGTCATTTTCCCCCAGTCGCTCATGTAGCACTTTCCAGTTCTTCACTTACCTTCAATTTTTTCATATTGTTCAGGGGGTTCAAACATTATTTTCAAGCAAGTTATGCCTGCTGTCAAAAGATGAAAGCTCTAGGAGACGATTTTGTTCAATTTCATTGATTTAGGGTCTTTGATAGTTTGCTTCAAGTTCAGTGTTTTTTTTTTTTTTTCTTTTTCAGGGTCTCATTGGTTGTTGTGTTTTCATTTTGGCAATGAATTTTTGTTCATTTCTCTATGGTTTTATTGGAGCCTTCCATTGTAGGACTAGGCATCCTTGGTGGGGATCGCTTAGTTTTCTGACATTCATTGGCTTTTTTACATTGCTGTTTACCCATTTTAGGAAGACTATTTTATTGAGGAGGAAGCAAATTTTTGTCCTTTGGCCCATTCTTCCTCTGACTTAGGTGATCAGGGATGTTGGTAACTAGTGGCCAGTCAGGATAACAGAACAAAAGGTCTCATTCCACAGCTCTCAGAGGTACCACACCTCTCCAAGCAAGACACAATAAGACATATGAGTAACAGGGGACTGGGAGGAGCAAGGGAAAAGTAATATATACATACTGCAGCTCCCTCCAGCAAACAGATCAACACAGGCAACATAACCTGGGGAGGTGGGAGGAGCCCATATACAGGGATCAGACCTACTTTCTCCAGAAAGCTGTGCCTCCCCACTCACTGCCTGCTCATGGAATTGAAACTGGGGAGGTGTGAGGAGTCAGGAATTGGGTCTGGCCTACTCTCTCCACACCGCAAGCCTTCCCACACATGATCCATGCTGATAGCAATTGATTTTCTGGTGAACACTGAAAAAGGAAACAATGAAAATTTAAAATAGAATGTTTGACGAGGTTACTAATGTTATAAGGGTGGAATGCCAATGGCATCCTTGGCAGCTTAGAAATTCCACAAAGTTTCATGCAAGACTTTGTTAGTGTATGAGATGTTCACTCATTACATGAGAGGGGTCTGAAAGGGAGGCAGGCTTGGCATAGCCAAGTTATAAAACCAAAGCCGACCCCTTACACCTGAAAAGATTGAATTATGGGACATTTGGTGATGATGAGGGAGGGGAATCCTGAGAGAACACAGACATTTAGAAGACAGGTCCTGTTGCTACCATGGACATGATGTTAGAATTAGACACAATCACTTTCCATGGCTATTCTGCCACATAGACAAGGGAAAAGCTGGCCCTTTCAGCATGCCCCAATTTCTTCAATTCCTTCTGGAGGGAGATATCCTCATTCTAAGGTTTCCAGACAGTATCCAGAGCATGGTGGTACTGAACAGCAATTGGTGTCAAAGGAAGAATAGAAAGGGACATCTTCGAAACACAGTGTTCATGAAGAATGAAAAATCTTGACAGAATTATAAGCAGCCTGTAAACTTTGTTAAAGAAGTGTACTGAATCTTCCCAAAGCTATCCTCCCATGGGCCCCAGGAAATGTTGATAGGATGAGTGTTTTTCCTCAATGAAAGTGGCAGGACTCCTACACTTGAAGACAGGGAGTCTCAAAGTACCTTATCAGTCAGTGCCTACAGGGTGATGAGAAGCAGTGTGGGTTGGTGGGGAGAAGATCAGAGTTTGTTCATATAGCACTGCACTCATGGAAATCAGGGAAAGGCAAGGTAGGAAAGGTGGAAAGCAAAGGCTACCTAACTGCTGAATGGATTCATTGTGTCTCATTTTCCAGATGCAGGTAATGCTTTCACCTGCTCTCTTTCCAACTTTCCTGCCAGCTGCCATCCCTGGTCATACTCATCATGCCCAGATGAAAGAAGAGTAAGACATATGCTCAAGAGCAAAGTGACCAAAACAGAGTTCAGCCCCAGGAGCTAAAAGATGCTCTGGGCAGGGCAGCAGAAGAAGGAGAGTCACCCTCCTGCTCTACACATGCTTGTGGAGATGCTCGTGCCAGCACATCTACTGCTGGCTTCCCATACATGTCCCAGTCACCTGTACCTCCCACTGATGCTGGTACAGGCAATACCCTCAGAAGGTCTGGTAAATGGACCAAGGGCCCAGTCACCTCCAGGGTCAAATCCTTTGGGTTTTGCTCCTCCGGTGAAGAACCAAAGAATGATCCTCTATGGAGCAAGACCAAATAGCTGATGGATTACATGCTCTCCAAGTACAAAACGAGTGAACCCTTGATGAGGGGAGAAATGGTGACAGTCTTCAACAAAAGTTTCAAGGAACAATTCCACCAGATCCTCGAGAAAGCCTGTCATTTCTTGGATGTGGTGCTTGGCATTGAGTTGGAAGACGTGCAGCCCAGTGACAAGATGTTCAAGCTTGTCAGCAAGCTACATTCAAGGTTGAAAGGAGTGACTACAGCCAGCTGGGAATGCCCAACATGGCTACTCCTGAATCAACTAGGCATCTACTATGGGATCCCACACATCATCCCTGGGTATGCCAGGAAGGTCATCACCCATGACCTAGTGCAGAGGTACAAGGAGTACCACCACGTTCCTCATACTGACCCACTCACCTATGAATTTCTGTGGGGCTCACAAGCTTATACTGCAGAGTGTATGGACAAATCCTGGGTTTTGTGGCCAAGTACAACGAATACATCTCCTGCTGCGATTCACGCCCCCTATGAAGATGCCTTGTGGGAAGAGGAAGAAAAACTAAAGCTGAGTGTGCAGCCAAGGGTGGTACAAAAGACAAGGCCAAGGAACATTCTAAGGGCAAGTCCAGCTGCCCTAAGAAGAAGTGAGACCTGACTTACCCTTTCCTTTTGTTATTGAACCAGATTTCTGGATTGGACTTGTTACTCATGAATACAATTTTAAAATAAATTTTCTGGATTGTGTTAGCAAAGTCTTTCTTGCGGTTCAGAATACAAATAGATACGTCACAATTAAATTCTTTTTGAGGAATCCAAAGTGTTCTTTTTGTGAAAGGTTCATTTCAGTTTTATATTTAGACTTTGTGGTTGGTAGGAAAATAATGTTATCTGAAAGTTGTTAAGGTCTTTAATTTAGCCATGCAGTGTTTCCTAAGGGATGTAAAATGTGACTATGTTTTCTTCTGTTATTAAAGAATAATGAGAAATTAAATGATCATGCAGTCAAATTCCTTGATGATAGTTCGCCATTATCCACACATGAATTCAACCTCTGTTCTGAGAAGTCTTCAGATTTGGCTCTGGTAATGTTCCAATAAGGTTATTCAGGTCCATTCTGTGAACGTCATTTTCAGTTTGATGGAATGTACTTCCAAATCTGGAACAAGTGGTGCATGGAAGGTGACAGATCCAGAGTGTTCCCATAATGGCATTTAAATCTAGTGCCCATTCACAGACCCACAAAGAGAGAAATACCACCATCAGCATCCCAACTGAACACCTCATGCAGAGCTCATACACTCTGAATACTTAGGCTTGATTTCAGATCCTCCTCCAAACACATCTTAGGACTGGAAATTAGGATCGAGCCACAGTGACAGCCCCTGCCAGGCAGCTAGAAATCTGCTAAGTTGTAGGTTTAAACCAACTCCAGAATGTATTGGGGGACATCCATTCAAACTACAACACTCCCTTTGCCTAGATTTATAGGTGCTATCAGTGTGGAAGAAGGGAATATATGGTTTGTTTCCAAAGGATTCAACACATGTCATTGTAGGTTAAGTTCTGGATATTTTATCTTCCAGTATGAAAAGGCTTTCCAATGAACATTTAATTTTTATTTGTGATATATGATGTACAAATCTGTAGCATTTTCAAATGGATATTAAGAAATATAATCCAAATAAAAGTAAAAACACTGAAAATTACTTTATAAATAAATTTCTTAGAAAATAAAAAAGCACAAATGTCTCATTAACAGAGCCCTAAACATCGCTGGCAGAGGGCACTACTGGCTGGCAATATCTCAGTATTTGTAGCTGATAATGAGTCCAGTCACAATAGAGTGCTTCAGATTATGAGAAAATGCAAAGGACAGATCCAAACGCTTTGGAAGTAAAGGTAACAGGATAGATCTTGACCATCCTTAACTATATTGGGAGTTTGGGGCCCGCCTGACATACATGAGAACTCAGGTACTAAAATGAGTTAGAGAATGAGTATTTTCATGTTCATGTGATAATCTTGAACAGGTTCCACAGCTTTTTTGCGTTCACATGTGTAATAGCTATAATGGATAGGGGAGGGTGTTATGGGGCCACTCTCATTCCTGAGGAGGTAAGGACATTCCTTTAGTGGTCCCTAGGGTTTGGGGAAAATCTTCCTCTTCCATGGCTCAGCCACCAGTACTTGGAGTGGAGTATTAGGGGTTCAGTTTGACTGCAGGGTTAAATAAGGGTAATGTGATCTACATAGGATCATATTATTACATTACAACACAGTGCAACATAAATTTTTGAAACAGTGAAAAATATCCTAAAGGAAAATAACAAAAATACATCAAAAAATTAAGCTGTATATCTCAAATAATATAGGGGAAATAGATAGGGAAAATTTCACTATGATAACCCTAGTTTGGTAAAATGAATAAAGTATGTTTTAGAATAAATTACCAGTTTGAAATTGTTAAGCACGTTTTCAGTGATCTTTTGGTTCAATGAAAACTTGTGCCTTGTGAACATTGTATGTATTTTATAGGCTTATAGACTCATAGAAAACATTGCTATTTCAAGGAGAGTAGAGAAGTACCACATGTGAGTATAATTAATGGGGTACAAACAGTTTCAAAGGAGGCTAAAGGCACATTAGCAGGGTATTCAGACTGATCAGAATAGGTATATGTGGGTGCTTTGAGTGCAGCTCTTATGGAAATCAGGTAAGGGGGGAGTCAAGTCATGGGCAAAGCCCAAGGCACTCCAAACTGAAGAAGTTAAAATATCTCTATTTTCTGATGCAGGTATCCCAGTGACATATTCTATTAACCAAACACCATTATCACATAAATAAATTTCCTCATCAGGGCCAGGGAAAATAATAACTTACCTAAACATGAGAAGGTGAGCTAAGTCAATCATCATATTCAAGAACTCAAGGAATTTCTGAGCAATGCATCTTTCCTTCAGTACACTAAGGGAACTATATGTATAAATAACACTGCTAAAAGTGTTGCACATACAGTATGTGAAAAAGGGGTCAAGGGCCCAGAGGTAAGGAAGGGCCAGTTCCTCCAGGACTCCACCCTCAAATGAAACATTAGAGAATCATATTCTAAAGAGCTGATCAGAGATACTGGTGGATTACCTGGTCTGTGAATACAAACTGATGTGTCCTTTGATGACGAAGAGTGTCTTGAAATCAGATCATGGAGCAACTCCCTCAGATAATCAAGATAGCCTCCCCTCACTTGTAAGCAGCTCTTGGCCTTAAGTTTAAAGTAATCCAGCCGAACTATAAATCCTACATGCTTATCAGCAAAATAGAGTTAGGGGATATTGGCAGCAACTGCAGCCACCTTAGCTTTCCCAAGTCTTGGCTTATGATGCCTCTCCAGTGTGTGTGTGTGTGTGTGTGTGTGTGTGTGAGAGACAGAGAGAGAGAGAGAGAGAGAGAGAGAGAGAGAGAGAGAGAGAGAGAGAAAGACTTTCAAAATAGGAACTGTGACTGTTAGGCAAAATCTGGCAATTTCTGTCTTTGTCCTGGATCTAGGAGGGAATGCTACGAACTTCTTACCCATGAGCTACTGCAGCAGATGGTCCTCTTTCAGGTTTCCAACACACATTGATAAGCCACAGTAAGAGCTTCTGTGATTCCTGAATCCTGTGGAAAATACTCCAAGCTGAAAGGTGTGTTTGTTTCTGCAAGGGACATGAGCCCTTGCAATATGCCACTTCATCATTGTGTGAATAGGTTTTGAGGGAATTAGAGAAAACAGAGTACCTTCAAGCTAATTTCTGCCAGCAAGTCCTACCAGAGGTATGCAGGCAAGGAAAGGACTCTTACCATTAGTGAGGAGAACATTTCCATTTCACAATCAAAAAGCTGTAGTAAGCTCTACTGTTCAATGTGCTGGCTTGCCATAGAGAAAGGGTTAGGTGGAATTTGACTGTGCATGTCTCCTAGTAGCAAGTGTCCTTGTCATTAGAAAGGAGACCTGACTAGAGATGATGTGTCCTAGTTCACCACTAAAGACACGTTTTGGGCCCTGTGTGATTATCCGTGTCTCTCTAAACAAGCGTATATGAACCCACAGCCAGTTCCAGCACTTTACTCTCAGAGGTTTAGAGGGATACGGGGTAGGAAGTGTAGGGAGCGAATCATTCAGAACTTAAGATGGCTCCACAAAAACCCTCACCATGGCTAGCATTCTACAAGATATAACTAACAATAAATGGGGAGAGGGACCATCTGGGCATAAGGTAGGAAAATCTTAAATTTAAAATCATAGCCTCTAGCCAATAAAACCCCAGGCCCAGAGTTGGGTTGTCCACCACAGTGAACTGTTTGCAAGGACACCTATGTGGTCCACAGGACAATGCGGGCCATTGCCAAAACATTTGGTTTCCTGCCAGAGCTAAAAGGTAAGATCCTATTGATGAAGACCCCACTGGCTGAGCTCACATAACATCACAATATCATGGTGGAACCAAAAGGTAACTAGCTCCCTCCTGCCTTGCCCTCATTATTTTGGAACTCCTACTGGAGCCGCAGGAAGAAAAGGGTCACCAACAGCATTAATAAGCAGGAGACACTACAGAACACAAAAACAAGTAGCTTGTCAAGAAGTACACATTTGTGCAAAAGTGCTACCCACTGTGGGTAATCTACTGTTCTCTGAATGGACCTCGGGCCCCCTCAGCTAGATAGAATTTATATCTGGTATTGAAAAACAAGTCAGAATATGGTTATCTGGAAACTCATCAACTCTAGAGGGAAATCCTTACTGTTGTCTAGAAAATATGTATGGGCATATACACCTAAAAACATCACTCAGATTTGCACACTTCCCTGTACCTCAACTGCTCTCGGTCTTCTTGGGAGAATGTGCTTTGTTTTACCAATGGCAGAGAAAATGGAGGAGAACCAACATCAGTCAATTTGGCAAGAACTTAGCCAACTATGTACCATGAGATATGTTACCTTTAACAAAGCCATGTTCCAGGAGAAATGGCAAGGGAATTGATAAAATGAACACTGTTCAGACTTCTAGCCTGATAACCAGCCCTAGGTTGATGGTGGCTCACACAGTGATCATTCAAAATCTATCAAAACAAGAATCCAAAAGCTACAGAAAGCTCAAATAAATAATTGCATCATGTCCCTTTCATATAGAAACTAAACAGAAAGAAATGTGTCAAGTCATAGAAGAAGAGTAAGGCAGTAGCTGAAGCAGGTGTTGCTTGGAGTTTGAGAAGGTAGAGAACAAAGGGACAGTGTTGTGGTCATACAGAATGCATGAATAGGAATGTATAATAAACAGAATGGGGAGTGTAGTTAATAATTTTCCACTAAATACTGAGTATTCATTAGGAGGACAGACATCAGCAAAATGTAAATGCATTAATTTGCTAATTTGTGTATGAAAATGCTTTATTTTCTTGTCAATACAAATATGGAAACACTAATCTTTATACCTTACACGTACACACTAAAAATAGTGTGTTTACTTATATGGCATGTTTTGTTGTTTGGGGTAAAAGAAAAACCAATTGCAAAAGATTCTCCAATTCCTGATCAAGATTATAACAATTTATATTTGGCTAAAGATCAGATATCAATATATACATTTTTGAAAATCACAGGTGTTTAAAATAAATCCAAGAACTTGAATACGTATTAAAATGCTACAGTTTAAACATTTGAGGTTGCAGTTCTACAAGAAAATAAGAGAGAAAAATTAAATGTGTCCCACACCATATATGGTACACTAGGACACTTAAGAGCCTTTTCAGGTGGATCATGGAAGGCAGGATAAGGCCATTTTGACATGCATACTGCAAGGTACATTGCTACCTAAGTTTCTGCTTGAGCCTCATGGTTTGTCCCTGGGTACAAAAAGATTTCTCCACCTTTTAATGTGTATGGTATTTCCTCATCATGAAGTTGTGACTTGCAGAGAGCCAGCAGGAAGGAGTGAAGAATACACTGCTAGTAACTGGAGTGTCATTGGTCTCCCAAGAAATAAAGTTGCAACAGGTAGATAGTTTGAGGGTTATGTTGCATCTATCAGAGTGTAGCAAATGTGTGTCCTTAATCCAAATCAAAAGCATTGCTAATATTGTGGACTATATTCTCCTGTAGCCTAAAGCTAAACAGTTCACTTCAATTTTCTGTTAGTCTCTCTGCATTTAATATTTCCTAGAGTCTATGATGAATGACTATGCAGAATATTCTATGTGGTATTTACTGACATTGGCTCTATGGTTCTTGATGTTTTTTTTTTTTTTCTCATTTCTAGAACAAAACACCTGACTCAATCAGTTTCTGGAAGGAGAGGATTTATTTTTGCTTAGAGATCAGAGATTAAGTGTCACCATGTCAGGGAAAATATGGAAAACAGGTAGTCAGGGTGTTACATACTGTCACAACAGTTTAGACAGCAGCAAGGGAGGAAACAATACCCAGAGTGGCTTGAAACACAGAATACAATATATGCTCCCATGGCCGATTTCCTGAAGCAAGTATCTACCTCCCAGAACCTCCTCCAGCTGTGGATCATGTATGAGACATCATCGAGGCACATGTGCCTAAGGGAGATGGTACACTTCAAACCACCACAAATGGTCTAGAATATATTTTTATGTTGAGAACCTGTGTAACCTTGGTATGCCAGGATGTAGTATCTATAGGCCCATGTTATTGGGTGCATGCTACCAGGTTCCTCACACAGTTGGTAATCATGCCTCTGATGACATGATGCCTTCCAGTTTGTTATGACTGTTATGGTTTTTTCTGCCTAAACCAGTTTCTTAACAGAGTTCTTGTTATCTTTTTGAAACAATGGAAGAAGCACACACACACAAATAGCAATGGAGAAAGTATTTTGCTTGAAAATACAACTATTCCTATAGAGCAGTGGTATAATAGAGATTGCTGAAGACTCCTGGGTTGCTCGCTAAGTTTACATTTTATAGTTCCAGAGAAAAAATGAGCTGGTTGTTCAGGCAAGTGTGAACATCTATTTTGATTGACAGATGTAAACTTGGGATTTCTCTGTAAGGATGGACCATATACCCCATCATTTGAATATGTATGTCCACTTGGCATGAAGGTTCATGCCTTTAATTGCAGGAAGATAAACCACATCTGTCCAGGTCCAACATTGGGAAAAAGCCTTGACCAATACCCATGTCTTCATGGATAAGTGCTCCAATGCTCCTTGCCTGTGCCTCCCATGAGTGATAGTAGGATGTGGCTCAATATGACACTTACATTTGCTGATCTAATTACTCTCCATTCACAAACTAATAACATTGCATCAAGTACTGTGCATTACTTAGAGGAAGAGTTATTATCATCTACAGACACATTTCCACTTAAAAATGGCATTCTGTATGAACTAAATTATTTCCACATAAAATACTTTGACTTTGATATATATATTCAGACATATATATTTATATATGATTTATCCAAAAGAAATATTATTCTTAGTAACATAACATGTTATCTTGTTTTTGATCACCAAATGGTATCCACCTACTCACAAGATATACATGAAAATAATAAATCTTTAATTTTTGAATAGAAAGTGGGAGTCACTATACCACCAATCTTTTCCTAATTCACTGATGTTGAAACAAATTAGTGTATTAATTGGCATGCCTTTTAATGTACTTGAATTAAAACATATATATGAAAGAAGTTGAGGTTCTAGTAATAAATATAAACTAACAATGAAAGGAAAGCAATGTTTCACATTATAATCACAGTGGTTCATCATGATTTTGAATAGGTGATAATAAAAGGGTAAGGAGGCCATTGTTCTCTAATAAAAGAAATCTCAATCTAACCTTATTCATGAATTGGTGTGTGTCTTGTTATTGTTATGTGGATTTTTGTTCTCATTTTTTGAGGGTACATGTTATCTTTACTTTCTACTCAGGTCCACTGGTTTGCCTCCTGGCTTAGATACCAGGTTAGGCTTTTGATGAAGCACACTTACAAAGGGTAGGCTTCAAAGGAACTCTTCTGACTCTCCTCTCCTTCATTCAAGTTGTGGTCTAGCTTCCAGATACTTAACATCCGTGGCTTGCCATTGCAAAGATCTACCAAGGGAATGGAGCCATAACTTAACTTCATAGATCATTCTGGACATACTCAAATTTAACAGCAGAAGGTTGTCCTTAATTATTCCTTTTTAATTTGGAATGAACATATTTTGGATGAATTTTACTTTTCCACTCATCACTTTTCAGGTTCAACTGTCAATTCCTGTTCTTTCAGGAAACTGGAATTGTATTTTAACATCACTGGCTCACCACACCTATCCCTTAGTGCATCAGGAAATAAACCTTTTATCCCTTCTTCCTTACTAACATATTTTCCTAGAATCTGTCATTGCATGTGAAGGAGGTACTTTGCTTTGATCAAAGATACTGGGTACAAAGTGCCATGACTGCCCTAGAAATGATGCTCAATCCATATTGGTTAAAGCAATAAAATGTTTCATGGATTGTGAGTCATGATGATTTTATTTTTCATGCTTTAACGCCAAAGTCCATTCCAGGAATGTATCATGGACATGTTTGAAAGAAAGTGTTCTGGGAGTAAAGTCAACCATGAAATAATCAATATTCACTATTTTCTTACTTTTCTCTCTCAAATAATTTATGACAAACATTCCAGTTGTCAAGGATTTTCCTATTTCTATATCATGGTATTCTGTTTTGGTCAACAAAAGCCAATTCCAAAATTCAAATTTTCATTTCAGAGCAAACATTATGTTACTGCTTAATTTAGTAAACTAAAATGAATGTATATCCTATGGCATGTAACATTCTTCATTCTGACCCTGAAAACACCATTAATTAACAATCACCTGGAACCTCATCATCAAGTACCACACATAAGGAAAACAGAAATGAATTGACCTTTCAGTTACAAGAAGGACATCTCTTTTACTACATGGCCAACAGGACTTGATCTATAACCTTTCCTTTTGTCTGATGCCATTTGTCAACAGGGCCTGCACATTCCTCATGGGTGTTCTCTTCTTCTAATAAAGCATATACACTTTGTGATGTAGCGGGACATTGCATATGTCCAAGGGTCTTGGGAAAAATGACAAAAGCTTCACCTGACATTGTTATTCATGTTCTCTAGAATCTGCAGGAACTTATAATGTGATGGATCAACATTTTCAGAAATCTGCCACTACATCAGGTACATTTCTTCCACTAGGTCTTGGGTGATAAAGAGCCTATATACCCACAGAAGAGCTGGAAGATACCATATACAAAAGGTCTTTACAACTAAAGATCTGCCCCCAGTGACAAACCTATTAGCTTGCTGCTGCAAACACAAGTAGGAAGGTTAGACATAATCAAAAATCCTTGAGTCCATGGGGGATATACATTCACATTCCTACCACCACATTACTCACTATCCTCAAAAGACCCATGATCATATTTCAAGGCAAATTTTATCCAGTCCATGCTATTAAATCAAAGGCCCAGAATTGGACTGCTAGCCCCCCCTACCCCCAGCCAGCTGTTTGCCCAGGAATCACACAAGTTGCCCAGTATAATGTAGGTCATTGGCAAAACATTTGATTTCACACCACAGTTAAAAGGTAAGACCATATGGCTGAGACACAACATGCTGTGATCACAGGCCATCTAAATATCATGTTGGAATTAAAAGGGAACCAAGCTACCTCCTGGCTAGCCATCATTGTGCTTCAAAGCCTTATAGGAGCTGTTGGAGTACAATGGCCACCAACAACATGAATAAGAAGGTGACACTGCAGACAATTAAATCAAAACCCTAGACAAGAAGTACACACTGGTGCAATAAGACTCTCTGGGTGAACAAGTATGCACTGATTGTACATGAAGGACACTAAGTGGAACAAAACTCACATCTTATACTGGAAACCAAGTCAATATCCCAAGGTCAGGGAAATCATAGGCTTCAGAGACTACACTCTATAGAAGAATTTTTCATAGCAAAAAAAAATTCTCACATAACTTTCATACCACCCCCCCCCAAGATGACCTCCTTCCTGGTTTGAGAATCTGATTTATTTTAAGGATGGCATAGAAAATGTAGTAGAACAAAAAGTAATTGATAAGACAAGAACATAATCCAACTACCTTCCACATTACCTGCTACCTGCACCACATCTTCCAGGGCTCAGGTAAAATTTCAGAAGAAGCAGTGACAAGAATACTGATCTTAGTGCTAGCCTGACAAACACTACCAGGATAATGATGACAAACATGGTGATTAATAAAGAAAAATTAAAGCAGAAATTCAGAGGACACAGAGAACTCACCACTAAATGCCGCTACTGAGAGGCCTGCCATGCCTCAGGGAACATTTTTTAATATGGAGGGGGGCAGTAATGATTGTAGCAGCCACAGAGTGGGTTGCAATATCCTGAAGCACAGACCCCTGACACCAACAAGGACTGACTCAGGTCTTCCTTTCCCCTCCATGAATAACATAACCCCACTGAAGTGGGCTCCCAGTATAAAGGGAGCAGGGGTAGGTGGATAAAATGGTATATACTCTTTATATATATATATATATATATATATAATTTTTTAGAAAAGTTAAAAATGGGGCTGGAGAGAAGGATTAGTGGTTAAGTGCTTGCCTGTGAAGCCTAAAAACCCCGGTTAGAGGCTCGATTCCCCAGGACCCACGTTAGCCAGATGCACAAGGGGGCGCAGGCATCTGGAGTTCGTTTGCAGTGGCTGGAAGCCCTGGGGTGCCCATTCTCTCTCTCTCTCTCTCTCACTCTCAAATAAATAAAAATAAACAAAAATAAATTTAAAAAAGAAAAGTGAAAAATATTTCATACATTCCAACATCAAATGACCCCATAGTCTTTACCTACTTTAGCAATATTCAAAATTTCATATTTTTGTGCTAGAGAAATAGCTTAGTGGTCAATGTACTTGCATTCGCAACCCTTCAGGCTGTGTTCAATTCCCAAGTACCCACATTAAGCCAGAAAGACATGGTGGCATGTGTGTCTGGAGTTAGTTTGTAGAGGTAGGAGTCCCTGGTCTGTCCTTTCTGTCTCTGTCTCCTTCCTCCTTCTCAATCTCTCTCTCAGTCTCTCTCCTTGAAAATAAATAAGTAATAATAAAATTCACCTCAAAGTAAAGCTAGCTTAGAAATGTTATAGTTTTCCAAGAATGATTAATCTTTAAAAATTCCTAATTCTCACATGAAATTGAAGAGTGTTAACTACTAGCCTTTTCAAAATAAAACAAAGCTGGGCATAGTGGTGCATGCCTTTAATCCCAGCAATCATGAGGCAGAGGTAGGAGGATTGCCATGAGTTCGAGGCCACCCTGAGACTCCATAGTGAATTTCAGGTCATCCTGGGCTAGAGTGAGACCCTACCTCGAAAAACCAAAAAAAAAAAAAAAATAAATAAATAAATAAAAAATATAAAACACAAGTTACATAAATTCGAACACCCAATGGCACAGAAAAACATTCCCATTGAAAAAAAGTCATATCAAGGAGTGACTGAAACAATGCAAAATCTATAACCTGCAGGTAAACCTCAAATATCTTCATGTCAAGTCCAACACCCAATGGTACTGACAAATGTTTGAATTTCCTCGTTCCATCCCTGCAGCTCAGCTTCTTACAGCCTGGCAAAAATTCCATCCATTCCCAGAAGCTTTACATGTTAGCTGTTCCATAGTCTTTTATGCTGGGGTCCATCCCTGGCTTGAAGGAGGGTCCCCTAAGAGAGGTGTGAAATGGAGCAGCACAATAACGACTCGAAGTCAAGTTCTGATGCAAGCTGACAGGCTAACGCTGAAGGCAGCTGAGTTTCTCTGTTTCTTTTACTCTCTCTGCTGCCACAACTCTTAATATCAGTCTTTTATTTTCTGATCATGTCATGCAAGATCAAACTTCAAGAAATATACAGTTCCACAGAATTCATAGAAACTTTTTGCTATTGCTTAACATCGAACAACCCCATAATTATTTACCTCAAGCACAGCTGTCAGGCCCCTATAATGATTAACTATTTTTGCACTTTGCCCATGTACGTGCAGTCAAGCACTTGCGCTTTCATGAGCTCCTACTTTCAGTTGCTATATTAAAGGTGAGAGACAGAACAACCACAAAATGGGGGTTCCCACCATTGACCACTGATTCAATAAACCCATTTACCCCCCAAACATTTCTTTTAAATTCCCATTTCCGCATCCCTCCAATACTTAGATTTTGGGCCCCCTGATTGAACTCTTTCTGACCTTGGTTATTCTTTCTGTAAGGATTCTTGGTAAAGAGGCATAGTTTGTTCCAATTGCCACCATTTAGAGAAACTAGTCATGGAACAACTCTTACATTGTTCAAGGAGGTCCGTTACTACCGCCTCAGTGTCCTGTACTCCATGCCTGACTTTCTTTAAGGCCACAAGGAAAACAATTATTTCTGACCCATTTTCTTGTTTTCCCAATTCTATGCCAGAGCTTCTTTCACATACATTGGCCAACACTTCACTAACATCCGTTTTTGCTGGAAAAATAAACTTAGAGATTGGTGCACCAAGTGAAAGACAGAAAAAGACAAACATTATACAGAAAACCATAGATATCTGTAGCGCAGAGAGCCAAAGATGTTTTCTATAGAGGGACCACATTGGACTTCAAGGAAGAGACAGCTGGGCTGGAACTGTGTCATGCAGCTCTTCAGGGCTTGATTCCTTGTGATCCTTAAATGGCATGCCTGCCGTCTCTAGCACTTTTATATCCAGCACATTTTCAGATCTGTATTGCAATCATGGTCCTTCTTTATAGGTCTAAAAATGACCTTACATGACCTGCATTCAGGGGTTTCTATTATGTTTCTCATGTGGCATCTTAGCTGCACTTATAAAAGTAGATCATCTTTGCACAATGTTCTTACTGGGCACCACACAAGAATTTCAACCCTGTTTCCCATTCCACATCTCACCAGCACCAGGAAGAGATTCTCTTTCACACAATGGCCTTCCTATGCCTCCACGCTGTGTTTTTATCACTGTTTCATTTTGCCCACAGGCCATTGTCAAAATACAAAACTGTGTTGCACTTCATGGCCCACTTTCCTGCATTTGACATGATTTCAAAAACCAGCACCAGGTGTGAGGAATAGCCAAAGTTGTCAAACCAGATGTGGGAATAAATTTGACATTGAAGAGCAGCCTAAACTTTCACTAGTCTTCCTACAAGCCACCATCTTTCAGTGTCTCACAATCAGGGAATCATTTCTGTTATATTCAAGCAAAACAGTTGATCTCCCCTAAATGGTGGTAATCAACTTAACAATTGCAGATTAGGTAACCTAAAGTCCTTCTCTGTGACTATAACTTAAAATTTGCAAGAATTTTTCCTATGATAAACTATATATCTTTCATTATGTTTCTGACCTATATTTACTACAAACATATAACAGTATTAAATAAAAGTTCAACATTGGGGCTGGAGAGATGGCTTAGAAGTTAAGGCACTTCCCTCAAAGCCAAAGGACTCAGGTTTGATTCCCCAGTATACACATGCACATGGTAGCACATGTGTCTAGAGTTTCTTTACAGTAGCTGGAGGTCAGGTCATACCCATTCTCTGTCTCTTCCTCACTAACTTAATATCAATCTATCTTTTGCTCTCCCTCTCTCATCCTCTTTCTCTCTCTCTCAAGTAACTAAATAAAATTAATATTTATAAAAATTTCAACACTGCTGAAATTTTCTGGGCATGGGTAGAATACTGCAGCCAGCCTCCTCAGCAAAAGCCCAGTTCCAACAACATTCTCTCTTTCCCTTTTAAAAGTTCATATGACAGTCCCGCATTTGCCTTGCATTTAGACTTTTCAATTCTTGAAGAGAAAGGCCCCTCAAGCTCTTCCTCCAACACTGCTAGGCTTCTCTAGTCCAAAGTACTCAATGGTCTCATTTTCCTCCTGCAAATACATTCCAAAAGGCTACAACCAAAATGGTCACATTCTAGTTGTAATCACTCCACTTCAAAGTACCAATTACCCTGTTGTTCTTACTTCTTCTTTTCTGTGGCAAACACTTTACCATAAGGAACGTATGAGAAGAAAGTGTATGCACAAGGCTTACAGAATCCGGGGGAAACACCGCTAAATTGAGAAGAGCCTAGTCCTTTCCATTGATCCATAGCAAAGAGACATGAGCAACAGTCAGCAAACAGTAACAGCCCAATAGCAAAGAAACCTTTCCATTTCCTAGTTCTGTATTGAAGACCTGCCCACAGTGATAAACCTTTTCCCAAACAGGTTAATGGAGACATAAGTAGGAAGTATATACTAAATCAAAAATTCCTGAGGCTACAGGGAACATGCATTCACATCCATTATCTCCAGAGAGTTCTATGAGCAGTGGACTGATGGAGGTTTAAAAATAATTGGGGGGGGGGGTTACAGAGGGATGGAGTGTGGTGGTATGAGTGGATGTTACCCATGAGAGATTCTGGCACACAGAGCTGTGAGCAACAGACTGAGAAAGATGTTGTTGGAAGGGGCATGTAAGGGTAGGTACGGATTTATGAAAGCAATTTCAAAAAGGTTTAAGAGGTCTGGAGGCATGGCTTAAAGGTTAAGGCATTTGCTTGCAAAGTCAAAGGACCCAGGTTCCATTCCTCAAGACCCACATTATCCAGATGTGCAAGGGGGTGCATGTGTCTACACTTTGTTTGCAGTGGCTGGAGGCCCTGACATGCCTATTTTCTCTCTCTTTCTCTCTCTCTCTCCTTCTTTCTCTAAGTAAATAAGTTAATAATAATAAACAATTAAAACACAGGTTCAAGGACTACTGCTAATCATAAGAGACTAGACTAGGCATGAAGTTATATTTTCTTTGTACTGAGCAAGTTGTGGTAGGGGTATGTAAAGTGATAGAAGAAGGAAGTGGGCACAAAGAGGCATGGCATACTGTCAAACATAGGAGGGTGAGGCAGGGAGCATTACATGTAAGACCCATCTACAGCTCCTAACCTGTTCTCAGTTTAGTGTGACTAGTTTCCTTGGAGTTGTGTCTGTAAAAACAACTTTCATTTTGAAGATGTGTTCCCTAATTGCCTACAACGTAAAAATGTTAGGCTCTGTGCAATAAAGTGTCAGATGCATAAGAAAAGAAAGAAAAAGACTGAGGGAGGACTTTTGAAGAAAAGTCATGTAAAAGTAGGTGAATATGGATTGTGCAATAGATAATCTAAGAGGACACACTGCATTGTGTCAATTATATGATGTTAAACAAAGAGCTCTTTGTTTCCTGGAGCAAGCAAGTCAGGACAGGAAGAGGAGGAGTGTAACAAGAATGAGTGTCCATAAAGGGGCTCAGGCAGGGAAGTCTTTGTGAAGCAGACCAAAGCAGAGGCAGGGCAAGGTATTTGCCATGCCTGGTCATATTCGTCATGCCCCCAGGGAAGAAGAGTGAGGCTCACGCTCATGAGAGACATATCCAAAGCAGAGTTCAGCCTCAGGAGCTCAAAGATGTTCTGGGCAGGGCAACAGAAGAAGGAGAGTCCTCTCCTGCCCCACACATGCTTCTGGAGAAGCTCTTCCCAGCACATCTACTGCTGGCTTCCCCCACACTTCCCAGTCACCTGTTCCCCCAACAATGCTGGTGCAGGTATTACCCTGAGAAGAGCTGGTAAACGTATCAAGGGCCAAGTTACCGCCAAGGACAGATCCGATGAGGTTAGCACCTCTGGTGAAACCCCAAAAATGATCTTATAATGAGGAAGACAGGAATGCTGATGCATTACATAATCAGCAAGTACAAAATTAATAAGCCCCTGATGAGGGGAAACATGGTGAGAGTTATCAACAAAAGATTCAAGCAACAATTCCCTGAGATCCACAAGAGAGCCTGTGAACACATGGATGAGGCTTTTGCCCTTGAGTTGGAAGAAGTTCAGTCTAACGGCAAGTCATTCAAGATTGTCCACAAGCTCCATTTCCAAGATGATGGCAGTAACAACAGCCAGCTGGGCCTGCCCACCATGGGAATTCTATTCCCTGTCCTGAGTGTCATCTACTCCAATCACCTCTGTGCTCCTGATGAGCTAATCTGGCTATTCCTGAATAAAATAGGTGTCTATGATGGGATCCCACACAAGGTCTTTGGGGATGCCAGGAAGGTCATCACTGAAGATCTAGTTCAGGAAAAGTACCTGGGGTACCTCCAGGTTCCTGACAGTGATCCAACCAAGTATGAATTCCTGTGGGGTCCCCAAGGCTATTCTGACAACTTCCTGGAGAAAGTCCTGATCTTTATGATAAAGTACAATGAATACATCAATGCCAGTGATCCACTGCCTTATGAAGATGCCCGGTGGGAAGAGGAATACAAAGGCAAAGCAGAGGGTACAGCCAAGGGTGGCACAAAGGACAAGGACAAGGGACATGCTAATGGCAAGTCCAACCGCCCTAAGAAGTGACATCTGAGTTTTCCAGTAATTTTGGGGTTGACAGGGCTGTCTGGTTTGGTCTTATAACTCATAAATAAATTTTTAAAATACATTTTCTGGTTTGTGTTAGCATAGTCTTTATTCAAGTTCATGATGGATATATAGTTGTTTGCCAACTTGAGTGATCCAAACTTTCGTTTTGTGAAATGTATACTGCAATTTTATATTTAGACTTTGTGGTATTTAAGAAAAAGATTTTTAGAAAGTGGTTTAGGTCTTCAGTTTTTAAGGCATGAAGTGTTTCTTAAGACATGTGAAAATGTGAGCATATTTGCTTCTGTTACTAATGAAGTAAGAGAAACTAAGTGATAATGGATCAGATTTTTTGGGGAGGTGTAGGCATGCATCCACTTATTCATTGAATATATGTCCTTGGGAAGTCTTCAGATTTCACACTGGGAATGTTCAGCTAAAATGAACCATCTCTTCCTTTAACTGATTTTCACAAGTGCCCACACTATGGAAGAGGTGAAATATGGTCTATTTCCAAAAGATGGTACAAGTGAAATTATAGGTGACATGGGCAATATTTTAATCATTTGTTTTGAAATGGCCTTTTGAAAAAATATATTTGATTCACTGATTTACTTATTTTGAGAGTGAGAGAGACAGAGAGGTAGATGGAGATAGACTGGGAGCACCAGACATTCCAGACATTACACTCGAACTCCAGACACATGTGCCACCTTGTGCATCTGGCTTATGCATGTCCTGGGAATCAAAACTTGATCATTAAGTTACAGACAAGCACCATAACCATTAAGTAATCTGTGTTGCTTAAAATATTATGTTTTTTGTGCAAGCAGAGGGAGACACAGGGAGAGAAAGAAAGACTGATACACAGATAAAGAATGGGCATGCCACTGCCTCAATGCGCTGCAATTGAACTCCAGATATATGTTCCTCCTTGTGTATCTGGCTTTACCTGGGTACTGGGGAATCAAACTGAGGGCATTATGTATTGTACTCAAGCACCTTAACTGCTAAGCCACCTCTCCAGTCCTTGAAACAGCTTTTTCTCAAACATTTCGTTTTCTAAAACCTTTATTTATTTTCAAGGGGATTGAGAGAGAGAGAGAGTGAGTGGATGAAAATGGTTGCTTTGCTTCACATACACCAGCTATGGCAAATTAACTCCATATGCATGCCTCATTTGGACATTTACCTATAAGTGGGTCCTGGGTAATTGAAACCAGGACATTAAGGCATTCCTGATAAGTGCCTTAAGTGCTGTGCTCCTGCCAGAATACTTCATTATTATTTGTGATATAGACTGCACAAACATGTTGCATTTTCTCAGTGAATAGTCAGAAATATATTCACAATTAAGGTCAATAAGCCTAAAATGTAGTTTATCAATGAAGAAAATGTTAGAAAACATAAAAACACAAATGTCTCATTAACAAAACCATAACAGGTGTGTCTGAGAGCACTGTTGGCTAGTGATATCTCAATATGTGGAGCTCATGATCCCATTCAGGATACAGTATCTCAAAAACCCATGGAAAGATAAAGGACGGGTCCTCCCAGAAAATGATTCAATGAAATTTGTAGAAAAATGGACAGAATTGGAACAAATTATACTCAGTGAACTCATGCAATGACAGAAAGACAAATGCCCCATGGTGTCACATATCTGTGGTTCCTCACCTGGACCTGCTTGAGTTGGTGGCAAATGTGATTGGCATCTCAAAGCCCTGATAATATGGATGTAAGGTTTGGGGGAGGGGAGAAAACAAAGACAAAATTAAATCTGAAATGAGCTGATACAATAGAAACTTTTATCCTTGGAGATAGCTTAAAAGATACAACCCTCAAAAGTAATAATGGGAGATCACTGGAAAAGTAGGGCACTGGTGAGGGTGGGATGAATTCTAAGCTCAAAAGAATTTTTGTTTTTGTCTGTCTGTGGCTTATAACTCCCATTAGTAGAGATTGGTAGCTACCTTCATTGAGCTGTTGATCGTACAGCCCTATAAGGTCCCCAATTCAAGACAGCTTTCTGTCAAAGCACTTGACTACCTGTCTGAAGTAAAAGGTTACACCCTGTTGCTGAAGACACCATATGCTGCTGACCCAGGGCACTGAGAGACCTGTCCCAAATCTGGAAGAAAGCCAGACCACAGACAGCCTGTCTAGTGCTCAAAAGCACTACATGAATTACTGGGGAAAATGGCCAACAATGGTCTGATCAATAAGAGGTCTAAGCTACTCAGAAGCAAACACTCTGATATGATTGATGTACATGCCAGTGCAACAGTGGCCCACAGCCTCAGTGGGTAACAAATAGCTTTCTGATTGGCTAAGAGATCCTCTCAGTCTAAAAGAACCCATATCTGGAATAGGGGACCAGATCATAATCGTATGGAGACACAGATTATGTTCTTCAGTGTCAAGTTCTCACTAGTCTTTGGTGAAAAGAGGGGATACATACATCAAAGTCCCCCTAAATTAATAACGCTTGTCCCTTTTAAAATTGCTGACTTCACTCTCCATTGGGGAATCTGTTCTTTTTCAGGAGGTAGCCAGACAGGAGATGATAAACTACCCCTCACACTTCAGCCAAGCCACAGCTGAATCCACAGAAAAATGGGGAGATGAGCAAGAGGGCTACTTCCATGCTGATCCTGATAAACACCACCAGGGTGTAGGAGATAGGCTCTGGGAATCCTCAACATCTATGAAAGCAGAGATCCAGAGGCTCCTACGAGGTCACCACTGCAGTAAACCAAAAACTCACCCACTGTGGCTCAGGGAATTTTGTGGAATAGAGGGCAGAAAGATTGTATGAGTCACAGGTTGAGAAATCTTGCCCAGAGGCATTGCCTCCCCACAAAAATAAGTGACTGATGTTCCCACTATGCATTAACCAAAACCCCATGGGGAATACCTGCAAACCCACTGAGAAGCATCCCCAATGGAATGGGGGCATGGATGAGGGAAAACAGGGTACCAAGATATTATGTATCCACACAAATATACAGGAATAAATGAGAAGGCCACAACTAATAATTAGGGGTTTCACAAGAAATAAAGCTCCAGCAAGAAACTAGTTAGTGGTTAGTGGTGGGTCTATTATAGTGTAGTAAATGAGTGTCCTCAACCTAAAAGAAAAGCATTGCTAATAATCCCACCTGTGTTGCTGTGCACAAGGGTCAAAAAAAAGCTTCACAATTGCTCTGTTAATCTCTGTGAATGTCATATGTTCCTGGAGACCCTAATGGGTGCTAAAAAGAAGATTCTATGTGGTACTCAGTGATATCACCCAAATGGTTCTGGAAGTTACTTTCTCATTTCTGGAACAAAACACCTAAATAGAAGCAGTTAATGTGAGGAGAGGTTTGATTTTGGCTTATAGTTCACAGGTCAAGCTTCACCATTTTGGGGAAATAATGGATAATGGGTAGTCAGGGTATTATGTATTGTCACAACAACATGGCAAGAGCAGCAAGAGTCAGTAACCACTAGCTAGATTGGCTTGAAAAATAGAATGCACTACACTCTCCATTGGTACATTTCCTGAAGCGAGATTCCACCTTCCAAAATTTCCACCTGTGGATCAAGTAGGAGACTTAATCATAAACACATGAGGGACATAATACTACAAGCCACCAGCAGTAGTTCAGAATATATGTTTTATTTTGAGAGCTCATGTGACATTGGCATACCAGGATACAACGTCTACAGAACAGTGTTATTGGGTGCATATCATCACGTAGTCGTACCTCTGCTATCTGACGCCTACCAGGTTGTAATGATGGTCATGTTTCTTTCTGCACAGACCAGTTTATTACAAAGTTTTTAGCACCTTTTGGAAACAATTGAAAAAACACACAAATAGCAATAAATAAAATAATTTTATTTGAAAATGAAACTATTTCCATACGGACATGTTGTAAAGAGAAATTGCTGAAGACTACTGGTTTGCTCCTCTCAGTTTACATTTTTGGTTTCCAGATGAAAAAATGAGCCAGTTGTTAATACACATATGAGTTTCTGTGGAAGGGTGGATTATATATCGCAGGATCAGAACATTCATGTCTACTTTGGAATGGAGGCTTATGCCTTTAATTCCAGGACTTGGGAGGTTGAAAGAAAAGGATCAGGGAGTCAGTTAGAGCTAGAGTGAAATCCTACCACATGTCCTAGACAAAGAAAAAGACCTGCTACCAGGACTCATATACACCTCTATCCAAGGAATCAGAGAGTAGTTAGGTTCTGACATCAGCAGTTTGCAGGGATAGCTTAGAAAATTGAACTGTGCATACATCAATCTGTTTACACAAGTACATCCCTTGTCCACTGGATATACAAACCTATATGTTTAGGTAATAATCTTCCATAACTTTTCACTATAGCATCATGGACATCTCATAATGCAAATAAATTCAGTCTCCTTTAGTCTATTAACCAAACTCCACTGTCCCATAATTAATTTTCCTCATCAGGCCCAGGGAAAAGAGTAAGTCACATAATCATGAGAAGGGAGCTATGTCAAATATCAGATCCAAGGTCTTGAGGGTTTCCACTGCAATGAATCTCCCCTCAGTACACTCAAGGAGCTGTATATAGATGAAACACTGGTAACTGTTTCGCACATAAAATAAGTGAAAACAGAGTCAAGGGCCCAGAGGTAGGAGGGGCCAGTTCCTCCCAGACTCCACCCTCAAATGAGACCTGAGAGAATGATATTCTAAAGAGCAAATAACAGATCCTGGTGGATTACCTGGTCTGTGAGTACAAAATGAAGCAGCTTTTGATGAGTGAGAGTGCCATGAAAATGGATCATGGAGCAGTTCCTTCAGATATTCAAGATAGCCTCCCCACACTTGGATTTGGCTCTTGGCCTTGAGTTGAAAGTTATCCTGCCCAATATAAATCCTACATGCTTGTCATCAAGTTATATTTATAGGATGATCAGAACAACAGGAGTGACCTTAGCATTCTCTAGACTTGGGTTATGATCCCTCTCCAGTATGTGTGTATCATTACCTGAATCGTAACTGTGACTGTCAGGCAAAGTCTGGCACTTTATGACTATGTCATAGATCTACAATGGGAATGCCAGGAACATTATTACCTATGACCTACTGCAGGAAATTAACCTGATGGACTGTCAGGTTTCCAACACACATTGATCATCGACAGTAAGAGATTCTATGTTTCCTATGCAACATGCTTCAAGATGAAAGGTCTTGTTTGTTTCTGGAAGAGTCATGAACCTTTGCAATGAGCCTCAACATCATTGTATGACTAGACTTTGAAAGAAGTAGAGAAAACAGTTTGTCATCAAAATAATAACTTCCAGCAAAACCTACCATAGGTGTGCAGGCAAGGAAAGGAATCTTACCTTTAGTGAGGAGAACATTTCCATTTGATAACTAAGAAGCTGCAGTAGGTTCCATTCTTCCTTGGCTCTCTTGCCATAGAGAAGGGGTCAGGTGGAACTTGACTTGGCATGTCTTGACTAGATAGTGGCCTTGTTCTTAGAAAGGAGACCTGACTCTGCAGATGATGTGGTACTAGATCACAGTTAAAGTCACACTTTGGGCCCTGAGTTATAAATAGTGATGCCCTTACTAAATGTTTATCCACCCAGAACAAGTTGTAGTATTTATCTCTCTCTCTCTCTCTCTCTCTCTCTATATATATATATATATATATATATGTATGTATATATATGTATATATGTGTGTATACATATATATATAGATAGATACACATATATATGTATGTATATATATGTATATATGTGTGTATACATATACATATATATATATATATATATATATATATATATATATATATATATATGTATATATCCCAAAGTATATTTGAAAAAAGACTACAAGACTCCCATGGTGCCCTGATAAGGACATCAAACATACAATGTCACTACAATTGAAATGTCAGCTTAAAATGTCTGATCAGGGCTCTGGAATTACAAGGAAGAATGTCACTTTACAATGTAGAAATTTCCTGGAAATTTTCAAAAGGCTCATGGAGGTGTTGACAATATGAGATATCCTCCCATTTTCCCTGGTGGTTGGACATACAGTAGACCAACTGTTGGCTTCATAGAGCAGATCCACTAAAGTATGACATGTGATAGTGATGGTAGAAGAACAAACGGTGCCATTTGTAGACATGGCACTCTCCTGAACATGTGGAAATATTTAGACATATTTACTGATTATAGGGCATATTAAGCACAAGAAGATAAAGAGCCTTAACTTTCATTGTCCCTTGTCCACCTGTGTGTGTGGGGGGGTATCAGTACATGTACATGTGTAGACAGATGCCTGTTCCCTGTGCATTCATACAGAGGCCAAGGGAAGAGACAGGTCTTCTTTTGCTCTGTCAGCTCCAGTCATCTGAGACTGAGTCTCTCCCTGGCCATAGATCTCACTGAGTTTGGTTAGACTGGCTGAGCAGGGAACCACAGTGTTTCTCTGTCTCAACTCAAATCAGCACTCACATTACAGGCTTGTGTAACCATGTCCAATATAGTATTTTGGATTTATGATGTTCCCCAATTAATAATGTGCTTCAATCTTTAATCACTTGTTGGTGCTTTTGGAGAAGTTTGTGCAACGTTTAAGAGGTAATTCTACTTGTAGATGATATGTCACTGGGTCCAGGGTTGAAGTTTTGGGGCTCAGACTCCTGTGACTCATTTCAATTCCTCCATTTTGCTATCATATGACCCTGAAGTTCAGCTACTGCCAGATCTTCCCTACCAGAACAGATTTTCTCTTGAATCTAATAGCTGAAAATAAACTTTTCCTGCTTTAAGCTGATTCTGTTAGGTAATATTGTTCCAGCAAAGGGCAGATGAAAGATACAACCAGCTTCAAACCTTTGTCTATCTAGGGAAGTCAGAATCACACCATTGCACATCATGTTTCTCCAGACTTCCCATCACTTCTTTATTTGTGTCTACAGGGAGATATCTTTAATGTGAAGTATAAGACCTGTGTGGGGCTGGAGCCATGGTTTAACAATTAAGAAGCTTACCTGTTAAGCCAAAGAACCTAGGTTCTATTCCTCAGGACCCACATAAGCCAGATGCACGTGGTGGCACGTGCATTGGAGTTTTTAGCAGTCTCTGAAGGCCCCTGACCCACACATGTGAGGCTGATATCTGGAGCTTTAAAGATGAAAGATGGGTTGAAGTGGAGACTCTGAGATTTTGGAGATGCCAGAACTATTTTATAGCCACCATGGAAAGATACTTCTGAAAGCCATAAGGAGATTAGAGGGGTGGACTGGAGACCAGAGGAGTTCATATCCTTTACTCTGGACATAGAGCTTCTGGATTTGATGTTTGCCCTGCTGGTTTCTTATCTTGCTTTTGTTCAGTCTTACCTTGTGATGTCATTTCTTTGTAATGAGAACATATACTCTGTGTTACTATGTGTAACCTGGGACAAGATTATGTAGGGCTTGAAATGAAGAGATGTTCAGAAAAAAACTTAGTTTTGAATAGCAATAGTATTGGTAGAAAGTACAGGGACCATTAAAGTTAGGTTGAATACCTTTGCACTATGAGTCTGTGGAGGCTTCAAGTGGATTGTGGTGGTATGAATATAATATGTCCCTTATAGCTTCAAGTGTTTGATATTAAGCACATGAGGGAAGGTGGGGGTATATTTTGGCTTACATTTTAGTGTGGCTGATTCACCAGGGCAGGGAAACCATGGCAAAATAGGAAGACAGGGCGTTACAGCTTTTATCAGTAGCTTGGAGGGAGCAGCAAGAGTGAGCTACCTATACTCCCTACAGGTGGAGTAATAAAGCCCAATGTATTGCCCAAGTAATACACTTTTTCCAGCAAAGTTTCATGTTCCGAAAGGTCTACCAGGTGTGGATCAAGGAAGAGGCTTAATCATAAACACATGAGGCTACGGGGGACATTACATATTCAAGTCACCACCCATATTCATATAGTATTCTGGGTCTGCTGGAGGAACAGGTCTGATAGAATGAAATGTATTATAAAGGGTTTTTAGGACAGGCTTATGACAGTATACCATAGTAGCCTGCAGACTTGATATCAAGGATCCCAGTTGTTGCTTAGTCTATGTGGGTGGATGCCTCAGTAATCTAAATCTAGCACTGAAGGCCTGCATGCTTCCTGGAGAACTACTGGTTTTCAATCCATGTTGGAAGGCTGAGAAAACTTGCAACCAATACCCACAAAGGTTATCTGAAGAAGGCACTATCCAGGAAGCAGCACAAACAGCCAGGTTGGAGGAAGGGGCTCTTTCCACTCAGGGCTTCCTTACAGAAAATCACCACTTTGAGGAATGCCCACTCTGGGGGAAGGGCTCGCTCTGGAGGAAGGACTTCCTCCTACAGTCAATCCTTTCTGAAATCAAACTCAGATTACAACTAAGAGGAATGTCTGTGAATTCCTGGTCACATTAATTTGACAACAGAACTTTAGCATCCCACGCCCACAGAGTTCATTTTATTTATTTATTTATTTGATTTTTAATGTCAGGGTCTCCTCACTGAAGCCCAGGCTGACCTGAAATATACTATATAGTTTCAGGCTGCCCTTGAAATCACAGAAGTCCTCTTATCTCTCCCTGCACAGTGCTGGGATGAAAGGTGTGCAACCCCACGCATGGCTTATGACCACAGATTTCAGTGACTTTGTAATGAACCCTTGCACTACTTATGATACCACCAGACTTCAGACTACATTTTAATGTTTAGAACCTCTGATAGAGTGGTGTTCCTACATGGAATCTGTATATCCCAGTGTTATATGCAGGCATCCTATCAGGTTCCTTGCACACAAGGTAGTCACAGCTTTGCTGACATGTGGCCTACTGGTTTTCAATGGTGATCGTGGTAGTATATGCTTCTGGTACTTCTTTCTAAAAATCTCGGTATATTGTTGACAGAATTCAAAAAGGCCACACAAAAATAGCAATAGAGAAAAGAATTTTACTTGAAAGTGAAACTACTGCTTTAGAACAGGTTATAAAAGAGATTGCTGAAGACTCCTAGAAAAGCTTCAGGTAGAAAAAGCCTTTTGAAGCCATGATTATTCCATCATGACTCTCAGTTGACAGACACAGAGCTACAGGATTGGGGTTTTGCCTTGCCACATTTAGGGATGAGTTCATTTGAATGATGAAAAGGCCACGAAACTGTAGCAACATGTGGTGGTAGGTTCTGACTAAATGTCTTATATATGTGGGTATCAAGTGGACAAAGTATGGACATGTGGGAGGATAGCTCAATTTAGGCAAAATTCCAGTTTACTAAACTATGCCTTCCAATTGCTTAGGTCATAACTATCCTGCTCTATGATGCCCTGGGAGGTGAACTTTATTCATGATAACAGAATCACCATGAGTTTCAGTTCTGAAAGCAGATTTGGTGTCACATATGAGTCTTTTCTTCCTAGGGATGTCTCCTTACACACACTTCCTATCAGTACATGGGCAAGTGTGAGGTATGTCTTCTGCCTCTGCTTAGTGTAACCTCCCTTACTACTCTAAATATACCTATTTATTTTTTTAATTTTATTTATTTATTTGACAGAGTATGAGAAAGAGGGAGAGACAGAGACAGAGAAGGAGAGAGAGAGACAGAATGTGCGTGCCAGGGCCTCCAGCCACTGTAAACAAACTACACACACATGTGCCACGTTGTGCATCTGGCTTATGTGAGTCCTGAGGAATCAAACCAAGGTCCTTTGGCTCTGCAGGCAATCACCTTAACTGCTAAGCCATCTCTCCAGCCAAGTATTCCTATTTCTGAGTCTACCTCTCATCTGCCAAATTTCATTGGGATGACGTGCTAGTCTCCTGGGAAGCCTGGGGTAAAATTTGTGATGTTTCCCTTTACTCAAGAAGCTTTGCCTTTGACCACCTCTTTTCTTGCTGGGACATATATCACCCTCATATTGGTTTATGGCCTAATCGTAGGTAAACTTGAGATTTCCTTCTCTCTTGAACTGGACAAGCTACTTCAGGACTCTAAGACCTTCAGGAGCACTAAGAGCATATGCAGGGTTATCTTAGTTCACCATTTCAAAGAAATTCTGTCTCAGAGAATGGATGAGGCAGAAATCTCAGTGATACACTTCATATTCTGATTCTGTGCTTGTCCCAGTTGTCTCATAAGTGTGTTTGTATCCCAACCTTTATGACATACTTGCTGCATGGACTAACTCCTTTTTGGAAATGACAAACCCTGCCAACTCTTTAAATATTCCTCTTATGCAACCTTGCTGAAAAATGGCTTCATACACTTCATTATTCTTGGAGCTGTGTGACATGGAGAAACCGTAGGATAGGACAGCCTGCTCAGGATATTTCAAAAAATGTGAATGGAACAAGAAATAAAGAAGTATACTCAATCCTTGAATTTATTACCCATCATTAGATTCTCATGTGACTTCTGTCATGAGAAGTTTACTTTATACAGAGAAAGAGTTTTGGAGTGAAACTTGCTTATATGGAAGCCAGAGAGTTTTTCTTTATAATATCCAGTGTATTTTGCCACTTGATTTTCCATTTACTTATACATATATTTTGACATTTTCCTGGGTCAAGCTATGAATTCAGAACTAGATCTTCTGTCTGATGATAGTGCTTGATGTACCGTAACACACATTCAGCATATGTTGTAGAAAAATTGAGAAAATTAAGAGCCCATATGTGCATCACCATAGGAAAAGTGGAAGTATATCTGTCAGTTCAAGAATACAGTTTTACTGTGGACTCAAAACAGGCCTTTGAAATTGGACATATGACAAATGTATGAACCTTTTACTCTCCCTTGAGAGGTGAGTTGGGATTCTGCTTTTAGGACAAAAGAGCTTTGTGTGAAAATGAACCTTTGTCACATTATTTGACTAGTGTGGCCTTAAGAGAGACACTAATTAATGTGGCAATTTCACCTATTCTTTTTGATCTGTCCATATTGTACTAATTATTTTTTGTTACTATTCATTTACAAAATGTATTGTCCATCTAATTCAAAATGACATATGGGGCTTCCATCCAAATAGACCATATATCACCCTCTTCCATAGTGAGGGCACCTGTGAAAATCTAGGCAAAAGTAGGACATGGTTCATTTGAACTAAAGAAGCCAAGTAAAAAGATTGAAGACCTCTACAAAAAGGTATTCAATTTTTGCATGCAGAAGTTACAAACGCAAACCAAGAGATATGACGCATGATGTGTTTAATTTATTGTTTAATAAACGGAGCAAGCATAGGAACATATCTGCCATATTTGTTAAGACACACTGCCTGACTGATCTGAAAAGATCTAAGAAATTTTCAAATAACATTATGGCCCTAGAGTCCACAAAGTCTACATATTCTATTTATGACATTGAAATGTGCATTACACAGAGAGAAAAATTTGCATCACTCATGTTGGAAAACAATCATGTAACTGGATAAATTCTGACCTTCTACAAAGACTTTGTTAACACTCATGAAACAAGTTATTAAAACATATTTCCACACAGAAAGAACAAACAAGAAAGTCAGTTAAATTAAATAAAAACAAAAAAACAAAGGTCAACAGAGATCTCACTTGAGCTTGAGGCAGCAAGGCTTGTCCTTAGTCTGTCCCTTGGCCTTGCATCTTGTGCCACCCTTGGCTGCATTATCAGCTTGAACTTTGTCATCCTCCTCCCAGGAGATATCTGGATAAGGGAATTCATCATCCTCGATGAGGGACGCGTGGTACTTGATCAGAAAGTCCAGGACTTTCTCCTTGCAGTTTTCAGAATAGGCTCTCTGACCCCACAGGAACTCATAGAGGGGAGGATCACTGTTAGGCACCTGGTGGTACTCTAAGTACTTTTCCTGAACTAGTCCTTGGGTGATAAGTTTCCTGGCATCCCCAAAGATGATGTGTGGGATTCCATCATAGACGCCTATGTGATTCAGGTAGTGCCAAATTTTCCCCTCAGGGGCGTGGTAGCCATTTAAGTAGATGACACTCAGGAGAAGGATCAGAATCCCCATGGTGGGAACATCCAGCTGGAGGAGGTTGCTCCCATTAACATTGAAATGTAGCTTGCTGACAAGCTTGAAGCATTTTCCACTGGGATCCACTTCTTTCAACTCAAGGCCAAAAGCGAAATACAACTGATGGCAGGCTCTTTTGAGGATCTCAGGGAATCGTTCCTTGATTCTATAGTTAATAACTCTCACCATTTCTCTTCTCATCATGGGCTGCTTACTTTTGTACTTGCTGAGCATGTAATACATCAGCATTTCTGTCTTGCTTTTTAAAAGATCATTCTTTGTGGTCTCACTAAAGGAGGGAGTCCCAGCTGATGTAACTCTGGAAGTGACTCGGGCCTTGATCCCTTTGCCAGACCTACTGAGGGTAATGCCTGTATCAGCATCAGTGGGGGGTACAGGGGACTGAGATATGTGGGGGACGCCAGCAGTAGATGTGCTGGGAAGAGCATCTCCAGAAGCATGTGCTGAGCAGGAGGGTGAAACTACTTCTTCTGCTGCCCTGACCTGAGCACCTTTGAGCTTCTGGTGCTGGACTCTGTTTTGGTCACGTCTTTCTTGAGCACGTGCCTTACTCTTCTTTCCTCGGGGCATGATGAGTATGACCAGGGATGGCAGCTGGCAGGAATGTTGGTAGCAGAGCAGGTGACAGAGAAACCTGCATCGGGAAAAGGAGACACCGTGAATCCATTCAGCTAGTTGGCAGCCTTTGTCTTTCTCATTGGCCCCTCCCCTTACCTGATTTCTATGAGTGCAGTGCTCTCATAACCCATTGCCCTTCCCCACATACACAGTGTTCTGATCATATTGTAAGTTCTGCTGAGGTACAGCCAGGCTCCCTGTCTTTTGGTGTTTGAGCCTTGTCACTCCTACTCTTAGTCTGTGATACTGTCCTGAGTATGTAAATTTTCCCTGGAGTCCAGAGGAAGTTAGCTTTCGGATGTGCCTTGCAAGGAGACTGTGTTTAACCCTGCACTCTCATCCATCACCACAACAGGACCAGGCTTCTAAATACCTTTGTTCCATTAGTACTTATCCCCTTATTCTTAGGTTTCTCATATTTCAATCCGCTCGGGTATCAGTTAGCTGCACATAAGTGTACTAATTCTACTTTGCCAAGTCTGCCCATTTTGTGACCACCTGCAAGGAAGTGATAGTACCGCCTTGAAAATTCTTGAATTTTTAGGTTGCCCCAAGACTTGCTAGCATATTCCACCATTTTAACAACAGTACCAAAATGAAATTTTGGTATTAACTTTACTATTTCCTTTTCAGTGATCCTTACACTGAAATTGGGTAATGCGATTTTCATATATGTATGAATATTCCTTTGATAATTCTCACTTGGCATTGCCCGCATTCTTCTCTACCAGAATCTCAAGGCTTGTTTGAACCATGGGAACCTACAATTTCTAACATATATTTGATAAATAGATACAGTTCTTTACACCATATATATATATATATATATATATATATATATATATATATATATATTAGGTACATGTTATCATGAAGTCCAAAGTGCCCACAAACTGGTACATAGCCAAGGATCTACTTGAATATGTCATACTCTTGCCCCCATTTCTCCAGTGCTGGGAAAGAATTCATGCCTCATGTCTGCTTTGTCTGTGCCATTCTGAGGACTGAAGCCAGGCTTTATGCATGTTATGCAAGCCTGGTTTCAAATGAACTACATTTCAGGCATTTTTTTTTTCTGTATATATCATTTCTGGGATCAAGATGGTCAATAACTCTGGCAATAACCTCTATAAGGTGCACTTAGCCAATGTTCTACTAGGAACATATAACAATAAACCATGTGTTCTCTATTTTTTAAATCAACATTCTCTTGGACTAGTTATCATGTTTTTGTGGGTGCAGGGATATTTATCTCCCAAATGTCCAGCACAATGAAATTAGGTTGGTATAATTTTTCCAGTGTCTTCCAGCAACATGCTAGGGTACAATACCCTGGAATGGGCTCAACGTGGAGACAACCTTGTTGACCCATGTTCTAATTCTTATCACATTGGGTCCAAGGCTTGTCTTTAACTATGGCCACAGACTCTTCCACCTGCCTTACTGTGCTTCTTCAGAGGTTCCCTGTCCCCTCCCAACAACTTGAAAAGGCAAAATCCACGTTACCTCCTATCCAGGGAAAGCTAGCCAAGCGAACTAGCAGTAAAACCTCTAGCATCCCTCTTGACTTTGAAAGGAACGCGTTCTCTCAGTACAAAGTGAGCTTTCCTTACTTACCTCCGTTACACACCACTTGCAGGACTCAATGGGCGCCAAACGACTGGATGTGCTGCTGCTGGGACACAGAACGACTATCACACAGTCCCGCCCCTTCACGTAGGAAGTGACCCTAACTACTTCCGGTCACAGGGAGGCTCTGATTGGCAACAGGGCCAATTTGCTAAGAAGCCTTTGTTGGGCTGGAGAGATGGCTTAGCTGTGAAGGGCCTTGCCTGTGAAGCATAAAGAGCCATGTTCGGCAGTCCTGATCAAACAAAAGCCAGACGAACAAATGTGAGAAAAGTGCAAGGTCGCACATGCCCACTAGGTGGCGCTAGTGTAAGGCCTTGGATAGCAGTGACTGTTTGCCATGACTCGAAAATTCTCTCCCCCTCTCCTCGCTCTCTCTCTTGCTAAAATAAAAACGTATTTTAAAAAATTAAAAATCTACATTTAAAAAGAAGCCTTTTTCCTGTGGTTCAGTATGGAGGAGAGACTGGAATCCCTAATTGTACTTCATGCATGTCACCCCGCTCGATCTGTTCCTCAGCCTACTGCACAAACACCTTCCTGCATGAGCCTCTCATGATACAAAATTTGCCAAAACCCTCCATGGACCCCCGTTCCTTACTCTCCCCCCCCTTCCTTCCCCAACTTGCTTGTTCCACTGAACATAGACTGAGTTCCATGCCTGCTGTCTGGTAATTGAGAGATTTCCTTTGTCCTGTTCTATAATCTCTCTAATGTTCACACCTACTTTTTCACAACTCCTCCTCCCAAGTCCTTTCTCATTCTTGCAAATCAATCATCTGCCTCAGATTCTGATTGATGCTATGTCATGGCCCTACAGGCTCCCGTCTCTCTCTTTGCCTTTTCCTACTCATGCAATTGTTTGCTCACTGCAGTGGACATACAGCTAAATGCCTGGTCTCTTATGATGGGTACTAGTCCTGAATTATCTATCAGAAACCCATACCTACTATTACATATCCCTTCCCAGAACATTGTCCTGGGTTTTGGTGCTGTGTATGTGAATGTTTGTCACCTGCACCCTTTGGGATTTTTCATTGTTTCATTTTTTTTTTCTTATGTCTTCAGCACCCTGTGGGGGAAGAAGTTAGTCACTGGGGCAAACCTTTCATCTGGCCCTACTAAGTAAGTGCAAAGAACTCTTTGCATTCTGCTATTTCTGTTGGATGACTTTTGCTGGTATTTCTCTCCTATAGATGTTTGTAAGTGAATCTGCTTCTTCTGCCATTTTGATGATGCTTCACATTGATTTCATAAGCCTGCAATTAAGCCATTCTTCCCATAGGTTGTTTCTTTTCAACTGTTTGTACAAGCATTGATAATGTCCCGATAATAAGAAAAATGATGGTGAGAAGTGAAGCTGTTGCTGTGAAGAATCTTCCCACATGGGTTTTTGTGTTGTGGAATGTGTTCATAGGAGTTATATGGAAGGATTTGGTGCTTTGCACTGGATAAATCTTGCAATATTGTAAACAGGACTTGATGGGTTATTTGGCAAGTGTTTGAAATGTTAACAGAGAGAATTGTGGAAATTGAAATAGGCTTCTAGCAGAATCATGAGTTGTGTTTTGACCATTCTCAAAGAGTTTCATCAAGGTTGAATTTGAAAGTCATGGCTTGGTGTGTTTACACACACACACACACACACACACACACACACACACACACACAAAGAGTTCAACTAAGACCACTGTGTGAAGCTGTGAAGATGGACTGTCGTCTGCTGTGTAGACCCAAACATGTTTGAATACGCAAGCACTGGGGAACTGCTGGTTTGGAAAGTAATTTTTCCCAGGCTCTGCCAGTCCCAGCTGGAGCAGTGGAATTGGGAATCCAGAGCCTTTTACCACTGCTTACATATGTTGGACTTCCACTGCAACGATTTTGGTTTACCAGCTTGTTATGGATTTTGCATTGGTCCAGTGTCTCCTTTTTATGCCATTTTTCAGTGGGCATGTTTACTCTCTGTCAGGATGCCTTTGTGTGTATGTAACAACTCTTTTAGTTTTGCATGTGTCAGTCTTTAATATCAGATAAAACTAGGGACTTTGTAATAACGTAATAGTTTGTAAAGACTATGGTGGCATATGGAGTAGAACTGAATGCAACTTGAATTGTGAGATGATTTTGCAGGTTGTAGTGTAGCCCCCTGATTGTATTCTCTACTCCCAACAGTACTGTAATATTAGGAAAGGTGTAGAAAGGGAATCAGAGCAAAGACAATTTAAGTGCACATAAATATTGCTCTGCCTGTGCTGAAAATGAAACTCTTGTATCCTGTTGTTGGGATTATGAAATGCCACTTGTTTTCACAATAAAATATAGATAGTTCAACAGAATATGAAAAAATCCATTGTACAGCACAAAAATGCTTCTTATGGTTAAACAACCTTGATATAAATGAGCATGAAAAAAGTTGCTTTGTGCTCTTGGTTCGTCAATGAACTATTTATCACAAAAAGACATAGAACCAAAAATATTCTCTTAATGGATTCGTGAATGAGTATATCACTGCACATAAATATAGAAAGAAATGATGTATGTAGTAGACAGCTTCTGGTCACTGGGATGTACTTCTAAAGGAGTCAGAATCACTGTTATGGATGTCAGGGAATTTATTTGAAGCTTACTGATTCATTGTAAGTTACATAATGGCAAAAAAACCCCAAAAACAAAACAACAACAACATAAAAAAGACACTTGGGACCATTTTCACAGATCAAAGCTCATAGAAAGAGTCAGAAAAACAAAAAGAAAACACAACCACAACAGAAAGCACACTATAGGAACTGAAGGCAGTACTTCATCAAAACTTCTGTACCTTGCATATATTTATAGGAGATACCTGGATCTAACCACTACATATGGGTTTAAGAATCTTGGGGGGAAAAAAAGCTTTCAACTGACAGTGTTTTGCATGGGACCTAGGACCCATAGGATTGTACAAAATGGTGGATCAAAATTAGTCAGAGACCTGCCATTACATCCAGTGTGTTTCCTGTAGCAGGTATTAGGTGATGAAGATCCTGGCATCTGCCAAGAAGAGCTGGAAGATCCCATTCCCAAAAGCTCTTTATACCTAATGATCCACCCCCTAGTTACAAGCCTTTTCCTCAGCAGGCTAGCAGAGACTTACATAGGAAAGTTACCCTTAATCAAAAATCCTTGAGACTATGGGGGGCATTCATTACCATTCAAACCTCGATATTCTCTCCCTAGCCCCAAAACAACCATGATCTAATCTCAACGATGCTAGGTATGGTGATACATGCCTTTAATTCCAGCACATGGAGGCAGATGTCAGAGGATCACCATGAGTACAAGGCCGTCCCTTGAGTCTACATAATAAATTCCCAGTCAGTCTTGGATAGAGTGATATCATAACTTTAAAAAAAAATAACCACAAAGAAACAAATCCCAATGCAAATTTCTTTAAATTCTTGCCTGGTAAATCTCAGTCACAGAGCTGGGTTGTTCCCCATATTAAGCTCTTAGACAGGGAGACTCATGACTTTCACAAGACAATGTAGTCCATTTCCAAAACTCTTCAGCATCTACCAAAACTAAAATGTAAGGTCATATTGCTGAAGACAAGACAGACTTCAATCTCAGGAGAGGTTAATATCACACTAGCACCAAAAGGGGGAAAAAAAACCTCCTGACAAGTTTTCATGGTGCTGCAAAGCCCTATGGGAGTTATTGGAGTACAATGGCCACTAAAAGCATGTATAAGCCAGGGAGCCTACAGATTATGAAATCAACTGGCCTGACAAGAAGTACACACTTGCAATAGTGGCACACAGCCTTTGTGGGCAACCAACTGTTCTCTGACTGGACAGGAGGCCCAGTCAGTGGGAGAGAACAAATATCTGGTAGTGGAAACCAAGTCAGCAGGAAACTCATGGCCTTCTGAGAGAAGCCCTCACTGCACTCTGGAGAAAAAAAGTGGATTTGCATACTAAAAGTTTCTCAAATAACTTTCCTTCCCCCTTTTTAACCCAAGCTGATATCAAACTTAGTTGGAGAATCTACTTTATTTTATAAATGGCAGAGAAAACAGAGGAGAACCAAGATCCATCCATAAGAAGATAGCTTTCTACCCACCACGACCACATCTGCCAGGGCCCAGGAGAAATTGAAGAGAAAATGGAAACATGATTGACACTGCTTTTAATGATTACATGACTACCAGTTCCAATGTGACAGTGAAAAGCATGGTGATCAATAAAATAATCAGTAACTCTATAATATAATGATCAGTATAATAATTTCAAAGATGAATTTCAGAAGCTACAGAGAACTCAAAACTAAATTAGAAGGCAAATAGGCCTGCCATGGTTCAGGGTACATTGGGGAAAAGGGGGTTGAAATATTGTAACAGCAACAGAGTGGGTACATATATCCTGAGTCATGGCCCCTGTTACTATACAGGGACTGACTGAGACCTTCATGGTCACACAATGAATACCATAACCCCACTAGGATGGCCCCCATGGTAAAGGGTTAATCAGTGAGGAGATCAAATTGTATATCCTGATATATACAGAAATTTAAAAAGTGAAGAAAAATTGTTCACTCCATCATCATGTCCCCAGTGTCTTTCCCAATTTAAGCATTCTTAGAAATTTCCAAGGCTTGTGCTTGAGAGATAGGTCAGTTGTTAAAGTGCTTGCTTGCAAAGCCTGTCTGCCAGGGTTCAATTCTCCAGTACATATGTAAAGACAGTTGTGCAAGGTGTCAAATGAGTCCGGAGTATGTTTGTAGAAGCATGAGGTCATGTCCATATCCTCCCTTTCTATCATCTCTCTGTATCTCTTTCTCACCTTCTCTCCAAATGTGTCTCACCCTCCATGCAAATAAAGAAATAAAAATAAAATAGAGCACAAAATGGAAGAAAATTTGGCCTCAAAGTTAAAGTAGCTTAGAAAGGTGATTGTTTGCCACAAATGAACAAGTTTAAAAATTCTCAAGTCTCATTTGAAAATTAAGACTATCTCATAACTGCTATCTCTGTGAACTTAAAACACAAGTTACATTCATGCAAATACATAATGGTACACAGTAAACATTTCCATTGCAATATGTCATAACAAGGAATGACTGAAGGAATAAAAAATCAGAAACCAAAAGATAAACATCAAACATTTTCAGTGAGAGCCTAGAGAAAACTCCATCCAGCTCCATCAGCTCTCCATTTCATCTGATCCACACTTCTGGTATATCCAACACATTTTCAGTTCTACATGAAAACCATGGTCCATCTTCATAGTTCCATAGTATGTCCTTACTTGAAATGCATTCAGAAGATTCCACCCTGCTTGATATGCTGCATCTTAGCACACTGTATTCTTTGCAACCTGGACCAGCTGTCAATCAGCGTGTCGGTTACCAGAAGTGGTCTCGTGTAATTTCCTGTGCATCACTTACTGATGAAAGTCTCTGAGTTGCCTATCAGTCCCAGAAGCTTGACTGGTCAACACCTAGGGAAAAATCTGTCCCCAACCATGAGCTAGGCATGGAAGCCTTTCCATAGACCTGGTATATCCATAACACCTACCAGTCTCCACTGCAAACCATGGTGTTAGAGGAATATTGGGAGCAAGTGGGGCAATGTTGGCTTGGTATGAGCTGTTGTTACATAGGAGAGATTCTGGAAGGGAGCCATATGTGCAACAGACCAAGGAAGATGGTGGGGCAAATGATCATGTAAGACTGCTATGGGTTTAATGAGAGATAAATTAAGAGGATACAAGGACTCCTGTCAATCATAAGACACTAAGCATGGAACTCTATGTTTTCTGCAGTGAGAAAATAGTGAGGGAAGTGGGAAAAGGGCAAGGGGGATTAAGGGGTCATTAAGGGCCCAGTCTGTAAACCCTGAGAGGCTGAGGCAGCAAGCTCTATGTGCAAGAGTTTGGAGGGCTTGGGAAGAGGAGTTGTGCAAAAGTAGCTGTGTGTGTATGGATAGATAATTTAAGAACACACAAAATTACTGTTGACTATACGGTGGTAACCATGGCACACTGTTTACTAGAGCAAACAAGTCGTGGAAGGAAGAGGAGAAGTGTAAGTAGAAGGAAGGTCCATGAAGGGGTGTTGCTCATTTTGCATCATGAGAGTGACTGGCAGGAAGGGCTGTGTGCAGTAGACTGAGGAAGGAGTAGGGCACGGGGCCCTGTGTGTGAGTGCAGTGAGGGATTCCAAACCCCTCTATACTGATCTTAGAACTCAGATTTCTTAGTAACCTGGACCTGCTGCCAATGAGAGCCTACCATGACCGGAAGTGGTCCCCATCACTTCGTCACTTCCGGTACATTACTTCCTGCTTGTAGGGATTGTTCTGTGTCATAGAGTTTCCATGGCACCGGCTCAGAGCACTATCCAGTCAGTTGACGGCCGCTGAGTCCTAGGAGTGGTCTGTGGAGGAGGTAAGGAAAACTCATATTTCTACTGAAAGAACATGTTCTTCTCAAAGTCCAGCGTACTTCCCTAGGTCCTACTCCTAGCTTAGTGGGCTGGCTTTCCCTGGGCAAGGGCTGATGTGGAATCTGGATCTTCAGGTTTCCTGGAGGGCAACTGGAACCGAGAGGAAGCCAGACAAGACAGGTGGAAGAGTCAGAGGACATAAAGAAGAAAAGTTTTGGTGCTGCTGTGATTAGAAGAGAACATGTGTGAGCAAGGTTGTGTGCACACTGAGCCTGACCGCTCCACACTGTTGTCCGTGACGATCCTTCCCTGGAAAGACACTGGGAAACATAAGAGCAGCCTGAATTCATCCCTGCCCACCCCCCTGCCCTGAGGGAGTTTGTGAGATAAGGCACCAGACACCTCCCTCCCTAAAATGTGAAAATACACTAAGAATTTGTTTAGAGGGGGACAAATGAGCTTACATGTCTTGTTGGTAATTATTCCCAGTGGGTCTGTGACTGAGTGCACCACAGACGGAGGTCATAGTGAGGCAACGACGCCTTAGAGGTAGTTCCTTTGGTAATGGGCTTGGCTAACATGGATGAAGCACTGGCTTAACAACACAGAATTATATGGGAAATCAGACATGAGGTACACCCACTCTTCATAACACTAGTGAGATGGGATCCAGAGGTAGATGTTCAAGTTGAGCATTGTCTATATACCAAATTTGAGACCACATTGGGTTGCATGAGAACCTGTATTTAAAGAACTTGTATAAAAATATGAATGAATATACCTACACATCAACTTTATTTTAGAAATAGAAAGGTTATGTTATTAAGACAAGCCTGGGGACTATGTGAGAGAGAGATGAAGGTAGGCGAAAATGTAATTATCAATGAACAATATATACTTGTACAAATTATCATACTGAGAGCAACTTTTGTATTTGTATTTTTATTCTTTAATATATTATTTTTATTTATTTTACAAAGAGGAAGAGAGAGAGAGAGTGAGAAAGCGAGCGCTAGGGCCTCCAGCCACTGCAAACAAACTCCAGATGCGTGCTTCCCCTTGTGCATCTGGCTAACGTGGGTCCTGGAGAATCAATGTTGGGTCTTTTGGCTTTGCAAGCAAACACCTTAACCGCTAAGCCATCCCTCCAGCCCTTATTTTTATTTTTTATTAGATATGGGCATAATTTGTATATAAACAGCATATGTTGGTAACATCCTTACCCTCCTGACTGCCCCTATTCTGAAGAGGCCTTCCTCCTTGGGAATGCAGGACAACCCCATGGGGATTGTGAGTAATGCATTGTGGTGGGTGGAGGAGAGGCAATATCTCTGTGCAAAATGTCCCAACTTGTGGTTCTAGCAATCTTTCTCCCCCAATTCTGCAAAACCCCCTGAGCCATGATGGGAGTATTTTTAGTTTACTTCAGTGATGGGCACTTAGAGCATCTGGAAATATGGTTAAATAGGTATTTAGTGTCCTCAGTATCTTTCCCTATCACCCTTGTTCTGGTATCAGCTTAAGTAAGAAAGCAGTACTCTTGCTCATTTCTCCTATTCCTCTGTGGTTTCAGCTGGGTCCAAGAGGGAGTGCCCTGGTTCATTTAACTCCTCAGGTCCAGTTCCCATCTGAAAAAAAGAAGCAGATTTTCCAATGGAGAGTGAAGTGAGCACAGATTAAATGGAAAACATTATTAATTTAGGGAGAACTAAAAGGTTTTAGACACACTTATAGTCTAAAGTTAGTGGGGGCTTGAAAATGGAAAGCAGAATCATTATCTGGATATGATTCTGACTTATTTCCCACTTCTAGATATCGTTTCCTTTCCACTGAGCAGATCTTTTAGCCAATCCAAGAGCACTTGGTTACCCACTATGGCTGTGTGCCACTACTGAACTTGTGTGAGCATCACATCCGGTGTTTGATTCTGAGTTGCTTAGACTTTGAATTACTTGGATAGTTGTTGGCCACATTCCCACAAAAGCTCATGTAGCACCTTCCAGCACTAGATGGGCTAAATGTCTTGGCAATGGATCTCCTCTGTATTCCAACCAGGTCTCTCCATGGTCTGTACCAATAGTGTATGGTGTCTTCAACAGTAGGTTCTTACCATTAATGTCTGGTGGGTAAACAAGTGCTCTGACAGCAGTCTGTCTTGTTTGTTTTGGAAAATCTAGTAGGTATATGGGATCAACAGCAAATTATGAATGTAGACAACATCCTGGTACAGGGAGTTAAAGTCCAGGACCAAGGGGAAAAAAAGAGAAAAAGCCAGAGAAGAAAAAGAAACAGGAGAAATTTGAAGTTAGGTTTCTTCTCAGTCTCTCCAGGACCCTTTGATACAGGTGCTCCCCCTAAGGTCCTCTTCAGGATTCCACATTTTAGCCTCACTTCCAAAATAATAGTATTTTATAGTACCAGTTCAATTTGGGTTCAGTTTTGTGTCCCCCCTCACACTTACCTTCCACCCACACCATAACCTCTCTATTGACCAAGCCTTACGAAGCTATTCAGTTATGTCAGCAACTTGGGCTGAACCAGGTTGGGAATTGCAGATGAGTGAGATCATGCAACGGTTGTCTTTCTGTGATTGTGTGAGTTCACTTAGAATGATCTGTTTCAAGTTCGACTATTTTTCTACAAGTGTCAACGTGTCATTTTTTTCTTACTGCTGAGTGGAATTCCATTGTGCAGATATACCACCACTTGGTTATCCATTCATTTAATTATGGGAACCTGGCTAGATTCCAGTTTTTTGCTATTATGAACTGAGAAGCTATAAATATGGTTGAGTAAATATTTCTGAGCTGAGATGTGGAGTTTTTGTGGGAAATGTCCAGTAAGGTAAGCACAGGGTCTGTTGGTAACTCTTTATTCATCTTTTTAAGGAGTCTCCATATTGATTTCCACAGTGGTTGTACCAGCTTACTTTCCCACCAACAGTTAATGAGTGTTCCTATTTCTCTACAGCCTAGCCAACATTTGTTTTCATTTGATTTTTTTAACGTTATCCTTACTGGGGTAAGGTGGAATCTCATAGTTGTTTTAATTTGCGTTTCCTTAATGGTTAGGGATGTAGAACATTTTCCTAAGTGTGTGTTAGCCATTTGTGATTCATCTGCTGAGAACCCCTTATTTAGTTCTCTGGCCCACTTTTGGAGTGAGCCCTTGGATTTTTTTATTGTTTAGATTTTTGAGTTCTTTGTAAAATCTAGATATTGGGTTTCTTTCAGTGATATAGCTGGCAAAGATTATCTTCCATTCAGTGGGTAGTCTATTGGCTCTGCTTATGGTATGTTTGTTAATGCAAAAGCTTTCTAGCTTCATGAGATCCCATTGGTTGATTGCTTCTTTAATGTTTGGGGCTATTGGGTTTTTGTACAAGAAGTCTTTTCCAAGTCCTGTATCTGGGAGATTGCCTCCTATTTTTTCTTCCAGTAGTTGAAGAGTTTCAGGTCTTATATTGAGGTCTTTAAGACATTTGGATTTGATTTTTGTGTATAGCAAAATGAATAGGTTGAATTCCATTTTTCTACATATGATCATACAATTTGTCCAACACCATGTGTTGAATACGCTGTATTTTCTCCAGTCTACATTTTTTGCACCATTGTGAAAGATCCAGCAGCTGTAGTAGCTTACCCTAAGGTCTGGTTCTTCAATTCTGTTCCATTGGTCTATATTTATGTTTTTATTCCAATACCATACTGTTTTTGTCACTATGGCTTTGTAATACAGCTTTAGATCAGTTATGGTGATACCAACAGATGTACTTTTTTTTTCTGAGGATATGTTTGGATATCTGAGGCCTTCTGCCATTCCAAATGAATTTTGAGATCAGTTTTCAATCTCTGTGAAGAATAGTGCTGCTATTTTTATTGGTATTGCATTATATCTGTATATTGCTTTTGGGAGAATTGCCATTTTCACAATGTTAATTCTACCTAGCCAGGAGCATGGGAGGTCTTTCCATCTTCTCAACTCCTCCTATATTTCTTTCTTGAGTGTTTTTATGTTTTAATTATATTGGTCTTTCACATTCTTGCTTAGTGTTATTCCAAGGTATTTATTTATTTTTTTTGTTGCTATTGAAAATGGGACAGCCTCACTGATTTCATTCCCTGTATACCTGTCCTTAACATATAGAAAAGCTACTGATTTTGTGCATTGATTTTTTTATCCTGCTACTTTACTGAAGGAATTTATAACCTTTATAATTTTTGTGATGGAGACATTTTGGTCATGTCATCTGTAAATAGAGCTAACTTGGCCACTTCCTTTCTAATTTGACTCCCTTTTATTTCTTTATTCTCTCATATTGCTTGGCTACTACTTGTAGTACTATGTTGAAGAGCATTGGTGAGAGTGGGCACCCATGTCTTGTACCCAATCTCAGTGGGAACACCTTGAGTTTTTCACCCATTAAGTGTTATTTGGGCCTTAGGAGCTTTATGTATAGCATTTATTGTGTTGAGATATAAACCCTCCATGCCTATTCTTTCCAGTGTTTGATCATGAAGTGGTGTTGTATTTTGTCAAAGGCCTTCTCTGCATCAATTGAAAGGATCATGTGGTTCTTAATGGTTCAATTTAAACCATTCCTGCATCCCTGGGATAAAATTTAGTTGATCAAGGTGGGTAGTGCTCTTGATGTGTTGTTGAATTTGTTTTATAAGGATTTTGTTCAGGATCTTTGCATCTATGTTCAGTAAGGATATAGGCCTATAGTTTTCTTTCCTTGTTCCATCACTGTCTGGTTTTGGTATTAGGGTGGTGAAGCTAACTCCATAAATGGAGTTGAGGAAGAGTCCCTGTTCTTCAGTAATGCAGAAAAGTTTGAGAAAAATTGGTTTCCATTCTTCTTTGAAGGTTTGATAGAACTCAGTTGAGATGTCATCTGGTCCTGCACTTTCCTTTTAGGGAGGGTTTTGATTGTCTTTTCAATCTCCGTTGATGTGATAGGTGTGTTTAAGTGATTAATCAACTCTGAGTTTAGTTTAGTTTTGGGGTTTGTGTCTATGAATTCATCCATTTGTTCAGGATTATTTAATTTTGTGGAGTAGAGGTTTTGGAAGTATGCCCTGATCATTCTTTCAATTTCATTTCTGTCTGTTGTGATCTCACCTTTTTCATTTCTTTTATGAGGTATACTTTTGCTGGGTAAAGTAGCATGGGTTGGAAGTCATACTTTTTCAGATATTGAAGTGTTCCATTCCAGGCCCTGCTAGCTTTCAGTTTCCATTGAGAAATCTGATGTAATTAAGATGGGATTGCCTTTATATGTTGTGCATTGCTTCTCTCTTTCTGCTTTTAACACTCTCTCTTCATTTTCCTTGTTAAGAGTTTTAACTATGCTAGCTTGATATTGGCAAGTGGGCTTATGTTTGGATATGCTTCTGACTTGTTTCCCAGCTCCAGCTATGGGTCCCGTACCACTGAGGAGATCAGTTAGCCAAATTAAGAGCAGTTGGTTCCCCACCATGGCTGTGTGCCACTATTGCACTTGTGTGGGCATCACAACAAGTTATTTGCTGCTAAGTAGGTTAGACCATGAGTTGCTTGGACAGATATTGGTCATTTTCCTCCAGTCTCCCATGTAGCACCTTTTGGCACTAGACACGATGACTATCTGGGGACTGACTCTCTTCCAACTTATAGCCATGCCATTCTATTTTGCATGTCAACCACATAAGGTGTCTTCAGCAGTAGGGTCTTACCACTAACCTTTGGTGGGTCATCAAGTACTCTGACAGAAATCTGTCTGTCTTTTAGGAAACCTTGTATCTTGGAGAGTTTCTTTTTTGGTCCTATCTGTTTGGTGTTCTGTGTGATTCTTGTATCTGGATAGGCCTCTCTTTGTGAGATTTGGAAAATATTCTTCAATAAATTTGTTGAATATGTTGTCTATGCCTCTGGTCTGGATTCCTTCTTCTTCTAGTATACCAATGATCTGGATGTTCGGTCATTGTAGGCTTTTCCACAGTTCCCTCATATTCTGTTCATTTTATTTTTTTTTTAACTTAGCAAAGTTTTTGGCCTCCCAATCAATTTATTCATTCTTATCTTCCAAGTCAAAGTTTCTGCCTTCTACATGAGTAACTATTGGTGAGTGGTTCTAGAGAGGTTCTCATAATTTCCTGGATATGTGTCTGTTCTACTGACCCCAAACCACCACACTTGCCCATACACTGTCCACGTTGATAGCGATTTTTGTCTGTTGAACATTGAAAAGGAAAACAATGAAAATGGTAAAATAGAATGTTTGATCAGGATACAAATATCATAAGGATGGAATGTCAGTCGCATCCTTGAAGCAGCTTAGAAATTCCCCAAAGGCTCATGAGAGACCTTCTTAATAAATGAGATATTCTCTCATTACCATAAAAGGGGATCCAGTAAGGAGGCAGGCATGGAATTGTCCACTTATAACACTTGAGCTGACCCCTCTATGCCTGAGAAAACTGAATTATGGGCCACTAAGTGAACACAAGAGAAGGAATTCCTGAAAGAACAAAGACATTCAGAAAACTGATATTATTGTTACCATGGACAGGATGATAGGATTAGACACAGTCAGTTTCATCTGCAATTCTGCCACAGAGACAAGGGAAGAGTTGGCATATTCAGCATGCCCTTTTTTCTTCATTTTAATCCAGAGGGAGATACCCTCATTCTGAGGTTTACAGACAGTATACAGAGCAGGGTGGTGCTTATCAGCAATTGCTGTCAAAGTAAGGATAGTAAGGGAGAAGAGCATTGGACTCCAGTAACCATGAAGACTGAAACAACTTCATAGAATTCTCTGTAGCCTGTGAGCTTTGTTAAAGAACTGGACTGAAGCTTCCCTAAGCAATCCTACCTGGGGCCTCAGGAAATGTTGATAGATCAAGCACAGCATCACAGTATTGTCCCTCAGTTAAAGTGGCAGGGCTCCAACAATATAAGACAGGGAGTTTGGAAGCACCTCAGCAGTCAGTACCTACAGGATGATGAGAAGAAGTGTGGGTTGGTGGGGAGAAGATCAGGGCAGGTTCATATAGCACTGCACTCATGGAAATCAGGGAAAGGCAGGGGAGGAAAGGTGAAAAGCAAAAGCAAAGGCTGCCTAACTGCTGAGTGGATGCACAGTGCTATCTTTTTTTAATGCAGGTATTGCAATCACCTGCTCTGCTACCAACCTTCCTGCCAGCTGCCATCCCTGGTCATCTCATTATGCCCCGAGGAAAGAAGAGTAAGGAACGTGTTCAAGAGAGACGTGACCATATCAGAGTTCAGGTCCAGGAGCACAAAGATTCTTTGGGCAGGGCAAACAAAGAAGGAGAGTTGGCCTCCTGCTCTGCCCATGCTTCTGGAGATGCTCGTCCCAGCACATCTACTGCTGGCTTACCACACATGTCCCAGTCACCTGTACCACCCACTGATGCTGGTACAGGCATTACCCTCAGAAGGTCTAGTAAACAGATCAAGGGCCGAGTCACCTCCAGGACCAGATCAGCTGGATCTCACTCCTCCAGTGAAGAACCAAAGAATGATCTTCTACAGAACAAGACCAAAAATCTAATGGATTACATGCTCCACAAGTACAAAATGAATGAGTCATTGATGAGAGAAATGGTGAAGGTCATCAACAAAAGATTCAAGCAACAATTCCCCCAGATCCTCGAGAGAGCCTGCCATCTCTTGGATGTAGGTTTTGGTCTTGAGTTGGAAGAAGTGCAGCCCAAGGGCAAGTCATTCAACCTTGTCAGCAAGCTACATTTCAATGATGATGGGAGTGACCACAGCCACCTGGGAATGCCCACCATGGGCATTCTGATTCCCGTCCTGAGTTTCATCTATTTAAATGAGCACTGTGCCTCTGAGGAGAAAATCTGTCTACTCCTGAATCAACTGGGCATTTATGATGGGATCCCGCACATCATCCTTGGGGATGCCAGGAAGGTCATCACCCATGATTTACTGCAGGAAAAGTACCTGGAGTACCAATATGTTCCTTGTAGTGACCCACCCACCTATGAATTCTTGTGGGGCTCTCAAGCTTATACTGCAAAGTGCATGGAGAAAGTCCTGGAATTTGTGGACAAGTACAATGAATACATCGCCGGCTGTTATTCGCCCCCCCTATGAAGATGCCTGGTGGGAAGAGGAAGAAAAAGGCAAAGCTGAGTGTGCAGCCCAAGGTGGCACAAAGGACAAGGCCAAGGGACGTTCTAAGGGCAAGTCCAGCTGTGCTAAGAAGTGAGACCTGACTTGTCCTTTCCTTTTGGGATTGAACCAGGTTTCTGGATTGGCCCTGTCACTCATAAATATGATTTCAAAATAAATTTTATGGTTTGTGTTAACAAAGTCTTTCTTGAAGTTCAGAATACAAATGCATACATTGAGATTAATTTCCTCTTGAGGGATCCAGAGTTTTCTTTCTGTAAAAGGTTCATTTCAGTTTTATATTTAGACTTTTTGTCTGTAGGAAAGTAATGTTCTTGCAGTCAGGTTCGCATTGCTAGTAGATATTACCTGACCAAGAGCACCTTGTTGAAAAAGCAGTTTATTTTAACTTACAAGTTAGAGGGTAACCTGTATAATGGCTGAGAAAAACAATGTCACGAGCAGAGGGTTCACATCACCCCTTGGCCAACATAAAGTAGACAACATCAACAGAAGATTGTGCCAAACACTGGCTTGGGGAAACTGGCTATAACACCAATAAGCCCACCTTCAACAATATACTCCCTTCAGGAGGCATTATTTCCCAAATCTCTATCACCTGGGAACCTAGCATTCAGAACACCGAAGTTTATGGGGGACACCACCACCAATGTTATCTGAAAGTTATTTAGGTCTTTAATTTAGTTATGTAATGTTTCCTAACAGATGAAAAATGTGACTACATTTTCTTCTGTTATTCAAGAATGATGATAAATTAAATGATTATGTAGTCAAATTTCTTGGTGAGAGTTGGGGCATTATCCACACGTTAATTCAGCCTCTGTTCTTCAGAAGTCTTCAGATTTGGCACTGGGAATGTTCAGTTAAAGTAATACAGGTCAATTCTGTGGTTGTCAGTTTTACTTTGCTGAAAAGAACTTCCAAATCAGGAACAAGTGATGTGTGGAAGGGATTTATTGATGCTTAAAGGTCCAGAGTGATTACCTAAAGGCATTAAAACCTGGCACCCTTTCACACACCCATGAAAAGAGAAATAAAACCACTCCATGCAGAGAGAAATACCACTATCAGCACAATAATTGAACCCCTCAGAGAGAGCTCATACCCTTTGAATACCTTAGGCTTGATTTCAGATCCTTCTCCAAACACACCTTAGTGCTGGACATTACGATCCACTGACAGTGACAGCTCCTGCCAGGCAGCTGGAAATCTACTAAGTTATAAGCTTTAACAAACACCAGAATGTACTGGGGGAAATCCATTCAAACTACAACACTCCCTTTAACTAGATTTTTACAGGTGCTCTCAGTGTGGAAGAAGGGAAATATTGTCTGTTTTCAAAGGATGCAACACATGTCAATATAAGTTAAGTTCTAAATTTTTATGTTCTATTATGAAAAAGTTTCCTAATGAGCATTTCATTTTTTTGTCTTTCTTTTTGCATTATTAGATATTAACATAATTTGTATGTAAAATCACATTTTGGCACCATCCTTTCCCTCCTCCCTGCCACTTTTCTGAAGAGGCCTTCCTCATTGGGGATGCAGGTCAACCCCGTGAGGGTTGTGTGTCATGAATTACGTGGGAGAGGCAATGACACAGTGCAAAATGTTCCAACTTGTGGCTCTAACAATTTTTCCACTACCTCTTCTGCAAAATTCCCTGAGCCATGCTGGGAGCATTTTAAATCTACTTCAGTGATGACACTTAGCAGCATCTAGATCTCTGGTTTGTTAGGTGTTGAGTGGCCTCAGTATCCTCCTTCATCTCCCTTGTGCTGATATCAGCTTAAATAAGACAACAGCATTCTTGCTCATTTATCCAATACCTCTGTGGTTTCAGCTGTGGCCTGGATGAAATGAACTGGGAAATTTATCTCCTAAAGTCCAGTTCTAATCTGAAAAAGAGCAGCAGATTCTCCAATGGAGAGTGAAGTCAACACCAATTAAATGGATAACCTTTATTAATTCAGAGAGAATTAAAAGTGTTCAGACACTTTTATAATTTAAAGTTAGTGGGAGCTTGATCGTTGAAAGCAGAATCATTATCTGGATATGATTCTGACTTGTTTCCCACTTCCAGATATGGTTTCCTTTCTACTGAGTTGGTCTGTTAGCTAATCCAAGTGGAGGTGGTTGCCCACAATGGCTGTGTGCCACTATTGCACTTGTGTCAGCATCATGTGAGGTTTATTGATCCTGAGTGAAAATAACCAGAAATGTACTTTCTAAATAAAGAAAATTTTAGAAAATAAAAAAGCACAAAGTTCTCATTAATAGATCTCTGAACATGGCTCGCAGAGGGCACAAGTGGCTAGCGATATTCAATATTTGGAGCAGAAAATGAGTCTGGTCATAATAGAGTATCTCAAAATATTAGAAAAGAAAAAGGAGATACCCCAACACAATGGCACTAGAGGGAGCAGGATAGGAGTTCTAGACTATCCTTAAGTATATCTGAAGTTTGGGCCTGCCTGGCATAAATGAGATCTCAGGTAATAAAATGAGTTACAGAATGAGGATTACCCTGTACATGTGAAAATCTTGATCAGTTTCCACAGCTTTTTTGAGTTCACATGTGTAATAGCTGTTATGGATAGGGTAGGGGTTTATGGGACCATTCCCATTCTTTAGAAGCTGCGTACATTTATTTAAAGGTTGCTGGGGGAGGGGGAATCATTCTCTTCCATTTCATGGCCATTGGTATGTAGAGAGGAGATAAAAGGGTTCAGTGAGACTGATGGGTTAAATAAGTATAATTATAGGTACATAGGATCATATATGTATGAAACAGTAAAAAAAAACTTCATGGAAATTAAAAAGTGCATGAAAATTTAAGCTGTGTGTCTTAAACAATATAGGGGAAATAGATGGGGAAAATTTCAATATGACACCCCTAGTTTGGTATAATGTATAAAGCATGTTTTAGAACAAATTACCAGTTTTAAAAGGTTAAGTAAAATTTCAGTGATCTTTTGGTTAAATGAAAATTTGTGCCTTTTGAGCATCATAGTTATCGTAAAAGGCTTATGGACTCATAGAAAAAAATGGTATTTTGAAGAGAATAGAACAGTAGCACATGTGAGTAGAAATGATGGGTCACAAAGATTTGAAAGGGAACCTGGAGGTACCATACCAGTGAATTCAGACTGATCAGAACAGGGATGTGTGAGTGCTTTGAGTTCAGCTCTCAGGGAAATAAGATAATTAGGGAGTCAAGTCATTGCCTGAGCCAAGGTACTCAAAACTGAAGAAGGAGTAAAAAATCCCATTGTCCAGAAACTCATAGACTCTAGTGGGAAACCGTGACTGCTTTCTAGAAAAGTTGTGTGGGCTTGTACATGTAAAGAAATCACTCAGATTTGAATACTCCCCTGTACCTCAACTGCTCTCCATCTTTTTTGAGAATATGCTTTATTTTACAGATGAAAGAGAAAATGGAGGAGGACCAAGATGACTTGATGAAGCAAGAAGTTATCCAACTGTCCACCATGAGGTCTGCTACCTTTTCCACTGCCTAGTTCCAGGAGAAATGGCAGGAGAAATGACAAAGTGAACACTGTTCATACTGCTAGCATGATAACCAGCCCCAGGCTGATGGTGACACACACAGTAGTCATTCAATATCTATCAAAACAGACATCCAGAAGCTACAGAAATCTCAACCCTACATTCAACTGCTTTCAGCCCTGCTATGGCTCAGGGAACATTGCAGAAGGGGGAGCAGCAGAAAGACTGTAAGAACCACAGAGTGGGTAAAACTATCCTGAGGCAGCATCCCCTGCTACTCCTCAGGGAATGACGAGGCCTTCATGTCCCTTTAGTGAATAACATAACCCCTCTGAGTATGTATTGCAGTGTTATTGGAGCTGGGAAGAAGGGACAAAAGAAAATAACCTGTTTTAAGTAATGAAAATAAATGGTAATGTTGAAAGGTAATGCAATAATTACATTCTCCTTGCTAGGAAAAACAAATAGATTGAAGCAATTTATGTGAGGCAAGGGTTTATTTTGGTTGACATTTTAGTGGGAAAGTTTCACCATGGGAGGTACAACATGGCAAAGACCTGAAGATGCTTTGGGTATACCAGGACTATGCAAGGGCTTCCATAGAGTGCACTGTGGGCTGAGGATGGAAGTATTCCCTGGCTTCTTGTCCCAGCTTGAGGGGCAGAATTGAAAAATCCAGAGACTGTCTGTCTCTGGTTATATTGAACTTGATCTGTAGAAGTTTGATGTTTGCTTGATGGTGGGTGAGTTTTCATTATTTTTGTCTCTCTTTGCCAGTTCAAATTTGTACTCTGTCTTTATATGTTAGAAGTATGTAACTTGTTTGATTTTACAGGACTCACAGCAAACAGACAATCTTAACTCTCAGAGGAGACTTGGGACTTTAGAACTATGTTAAGTTGATCAATACTGTAAGGACCTTTCAATTTGGACTGAATACAATTTACAATGTGAGATAGTTTTGAGTCTATTGGGGGCCAGAGGTGGAGTATGGTAGTTTGAATAGATATTCCCCAACATATTCCCTGTTTTATTAATTTGTAATTGCATCTGCAGCCACCTGACTAGAGGCAGTGTCCCTGGGCAGATATTAAGTTTTAATGGTAGGTTTCAGGTTTCAGTCTAAAGAGATGCAAAGTATGCCTAGCTCGAGTTCCTGAAGTGTGCTGTGCTATGTGGCTTTTGGCTTTTAGGGTTGTGCTTCTCTCTCTCTTGGTCCTATGAAAGCAGTCCAGCTTCTTCTGCCATTATGGAACTTCCCCTAGATGTGTAAACTTCAATAAATCCCTTCCTCTGTAACTTTACGTGGTAGAGAAGTTCATCTCAGTCAACCTGAAGATGTCTGTTACAGTAATTTAGGTAGGTAAGTCTGTAGGTAGATAGTCCTGTATCAAATTACAGGCTCTAAAAAATTATGTAGCTCAGGATGACCTTGATAGTGTCATTCATCTGCTTCCCCCTCACAAGGCCATGTTGGCGGTCCTATGAAACTTTGTTTACTTTTGCTATGCTGAGCATGGAACCCTTGTTTTCATGCATGCTAGGCAACTATCTTAAAAAATAACATATCTGCAAGCCATTCCTTCTGTTTGTTTGCTTGCTTGTCTGCTTGCTTACTTTGTTTTCAATTTTGTAGTGACATTGTATTGAGGTCATCATGATCTGAAATTTGGAGGGTTACTCCTGCTTGTGACTATGACCCTAATATGTTTGAAGTCCTTATCCGGGCACCATGGTAATCTTTATTTCAAATATATTTTTGAAAAGTATTTTAGTCTATCATGTATTTATTTTGATTTTTTAAAAAGTTGTCCTAACTTCCTAATCCCTGGAAACAAATTAGTTCTCTAAACTTCTTACTATATATGCCAATCCAAACATATACATTTGTATATAGCCACTTAGAGTGTAGTATTAGAACTTCTTCTGAGTGGATAAACATTTAGTAATAGGATCACTGTTTTTCACTCAGGACCCAAAGTGTGACTTTAACTGTGACCTAGGTCCACATCATCTGCAGAGTCAGGTCTCCTTTCTAAGAACAAGGACACTAGCTAGTTATGATTCCACATACCTCACATTACATATCTTTAACCCCCATTTCCTCTGTACCTTTTATTCTCCTCTCATTGTACCAGTGTTTGTATCACAGAAAAGAATGATGCCCTCTCCCACAGCAACCATTAAATTAATGTCCTTAGCTCCTCAGGAAGGAGTGGGTCCCTAAAAGCCCTCCCCTATCCATAACAGGCATTACACATGTGTACTCCAATAGTGTTGTGGGCCATGATTTCCTCATGAAGCAGACAATCCTCATTCTGTATCTCATTATATTGCATAAGTGTCACATATGCCAGTTAGGCCCCACACTCCAAATATACTTAAGGATGGCCTAGAACTCCTATCTTCCTACCTCTGCTTCCAACAGGTGGGGATCAGTCCTTTTTCTTTTCTTCTGTTTCTGAGAAACTTTGTCATGACTGAAACCATGATCATTTCCAGGTATTTACGTACCCAACAGGGCAGACTGACACCCATATTAATGGTTGTGTAAATGAGATATTTGTGCTTTTATGTTTTCCAACATTTTCTTCATTTCTATACTACATTTCAAGTTCTTATGACTTTTACTAGGATTATATATTTTACTGTTAATTAAGAATATGCTAGAGATTGTACATTCTGTATCACACATAAAAATGAAATGTTCAGGGCTGGAGAGATGGATTAGTGGTTAAGTTCCTGTGAAGCCTAAGGACTCCGGTCTGAGGCTCTATTCACCAGGACCCATGTAAGTCAGGTACATAAGGTGGTGCATGCATCTGGAATTCTTTTGCAGTGTCTGGAGGCACTGGTGCACCCATTTTCTATCTATCTGCCTCTTTTGCTGTCTGTTGCTCTCATATAAATAATTGAAAATAAACAAAAAATGAAATGTTCAACAAAAAGGCTTTTCATAATGGAACATAAAATATTTTCCACTTAACCTATAATTATATTTGTTCATGCTTTGTAAAGAGAGAAGAATTTTGCCATCTTCCAAAGTGAAGGCCCCAGTGCAAAATTGAGTAAAGGGAGGAAATGGTTCATTTTTATAAACATCTCCCGTGCAAAATCTGAAGAATTCCCAAGGACAGATGTTCAATTAGTGTGTGCATAATGCCACAACAGTCACCAAGATATCACATGTATGATATTTTATTTTCTGTTTATTCCTTAATAACAGAAGAAAATGTAGACACATTTTTAAAATTGGTTAAGAAACACTACATTACTAAAGACCTATACAACTTTCAAATGGTATTTTCCCACAGATCTGAAAGAATAAGGAAAACTGAAATGTACATATCACAAACAGAAAAGTTTGAATACCTCAAGTTGGCAAATAACAATGTATCTGTTTATATTTTGAACTTTAAGAAAGCCTTTGTTAATAAAACCAGCAAATTTATTTTTTAAATGTATTTATGAGTAAGAAAAAACCAGAAAGCAAGTTCAGTCCCAAAGGGAATGGGTAACTCAGGTTTCACCTCTTCTTCAGGCAGAGGAACTTGCCCTTAGAAAGTCCCCTGGCCTTAAATGCCATCCTCTGTGGAAAGGTGACCTTTACCTATCTCTTCCTGTTCCCACCAGGCATCTTCATTCTTCATCACCGTGTGTGACGTATTCATGGTACTTGAGAAGAAAGTCCAGGACTTTCTCCATGCACTTCCCAGTATAAGCTTTGGGACCCCACAGGAATTCATACTTGGGAGGATCACTGTCAGGAGCCTGGCGGTACTCCAAGTACTTTTCCTGCACTAGATCTTGGGTGAGGAGCGTCCTGGCATCCCCAATGATGATGTGCGGAATCCCATTATAGACGCCTATGTTATTCAGGAATAGCCAGATTTTCTCCTCAGGGGCACAGCGGCTATTTAAGTAGATGACACTCAGGACAGAATAGAGAATCCTCCTGGTGGGGAGGCCCAGCTGGCTGTGGTCACACACCTCATCCTTGAAACGTCGCTTGCTGACTAGCTTGAATGTGTTGGCATTGGGCTGCAGTTCTTTCAACTCAAGGCCAAAACCCATATCCAGGTGTTGGCAGGCTCTCTTGAGGATCTCGGGGAAAAGTTTCTTGACACTTTTGTTGACAACTCTCAACATTTCTTCCGTCTTCAAGGACTGATTCATTTTGTACTTGCTGAGCATGTAATCCATCAGCTTTTTAGTCTTGCTCTTAACAAGATCATACTTTGGGGGCTCGTGTGAGGAGTCAGATCCACTGGATCTGGTGCTGGAGTTGCCTTTGATCTGGTACACTTTCCCAGACCTCCTGAGTGTAAGACCTATACCAGCATAGATGGAGTGCACAGGTGACTGAGATGTGTGGAGGAAGCCAGCAGTAGATGAGTTGGGAAGAGAATCTCCAGAAGCATGTGCAGAGGAGGGCGATTCTCCTTCTTCTGGTGCACTTGGCTGAGCATCTTTCAGCTTCTGCTGCTGAACTCTGTTTTGGTCACGTCTCTCACGAGCACGTGCCTTACTCTTCTTTCCTCGGGGCATGAAGAGTATGACCAGGGATGACAGCTGGCAGGAATGTTGGTAGAAGACCAGGTGACAAAGAAACCTGCATCAGGAAAAAGAAACGCTGTGAATCCATTCAGCACATTGGCAGCCTTTGCATTTCATCATTCCTCCAATCCCCTTCCCTGATTCCCTGATTTCCATGAGTGTAGTGCTCTCAGAACCCACTGCCCCCTTCCCCCCTCTCCCCCCCCCCACTGGCTCTCATCACTGGTATGTACTGCTGAGGTAGGACCACACTTCCCGTCCTCTCCTGGCTCAGCCCTGCCCCTTCCACTGAGATAAAGTCCTGAGATGCTTGCGTGATCTAGCAACATTTCCTGGGGCCCCAAAGAGGCGAGCTCTTCCCTTGTTTGTGGAAGGCTGAATGTGTCCTGGATCCTGCCTGTGTCTAATCCTGGCATGATGTCCACAATCAAAACTGGAACAGGCTTCTGAATGCCATGGTTCTTTCAGGACTTCCTTCTCTCGTGATCACTCAGTAACTCATAATTCAATCTGATCAGGTAAAAGGGGGCTGAGATAGGTGAGCAATTCCACTGAACAATAGCTGCCTCCCACACTTTCAAAACACCTCTCAAGGCAATGAGAAAACATCTCATTTACTTAGCTTCTGCATGAGCATCTGTGTAATTTCTAGGCTGCTTCAAGTTTCTCATTCCCATCCCACTTCTTTACCATTTGTATCCTGATCAAACTGTCCATACTAACATTTTTTCTTTTCAATGTTCATCTAACAAATATTTCTATCAGTGTGATATTATGAACATGTATATATTGTGTTTTTTTAAATATTATGCACCACATTGCCAACATTCATCTCTCCCAGAGTTTCCAGATTTGTGTGATCACATAACCTGATTATTTATAAAATAATTTGAAGTATAGATATATTTATTCACACCTTCTTGCATTGTTTCTAAAGATAGGTCCTCATACAATCCAATGTGTTGTCAACATTGGTATATAGGCCATGTTCATCATAAACATCCCGTACTCTGGGCCCCATCTCTCCAGTGTTAGGAAAACTGGCCATGCGTCATGTGTGCTTTTCCGATGCTACTCTACACATTGAAGCCAGGGCTTCATCCATGCTGGACAAGCCCAGCACCACATGAACTAACTCTCATGTATTATTGCATCACTTCTGGGATCACGGAGGTCACCAGTTCTCACTATGACCTCCATCTGTGGTGCACTCAGTCACAGACCCCGTGGGAATATTAACCAACAAGCCATGTGTGCTCATTTGTCCCCCTCTAAACAAGTTCTTAGTGTATTTTCACAGTTTGGGGAGGGAGGTGTAGGGTGCCTTATCTCCCACACTCCCCCGGGGCGCGGGCGGGGATGAATTCAGGCTGCTCTAATGTTGCCCAGTGTCTTCCCAGGGCAGCCTCGTCCGGGACAGCAGTGTGGAGCGGGCGGGCTCAGCGTGCACACAAGCGTGCTCACACTTGTTCTGCTTCTGATCACAGCGGCACCAAAGCTTGTCTAAATGATGGCCTCCGACTCGTCCTCCTGTCTTCTCTGGCTTCTTCTCATGTTCTTGCTGCCCTCCAGGAAGCCTGAAGAGCCAAATTCCATGTCAACCCCTGCCCGGGGAAAGCCAGCCCACTCAGCTCGTCTTAGGACCTAGAAAAGAACTCTGGACTGCGAGAAGATCCTGTTCTCTCAGTAGAAAATGAGTTTTCTTACCTCCTCCACAGACCACTCCTAGGACTCAGCGGCTGCTGCCAACTAATCAATGGCGGCCAACTGAGAGGAAGACGCTCTCAGTGAGTCATGCACAGAAAGTGACGGAGGACCACTTCCGGTCACGGGCCGGCTCTCATCAGGTCCAGGTTGCTAACAAAGCTGTTACCTAGGGTCAGTATGGAGGGGAGCCTGGACCCCGTCACTGCACTCATACACAGGTCCCCGTGTCCTACCACTGGCTCAGTCTACTGCGCACACCTCCCTGCCTGACACTCTCATGATGCAAAATTCGCCACACCCCTTCCTGGACCCTCCCTCTCCTTAACACTCCTTGGCCTTCTTCCCCAATGGCTGGTTCCAGTGGACGTAGAGGTCCATAACTTGTGCCTCATAATTGGTGGAAGTCCTTGCCTCCTCTTAGGTTGTCTATCAAACAGTGCACTTTTGCACCAGTCCTCCTCAAGAATACTTCTTCAATTTTGGATACAGTGCTCCCTGCCTCAGGCTCCCATGATGGACAGTATGCCATACCCCATTGTGGTGGTTTGATCAGGTGTCCCCATACAATTAGGTATTCTGAATGCTTGGTTCCCAGCCAATGGAGATTTGAGAATTAACACCTTCTGGAGGCAGTGTATTGTTTGGGTCAGGCTTATTGGTTTTATAGTCAATTTCCCCATGCCAGTGTTTGGCACAGTGCCCTGTTGCTATTGTCTAACTTATTATGCCAAAGGGGTGATGTCCACTCTCTGCTGATGCCATTGCTTTCCCCTGCCATTGTGCAGATTCCCCCTGAGGCTGTAAGCTAAAACAAACCTCTTTTTCCCACAAGCTGCTCTTGGCTGGGTGATTTCTACCAGCAATGTGGACCTGAGTGCAACACCCATCTCCTTCTCCAAACACATCTTGCTCAATGCACAGAACCTTAAGATTCAAGCCTAGTCTCCTGTTGTTGACAACCGTGCAGAAACCTTCTTTAGTTATCTTTCATGCCACTCTACATGATTCTCTCATACTTCCTCTCCCCAGCCCTACCTCAGTCTTTTACATATGGCTCCCTGCCAGATACTCTTGTGTGTAACAATAGATCATACCCCAGCCAAGGTACCCCCATCCATACCCCTATTCCTTCAACTCCTTCTCCACCTCCATCATTCTACTGCTCATGAAGCCCTGTGGCCTTCTTAGTGTGAATGTAAGCCTTCAGAAACCTCAGGACTTTTGTTTAAAGTTTTATTGTTATTTATTTGTGTGTGTGTGTGTGTGTGTGTGTGTGTGAGAGAGAGAGAGAGAGAGAGAGAGAGAGAGAGAGAATGGGTGAGCCACTAGCCACTGAAAACAAACTCGAGATGCATGTACCACCATGTGCACCTGGATTATGTGGGACCTGGTCATTCTAACCTGTGTCCTTAGGCTTCACAGGCAAGCACCTTAACCACTAAGCCATCTCTCCAAACCAACCTCTGGAAATTTTGATTAATTATATGCTTCCTATGTAAGTATTTAGCACTCTGCAGGGGATTAGGTGTATATTGGGGAGTGGAACATTAATAGCACCCTAATGGGTGTAAAGAGCTATTTTTATATGGCTGCACATGTCTGCTTATGTTTGGGTATTTGTCCCAACAACAAGAAAAGAGTTTCAACAGGATAATTGGTACACTGAAGAGGAGTAATTAATATGATGAATCTGACCTCATGAGACTTGGTCTTTTGGAAAGTGTTTGGAGAAGAAATATGAAATCGCTTGGAACTTTGGACTACAGAAGCCTGGTAGTGTAGTAAGAGCATGAAGGGCTTTCCTGGTATGGGTTGGAAAATTATTATTGTTTATTTATTTGCTATGAAAGAGAGATAGAAAGAGAAAATTTGGGAAATAAATTGAAACAGAGAGAGAGAGAGAGAATGAGCACAACAGGGCTTTCTGCTGCTGCAAATGAACTCCAGTCACATGTTCTACCTGGTACATCTAGCTTTAGGTATAAACTGGGATATCAATCTTTCCTGACAGGATTTGCAAGAAAATGCTTTAATAACTGAGCTAGCTTTCCACTCCAAGCTTTGTGAATTTTGAGCAATTCATAATTTGGTAATACACTGGGGACATTTTATTCTGTACTGGATGGATTTTTTTTCAATTTTTAGAAATCAAATTAAAAAATTTAAATACATCCACAGGATATAACTTCTTATTTTTTATTGACTACTTCCATGATTGTAAAAAATATCCCATGGTAATTCCCCTTCTCCCCCCACTTGCCCCTTTGAAACCACACTTTCCATCATATCCCCTTGCCCCTCATTCAGTCTCTCTCTCTCTCTCTCTCTCTCTCTCTTTTTTTTTTTTTTGATGTCATGATAGTTTACTCCTATTATGATGGTCTTGTGTAGGTAGTGTCAGGCAATGTGAGGTCATGGATATCCAGGCCATTTTGTGTCTGGAGGAGCACACGTTGTAAGGAGTCCTACCCTTCCTTTGGCTCTTACATTCTTTCCGCCCCCTCTTCCACAATGTTCCCTGTGTTATGGCAGGCCTGTTGGCAATCTGATGATTTATTGAGTTCTACTGCTTTGATATATTTTTAATGATCGCCATGTTTATCACTATTGCCCTTGTACTGATAGTCATGACTAACCCAAGCACTGGGATTATACACTTGTGTGACCATGCCCAGTGTAGCAGTTTGAATTTAAAATGACCCCAGAGACTGATGTGATTTAATGCTTAAATCCAAGTTGGTAGTGCTGTTGAAGGAGTGTGTGGAACTGTTTGAAGATGGTGCCTCATAGGAGAAATTTTGTATCAGAGGCATTACTTGCCTTGCTTTACTTCCTTCCTGCTGATGTGATGATATGACACTAACTGTCAGCTATTGCTATGACTTTGAGATAGAACAAACTTTGTCTTGAGCCTCTTAGTTGAAAATGAATCCTTTAATACCTCAAGCTGCTTCAATTAGGTTATTTTGTTCAATCAAAGAGAAGTTGACTGGCACAACCAGATTTGAACCTGGGGGCTTTCTATTAGAACCAGGATCTAATACTTGCACAGCAAGCACTCTGACATGCTGAGCCATCTCTTGAGCCTGTACAATCACTCCTGTATTTTATTCTAGAGGGTGAGAGAGTGAGAGAGAGAGAGAGAGATCAATAATATGAAGTTTATCCCCAGTGTATAGTTGGGTTGTGGTGGGAAAGTTTTCATAATGCTGAGCAAAAGAAGAGGAATGACAATTGATGAGTCCAAAAGACATGCTGTTGAAGTCAGGTTCACATTACTGACAGAAATCACCTAAGCTTTTGGGGAAAAGGGGTTTATTTTGGCTTATAGACTCAAGAGGACATTTCTGATGGTAGGGAAAATGGTGGCATGAGCAGAGGGTGAATACCACCTCCTAGGCAACATCATGTAAACAATAGCAGCAGGAGAGTGTGCCAAACACTGGCAAGGGGAAACTGGATAAAATGGCCAAAAGTTGCCCCCAATAGTACACTGCCTCCAGGAGGTTTAATTTCCAATTCCTATCAACTGGGGAGACTAACATTCAAAATACCTTAATTTAGGGGGAAACTTGCATCAAACCACCACACATGCTTTCTTCAAGCTTCCCCTATAGCATGCAGTGTTTGTGATTCAGTATTCCATTCAGACCCCAGCTGGTGGAGGACTTGGAAGGCAGAATCATGCTGGGGGAGGTATATTACTGGGAGTGGGCCTTGAAGATTATTAGACCAACCTTGATGATCCAATCTTCCTATTCATATATGAAGATGACAGCTGTTTGCACACAAGACTTAACATGTAACTTTCCATTGCCCTGATAAACTCTTAGCTTGTTGTTGCTGCCTGTAGTCCCTGATGGGGGTGAATGCAAAGATTTTATGTGGTACTCACTGACACAGGCTTTATGGTCAGAAGAGTTAAATGTTCTTATTTTTATTTATTTATTTTTTTGCTGGGGAGAAAACCCCCTGACTTAATGCAGTTATGGGAGGAGATGGTTTGTTTTGCCCTACCGTTTAGAGGGCAAGATTTACCATGGCAGGGAAAGCATGGCAAAATAGGCAGTCAGGCTGTAACCATATGTCAGAGCAGCTTGGACGGAGCAGCATGTCAGAGCTCCCAACCCTATGCATCTGGACTAATAGACCCAGTATAGGGACCCAGAGCCTCACTTCTTCCAGTGATGCTCCACCTCCCAAAAGCACCACCAGATATGAATCAAGTATGAGACTTACTGAAGAACACATTTTGGCTTTGGGGGACATTCCACAATCCAGCCAACAATAACAGTCTACACATTTCAGTGTACTCCAGCTAACCCCTAGCACTACGTGATGATATTCCATAAAGGCATCACAGAGAGAAACCACCAAACAGCCAGAAAACGTGAGCATCCAGACATGCAAATGGCTCTTCATATTCCTAGTAGGGCAGATCTAAACGATCTTCCACCCAGTGACACATCCCTTCACCATCTGGACTCTGATGGCTGGAGACTTAAGTAGCAATTTTAATCTTACTCAAAAAATTGTGATGCTATATGAACACATATTTACTTTCAAACCCACAGCCTCTTTTCTTCCCTTTGGGTGTAGGAATACTTAAGGGCCAAAGTTTGATTCCCAGGACCTGCATCAGCCAGATGCACAAGGTGTCACATGTGTCTGGGTTTCAAGTGTAGTGTCTGCAAGGCCTGGCACTCCCATTCTATCTCTATCTTCTTCTCTTGTTTCTCTCACTCACAAAATAATTAAATCAATGAATCAAATATATTTTTTCCAAAAGCTGTTTCAAAACAAATGATTAAAGTTTGCCCATCTCACATATAATTCCATTTGTAGCATCCTTTGGAAATAGACCGTATTTCACCTCTTCTTAGTGTGGGCACTTGTAAAAATGAAGGAGGAGATGGTTCATTTTAACTGAACATTCTCAGTGTGAATTCTGAAGACTTCCCAAGGACATATGTTCAACAAATATATGGATAAGTGCCCAAACCTCCCCAAAACTCTGATCCATTATCACTTAGTTTCTCTTTATTCATTAGTAACAGAAACAAATATTCTCACATTTTTCACATGTCATAAGAAATACTTCATGATTTAAAACTGAAGACTCAATCCACTTTTGAAAAAAATTACATACCACAAAGTTTAAGTATAAAATTGCAGTATACATTTCACAAAAAGAAATTTTGGATCATGCAAATTGGGAAACAATAATGTATATGTTTATATTATGAACTTGAATAAAGACTATGCTAACACAAATAAGAAAATGTATTTTGAAAACATAATTATGAGTAACAAGACCAAACCAGAAAGCCCCTCAACCCCAACATTACTGGGAAACTCAGATGTGACTTCTTAGGGTGGCAGGAGTTGCCCTTAGAGTGTCTTTTGGTCTTATACATCGTGCCACCCTTGGCTGTACCCTAAGCTTTGCCTTTGTCTACTTCTACCCACCAGGTATCTTCGTAAGGTGGTGGACCACTAGGATTGGTTTTTTCATTGTACTTTATCATAAAGATCAAGACTTTCTCCATGCACTTTTCAGTATAAGCTTGGGGACCCCACAGGAATTCATACTTTGGTAGATCTCTGTCAGGAAACTGGTGGTACTCCAGGTACCTGCACTAGATTTGGGGTGATGACCTTCCTGGCATCCCCAAAGACCTTGTGTGGGATCCCAACATAAACACCTATTTTATTCAGGAATAGCCAGATTAGCTCCTCTGGGGCACAGAGGCGATTGCAGTAGATGACACTCAGGACAGGGAGTAGAATCCCCATGGTTGGCAGGCCAAGTTGGCTGTTTTTACTGCCATCATCCTGGAAATGGAGATTGTGGACAAGCTTGAACAACTTGTCTTTAGGCTGAACTTCTTCCAACTCAAGGCCGAAGCCACATCTACAAGTTCGCAGGCTCTTTCAAGTATATCAGAGTGATACATATAACAGCATCGTTGGGGATACAGGCGACTGGTGAGTGTGGGGGAAGCCAGCAGTAGATGTGCTGGGCAGAGCATCTCCAGAAGCATGTGCAGAGCATGAGGGTGACTCTTCTTCTTTTGCTTCCCTGCCCTGCTCATCTTTGAGCTCCTGAGGCTGAACTCTGCTTTGGTCATGTCTCTCACGAGCATGTACCTTACTCTTGTTTCCTCAGGGCATGATGAGTATGACCAGGGATGGCAGATACCTGCCCTGCCGCTGCTTTGTTCTGCTGCACACAGAACTCCCTGCCTGAACCCCTCAGGATGCAAAATTTGTCATCCCCCCCTTTATGGACACTCCTTCTTGTTACACTCCTGACTTGCTTGTTCCAGGAAACATAGAGCTCTTTATCTAACATCGTATAATTGACACAAGGCCATGTGTCCTCTTAAATTATCTATTGTACCATCCACTTTCACATACTTTGACATGATGTTTCCCCCAAAATTCTCCCTCAGTCTTTTTTTTTTTTAATTATGCGTCAGACATTTTTTTTTTTTTATAGAGAGCCTAGCAGTTTTATATCCAAGGCAATTAGGAAATACATCCTCAAAATCAAAGTTGTTTTTACAGACTCAACACCAAGGAATCTATTCAGGCTACTCAAGGACAAACACTAAACTGAGAAAAGGTTAGGAGCTGGGGATGAGTCTTACATGTATTGCTCCATGCCTCAGCCTCCCATGTTTGACAGTATGCCATGCCTCTTCGTGCCCACTCCCTTCCTAGCACTATTCCTACCCCTAACACAACTTGCTCACTACAATGAAAATATAACTTCATGCCTAGTCTCTTGTGATCGGCAGTAGTACTTAAACCTATTTGAATTTTCTGTCATAAATCCGTATCTACACTTATATGCTGCTTCCTACAGCATCTTCCTTAGTCTGTTACTCACAGCGTTGTGTGTCTTATTCTGTAATAGGTAACATCCACTCATACCCCTGACACCACACCACACCCCTCTGTAAATTTCCAATAATTTTTTTAATTAATTTATTTTTATTAACAACTTCCATGATTATAAACAATATCCCATGGTAATGCCCTCCCTCCCGCCACTTTTCCCTTTGAAACTCCATTCTCTATCATATCGCCTCCCTCCTCAATCAGTCTCTCATTTATTTTGATGTCACGATCATTCTTACCTCCTATTATTATGGTCTTGTGTAGGTAGTGTCAGGCACTGTGAGGTCATGGATATCCAGGCAATTTTGTGTCGAGAGGAGCATATTTTAAGTAGTCCTACCCTTGCTTTGGCTTTTACATTCTTTCTGCAACCTCTTCCACAATGGACCCTGAGCCTTGGAAGGTGTGATAGAGATATTGCCGTGCTGAGCACTCCTCTGTCATTTCTTCCCAGCACCATGGTGCCTTCTGAGTCATCACCAAGGTCACTGCCATCTGAATAGAGAAGGTTCTCTTCCAAAAGTGAGAGTAGCATTAATATATGGGTATGAACATTAAGAGAAGTGCTTATGGGGCAGTTTGATGAGAATAATATATACATTTAGCCAGATGGCAGCACATGTTACACCCCTAGGGTTCATGGCTACCCCTGTTGTAGGTATTCAGTATCAGTAATGTATTCTCTCCCATGGAGCAGGCCTTCAGTCCAATAAGAAGACAGAGGTGCCACTATTGCACCCCTTGGCACATTTGGCCTGGCTTTCAGTGTCCAATGTGTCCACTGTTGAGTGTCTTCACTGGTGATTTCTTTCTGTCCCATTGAATTGCATGCAGAATGGCTTATTCCAGCTTTCTGTCAGCTGGTCTACATGGAGGAGGTTATCATCTCAGTCCAACAGGATTTCTCAGTGGCCTTGCAGCCCAAGTAAATGCAGTCTTCAGCAATAGGGTCTTACTGTCTATTTTTGGTGGGAAACCAAGGGCCAGGGCAATGGTCTGTAATGTTTTGGGGGCATCAGGCACCTCCCTGGCCAACAATTCACTTGAAGGTATCCCATCTCTGGCATTGAAATTTTTTCTGGTAACAATGTCTGGCTCCTGAGCATTTGTGCCATTGTCCAAAAAAGTAGGTTTTCATATGATATATTTATTTCCTCTTAGATTTTGATTAGCCCTCCCTCCACAATTCCTTTACTCAATCTCTTCCCCTGACCTCACTTAGGCCTTTTCACCTCCATTAATCTATTCTTCTACTTATATACATACAATACAATCCTATTAAGTCCATCCCTCCCTTCCTTTCTTTTTCCCTTTATATATCTTTTTTAGATTACTGGCCTCTGTTACTGAGTTTTCTTCCTACTCCAACAATTTATAAACCTCCATCAGTCCACTGCTCAAAGCCTTCTCTGGAGATAATGAATGTGAATGCAAGTCTCCCATAGCCTCAGGGATTTTTGATTAAGTATATAATTCCTACTTATATCTCTATGAGCCTGTTTGGGAAAAGGTTTGTCACTTGGGCAGGTCTTCAATCCAGCCAGAGTAAGTGGAAAGGGTTCTTAGCTCTCCAGCTGTTAGTGTTTGCTGACTGTTGCTCATGTCTCTTTGCTATGGATCAATGGAAAGGACTAGGTTCTTCTCAATTTGGCGGTGTTTCCCTTGGATTCTGTAAGCCTTGTGTATACAATTTCTTCTCATAAGTTCCTTATGCTGGGCTGTTTGCCCCAGTAAAAAGGAAGTAAGAACAACAGGGTAATTGATACTTTGAAGTGGAGTGATTACAACTAGAATGTGACCATTTTGGTTGTTGCCTTTTGGAATGTATTTGCAGGAGGAAAATGAAACCATTGTGTACTTTGGACTAGAGAAACCTAGCAGTGTTGGAAGAGCTTGAGGGGCTTTTCTCTTCAGGAATTGAAAAGTCTGAATGCAAGGCAAATGCGAGACTGTCATATGAACTTTTAAAAGGGAAAGAGAGAATGTTGTTGGAACTGCGTTTTTGCTGGGGAGGCTGGCTGCAGTATTCTACCCATGCCCAGAGAATTTTAGCAGTGTTGAAAATTTTACAAATATTAATTTTATTTAGTTACTTGAAAGACAGAGAAAGGGGATGAGAGAGGGAGAGTGAAAGACAGATTAATATTAAGTTAGTGAGGAAGAGACAGAGAATGGGTACGACCTGACCTCCAGCCACTTTAAAGAAACTCGAGACACATGTGCTACCTTGTGCATGTAGCATATGTGGATAGTGGGGAATCAAACCTGGGTCCTTTGGCTTTGAGGGAAGTACGTTAACTTCTAAGCCATCTCTCCAGCTCCAATGTTGAATTTTTATGTAATATTGTCATGTGTTTGTCATTAATATAGGTCAGAAATATAATGAAAGATATGTAGTTCATCACAGGAAAAATTATTGCAAATTTAAAGTTACAGACACATAGAAAGATTTTAGGTTACTTAATCTGCAATTGTTAACTTGATTACCACCATTTAGGGTGGATCAACTGTTTTGCTTGAATATAATAGAAATGATCTTCTGATTGTTAGACACTGAAAGATGGTGGCTTTTAGGAAGATTGGTGAAGGTTTAAGCTGCTCTTCAATGAAAAATTTATTCCCACATCTGGATTGACAACTTGGACTATTTCTCACACTTGGTGCTGGTTTTGAAATCATGTCAAATGCAGGGAAGTGGGGCATGAAGTGGGGCAACACAGTTTTGTATTTTGACAATGGCCTGTGGGCAAAATTAAACAGGGATAAAAACCCAGTGTGGAGGCCTAGGAAGGTCATTGAATGAAGGTGAATCCCTTCCTGGTGCTGGTGAAATGTGGAATGGGAAACAGGGTTGAAATTCTTTGTGGTGCCCATTAAGAACATTGTGCAAAGATGATATAATTTTATAAGTGCAGCTAAGATCCCACATGAGAAACAGAATAGAAACCCCTGAATGCAGGTGATTTAAGGCTGTTGTTAGAGTTATAAAGATGGACCATGATTGCAGTATTGATCTGATGATGTGTTGGTTATAAAAGACTATGGAACAGCTAACATGTAAAGCTTCTGGGAATGGATGGATTTTTTTGCCAGGCTGTAAGAAGCTGAGCTGCAGGGATGGACCAAGGCAATTCAAACATTTGTCAGTACCATTGGGTGTTGTACTTGACATGAAGAATTTTGACGTTTACCTGCAGGTTATAGATTTTTCATTGTTTCAGTCACTCCTTGATATGACTTTTTTCAATGGGAATGCTTTTCTGTGCATTGGGTGTTAGAATTTGTGTAACTTGTGTTTTATTTTTACAGGGCTAGTAGTTAACACTCTTCAATTTCATGTGAGAATTTGGAATTTTTAAAGATTAATCTTTCTTGGAAAACTGTAATATTTCCAAACTACCTTTATTTTGAGGTGAATTTTTCTACCATTTATGTTACATTTTATTATTATTTATTTATTTTCAAGGAGGATACTGGGAGAGAGGTTGAGAATGAGGAGACAGAGACAGAAAGGGCAGACCAGGGACTCCTACCTCTACAAACTAACTCCAGATACACATGCCACCATGTCTGTCTGGCTTTATGTGGGTACTGGGGAATTGAACACAGCCTGGCAGGTTTCGAATGCAAGAACCTAGAACACTGAGCTAATTCTCCAGCCCAAAATTTTGGATTTTGAATATTTGCTAAAGTAGGTAAAGAATATGAGGTCATTTGATATTGGAATGAATGAAATATTTTTCGCTTTTCTAAAAAATTGAGTATATATATATGTGTGTGTGTGTGTGTGTGTATTATAAGAGGATATACCATTTTATCCACCTACCCCTGCTCCCTTTACACTGGGAGTCCACTTCAGTGGGGTTATGTTATTCATGGAGGAGAAAAGAAGACCTGAGTCAGTTCTTGTTGGATTTCAGGGGTCCATGCTTTGGGATATTGCAACCCACTCTGTGGCTGTTGCAGTCTCCCCACCCCCATATTCAACAATGTTCCCTAAGCCATGGCAGGCTTCTTGGCAGACTGATTTAGTGGTGAGTTCTCTGTGTCCTCTGGAGTTCTGCTTTATTTTTTTTTAAATGGATCACCATGTTTGTGATAGTTATCCTGGAACTGTTTGTCAGGCTAGCACTAAGAGCAGTATTCTTGTTACTACTTCTGAAATTTTACTTTGGCTCTGGAAGATGTGGTGCAGGTAGCAGGTCTTGTGGAAGGTAGTTGGATTATTTTCTTGTTTCATCAATGGATCTTTGTGCTCCTACATTTTCTCTGCCATCTTTAAAATAAATCATATTTTCAGACCAAGAGGGAGATCATCTTAGGTGGTGTGGTATTCAAGTTATTTGAGAATTTTTTTGCTGTGAAAAAAAAAAATTCTTCTACAGAGTGTAGTCTTTGAAGCCTACAATTTCCCTGACCTTGGGATATTGACTTGATTTCTAGTACAAGATATGAGTTTTGTTCCACTGAGTGTCCCTCATGTACAATCAGTGCATACTTGTTCACCCAGAGAGTATGTGTGGTACTATTGCACCAGTGTGTACTTTTTGTCCATGTGGTTGCTTTCATTGTCTGCAGTGTCACCTTCTTATTCATGTTCTTGGTGGCCATTGCATTCCAGTAGCTCCTGTAATGCTTTGAAGCCCATTGATGGCTAGTCAGGAAGAAGCTTGGTTCCCTTTTAATTCCAACATGATATTTAGATGGTCTGTGATCACCCCATGTTGTGTCTCAGCCATATGGTCTTACCTTATGGCTTTGGTGTATAATCACGTGTTTTGGCAGTGACCTACATTGTAATGGAGAACTCATGTGATTCCTGGGCAAACAGCCAACTGGGGGGGCAGTCTTATTCTGGGCCTCAGATTTAACAGCCAGGGACTAGATAAAATTTTCCTTGAAAAAAAAATTTCCTTGAAATATGATCATGGATCTTTTGGGGATAGGGTGGAATGTGGTGGTATGATGTCACTACAAAAATTGAAAACAAATTCTCCAAAGGAGAGTGAGGTCATTGTAAAATACATGGATATCCGTTATTATTTTAAAGGTAATTTAAGAGGTTTAAGCTCTCTTGTAGCCCACTATTGGTGAGATCTTGATAGTGGAGTGGGGGCTCAATTTTGGATACGGTTCTGGCTTTTTCCCCATTCCAGGTATGGGTTCCATCCCACTGAGCAGATCAGTTAGCCAAATCATGAGAAGTTGGTAACCTACCATGGCTGTGTGCCACTATTGTACTTGTGTCAGCGTCATGTCAGGTTGATTGCTGCTGAGTAACTTAGATCACGATTTGCTTAGACAGATGTTGGTCATTTCCCCCCAATCTTTCATATAACTTCCTTCTATCACTAGATAAGCTAACTTTCTGGGGATTGACTCACTTCCATTTTCCATCCAGGTTGCTCCATGTTCTGTCCCAACAGCATATGGTGTCTTCAACAGTAGGGTCTTATCATTAACTTTTGGAGGGTCATCAAGTACTCTGACAGAATTCTGTCTTCTTTTGGGAAACCATGTAGGTCTTTCTTATCAATAGCTCATTGTGGATATTACTCACATGCTGGCACTGGGAGTTACAGGTCAGTGGCAAGGGATAGGAAGGAAGAAAAATATAGGTAATATAAAGGGGAAAGAGAAGAGAGAGAGAGAGAGAGAGAGAGAGAGAGAGAGAGAGAGAGAGAGAGAGAAACAGGAGAATATTGAGGATAGTCTTTATCATACCTTCTCCAGGCCCCTGTGAATTAGGTATTTTCTTTTTCAGATGGACACATAACCTGAGGAGAGAATCATGCCACCATACCCCACCAGGGTAAAAGCTGAAACCATAGAGTTAGTGGGGTAACGAGCAAGAGCTTCTGTCTTGGTGAGCCTGGTATCAGCACAATGGAGAAGGAGATAGACACAGAGAGCCCTCAAATCCTGCCAAATCAGATATCCAGAGACACAGAGACCCCCAGGAACTCATCACTGAAACAGATCTAAAATGAACCTAACACGGCTCAGGGAAATTCACAGAAGAGGGGGTGGAAAGATTGTTAGAGACAATTGGGTTGTTGGGTCATTATGGACAAAGACATTGCCTCTCCCCCATAATTGATGGCTACTCTCACAATGCAACACCCACAATCCTTATGCAGGGATGAATTGAGAAGGCTAATGGTGGTATCATGCTGGTTTTTTTTCCTCCATTTTTATTAATATTTTCCATGATAACAAAAAAAATCCCATGGTATTACCCTCCCCCCTTTCCCCTTTGAAATTCCATTCTCCATCATATCCCCTCCCCATCTCAATCTTTCTACTTACATATATAAAATACCAACCTAATAAAAGCCCTCCTCCCTTTCTTTCTCTTCCCTTTCTATCTCCTTTTTTAACTTACTGGCCTCTGCTACTGAGTTTTTTCCTTCTCACACAGAAGCCCAATCATCTCCAGCTAAGATCCACATATGAGGGAGAACACGTGGCGCTTGGCTTTCTGGGCTTGGGTTACTTCACTTAGTATAATTTTTTCCAGATCCATCCACTTTTCTGCAAATTTCATAACTTCATTTCTCTTTACTGCTGAGTAAAACTCCATTGTATAAATGTGCCATATCTTCATTATCCACTCATCAGTTGAGGGACATCTAGGCTGGTTCCATTTCCCAGCTATTATAAATTGAGCAGCAATAAACATGGTTGAGCAAGTATCTCTAAGGTAATGAGATGAGTCCTTAGGATATATGCCTAGGAGAGCTATAGCTGGGTCATATGGTAGATCAATCTTTAGCTGTTTTAGGAACCGCCACACTGATTTCCACAATGGCTGGACCAGATTGCATTCCCACCAACAATGTAGAAGGGTTCCTCTTTTTCCACATCCCCGCCAACATTTATGATCATTTGTTTTCATGATGGTAGCCAACCTGACAGGAGTGAGATGGAATCTCAATGTAGTCTTAATCTGCATTTCCCTGATGACTAGGGATGTAGAACATTTTTTTAGATGCGTATATGCCATTCGTATTTCTTCCTTTGAGAATTCTCTATTTAGCTCCATACCCCATTTTTTGATTGGTTTGTTTGATTCCTTATTATTTAACTTCTTGAGTTCTTTGTATATCTTAGATATTAATCCTTTATCAGATATATAGCTGGTGAAGATTTTTTCCCATTCTCTAGGTTGCCTCTTTGCTTTCTTCACCGTGTCCTTTGCAGTGCAAAATCTTTGTATTTTCATGAGGTCCCAGTGGTTAATCTGTGGTTTTATTGTCTGAGCAATTGGGGTTGTATTCAGAAAGTCTTTGCCAAGACCAATATGTTGAAGGGTTTCCCCTACTTTTTCCTCTAGCAGTTTCAGAGTTTCAGGTCTGATGTTAAGGTCCTTAATCCATTTGGACTTAATTCTTGTGCACGGAGAAAGAGAAGAATCTATTTTCATCCTTCTACAGATATATATCCAGTTTTCCCAACACCATTTGCTGAAGAGGCTGTCTTTTCTCCAATGAATATTTTTGGCATTTTTATCAAATATCAGGTGGCTATAACTACATGGGGTTACATTTGGGTCCTCTATTCTGTTCCATTGATCTACGAGTCTGCTTTTGTGCCAGTACCATGCTGTTTTTGTTACTATGGCTCTGTAGTATAGGTTAGAATCAGGTATGGTGATACCACCAGCCTTATTTTTGTTGCTCAGTATTATTTTAGATATTCGAGGTTTTTTGTGATTCCAAATGAATTTTTGGATTGTTTTTTCTATTTCCGTGAAGAATGCCTTTGGAATTTTGATGGGGATTGCGTTAAATGTGTAGATTGCTTTTGGTAAGATTGCCATTTTCACAATATTGATTCTTCCAATCCAGGAACAAGGGATGTTTTTCCACTTCCTAGTGTCTTCTGCAATTTCTCGCTTGAGTGTTTTAAAGTTCTCATTGTATAGATTCTTTACTTCCTTAGTAAGGTTTATTCCAAGGTACTTTATTTTTTTTGATGCAATTGTGAATGGGAGTGATTCTCTGATCTCATCCTCTGTGTGTTTGTTGTTAGCATATATGAAGGCTACTGATTTCTGTGTATTTATTTTGTATCCTGCTACATGACTGTAGGTTTTTATCAGCTCTAACAGTTTGCTAGTAGAATCTTTAGGGTCCTTTATATATAGAATCATGTCATCTGCAAATAATGATAACTTGACCTCTTCCTTTCCGATTTGTATCCCTTTTATGCATGTCTCTTGCCTTATTGCTATGGCTAAGACTTCCAGAACTATATTAAATAAAAGTGGGGACAGTGGACACCCTTGTCTTGTTCCTGATTTTAGTGGAAAAGCATCCAGTTTTTCCCCATTTAGTAATATGTTGGCTGTAGGCTTATCATAAATAGCCTTTATTATATTGAGATATGTTCCTTCTATTCCCAGTCTCTGTAGGACTTTTATCATGAAGAGATGTTGGATTTTGTCGAATGCTTTCTCTGCGTCTAATGAGATGACCATGTGATTTTTGTCCTTCAACCCATTTATATAATGTATAACATTTATAGATTTGCGTATGTTGAACCATCCCTGCATCTCTGGGATAAAGCCTACTTGGTCAGGGTGAATGATCTTTCTAATGTATTCTTGTATTCTGTTTGCCAATATTTTGTTGAGAATTTTTGCATCTATGTTCATGAGGGAGATTGGTCTGTAATTTTCCTTTTTTGTTCTATCTTTGCCTGGTTTTGGTATCAGAGTGATGCTGGCTTCATAGAAGGAGTTTGGTAGAATTCCTTCTTTTTCTATTTCATGGAAAAGCTTAAGAAGCAATGGTGTTAGCTCTTCCCTGAAGGTCTGGTAAAATTCAGCAGTGAATCCATCTGGGCCTGGGCTTTTTTTAGTTGGGAGATTTTTGATAACTGTTAGGATCTCCATGCTTGTTATAGGTCTATTTAAGTGATTAATCTCATCTTGATTTAATTTAGGTAGGTCATATGAATCAAGGAAATCATCCATTTCTTTAAGATTTTAATACTTTGTGGAGTATATGTTTTTATAATATGTCCCTATGATTTTTTGAATTTCTCTGGCATCTGTCGTGATGTTACCTTTTTCATCTCTAATTTTATTAATTTGTGTCTCTTCTCTCTTTCTTTTGGTCAGATTTGCTAAGGGTTTATCAATCTTGTTTATCCTTTCAAAGAACCAGCTCTTTGTTTCATTAATTCTTTGTATTGTTTTTTTGGTTTCTATTTCATTAATTTCTGCCCTAATCTTTATTATTTCTTCCCGTCTACTGATTTTTGGTTTGCCTTGTTCTTCTTTTTCCAAGGCTTTCAGGTGAAGCATTAGGTCATTTATTTGCGACCTTTCTAATTTCTTAATATAGGCACTTAAAGCTATAAATTTACCTCTTAGAACTGCCTTCATTGTGTCCCAGAGATTTTGGTATGTTGTGTTCTCATTATTGTTTGACTCTATAAATTTTTTGATTTCCTTCTTGATTTCTTCATTGACCCATTCATCATTTAGTAATGTATTGTTTAGTTTCCATGATTTTGTGTATGCTCTATATCCTTTCTTGCTATTGATTAGTAGTTTGATTCCATTGTGGTCAGATAGAATGCAAGGAATTATTTCAATTTTCCTGAATTTGTTAAGATTTGGTTTGTGTCCTAATATATGGTCTATTTTAGAGAATGATCCATGTGCTGCTGAAAAGAATGTATATTCTGCAGCATTTGGATGAAATGTCCTGTATATGTCTGTTAGGTCCATTCCTTCTATGACCTCGTTTAGTCCAGATGCCTCTCTGTTTATTTTTTCCCGGGATGACCTGTCAATTGATGAGAGTGGGGTGTTAAAGTCACCAACTACCACTGTGTTTGGTGTTATCTGTGACCTTAGTTCTAACAGTGTTTGTTTGATGAATTTGGGAGCCCCCATGTTAGGTGCATATATGTTTAGGATTGTAATGTCCTCCTGTTGGAGTGTGCCCTTAATCAATATAAAGTGACCTTCCTTATCTTTCTTGACTAATGTTGGAGTGAAGTCTGCCTTGTCAGCTATTAGGATAGCAACCCCTGCTTGCTTTCTGGGTCCATTTGCTTGAAACACCGTTTTCCAACCTTTCACCCTAAGATAATGTCCATCCTTTGTAGAAAGGTGAGTTTCTTGGAGACAACAAATTGTAGGGTCCTACTTTTTAACCCAGTCTACAAATCTATGTCTTTTGGTTGGAGCATTGAGGCCATTGATATTAAGAGATATTATTGAAAGATGTGTATTTATGCTTGCCATTTTTTTTTTTGTGGTTCTGGTTCTACCTTTGCTCTCTTATATTAACTAGTATTTGAGTGTTGTTTGTTGTTTTCCAGGTTCCTTATATGTGTGTTTTTCTTTCTCTTCGGCATGGAGGATTCTTTCAAGTATTTTGTGTAGAGCTGGTTTTGTCTTCAAATACTCCTTTAGCCTGCTTTTGTCATGGAATGTCCTTATTTCTCCATCTATTTGAATGAATAGTTTTGCAGGATAAAGTAGCCTTGGTTGACAGTTGTTATCTTTCAGAGTTTGGAATACATCACTCCAAGCCCTTCTGGCTTTGAAAGTTTGTGTTGAGTAATCTGCTGAGATCCTGATGGGCTTGCCTTTGTAGGTAACTTGATTTTTCTCTCTAACTGCTTTCAATATTTTTTCTTTGGATTGTGTGTTTGGTAGTTTGATTATAATATGGCGAGGAGAGGTTCTTTCCAGGTTTTGTCTGGCTGGTGTTCTAAATGCTTCCTGTATCTGCATTGGCACCTCTTTCCCAATTTGGGGGAAGTTTTCTTCTATGATTTTGTTGAGGATGCCTACTATACCTTTGGATTGAAATTCTTCTCCTTCTACTATACCCTGAATTCTTATATTTGATCTTTTCATAGTGTCCCGAATATCTTGAAATTCCCATTCATACTTTTCTATTAGTTTGTCTTTCTCTTTGTTGGATTGTATTAGATCTGCCACCTGGTCTTCTAACTTAGATATTCTGTCCTCTCCTTCATCCATTCTACTGGTGAGATTTTCTACAGAGTTATTTATTTCATTAACTGTGTTCTTCATTGCTAGTAATTCTGACTGGTTTTTCTTCATTATTTCTATTTCCTTATTTATGTCTTGTATTGATTTCTTTATTTCGTTAAATTGGTGTCCTGTATCTTCTCTGATTCCTTTGATTTCTTCTTTGAGTTCATTGAACATATTTACAATCATTCTTTTGAAATCTTTCTCAGGCATTTTCTCTAACTCGTTTTCACTAGAGGTCATTTCTGAAGCATTGATGCTTTTTGGTGGATTTATATTGCCTTGGTTTTTGGTGTTTCTTGTGTTATAATGTATATATTTTTGCATCTTGGATTAAGTTACTGCTTAGATTTTCCAGTTAGCTGGGTATCCTTTGCTGTATCTATTGATCTGATATTGTATATCTTCTATGTAGGAGATTAAGATGTTAGGTGTGGCTCTTACCACTCTCAGAGTATCTAGACACGTGGTCCTAGGGGTTGAGTTTGCTTGCTATGGGAGTATTCAAATAGGTTGAGTGGAATAAAATACAGGTATATTCTAAAATTTAACTAAACCCTATACACATTCAGTCAAGAACAGCACCGAGCATTTATGCAAGATTAGGTATTATAAAAACCAGATCCTCTATCAACAAAGAGGTTAAGATTTCTGGTCTGTTGAGGGATCCAAGTCAGCTTGTGACCAGGTGAGACCCTTCCCTGGTTCAATCCCAGTTACCTCTTTGGATGCTTTTGGTCTCAGTCAAGTTGCTGGCTGGGATGTTGGGCCGCTGTTCTGCTTTCTGGAACTGGGTACTGGCTTTTCCTGTGGGGCAAACCAAGCCTGGCAACTGTGGCCCTGCAGATTGGCACCCCTGATGCTGGATCCCCGCTGCTGCCGCTGGAGTTGCCGCTGCTGGGACCACTGCTGCTGGATCTGCCACTGGAGATGCCGCTGCTGGGTCTGCCCCCGCTGATCCGCTGGAGCTGCCGCTGCTGGGTCCTCCGCCTCTGATCCGCTGGTGCTGCCGCTGCGGGATCCGCCTCTGCCGCTGAAGCCGCTGGAGCCTCCGCTGCTGGATTCACTGCCCTGAAGCCGCTGTGGCCGGTACCGGAGCAGCTGATGGTGTTTTTGGGGCTGGAGTCACGGCTTCCACCGCCGCTTCCGGCTTCCACCGCCGCTTCCGCTGCAGGGGTCTGAGCCGCCGCTGTTGGATCCCGAGTCGCCACTGCCGGAGCCCGAGATGCAGCTGCCGGTGCCCGTGCTGCCGCTGCCGCTGCCAGAGTCTGAATCGCCGCTACCGGGTCCCGAGGTGCCGCTGCCGGAGCCCAAGTCGCCGCTACCGGGTCCCGAGCTGCCGCTGCCGGATCCCGAGCTGCCGCTACCGGGTCCCGAGCTGCCGCTGCCGGAGCTGCTTTGGCCTGCCCGTGTGGGCTCTGGATATCTCCTACTTCTCCGCTGCTGTTTTAATCTCTTATACACCTCCCTTGTGTATTTTGCTGGGTTTTCTTTGGCTTTTTCTCCCCTAGGCTGCTTAGGCGTGGTTCCTATGCCGCCATCTTGACCGGAAGTCCGGTATCATGCTGTTTGTATGCATACTATATACATAACTAATTAAAAGAACAAAAAAGGAAACGCAAAGTGACTTTGTAAAACTGGAAGCACATTGAGTCAGGATAATTTTATTTGAAGCTCAACTATTATCTTAAATTTACTCTCAAAAAATAATTCGATTAAACCTTTTGCATATGAAAAAATTTAAAACAAACTATGTGTGCAAACAAAGAAAAAACAAATGACTTGGAAGTATGTGAGTTTATAGGAAGATTTCCTAGTATACATGAACCAGACTTTCATGTTGTCGTAGCATAAAATCTTGGGCATTGTGGCTAAGGACGGTAACCCCAGCACATGTGAGATAGAGTCAGGAGGATGACATTTTCAGCGTCATACTGGGTGACATAGTTAATTAAAGCTCATAATGGGATATTTGACTATCTATTTGGATATCTCTCTATCTGTGATTATATCTATCTATCCCTCTATCTATGTATCTATCAATCTCACATCTATCAATTTTCTACCTATATAGCATCCCTGTTCTGAAAAGCACATGAAAGCAGTAAGGGCTACATTTAAACTTATATATACTACTAAAAATAGAAGGGTCAAGGGAAAGCGGCAAGCCTGAAAATAAAAGGGACATAAAAATGAAAGAAAGGGGATTAGCACAATTAAATAACACTTTAGACATATGTAAAATTTCACAATAATTTCCACAGAGTGAACATATATTAATACAAGAAACAGTGTCAGCTTAAAATGTTTGATTAGTGCTCTGAGATAATGGTGCAGAATGTGACTTTATATATTGCAAACAGCTTTACAGTTTAAAAACCACTCATGAAGGTGATCAGTAAATATGAAGCCATCTTATTTCCTCTGGAGGTTGATCTCACACAGAAGTCAGGCTTGGCTTAGTAGAGTAGATCCACTAAAGCACAATGTCATACAGTAAATGATGGGTACAAAAAGAATGTCGCCTTTTTGGACCTCAGCACTCTTTCTTGAACTGGACATTTTTGAGTGCTTTGACCTGCATGTGTGTCTGTGTGTGGGGGTGGGTGGGTGAGTGTGTTTGTATTGTGTTTGTTGTGGGTGTATGTGGTACATGAACGTGAGTTGAGATACTGGATCCCAGTGTGTACTTGCTGAGGTGAAAGATAGACACGGACCCTTTATTGTTCTTTCACCTTAAATCCTTGAGGGGGAATATCTCACTGAACATGGAGCTAATTGTTTTTGGTTAGACTGGCTAAACAGGGAATCACAAATCAATAATGATCCTATCTCAACTCAACCCAGCACTGGGATTACAGGTCTGATTGACCATGAAAAGTGTCGCTGTTTGAATTCAAAATGATGCCATAGATTATTAGTTTCAATTCTTAATCCTCAGTTGATGGTGCTATTTGAGTAGAGAGTGGAAATTTTAGGAGTTATAGCCTTATGGAAGGCAGAGAGGCCCTGGGGACCAGCCTTGATTTGTTTCTACCCAGCATACTGGTTTCTGAAGATGGTTACTTGAAGCAGGGTAATAATCTAGGCCTTGAGGCCCTGTGATGCTAATGGCTGTTCATGTTTCTGGTTCTTGATGATGTTTCTTTGCTATGGATCTGTGGAAGTGAGCCACTGTCTTCTGCCATAATGATGCTTGCCCTGGTTTCTCCATCCTTGCAATACACCCTTTTCTGTCATGAGCTGAGTCTGGTTTGATTTTGCTCAGGACCACAAAAGTATCTGCATCAGGTATATTGACACCAAGAAGTAGAACCATTGCTGGGATGAATCTGACCATGTGAGATTTGATCTTTCATTCTTCCAACACTGGTACCTTGTAAGTAATGCTGCCAAGTTCTGCTGAAGGATAGAGATGATGTGTGGTGCCCATGGAACTTAGCTGTAGCAACTGATATACTCCTCACCTCCAGGAATAAAAAACATCTGCAGCATTATTACTTCAAGGCTTTTTTTCAATAAAAGGAATTCAAATTCTTCCTGTCTTGAACTTTCAATATGATAGATTTTTACCCTCAGGAAATCTCTGCTATAGTGCCAATAAAGAGGAGTAGACTTCTCTTTATTGACTATTATCTGTTTAACAATGACAGCAGAAATGGGTGGCATTTTTCAAGACCCAGACTTGTAAATTAGTCACATTTCTTTGAATGCTAAACATCGTAGTTCTCCTTTTTTCTGTTCTGTATTTACTTCAGTTTCATGGTAAATCAGATTCAGAACACCTAACAGATCCTATTCTATAGAATAGACATTTTTCTGTCTTACACTTTCATCTTAAAAGGTATATTAGTCCTTTCATCTTAAAATCATGTTCTAGGCTAGAGACATGTTTCAGTGCTTAAGGGACTTCTCTGCAATGTCTAACTATCCAGTTTTGATTCATCAGTACCCATATTAAGCCAGATGCACAGTAGCACATGCATATGGAGATCCTTTGCATTGGCTGTAGGCTCTAGTCTCCTCAATCTCTCTCATTTCTCTCTTTCTCTATGTGCTTGAAAATAAATAAACAAATAATAAATAAATAAACTGCACTCATGTACTAATGTGTAATATCCATTTAGAGTCTACAAGTTTCCAGACAATGGGTTTCAGAGTTTGTTTCCAGTACCAGATATGAGTTCTTTCCTACTATGGGGGCCTGAAGTCCATTCCAAGAACAGTAGATTTCCCACAGAGGGTACCACTATTGCACAAATGTGCACTTCTTGACAAGTTTCTTGTTTTGTGTTCTTTAGGGTCTTCTGCTTATTAATGCCGAGGGAAAGATTCATTACCCAGAAGTTCCTTGAACCCTTGAACCTGGTGTTTGACTTAGCTCACCTTCTCATGTTTAGGTAACCTACTGTTTTCCCTGGGCCTGATAAGGAAATTCATTTATGTGAAAATGGAGTTTGGGTAATAGTATGTCACTAGGACACCAGCATCAGAAAAATGAGATTTTTTAAAATCCTTCTTCTGTTTGGAGTAACTTGGCCATGACTTGACTCCCCCTTACCTGATTTCCATGAGAGCTACACTCAAAGCACCCACACATAGCTGTTCTGAACAGTCTGAATACCCTGTTAATGTGCCTTTAGCCTCCCTTGAAACTGTTTGTGCCCCATCATTTCTACTCACATGTAGTACTTTTCTACTCTCCTTGAAATATCAATGTTTTCTATGAGTCCATAAGCCTTTAAAATAAGTATGATGTTCACAAGGCACAAATTTTCATTGAACCAAAAGATCACAGAATACATGTATAACCTATTCAAACTAGTAATTTATTTTAAAACATACTTTATTCATTACACCAAACTAGGGGTGACATAGTGAAAATATCCTCATCTTTTTCCCCTACATTGTTTAAGATATACAGCTTATTTTTTCATGTATTTTTGTTATTTTCCATTAGGCTTTTTGCACTTTTCCATACATGTATGTTGAACTGTGATCCTATGTAGCTCACATTACACTTATTTAACCCCCCAGTCAAACTGAACCCTTAATACTCCCCTCCAAGTACCAGTGGCTATGCTATGGAAGAGAAAGATTCCCCCTCCATTATCAACCATTAAATGAATGTCCTTACCTCCTCAGGAAGGGAATTGGCCCCATAATCACATCCCCTATCAGTTCTAGTTACTACACATGTGAACTCACAAAACCTGTGGAAGTTGTTCAAGATTTTCACATTAACATGACAATCATCATTCTGTAACTCATTTTAGTACCTGAGATCTCATGTATGTCTGGTGGGCCCCAAACTCCCCATATACTTAAGGATGGTCTAGAACTCCTATCCTGCTACCTATACTTCCAAAATGCTGGGATCTGTGCTTTGTCTTTCTCATGTTTTCAAACACACGATTAAGACTGGAGTCATTATCAGCTCCAAATATTGAGATATCTCCAGCCAGTACTGCCCTCTGCCAGCCATGATCAGGGCTCTATTCATGAGACATTTGTGCTTTTTTTATTTTCTAAGAAATTACTTATAAGTATTTTTTAGGTTTTTTACATTTATTTGTATTATATTTCTTAATAATCATGTGAAAAATGCTACAGATGTGTACATTATATATCATGAAAACATGAAATATTCATTGGAAAGCTTTTTCATAATGTAATATACAATATTTAGAGCTTAACCTATAATGTCATGTGTTGCTTCCTTTGGAAACAAACCATATTTTACCTTCTTCCACACTGAAAGCATCTGTAATTCTAGGCAAAGGGAGTATTGTACTTTGAATGGATGACCCCAATACATTCCGGAGTTGGTTAAAGCTTATAACTTAGTAGATTTCCAGATGCCTGGCAGGAGCTGTTACTGTGGGTGTATCTTAATGTCTAGTCCTAAGGTGTGTTTGGAGGAGGATCTGAAATTGAGCCTAAGGTATTTGGAGTGTATGATTTCTACATTAGGTGTTCTGTTATGATGCTGATGGTAGTATTTCTCTCTCTGTGGGTCTGTGAAGGACTGGTAGGGTAAAATGGCAGCATAGAAACACCATGGATATGTATGGTTCAATAAATTCTCTCCCCACATCACTTGTTCCTGATTTAGAAGATCATTCCAGTAAAGTGAAAATGACTACCACAGAATGGACCTGGATAAATTTAATTCAACATTACCAGTGCCAAATATGAAGACTTGTCAAGTACAGTGTTTCAATTCATGTGGGGATAATGCCCCAACTCACCAAGAAACTTGACTGCATAATCATTTAATTTCTCATTGTTCTTTAATAACAGAAGAAAATGTAGTCACATTTTTCATCTGTTAGGAAACACTGCATGACTAAATTAAAGACCTTAACAACTTTCGGATAACTTTGTTATCCTACCTACAACAAAGTCTAAATATAAAATTGAAATGAACCTTTCACCAAAGGAAAACTTTGGATCCCTCAAGAGGAAATTAATAGCTATGTATCTGTCTGTATTATGAACTTCAATAAAGTCTTTGCTAACACAAACCCATAAAACCATATCCATGACCAACAAGGCCACTGCCAAAAATGGGTACCATCCCAAAGGGAAAGGGTATGTCAGGACTCACTTCTTAGCGCAGCTGGAATTGCCCTTAGAATGTCCCTTGGCCTTGTCTTTGGTACCACTCTTGGCTGTACACTCAGTTTTGCCTTTTCTTCCTCTTCCCACCAGGCTTCTTCATGGTTGAGTGAATCGTAGCGGGGAGACATATTCATTGTACTTGGCCGCAGATTCCAGGACTTTCTCCATGCACTCTGCAGTATAAGCTTGTGAGCCCCACAAGAATTCATAGGTGGGTGGGTCACTAAGAGGAACATGTTGGTACTCCAGGTACTTTTCCTGCACTAGATCATGGGTGATGACCTTCCTGGAATCCCAAAGGATGATGTGTGGGAACCCATCATAGATGCCTAGTTGAATCAGGAGTATCCAGATTTTCTCCTCAGAGGCACAGTGCTGATTTAAATAGATGAAACAGGATGGAAATCAGAATGCCCATAGTGGGCATTCCTAAAAGGCTGCAGTTACTCCCTTCACCCTTGAAATGTAGCCTGCTGACAAGCTTGAATGACTTGCCATTGGGCTGCATGTCTTCCAACTCAAGGCCAATACCCACATCCAAGGGGTGGCACACTCTCTCCAGGGTCTTTGGGAATTGTTCCTTGAATCTTTTGTTGATGACTCTCACCACTTCTCCCCTCATGAAGGGCTCATTCTTTTTGTACTTCCTGAGCGTGTAATCCATCAGCTTTTTGGTCTTGCTCTAAAGAAGATCATTCTTTGGTTCCTCACTGGAGGAGTGAGACCCAGCTGATGTGACCCTGGAGGTGACTTGGCCCTTGATCTGAAGATGGGCTGGGAAGGGCATCTCCAGAAACATGTGCAGAGCAGGAGGGTGACTTTCCTTCTTCTGCTGCCCGGCCCAGAGCAACTTTGAGCTCCTGGGGCTGAACTCTGTTTTGGTCACTTCGTTCTTGAGCATGTGCTTTACTCTTCTTTCCTAGGGGCATGATAAATGTGACCAGGGATGGCAGCTGGCAGGAAGGTTGGTAGCAGAGCAGGTGACAGTAATACCTGCATTAAAGAAAAACAACACACTGTGAATCCATTCAGCAATTAGGCAGCCTTTTATTTTACCCTTTCCTCCCTGCCTTTCCCTGTTTTCCATGAGTGCAGTACTATATGAATCTGCCCTGATCTTCTCCCCACCCACCCATGCTGCTTCTCATCAGCCTGTAGGTACTGACTGCTGAGGTAATTCCAGACTCCCTGTCTTCTACTGCTGGAGCCCTTCCACTTTCACTGAGGGAAAACACTGATGCTGTGCTTGAGCTAACAAAATTTCCTGGGGCCCCGGGGAGGATAGCTTTGGGAAGCTTCAGTACACTTCTTTGACAAAGCTCACATGCTGCTTAGTCAGGTCTTTTCATTCCTCATGGTCACTGTGGTCAGAAGATATTCCTTCCTATCCTTACTTGGACACCAATTGCTGTTCAGCATTACCCTGCTCTGCATACTGTCTGGAAACCTTAGAATGAGGATATGTTCCTCTGGAAGTAATTGTAGAAATGTGGGGCATGCTGAACATGCCAGGTCTTCCCTTGTCTCTGTGGCAGAATTGCATGGAAACTGACTGTATCTAATTCTACCCTCCTGTCCGTAGTACCGTAGGACCAGTCTTCTAAATATCTGTGTTGTTTTAGGATTTCTAACCATCTTGATCACAGTATATCCTGTAATTATATTTTTTTCTGGTCTAAGTGGCCACCTTAGGTTTTATAATAGGACTAGGCCAAGTCTGCTTCCCTTTGAGAACCCCTCTCATGGTAATAAGAGAACATCTCATTTAATGAGAATGTCTTGCATGAGCCTTTGTGGAATTGCTACGCTGCTCCAAGGATGTCATTGGCATTCCACCATTATAACATTAGTGTCATGAACAAACATTCTATTTTAATATTTTCATTGTTTTCCTTTTCAGTGTTCACCAGAAAAAAAAAATTGCTATCATAGGGACAGTACGTGGGAAGGCGTGTAGGTCTGGAGTGAGTAGGCCAGACCCATTTTCTGGCTTCTCCCACCTCCCCCTCTGAATTCTATGAACAGACAGTGACTAGGCAGGCATGGGAGTCTGGAGAGTATGCCAGACCCCTGTATCTGGCTACTCCCATCTCCCCAGTGTGGTGGTCTGTGTGCTGAAGAGAGCTGCAGGAAGTAGGCCAGGTCCCTGATCCCCTGCTCCTCCCAGTCCCATAGACCTGTTTGGTCCCATTGTGCCTTGCTTGGGGAGGCATGGTCCCTGTGTGAGCTGTGGAATCAGACCTTTTGCTCTAGTATTCTGACTGGCCACTAGGTACCAACACCCCTGTTCACCTGAGTCAGAGGGTGAATGGGCCAAAGGACAGAAACTTCCTCCTCAATAAAATAAAGAGTCTCCCTAAAACGGGTGAACAACAATGCAAAAAAGGCAATGAAAGTTAGAAAACTGAGATATCTCCACCAAGAATGCCTATGCCTACAATTAAATTATAGAGAAATCAACAAAAATTCATTCCCAAAAGGAAAACACGAAAACCAATGAGAGAAATCAACAAAAATTCATTCCCAAAAGGAAAACACAAAAACCAATGAGATCCTGATTTTAAAAAAATTGCTGAAGTTGAAGCAAATCAAAAACCAAAAATCATATCAACAAAATTGAACAAAATTGTCTCCTAGAGCATTCAGCTTTTGAAAGCAGGCTTAACTTGATTGAAGAAAATGTTAGAACCCTCCAAAGTGATATGAATAAATTGAAGGTAAGTCAAAATGGATTTCTACTCAGTGGTAAAGAAAAATGAAGTTATGGAATTTGCAGAAAAATGGATGGATCTGGAAAGGATTATACTAAGTGAGGTAACCCAGACCCAGAAAGCCAAATGTCACATGTTCTCTCTCATATGTGGATCCCAGCTACAGATGATTGGACTTCTGTTTTAGTAGGAATAAAACTCAGTAGCAAAGGCCAGTAAGCTAGAAAAGAGGTATAAAGGGAAGAGAAAGGAAGGGGAGGTGGTACTTAATAGGATGGTATTGCATATAAGTGTTGCAGTTAGGTTCGCATTGCTGGTAAAAATCACCCAAACAAGAGCAGCTTGTGGGAAAAAAGAGGTTTATTTTGGCTTACAGGCTCGAGGGGAAGTTCCACAGTGGCAGGAGAAAACGATGGCATGAGCAGAGGGTGGACATCACCTCCTGGCCAACATAAGGTGGACAATAGCAACAGGAGAGTATGCTAAACACTGGCATGGAGAAAGGGCTATAACACCCATGAGCCTGCCCCCAACAATACATTTCCTCCAGGAGATGTTAATTCCCAAATATCCATAAACTGGGAACCTAGCATTCATATCATCTAAGTTTAAGGCGGACAACTGAATCAAACTAACACCTTCCACCCCCTGGCCCCCATAAACTGATAACTATCCATGATGTAAAGTGCAATGCATTTAGTTCAACTTTCAAAGTGCCCATAGTTTTTATCATTTCAAATGATGTTTATATATCTCCATAATCCAAGGCCTTTTAACTGAACCATAATACCAAAAACTAACCTCAAGAAACCCATAATGGCACAAAATAAAGATTCACACTACAGAAGATGGCACTGGGCATAGCAAATAAACATTCAGCCAATACAAGTTTCAAAACAACCTGGACATACATCAAACTCTGTAGCTTCAAGTCAAACAACTCTAGTTAATGACAAATCTCCAAGTTCGACAATTCTAACCAGCAACAAGTCTCTGGCATTCCCATTTTACCCCTCCACCTAGGCTACTCACACTCCTGGAAAATTTCATCAGGGCCATGTCTTGATCCCAGCATCTCCACTGGGTCTCCACTCAGTCCAAGGTTCATCCTCATGGCCCCAAGGGGTCTGCATGCAGGCATCCAGCAAACCTGCTTCACACGGCCCATGGCCATTTCCAAAATACAAGACCGTGTTGCAAAATCAATGACCCTCTCTTTCCTGCATTTCTTATACTCAACAATACCAGGTAGGGTGCCAATTTGTTAATCCAGGGGGTAATAGAGCAGACTTTGAAGAACAGGGCACTCCTTGAGCAGGCCCCTTCAAAAGAGTCTACATTCTTCCTGTTCCTCCAGAACAGGTCAGCTGGCCCAATCTCAATAGTTGTCATCTCTCAAATAATTTTCAGGTCAATGGGCAGCAGTTTAGGCACAAAGATTTCATTTTTTTCTGTGCCATATCCCTCTGCTCAAACCAGTTCATGCAAAGCAACACTGCACAACTTCTCAGGACACAGGCATAAGAGGAAGGTTCTCACACAAACTGCTAGCCCAGTTTGAGCAAAACTCTTTCTCACCCTCATAAGTCGAACCTTACAGTCCATAGTTCTTACTGCATTCAGGTCTTTCAACTCTGGCCAGAAAAATCCATCAAGCTGTATTTACAGCACTACAAGGCATCTCTTAGGCCAAAGTTTCACATCCTTCCACATTCCTCTTGATAAGCAGCATCAAAAGGCCAAAGCCACAAGGTGTCTAGCAGCAACCCCACTCCTCAGTACCATTTTACTGTTGCAGTCATGTTCACATTGCTGGTAGAAATCACCCAACCAAGAGCAGCTTCTGGGAAAAGGAGGTTTATTTTGGCTTATAGGCTAGAGGAGAAACTCAATGATGGTAGAGGAAAACAATGGCATGAAGAGAGGGTGGACATAAATAGTGGGCTACAAGAGGGCCTACAACTATTAAATTATCTCTAAAATAAAAATGGGTATCATTATATCTTGCCCTGTCCTCACTCTCCTTTGGAGATTTTGCTTCTGTTTTTCAGATGAAAATCAGCCCATCTCACCCTGCCATGGCACCAGCTGAAGCCATAGACTTAGTGGTGTAATGAGGAAGAGATGCCTTCTTAGTAAATCTGTTATTAGCACAAGGATGAAGGACAAAGACACAGAGAACACTGAACTCATACCAAATCAGATATCAAGAGACACCAGAGACTCCCATGACCTCCCATCACTGAAATAGACCAAAAATGAACCCAACATGGCTCAGAGAAACTCGTGGAAGAGGTGGCTGGAAGACTGTTTGATCCATAAGTGGGATCACTATGCACAAGGACATTGCTTCTCCCCCATAACTGAAGGCCACCCCCACAATGCAACACCCAGAATCCACAGGAGGGGACTACAGGGAGAAGGGTAATGATAATATGATGATGGTTCTATACACAGTATATACATAAGTTAAAAAAATGAAACAGAAGACATCAACAACTAGTTGATGAAGCTTAATGAAGACTTGATCAAATGCAAGAATGGACTATAGGAAGCATCAAGACAATCAGAATTCAAATTGAAATCATACCTCAAAAATGAGATGGACATTTTGTAAAACAGCACAAGAGAAAACAAAAATCAAATAGAATTTATGAAAGTCTCTCCAGAACTACTCACCAACAGAGTTACTCATGTGGAAGGCAGAACCTCTGACCTGGAAGATAAGACAGAAGAAATTGATCAGGAGGCCAAAAACTTTGCTACATTTGAAAACTCAAGTGAACTGAATACGAGCAAACTGTGGGTCACTTGAAAACTTCCAAAAATCCAGATCATTGGTACACCAGAAGAAAAGGAAATCCAGACTAGAGGACTATAAAATATTCTGAACAAAATTATTGAAAAGAGAGGCCCATTCACATATATGAATCACACAGAATACCAAACAGTATGGTCAAAGAAGTAACTCTGCAAGACACATCATAGTTAAAACCCTTAATAATGAAAATAAAGATAAAGTGTTAGAAGCATTAAGAGAGAAGCAATTCACAACATACAAAGGCAATCCCATTAGAACAACATCATATTTCTCAATAGAACCCTGAAACCCAGAAGGGCCAGGAACAGAACACTTCAAACTCTGAAAACCTATGGCTTCCAACTCAAGGTACTTTACCCAACAAAAGTATGGCTCATAATAGATTGTGAAAGAAAAACTTTCCAAGAAAAAAGTCAACTCTATAATTATATGAACACAAAGCCAAAATTACAGAGAATACTTGAGGGAATACTCCGAACAGAAGAGTCAAACAACCAACGTCAGAAGCCAACAAGAAGAACATCACATTAACCAAAATAAATCAGGCTCAAAACAGTACATAACACAAGTAAGCACCCAACCCTATAAAACACCTCATCATGGCAGGGATTAATTCAAATATCACAGTAATAATCTTAAATATTAATGGTCTTAACTTGCCCATCAAAAGACACAGGCTAATAGGATGGATCAAAAAAATTGTAGCCTTCTATCTGTTGTCTTCAAGAAACCTACCTCACCACTAAAGATAGACACCTCCTCAGTGTGAAAGTTTGGAAAATGATATTCCAAGTAAATAGAAGTAAAAAAAAAAAAAAAACAAGAGGGTATTGCTACATTAATATCTGATAATGTAGACTTCAAACCAAAAGAAACCAACAAGGACAAAGAAGGCCACTTCTTACTCATCAAGGGAATGATCCAACATGAGCACATCACAGTCATAAATATATATGCCCCAAACACAGGGGCACCACAGTTTATAAAACAAAATCTCCTCAACAATAAAATAGAAATAAATGCCAACACCATCATAATTGAGGACTTCAATGCTCCACTATCATCAATAGACATATCATCCAAGTACAAAATCAACAGGGAAATAATAGAGCTCAGCAACATCATAGATCAACTAGATCTAACAGATATCTATAGAACTTTCCACCCCAAATCTATAGAATACAAATTCTTATCCCACTGAATCTTCTCCAAATCTTACCACATATAAAGCCATCCCAAAACTTCTAATCATGAAAAATCCCTTAACCAAAGTGGCAGTATACAAAATCAATGCACAAAAATAAGTAGCTTTTCTATATGCACAGGATAAATATAAATTGAGACCATCTAAGGAAAATGTAAAAACATTCAAGAAAGAAACAGAGGAGGACTTAAGAAGGTGGAAGGACCTCCCATGTTCCTTGATAGGAAGAATTTATATTGTGAAAATGGCAATTCTACCAAAAGCAATATACAGATATAACACACTGGCAACAAAAATACCAGCATCATTCTTCATTGAGACTGAAAAAAACTGGTCTCAAAATTCATATGGAATGGCATAAGGCCTCGGATATCCAAACATATCCTCAGCAAAAGAAGCAACTCTGGTGGCATCACTATTCCTGATCTAAAGGTATGTTACAAAGCTATAGTGACAAAAACAGCATGGTACTGGAATAAAAACAGAACCATAGACCAATGGAAGAGAATTGAAGACCCAGACTTTAGGGTTAGCAACTACAGCTGCTTGATCTTTGACAAAGATGTCAAAAATGCAGACTGGAGAAAAGACAGGATCTTCAACAAATGTGTTGGACAAATTGGATGACCATATGTGGAAAAATGAAATTAGACCCACTCATTTCTCCATAAACAAAAATCAAGTCCAAATGGATTAAATATCCCAATTTAAGACCTGACATTCTTAACCTGGTGGAAGAAAAGATAGGAAGCACTCTCCACAACATCAGACTAGGAAAAAACTTCCTGAACAAAACCCCAGTAGCCAAGGAAATGAAACAAGCACTCAACCAATGGGATCTCATGAAGCTAAAACGCTTTTGCACAAACATACCGTAAAGAGAGCCAATAGATTACCCAATGGATGGAAGAAAATTTTTGTCAGCTATACCACTTATAGAAGCCTAATGTCTGGAATCTACAAAGAACTCAAAAAAACTACACAATAAAAAAATCAAACAACCCACTCTAAAAGTGGGGCAGAGACCTAAACAGTGAGTTCTCAGAGGAAGAATTAGAAATGGCTAACACACACTTAAGAAAATATTCAACATCCCTAACTATTAAGGAAATGCAAATTAAAACAACTATAAGATTTCACCTTACCCCATTAAGGATAGCAAACATTTAAAAATCAAATGAAAACATATGTAGGCGAGGCTGTGGAGAAATAGGAGCTCTCATTCAATGTTGGCTGGAACATAGACTGGTATAACCACTGTGGAAATCAATTTGGAAACACCTGAGAAGGATGAATATAGAGGTACCAACAGACCCTGTTATTCCCTTCCTGTGCATTTACCCTAAAAGCTTTACATCTCAGTTCAGAAATATTTGCTCAACCATGTTTATAGCTGCTTAATTCATAGTAGCTAAAAACTGGAATGAACCCAGGTGTCCATCATTGGATGAATAGGATGTGGTATATCTAAAGGATGGAGTTCTACTCAGCAGTAAGGAAAAATGGCACATTGAAATTTGTAGAAAAATGGTTGAACCTGGAATAGATCACTTTAAGTGAACTCACACATTCACAGAAAGACAACTTTCTCATGATCTCACTCATCTGAAATTCCTAACCTAGATCAGCCCAAATGCTGACATAACCAAATAGCATCATGAGGCTTGAACAATAGGGAGGGTAGTGCTTTGGGGAAGGAAAAGGGTGGAGGTACACAAAATATGAACCCAAACTGGACTAGTACCATAGAATTCTATACCCTGGAAGTCAGACTAAAGGTGGAACCCTTGAGTGGACCTTACAGGGAACACAGGAATTGAAGGGCCCTGCAGAGAGAGACGAAACCTAACCTCAAATTTCTCCTGGTTCTCTTTCTTCTTTGGCTTTTCTTTTTCTTTTCCCTCAGCACTGGCCTGTAATTCCCTGTACCAGGATGTGCTCTACATCCACAATGAGCTGTTGATTAAAGAGAACTACTAGATCTCCAAAAACAAACAAGACAGGCTTCTATCAGAGCACTTGATTACCCAGCAGAGTTTAATGGTAAGACCATGCTTTTAAAGGCACCTAACATTGTTGGCACAAACCATGGAGAGACTTGGTTGTAATCCAGAGAAGAGCCAGTCCTCACATAATTAGCTTATGTAGTGCTGGAAAGTGCTACATGAGCTACCAGGGGAAGTGGCCAACATCTGTCCAAACAACTCAAAGTCTAAAAGACTCAGAAGCAAATAACCTGATGTGATGCTTGCACAAGTATAAGAGTGGAACATAGCCATGGTAGATAACCAACTACTCTTAGATTTTCTAACAGATATGGTCAGTGAAAGTAAACCACATCTAGAACTGGGAAACAAGTCAGAATCATATACAGATAATGATTCTTCTTTCAATTGTCAAGCTTCCACTAACCTTAGACTATAAAAGTGTCTAAACATTTCTAGTTTTCTCTGAATTAATAATGTTTATCCCACAGATATGGCCCTTGGAGAGCCTGCTTTTCTTTTTTGGATGGGAACTGGTCTTGAGGAGATAAATGACCCAGCCCACTCCACCCCAGCCCCAGCCCCAGCTGCAACCACATAGGATCTGGGGAAATGAGAAAGAATGCTGCTCTCTTAGTTAAGATGATATCAGCACAATGGTGATGGAGAAATGTACTGAGGACTCTCAACACCTACCAAACAAGAGATCCAGATGCCTCTAAGTACACAATATGGAAGTAGACTTAAAATGCTCCAAGTTTGGCTCAGGGAATTTTGTGGAAGAAGGGGTGGAAAGATTGTGAGAGCCATAAGTTGGGATATTTTGCACACAGACATTGTCTCTCCTCCATAACTGGCTGCTGCCCCCATAACACATGACCAAAAATCCCTATCTAGTTTACTGGCAACCCCAATGAGGAAGGTCACTTCAGAAAAGGTACAGGTAGAAGGGAAAGGATGGTACCAACATATGATGTTTACATACAAAATATGTCCATATCTAATAATAAAAATAAAAAAAATCTTAACGAAAATGAAGAGAGAGTATTAAAAGCATCAAGAGACAAACAATTCACAATATACAAAGGCAACACCATCAGAATTACAAAGGATTTCTCAAAGGAAACCCTAAACAGCAGAAGGGCCCAGAATTGAAAACGTCAAAGCCTAAAAAACTATGGCTTCCAACCTAAGCTACATTCCCTGCCATAGTATTCCTCATAATAGAAATTAAAAAATGAGAGATCACAACAGACATCAAAACCTCTACTCCACAAAATTAAATAATCTGGAAGGAATGGATGAATTACAAGACACACACCACCTTCCAAAACTAAACTCAGAGCAGATTAATGTCTAAAACAAACCTATTACATCCATGGTGACTGAAATGTAATCAAAAACCTCCCCCCCCAAAAAAAAGTCCAGGACCAGATGGCTTTTCAGCTGAATTCTATCAAACCTTCATAAAATAATTGAAATGATTTTTTTTTCTCAAACTGTTTTGCATAAGTGGAGACCAAGAAATCCTGCCCAATTCCTTTTAGGAAGTTATCATCTCAATACCAAAACTGGATAGAGATGCAAGAATGAAAGAATACTATAGGCCTATATCTCTAATAAACATAGATGCAAAGGTCCTGAAAAAAATCCTTACAAACTGAATTCAGCAACACATCAAATGCATTATCCACCTTGATCAAGTAGATATCATCCCAGGGATAAGGTGATGGCTTGACATACAGAAATCGATCAACATAATGCACCACATCAATTAACTGAACCATAAGAACCACATGATCATCCTATTGATGAAGAGAAAGCCTTTGACAAAATACAACACCACTTCATGATCAAATACTGGAAAGAATAGGCATAAAGGGTTTATATACCAACACAATAAAGGTTATATATAAAGCTCCTAAAGCCCAAATAATTTTTAATGGGGAAAAACTCAAGGGGAACAAGACAGGGGTGCCACTCTCACGACTGCTCTTCAACATAGTGTTAGAAGTATTATCCCAAGCAATATGAGATGAGAAAGAAATGAAAGGGATTCAAATTGGAAAGTAAGAAGTGAAGTTAGCTCTATTTGCAGATGACATGATCCTACATATATAACTGACCCAAAAGTCTCCATATTAAAATTTCTAAAGGTGATAAATTCCTGCAGCAAAGTGGCAGGATACAAAATCAGTGCACAAAAATAAGTACCTTTTCTATATGCAAAGGACAAATATACAGAGAAAAAGTCAGTGAGGCTGTCCCATTTTTAACAGCAACAAAAAAATAAGTACATTGTAATAACTCTAACCAAGGATGGGAAAGACTTATATAATGAAAACATAAAATCACTCAAGAAAGAAATTGAACAGAACTTGAGAAGATGGAAAGACCTCCTATGCTCCTGGATAGGTAGAAGTAATATTGTGAAAATGACAATTCTACCAAAAACAATGCACACATTTAATGCAAAACCAATAAAAACAGCAGTAGCATATTTCATAGAGATTAAGAATATGATCTCAAAATTCATTTTTTCTTACTGTTGTATAGAATTCCATTGTGTAGATATACCACATCTTAGTTATCCATTCTTCTAGTGATGGACATCTGGGTTGATTCTAGCTCTTAGCTATTATGAATTGAGCTGCTACAAACAAGGTTGAACAAATCTCTCTGGCCTGTGGTTTGAAGGTTTCAGGGTAGATGCTCAATAAGGAAATAACTGGATCTGTTGGTATCTCTATAGTCAGCTTTTCCAGGAGTCTCCAGATGGCAGAAGGCCTCAGATATCCAAACTGATCCTCAAAAAAACCTCTGGTGGTATCACCATACCTGATATAAAGCTATATTACAAAGCCATAGTGACAAAAACAGCATGATACTCAAAAAAACAAAAACATAGACAAATGCAACAGAATTGAAGACCCAGACCTTAAGGCAAGTAAGCACAGCTGATTTATCTCTAACAAACTGTGCCAATAATGTAGACTGGAGAAAGGACTGCATTTTCAACAAATTGTGTTAGACAAATTGGATGACCATATGTGGAACATGAAATTCGTCTCACTCATTTCACCATACACAAAATTCAAGTCCAAATATATTAAAGACCTCAATATAAGGACTGAAACTCTTCAACTACTGGAAGAACAAACAGATGGCACTCTCCATGATATAGGACTGGGAAAAGACCTCCTGAACAATATGATAATAGAATATTTGCTCAACCATGTTTATTGCTTCTCAATTAATGCTAGATAACACTACAATCAACACAGCTGTCCATCATTGAATGAATGGATAACCAATTTGTTGTTTATCTACACAATGGAATTCCACTCACCAGTGAGAAAAAAAAATGACACATTAAAATTTGTAGGAAAAATGATTGAACTTGGAACAGATCATTCTAAGTGAACTCACACAATCACAGATCTTACTCATCTGGAGTTCCTAACCTGGATCAGCCCAAGTTGTTGACACAACTGAATAGCATCTTGAGGCTTGGGCAATAGGGTCGGTAGGGCCTGGGGGAAAGGAAAGGATGAGGGGGAAAAAACTGAACCCAAATTGAACAGCTACCATAGAATCCTACATCCTGGAAGTCAGATTAAATGGTGGATCTCTCAAGAGGACCTTAAGGGGAGCACCTGAATCGAAAGACCCTGGATAGTGTGAAATGAAACATAACCTCAATTTTTTTCCATCTCCCTTTATTCTCTGGCTTCTTCTTTACAATTGACACTGGCCTATAATTCCCTGTACCAGGATGTGGTCTACATCCACAATGAACTCTTGATTAACCTGCTAGGTCATCCTAAACAAACAAGACAGGCTTCTATCAAAGCACTTGATTATCCAATGGAGATTAATGGTAAGACCCTACTGCTGAAAACACCAAATAGTTTTGGCATGGACCATGGAGAGACCTGGTTGGTATCTGGAGGAGAGACAGTCCCCAGATAATTAGCCCATCTAGTGCTGGAAGGTGCTACATGAGCTACCTGTGGAGGAGGAGTGTAAGGAGGGGGTGTGGGTTCCATGGAGTGGTTTGGCAAGTTTTACATAGTGAGAGGCTCATTCAGGATGTGTATGTGCAGTAGGCTGAGGAAGAGGATGGGCAGGTTGACATGCGTGAAGCAGTTACGGATTCCAGTCTCTCCTCCATACTGAACTGCAGGACATATGTTTCTCTGTAAATGTACATTTTTAATTTTTAATTTTTTTATCTTAGTGAAAGTAAGAGAGAGAGAGAGAGGAGAGGGGGGAGAGAATTGCAGAGCCAGGGTCTACAGTCACGCTACTCAACTCTTGACACTACTGCCACCTAGTGGGCATGTTTGAGCTTGCACTTGCCTCACCTTTGGGTGTCTGGCTTGTGTGGGACCTGGGGAGTGAAACATGGCTCCTTATGCTTCACAGGCAAGCGCCTTTACCACTAAGCTTCTCTCCAGCCCAACACAGGCTTCTTAGCAAACTAGCCCTGTTGCCAATCAGAGAATCCCTGTGACTGGAAGTAGTTAAAGGTCAATTCCTACGTGAAGGGGCGGGACTGCGTCATAGTCGTTCTGTGTTGCAGGAGCAGCACATCCAATTGCTTGGCATCCATTGAGTCCTACAAGCCGTCGATAGAGGACGTAAGTAAGGAAAGCTCACTTCATACTGAGAGAATGTGTTCCTCTCATAGTCAAGAGAGACGTTAGAGGTTCCACTCCTAGGTTGCTTGGGTAGCTTTCTCTGGACAGGAGGTAACATGGAATTTGGCTATATTTGGCTTTTCAAGTTTTGGGGAGGGAACTGGGAACCTCAGAAGCCCAACAAGGCAGGTGGAAGAGTCTGCGGCCATAGTTAAAGACAAGCCTTGGACCCAATGTGATAAGAATTAGATCATGGGTCAACAAGGCTGTCTCCACACTGAGCCCATTCCATGGTGTTGTTCCCAAGCACTTTGTTGGAAGGCACTGGAAAAAAAATATAGCAACCTAACTTCCTTATGCTGGAATTTTGGGAGATAAATCTCCCTTCACCCACAAATATGTGATAAGTAGTCCAAGAGAAGGTTCATTTAAAAAAATAGAGAACACATGCTTTTTGTTAAATATTCCAAGTACAACATTGACTGAGTGTGCCATCTAGAGGTTATTGCCAGATTTGTTGACCATCTTGATCCCAGAAGTGATACATACAGAAACAAATGGTGTTTGAAATGTAGTTCATTTGAAACCAGGTTTCCATAACAAGCATGAAGCCTGCCTTCAGTTCTCAGAATGGCACTGAAAAAGCAGACATGAGGCATGAATTCTTTTCCCAACACTGGAGAGATGGGGGCCAGAGTATGATATGTTCAAGTAGGTACTTGGCTATGTACCGGTTTTCGGGCACATCGGACTTCATGAGAACATGTACATATATATATGGAGAGAGAGAGATAAGAACTGTATCTATTTATCAAAGGTATGTTAGAAATTGGAGGGTCCCATGGTTTACGCATGCTGTGGCTTCTGGTAGAGAAGAATATTGGCAATGGGAGTGAGAATTATCAAGGGAATATTCATACATGTATGAAAATCACATTACCCAAATTCAGTGTAAGGATCTTTGGAAAGGAAATACTAAACTTAATACAATAAATTTCATTTTGATATTTTTGTTAAAATGGTGGAATATGATTGCAAGTCTTGGGGCAGCTTAGAAATTCAAATATTTTCAGGGTGGTACTAACTAATTGAGATGCCCTATCACTTCCTTGGGAGGTGGTCACAAAGTGGGCAGGCTTGGCAAAGTAGAATTAGTACACTTATGTGCAGATAACTGATTCCTGAGCAGATTGAAATATGGGGAACCTAAGAATGAGGGGATGGAGTACTGAGGGAATGGAGACATTGAGAAGCCTGGTCATGTTGTGATGATGGATGAGAATGCAGGGTTAAACACAATCACCTTGCAGAGCACGTTACGAAATCTAACTTTCTCTGGACTCCCGGGAAAATTTTACATACCGGGCACATTATCACAGTGCTATAGGTAGGAGTGACAAGCCTCAAACATCAGAAGACAGGGAACCTGGCTGTTCCTCAGCAGAACTTATGATCTGATAAGAGCACTGTGTATGTGGGGAAAGGCAGTGGGTTTTGAGAGCACTGCACTCATGGAAATCATGGAAGGGGAGGGGGCAATAAGAAAGACAATGGCTGCCATTGTGCTGAATGGATTCAAAATGTATCTTTCTCCCGATGCGGGTTTCCCTGGCACCTGCTCTGCTACCAACTTTCCTGCCAGCTGCCATCCTTGGTCATACTCATCATGCCCCTAGGAAAGAAGAGTAAGGCACATGTTCGTGAGAGACTTGACCAAAACAATGTTTAGCAGCAGAAGCTGAAAGATGCTTAGCCCAGAGCACCAGAAGAAGGAGAGTCGCCCTCCTCTGCACATGCTTCTGGAGATGCTCTTCCAAGCATATTTACTGCTGGCTTACCCCACACATCTCAGTCACCTGTACCCCCCACCGATGCTGGTAGAGCAATTACCCTCAGAAGGTCTGGTAAATGGATCAAAGTCCAAGACACCTCCAGGGTCAGATCAGCTGGGTCTCGCTCTTCTACTGAGACCACAAAGAATGATCTTTTAAAGAGCAAGATAGAAATGCAGATGTATTGCATACTCAGCAAGTACAAAATTAAGAAGCCCATGATGAAGGAAGAAATGGTGAGAGTTATCAACTATAGACTCAAGGAACAATTCCCTGAGATACTCAAAGCAGCTTGCCAGTGAAAATTGGCAGATGAGAGGTGGACTCAGAAATAGGAATACTGGGCTTGAGGGATGGCTTAGCAGTTAAGGTGCTTGCCTGCATAACCAAAGTACCTTGGTTCTATTCCCCAGGACCCACATAAGCCAGATACACAAGGTGGCACATGTGTCTAGAGTTCGTTTACAGTGGCTGGAGGCCCTGCACCCCTATTTCCTCTCTTTCTCCCTCTCTCACTCCCTCCCTCTTTCTCATGCCCTGTCAAATTAATTAATTAATTAATTAAATCACAAAAATTAAATAGGAATACTTAGTTTAGTACGGGAGGAACAAGACTGACCTCACACTTGCCCATGTACTGATAGGGAGTGCGTGTAAGTATACATCCCCAGGAAGAAAAGATCCATATGTGACCCCATATCTGCTTTCAGAACTGAAACTCATGGTGATTCTAATATCATGAATAAAGCTCACCTTCCAGGGCATCACAAAGCAGGATGGTTATGACCTAAGCAATTTGAATGAATAGTTTAGTAAACTGGAAACATTGCTTTCATTGAGCTATCCTCACACATGTCCATCCTCAAAGGGTATTCTGCCTAACTTTAATATTCCTTGTAGTTTCTACCAATGTGATTGCTATTCAAAACTCAGTCTTTTCTGAACATCAGGAAAGTCTCTTCATTTCAGCCCTGCATAATCATGACCCAATCTACACATAATAACACAGAGTATATGTTCTCATTACAAAAGATGACATCACAAGGAAAGACTGAAAAAAATCAAGATAGGAAACCAGCAGGGCAAATATCAAATCCTGAAGCTCCATGTCCAGAGTAAAGGATGTGAAGTCCTCTGGTCTCCAGTACACCCCTCTACTCTACTGATGGTGTTCAGAAGGATCCAACCTAGCAAGAGCCAGCAGCTTTCCATGGTGGCTAGAAAATAGTTCTGGCATCTCCAAAATCTCAGAGTCTCCACTTCAACCCATCTTTCATCTTTAAAGCTCCAGATATCAGCCTCACATATGTGGGTCAGGGACCTTCAGCCACTGCTAAGAACTCCAATGCACGTGCCACCATGTGCATCTGGCTTATGTGGGTCCTGAGGAATAGAACCTAGATTCTTTGGCTTGACAGGTAAGCTTCTTAATTTTTAAACCATAGCTCCAGCCCCACACAGGTCTTATACTTCACATTAAAGATATCTCCCTGTAGACACAAATAAGGAAGTGATGGGAAGTCTGGAGAAACAGCTCAGCATGTCAGAGGGCTTGATGTGCAATGGTGAGATTCTGACTTCCCTAGATAGACAAAGGTTTGAAGCTGGTTGTATTAGTCAACTTATCTTTGCTAGAACAATATAACAGAATAACAGAAGCAGCTTAAAGTAGGGAAGGTTTATTCTCAGCTAACAGATTCAACAGATAATTTGTTCTGACAGGGAAGATCTGGAAGTAGCTGAACTTCAGGGTCATATGACAGCAACATGGAGAAATTGAAATGTCTCACAGGAGGCTGAGCCTCAAAATTATAATGCTGGACCCAGTGACATATCATCTACAAGAAGACTTACCTCATAAAAGTTCCACAACCTTCTCCAACAGCACCAACAGGTGATTAAAGTTTGAAGCACATTAATCATTAGGGAGCATCTTAAATCCAAACTACTATATTAGATATGGTTACACAGGCCTGTAATACCAGTGCTCATTTGGGTTGAGACAGGAGAAACCCTGTGGTTCCCTGCTCAGCCAGTCTAACCAAAATCAGTGAGATCTACGGCCAGGGAAACACTCCGTCTCAGAGGACTAGAGATGACAGAGCAAAAGAAGACCTGTCTCTTCCTTTGGCCCCTGCATGAATGCACAGGGAAGAGGTATCTGCCTACACATATGCATGTTCCCAACCCCCCCACACATAGGCTGACAAAGGATAATGAAAGTTAAGGCTCTTTATCTTCTACTGTTGAATATGCCTTAGAATCGGTATTTCCAAATGTCCGAATTCAGGAGAGTGCCATGTCTAAAAAAGACGTGTTTGTTCTTCTCACATCACTATCACACACCACAATTTAGTGGATCTACTCTCTTAAGCCAACAGTCTGTCCACTGTATGTCCAACTGCTAGCGGAAATGAGAAGGTATCTAATTTTGTGAATACCACCAAGAGCCTTTTGAAAACTCCCAGGGTATTTGTACATTATAAATTGACATTCTAACTTGTAATTCCAGAGTACTGATCAGACATTTTAATCTGACATTGTCCTTTTCTATTAATGAATATTCACTACGTGGGTATTATTGTGAAATTTTATATGTGTATAGAGTGTTCTTTGATCTGGCTTATCCTCAGTGCTTTATTTTTACCTCCCTTTCATCTCAGGTTTATCTTTTTCCCTTGAGCCCAATATTTCTAGGATAATACTTATGATTTATATATAGATCTTACTGCATTAATGTACTTTTATATATAAGTATACAACGTAATTTAGGTAGGTAAGTACGTAGGTACATACTCATGTACCACATTGTGGGCTCTAAAAAACTATGTAACCCAGGATGAACTTGATAGTGTCATTCATCCACCTCAACCTCACAGGGCCGTGGTGACAGTCCTGTGCCACAATGTATACATTTCCTTTGCTGAGCATGGAATCCTGGTTTTTATGCATGCTAGGCAAGTGTCTTATAAAATAATATATCTTCAAGCCATCCCTTCTGTTAGTTTGCTTGCTTGTCTGCATGCTTACTTTGTTTTCAGTTTTATAGTGACATTGTATTGAGATCAGGATGACTTGGAAATTGTATTATTACTCCCTAATATGTTTGATGTACTTCTCAGAGCACCATGGTAGTCTTTTTTCATATATACTTTTGATTATATATGTATATATATATACACATATATATACATATATACATATATGTACATATATATGTATACACATATACATATATATGTATACATATACATATGTACATATGCATATATACATATATGTACATATACATATATAAATATATACATATATATATAGAGAGAGAGAGAGAGAGAAAGAGAGAGAGAGAGAGAGAGAGAGAGAGAGCCACTTAGAGTATAACACTGGAACTTGTTCTGGGTGTATAAACATTTAGAAAGGGCATCACTGTTTATAACTCAGGGCCCAAAGTGTGACTTTAACTGTGATCTAGTACCACACCATCTGCAGAGTCAGGTCTCCTTTCTAAGAACAAGGCCACTATCTAGTCAAGACATGCAAAGTTAAATTCCACCTAACCCCTTCTCTATGCCAAGAGAGCCAAGGAAGAATGGAACCTACTGCAGCTTTTTAGTTATCAAATGGAAATGTTCTCCTCACTAAAGGTAAGATTCCTTTCCTTGCCTGCACACCTATGGTAGGTTTTGCTGGCAGTTATTATTTTGATGACAAACTGTTTTCTCTACTTCCCTCAAATTCTATTCATGCAGTGATGTTGAAGCACATTGCAAAGGTTCATGACTCTTCCAAAAACAAACAAGACCTTTCAGCTTGCAGCATGTTGCATAGGAAACATAGAATCTCTTAATGTCGATGATCAATGTATGTTGGAAACCTGACAGTCCATCAGGTTAGTTTCCTGCAGTAGGTCATAGGTAATAATGTTCCTGGCATTCCTATCCTAGATCCAGGCCACAGTCATAAAGTGCCAGACTTTGCCTGACAATCACAGTTCCCATTTAGGTAATCATACCCACACACAATGGAGAGGGATCATTACCCAAGTCTAGAGAATGCTATGGTGGCTCCTATTGCTCTGATAGTCCTGTAAATATAACTTGATGACAAGCATGTAGGATTTATGTTGGGCAGGATTACTTTCAACTCAAGGCCAAGAGCAACATCCAAGGGTGGGGAACACAAAAAGTCAAGACAAGGGCTGGAGAGATGGCTTAGGGGTTAAGTGCTTGCCTGTGAAGCCTAAGGACCCCAGTTCAAGGCTCCATTCCCCAGGACCCACGTTAGCCACATGCACAAGGGGGCGCATGGGTCTGGAGTTTGTTTGCAGTGGCTGGAGGCCCTGGCGCACACATTCTCTCTCTTCTCTCCCTATCTGCCTCTTTCTCTCTCTGTCTGTCACTATCAAATAAATAAATAAAAATTAAAAAAATCAAGACAATATAAAAATCCACAAAAATATGAATGTATCAGAAATGACCACTAGTGAGAACTGCTTAGAGGAAATGATTGAGAAAGATTTCAAAAGAATGATTATAAATATGTTCAAATAAGTCAAAGAGGAAATCAAAGGAATCAAAGATGGCACAGGAAAACAAAATAATGAAATAAAGAGTTCATTACAAGACATAAATAAGGAAATATAAATAATAAAGAAAAATCAGTCAGAATTACTAGCAATGAAGGAAACAGACAATGAAATAAAAAAAATCTGTAGAGAATCTCACCAGTAGAATGGATATAGAGGACAGAATATCTAAGCTAGAGGACCAGGTAGTAGATCTAATACAGTTGAGCAAAGAGAAAAACAAACTAACAGGAAAGTATGAATGGGAATTTCAAGATATTTGGGACACTATGAAAAGATCAAACATAAGAGTTCAGGGTATAATAGAAGGAGAAGAATTTCAATCCAGATGCTTAGTAGGTGTCTTCAACAAAACCATAGAAGAAACTTCCCCCAAATTGGGAAAGAGATGCCAATGCAGATACAGGCATCCTTTAGAAAACAAAACAGACAAAACCTAGAAAGAACCTCTCTTCGCCATATTATAACTAAACTACCAAACTTGCAAACCAAAGAAAATATATTGAAAGCAGTTAGAGGGAAAAATCAAGTTATCTACAAAGGCAAGCCCAACAGGATCACAGTAGATTACTCAACACAAACATTCAAAGCCAGAAGGGCTTGGAGTGATGTATTCCAAGTTCTGAAAGATAACAACTGACAACCAATATCACTTTATCCTGCAAAGCTATCCATTGAAGTAGACAGAGAAATAAGGACATTCCACAACAAAAGCAGGCTAAAGGAATATTTGAAGACAAAACCAGCTCTACAGAAAATACTCGAAAGGATCCTCCATGCTGAAGAGAAAGAACAATGCACATGTAAGGAACCAGGAAAAGACAAACCATACTCAAATACTACTAAATACAAGAGAGCAAAGGTAAAACTGGAAGAACTACAAAAAAATGGCAAAAATAAATACATACCCTTCAATAATATCTCTTAATATCAATGGCCTCAATGCCCCAACCAAAAGACAAAGGCTTGCAGACTGGGTTAAAAAGCAGGGTCCTTCAATTTGTTGCCTCCAAGAAACTCATCTTTCTACAAAAAATGGGCACTAACTTAGGGTGAAAGGTTGGAAAATGGTGTTTCAAGCAAATGGGCCTAGAAAACAAGCAGCGGTTGTGGTCCTAATATATGACAAGGTAGACTTCAGTCCAACATTATTTAGTAAAGATAAATAAGGTCACCTTATATTGATTAAAGGCACACTCTAGCAGGAGGACATTACAATCCTAAACATATATGCACCTGACATTGAGGTTCCCAACTCCATCAAACAAATGCTATTTGAACTAAGGTCACAGATAACAACAAACACAGTTGTAGTGGGTGACTTCAACACCACACTCTCATCAATTGACAGGTAATCCTGGCAAAAAAATAAACAGAGAGGTATCTGGATTAAATGAGGTCATAGAACAAATGGACCTAACAGATATGTACAGGACATTTCACTCGAATGATGCAGAATACACATTCTTTTCAGCAGCACATGGAACATTCCCTAAAATAGAACATATATTAGGATAAGAATCAAACCTTAACAAATACAGGAAAATTGAAATAACTCTTTGCATGCTATCTGAACACAATGGAGTCAAATTACAAAACAATAGCAAGAAAAGCTATAGAGCATACACAAAATCATGGAAACTAAACAATATGCTACTAGATGATGAATGGGTCAATGAAGAAACCAAGAAGGAAATCAAAAAATTCAGAGTCAAATAATAATGAGAACAAAAGATACCAAAACTTTGGGACACAATGAAGGTAGTCCTAAGAGGGAAATTTATAGCTTTAAGTGCCTATATTAAAAAATTAGAAAGATCTCAAGTAAACAACCTAATGCTTCACCATAAAGACTTGGTGAAAAACAAAACAAAACAAAACAACAACAACAACAAAAAAAAAAAAACAAAGGCAAACTGAAATTCAGTATACTGGAAGAAATAATAAAGATTAGGGCAGAAATTAATGAAATATAAACCAAAAAAAAAAATCCAAAGAATCAATGAAACAAAGAGTTGGTTATTTGAAAGGATAAACAAGATTAATAAACCCTTAGCAAATATGACCAGTAGAAAGAGAGAAGAGACACAAATTAATAAAATTAGAGATGAAAAAGGCAGCATCACAACAGATACCAGGAAAATTCAAAAAATCATAAGGACATACTATAAGAACATATACTCCACTAAGTTTGAAAATTTGAAAGAAATGGATGATTTGATTGATTTATATGGCCTACTTGAATTAAATGAAGATGAGAATAACCACTTAAATAGACCTATAACAAGTATGGAGATCCAAGCAGTTATAACCAAATCTCCCAACCAAAAAATGTCCAGGCCCAGATGGATTCACTGTTGAATTTTCCTAGACCTTCATGGAAGAACTAACACCAATGCTTCTTAAACTTTTCTATAAAATAGAAAAAGAAGGAATCCTAACAAACTCCTTCTATGGATCCAGCATCACCCTGACAACAAAACCAGTCAAAGATAGAACAGAAAAAAAAATTACAGACACGTCTCCCTCGTGGACATAGATGCAAAAATTCTCAACCAAATATTGGCAAACAGAATGCAAGAATATATCAGAAAGATCATTCACCCTGACCAAGTAGGCTTTATTCCAGACATGCAGGGATGGATCAACATATGCAAATTGATAAATATAATACATTATATAAATGGACTGAAGGACAAAAAAACATATGATCATCTCATTAGATGCAGAAAAAAACATTTGACAAAATCCAACATCCCTTCATGATCAATGTCTTACAAAGACTGGAATAGAAGGAACATATCTCAACATAATAAAGGCTATTTATGACAAGCCTACTGTCAACATATAACTAAATAGGGAAAAACTGGAATCTTTTCTGCTAAAATCAGGAACAAGACAAGGGTTTCCACTGTTGCCACATTTATTTAATATAGTACTGGAAATGTTAGCCATAGCAATAAGGCGAGAGACACACATAAAAGGGATACAAATTAGAAAGGAAGAGGACAACTTATTATTTTTAGATGACATGATTCTGTACATAAAGGACACTAAAGACTCTACCAGCAAACTGTTAGAGCTGATAAACACCTACAGCCATGTAGCAGGATACAAAATAAGCACACAGAAATCAGTAGCCTTCTTATATGCTAACAAAAACACACAGAGGATATAATCAGAGAAGCACTTCCATCCACAATTGCATCAAAAACAAAAAGGACCTAGGAATAAACCTAACTAAGGAAGTAAAGGATCTCTACAATGAAAACTTTAAAACACTCAAGTGAGAAATTGCAGAAGATACTAAGAAATGGAAAGACATCCCTTGTTCTTGGATCAGAAGAATCAATATTGTGAAAATGGCAATCTTACCAAAAGCAATCTACACATTTAATGCAATCCCCATCAAAGTTCCAACAGCATTCTTCATGGAAATAGAAAAAAAATCCAAAAATTCATTTGGAAGCACAAAACATCTTGAATGTCCAAAACAATATCAAGCAACAAAAAAATAAGGCTGGTGGTATCGCCATACCTTATTTTAACCTATACTACAGAGCCATAGTAACAAGCACAGCATAGTACTGGCACAAAAGCAGACATGTAGATGAGTGGAACAAAATAAGTGACACAGATGTAAGTCCAGGTAGCTATAGCCACCTGATATTCGACAAAAATGCCAAAAATACTCATTGGAGAAAAGACAGCCTCTTCAGGAAATGGTTCTGGGATTTACAAAGAGCTCAAAAATTAAATAATAAGAAATCAAACAAAACAGTTAAAAATGGGCTATGGAACTAAATAGAGAATTCTCAACAGAAGAATAAGATGGCATATAACCATCTAAAGAATGTTCTACATCCCTAGTCATCAGGGAAATGCAGATTAAAACTGTGTTGAGATTCCATCTCACTCCTGTCTGATTGGATACCATCATGAAAACAAATGACCATAAATGCTGTCAAGGATGCAGAAAAAGAGGAACCCTTCTACACTGTTGGTGAGAATGTAATGTGGTCCAGACATTGTGGAAGTCAGTGTGGAGGTTCCTGAGACAGCTAAAAATAGATCTACCATAAGACCCACCTATAGCACTCCTAGGCATATATCCTAATGACTCATCTCACTACCTTAGAAATACTTGCTCAACCATGTTTATTGCTGCTCTATTCGTAATGGCTAGGACTGAAACAACCAGATTTGAACCTGGGAGCCTTCTGTGAGAACCAGGATCTCACACTTGCACAGCAAGCACTCTGACATGCTGATCCATCTCTTGAGCCTATTCTGTCACTTCCATATTTTATTCCAGAGGGGGAGAGAGAGAGATTAATCATTAGTATAAAGTTTACCCTCAGTGTATAGTAGGAGTGTGGTGGGAAAGTTTACATAATGCTGAGGAAAAGAAGAGGAATGACAGCTGATGAGTCCAAAGGCATGATGTTGAAGTCAGGTTCATGTTGCTGACAGAAATCACCTGGCCATGAGGAGCTGTTGGGAAAAATGGGTTTATTTTGGCTTATGGAGTCAAGGGGACACTCTAAAATGGTAGGCAATATTATGGTATGATCAAAGGGAGGACACCACCTCCTGGCCAACATCAGGTGGAAAATAGAAACAAGAGAGTGTGCCAAACACTGGCAAGGGGAAACTGGCTATAATACCCATATGCCTGCCCCCAATAATACAGTGCTTCCAGGAACCTTTAATTTCCAATTGCTATCAGCTGGAAAGTCTAGCATTTAGAATACCTAAGTTTATGGGGGACACCTAAATCATACCACCGTGTTCTGCCCCTGACCCCCATTAACTGATAACCATACATGTTGTAAAATGCAATGCATTCAGTCCAGGTTTAAAAGTCCCCAGGTTTTTATCAATTCCAATGATGTTGATATACCCCCCCCATAGGCAAAGATCTTTTCACTGAGCCATAACACAAAAAGTTTAAAAAAAACATAATGGCACAGAATAAACATTCCTACTGCAAAAGTTAGCTTTGGGCATAGCAAAGAAATCCTCAAGAAATACATGATTAAAACTGGACAAACACCAAACTCTGTAGCTCCAAATCCAACAACTCTAGCCTGTGTAGTCTGCAAGTCCAATCATTCTAACCAGCAACAAGTCTCTGGAGTTGCAATTCAACCCCTCCAGGTAGGATACTCAAAGTCCAGGAAAACTTCATCCATGGCTGGCAGCTTTCTTAAAAAAAAAAAAAAAAAAAAAAAAAAAAACCTACATTTTTTCCTGTTGCCCCAATGCAGGTTAGCTGGCTCAATCTCGATGATAGTAATCTTTCATATAATTGCAGCTGAATGGGCAGCAATTTCAGCCCAAAAATTGCTTGCTGTGCCATATCCTTTCACACAAACCAGGCCATTTCTATGCAATGCAATCATGCACAAGTTCTCAGGACACAGGCATCACAGTAAGCTTCTCACACAAATAGTTTCAATCCCAGTCCAGGCAAAGCTCTTTCTCAGCCTCGTAAGCCAAACTTCCAGGCCTTAGTTTTTATTCCATTTATGTCTTTTAACTCTGACCAGAATAGTCCATCCGGTTGTACTTACAGCACTGCAAGGCATCTCTTAGGCCGAGGTTTCAAATCCTTCCACATTCCTCTTGAAATTCCAGCTCCAAAAGGCCAAAGGCACACAGTCAAGGGTCTAAAAGCAATCCCAGTCAGCAGTACCAACATTACTGTTGCAGTCAGGTTTGCATTGATGACAATAATCACTTGTCCAAGAGCAGCTTTTTGGAAAAGAAAAAAGGTTTATATTGGCTGGAAGGCTCAAGGGGACACACTGTGTTGGCAGGGAAAACAATGGCATGAGCAGAGGGTGAACACCACCTCCTGGCCAACATCAGGTGGACAACAGGGAACAGGAGAGTGTGCCAAACACTGGCAAGGCGAAACTGGATATAGTAGCCAAAAGGCCACCCCCAACAATACACTGCCTCCAGGAGGTTTAATTTCCAATTGGTATTAACTGGGGAGGTTAGCACACAGAATACCTGTTTATGGGATACACTACAATCAAACCACCACACTGCTTTCCTTGAGCTTTCCCAAGATAATGAGAGAAGAGTAAGGCCTTTGCTTGTGAGAAATGTCATCCTGTATGAGACCAGCTCCTAGGAAAGAAAGGTGTTCAGAGCAATGACAATAGGAGAAGTGTCACCCTTCTGATATCTATACTTCTGGAAATGGAAATTCTGTCCAAAGCTCAAAGCTAAGTGATTGTCTTGAAACTTTCTTCTGTGTATCTTTAGTTTGGCAGCTTTTGTGGCAAAGAAGAGTGTGGGTTTGAACTGGAATGGAAGTTGATGCATTATGTGATGGTCATCAACCTATGGGGCCACAAGCAAAATTTTGTTGTTGGAGAATGTACTATCACCAACAGAGTCATGGTAGGACATTATTCCCAACTGGTGACATTGTTTTATGGAGATGTATCTTTTAGTTTGTTGGAGGAACCTGAGAGAAGTGGCTGTTTCAATGTCAAATGCTCCACCATAGCTGCAGTTGTTTGTAATTAAGATGTGTATTTAGGCAGCCTTAGCTGTTTGAGGTGTTGGTAGTTGCAAAGTTATTGGGGGAGGGGAGGTATTTAACATGGTCATTGAGGCTTATTAATCCAGGCTACAGCATGCTAGCTTGTTTTAGTTGTTCCCATCTTGCTACTACTGATATATGAAGATGTGAAGTGATTGCCATGATTTTTCCTCAGTGATGAAATTTCCCTTCAAAACTACAAGCCTGAAGTACATCTTTCCTTTCATAAGATGCTGCTTCTTGGGTTATTTGTTCCTCAATGAAAACTTGAATTCAGAGAAAATTGAGCCAAACTTTGGGTCACTGATATGATGGACAAGACCGTGTTGGATTTGATCCATTGGAACTGGTTTGTAGGAGGAATAGGGAAAGATTTGGTACTGTAGACTAGAGACACCTTGTGCAGTAAGGTAAGCAGACCATGATAGGACACTCAGGTAGAGATGGTAAGACCCAAGTGCAGAGAATAATATGGACTATAAGAGAGTGGCTTAGGAAGTTTCATAGCATAAAGAAAGTTTTTTTTTTTTTTCTTAAAGCTGTGCTATGACAGAAAACTTGTGGGCCATGTCCTAAGCACTGGCATTGAGATTGTAAAGTCCAGGACATTAAATGTTAGGCTGAATATATTTTATACTCTGAGGTGTTCATGTGTCTATAGGCAAATGGATGGAACATGGCGATTTGAGGGGAAAATGTCCCTTATAGCCTGCAATGTATGTGGTTAAGCATTTGATCCAGGCCCCAGCTGGTGGAGGATTTGGAAGGGGAAATTGTACTGGTGAAGGTAAGTCACTGGGAGTGGGCCTTGAGGATTATTAGAACAACCTTGCTGATCCAATCTTCCAATTTATGTATGAAGATGACAGCTGTTTGCACACAATACTTAACAAATAACTTTCCATTGCCCTGCTATTCTCTCAGATTGTTATTGCTGCATGGAGTCCCTGATGGGGGTGAATGCAAAATATATTAGGTGGTACTCACTGACATAGGCTTTATGGTGGTAGGAGTTTATTTTTCTTGCTGTGGAGAAAAACCCTGACATGATTCAGTTTATTATAGGAGATGGTTCCTTTTCACTTACCGTTTAGAGGGCAAGATTTACCATGGCAGGAAAAGCATGGCAAAACAGGCATCCAGGCTGTAACTGTTTGTCAGAGCAGCTTGGAGGGAGCAGTAAGTCAGAGCTCCAATCCTATGCATATGATCTAATAGATCCAATACAGTGCCTGTGTGGCCCACTTCTTCCACTGTTGCTCCACCTCCCAAAAGCACCACCAGCTGTGGATCAAATATGAGACTTAATCATGAACACTTGTGGCTTTGGGGAACATTCCACAATCCAGCCAGCAGTAACAGTCGACACATTTCAGTGTACTCCAACTGGCCCCTGGCACTACCTGATGATATTCCATAGAGCCATGGCAGAGAGAAACCACCAAGAAGCCAGCATATGTGAGCTTCCAGACTGGCAAATGGCTCTTCATATACCTAGTAGGGCAGATCTAAAAGATCTTCCCCCAGTGACACATCCCTTTACCATCAGGACTCCGCTGGCTGGAGACTTAAGTAGCAATTTCAATCTTATTTAAAAAAATCTGGTAGGCTACATGAACACATATTCACTTTCAAACCCACAGCCTCCTTTCTTCCTTTTCTGTGTGAGAATACTCATTTTCTGCCATGCTCTGTATGATATATGTAACTTGTGTTTTGACTTTTAAGGTTCACAATGAAGAGACTGCCTTTATTCTGAGAAGAGTCTCTAAACTTCAGATTTGGAACTGTGCTAGAACTTTTGCAAAAAATGGGACAGATTAAAGGAGACTGAATTGATTTGCATTATGAGATGTCCTTGAAGCTATAGTGACAAGTTATGGAAGATTGTGACCGAAGCATATAGGTTTGTATATCCAGTGGACAAGAGATGTACTTGTGTACATAGACTGGTGTATGCAAAGTTCCAGGTTTCTAAGCTATCCCTGCAAACTGCTGATGTCAGAACTTCAGTACTCTCTGATTCCTTGGATGGAGGTGAATAAGACTCCTAATAGTCGGTCTTTTTCTTTGTCCAGGAAATGTGCTAGGATTTCACTCTAGCCCTAACTGTCTCACAGTGATCCTTTCCTTTCAACCTCCCATGATGTGGAAATAAGGAATGAGCTGCCATTTCAAGGTGCACATGAATGTTCTGATTATGGGATATATAATTCACCCTTCCAAAGAAATTCATACATGTATTAACAACTGGCTCATTTTTTTTCTTCTGGAAACCAAAAATGGAAAGGGAGAGAAGAAAACCAGGGGTCTTCAGCAGTCTCTTTATACCATGGCCATATAGAAATAGTTTCATTTTCAAGCAAAATTGTTTTATTTGTTGCTATTTGTGTATGTTTCTTCAATTGTATCCAAAAGGTGCTAAGAACTTTGTAAGAAACTGGTCTGTGCAGAAACAGGCATGACCATCATGACAACCTGGTAGGCATCATATAGCAGAGGCATGACTACCTGATCATATGTACCCAATAACATTGTTCTGTAGATGTTGTATGCTGGTATGCCAATGTAACATGAGCTCTCAAAATAAAACATATATTCTGGACAACTTGTGGTGGCTTGAAGTTTAATGTTGTGTGTTTGTGATTAAGTCTCCACTTGATCCACAGGGAGTGGAAATTTTAGAAGGTGGAATCTTGCTTCAGGAAATGTGCCAATGGAGCCTGTAGTGCATTCTATTTTTCAAGCCACTCTAGCTTGTGGTTACTGACTCTTGCTGCTCTTGACATGCTGTTGTGACAATATGTAACACCATGACTACTTGTTTTCCATGGTTTCCCCGAAATGGTGAAGCTCAACCTCTGAACCGTAAGCCAAAATCAAACCTCTCCTCCCATTAACTGCCTCTATTTAGATGATTAGTTCCAGCAATGAGAAAGTAACTTCCAGAACCATTGGGTACCAAACAGGATCTTCTTTTTAGCACTCATTAGGGCCTCCAGGCCAATATGACATGCACAGAGATTAACAGAGCAATTGGAAAGCTTTTGTTGGATCTTTGTGCACAACAACACAGGTGGAAATATTAGCAATGCTTTTCATTTAGATTGAGGACACTCATTTGCTACCCTGTGATAGACCCACCACTAACCCCTAACCAGTGTCCTGCTGGAGTTTTATTTCTTCTGAGACCCCTCATACTCCAGTCATTATTAGTAGTGGCCTTCTCATTTATTCCTGTATATTTGAATGGATCCATCATGTGTTGGTACCCTGTTTTCCCTCATACCTGCCCTCATTCCATTGGGGATGCTCCTCAGTGGGTTTGCAGGTATTCCCCATGGGTTGTGGTTTATGCATTGTGGGAGCTGCAGTCAGTTTTTGTAGGAAAGGAATGCCTCTTTGAAAAGTTTCTCAACCTGTGACTCTCACAATCTTCCTGCCCCCTATTCCACAAAATTCCCTGAGACATGGTGGGTGAGTTTTTAGTTTAATGCAGTAATGAGCTCTTTGGAGCCTCTGGAACTCTGCTTTCATATATTTTGAGGATTCTCAGGGCTTGTCTCCAACACCCTGGTGCCATTTATCAGGATCAGCATGGAAGCAGCCTTCTTGCTCATCTCCCCATTCCTTTTTGGATTCAGCAGTGGCTTGGCTGAAGTGTGATGGGTAGTTTATCGTCTCCTGTCTCACTACCTCCTGAAATAGAAGTTCAGAATCTCCAACGGAGAGTGAAGTCAGCAAAGTTTAAGTGGCATAAGCATTATTAATTTAGGGAGACTTTAATGTGTGTATCCCTGCTTTTAACAAAAGACTAGTAAGAACTTGACACTGGAGAACATAATCTCTGGCTCCACAGGATTATGATCTGGTCCCCTATTCCAGATATGGGTTCTTTTAGACTGAGAGGATCTCTTAGCCAATCAGAAAGCTATTTGTTACCCACTGAGGCTGTGGGCCACTGTTGCACTGGCATGTACATCATATCAGAGTGTTTGCTTCTGAGTAGCTTAGACCTCTTATTGATCAGACCGTTTTTGGTCATTTTCCCCAGTACTTCATGTAGTGCTTTTGAGCACTAGACAGGCTGTCTGTGGTCTGGCTTTCTTCCAGATTTGGGACAGGTCTTTCAGTGCTCTGGGTCAGAAGCATATGGTGTCTTCAGCAATAGGGTGTTAGCTTTTACTTCAGACAGGTAATCAAGTGCTTTGACTGAAAGCTGTCATGATTTGGGGACCTTATAGGGCTGTAGAATCAACAGCTCAATGAAGGTAGCAATCAATCTCTACTAATGGCAGTTATAAGCCAGAGAAAGACAAAAAAGATTCTTTTTGTTTGTTTGTTTTATTGAGGTAGGGTCTTGCTGTAGCTCAGGCTGACCTGGAATTCACTATGTAGTCTCTGGCTGGCCTCAAACTCACAGTAATCCACCTACCTCTGCCTCCCAAGTGCTGGAATTCAAGGAGTGCGCCACCGCACCTGGCCAAAAAAAAAAAAAAAAAAAAAAAAAAAAAAAAAAAAAATTCTTTTAAGCTTAGAATTCATCCCACCCTCAAGAGAGCCCTACTTTTCAGGTGATCTCCCATTATTCCTTTTGAGGGTTGTATCTTTTAGGCTATCTCCAAGGATAAACCTTTCTATTCTATCAGCTCATTTTGGATTTAATTTTGTGTTTGTTTTCCACCCTCCCCCAAACTTCCATCCATATTGTCAGAGTCTTGAGATGCCAATCACATTTGTCACCAATTCAAGCAGGTCCAGGTTAGGAACCACAGATATGTGACACCATGGGGCATTTGTCTTTCTGCATTGTATGAGTTCACTGAGTATAATTTGTTCCAATTCTGTCAATTTTTCTACAAATTTCATTGAATCACTTTGGGGGAGGTTCATTCCTCCATCTTTTCTGACATTTTTGAGTTACTGTTTCTTGAATGGGAACATGAGCTCCACATATTGAGATATCGCTAGATAATACTGCTCTCATACACACCTGTTAGGTTTTTGTTAATGAGACATTTGTCCTTTTATGTTTTCTATTATTTTCTCCGTTGATAAACTACATTTTATGTTTTTTTTTCCTTTTTTTTTTCTTTTTTTGGTTTTTCGAGGTAGGGTCTCATGCTAGCCTGGGCTGACCTGGAATTCACTATGGAGTCTCAGGGTGGCCTCAAACTCACAGTGATCCTCCTACCTCTGCCTCCTGAGTGCTGGGATTAAAGGCGTGCCCCACCACACCCATCTTACCTTTTATGTTTTTTACCTTAATTGGGATTATACTTTTTACTGTTCAGATTTGTACATTCTATATCACAAATAATAATGAAATATTCTGGCAGGACTGATGGCACAGTAGTAATGGGACTTACCAGCAGTGCCATAATGACCTGATTTCAATTCCTCAATACACACTCATAGGTAAATGCTCAAATGAGGCATGCATCTGGAGTTCATTCTCTCTCAATCCCTCTGAAAATAAATAAAATTTCAGAAAATGAATTGTTTGAGAAAAAGGTGTTTCAAGAAATGGAGAAATGGCTTAGAATTTAAGGTACTTGGGTACAATGCATAAGGACCTCGTTTGATATCCCAGTACCCAGGTAAAGCCAGACACAGAAGGAGGCACGTTTATCTGGAGTTCATTTGCAGAGACTTGAGGCACTGGAGTGCCCATTCTTTACCTGTGTATCAGTCTCCCTCTCTCTCTCTCTCCTTGCAAAAAATAAAATATTTTAGGATAGAGAGATGTCTTTATGGTTTTGGTGCTTGTCTATGAACGTAAGGACCAAGATTTGAGACACAGCACCCATGTCAGGCAGATGCACAAGGTGGCACATATGTGTAGAGTTCAGGTGTAGTGTCTGCAAGACCTGGCGCTCCCATTCTATCTCCATCTGTCTCTCTGTGTCTCTCACTCAAAACATAAGTAAATCAATGAACAAATATATTTTATCAAATCCATTTCATTAAAATATTGCCCATCTCACCTATAATTACATCTGTAACATCCTTTTTAAATTGACCATATTATACCTCTTCCATAGTGTGTGCTCTTGAGAAAATCAGTTAAAGGGTGAGATAGTTCTTTAAACTGAACATCCCCAGTGTGAAGTCTGAAGACTTCCCAAGGGTATATGTTCAATGAATACATGGATAAGTGCCCAAACCTCCTCAAAACATCTGATCCATGATCCTTTAGTTTTTTCTTTATTTTTTTCGTAACAGAAGCAAATATACTCACACATTTTTCACATGTCTTAAGAAAAACTTCATGACTTAAAACGTAAAGACCAAAACACTTTTGAAAACTTTGTTTTTTTTTTTATGTACCACAAAGGCTAAATATAAAATTGCAGTATACATTTCACAAAAAGAAAGTATGGATCAGACAAAGCTGTCAAATAAGGATGTATCTTTTTATATTAGGAACTTAAATATACTCTGCTACCACAAATGAGAAAATGTATTTTAAAAACACATTTATGAATAACAAGACTAAACTAGAAGTCCCCATCAACCCCAAAGGGAATGGGAAACTCAGATGTCATTCTAGGACACCTGGACATGCCCTCAGAGTGTGCCTTGTCCTTGTCCTTCATGCCACCCTTGGCTGTACCCTCAGCTTTGCCTTTGTCTTCCTCTTCCCACCAGGCATCTTCATAAGGCAATGGATCACTGGGATTAATGTATTTGTTGTACTTCATCATAAAGATCAGAACTTTCTCCAGGCCATTGTCAGAATAGGGGTTCCCACAGGAATTCATACTTTGAAGTATCACTTTCAGGAACCTGGAGGTACTCCAGGTACTTTTGCTGCACTAGATCTTCAGTGATGACCTTCCTGGCATCCCCAAAGACCTTGCGTTGTATCCCATCATAGACTCCTATTTTATTCAGGAATAGCCAGATTAGCTTCTCATAGACACAGGGGTGATTGGAGTCGATGACACTCAGGACAGGGAGTAGAATCCCCGTGGTGGGCAGGCCCAGCTGGCTGCTGTTACTGCCATCATTGTGGAAATGGAGCTTGTGGACGAGCTTGAATCGCCTGCCGTTAGGCTAAACTTCCTCCACCTCAAGCCCAAAAGCCACATCTATGTGTTCACAGGCCCTCTCAAGGATCTTAGGGAATTGTTCCTTGAATATTTTGTTGATAACTCTCACCATTTCTCCCCTAATCATGAGGTGATTCATTTTGTACTTGCTGATTATGTAACACATCAGCATTCCTGTCTTGCTCATTAGAAGATCATTCTTTGGGGTTTCACCAGAGGTGCTAGCCCTTCAAATCTGGCCTTAGAGGTGACTCAGCCCTGGATGGGTTTGCCAAACCGTCTGAAGGGAAGACCTGTACCAGCATCAGAGGGGGTACAGGTAACTGGGATGTGTGGGGTAATCCAGCAGTAGATGTGCTGGGAAGAGCATCTCGAGAAGCATGTGCAGAACAGGAGGGTGACTCTCCTTCTGCTGCTGCCCTGCCATGAGCATCTTTGAGCTTCTGAGGCTGAACTCTGTTTTGCTCAGGTCTTTCTTGAGCATGTGCCTTACTCTACTTTGCTTGGGACATGATGAGTATGACCAGGGATGGCAGCTGGCAGGAATGTTGGTAGCAGAGCAGGTTACAGGGAAAGTTACATAAGGAAAATGAGAACCTCTGAATCTATTCTGCAGGTTGGCTGCCTTTGCCTTTGACCATTACTTCGCTCCCCTTCCCTAATTTCCATGAGTGTAGTGCTCTAAAAACCCACACAATTCATACACACACACACACACACACACACACACACAGAGAGAGAGAGAGAGAGAGAGAGAGAGAGACAGAGAGACAGAGAGACAGACAGACAGAGAGAGAGAGAGAGAGAATAGAGAGAGAGAGAGAGAATAGAGAGAGAGAGAGAGAGGAGAGAGAGAGAGAGTTCTAATTAGATTTTATGTACCTCTCATGGTATTGAGAGGACATACCATTTACTAAGCTCCTGCCTGAGCTTCTGTGAAATTTTCAAGGTGCACCCAGGTTGCCATTCACATTCCTCAATTACCACATTAGTATACTGATCTATCTTTTGTTGTTGTTGTTGTTTTGAGGTAGGGTTTCACTCTAGCTCAGGCTGTCCTGGAATTAACTATGTAGTCTCAGGGTGGCCTTGAACTCATGGTGATTTCCTTCCTCTGCCTCCCAAGTGCTTGGATTAAAGGTGTGCACCACCACACCCAGTTCAATCTTTTTTTAATTTTTACTAATATTTTCATTGTTCTGCTTTCCCATGTTCATCAGACAAAAATTGTTATCACTGTGATATTTTGTCGAAGCAAATACACTGTGTCTGTGAGTCTTCCACTTAGGTCAATAAACTCTTGGGAAAAGTGTTGGCTGTCAAAAGGCTGTGCCCTAGGCTTCCTTTCACCAGGCCTGATTCTATGATTGATGTGTCTAAGCTTACTCCAAGCAGTACAGCCAGTGTCACTCCTCATCTTTTTCTTTATAGCAATTCCGGAGCACTTGAATATTGTTGAAAATATAATTCTAATTCTCCCTTAGTGTAGAATGTTAAGCTGGGGATCAAGGTGATTGGGATGCATGGGATTTTCCACTGCGGGGAAGCGCAGTGGTAAACTGATGAGTGGCAAAGGAATAATATACCTGGGGGTAAAGACTAGTCTGAAACAAGGTTATGGGTTTGTGTAGCAGAGGGACATTGTGTCCCTGATGGAGCAAAACACTCAGGGAAATTGAGGTATGGGGGTATAAACAGAGGAGAGTTGAATGGATGTTTTGGGCAATTATTTATAGAGGTAACGTAGGTCTTTGTCTGAAGAGGAACAAAGGCAGGCCCTTAGAGTGCATAACAAAGGAAACACATCATGGAGTTAAAAGACTTTTAGTTTTGTAAGAGTCCAGAGGCACGGAAAGGATTCTTTTCTAAGAGTAATGGAGGGAAGAGTGGAGGTGCTGTAAGGATAGGGAAGTACTATGGCAAATTTGATTGAGGACTGCCAAAGTGTTTTGAGCCTTGGACTGCTGAAGTATTTTGACTCTTTCAATCTTACCCCTCCAATGTGATCCCAGAAAGTAGCAGAATCCAACTGCTGCTATGCTGTTCTGTCACATGGTTTATCACATCTGATGAAGTTGACATTTTTCCATTGGTTTTGCCATTGACCCAAAGTCAGGTCTTGTGGCTGTCTTGATGCAGGCATAGTGTATGTGACGTTACCTCAAATAACAACACAGGTGTGATAGTTTTCCAGTTATTCCCATCTATTGGTAGACTCCCCTGACAGAGTGGTAATTGAATGACCAGGAGGGACAGCCTTCACATCCCCCAGTATCTTGACAGTTTGAGGAAACTTGGTCTGCTTGAAAGCAAAAGAAAATGGTTTTTGCTTTTGTGGTTTCTTCATTAGAACATTGGTGACAGCATGTAGAGACAGCATCAAAGTTTAAGTAGACTGAATTGCAAGAACTAAAAGTAGATAAAGTGTAGTTGAGAAGGGTGGTCTGTCGGTCTCTGTTATCTAAGGACCAGACCTGAAATTGGAACTCAGGAGGAAGTGAAATACAGTTAGTAGTTCAGGGGTTGAGAGCTAGGCTAAGTGCAGGATTGTTAGAGAATTTAAGGGAGGTAACACCTGTTTGCTGTACAGACCAACCATTTTCTCCTGAAGCTCATTTAAGCCTGTAGTTGTGGTAGTAGCAGCAGTGTCCCAGCAGTTTTGCCTCCAACGGGGTGGTGAGGATCACAGTGTAGGGTCTGTCCCACATGGGTTCCAGAGGTCTGCAGTCGAGCTGATTAAGAAAGACTTGTTCCCTAGGTGAGATAGTATCTGAGGTAGTAACGGTCATCCCTGATGTGTCAGTAGCCAATGGAACAGGTAGAAATCTATCTGTGTGTGAACAGAGAAGGGAGCACAGAAGGGAAAGTTAGGGGAGGTAGTTAGCCAGTGGGTGATTTTGGGTAAGAAGGTGATTTTGAGAGCAGAAATGATCTCCCATACAGAAACTCAAAAGGGCTAAGCCTGGGCTGGAGAGATGGCTTAGCGGTTAAGCGCTTGCCTGTGAAGCCTAAGGACCCGGGTTGGAGGCTCTATTCCCCTGGACCCATGTTAGCCAGATGCACCAGGGGGCGCACGTGTCTGGAGTTCGTTTGCAGTGGCTGGAGGCCCTGGCACGCCCATTCTCTCTCTCTCTCGGCCATTCTCTGTCTGTCACTCTCAAATAAATAAATAAAACAAAAAATAAAAAAATAAAGAAAAACGGGCTAAGCTTGGTGGGGGAGCTTGACTCAGCTCCTAAGCGTGTTAGAGGAATAGGGACAATGGAGGGTCAGGAGAAGTTAACTTCAATAGACGGTTTGGTGAGCTGCTGTTTAATGAAACCATTGGCCCATTCTACTTTACCCAATGACTGAGGACAATAAGGCATGTGTAGTTTCCCGGATCTGCTGAGCTCCTCTTATGCTTGTGAGACAATCTTAGAAGTGAAGGCTGGGCCGTTGTCTGTCTGGATGGTCAATGGGACCCCAAATCTTGGTATGATGTACTCTAGAAGTATCCGGACCATGACATCGGCAGTCTCCTTGGAAGTTGAGAAAGTCTCGATCCAGCCTGTAAAAGTATCACCTAGAGTAAGGAGATAACGGAGTAGTTCGTGAGGTTCCATGTGGATAAAGTCTATCTGCAAATCTTCTCTTGGCTGATGTCCCTATAATTGATGAAAGTACATGAGGACCATTTGCTGCAGTAGGTTATGGGTAATGAAGTTCGTGGCATTCCCATCCTAGATCCAGGGCATAGTCAGAAAGTGCCAGACTTTGTCTGACAGTCACAATTCCCATTTAGGAAGTCACACAAACACACTGGAGAGGTATCATAAGCCAAGACTTGGGAAGGTTAAGGTGGCTGCTGTTGCTGCCAAAATCCTCTAAATCTATCTTGCTGATAAGCATACAGGATTTATGGTTGGGCAGGATATTCTTTAAACTCAAGGCCAAGAGCTGCTTACAAGTGAGGGGATGCTACCTTGACTATCTGAGGGAATTGCTCCATGATTCGTTTTCAAGACTCTTGCTCTTCAAAGGATGCATCATTTTATATTCACAGACCAGGTAATCCACCAGTATCTCTTATTAGCTCTTTAGAATATTATTCTGTGTGGTCTCATTTGAGTGTGGAGTCCTGGAAGAACTGGCTCTTCCTAACTCTGGGCCCTTGACCCCTTTTTCACATATTTTATGTGCAACACTTTTAGCAGCATTTTTATATATACAGCTCTCTAAGTGTACTGAACAGAAGATGCTATGTTCAGAAATTCCTTGAGCTCTTGAATCTGATGGACTTAGCTCACCTTCTCATGTTTAGGTAAATTTTTATTATTGTCCCTGGGCCTGATGAGGAAATTCATTTAGGTGATAATGGTGTTTGGTTAATAGAATATGTCACTGGGATACCTGCATCAGAAAATAGAGATATTTTAACTTCTTCTTCAGTTTGGAGTACCTTGGCTTTGGCCATGACTTGACTCCCCCCTTACCTGATTTCCAAAAGAGATGCACTCAAAGCACCCACATATACCTATTCTGATCAGTCTGAATACCCTGCTAATGTGCCTTTAGCCTCCTTTGAAATTGTTTGTACCCTATCATTTCCACTCACATGTGGTACTTCTCTACTCTCCTTGAAATAGCAATGTTTTCTATGAGTCCATAAGCCTTAAAATACATATGATATTCACAAGTCACAAATTTTCATTGAAGCAAAAGACTACTGAAAATGTACTTAACCTTTTGAAACTGGTGATTTATTTATTTATTTATTTATTGTTTTTTTTTGAGGTAGGGTCTCACTTTAGCCCAGGCTGACCTGGAATTCACTAGGTAATCTCCGGGTGGCCTTGAACTCACGGCAATTCTCCTACCACTGCATCCTGAGTGCTGGGATTAAAGGCGCGCTCCACCACGCCCAGCTTGGTGATTTATTTTAAATCATACTGCATTCGTTATTCCAAACTGGGGTGTCATAATGAAAATTTACATATTTCCCCTACATTGTTTGAGATATATAGCTTAATTTTTTTCATGTATTTTGTTATTTTCCTTTAGTTTTTTTTTTCAGTGTTTCAAAAGTATATGTTGCACTGTGTTGTAATGTCTTGTTATTTTCCATTAGGTTTTTTCACTGTTTCTTACATGTATGTTGCACTGTGTTGTAATGTACTAATGTGATACTATGTAGATCACATTATACTTATTTAACCCCCCAGCCAAACTGAACCCCTAATATTCCCCTCCAAGTACCAGCGGCTGTGCCATGGAAGAGTAAGATTTACCCTTACCCTAGCAACCACTAAATGAAAATTCTTACCTCCTTAGGAAGTAAAGTGGCCCCATAACACCGTCCATTTTCCATTATAGCTATTACACATGTGAACTCAAAAAAGATGTGGAACCTGTTCAAGATTTTCACATGAACATGAAAATACTCATTCTCTAACTCATTTTAGTACCTGAGCTCTCATGTATGTCAGGCAGGCCCCAAACTCCCACTATAGTGAAGGATGGTGAAGAACTCCTATATTACTATCTATACTTCCAAAATGCTGGGATCTGTGCTTTGCGTTTTCTCATATTTTCACACACTCTACTGTGACTGGACTCTTTATCAGCTACAAATACTGAGATATTGCCAGCCAGTAGTGCCCTCTGCCAGTGATGTTCAGGGCTTTGTTAACAAAACATTCGTGCTTTTCCATTTTCTAAGAAATTATTTATTTATAAAGTGCTTTTCAGGTTTTTCACTTTTATTTGGATTATATTTCTTAATAATCATGTGAAAAATGCTATAAATTTGTACATTATATATCATGAATAAAAATGAAATGTTCATTGGAAAGCTTTTTCATAATGGAAGATGAAATATTCAGAACTTAACTTATAATGACATGTGTTGCACCCTTTGGAAACAAACCATATTTTCCCTTCTTCCACACTGAAAGCACCTATAAATCTAGGCAAAGGGAATGTTGTAGTTTGAATGGATGACCCCCAATATATTCTGGAATTAGTTAAAGCCTACAACTTAGCAGATTTCCAGCTTCCTAGCAGGAGCTGTCACTGTGGGTGGATCCTAATGTCCAGTCCTAAGATGTGTTTGGAGGAGGACCTGAAATCAAGCCTAAGGTATTCAGAGTGTATGAGCTCTGCCTCAGGTGTTCATTTATTATTCTAATGGTCGTATTTCTCTCTGTGTGGGTCTGTGAACGGGTGCTAGGTTTTAATGCCATTATGGAAACACCCTGGATCTGTAACCCTCCATGCATCAATTGTTCCTGATTTAGGTGTTCATTCCAGCAAAGTGAAAATGACAACCACAGAATAGACCTGGATAACTTGAACAGAACATTACCAATGCCAAATCTGAAGACTTCTCAAGAACAGAGTTTGAACTCATGTGTGGATAATGCCTAACTCCCTCAAGGAATTTTGATGCGTACTCATTTAATTTCTCATTATTCTTTAATAACAGAAGAAAGTGTAGTCATATTGTTCATCTATTTAGAAACACTGCATGATTAAATCAAAGACCTTAACAACTTTCAGATAACTATTTTCCTACTGACCAAAAAGTCTAAATATAAAACTGAAATGAACCTTTCACAAAAAAGAAAACTTTGGATCCCTCAAGAGGAAATTAATAGTGATGTATCTGTTTGTATTCTGAACTTCAAGAAAGACTTTGCAACACATACCAGAAAATTTATTTTAAAAACATATTTATGAGTAACAAGGCCAACCTATAAATCTGGTTCAATCCCAAAGGGAAAGGGTCAGTCAGGTCTCACTTCTTCTTAGGGTGGCTGGAATTGCCTGTAGAATGTCCCTTGTCCTTGTCTTTCCTACCACCCTTGGCTGCACACTCATCTTTGCCTTTTACTACCTCTTCCCACTAGGCATCTTCATAGGGGGGTGAATCGCAGTGGGAGACATATTCGTTGTACTTGGCCACAAAGTCCAGGATTTTCTCCATGCAATCTGCAGTAAAAGCTTGTGAGCCCCAAAGGAATTCATAGGTGGGTGGGTCACTATGAGGAACATGGTGGTACTCCAGGTACTTTTGTCACACTAGACCATGGGTGATGACCTTCCTGGCATCCCCAAGGATGATGTGTGGGATCCCATCATAGATGCCTAGTTGATTCAGGAGTAACCAGATTTTTTCCTCAGGGGCACAATCCTGATTTAAATAGATGGAACTCAGGATGGCCTATGGTGGCCATTCCCAGCTGGCTGTAATCATTCCCTTCACCCTTGAAATGTAGCTTGCTGACAAGCCTGAATGACTTGCCACTGGGCTGCACATCTTCCAACTCAAGACCAAAACCCACATCCAAGATGTGGCAGGCTCTCTCAAGGATCTCCGGGAATTGTTCCTTGAAAATTTGTTGACGACTCTCACCATTTCTCCCCTCATCAAGGGCTCATTCATTTTGTACTTGGTGAGCAAGTAATCCATCAGCTTTTTGGTCTTGCTCTGTAGAGGATCATTCTTTGGTTCCTCACTGGAGGAGCGAAATCCACGGGATTAGACCCCGGACATGACTCGGCCCTTGATCCTTTTACCAGACTTGTTGAGGATATTTCCTGTACCTGCATTGGTGGGTGGTACAGGTGACTGGGCTGTATGTGGGAAACCAGCAGTAGATGTGCTGGGACAAGCATCTCCAGAAGCATGTGCAGAGCAGGGGGGCAACTCTCCTTCTTCTGCTGCTCTACGCAGAGCATCTTTGAGCTCCTGGGACTGAACTCTGTTTTGGTCACGTCTCTCACGAGCATGTGTCTTACTCTTCTTTCCTTGTGGCATGGTGAGAATGACCAGGCATGGCAGCTGGCAAGAATGTTGGGAGTAGAGCAGGTGACAGCAATACCTGCATCAGAAAAATAAGACCCAATTAATCCATTCCGCAGTTAGGCAGCCTTTGCTTTTGCTTTCTTACTTTCCTCCCCTGCCTTTCCCTGATTTCCATGAGTGCAGTGCTATATGAACCTACCCTGATCTTCTCCTCACCCACCCACACTGCTTCCCATCAGCCTGTAAGTACTGACTGCTAAGGTACTTCCACTTCAAAGTATGAAAAACTATGGCTTCCAACCCAAGATACTTTACCTGGCAAAAGTATGCCTCATAATAGATGGTGAAAGAAAAACTTTCCATGAAAAAAGTCAACTCTATAATTATATGAATACAAAGCCAAACCTACAGAGAACACTTAAGGGAATACTTCACACAGAACAGTCCAACAACCAATCTCAGGAGCCAACAATAAAACCACCTCACCACTAAAGATAGACACCACCTCAGGGTGAAGGGTTGGAAAATGATATTCCAAACAAATGGAAATAATAAAAGAAGTGGGTGTTTATATATTAATATCTGATAAAATAGACTTCAAACCAAAAGTAATTAAAAAAGGACAAAGAAGGCCATTTCTTACTCATTAAGGGAATGATCCAACATGAAGAATATCACAATCATAAATATATATGCCCCAAACACAGGGGTACCACAATTTATAAAAAAAATTGACTCAAAATAAAACAGAAATAAACACTAAAACCATCATCATTGGAGACTTCAATACTCCACTATCATCAATAGACAGATTATCCAAGCAGAAAATCAATAGGAAAATACTAGAGCTTAACAACATCACAGACTAAATAGACCTAACAGATATCTATAGAACTTCCCACCCCAACTCTATGGAATACACATTCTTCTCAGCAGCCCACAGAATCTTCTCCAAAACTGACAATATATTAGGCCATCCTAAAACTTCTAAAGTTGAAAATTCCTTCAGCAAAGTAGCTGGATACAAATTCAATGCACAAAAATAAGGAGATTTTCTATATGCAAAGGAAAAATATACACAGGAAGAAAGGAGTGAGAATATGTAATGAAAACAGTAAATAAATAAACCAAGGAGGATTTAAAAAGATTGAGGGACCTCCCATGTTCCTGGATAGGTAGAATTTATATTATAAAAATGGCAATTCTATCAAAAGCAATATAAAGATTTAACAAAATACCAATAAAAATAATAGCATCATTCTTCACTGAGAAGGAAAAATTGATCTCAAAATTCATAGGGAATGGCAGAAGGCCTCAGATATCCAAACATCTACTTAGTAAAAGAAACATTGGTGGCATCATCATACCTGATCTAAAGCTACATTACAAAGCCATAATGAATAAAACAATATGGTATTTGAATAAAAACAGAAACATAGACCAAGAGAAGAGAATTGAAGACCCAGACTTTAGGGTTAGCAACTAGAGCTACTTGAACTTTGATAAAGGTGCCAATATTGTAGATTGTAGAAAATGCAGTATTATCAACAAATGATGTTGGGCAAATTGGATGACCATATGAAGAAAAATGAAAATAAAACCACTCATTTTGCCTTACACAAAAATCAAGTCCAAATGTATGAAAGACCTTAATATAAGACCTGGAACTTTTCACCTAGTGAAAGAACAAATAGGAAGCACTCTCCAAGATATGAGACTGGGAAAGGACTTTCTGAACAAAACCCCAGTAGCCAAGGAAATTAAACAAGTACTCAACCAACTGGATATCATGAAGCTAGAATGCTTTTGCACACACAAACATACCATAAGCAGAACCAATGGATTACCCACTGAATGAGAGAAAATCTTTGCCAGCTATACCACTGACAGAAGCCTAATATCTAGAATATACAAAGAACTCCAAAAAATAAAAAAAAAAGATCAATCAATCCAGTCCAACAGTGGGTCAGAGAACTAAATAGGGAGTTCTCAGAGGAAGAATGACAAATGGTAAAACACACTTGAGAAACTGTTCAACATCCCTAACCATTAAGGAAATGCAAATTAAAACAAGTATGAGGTTTCACCTTAACCAGTAAGGATAGTAAACATTAAAAAAATTGAATGAAAACAAATGTTGGCGAGAATGTGGAGAACTAGAGACTGTCATTCACTGCTTGTGGAAATGTAGGTTCGTACAAACACTATGGAAATCAATTTGGAGAAGGATGAATATAGAGTTACCAACAGACCCTGTTATTCCCTTACTGGGCATTTACCCTAAAAGTGCCACATCTCAGTTCAGAAATATTTCCTCAACCATGTTTATATCTGCTCAATTCATAATAGCTTAAAAACTGGAATCAACCCAGGTGTCCACCATTGGATGAATGGTCAACCAAGAAGTGGTATATCTACATGATGGAATTTTACTCAGAAGAAAAAAACAGCACATTGAAAGTTGTAGAAAAATGGTCAAACCTGGAATAGATCATTTTAAGTGAACTCACACAATCACAGAAAGACAACCATCACAGGATCTCACTCATCTCCAGTTCATAATCTGGATCATCCCAAGTTGGTTTCATAACTGAATAGCATCTTGATGCTTGGACAATAGGGAGGGTAGGGCTTAGGGGAAGGGAAATGGTGTGGGGGGGCACAAAATCTGAATCCAAACGGAACTGGAACCATCGAATCCTATATTCAGGAAATCAGAAAGCTGGAATGCTCAAGTGGACCTTAGAGGGAGCACTTGAATTGAAGGACCCTGGAGAGGGTGAGATGAAACCTAACCTCAAATTTCTCCTGTTTCTATTTCTTCTTTGGCATTTATTTATTTATTTATTTATTTATTTGTTTGTTTGTTTATTTTTCTCTCAGAGCTGTCCTGTAATTTCCTATATCAGGAACATCCATCATGAGCTGTTAACTAAATAGACATACTAGATCTCCCAAAACAAACAAGACAGACTTCTATCAGAGCACTCGATTACCCACTAGAGGTTAATGGTACTACTCTACTGCTGAAGACACTAAACAGTGTTGGCATGGATCATGGAAAGACTTGGTTGTAATCTGGAGGAGAGACAGTCCTCAGATAATTAGCCTATCTAGTGCTGGAAGGTGCTACATGAGCTACCAGGGGAAAGTGGCCAACATCTGCCCAAGCAACTCAAAGGCTAAGCAACTCAGAAGCAAACAGATGACTTGATGCTCACACAAGTGTAATTGTGGCACATATCCATGATGGGTAACCAACTGCTCTTATATTGGCTAACAGATATGTTCAGTGGAACAAAAACCATATCTGGAACTGGGATACAAGTCAGAATCATATCCAGATAATGATTCTGCTTTCCATCAGCAAGCTCCCACTAACTTTAGAGTATAAAAATGCCTAAACCCTTTTAACTCTCTCTGAATTAATAATGGTTATCCCACTTAATTGACTCTGACTTCCCTCTCTGTTGGAGCATCTGCTTGATCTTTAATAAATGTTCCAATAATGTAGAATAGAGAAGAGATAGCGTTTGCAGCAACTGGTGTTAGACAAATTGGATGACCATACGATTAAAAACATGAAATTAGAATCACTCATTTTGCCATACACAAAATCAAGTCCTAATGTTTTAAAGACCTCATTATAAGAACTGAAACTATTCAACTGGAAAAAAATAGGAGGCACTCTCCATGATATAGGACTGAGTAAAGACTTCCCAAACAAAAATCCAGTATCCAAGGAAATTAAGCAAGCACTATACAAATGGGATCTCATGAAGCTAAAAAGCTTTTGCACAAACAAGCATGCCATAAGCAAAGCTAATATACTACCCACTGAATAGAAGAAAATCTTTTCCAGCTATGCCACTGACAAGTCTATTATCTAGAATCTACAAAGAATTCAAAAAACCAAAAAAAAAAAAAAAATCAAACAAGCCACTCCAAAACAGGGGCAGAAAACTAGAAAGGAGGTCTCAAAGAAGAATTACAAATGGCTAACACACACTAAGAAAATGATCAGTTCCGGTCAAGATGGCGGCATAGGAACCACGCCTAAGCAGCCTAGGGGAGAAAAAGCCAAAGAAAACCCAGCAAAATACACAAGGGAGGTGTATAAGAGATTAAAACAGCAGCGGAGAAGTAGGAGATATCCAGAGCCCACACGGGCAGGCCAAAGCAGCTCCGGCAGCGGCAGCTCGGGACCCGGTAGCGGCAGCTCGGGATCCGGCAGCGGCAGCTCGGGACCCGGTAGCGGCGACTTGGGCTCCGGCAGCGGCACCTCGGGACCCGGTAGCGGCGATTCGGACTCTGGCAGCGGCAGCGGCAGCACGGGCACCGGCAGCTGCATCTCGGGCTCCGGCAGTGGCGACTCGGGATCCAACAGTGGCGGCTCAGACCCCGGCAGCGGAAGCGGCGGTGGAAGCCGTGACTCCAGCCCCCAAATCACCATCAGCTGCTCCGGTACCGGCCACAGCGGCTTCAGGGCAGCGAATCCAGCAGCGGAGGCTCCAGCGGCTTCAGCGGCAGAGGCGGATCCCGCAGCGGCAGCACCAGCGGATCAGAGGCAGAGGACCCAGCAGCGGCAGCTCCAGCGGATCAGCGGGGGCAGACCCAGCAGCGGCATCTCCAGTGGTGGATCCAGCAGCAGTGGTCCCAGCAGCGGCAGCTCCAGCGGCAGCAGCGGGGATCCAGCATCAGGGGTGCCAATCTGCAGGGCCACAGTTGCCAGGCTTGGTTTGCCCCACAGGAAAAGCCAGTACCCAGTTCCAGAAAGCAGAACAGCGGCCCAACATCCCAGCCAGCAACTTGACTGAGACCAAAAGCATCCAAAGAGGTAACTGGGATTGAACCAGGGAAGGGTCTCACCTGGTCACAAGCTGACTTGGATCCCTCAACAGACCAGAAATCTTAACCTCTTTGTTGATAGAGGATCTGGTTTATATAATACCTAATCTTGCATAAATGCTCGGTGCTGTTCTTGACTGAATGTGTATAGGGTTTAGTTAAATTTTAGAATATACCTGTATTTTATTCCACTCAACCTATTTGAATACTCCCATAGCAGGCAAACTTAACCCCTAGGACCACGTGTCTAGATACTCTGAGAGTGGTAAGAGCCACACCTAACATCTTAATCTCCTACATAGAAGATATACAATATCAGATCAATAGATACAGCAAAGGATACCCAGCTAACTGGAAAATCTAAGCAGTATCTTAATCCAAGATGCAAAAATATATACATTATAACACAAGAAACACCAAAAACCAAGGCAATATAAATCCACCAAAAAGCATCAATGCATCAGAAATGACCTCTAGTGAAAACGAGTTAGAGGAAATGCCTGAGAAAGATTTCAAAAGAATGATTGTAAATATGTTCAATGAACTCAAAGAAGAAATCAAAGGAATCAGAGAAGATACAGGACACCAATTTAACGAAATAAAGAAATCAATACAAGACATAAATAAGGAAATAGAAATAATGAAGAAAAACCAGTCAGAATTACTAGCAATGAATAACACAGTTAATGAAATAAAAAACTCTGTAGAAAATCTCACCAGTAGAATGGATGAAGGAGAGGACAGAATATCTAAGCTAGAAGACCAGGTGGCAGATCTAATACAATCCAACAAAGAGAAAGACAAACTAATAGAAAAGTATGAATGGGAATTTCAAGATATTCGGGACACTATGAAAAGATCAAATATAAGAATTCAGGGTATAGTAGAAGGAGAAGAATTTCAATCCAAAGGTACAGTAGGCATCTTCAACAAAATCATAGAAGAAAACTTCCCCCAAATTGGGAAAGAGGTGCCAATGCAGATACAGGAAGCCTTTAGAACACCAGCCAGACAAAACCTGGAAAGAACCTCTCCTCGCCATATTATAATCAAACTACCAAACACACAATCCAAAGAAAAAATATTGAAAGCAGTTAGAGAGAAAAATCAAGTTACCTACAAAGGCAAGCCCATCAGGATCACAGCAGATTACTCAACACAAACTTTCAAAGCCAGAAGGGCTTGGAGTGATGTATTCCAAACTCTGAAAGATAACAACTGTCAACCAAGGCTACTTTATCCTGAAAAACTATCCATTCAAATAGATGGAGAAATAAGGACATTCCATGACAAAAGCAGGCTAAAGGAGTATTTGAAGACAAAACCAGCTCTACACAAAATACTTGAAAGAATCCTCCATGCCGAAGAGAAAGAAAAACACACATATAAGGAACCTGGAAAACAACAAACAACACTCAAATACTAGTTAATATAAGAGAGCAAAGGTAGAACCAGAACCACAAAAAAAAAAAAAATGGCAAGCATAAATACACATCTTTCAATAATATCTCTTAATATCAATGGCCTAAATGCTCCAACCAAAAGACATAGATTTGCAGACTGGGTTAAAAAGCAGGACCCTACAATTTGTTGTCTCCAAGAAACTCACCTTTCTACAAAGGATGGACATTATCTTAGGGTGAAAGGTTGGAAAACGGTGTTTCAAGCAAATGGACCCAGAAAGCAGGCAGGGGTTGCTATCCTAATAGCTGACAAGGCAGACTTCACTCCAACATTAGTCAAGAAAGATAAGGAAGGTCACTTTATATTGATTAAGGGCACACTCCAACAGGAGGACATTACAATCCTAAACATATATGCACCTAACATGGGGGCTCCCAAATTCATCAAACAAACACTGTTAGAACTAAGGTCACAGATAACACCAAACACAGTGGTAGTTGGTGACTTTAACACCCCACTCTCATCAATTGACAGGTCATCCCGGGAAAAAATAAACAGAGAGGCATCTGGACTAAACGAGGTCATAGAAGGAATGGACCTAACAGACATATACAGGACATTTCATCCAAATGCTGCAGAATATACATTCTTTTCAGCAGCACATGGATCATTCTCTAAAATAGACCATATATTAGGACACAAAGCAAATCTTAACAAATTCAGGAAAATTGAAATAATTCCTTGCATTCTATCTGACCACAATGGAATCAAACTACTAATCAATAGCAAGAAAGGATATAGAGCATACACAAAATCATGGAAACTAAACAATACATTACTAAATGATGAATGGGTCAATGAAGAAATCAAGAAGGAAATCAAAAAATTTATAGAGTCAAACAATAATGAGAACACAACATACCAAAATCTCTGGGACACAATGAAGGCAGTTCTAAGAGGTAAATTTATAGCTTTAAGTGCCTATATTAAGAAATTAGAAAGGTCGCAAATAAATGACCTAATGCTTCACCTGAAAGCCTTGGAAAAAGAAGAACAAGGCAAACCAAAAATCAGTAGACGGGAAGAAATAATAAAGATTAGGGCAGAAATTAATGAAATAGAAACCAAAAAACAATACAAAGAATTAATGAAACAAAGAGCTGGTTCTTTGAAAGGATAAACAAGATTGATAAACCCTTAGCAAATCTGACCAAAAGAAAGAGAGAAGAGACACAAATTAATAAAATTAGAGATGAAAAAGGTGACATCACGACAGATGCCAGAGAAATTCAAAAAATCATAGGGACATATTATAAAAACATATACTCCACAAAGTATGAAAATCTGAAAGAAATGGATGATTTCCTTGATTTATATGACCTACCTAAATTAAATCAAGATGAGATTAATCACTTAAATAGACCTATAACAAGCATGGAGATCCTAACAGTTATCAAAAATCTCCCAACTAAAAAAAGCCCAGGCCCAGATGGATTCACTGCTGAATTTTACCAGACCTTCAGGGAAGAGCTAACACCATTGCTTCTTAAGCTTTTCCATGAAATAGAAAAAGAAGGAATTCTACCAAACTCCTTCTATGAAGCCAGCATCACTCTGATACCAAAACCAGGCAAAGATAGAACAAAAAAGGAAAATTACAGACCAATCTCCCTCATGAACATAGATGCAAAAATTCTCAACAAAATATTGGCAAACAGAATACAAGAATACATTAGAAAGATCATTCACCCTGACCAAGTAGGCTTTATCCCAGAGATGCAGGGATGGTTCAACATACGCAAATCTATAAATGTTATACATTATATAAATGGGTTGAAGGACAAAAATCACATGGTCATCTCATTAGACGCAGAGAAAGCATTCGACAAAATCCAACATCCCTTCATGATAAAAGTCCTACAGAGACTGGGAATAGAAGGAACATATCTCAATATAATAAAGGCTATTTATGATAAGCCTACAGCCAACATATTACTAAATGGGGAAAAACTGGATGCTTTTCCACTAAAATCAGGAACAAGACAAGGGTGTCCACTGTCCCCACTTTTATTTAATATAGTTCTGGAAGTCTTAGCCATAGCAATAAGGCAAGAGACATGCATAAAAGGGATACAAATCGGAAAGGAAGAGGTCAAGTTATCATTATTTGCAGATGACATGATTCTATATATAAAGGACCCTAAAGACTCTACTAGCAAACTGTTAGAGCTGATAAAAACCTACAGTCATGTAGCAGGATACAAAATAAATACACAGAAATCAGTAGCCTTCATATATGCTAACAACAAACACACAGAGGATGAGATCAGAGAATCACTCCCATTCACAATTGCATCAAAAAAAATAAAGTACCTTGGAATAAACCTTACTAAGGAAGTAAAGAATCTATACAATGAGAACTTTAAAACACTGAAGCGAGAAATTGCAGAAGACACTAGGAAGTGGAAAAACATCCCTTGTTCCTGGATTGGAAGAATCAATGTTGTGAAAATGGCAATCTTACCAAAAGCAATCTACACATTTAACGCAATCCCCATCAAAATTCCAAAGGCATTCTTCACGGAAATAGAAAAAACAATCCAGAAATTCATTTGGAATCACAAAAAACCTCGAATATCTAAAATAATACTGAGCAACAAAAATAAGGCTGGTGGTATCACCATACCTGATTTTAACCTATACTACAGAGCCATAGTAACAAAAACAGCATGGTACTGGCACAAAAGCAGACTCGTAGATCAATGGAACAGAATAGAGGACCCAAATGTAACCCCATGTAGTTATAGCCACCTGATATTTGATAAAAATGCCAAAAATACTCATTGGAGAAAAGACAGCCTCTTCAGCAAATGGTGTTGGGAAAACTGGATATATATCTGTAGAAGGATGAAAATAGATTCTTCTCTTTCTCCGTGCACAAGAATTAAGTCCAAATGGATTAAGGACCTTAACATCAGACCTGAAACTCTGAAACTGCTAGAGGAAAAAGTAGGGGAAACCCTTCAACATATTGGTCTTGGCAAAGACTTTCTGAATACAACCCCAATTGCTCAGACAATAAAACCACAGATTAACCACTGGGACCTCATGAAAATACAAAGATTTTGCACTGCAAAGGACACGGTGAAGAAAGCAAAGAGGCAACCTACAGAATGGGAAAAAATCTTCACCAGCTATATATATGATAGAGGATTAATATCTAAGATATACAAAGAACTCAAGAAGTTAAATAATAAGGAATCAAACAAACCAATCAAAAAATGGGGTATGGAGCTAAATAGAGAATTCTCAAAGGAAGAAATACGAATGGCATATACGCATCTAAAAAAATGTTCTACATCCCTAGTCATCAGGGAAATGCAGATTAAGACTACATTGAGATTCCATCTCACTCCTGTCAGGTTGGCTACCATCATGAAAACAAATGATCATAAATGTTGGCGGAGATGTGGAAAAAGAGGAACCCTTCTACATTGTTGGTGGGAGTGCAATCTGGTCCAGCCATTGTGGAAATCAGTGTGGAGGTTCCTAAAACAGCTAAAGATTGATCTACCATATGACCCAGCTATAGCTCTCCTAGGCATATATCCTAAGGACTCATCTCATTACCTTAGAGATACTTGCTCAACCATGTTTATTGCTGCTCAATTTATAATAGCTGGGAAATGGAACCAGCCTAGATGTCCCTCAACTGATGAGTGGATAATGAAGATATGGCACATTTATACAATGGAGTTTTACTCAGCAGTAAAGAGAAATGAAGTTATGAAATTTGCAGAAAAGTGGATGGATCTGGAAAAAATTATACTAAGTGAAGTAACCCAAGCCCAGAAAGCCAAGCGCCACGTGTTCTCCCTCATATGTGGATCTTAGCTGGAGATGATTGGGCTTCTGTGTGAGAAGGAAAAAACTCAGTAGCAGAGGCCAGTAAGTTAAAAAAGGAGATAGAAAGGGAAGAGAAAGAAAGGGAGGAGGGCTTTTATTAGGTTGGTATTTTATATATGTAAGTAGAAAGATTGAGATGGGGAGGGGATATGATGGAGAATGAAATTTCAAAGGGGAAAGGGGGGAGGGTAATACCATGGGATTTTTTTTGTTATCATGGAAAATATTAATAAAAATGGAGAAAAAAATAAAAAAAAAGAAAATGATCAACATCCCTAACCATTAAGGAATTGCAAATTAAAACAAGTCTGAGATAAATACAGAGTTACCAACATACCCTATTATTCCCTTAGTGGGCATTTACCATAAATCTCCACAACTGAGGTCAAAGTTACCAAAAGTCTCCATCACAGTATTTCTAAAGGTGATAAATTCCTTCAGCAAAGTGGCAGGATACAAAATCAGTGCACAAAAATCAGTAGCTTTTCTTTATGCAATAAAATATTTGCTAAACCCTGTTTATAGCTTCTCAATTCATAATAGCTGAAAACTAGAATCAACACAGGTGTCCATCATTGAATGAATGGATAACCAAGTTGTGGTATATCTACAAGATGGAATTCCTCTCACAAGTAAGAAAAAATGACACACTGAAATTTGTAGGAAAATGGTTGAACTTGGAACAGATCATTCTAAGTAAAAACACAATCACAGAAAAACAACTTTCATATTATCTCACTCATCCACAGTTCTTAACCTGGATCCACCCCCATTGCTGACATGACTGAATAGCATCTTGAGTCTTGGACAATTGTGAGAGTAGGACCCAGGGGAAAGGAAAGGGTGTGGGGGAGTTACATAAAACTGAACCCAAATTGAACTGCTGCCATAGAATCCTACATCCTGGAAGTCAGATTAAATGGTGAAACTCTTGCTAGAACCACAGAGGGAGCACCTGAATCAAAGGACCATGGAGAGAATGAGGTAAAACATAGTCTCAAATTTTTCCTATTTCCCTTTCTTATCTGGATTTTTGTTTTCCCTTGGCACTGGCCTGTAATTCCCTGTACCAGGATGTTGTTCACATCCACAAAGATCTCTTAATTAAAGAGACCTACTAGATTGTCCAAAACAACAAAACAGACTTCTATGAAAGTACTTGATTATCCACCAGAGGTTAATGGTAAGATGCTACTGATGAGGACATCAAGCATGGTTGGCATGGAGCATGGAGAGACCTGGTTGAAATCTGGGGGGGAGACAGTCCACAGATAATTATCCCATCTAGTGCTGGAAGGTGCTACATGAACTACCTGTGGAAAGTGGCCAACATGTGTCTAAGCGAATCAGTAGCAAACAACATGACGTGATGCTCACACAAGGGCAACAGTGGCACACAGCCATGGTGGGTAACCAACTGCTCTTAGGTTGGCTAACAGATACACTCTATGGAATGGAGACCATATCTGCAAATGTAAAGCAATTCAGAACTATATCCAGATAATGATTCTGCTTTCCCTATTTCAAGCTCCCACTAACCGTTGACTATAAGAGTGTCTACACCCTTTAAATTCTCTCTAAATTAATAATGGTTATCCCATTTAACCAGCGCTGATTTCATTCTTCATTGGAGAATCTTCTCTTTTTTGGATTGTAGTTTCACCTGAGGAGATAAACGACCTGGTGCTCTCTATCCCAGCTCTGGCTGAAACCACAGAGGAATTGGGGAAATGAGCAAGAATGCTGCTCTCTTAGTTAAGCTGTTATCAGCACAAGGGTGATGGGATAGATACTAAGGACACTCAACACCTACCAAACCAGAGATCCAGAGGCTCCTAAGTGACCATCACTGAAGTAGATTTAAAATTCTCCCAGAAAGGCTCAGGAAATTTTGCAGAAGAGGGGGCAGAATGATTGTTAGAGCCACAAGTCGGGACATTTTGCACAGAGACATTGTCATTTTATACATGTACATACTGTTCTTTGATAAATTGCATACACATTGCCCACATTCATCTCTCTCTCCACCAATCCCCAGGCTTGTCTGAATTGCAAAACCTTGCTATTTCTAAAATAAAGTTGATGTGTATATATATTCATTCACACTTTTGTGCGTGGTTTTAGACACAGGTTCTCACGCAACCCAAAGTGCTCTCAAAGTTAATGTATAGGCGATGCTCAACTTGAATATCGACCTCTAGCTCCCAACTCACCAGTGTTAGGAAGAATGAATGTACCTCATGTCTGCTCTTCCAATAATATTCTGTGTAGTGAAGGCAGTGCTTCATCCATGGTAGGCAAGCCCATTAGGAAAGGAACTACCTCTAAGGCGTCATTGTCTGACTATAACCTCCAACTGTGGTGTACTCAGTCACAGACCCTGTGGGAATATTTACCAACAAGCCATGTATACTCATTTGTTCCCCTCTAAACATGTTCTTAGTGTATTTTCACATTTTAGGGAGGGAGGTGTAGGGTGCCTTATCTCCAAAATTCTCCCAGGGCAAGAGGGAAGTGATGAAGTCAGGCTGCTCTCATGTTCCTCAGTGCCTTCCCATGAGGCTTCGCTGGGGCAACAGTGTGGAGCAGGTGGGCTCAGCGTGCACACAACCTTTCTTACACATGTTCTACTTTTGATCACAGCGACACCAAAGCTTGTCTTAACTAGGGCCTCCGACTCTTCCACCTGCCTTGTCTGACTTCTTCTCTGGTTCAGGGTGCCCTCTAGGAAATGTGAAGAGCAAGATTCTGTGTCAACCCCTGCCTAGAGTAGGCCAGTCTACTGAGCTATGAGTAGGACCTAGAGAAGTACCCTGGACTGTGAGAAGAACCTGTTCTTTAAGTAGAAAATAAGTTTTTCTTAACTCCTCTAGAGACCACTCTTAGGACTCAGGGCCACCAACTGTCTGGATAGGGCTCTGTGCCGGTGCCATGGAAACACTGTGATGCAGACCTTTCCCGGCACGCAGGAAGTGATGCACAGGAAGTGACAGAGGACCACTTCCAGTCACGACAGGCTGTCATTGACAGTAGGTCCAGTTTGCCAGGACACCTTTGTTCTAGGGTCAGTACGGATGGGGTTTGAATCAGTCACTGGACTTACACACAAGGCCCCTTGACCTACCCATTTCTCTGTCTTTTGCACACACCACTCCCTGCCTGACACCCTCATGGTAGCAACACCCTTCGTGGACCCTCTCCCTCCTTACACTCCTCTTCCTTCACTGACTTCTTTGCTCTAGTAAAAGCAGCACCATGCCTACCACCAATCAACAGTAATCCTTGTGTGCTCTTAAACTAGCTATCCATACACACACAGATACTTTTGTACAACTCCTCTTCCCAAATCCTCCAAATTCTTGCACAAAGTGCTGGCTTTCTCAGCGTCTCAGGATTTACAGACTGCCCCCTTCGTTCCCCTTGCCCTTTCCCTATTCCCCTCAGTATTTGCTCACTGAAGAAAACAAAGAGTTCCTTGCCTAGTCTCTTATGATTGACAGGAGTCTGTGTGTCCTCTTAATTTATCTCACATAAAACCATAGCTGTCTGACATTGTCATTTGCCCCACCATCTTCCTAAGACTGATGCACACATGGCTCCCTTCCAGAATCTCTCCTATGTAACAACAGCCCCATATCTCAGCCACCATAGCCACACTTGCTCCCTATATCCCTTTAACAACGTGGTTTGCAGTGCAGACTGATAGAGGCTATGAATATATCAGGTCTGTGAAAAGGCTGCCATGCATAACTCATGGCTGGGGACAGAGTTTTCCCCAGGTTTGTCCCCAAGCTTGTGGGACAGATTGGAAATTCAGGGACTTTCATCAGAAAATGATGCACAGGAAATTACAGAGGATCACTTCTAGGAATGGGCACTCTATGATTGATAGCCGGTCCAGGTTGCTAAGAATACAGTGTGCTAAGATTCAGTGAATCAAACAGATTTGATCCTCCTGCATCTGCCTACCATGTGCTGGGATTAAATACATACATCCCGATATCCAGTAACATTGAGATTGTATAATGGGGTTTTGGGGGCTAGGGAGGGAATATCGAGGTTTGAATATGAATGTATGTTCCTCTTGCCTTATATATTTTTGATTAAGAATAACCTTCCTACTTAAGACTCCACTAGCCTGCTGAGGAAGAGGCTTCTAACTAGGCGTTGGATCTTTAGGTGTAAAGACCTTTTGGGGATGGGATCTTCCAGCTCTTCTTTGCACATGCCAGGATCTTCATCACCTAAGACCTGCTGCAGAAGATGCACTTGATGTAATGGCAGGTTTCTGACAAATTTGATCCAGCACTTTATATGAACCTATGGGTCCAAAATCCCTTGCAAAATGATGCCAGTTGAAAAGTTTTTTTTTTTTTTTCCATTTTTCCAAGAGCCTTGAACTCATGTGTGGTGGTTAGTTTCAGGTGTCCCCTATAAACTTGTGTGTTCAGGATACAAGATTCCCAGGTGGTGGCTATTTCCTGAAGGTGATGTATAGCTAGGGCTGGCTTGTATCATATGTATTATAGCCAGCGGCTCTTGGTTGGGTGCTTTCTACCAGCTAGTTAAGGATGACTGCCTCAGTAAAATTGTTACCAATAAGAGGGGTCATTGATGCTAGAAACTTGGTCCTTTGGGATGGATTTGAGGGAGAAATGTGGAATGATTACAAACCTTGACCTAAGAGACATCTTTCAGTGTATTTTGGATTATTCGTAGTTGAAAGATCAGAGTTCAGTAAGAACTATGTACTGCAAGGTTTCCTTATGAGAATGAGAAAGAGCTTCTGTTTTTGCTAGACTTGGCAAGAAACATTTTGTGTGAAAGGTTCATTGTTATGTGTGTGTCCTGAGAAATTGGGCAGGGTTGCCTTACATAGAATGGACTGGAGTGAGTAGAAGGATATGGCAAAGAGAAAAAATGAAAAATTTCGGTAGAAACTGCTGTGAATTAATCTTCACTATTTTGAGAGATGACAGCCATTGAGCTTGAGTGAGCTGTTTTGCATTAGGAAATCAGAAAGCATGCAGAAACTTTAGAATGGGGCCTAAATGCAGAAGGAGTGTCCTGATTTTCAAATTTTTGTTTATAATACTCCCTGGAATAACAGATTGTCAATTTATCTGACACAATGGAGTATAGCAAATGTAGGAAAGATAGGGTCATTGAATTTGTGGCACTTTTTTTTTTTTTTTGAAATGGCCAAGGGTATTGTGAAGGAAGCTGGTTGAATTACCTGTGCGGTGACCTGATGGAGCCATAAAGATCAACCATGGCTCACAATAGAGACCCAATTGAGATACCATGAGTATGGGATGGCTGGCAAGGAGTGGTTGCAGCACCAGAAGAAACGTTTCAAGACTGTGAGTATCCTAGCTGGAGGGGCAGAATTTGAACTCTGGAGGCTTGTCACTGTTTAGACTTATTGGAATTAGAGACTTCTCACTAGTTAGAATTACTGGAATTGCACAGTTGTCACTGATTACAATTGTCAGACTTGGACCTACAGTGTGTGATGTTGGTCATTTATGTTTTAACACTTGCACTGTTTCAATTTTTCTTTATTATGAACAATGTGATTTTTTTAAGTGTGAATGTTTATTCTGTACCATTATATTTACATTTTTATCCAGCAAGCAATTTGAGGACTAGACAATAGGGTGGGTGGGGATGGAGGAGAGGGAAGGGAGGGGGTGGGAGACACAAATCTAGACACAAACAACAATGGTACCATGAAATTCTAGATCTTAAAAGGAAGACCAAATGGTTGAACCTTCACCAGGACCTTGGAGGGAATACCTGAGCCACAAGTCACTGGAGAGGGTATGATGAAGACTGACCTTAATCTTCTACAGCTTCTCTCTCTCACTCTCTCTCTCTCCTCTCTCTAACTCTTTTTTATTAGTTACCTTTTTCTTCCTTTTCTTAATGGGCACTGACCTGTAACTCCCAGTACCAGCACGTGGCTATCATCCACAATGAGCTTTTGTCTAGACCCAAACAGCAATGGTACCATAAACTTCTACATCATAAAAGGCAGACCAAATGATTGAACCTTCACCAGGCCCTTAGAAAGAACACCTGAGCCACAAGACACCAGAGAGGGTATGATGAAGACTGACCTTAATCTTCCACAATGAACTTTAAAAATTTTTTTTTATTTAAATTTTTTTTATTTATTTGAGAGTGACAGAGAAAGAGGGAGAGAGAGAGAGAGAGAGAGAGAGAGAGAGAGAGAGAGAGAGAGAATGGGTGCGCCAGGGCTTCCAGCCACTGCAAATGAACTCCAGATGCATGTGCCCCCTTGTGCATCTGGCTAACGTGGGTCCTGGGGAATCAAGCCTTGAACCGGGGCCCTTAGGCTTCACAGGCAAGCGCTTAACTGCTAAGCCATCTCTCCAGCCCCACAATGAACTTTTGATCAGAAAGACCTACAACGTTTCCTAAGAGAAAGACAGATTTCTGTCAGAGTACTTGATGACCCACCAAAGGTTAGTGGTAAGACCCTACTGCTAAAGACCCCATATGTAGTTGACACATAAAATGGAATGACATGGCTGGAAGAGAGCCAGTCCCCAGACAGTCAGCGCATCTAGTGCCAGAATGTGCTACATGGGCGACTGGGGGAAAATGATCAATATCTGCCCAATCAACACATGGTCTAACATACTTAGCAGCAAATAACCTGTCGGGATGCTCCCACAAGTGCAATAGTTGAGCATAGCCATGGTGGGAAACCAACTGCTCTTGATTCGGCTAACTGATCCCCTCAGTGGAATGGGACCCATAGCTGGAGCTGGGAAACAAGTCAGAACCATGTCCAAACATGAGCCCGCACCCCATTATCAAGCTACCACCAATCGTGGTCTACAAGAAGGCCTACACCTATTAAATTCTCTATAAAAAAATAAGGGTTATCCTATTTGTCTGGTGTTAACTTTACTCTTCGTTGGAGAATCTGCTTCTCTTTTTCAGATAGACGCAGATCCTAAGGAGAGAACCACCCCATCATACATTTTTAAGCTTGGTATTATGTCTCAGTTTTGAAAATCTTGGAATTTGGGCTGTCTCAATATCATTGACACTGATAAAAACTATGGGGACTTTTAAAGTTGCACTTAATGCATTGCATTTTAATCATGGATGATTATCAGTTTGTGGGTGCCGGGGGGATGTGGTACTTTGATTCAGGTAACCCATAAACTTATGTCCTCTGAATGCTAGGTCCCCAGCAGGTGGCAATTTGGGAATTGGATCCTCCTAGAGGTGATGTGTTGTTGGGGGTGAGCTTGTGGGTGGTATAGCCAGCATCCCCTTGCCAGTGTATGACACAGTTTCTTGTTGCAATTGTCCACTTCATATTAGCCAAGAGGTGATGTCCACCCACTGCTCATGTCATTATTTTCCTCCTGCTATCATGGATCTTCCCCTCTTGAGTCTCAAAGCCACAATGAACACTTTCCTTCCACAAGCTGCTGTTGTTTAAATGTTTCTTTGCAGACAACGTGAAGCTGAGTTCACCACCATTTAATGTCCTTCTTCATCAAAATGTGAACATACTTTGATGATAGAATAACAGATAATCCATGATGAAAGTGTATCCCATATAAACCAAAAAGAAAAGGACAAGGGAAGATAATGGAACAAGTACTGGTGCCCTGGTTGAAAATGAGATGAGAGGAAGATGTTCTTTCTAGTGACTGTAAAATATACTGATGTTTGCTTTTCTTATACTCCAGTATCTGTATAATAATTTTGCTGGTGTCTATTAAGTAAATATTTTTCACAATGAGAATAAACAATGATAGAAAGAATAGGATATATGTATTCATTGTTGTTTACTAAAAGGAGCAATTACTCAATGTTTCCTGTGGAATGCCTATTTCAATTAGGAATTGGCTTTTCTTGGTCCTAAGAGAATACATTTTCTATTTTTTACACTAAACTTCAGGATCTTTTTAATTTATTGAGATTATATATCTTACTGTTCAATTAGCACATGCTAGAGATGGCACATTCTATGTCACACATAAAAATGAAATGTTCATTAAAAATCCCTTTCATAGTGGAACATAAAATATTTTCCACTTAACATATAATTATTGTTTCACCCTTTGGAAAGTGATCATAATTTTACTATCTTCCATAGTGAAAGCCCAAGTGAAAATAGAGATAAATGGAGGAATTGGTTCATATTTAATGAACATGCCCATTGCACAATGTGAAGACTTCCCAAGAACAGATGTTCAATTAGTGTGTGCATAATGCCACAACGGTCATCAAGAAATCCAATGTATGACCGTTTATTTCTGCTTACTCTTTAATAACAGGAGGAAATGTAGACACATTTTTTTAAAATTGGTTAAGAAATACTACATTATTAAGACCTATACAACTTTCAAATAATGTTATTTAACCACAGATAAAAGTATAAGGAAAACTGAAATGAACATTTCACAAAGAGAAAAGTTGGAATCACTCAAGTTGGCAAGTAACAATGTACTGTTTATATTCTGAACTATAAGCAAGACTTTGTTATACAAACCAGAAAATTTATTTTAAAAATATATTTGTGAGTGCGAAGAACAAGCCAGAAAGCAGGTTCAATCTCAAAGGAAATGAGAAACTCAGGCGTTACTTCTTAAGGCAGAGAGACTTGACTTTATAATGTCCCAGGGCTTCCCATGCCACCCTCTGCCACACTACTGCCTTTGCCTTTCTCTTCCTCATCCCACCAAGCATCTTCATAAGGGGGTGTATCACTGCAGGTAACATATTCGTTGTACTTGTGCAGAAAGTGCAGGACATTCTCCATACAGGTTTCAGCATAAGCTTTGGGACCCCACAGGAATTCATAGATGGGAGGATTACTGCCAGGAACCTGGCGGTACTCCAGGTACTTTTCCTGCACTAGATCCTGGGTGAGGACCTTCCTGGCATCCCCAATGATGATGTGCGGAATCCCATCATAGATGCCTATGTTATTCAAGAATAGCCAGATTTTCTCCTCAGGGGCGCAGCGGCGATTTAAGTAGATGACACTCAGGACAGAAAACAGAATCCTCCTGGTGGGGAGACCCAACTTGCTGTGGTCACTCCCATCATCCTTGAAATGTAGTTTGTTGACAAGCTTGAACGTGTTGGCATTTGGTTGCACTTCTTCCAGCTCAAGGCCAAAACCCATATCCAGGTGTTGGCAGGCTGTCTTGAGGATCTCAGGGAAGCGATTCTTGAAGCTTTTGTTGACAACTCTCATCATTTCTCCCCTCACCAAGGGTTGATTCATTTTGTACTTGCTGAGCATGTATTCCATCAGCATTTCTGTCTTGGTCTTTAGAAGATCATACTTGGGGTCCTCACTGGAAGAGTGCAATTCACCGGATCTGGCCCTGGAGGTGACCTGGCCCCGGTCCACTTTCCCAGGCCCTTTCAGACTGATACCTGTATCAGCATTTGTCGGGCAAACAGGTGACTGAGACTTGTGGGGGAAGCCAGTAGTAGATGTGCTGGGAAGACCATCTGCACTAGCAAGTGCAGAGAAGGAGGGTGGCCCTACATCTTCTGCTGCTCTGCCCTGAGCATCATTGAGCTCCTGGGGCTGAACTCTGTTTTGTTTGTATCTTTCTTGAGCACGTGCCTTACTCTTCTTTCCTCGGGGCATAATGAGTATGACCAGGGATGTCAGCTGGCAGGAATGTTGGTAGCAGAGGAGGAGACAGTGAAAGCTGCATCAGAAAAATGAGACAGTGTGAATCCATTCGGTACATTTGCAGCCTTTGCATTTCATCATTCCTCCCCTCCCCTTCCCTGATTTCCATAAGTGCAGTGCTCTTTAAACCCAGTGCCCAATATCCCTCCCTCCACCCCTCCCCACACACGGCTCTCATCACTGGTATGTGCCGCTGAGGTAGAGCCACACTTCCTGTCCTCTACAGTCTAAACCCTGCAACTTCCACTGAGACAACGTCCTGAGATACTTGCTTGATCTAGCAACATTCCCTGGGACCCCGGGAATGATAGTTTTCGGAAGCTTCTCTCCACTTCGTTAACAAGGTTCCCGAGCCTCTGAGAATGTAGTAAAGCCATTTCAATCTCAAAATGGTCATTGTTTTGTTACTCCGTCCATTATCATTCTTATTTTGACAATGTGTACTGTTTAGCAAACCCTGTTCTGGGTACTGTGTGCACACCTCAGAATGAGGTTATCTCCCACAGGAATGAAAGGAAGAAATGAGGGGATGCCAAACATGCCAGCTCTTCCCTTGATTTCTGTGTCCATGGCCAGGATCACAGCAGGGTCAAGCTTCTAAATGCCTTTGTTCTTTCAAGAATTCCTTCCCTTGTGATCACTGAATGTCCCATATGTCAATCTGCTCTGTTATCAGGGAGCTGGGGTTAAGTGTAACAATTCTACTAAACAAAGCTTGCCTCCCCTTTTTGAGAACACATTTCAAGGAAATGGAAGAAAATCTAGTTTATGTAGCTTGTGCATGAGCTTCTGCGTAATTTCTAGGCTGCTTCAAGGTTCCCATTCACATCCCACACTTGTAACAATAGGAGCTTGATCAAACTTTTTATACTAACATTTTCTTGATTTCCTTTTCAATGTTAATCTGAAAAAAATCCTATCAGTGTGATATTTTGAACATGTAGTATATATTGCATTATAATATGCACACACATTGCCCACATTGATCCCACCCAAATCCCCAGGCTTGTCTGAATCACGTAGGCTGCATATTTCTAAAATACATTTGATGTACATTTATTCACACTTTCAAGCATTGTTTCTAAGACAGGTTCTCATGCAAGCCTATGTGCTCTCAGAATTGATATATAAGCAATGTTAATCATAAATATCCCGTACTCTGGGCCCCATCTCTCCAGTGTTAGGAAAACTGGCCATGCGTCATGTGTGCTTTTCCCATGCTACTCTGCACATTGAAGCCAGGGCTTCATCCATGCTCGACAAGCCCAGCACCACATGAACTAACTCTCATGTATTATTGCATCACTTCTGGGATCACGAAGGTCACCAGTTCTCACTATGACCTCCATCTGTGGTGCACTCAGTCACAGACCCCGTGGGAATATTAACCAACAAGCCATGTGTGCTCATTTGTCCCCCTCTAAACAAGTTCTTAGTGTATTTTCACAGTTTGGGGAGGGAGGTGTAGGGTGCCTTATCTCCCACACTCCCCCGGGGCGCGGGCGGGGATGAATTCAGGCTGCTCTAATGTTGCCCAGTGTCTTCCCAGGGCAGCCTCGTCCGGGACAACAGTGTGGAGCGGGCGGGCTCAGCGTGCACACAAGCGTGCTCACACTTGTTCTGCTTCTGATCACAGCGGCACCAAAGCTTGTGTAAATGATGGCCTTCGACTCGTCCTCCTGTCTTCTCTGGCTTCTTCTCATGTTCTTGCTGCCCTCCAGGAAGCCTGAAGAGCCAAATTCCATGTCAACCCCTGCCCAGGGAAAAGGCAGCCCACTCAGCTCGTCTTAGGACCTAGAAAAGAACCCTGGACTGCGAGAAGATCCTGCTCTCTCAGTAGAAAATGAGTTTTCTTACCTCCTCCAAAGACCACTCCTAGGACTCAGCGGCTGCTGCCAACTAATCAATGGCGGCCAACTGAGAGGAAGACGCTTGCCGACTGTCACGCAGGAAGTGATGTACAGGAAGTGATGGAGAACACTTCCGGTCACGGCGGCTCACACTGACAGCAGGTACAGGTTGCTAACAAAGCTGTGTTTTGGGGTCAGGATGGAGCGGAGCCTGGACTCCCTCACTGCACTCATACACAGGTCCCCAGGCCCTACCCTTTGTTCAGTCTGCTGCACCCAGCCCAACCTGCCTGACACTGTCATGGTACAAAATTGGCCACACCCCTTCGTGGAACCTCATTCTCTTTACCATTCCTCCACTTTCTTCCCCTGAATCGCTGGCTCCAGTGGACATAGAGCTCCACAGCTTGTGTCTTATAATTGATGGAAGTCCTTGTCTCTTCTTCAGTTGTCTATCATACAGTGCACTTGTGCCTACTTTTGAACCACTGCTCCTCAAGAATACTTCTTCAGTCTTGAATACAGTGTTCCCTGCCTCATGCTCCCATGATGGACAATATGCCAGGCCCTAGCACACACCTATCCCTCTGTTTGCCCATTTCCTACTCCAACCACAACTGGCTCACTGCAGTGAACATACGGGCTCAGGTCTAGTCTCTTATTATTGACAGTCGTGGAGGAACTCTCTTTAATTAGCTTTCATACTGAAAGAACACCCCCTTGAGGGGGAGTCTCTTTCCCCAGGAAGAGACCCAAGAACCCAGAGATCGATCCGAGACCACGAGATGCAAACAGCAAGAGGCTTTATTGGGGGTACCGGTGCACCGGGGCTCGACACGGAGTCCTCACGCAGGAGGGGTGAAGAGCACCGAGCAGCCGGGAGGTAGGGGTTTTAAAGGCAAACATGCAGAAATATCTCAAACATGTTTCAGTTTAGGGACTTTTCAGACGTCACCAGGCAGTCGCCCGGGCCGTGCTGTTCCCGTATTATCTTGACCTTGTGCAGGGAGCTCAGGATGTCTCCTTAGCCGGCCGTGTTATCTTAACCTCGGCAGGGAGTTAGGGCCCCTGCAGCTAGGCGTGGGGCTTCCCAGAGAGCGGAGGCTTTTCAGAGATTAGGTATGCACAGGTTACTAAGGCAACGGCCGGTACTTCAGTTAACTATTTCTTTACCTGAGCCCGGGCAGCTGGTTGCAGAAAGTCACTGTTAAGCAAGCGGTTGTACAGAAGCCAAAGAGGCAGGTTAGATGTATTTATTAGTGTAGCAGCGGTCTAGCCGGGGTTTTTCATCCCATTTTCTTTTAGCATTGAGTGAAATCTTTTACTCAAACCAGATTATGGGATTTTCCATGTTGGACCGGTGGTTGGTTTTGTCCCTTCAGGCGTATGAGCCGCTTTGACGTGGGATGCGTGGATCCAAGCTGCAATTCCGTCGACTTTTAGCGCCGTTGGGGTGGTCAGGAGGACGGTGTAGGGACCCTTCCACCGAGGTTCCAAGTTCTTAGTCTGGTGTCGGCGGACCCAGACAGTATCCCCGACCTGGAAGGGGTGTGGCAGTACCGGCTGGTTCAGTTGTTCGCGATAAGCTGCTGTAAGGGGTCTCTAGACTTTTCTCTGCACGATCTGCAGGGCCTGCAAATGAGCTTGCAGAGAGGGACTGTTAGCAAAATCAGCAATGTCTGGATCAAAAAAATTTATAAATGGGGGTGGTGCCCCATAAAGTATTTCAAAAGGAGTGAGTCCATGGGGGCCTGGTGTGTTGCGGGCCCTATATAGAGCTAACGGAAGGAGGAGCATCCAGTCCTTAGAGCCAGTTGCAAGCGTTAATTTGGATAAAGTCTCCTTAATTGTTCTATTCATGCGTTCTACCTGTCCTGAACTTTGGGGTCTATAAGCACAGTGTAATTTCCAATCGATCCCCAATAGCTTAGCCACCAACTGACTTACCTGGGAGACGAAGGCGGGCCCGTTATCTGTGCCTAGGACCTGGGGCATTCCGTACCTGGGGAAGATTTCTTCCAGAAGCTTTTTAGTTACTATTTTGGCAGTTTCATGTTTGGTGGGGAAAGCTTCTACCCACCCTGAAAAAGTATCCACGAACACCAGTAGATATTTGTATCCATATAGTCCGGGTTTGACCTCAGTGAAATCTATTTCCCAATGTACCCCCGGCCGGTGTCCCCGCATCCGAACCCCAGTCCCAATCTTAGTTCTTCCTGCATTTATTTGGGTGCAGGCTGCGCATTCATCAGTTATCTTTTGTAGGGCCTTGTCTCTGTTCAGGAGGTAGGGACCAGCTTCACTGCGTTCTAATAGGGTTTTTATCTTTTTTGGTCCCAAATGGGTCAATTTATGTAAATACTTGATTAGTTCATAGGTATCTCGTATTGGCATAACAGTCTTCCCTTCAAAGACCCAATGGTGTTTATTTGGGTCATATGTGGCCCCCATTTTCTTTAGGAGGTCGGTATCCTCCCTACTATATTGCAATGAGCATTGATGCCGTTTATCTTCCCTTGGGTCCATCAAGGGGAAAGATTGAGAGGTGTCAAGCGGCTTTAGGGCAGCCTCTCTGGCAGTGGCATCTGCCAAGCGGTTCCCTTTTGCCTCAGGGTGGTTTCCTTTCTGATGGCCAGGGCAATGCATGATGCTCAGTTTTTGAGGCAAGAATAGGGCTTTAAGTAGCGCCAGGATTTTAATTTTATTTTTAATTTCCTTTCCCTCTGATGTTAATAAACCGCGCCTCCGGTAGATTTCCCCATGGATGTGGGCAGTAGCAAAAGCATAGCGGCTGTCAGTGTAAACATTTAGTTTCTTACCTTCTGCCATTTGGAGGGCCTGGGCCAGCGCTATGAGTTCCGCTCTTTGGGCTGAGGTGCCTGGTGGTAGGGCTGTAGCCCAGATTACCTCAGTTTCAGTGGTCACTGCTGCTCCCGCCTTTCGTTCCCCATTTGCCAGGAAGCTGCTACCATCGGTGTACCAGGTGTAGTCTGCATCCCGAAGAGGTTGGTCCGTCAGGTCTGGTCGGGTTCCATGTACTTCCGCAAGAATCTGGAGACAGTCGTGTTGTTCTGTTGCTTCCGGCAAGGGAAGCAGGGTGGCGGGGTTGAGAGTGACCACAGATCCGAATCGCACCCGGTCAGCGTCCAGGAGCAGGGCTTGGTAATGAGTCATACGGGTTTGGAAAGCCAGCGGTCTGGGGGTTGCTTGATTAAGGCCTCCACAGCATGGGGGGCTCGAATAATCAAAGGCTGACCCAGCGTCAGTTTTCCTGCGTCCTTAACAAGGACCGCAATGGCTGCCACCATTCGCAGACAAGGTGGCCAACCGGCTGCTACCGGATCCAGTTTCTTAGACAGATAAGCCACAGGTTGCCTCCAAGGGCCCAGCCTTTGGGTCAGTACCCCCTTGGCATAGCCCTGTTTTTCATCTACGAACAGTTCAAAGGGCTTAGTGATGTCAGGGAGGCCTAAGGCGGGGGAAGTTAGCAAAGCCTTTTTGATGTCTGTGAAGGCTCTTTGTTGTTCTTCCCCCCATGTAAATAAGACTCCCTGATTGGTGAGGGGGTACAAAGGTGCTGCCATTTCTGCAAACCCGGGAATCCAGAGATGGCAAAAGCCCGCGGTCCCCAGGAATTCCCTCAATTGGCGAGGGGTTCGAGGGGCAGGGATGTGAGTGATAGTCTGTTTGCGTGCCTCGGTTAGCCATCTCTGTCCATCCTGCAACTGATAGCCCAGATAGTTGACCTTTCTCCGGCATATTTGAGCTTTTTTTGCTGAGGCCCGATAGCCTAATTGTCCCAATGTCTGTAAAAGGGCCCGGGTACCCTCCTGACATTTCTTTTCTGAGGTGGCCGCTAGGAGGAGGTCATCAACATATTGGAGCAAAATTAGAGCCGGGTATTGTACCCGAAAGTCCGCCAGATCCCTATGCAAGGCCTCATCAAAGAGAGTCGGGCTATTTTTGAATCCCTGGGGAAGCCTAGTCCAGGTTAGTTGGCCTGAAAGTCCAAGTTCTGGATCTTTCCATTCAAAGGCAAAAAGAGACTGGCTTTTAGGATGTAGGCGTAGGCAAAAGAAGGCATCCTTCAGGTCTAGTACGGTGTACCAGACATGAGACGGTGGCAGGGTGCTCAATAGGTTGTAAGGGTTAGGAACTGTGGGGTGGATGTCTTCCACCCGTTTATTAACTTCTCTTAGGTCCTGTACCGGCCGATAGTCTCCCGTCCCTGGCTTTTTTACTGGCAACAAAGGGGTGTTCCATGGAGACCGGCAGGGTATAAGGACACCCTGGTCCAGCAGTCTCTTAATGTGGGGGCGAATGCCCTGGTATGCTTCATGGGACATGGGGTACTGTCTAATGGAAATAGGAGTAGCTGTAGCCTTTAGTTGGATAACAAGCGGAGCTTGTTGCAGAGCTAGTCCCATTCCCCCAGTTTCAGCCCATGTTAATGGAAAGTCATTGAGCCAGGAGGACATGTCAGTCTCCTGTGGCTCTTGAGATTCATAGAGTCTATATTCATCTTCTAAGTGCAATGTCAGGATTTGGAGGGGATCACCCTCAGGGCCTGTTATTCTAGCCCCTTTCTCATCGAAATGAATTTGGGCCTTTAATTTAGTGAGGAGGTCCCTCCCCAGCAGGGGATAGGGGCAATCTGGAACATGTAGGAAAGAATGGGTTACTTTACCAGTAGCAAGTTGCACCTTCCGTTCCGTGGTCCATTGGTACCTTTTTCCACCGGTTGCTCCTTGTACCCAAGCAGATCGATGGCTGAGTGGGCCTGATGTCCGAGTCAGGACTGAGTGCTGGGCCCCAGAGTCTACTAGGAAGGTGACTGGTTGCCCCCCAACTTTTAGGGTTACCCTGGGCTCAGGGGGGGGGCTCCTGGCCCTGACTTCCCTAGTCTTCATCTAGAGCAAGGAGGGAAGTCTGCGGCTTAGGTTTTCGGGATCCCTTAGATTTCTTTGGGCAATCTCTGACCCAATGTCCTCGCTCTTTGCAGTAGGCACATTGATCTTTATCTACTTTGGCCTCCTTCTGGCTTCCCGGCCTGCCTCCCTTTTTATCTTGTCCCTGTACTACGGTGGCCAGCAACCTACTTAATTCCTTATTTCTTTTTTTATCTCTTTCTTCCTGAGCCTTCCATAGCCTTTCTTCCTTTTCTTCAGGAGTCTCCCTCTTATTATAAATTCTTTCTGCCTCCTTTAATAGGTCCGGCAATGTATATCCCTGTAGACCCTCCAACCTTTGTAATTTACTTTTAATGTCTGGACTAGACTGCCAGATGAAGGACATAGCCATGCCAGTCGCCTGACCGGGGTCGTCAGGGTCATAGGGAGTATACATCCTATATGCTTCCTTGAGTCTTTCTAGAAATGCTGATGGAGTCTTATCACTTTTTTGTATCACCTGTTTAACCTGTGCCAAATTGGTGGGTCGGCGTGCTGCCCCTCGGAGACCCGCTATGAGCAACTGGCGATAAAGACGTAGGTGTCCCCTACCTGCGTCCGTTGCGAAATCCCAATCAGGGCGAGTCAGGGGGAAAGCTTTATCAATCTCGTTTGGTAACAGGGTTGGGCGCCCGTTGTCACCCGGAACGTTCTTTTGTGTTTTTAGAAAGACTCTTTGTTTCTCTTCTGAAGTCAGAAGAGCCTGCAAGAGCTGTTGGCAATCGTCCCAGGTGGGCTGGTGAGTGACTAAAATAGATTCAATCAAGTTAGTCAGTGCTACTGGATCTTTAGAGAAGGGGGGGTTATGTTGTTTTTAATTATAAAGGTCAGAAGCTGAAAACGGCCAATATTGTGGTCGGCCAGTCGGGCCCTCCCTGAGAGGGAAAGCCTGAGAAGTAGGGTCAGGTGGCGGCTCGCGTTTGCTTTTCAGCCGGGAAGCCATGGGCGAGGGGGCCGGAGGCTCTTGTAGAGGGGTAGTCGCTGCGGCGGCTGTAGCCTCTGGTTCTCCCCTGTGTCCTGCATATGGAGGGGGTTCTTCTGAAAGAAGATCAATGAGGGGTGAATCAGGGTCAGGAGGGAGGATGGGGGGAAGAGACTGAGACTTTGGAGGGTCCTTTTTGAGGAGGGTAGGATATAGGGAAGAGGAAGAAGGAGCGGGAGAAGAGGAGGGGGAGGGAGAAGTGTAGGAGTTGCCTCCCGACGGAGGAGGCGCTTCGGGAGCTGAAGGGGTGAAAGGGAGTTGAGGTTTGCCTGAAATGACAAAGGGTTTGACCCAAGGAGGGGGGTCGTAGGCCAGGTCTTCCCAGGTCACGATATAAGCCACCTGGTCTAGATGTCCATGGGGTCCGGTATCGAACACTTTAGCTTTGACCTGGGAAATAATGTGAAGATTGAAAGTGCCATCTCGAGGCCATCCCACATTAAATGTGGGCCATTCTGCTGAGCAGAAAGTTGTCTATTTTTTTTTTTCACTACAACCGACTGATTGCCTGCCCGACGCTGGACTTCAGACCAGTGATCTAGAGTCAAACTAAGAGGGGTAGTTAAAGTTTGTCCCATAGTGTCGAGAGACAAGAGATAAAGGGTTAGAAATACACAGAAGAGACCGACAAATAACAATACAGCAGACAGACGCGCAGCGCGGCTTCGGCGTAAAACCGAAAGCAAAAACTCAGATGGAGACGGAGAGGGTCTAGGTCCCTCGTCTTCCAGCAGAACCACGTATCCCTCCGATACGGGCTGAGCTCCGAATAATCGGGCTCCAGACACCCTTGGAACATCTTCCAGGGCTGCGGGGGATAAGTCCGAACTCGTCAGTTCCTTTCTCCACCCGCCAGATACGGATAGATCCGATCGAATCTTACTGAGTGAACATATAACAAGTCGAGATACAGACAAGACCTAGAAACAAATAACACTGGCCAGCTTACCTCCCTGTGGTTGGTCGGTGGTCCCTGGGTGGGGGTCTCAAATCCCGGGCGAGCCCCCAAGTGAAAGAACACCCCCTTGAGGGGGAGTCTCTTTCCCCAGGAAGAGACCCGAGAACCCAGAGATCGATCCGAGACCACGAGATGCAAACAGCAAGAGGCTTTATTGGGGGTACCGGTGCACCGGGGCTCGACACGGAGTCCTCACGCAGGAGGGGTGAAGAGCACCGAGCAGCCGGGAGGTAGGGGTTTTAAAGGCAAACATGCAGAAATATCTCAAACATGTTTCAGTTTAGGGACTTTTCAGACGTCACCAGGCAGTCGCCCGGGCCGTGCTGTTCCCGTATTATCTTGACCTTGTGCAGGGAGCTCAGGATGTCTCCTTAGCCGGCCGTGTTATCTTAACCTCGGCAGGGAGTTAGGGCCCCTGCAGCTAGGCGTGGGGCTTCCCAGAGAGCGGAGGCTTTTCAGAGATTAGGTATGCACAGGTTACTAAGGCAACGGCCGGTACTTCAGTTAACTATTTCTTTACCTGAGCCCGGGCAGCTGGTTGCAGAAAGTCACTGTTAAGCAAGCGGTTGTACAGAAGCCAAAGAGGCAGGTTAGATGTATTTATTAGTGTAGCAGCGGTCTAGCCGGGGTTTTTCAATACTACTGTAGATGATTCCTCTCCCCAGTCCTGCCTCAGTCTGTTTTACACATGGCCCACTGCCAGAAACTCTTGTGTGTCACAACAGATCATACCACAGCCACGATACACTCAGTCACACCCATATCTCTTTAACACCTTCTCCACCTTCATCATTCTACTGCTCCCCTGTGGCCTTTTGAATATGAATGTAAGCCTTTGCTATGTCAGGAAAGTTTGATTAAGCATATGCTTCCTACCTAAATATTTAGCACTGTGCTTGGGAACAGGTTTATAAGTGAAGGTGGAACTGTAATCCAGCTCTACACTGTATAAAGGGATACTTTTGATGAGGCGGCTCTTGTTTGCTTATGTTTGGGTGTTCGTCCCAGCAAAAATAGCAGTTTCAACAGGGTAATTGGTACATTGGAGAGGAGCAATTAATATGATGAATCTCACCTCATGAGTCTTTGTCTTTTGGAATGTGTTTGAGATAAGAATATGAAATCACTTGTTACTTTGGTTTAGAGAAGCCTGACAGTGTTGTAAGAAAAACCTGATGGGCTTTTCTGGCATGGGCTTGGAAATTCTAAGTGTTGAGAGCACTGTGGACTGGCTTAATAAATTTTCAAGGGGGAAAGTGAGAACACTGTTGGTACTGGGCTTTTGCTGGGAAGAGTAGGTACATTCTCCTGCCCATGCCCAGAAAGGTTCACCAGTGTTGAATTTCCAAGTATTGGGCTGCTATGAATGGCAGAAAACCACTTCAGAAACATATGATATATGTATGGTTTCTCAGAGGAAAACTTTCTTGCAAATATAAAATTACAGGCACAAACACTGGTTTTAAGTTATGTGAGTAAGCTGCAAATGTTAGGTTGATTGCCATAATCAATGGGTAATCCACTGTTTTGCTTTGAAAGACTGGAAATATGGCCCTGATGGTGAACCATTGAAAGATGGTGTCTTGAAAGAAGATAGGTGCCACATTTATCCTCCACACTGGATTTATAACTTTGACTATTACTCCCTCTTGGTGCTTGTTTGGGAGTCATAAAACATGCAGGAAAGTGGGTGATGTCAAATGCCACACTGTTTTGAGTTTGGGAAATAGCCCAAGGACAAAGTGAAGCCTGGTTGAAATCTCCGTGTGGAGCACCAGAAAACCAAATGTATAAAGGTGAAACTCTCCCTGGTGCTGGTAAGATGTGGAATGTGAAACAAAGATATAATTCTTCTGTAGGGCCCAGTCAGAGCATTGCATGAAGATGAAGGACTTCCAAAAGCAAAGGCTAAGATACCGCATGCCAAACAAGGCTGAATCCCCTAGATGGAGACCAAGTAAGGCCGCAGTATGGAGCTATGTAAGTGGACTGTGGTTTCAGGGTAGATCTGAAAATGTGTTGGATAAACCAGGAGTGTGGATCAGCTGCCATGGAGAGCTGCTAGAGTTTGATGGAACTTTACCCAGGCTCTCACCACCCCATCTTGCAGGATGCAATTGGAAATAGAGAGAATTTTGATACCGTGTGTGAGTGTTGCACTTGAACTGAAGATGTTTGATGTTTACCTTCTGTTTATTGATTTTTCATTGGTTCAGTCACTCCTTGGTATACCTTTTTACAATGGGAATGTTTTCTCTGTTCCATTATGTGTTGTAATATATGTAACTTGTGTTTTAATTTTAGAGGACCACCAGCTAGTAGACAGTCTTAAATTTCAGATGAGCCATGGAAATTATATAAAATTAATCTTTCATGTAAAACTATTATATTTCTAAGCTATCTTAACTTTGAGGCCAATTTTCTTCCATTTTATTGTTATTTATTTGCAACCAGTAAGAGATACAAATTAAGAGAGAAATTTATATATATATATATATATATATATATATATATATATATATATATATATATAGAAAGAGAGAGAGAGAGAGAGAGAGAATGGGCACACTGGGGCCTCCTCTTCTGCAAATGAATTCCAGTCACATTGGTGACCTGGTACATGTAGCTTTAGGTGGATACTGGGAAATCAATCCTGTCTGACAGGCTTTGCAAGAAAGCACCTTACCAACTGACCTATCTTTCCAGCCAAAAACATAGGAATTTTGAACAATGCCTAATTTGGTAAAGACGGGGGACCTATGATTCTGGATTTTTAAAAACATTTTATATAACACACACTCACACACTTTATACCCTTTGATTACCTCATACCAGATCCCTTTACTCTGAGGGAACTCCTAAGTGGGGTTATGGTATTTGCTGTATGATCAAGAAGGCCTCAGACAGTCCTTGTGTGGTATCAGGGGTACTGTGTTTCAGCATGTTCATACCCACTCTGTGGCTGTTACAATATTTTTACCACCTGTTTCACAGTGTTCCTTAATCTATGGCAGGCCTGTTGGCAATCTGATTTGGTGTTGAGTTCTATTGTTTGGATGGTTTTTTAATGATCACCATATTTGTCACTGTCACCCTTAAACTGGAAATCAGGCAAACAATAAGAGCGGTACTACTATTCATGTTGCAACTTCCACTACAATTTCTCCTAAACACTGGCAGATGGGTAGAGGTGGCATGTGTCAAGTGAGCACTCAGCTATCTTCTTGTCTTATAAATATCTTCTCCGTTTTCTCTGCCATCTCTAAAATAGCAAATTCTCCAAACAAAAGTGATAGCAGCTTGGTTTAAGGGGGTAAGCAAAGTTATTTGAGATTTTTGTTGTTGTTGTTATGCAAACCCATTGTTCTTCTCCAAAATGCAATAGGGGCTTCTCTCTGAACTGTATTAATATCCTGACCTTGGGATTCTCACTTAGTTTCCAGTACCAGATTTAAGTTCTTTTCCACTGAGTGGGCCTCATAAAAAAATCAGTGAACCAGACTGGGGAGATGTCTTAGCAGTCAAGACACTTGCCTGAAAAGCACAAGGACCTAGGCTCAATTCCCCAGGACCCATGTAATCCAGATGGACAAGGTGGCATATGCATCTGGAGTTCATTTCCAGCATCTGGAGGCCCTGGCTTGCCAATTCTCTCTGTCTTTCTGCATCTCTCTCTCTCTTTCTTTCTCTCTCTCTCAAAAAATAAAAAAAAAATATTTAAAGAAAATCAGTGAACCATTGGTCACTCACAGTGATTCTATGCTACTGTTGCACAAGTGAGTATTTCTTTACCAGCTGGTTGATTTCATAGTGTACCGGGTCCCCTACTTCTTCATGCTATTGCTGGCCACTTCTCTCCAGCAGCTTCCATAGGGCTTTTAAGTACTTTGAGGGCTAGCCAAGAGAGAGTTTGTTTCCCTTTTGTATCTAGCATGGCATTCTGATGTGCTATGACTGAAGACTGTGGTGTGTTTAGCAATGTGGGCTTACTTTTTGTTTTAGCAGGTAAAAAAGTGTTTTGGAAATGGCCTGCATTGTTTTGGAGACCACCACATCTGTCTCTCTCACTAACAACTCACTTGGGGCAGGCAACCCATTTCTGGGCCTGGGATTTACCAGCGAGGGACTGAGTGGGATTAGCATTGAGAGTTGATCATCATGCTTTTGGGGCAAAGGGCAGAATATGGCGGTTTGAATGAAAATATGTGTCCTCCTCACCCTCTAGGAGTTTTGATTAAGGTTACCCTTCCTGCTTAAGTCTCCAATAGCCTGCAGAAGAAGAGTTTTGTCACTGGGGACTGATCATTAGGTGTAAATATCTTTTGCACATAGAAACTTCCAGCTCTTCTTTGGGGATGCCAGGATATGTATCACTCAAACTTATTGCAGGAAATGTATCTGATGTACTGGCAGGTTTACAATAAATTTTGATCCATAATAATATAAGCCCCTACGGGCCCTAGATCCCATGAAAAACACTGCCAGGTGAAAGCCATTGTTTTTCCTTTCCCCAAAGAGCCTTGAACCCATGTAATGTCCCTCCTTATAACAACGTGAGATTGCTTTGAAAGAAGGAAAGAAAACCCATGATGCATGGACAGCAACTATAGGCAAAAGGGATAAGGCCAAGGGAAGATAATAAACCACGTCCTGGTGCTCTACCTGCCAAAGAGATCTCAGAAATATGTTCCTTCTCGTGACTGTGCTTAAAATATTTGAGCAGTGCACTGATATGATGGTGCAGAACATGACTTTATGTCTTCTAAAGAGCGTCAGCATTTAAAATCCAGTCATGGAGGTGAACGTGAAGTATGATGTCCTTTCATTTTCTCTGGTGGTTTTCCTGCTAGAAGAGTCAGGCTTGGCTTAGAGGAGAAGATCCACTAAAGACCAGTGTCTTACAGCAAATGATGGCTTGAAAAATAATGGGGCCTTTTCCACCATAGCCCTGTTTGTTCAACTGGAAATCTGTGAATGTTCCTACAGCATTTGTAGGCCAAGATTACAAAGTGTGGAGCCTTCACTTTTAGTCTCCTGCTTCCCTGTGCATGTGTGTGGGTGTGGTTATGTGTTATAGGTGGGTTGTGGGTACATGTGGCACATGCTTATGTGTGTGTAGATATAGGAGATATATGCTCCCACTGTGTACAACCACAGGTCATAGCTAAACTTAGATCCTATACTGCTCTTTCATCTTAAATCCCTGAGGCTGAATCCTTCACTGAACCTAGAGTTTGTTGTTTTTTGGTTATACTGGCTAAGCAGTGAACTACAATTCACTGATCCACCTGTCATGACTCACTCCAGCACTGGGATTATACACTTGTGTGGCCGTCCACAGTGTAGTGGTGTGGATTTAAAATAACCCCATAGACTGATGTGATTTAATGCTTAAATCCCAGTTATTGATGCTGTTGGAGATGCATGTTGAACTGTTAGAAGATGGTGCCTCATGGGAGGAAGTTTGTAGCAGGAGTCCAGCCATGAGGTGTTACTTGCCAACACCCTATGCCTCGCTTACTTTATCCATCCTGTTGTGATGATATGACATTGACTGTCAGCTGTTGCTATGCCTTTGTGAAATAACAAACTTCCTCTTGAACCTCTTAGTTGAAAATGAACCCTTTCCTACCTTCAACCATATTTGAACCTGGGTACTTTCTACTGTAACCACGATCTCACACTTGCACAGCAAGCACTCTGACATGCTGAGCCATCTCTTGAGCCTGTTCCATCACTTCTGTATTTTATTCTTGAGGGAGAGAGAGAGAGAGAGAGAGAGAGAGAGAGAGAGAGAGAGCATTAATATGAAGTTTACAACCAGTGTATAGAAGAGGTGTGGTGGGAAAGATTATATAACACTGAATAAAAGAATAGGAATGAGAGCTGATGAGCCTAAAGACATGCTTTGGCTGAGATTCCACAAGTCAGATGAATGAAGAGTAAGGCCCTTGCTTATGAGAAATGCCATCCTATATTAGAACAGCACCTGGGAAAGAAAGATGCTCAGGGCAATAGCTATGGGAGGAGTGTCACCGTTCTGCCGTCCGTACTTTTGGAAATGGTAATTCTGTCCAAAGCTCAAAGCTAAGTCATTGTCTTGAGACTTTCATCTTTCTGTCTTTAAACAGTTTGGCAGCTTCTGTGGTAAAGAATAGGGTGGGTTTGAACTGGAATGAGAGTTGATACATTATGTGATGGTCATCAACCTATGGGACCACAAGCAAAGTTTTATTGGTTGATAATGTAATATCACCAACAGAATCATGGCAGGCCATGATTCCTACCAGGTGACATTGTTTTATGCAGATGTGCATTTATTTTGTTGGAGGAACCTGTTATAAGTGATGGTTCAAATGTCAAATGCCCCACCATAGCTGCAGTTGTTCGTAATTAAGATGCATACTGAAGCAGTCTTAGCTCTTTAAAGCTTTGGGAATTGGAAACTTATTGGAAAAGTTATGGTACTTAAGGTGGGCATTGAGGCTTATTAATCCAGGCTACTGGATATTCAAAGCTAGCTGCTTTTAGTTGTTACCATCTTGCTACTGATATATGAAGATGGTAACTGATTGCCATAATTTTTCCATGATAATGAAATTTCCTTTTAAAACTGCAAGCCTGAAATAAAGTCATTCCTCTCATAAGATGCTAATCTTGGGCTGTTTCGTCCCTCAATGCGAACATAAATTCAGAGAAAATTAGTGCCAAACAGTGGGGTCTTTTATGATGGACAGGACTATGTAGATTTTGATCCATTGGAACTGTTTCTAAGAAGTAAATGGAAATAATTGGAATGTTAGATGAGAAGAACCCTGTGCAATAAGGAGAACAGACCTTAATAGGCCATTCTGGTAAGTTTGTAAGATACAAATGCAGAAAAAGCTATGGACTGTGAAAGGTTGGCTTATGAAATTTCAGAGGCTACAGAAAGTTTTTGTTGTTTTTAGAACTTGGCAATGCAGAAAACAATTTGTCCATAGCTTCAGAATTTGAGCTAAGTTGAACTTAGAAGCAATGTTGTAGTGTAATTGTCAGAAGAAAAATAGTAGTTCAGAAACATATGGAAAATATAAAGGTTGGCATAGAAAGAAATGTAAGCAAGTTGGAAATTTCATTAATGTAAATTTAGGAAAATTAACGTACAATATTTAAACAGATTACCACCATTAAAGATGAAACAGCAGCCTCAGCTGAAACCACAGAAGAATTGAGGAAATAAGCAAGACTGCTGCTTTCTTGGTGAATCTGATATAAGCACAAGGGTAAAGGAGATAGACACTGAGGGCACTCAATACCTACCAAAGCAGAGATACAGAGGCTCCTAAGAGCACAACACTGACGTAGACTTGAAACGTACCCAACATGGCTCAAGAAATTTTGCAGAAGAGGGAGCAGAAAAATTGTTAGAGCCACAAGTTGGGACATTATGCACAGAGACATTGCCTTTCCCCCATAACTGACTGTTACCCCAAAATGTATATCCCACTATCCTTTTGGGGTTGACCTGCAACCCCAAATAGGAGGGCCTCTTCAGAAAAGAGGCAGGTATGAGGGAAAGGACGGTACCAACATGTGTTGTTTAAATGCAAATATGTCCATACCTAATAAAAATAAATTTTAAAAAAAGGTGAACAGGCAGTTCTATGAAGAGACAAAGGAAAACATGGCCTGAGGGCAAAACCTAACCCAGTGATGACTCAAGCTATCAAGCATAGAAATTATTTCCCAATGACAGGGCTTGAAGGAAGAATATTAAAGAAGTCTTCTGCTCCTCAAGGTGTAGATATCTGAATTAGATGACAAATTCCACCAGACATTGATTTAGGAAACAAGCTAGAAATAAGTTCACTAAGCATACTGGATACTTCAGATGGTGGTGTGAAGCAGAATCACAGTCTAGGCATAAAGGTCCTCTGAGGCTGTTGTATGGAGCTACATGTAAAGACAAAATGTGGGTTACAAAAGAGATTTCAACATTTTGGAGACACCAGGACTATGGAATGGTCACCATGGAAACCTGTGAAATCTTGATCTTTGATTGTACAGGACTTACAAGTAAAAAATTTTCCTGAGTTTCAAAAGAGATTAACTTTTGAATGGCATTGAAATTGGTAAAGAGCAGGACATTAAATGTTAGGCTGAATATATTCTACACTATGAGGTATTCATGTGTCTATGGGTAAATGGGGGAATAAGTTGGCTTGAAGGGGAAATAGCCCCTACAGCCTCCAGTGTTTGTGATTCAGCATTCTATTCAGGCCCCAGCTGGTAGAGGGTTTGGAAGGTGGAATTGTATTGGTGGAGGTATGTCACTGTGTATGGGCTTCGAGGATTACTTGACCAACCTTGCTGATCCAATCTTCCTATTCATGTATGAAGATGACAGCTATTTGCACACAAGACTTAGCAAGTACCTTTCCATTGTTCTGCTAATCTCTCAGCTTGTTGTTGCTGCCTGGAGTCCCTGATGGGTGTGAATACAAAAGATCTTACATGGTACTCATTGACATAGGCTTTATGGTGGTAGGCGTTACCTTTTTGTGGCTGGGGAGAAGAAACTCTGTTTTCATGCAGTTATGGGAGGAGATGGTTCATTTTGGCTTACCGTTTAGAGTGGAAGATTTACCATGGCAGGGAAAGCATGGCAAAACAAGCATCCAGGGTGTTACAGCTTGCCAGTGCAGCTTGGAGGAGTAGCAAGTCAGAGCTCCCCACCTTATGTGTCTGGACCAGAAGACTCAATATAGGCCCCAGTAGCATACTTCTTCCAGTGGTGCTCCACCTCCCAAAGCCTCCACCAACTTTGGATCAAGTATGAGACTTAATCATGAACACATATGGCTTTGGGGGTCATTCCACAATCCAGCCAGCAGTAATAGTGCACACCTTTCAGTGTATACAGACTGACCCCTGGCACTACTTGATGATACTCCCTTATTTCAGAATTTGTTTTCTTTATTGAGAAGCTGAGGAATATTGGTATTGCATGGAATCTGTGTAGTTCAGAGTTATTAGTTGCATGTTATCAGGGTCCTAACAAATTGGTATTCATACATCTGTTCACCTGAGGCCTCCCTGTTTGTCATGGTCATCATGGTCTTAGCTGCCTGAATCAGTTCCTTATAAAATTCTTGGCATCTTGATGAAAGTATGAAGGATGCACACACATAAGTAACAATAGAGAAAGAGAAAGATTTTTACTACTGCTTCAGAGTAGTGGTCTAAAGAAAGATTACTGACAACTCTGGGATTGCTCCTCTAGGTTGCCTTATGGGTTTTAAAAGGAGAAAGAGTTGGTTGTTAGTGCATGTGTGAATTTTTGTCTTGATACATAGATGAAAACTTGTCCTTGTGCACAAGTGTAGATTATATAGCCCATTATTAAAACATGCACTTCCAGCTGGGCATGGAGGCTCATTGCTTTAATCCCAGAACTAGAGAGGCTGAAGTAGTAATATCACTTGGAGTTCAAGGCCAACTTGGGCTAGAGTGTGATAACCCCACCTCAAAGAGAAACAAAAGGTATGAAAGTTTTGTGTTAATCATGGAAAAGCATGAAACACAGAAGCTTCTCTTAATATAAAGTCACTCTGCGGACACAGTTTCCATACTATACATATACCTTAAATGGATTCACTCTGGTATTCAAATTACAGGACATTTTTCAGCATGGGTTTAAGCACAAATTGAGTACTATTACAACAGAATTTAGCATTCATTTTTGACCCTCCCACGTGCTATATTGATTATAAATTTGATAGGACTAAAATCATTTTTGATTCATTTTATAGACTAAACTAACCTCTGGGCATCTCTGTGAGGAAATATATTGATTAGGTGAATTGAGGTGGATAGATGGGCACACCTTAGCCTGGGTATAACCATTTCACATGCTAGGTATTGTAGTTTGAATAGATGGCCCCCAATATATTCAGTGTTCTATTACTTTGTAGTTTGCATCTGCAGCCAGCTGGCTGGAGGAGGTTTCACTGGGAGGATCTTAAGGTGTGGTAGTGGGTTTGAGATTTCAGCCTAAGGATATGCAATGTACCTAGCTGGAGTCTGTGAAGTGTGCTGTGCTGTATGGCTTTTGATTTTAGGCTTGTACCTCTCTCTCTCTCACTGTGTATTTGGTCCTGTGAAAACAGGCCAGCTTCTTCTGCCATTATGGAATTTCCCCTGGATTTTTAAGCTTCAATAAATCCCTTTCTCCATAACTGTGTCTGATATGGAAGTTCATCTCAGCCAACCTGAAGCTGTCTGTTACAGAAGTTGGTACCAAGAAGTGGGCTGAGATGAACCTGACCATGTGGATGTTGATATTTTGGAACTTTTTTTTTGGAGGAATGGCCATGAACTTGGTGCTTGCAACTGAAGATGCCTTCTAGAATGGTAAGCCAAGTTTTATGGACTATTCTGATGAGAGTTTTAGAATGTTAAGTTCAGACAGTAGTGAACTTCGAAGCTTGGCTTATGAGTTTTCTAAGGAGAAGGAAAGACTGCAGAGGACTTTGTTGAAACTGGGATCCTGGCATAAGGGCTGGCTATGTTCTGCTGTCCAGGCCCAGAGAGGCTGATTATGGTTAAGTTTATAATAGACTGATGTACTTGGCTAAAAATAATTGGACTGAGAGATTTAAGATTTTAAGTTGGAAAACCTCAAGCAAGTTAAAATTACAGGTCTTAGGTTACCGAGGCTGCTATTTTCAAACACATTAGCAATCTTAAAGAAGATAGCAAGACTCATTTACATTAAAACAATTAGAGGGTGTCTGAAGAAAGAGTATCATAGAAATACAAACTCTTTTGAAAGAGTTGACTGGAGAAGGAACCTGCTTTTCAAGGTTAGGGTTCATTTTGTCCCTGAATTAAGAATATGGCTGTGTCATGCACACCTGGTATTGGCTTCAGAAGCATGAAAAATGCAAGGCGTCATTGTGAATTGCACATGGTTCCAGGAGATGCTGCTGAGATGTGGCATGAGGCAGATGTGGCCTGATGCCCTGATTGGCTAAAAGTGTCTTTAGAAGATGGACCATGGTTTGCTTGAAGACCTGAAGATGTTATGGATATACGAGGACTGTGCAAGGGCTTCCATGTTGCACACTATTAGCCTAGGATGGAAGTGCTCCCTGGATAGTCTTCCCAGCTGGAGGGGTGGAAGTGGAAAATCTGGAGACTGGCAGTCTCTGGTTATACTGAACTTGAACTGCAGAAGTTTGATGATTGCTTGATGGTGGTTGCATTTGCATTGTTTTAGTCTCTCCTTGCTGTGCATTATACCAGTTGAAAATGTTTACTCTGTGATTTTATATATTGAAAGTATTTAACTTGTTTGATTTTATAGGACTTACTATCTTAAATTGGTCAAGATTTTGGGGAACCTTGAAATTGAACTGAGTACAATTTACAATGTGTGAGGGTTATGAATCTATTGGGGGCCAGGGGAGGAATGTGGTAGTTTGAATAGATGGCCCCCAATATATTCAGTGTTTTATTTTTTGTAGTTTGCATCTGTAACCACTTGGCTGGAGGCAGTTTCTCTGGGCAGATCTTAAGGAGTGGTGGTGAGTTTGAGATTACAATCTAAAAATATGCAAAGTGCCTGGCTTTTGGCTTTTATGCTTGTGCCTCTCTATCTCTCTCTGTGTGTGTTTGGTCCTGTGAAAACAGGCCAGCTTCTTCTGCCATTATGGAACTTCCCCTGGATCTGTAAGCTTCAATAAATCACATCCCTTCCTCCATAACAGTGGTTGGTCTGGTAGTTCATCTCAATGAACCTGAAGCTGTCTGTTATATTAGGGTTCTGAACTGAGTTAAGAGAAATTGAGATGTCATCACCAGTATCATGATACAGTTATGGTTTACCACTGTTGAAGTGAATGTGAGCACCACCTGTAGCCATGTCTTTCTTGCCATGGTGGACTGCAACCTGAAAAAAAAAATTCCTACCTGACACTAATTTTGTCATTTATTTTGTTCTCGTAATGAAGCAGAATAATATGGTAAATTTGTACCAAATTGGGTCAATGCTGGACTAAATCTGATCATGGAATTCATACTGGTTTGAAATCAGTTAATGGCAGGAATGTGGAAATTTTAAAAGTTTGGACTACAAAAGACACATCACTTGTACCATGCCACATGTCTGGTTTTTTAATGCTATTCTGCACACACTGAAGCCCCATTTTTGTTAGGCATTTTTGTTAGGCAAGCCCTCTACCAAATGTGCTATATCTCAGACACTTTTGTCCTTGAGTAATCTATAACTTTTTGAAACAAGTGGGTGGCCAAGTCTCACAATGACCTCTGTCTATGTTATACTTAGTTACAGACTTTCTAGGAATTTCTGCCAAAAAGCCCTGTGTGCTCTTTCTTTTCTCTCAACAAGCTCTTTCTTACAATACTGTTTATATTTTGGTGATATGTAGGGTGTAGAGAGGTTTATGTCTCAGAATTACTGGGGATGTAGTCAGTCTGCTAGATTTTCCAGTGTCTTCCAACTTTGGCCTATAGAACAACACTCCACAGCGGACTAAGTGAGGCTACAACCTAGGGTACACATGTAATTATTATTACATTGGGATCAAATCTTATCTTTAACTGTGGCCTCAGACACAAACCTGCCTTGTTTGGCTTATTCTGAGTCTCCCCATCTTCTTCCATATATTTGATTCACTGATTTATTTATTTTGAGATTGAGAGAGACAGATGGAGATAGAATGGGAGTGCCAGGTATTCCAGACACTATACTTGAAGTCCAGACAAATGTGCCACCTGTGCATCTGGCTGATGCGGGTCCTGGTAATAAAACTTTGGTCCTTAAGTTCAGAGACAAGCACTATAACTGTTAAGTCATCTCTCTAGCTTACAATAGTTTTTTTTTGCACAGAGAGAGAGAGAGAGAGAGAGAGAGAGAGAGAGAAGGGGGGGGAGAGGCAGATACAGATAAAGAATGGGCAGGCCACTGCCTCAAGTTGCTGCAACTGAATTCCAGATACATGGGGGGGGGGGACAAACACAAAATTAAATCCAAACTAAGCTTATACAATAGAAACCTTTATCCACGCCGGGCGTGGTGGCGCACGCCTTTAATCCCAGCACTCGGGAGGCAGAGGTAGGAGGATCGCCGTGAGTTCGAGGCCACCCTGAGACTCCATAGTGAATTCCAGGTCAGCCTGGGCTAGAGTGAAACCCTACCTCGAAAAACCAAAAAAAAAAAAAAAAAAAAAAAAAAAAAAAAAAAAAAAGAAACCTTTATCCTTGGAGATAGCCTAAAAGATATAACTATCAAAAGGAGTAAGGCGAGAGGATATGCTGCTGAAACAGAGCACTGAGAGACCTGTCTGGAATCTGGAAGAAAGCCAGTCCCCAGATAGTTAGCCTGTCTAATGCAGGAAAGCGCTACATAAACTTCTGGGGAAAAATGGCCAACAAGTTCTGAGCAAACAGAGGTCTAAGCTACTCAGAAGCAAATACCCTGATATGATGTACTTGCCAGTGCAATAGTGGTGTACAGCCTCCGTGTGTAACCAATAGCTTGCTGACTGGCTAAGAGATCTGCTCAATGTAAAGGAACACATATCTAAAATAGGGAACCAGATCATGATCCTATAGAGACAAACATTATGTTCTCCAGTGTCAAGCTCTCACCAGTCTTTGGTTCAAAGAGGGGTTATATACATCAAAGTCTCCTTAAGTTAATAAAGTTTATCCCATTTAAACATTGCTGACTTCACATTCTGTTGAAGAATCTATTCTTCTTTTTCAGGAGGTAGCTAGAACAAAGGAAATAAACTACCCCTCACACTTCAGCCAAGCCAAAACAGAAACTACAGAGGAATGGGGAGATAACCAAGAGTGTTGCTTCCATGCTGATCCTGATAAACAGCACCAGGATTTAGGAGACAGACCCTGAGGATACAAAAAACCAACCAAAGCAGAGATCCAAAGACTCCTAAGAAATCATCACTGAAGTAAACCAAAAACTCACCCACCATGACTCAGGGAATTTTGTGGAATAGGGGAAAGAAAGAATGTAAGAGTCTCAGGTTGAGAAATAATGACCAGAGGCATTCCCTCCTCTCCACAATAACTGAATGCACCTCCCACAACACATAATCCACAACCCCATGGGGAATACCTGCAAACCCACTGAGGAGCATTCCCAATGGAATGAGGGTAGGGAAGAGGGAAAGAATGGTACCAGTACATTATATATCCATACAAATATATTGTAGAAAAGGAATTTCTACTCTTTTTAGCCTTCGTGGTTTGTCATCATCATGAAGCCTGTGCCTTGCTAAGATACAACAGGAATAAGTGAAAAGGCCACTACTAATATTTAAAGGAGTATGAGGGGTCTCACAAGAAATAAAGCTACATCAGGGACCCTTTTAGGGGTTTGTGGTGTGTCTATCACAGGGTAGCACATAAGTGTTCTCAATCTAAATGAAAAAAATGCTAATATTCCCATCTGTACTATTGTGCACCAACATCCAAAGAAAGCTTCTCAATTGGTCTCTTAATCTCTGTGCATGTCATATCAGCCTGGAGGCTCTAATGAGTGGATAAACAGAAGATTCTATTTGGTACTCAATGACATCACCTTTATGGTTGTAGAAGTTACTTTCTCATTGCTGGAATAAAACACCCAAATAGAGGCAGTCAAGTGGAGGAGAACATCGATTTTGGCTTACAGTTCAAAGGTCAAGCTTCACCCTTTTGGGGAAACCATGGAAATCAGGTAGTCAGGGTGTCATGTATTGTCACAAGAGCATGGTGAGAGCAGTAAGAGTCAGTAATCACTAGGTAGGGAGGCTTGAAAATTAAAATGCAATACAGGCTCCACTGGCCCATTTCCTGAAGCAAGCTTCCACCTTCCAAAATTTCCACTACCTGTGAATCAAGTAGGAAACTTAATCATAAACACACGAGGAACATTAAATTCAGCCCACCACCAGTGGTCCTGAATATATGTTTTATTTTGAGAGCCCGTGTTACATTGTCATACCAGGATACAACATCTACAGATCAGTGTTATTTGCTACATGCCATCAGGTAGTCGTGCCTCTGCTGACCTGACACCTCCCAGTTTGTCATGACTGTCATGGTAGTTTCTGCACAGAGCAGTTTCTTATGAAGTTCTTAGCACCTTTTTGAAACAATTGAACAAACGCACACAAATAGCAATAAAGAAAAGTATTTTGCTTGAAATTGAAACTATTTCCATACATCCATAGTACAAATATAGATTACTGAAGACTCCTGGTTTACTCCTTTTGGTTTGTATTTTTGGTATCCAGAGAAAAAATGAGTCAGTGGTTAATATATGTATGAATTTCTGTGGAAGGGTGAATAATACATCCCATGATCAGAATATTTATGTCCATTTTGAATGGAGGCTCATGCCTATAGTTCCAGAACATGGGCGGTTGAAAGAAAAAGGATCACTGTAAAAAAATAAAAAATAAAAAATAAAAAGAAAAGGATCACTGTGAGTGGAAGGTCAGTTAGGGCTAGAGTGAACTCCTACCACATGTCTGAGACAAAGTAAAAGACCTGCTATCAGGAGTCATATTCACTTCCATCCAAGAATTCAGAGTAGTGAGTTTCTGACATCAGCAGTTTGCAGGAATAGCTTAGAAGTCTGTACTTTGCATACATCAATCTATATACACAAGTACATCCCTTGTCCACTGGATATCCAAACCTATATGCTTTGGTCATAATCTTCCATATGTCTTTCATGGATATCTCATAATACAAATCGATTCATTGCCCTTTAATCTGTTCCCTTTGCCTTTTACAGTTGTAGTACATTTCAAAGTTTGAAACTTAGACTCTTCTCCACATAAAGGCAATCTGTTAATTGTGAAACTTAAAAATGAAAGCACAAATTAGATATTTCAAACAGATCATGGCATAAAATGTGTATTCTCACACCCAAAATGAAGAAAAGAGGCTGTGGGTTTGAAAGTAAATATGTGTTCATGTAGCCTAACAGATTTTTTTTAATAAGATTGAAATTGCTACTTAAGTCTCCAGCCAGCAGAGTCCTGATGGTAAAGGGATGTGTCACTGGGGGAAGATCTTTTAAATCTGCCCTACTAGGTATATGAAAAGCTATTTGCATGTTGGGATGCTCACATTTGCTGGCTTCTTGGTTGTTTTTCTCTGCCATGGCTCTATGGAATTTCATCAGGTAGTGTCAGGGGCCAGTTGTATTACACTGAAATGTGTCAAACATTATTGCTGGCTGGATTGTGGAATGTTCCCCAAAGCCACAAGTGTTCACGATTAAGTCTCATACTTGATCCACAGATGGTGGTGCTTTTGGGAATTGGAGCATCACTGGAAGAAGTGGGCCACTGGGGCCCTGTATTGGGCCTATTAGTCCAGATGCATAGAGTAAGGAGCTCTGACTTGCTGCTCCATCCAATCTCCCATGACAAAATGTAACAGCCTGGCTGCCTGTTTTGCCATACTTTCCTTGCCATAGTAAATCTTGCCCTCTAAAAGGTAAGTCAAAAGCAACCATGTGTGCTGAAGGAGTGTCCTGTTCTTCAAAGTCTGCTTTATCCACCCCCACCCCCAGACTAACAAATTGGCAACCTACATGTTATTCTGGAGTATAACAAATGCAGGAAGGAGAGGGTCATTGAGTTTGCAATTTGGTCCTGTGTTTTGGAAAGGGCCATGGGCAGTGTGAATCAGGTTTATTGGATGCCTCCATATAGACCCAATAGAGCCATGAGGAAGAACTGTGGATTGCTGTGGAGACCCTGTGGAGAGGCTGGGACCACAAGATGCCTGCTGAGGAAAGGTGCAGGGCCTGGATGAAGTTTTTTTCTGGATTATGAGTAGCCTAGCTGGAGGGGTGGAACTGGAACTCCAGAGACTTGTTACTGGTTACAATTATCGGACTTGGAGACTTGTCACTGGCTAGTGCTGTTGGAATTGGAGCTAGAGTTTAATGTTTCCCTGTTTAAATCATGCATTGCTAGAGTATTTCCTTGGTATGTCCAATGCCAACTTTTGTGGTATCAATGTTTATTCTGTTTCATTATGGGTTTTGGGGGGGATTTTTTCTATTATGGCTAAGTGAAAGGATCTTCAACTATGGGGATGTATGAATATCATTGGAATTGATAAAAATTATGGGGGCTTTTAAAGTGGGACTGAATGCATTTTGCATCATGTATGGATATCAGTTTATGGAGGTCAGGGGCAGAATGTGGTGGTTTGATATAGTTGTCCCCCATAAATTTAGATATTCTGAATTCTAGTCTCTCCGGCTGAGAGCAAATGGAAATTAAAACCTCCTGGAGGCAGTGTATTGTTGGGGGTGGGCTTCTGGGTGTGTTAGCCAGTTTCCCCTTGCCTGTGTTTGGCACACTCTCCTGTTGCTACTGTACTCCTGATGATGGCCAGGAGATGGTGTCCATCCTCTTCTCATGTCATAATTTGCCCTACCATCATGAAGTGTTGCCTTGATTCTGTAAGCCAAAAGAAACCGGTTTTTCCCAACAGCTGCTCTTGGTCAGGTGATTTCTGTCAGCAATGCAAATCTGACTTCAACAACATGTCTTTGGACTCAGCAGCTGTCATTCCTCTTCTTTTCCTCAGCATTATGTAAACTTTACCATTGCACCCCTACTATACACTGGTGGTAAACTTCATATTAATGATGTTTCTTTCTTTCTCTCTATCTCTCTCCTTCTAGAATAAAATATGGAAGTGATGGAACAAGCTCAAGAGATGGCTCAGTATGCCAGAGTGCTTGCTGTGCAAGTATGAGAACTTGGTTCTAATAGAAGGCATCCAGGTTCAAATCTGGTTGTATCAGTTAACTTCTCTTTGTTGGAAAAAAATAACTTAATTGAAGCAGCTTGAGTTATGAAAGGGTTTATTTTCAACTAAGAGGCTCAAGAGTAAGTTTTTTATTTCACAAAGGCATAGCAATAGCAATAGTGACAGTCACTGTCATATCGTCACATCAGCAGGGAGGAAGTAAAGAGAAGCACAGGGTGCAGGCAAGTAATGCCTCATGGCTGGACCCCTGTTACAAACTTCCTCCCATGAGGCACCATCTTCTAACAGTTTCACACGCTTCTCCAACAGCACCACCTACTGAAATTTAAGCATTATATCACATCAGTCTATGGGGTCATTTTAAATTCAAACTGCTAGACTGGGCATGGTCACACAAGTGTATAATCCCAGTGCTGGAATGAGTCATAACATCCTGATATTGAATTGCAGATCCCTGCTTAGCCAGTATAATGAAATAACAATGAGCTCCAGGATCAGTGAAGGATTTAGCCTCAGGGATTTAAGATGAAATAGCAGTATAGGATTTGTGTTTAGCTATGACCCCTGCAAGTACACGGTGAGAGCATATATCTACACACACATGAGCATGTAGCAGATATACGGACAACCCACCTATAACAACCCCCACCACACACAAACAGAAACACACCCACATACATGCACAGGGAAGCAGGAGACGAAAAGTGAAGGCTACTCACTTTGTAATCTGGGCCTACAAATGCCATAGGAACAATCACAGATTTCCAGTTCAACAAACAGTGCCATGGCCCCATTCTTTTTTCAGTGATCATTTGCCATAACATACTTTAGTGGAGCTGCTCCTCTAAGCCAAGCCTGAGTCTTGTTTCAGGCCACCCACCAGAGCAAATGAAAGGACATCATACTTCATGATCACCTCCATGACTGGTTTTTAAATGCTTAGTCTCTTTGCAAGAAATAAAGTCACATTCTGCATCATCATATCAGAGCACTGCTCAAATATTTTATGCTGACCCTTTATTTTTGCATTAATGATTATTCACTATATGGGCTTTATTGTGAAATTTTCTAGGTATATAAAGAATTTTTTGATCACACATTCCTCTTTGTATCACTTTTTAACTCACTTTCAACTTCAGGCTTATCTATATGATATGGATATCATATAGGCAGAAAGATGATAAGATTATACATGATTCATAAATTGGTAGATAGATAATTATTCATGTTTCTCATTATGGGCTCTGGTTAACTATATAGCCCAGTATTGCCTTGAAAATGCCATCCACCTCATACATGCTGTGGTTACAATCATTAGCCACAATGTCTACCTTTTCTATGCTATCATAAGCTTGAAACCCAGGTTCACACATGCTAGGAATTTTTTTCTTATAAACTCACATACTGTGTTTTATTATTTGTTTGCTTGCCTAGTTTGTTTCCAATTTTGACAGTTGTCCTGAAAATTGGAATGTTACAATTGCTTATACCTGTCTATGAAACAGATATGTTTAATATGCTTGTCAGGGCACCATGATAGTCTTTTTATCAACCCAAATATATATTTGAGTTTATCATATATATTTGTTTTTATTTTTTACAGTTTGGCCTCCCTAAGTCACAGGAAAATATTAGATCACTAATTTTTCACTTTATATTCTAATATATTGATGTATATCTAGAGCCTCCTAGAGCAAAGTACTTGAATTGGCTCTGGTTGAATAGACATTTACTTAGAGGATCATTGTTTATCTATCAGAGCCCAAAGTGTAACTTTAATTGTGACCTAGGAGCCAACCATCTGCAGAATCCAGTCTCTTTTCTAAGAGAAAAGCTACTTGCTACAGGGAGGCATGCTAAATCAAATTCTACCAAAGGCCAGTCCATGTATATATTTTTGAAATTTTTGAAAAGAGAGTGTTCTTGGGGTAAAATAAACCTAGAAATAATTAATATTTATTGTTTCTCCACCTTTCTTTCCCAAAGAACTTATGGCAATCATTATAGTTTTCAAGGATTTTCCCATTCTAATATCATGTGTTACTCTTTTGTGGTCAACAAAAGCCAACTCCAAAATTCAAATGTGCATTTCACAGCAAACATTGAGTAAATATGCAGTTTAGTAAACAACAGCAGATTCATATCTTCTGGCCTGTATTATTCTTAATTCTTACCATGAAAAACAGTTATTTTATAGATATCAGGAAAAATATCAGTAAATTTCCACAGCACAGCCTAAGAAGAACAGGAATGAGTAGATCTTTCCAGTCACAAGAAGGAACATGTCTGAGATACATTTTGTAGGTAGAACTTCTGTACATGGTTTATTATATTCCCTTGGTCTTATCCCTTTTGCCTATAGTTGCTGTACATGCGTCGTGGGATTTCTTTTCTTCTTGAAAAGCATATTCACATTGTGATGAAGAGAGTCACTGCATAGGTTCAAGGCTTTTGAGTTATTAAGGGAAGACTTTTCACCTGGCAACATGCTGTATGAGAATTAGAAGCCATAGGAGGTTATATTGCTGTGGATCAAAACTTATTGGAAATCTGCTAGGACATCATTCAAACCACCACCTTCTGCCCTTGCTCCAAAAGAGGGATGATCAACTCTCAATATAAATCTCACTTAGTCCCTTGCCTGTACATCCCAGGCATAGAATTGGGGTGACCCCACAGGGAGATATTAGCCAGAATGACATAGATGCAGGAGGTCTTCAATAAAATGTAGGCCTTTAGCAAAATATTTGTTTACCTGCCAGAGCAAAAGTTCAGACCATATTGCTGAAGACAGCATAGTCTTTAGTCACAGCACATTAGAATATCATGCTGGGTAAAAAAGTGAAACTCCCTCCCTCCTGGGAAGCCCTCCAAGTGCTTAAAACCCCTATGGGAGCTGCTGGAGAGCAATGGCCAACAATAACATGAAGAAGTAGGGGACCCTGTAGACTATTAAATCAACCAGCTGTTAACCTGAAAGGAACCCAACATGGCTCAGGTAAATTTGTGGAATAGGGGTGGAAAGAATATTAGAGCCACATGTTGGATCATTCTGCACAGAAAAATTGCCTCTTACCCATAACTGATGGCTAACCCCACAATGTATGACCCATCTTCCCCAAAGAGGATGGTCCCAGCAGAACAGAAGGAGGCTAACAATGGTACCAATATAACTGTATACACTGTGTATGTAACACAATGGGATTAAACTGCAAATCAGCAACAAGATAAGCTACAGAGCATACAGAAAATAATGGACACTAAAGAGTACACTATTTAATGATCAATGGGACATTGAAGAAATCAAAAAGGAAATCAATAAATTTATATAATCAAATGATGATGGTGATAAGACAATATACCAAAACCTTTGGGACACAATGAAGTAAATTCTAAGAGGGAAATTTATAACTCTCAGTACCTATATTAAGAAATTAGAGAGTTCACAAATAAACTATTTAATGCTTCCCCTTAAAACCTTGGAAAAAGAAGAACAAGGCAAACCAAAAATCAGTAGATGAGAAGAAATAATAAACATTAAGGCAGAAATTAATGAAACAGAAACAAAAAAAAAAATCAATCCAAAGAATCAATGAAACAAAGAGTTGGTTCTTTGAAAGGATAAACAAGATTGATAAACCCTTAGCAAATGTGACAAGAATAAAGAGAGAAGAGACAAAAATTAATAAAATTAGAGGTGAACAATGCACCATTACAACAGATACCAAAGAAAATGAGAAAATAATAAGGACATACTTTAAGAATATGTATCATTCTAAGTTTAAAAATCTGAAAAAACTGTATGATTTCCTTTATTCATATGACCTACCAAAATTAAATCAAGATGAGATAAACCATTTAAATAGACCTATAACAAGTACAGAGATCCAAGCAGTTTATAAAAAGTCTCCCAACTAAAAAAAGTCTAGGCCCCAATGGATTTGCTGGTGAATTTTACCAGAACTTCATGGAAGAACTAACACTACTGCTTCTCAAATTTTTCCATAAGTTAGAAAAGTAGGAATTCTCCCAAACTGCTTCTATGAAGCCAGTGTCACCATCATACTAAAACCAGACAAAGACAGAACAAAAAAGAAGAAAATCAAAGACCAATCTCTCTCATGAACATAGATGCAAAAATTCAGAACAAAATATTGGCAAACAGAATACAAGAAATATCAAAAAAGATTATTCACCACTACCAAGTTGTCTTTATCCCAGGGATGCAGGGATGGTTCAACATATGCAAATCTATAAATGTAATACATCATATAAATGGTCAGAAGGACAAAAATCACATTATCATCTCAATAGATGCAGAAAATGCATTTGACAAAATCCAACATCCTTTCATGGTAAAAGTATTTCAGAAGCTGGTAATAGAAGAAACATACCTCAACATAATAAAAGCTATTTATGACAAACATACAGCCAACATAATACTAACTGGGGAAAAACATGAAGCTTTTACACTAAATTCAGGGGAAAAAAGGTATCCACTGTCCCCACTTTTATTTAGTGCAGTACTGGAAGTCATAGATATAGCAATAAGGCAAGAGACTCTCATAAAATGAATACAAATTGCAAGAGATCAAATCATCATAATTTGCAGATGATATGACTCTATACACAAAAGACTCTAAAAACTCTACCAGCAAACTGTTAGAGTCGATATACACTTTTAGCAACATAGCAGGATACAAAATAAATGCACAGAAATCAGTAGCTTTCCTATATATCAACAAGAAACATGCTGAAGATGAAATCAGGAAATCTCTCCCATTCTCAATTGCCTCAAAAAAATAAATAAAGAACCTTGGTATAAACTTAACCAAGGAAGCGAAGGATCTCTACAATGAGTACTTTAAAACTCACAAGAGAGAAATTGCATAAGACACGAGGAAATGGAAAGACATCTGTTTCAGTCAAGTTCGCATCTCTGGTAGAAATCACCCAACCAAGAGCAGCTTGTGGGGAAAAGGAGGTTTATTTTGGCTAACAGGCTCTAGGGGGAAGCTCTATGATGGCAGATAAATGATGGCATGAGTAGCGGGAGGGCATCACTCCCTTGGCCAACGTAATGTTTACTATACAATACCCACAAGCCTGACCCCAACAATATACTGCCTTCAAGAGGCATTAATTCCCAAATTTCCATCAGCTGGGAACCTAGCATTCTGAACATCTAAGTTTATGGGGGACAATTGAATCAAACCACCACAACATCCCATGTTCTTGGACAGGAATAATCAATATTGTGTAAATGTCAATCTTACCAAACACAATCTACATATCTAATGCAATCCCCCCAAAAAATACAATGGAATTCTTCACAGAAATAGGAAAAAAATTCCTAAAACACATTTGGAAACACACAAAAAAAACCTCGAACAGCCAAAACAATTTTGAGCAACAAAGTAAGGCTGGTGTTATCACCATACCTGATTTTAAGATATATAACAAAGTCATAGCAACAAAAACAGAATGGTATTGGCACAAAGACAGACATGTAGGTCAATGGAACAGAATAGAGGACCAAGATGTTAATCCAGGCAGCTACAGCCATTTGATTTTTGACAAAAGTGCCAAAAATATTCATTGGAGAAAAGACAGCCTCTTCAACAAGTGGTGCTGGGAAAACTGGATATCTATATGCAGAGAGATGAAAATAGATCATTTTTTTCTCCATGCACAAAAATCAAATCTAAATGAATCAGAGACCTTAATATCAGACCTGAAACTCTGAAATTGCTAGAGGAAAAGTTAGGGGAAACTCTTCAACATATTGGCATAGGGAATGACTTGTTGAATATAAGCCCAATTGCTCAGAAAATAAAATTGACTAATCAACCACTGGGATCCCATGAAATTACAAAGCTTTTGTACAGTAAAGGACACTGAATAGAGCAAAGAGACAACCTTCAGAATGGGGGAAAATCATTGCCAGCTATACATCTGACAGAGGATTAATATCCAGAATATACAAAAAACTGAAAAAACAGAACAATAAGAAATCAAACAACCCAATCAAAACATGTGTTATGGAACTAAATATACTTCTCGTCGGAAAAAATACAGATGTCACATAAACATCTAAAAAAGTGTTCTGCATCATTAGCCATCAGGGAAATACAAATTAAAACTAGTTTGAGATTCAATCTCCTGTCAGAATTTCTACCATCAAGAAAACAAATGACAATAAATGTTGGTAATGATGCGGTAAAAGGGGAACTCTTCACTGTTGCGGGGGATGTAATTCGGTACAGCCATTGTGGAAAGCAGTGTGGAGGTTCTTGAGACAGCTAAAAGTAGATTTACTATATGATCCAGCGATAGCACTTCTAGGCATATATCCTAATGACTGTTCTCACTACCTTAGAAATACTTGCCCAACCATGTTTGTTGCTGCTGTATTCATACTAGCTATGAAATGGAACCAGCCTAGACGTCCACTGACAGATGAAGGGATGGATAATAAAAATGTGGTACATTTATACAAATGGTAAAGAAAAATGAAATTATAAAATTTCCAGGGAAGTGGATGGATCTGTAAAGGTTTATACTACATGAGGTATCCCAGGTCCGGAAAGACAAACATCACATGGTCTCTCTCATATGTGGATCCTCACTACAAATGTTTAGAATTGTGTGTGAGCTGGAACCAAATATCAGTAGCAGAAGCCCATAAGCTTGGAAAAGGTATAAGGGAGGGAGGGGAGGGAAGGTCTTAAGGGGAATTTATTTTATATATGTAAGTAGAAGAACAGATTACAGGGAGGGGAAAGGCCTAAGCAATGTAAGGGGAAGAGATTGTATTAAAGAACGTGGGGAAGAGGGTTAATAAAAATTCAAGATATACTTAATAAGACATATGAAAATCTACTTTCCTGAATAATGACAAATCCAGAAGCCATAGATTGTTACTCAAAAATTTTCAGTGCCAAGGATGGGATACCTTTCAGTGAGTTGTTGGAAAGGGAGTTCCCTGTTTCCTCCAAAATATTATAGGCTATTTCCAAGGCCCTTGGTTTCCCATGAGAAAGAGATGGTAAGACCCTATTGCTGAAGACTTCACATGCCTGAAAGGCAAAGTCTCTATGAAATAAAGCTGGTGATGAGCAGAAAACGTTCTATCTGTAGCCCAGCCAACTGAAAGCAGGAAAAGACTGCACTGTAAAAAGCCTTATGGGGGACAGAAGTCAAAAGTGGTGAAAACAAAGCTGGGCATGGTGGCACATGCCTTTAATGCCAGCACTCAGTAGGTCGAGGTAGGAGGATCACCATGAGATCGAGGCCACCCTGAGACTGCATAGTGAATTCCAGGTCAGCCTGGGCCAGAGTGAGACCCTACCTCAAAACAAACAAACAAACAAAAAAAAGTGGTGAAAACAGTGGACACTGGAAGCCTCATGTTTGGCCAGACACTCCAAATGCCTGAATGAGTGCAATAGTGGAATGTCTGGTTTAGGGGAAACCAACTGCTCTCTAATTTGATGGAAGGCCTACTCTATGGGAGGGAATACATGCCTGGTCTCAAAAACATAATCAAAAGCCTATGGCGATTACTATGTGGGACTTCTGGCCAAGATGGCGACCGCACATTCCTGGGAAAGAAAGGCAAGACATTAAGGGTTCACTGTGTCTTTTTTTTTTTCACCCCACCCAAGCAGCCACCATACTGACAGTCCCAGCTTCAGGATACTCCCGCACTTACTGAAGGAAAAGGGTCCCAGGCCAACATAATTCCACTTGCCTCTCTTCACAGGGCCAATCGCCCTGCTACCCCTGCCCACAAGTGACCCTGGCCAGGCTACGCCTGCTGGCCCATTGGAGTTCAGGCTCCTTTGATCAATTTGCCCGCCAAACGGCACTGCTGCCACTCAGATCCCCACTTCTCGAACTTTAACCTGCTCCACCCACTTGCTCACTTACTGCCCAGGCTGCAACAAATTCACACGCAAGCCCATTCCAACTCCCCACATGAGCTCAGATTGTATCTCTACCTTATGCTAGCTCAGGTGCCATCCCCTCTGCATCTGCTGCGTGGGCGACCGCCACTGTCCTGTTGCAAGGGATCGCAGACTGCTTCCAGGTCCCAGTGTTCTGCCACGCCAGAGTTTGGGCTGCTTCAATGCTTGGTGCCTCAGTGACCCTCCTAGTGTGAGCACAGGAAGCTTTGGCACATTACCGCATGAGAGCTCAAGCAACTTTGGCGCCCCAGGCAGGGAGGAGCTAAGGTGGCTTTGGCAAGAGAAAGCCAAAGCCCAGGCAGCTTGGCAACTGCCTCAGGCTGCTTCAGATTCCCACTGTGCTTCAGCCCAGGCTGACCCACCCACTACATGCCCATACACTGTGATAGGCAGACCACAGAGCAAAAGAGATAACATGAAAATCAAATGCAAGAAAATCCAGTTAGATCACCCAGTCCTACAATGAACATCTCTAATCGAAACATAGAAGTGTCATTAGGATCACAACACCAAAATGAAGCTATGAGCAATGCAACCCTGACCAAGCTGCTGGTAGAACTTGCAGAAAAGCAACAAAGGACCGATAATCATGTAGATGCCGTCATCACTAGACTAGACCTAATAGATAAGAAAATGGAAGGAGTTCAAAGACAGTTAAGAGATATGAGGGAGAGTGAAAAAAAGAGGACCTCAAAAATCCGCTGGCAATGCTTAATGAAGACATAAAGAAATGCAAGGATGAACTCTAAGAAGCATCAAGAAAATCAGAAAATGATGTGAAAAGGGAGCTTGACAGAGGGATGGAAATTATACATAGAAAAGTAGCAGAAAATGCAAATAGAATTGAACAAGTCCAAAACTCCCTAGAAGCTCTCAAGAATACAGTCAGCCAAGTGGAGGATAGAAACTCTGATCTGGAAGACAAGATGGAAGAAACAGTTCAAGAGTTCAAAAATGTCAGTAAGTTCAAAAGTTTCTGTGAACAGAACATGAGGGAATTGTGGGATACACTTAAACGTCCTAATATCAGGATCACTGGAATACCAGAAGGAGAAGAAAATCAGACCAAAGGCATGGACAACTTATTTAACAAAATCATTGAAGAAAACCTCCCCAGTCACTTAAAAGATAGGCCCATCAAGATACAAGAAGCCAACAGAACTCCAAACAGACTGGACCAAAGGAGAAACTCTCCAAGACATATTGTCATTAAGACTTGATACATTGACACCAAAGAGAAAATCCAAAAAGCAGCTAGAGAAAAACGGCACACCTCCTTTAAAGGTAACCCCATCAGAATTACTTCAGACTTCTCAATGGAAACCCTGAAAGCTTGCAGGGCCTGGAATGAAACACTGCAATGTCTAAGAACCTACGGCTTCCAACCCAAACTACTCTACCCAGCAAAAGTATCCCTCATAATAGATGGTGAAAGAAAAACTTTCCATGACAAAACTCAGCTTTACAATTTTATGAACACAAAACCAAACCTACAGAGAGTATTTTGGGAAATTCTCCACAGAGAAGAAACAAATACTGAAACCCAAATGCCTACAAGAAGCAGATCACAATAACCACACACAGAATAGGCACAAAAAACTTCAAAGTCCATGAAAACACCAACCCACATATACCATTACAATATGTCAGGGATCAAATCAAATCTCACAGTCATTACCCTAAATATTAATGGCCTTAATTCACGCATCAAGAGACACAAGCTAACAGGATGGATCAAAAAATTGGACCCCTCAATCTGTTTTCATCAAGAAAACCACCTCACCACTAAAGACAGACACCCCCTCAGGGTGAAAGGGTGGAAAACAATATTCCAAGTAAATGGGAATAAGGAACAAGCAGGCATAGCTATATTAATATCAGATAAAATAGACTTCAAACCAAAAATAGTCAAAAAAGACAAAGAAGGGGCTGGAGAGATGGCTTAGCAGATAAGTGCTAGCCTGTGAAGGCTAAGGACCCCAGTTCGAGGCTTGATTCCCAGGAGCCAAGTTAGCCAGATGCACAAAGGAGCACACGTGTATGGAGTTCATTTACTGTGGCTGGAGGCCCTGGTGCACCCATTCTCTCTCTCTATCTCTGCCTCTTTCTCTGTCTGTCTGTTGCTCTCAAATAAATAAAATAACAAAAAAAATTTAAAAAAAGACAAAGAAGGCCACTTCCTACTTATCAAGGGAATGATCCATCCAGAGGATATTACAATCATAAATCTGTATGCACCAAACACAGGGGCACCACAGTTCATAAAACAAAACCTACTTGACAATAAAACAGAAATAAATCCCAACACCATCATATCTGGGGACTTCAATACACCATTATTAGTAATAGACAGATCGTCCAAGCAGAAACTCAACAGGGAAGTAAGAGAGCTCAACAAAACCATAGATCACTTAGATGTAACAGACATCTACAGAACTTTCCATCCCAAATCCACAGACTACACATTCTTCTCAGCAGCCCATGGAACATTCTCTAAAATAGACCATATACTGGGTCACAAAGCCTGCCTCCACATATTTAGGAAGATTGACATAATTCCCTGCATGATTTCAGATCACAATGCTATACCTCTTTAGGCATCACCATACCTGATCTAAAGCTATATTACAAAGCCATACTAATATAAACAGCATGGTACTGGCATTAAAACTGGAGTATAGACCAATGGAATAGACTTGAGGACCAGGACTTTGGGTCAAGCAACTATAGCTACTTGATATTCGATAAAGGCCCTAACAATATAGGCTGGAAAAAAGACAGCATCTTCAACAAATGGTGCTGGACAAACTGGATAACCATATGGAGGAAATTGAAACTTGATCCACACATTTCACTATGCACTACACTCAAGTACAAATGGATCAAAGACCTCAATATAAGACCAGAACCTCGACTGTTCCTGTAAGAAAATATAAGAAGTACTTTACATGATATAGGAATGGAAAAAGACTTCCTGTACAAAATCCCACTAGCTCACGATCTTAAACAGTCACTCAACTAATGGGATCACATGAAGATGAAGAGTTTCTTTACAGACAAGCATACAATAAGCAAAGCCAATAGATTACCCACAGAATGGGAGAAAATATTTGCTGGTTATCCAACTGACAGAGGCCTAATCTCTAGAATCTACAAAGAACTCAAAAATCGAAACAGTAAAATGTCAAACACCCCACTCACAAAATGGGGCAAAGAGTTCAACAGACAGTTCACAGAGGAAGAAATACAAATGGTAAACACACACTTAAGAAAATTTTCATCATCCCTAATCATCAGCAAATGCAACTTAAAACAACAATGAGATTCCACCTTACCCCAGTAAGGATAGTAAACATCAAAAAATCAAATGAAAATCAATGCTGGTGAGGATGTGAGAAGTAGGAACACTCATCCACTGTTGGTGGGAATGTAACATGGTACAACTACTTTGGAAAGCAATATGGAGACTCCTGACAAAGCTGACTACAGAGATAACAACAGACCCAGTTATTCCCTTACTTGGCACCTACCCTAAAACCTTCAAACCACAGGCCAGAGAGATTTGCTCAACCATGTTTGTAGTGGCTAAATTTGTAATAGCTAATAGCTGGAATCAACCAAGATGTCTATCACCAGAAGAATGGATAACTAAGATGTGGTATATCTACACAATGGAATTCTATACAGCAGTAAGAAAAAAAAAATGACACAATGAAATTTAGGGAAAGTGGTTGAACCTGGAACAGATCATTCTCTGTGAACTTACCCAATCACAGAAAAAAAAAAATAGCCATATAGTCTCACTCATCTACATCACCTAACCTGAATCTACCCAAGATGCCTCACATACCCAGCAAGCATCTCAAGGTGTAGACAATAGGGAGGGCAACAGAGGGGGTGGGAAACATAAATCTAGATCCAAAGAGCAATGGTACAATAAAATTATACATCATAAAAGGCAGACCAAATGGCTGAACCTTCACCAGGCCCTTAGATGGATCACGTGAGCCACAAGACACTGGAGACAGTATGAGAAAGACTGACATTAATCTTCTACAGCTTCTATCTCTCTCTCTCACTCTCTCTCTCTCTCTCCTCTCTAGCTCTTTTATATTAGTTATCTTTTTCTCCCTTCTCTTAGTGGGCACTGACCTGTAACTCCCAGTACCAGCATATGGCTTTCATCCACAATGAGCTTTTGATCAGAGAGACCTACAGGGTTTCATAAAAGAAAGACACATTTCTGTCAGAGTACTTGATGACCCACCAAAGGTTAGTGGTAAGACCCTACTGATAAAGATACCTTATGCGGTTGACACATAAAATGGAACGGCATGGCTGGAAGCTGGAAAAGAGTCATTCCCAAGACAGTCAGTGCATCTAGAGCCAGAAGGTGCTACATGGGCAACTGGGGGAAAATGACCAATATCTGTCCAAGCAACTCATGTTCTAACAGACTTATCAACAAATAACCTGTCGGGATCTCCCACAAGTGCAATAGTTGTGCACACCCATGGTGGGAAACCAACTGCTCTTGATTCGGCTAACTGATCCACTCAGTGGAACGGGACCCATAGCTGGAGCTGGGAAAAAAAGTCAGAACCATATCCAAACATGAGCCTGCTCCCCTTTATAAAGCTACCACCAATTGTGGGCTACAAGAGAGCCTACACCTATTAAATTCTCTATAAAAAATTAAGGGTTATCACATTTGTCTGGTGCTACTTTAGTCTCCATTGGAGAATCTGCTTCCCTTTTTCAGATAGATGTAGATCCTAAGCAGAGAGCCACCCCATCATACCTCAAAAGGGCTCAGGTTGAAACTAAGAACAATTGGTGAAACAAGCAAGGGTGCTGTTCTCTTGGTGAACCAGGTACCAGCACAAGGGTGAAGGAGATCAACAGAGAGAAAAATCAACTCCTACCAAATCAGAGATCCAGAGCCCCAGAGGCCCCCAACACCTCATCACTGAAGCAGACCAAAAATGAATCCAACATGGCTTTACACAAAAGCCTGTGGAAAGAATGTCAGAGCCACATGTTGGGTCATGATATGCGGACATTTATCCTACCCATAACTGTGGGATAACTCCAGAATGCATGACCCATATACCTCAACAAGGAGGGGTCAAAGGGAGGGGGTAGGTAATGGATGAGCCTAATAATGGTACCAAATAGACTGTATTCGATGAGTACAAAACTAATTAATTTAAAAAAATAAAAAAAAACTCATTATGTTATATACATTCTCAGTTATAGGTCACTTGAAAAGCTATATGGTATTATAATTAAATCAATCAGTAGTGTGTATTTTAGATGACAATACAGGAATAAATTTCCATGCTTTTTAAAATATTTTGTTCAGCTGAGTTTTAATAAAAACCACTGGATTTGGAAATGTTCATTGAAAACAGCTTTGATATCAATTCATTATTAAAAGAAAATTTCTTCATGCATACATTTTCTGCTTTAAAATTGCCTTTGAAATAAAAAAAACAGTCTTTATTTAGTCTAAGTAAAAGACACTATTGGTTAACATACAATACAATATAGTTTATCTTATAAATGTATAGGAGGTTTGAATTTGCTACTACTATAATTCAAAGAAATATCATATTTCCTTACACTTTTTCAATAATATAAGACCTGGGCAGGAGAAATGGCTTAGTGGTTAAGCACTTGCCTGTGAATCCTAAGGACCCCGGTTCGAGGCTCAGTTCCCCAGGACCCAGGTTAGCCAGATGCACAAGGGTGCCCACGTGTGTGGACTTCGTTTGCAGTGATTAGAGGCACTGGTGCGCCCATTTTCTCTCTCTCTCTCTCTCTCTGCCTCTTTCTTTCTCTGTCTGTCACTCTCAAATAAATAAAATTTAAAAAATAAATAAAAATAAAAAATAAAAAGTAATATAAGACCTAAAAAACCTCCTAATGAGCCTTAGGGGTATAAATCCTGCTCTTGTCTGGATAAATGCATATATTACTCTCACCAAATTGCCCTGAAAGCACAAAACTTAATGTTCATATTCATATATTACTTCTACTCTCACTTGTGGTTAGAGAAGCTTCTCTTTTCAGATGGCAATGACCACTGGGATTACCCAAAAGGCAACAAATTGCTGAGAAGAAGGGACAGAGGAGTGTCCTGCACTGAAACATCTCACACCCTCCAAGGCTCTGTGCCCATTGCAAATGAGGTGGTGTAAAGAATATAAGAGCCTTGAGCTGGGCATGGTGGTGCACGCCTTTAATCCCAGAACTTGGGAGGCAGAGGTAAGAGAATCGTCATGAGTTAGAGGCCACCCTGAGAATACATAGTGAGTTCCAGGTCAGCCTGGACTAGAGTGAGACCCTACCTCGAAAAACCAAAAAAAAAAAAAAAAAAAAAAGAATGTAAGAGCCAAAGAAAGGGTACCACTCCTTGCATACAATTGACCAGACAGAACTTGGCCTAGATATCCAAGACCTCACAGTGCCTAGTGATACCTTGACAAGACCCTCATAATAAGAGAAAAAGATGATGACATTAAATTAAAAGAGAGACTAATGGAGAGATGGAGGGGATATGACAGAGAGCAGTGTTATGAAGGCAAAGTGGGGGAGGGGAGGGAAATACCATGGTTTGTTGCCTGTAAGTATAGTAGTTGTCAATGTTTATATATATATATATATATATATATATATATATATATATATATATATGCATATATATATATATATATATATGCATGATAACAACATGGAAGAATTGAACTCAAAGTTAAAATACTTACAAATGTAATAGTTTTCCATGAAAGATGAATTTAATATAATGTCCAAGTCTCATCTGAAATAAAGGACTGTCTCTTACCTACTAGCCCTATAAAATTAAAACACAAGTTGCATACATTGTGACACATAATGGCACAGAGCAAATATTCCTGTTGCAAAAAAGCATACTAAGGATTGACTGAACCAATGAAAAATCAGTAACCAGAAAGTAAACATCAAACATCTTCAGTTCAAGTGCAACACTCACAGGCAGTGTCAAAATTCTCTGTATTTCCTGTTCCATCCTGTCAGGTGGGCTGGTGTCAGCCTGGGGACATTCCATCCAGCTCCAGTAGCTCTCCATGGCATCTGATCCATACTGCTGGTATATTCATCACATCTTCAGATCAACCCTGCAACCTTGGTCCACATGCATAGCTCCATACTATGGCCTTACTTGGTCTCCATCCAAGGTATTCAGCCTTGTTTGATATATGGCATCTTAGCCCTTGCTTTTGGAAGTGGTTAATATTCATATACTGGCCTTACTGGGCCTCCACAGAATTGTATCCTTGTTTCACTTTCGACATCTCAACAAAACCAGGAAGAGATTCACCTTTATACATTTGGATTCTTGGTGCTCCACACAGGAATTTCAAGCAGGCTTCACTTTGGTCAGGGGTGATTTCCAAAATCAAAACTGTCTTGCACTTCACATGATCTACTTCCATGCATTTTCATGATTCCAAAACAAGCATCAATAACCAATGTTGTAATTCCAATGCAGAGGATACATTTGGCACCTGTCATCTTTCAAGACAATGTCTTTCAATGGTACACTATCATGGCATCATTTCCATTGTTTTAAAGCAAAACAGTGGGTTCCCTTTTAATTGTGACAATCAAATTACCATTTGCAACTTACATACATAACACAAAACCAGTGTCTGTGCCTGTAACTTTAAATTTGTAAGATTGTTTTCCTCTGAGAAACCATACAATTATTATTTGATTCTAACCTTGTTTTTCTGCCAAGCATAGCAGCCCATTACATAGACATTTAACACTGGTGAACCTTTCTGGGCATGAGTAGCAGAATATAGCCAGTCTTCCCAGCAAAAGCCCAGTTCCAACAGTGTACTCTCTTTCCCCTTGGCAAGTTATTAAGCCAGTTCACAGGTTTCTCTGAACTTAGAATTTTCAAACCGACACCAGCAAAGCCCATCAAGTTCTTCTTACAACACTGCCAGATTTCTCTAGCCCAAAGCACAAGTGAGTTCATATCCCTCTCTCAAACACATTCTAAAAGACCAACACTCATCATATCAATTGCTCCTCTTCAATGTACCACTTACCCTGTCGAAACTGTTTTCTCTTTGATGGGATAAACAGCCAACCATTAGCAGACACAAGCAGCCTTATCAAAAATAACTCTTTATACCTGGTAGGGCTGGATTAAAGTGCCACCTCCAGGTATACACCTGTTCCCCAGTAGAGTGCGAAATACTTAAGCACGAAGCATATGTTGGGCTGGAGTGGTGGTTTAGTGTTTAAAGTTCTTGCCTGTGAAGACTAAGGGCCCAGGTTTGATTCCCCAGGTCCAACATAAGCCAGATGTACAAGGCGGTGCATGCGTCTGGAGTTTGTTTGCAGTGGCTAGAGGTCCTGGTGCACCCATTCTCCCACTGCCTTATTTGTCCCCAATAAATAATAGTAATAATAATAACACTTTAAAAAATTCCTGAGGTTACTGAAGACTTACACAGAAGGCAACAGGGATCCATGAGCAGTAGAATGAAGAAGATGGAGAAGAGGTTGGAGGGATGTGGGTGTCGATGGAGTTATCATGGCTGTGCTATGATCTGTTGTGACACATAAGAGATTCTGGCAGGGAGCCATATGTAAAACATACTGAGGCAGGGCTCTGGAGAGGAATCATCTAAAGTAGTATGAAACAAAACTAAAGAGGGTTGATGTGTGACTGTCAATAATAAGAGAATAGGCATGAACCTATATGTTCTCTGCAGTGAGCCAGTTGTGGTTGGGGTAGGAGATGGGCAAACAGAGCAGTAGCTGCATAGTGTGGCATGGCATACTGTTCATCATGGGAGACTGAGGCAGGGAGCACTGTATTCAACACTGAAGAAGTATACTTGAGGAGGAGTTGTGGTAGTTTGAATAGATGGCCCCCAATATACTCAGTTTTTTATTGTGTGTAGTTTGCATCTGCAGCAATCTGTCTGGAGGCAGTGTCACTGGGTGGATCTTAAGGTGTGGTGGTGGGTTTCAGATTTCAATCTAAAGATATACAAAGTGTGCCTAGCAGGAGTTCCTGAAGTGTGCTGTGCTGTGTGGTTTTTGGCTGGTGCTTCTCTCTCTCTCTCTCTCTGCTTGGGCCTGTGAAGGCAGGCCAGCTTCTTCTGCCATTATGGAACTTCCCCTGGATCTGTAAGCTTCAATAAATCCCTTCCTCCATAACTGTGCCTGGTCTGGAAGTTCATCTCAGCAAACCTGAAGCTGTCTGATAAAGGAGTGGTTCCAAAGTAGGCGCAAGTGTACTGTTTATGATACACAACTGAAGAGTAGACGAGGACTTCCACCAATTATAAGACACAAACTATGGTCCTCTATGTCCACTGGAACCAGGCATTCTGGAAGGAAGAGGAGGAGTGTAAGGAGAGGGAGGGTCCAAGAAAGTGTGTGGCCAATTTTGCAATGGAGGGAGGAAGCCATAGATCACAGGGACTTGTGTATGAGTGCAGTGAGGGAGTCCAGGCTCTCCTCCATACTGACCTCAGAAAACAGGTTTGTTAACAACCTGAACCTGCTGTTAATGTAGCAGGGGTAAGGAAAACTCTTTTTCTATTGAGAGAGCAGGTTCTTCTTGCAGTCCAGGGTTATTCTCTAGGTCCTACTCCTAGGTGAGTGGGCTGGCTTTTCCTGGGCATGGGGTGACATGGAATATGCCTCTTCAGGTTTCCTAGAGGTCAGGCGGAACCAGAGAAGAAGCCAGACAAGACAGGTGTAAGAGTTGGAGGCCATGAGTAAGACAAGCTTTGGTGCCACTGTGATCAGAAGTAGGACATGTGTAAGCAATGCTGTGTGCACAGTGAGTCTGCCTGCTCCACACTGATGTCCCAGACAAGTCTTCCCCTGGAAGACACTGGGAAACATTAGAGCAGCCTGAATAATCCCTGCTCCACCCCCCTCATCTTGGGGAGTTTGGAAGATAAAGCACCTACACCTCCCTCCCTAAAATGTGAAAATACACTAAGAACTAGTTTAGAGGGGGACAAATGAGCATACATGGCTTGTTGGTGTATTATTCCCTCTGGGTCTGTGACTAAGTGCACCATAGATGGAGCTTATAGTGAGAATTGGTGACCTTCGTGATCCCAGAAGTGATGCAATAATACATGAGAGTTAGTTCATGTGGTGCTGGGCTTGTCGAGCATGGATGAAGCCCTAGCTTCAATGTGCAGAGTAGCATGAGAAAAGCACACATGAGGCATGCCCAGTTTCCCTAACACTGGAGACATGGGGCCTAGAGTAAGGGACATTTATAATTATAATGAACATTGCCTGTACACCAATTCTGAGAGCACATTGAATTGCATGAGAACATGTCTTTAGAAACAATGCATGAGAGTGTGAATAAATATATATGTACATCAATTGTATTTTGGAAATAATCAAGTTATGTAATTCATAAAAACCTGGAGACTCTGGGAGAGATGAATGTGGGCAATGTGGGTGCATAATATTAAAAAAAAACATGGTAAAGAGGTGGAATGTGAATAGGAATATTGAAGCAGCCTAGAAATTACACAGAAGATATTGCACAAGCTAAGATGTTCTCTAATTGCCTTGAGAGGTGTTCTCGAAGGGGGGTGTGCAGACTTTATTCAGTACAATTGCTCACCTAGCCTAGCCCCCTTTACCTGATCAGATTGAATTATGAGCAACTGAGTGATCACGAGGGAAGAAATACCTGAAAGAACACATGCATTTAGAAGCCTGGTCCAGTTATGATCATGGATATCGTGCCAGGATTAGACACAGTCAGGATCCAGGGCACATTCAGCCCTCCACAATCAAGGGAAGAGCTGGCATGTTTGAGGCCCCAGGAAATGTTGCTGGATCAAGCAAGTAACCGAGGACTTTGTCTCAGTGGAAGGGGCAGGGCTCAGACAATAGAAGACAGGAAGTGTGTCTCTACCTCAGCAGTATGTACTGGCTGATAAGAGTCAGTGTGTGTTGTGGGGGGATGGGAGTGGAAGGGCAGTGGGTTCTGAGATCACTGTAATAATGGAAATCATGGAATGGAGGGTAGGAATGATGAAGTGCAAAGGCTACCAAAGTGCTGAATGAATTCACAGTATCTCCTTTTCCTGATGCAGGTTTCCCTGTCACCTGCTCTGATACCAACATTCCTGTCAGCTGTCATCCCTGGTCATACTTATCCTGCCCTGAGGAAGGAAGAGTAAGGCACATGCTCATGAGAGACGTGACAAAAACGGAGTTTACCACCAGAACCTCAAAGATGCTCAGCCCAGTGCACCAGAAGAAGGAGAGTCGCCCTCCTCCTCTGCACATGCTTCTGGAGATGCTCTTCCCATCTCATCTGCTGCTCTCTTCCTCCACACATGTCAGTTACCTACGCTGGTATAGGTATTACCTTCAGGAGGTCTTGGAAAGTGTAATAGGACAAAGTCACTTACAGCGCCACATCCAATAGATCTGACTCCTCCCACAAGGCCCCCAAGTATGATCTTGTAAAGAGCAAGACAAAACTGCTGATGGATTACATGCTCAGCAAGTACAAAATGAATCAGTCCTTGAAGACTGTAGATATGGTGAGAGTTGTCAACAAAAGTGTCAAGAAACTTTTCCCCAAGATCCTCAAGAGAGCCTGCCAACATCTGGATATGGGTTTTGGCCTTGAATTGAAAGAAGTGCACCCCAGTGCCAACATGTTCAAGCCAGTCAGCAAGCAACATTTCAAGAATGAGGCAAGTGTCCACATCCAGCTGGTCCTCCCCACCAGGAGGATTCTCTATTCTGTCCTGAATGTCATCTACTTAAATCCCTGTTGCACCTCTGAGGAAAAAATCTGGCCATTCCTCAATCAACTAGTTATCTATGATGGGATTCCACAAGTCATCGTTGGGGATGCCAGGAAAGTCCTCACCCAAGATCTAGTGCAGGCAATGTACCTGGAGTACCGCCAGTCTCCTGACAGTGACCCTCCCAAGCATGAATTCCTGTGGGGTCCCCAAGCTTATCCTGAAAAGTTCATGGAGAATGTCCTAGAAATTTCTTCTCAAGTACCATGAATATGTCACCCACAGCGATTATACACCCCTTTATGAAGATGCCTGGTGGGAAGAGGAAGACAATAGCATAGGTGAAGGTTCAGCAGAGGTTGGGACGGAAGGCCAAGGGACATTCCAAGGGCAAGTCCCTCTGCTCTAAGAAAAAGTGACATGTAAGTTATCTGTTCTCTTTGGGATTGAATCTGTTTTCTGGTTTGTTCTTCTCACTTATAAATACATTAAAAAAATAACATTTCTGGTTTGTATTAGGAAAGTCTTTCTTAAAGTTCAGAATATAAACAGATACACTGTTATTTGCCAACTTGTGTTATTCAAACTTTTCCGATCTGTGGGTAAATAACACTATTGGAAAGTTGTTTAGGTCTTTAATCATGTAATTTTTCTTAACCAATTTTAAAAATGTGCCTACATTTTCTTCTTTTATTAAGGAATAAAAAGAATATAAATGATCATATGCTGGATTTCTTGGTGACTGTTGGGGCATTATACACACACTAATTGAACATCTGTTCTTGGAAGTCTTCAAATTTTGCACTGGGGATGTTCATTAAAAATGAACTAGTTCCTCCATTTATCTCGGATTTCACAGGGACCTTTACTGTGGAAGATGGTAAAATTCTGGTCTCTTTCCCAGGGATGAACAAATGTAATTATACATTAAGTGGAATATATTTTATGTTCCATTATGAATAGCCTTTTAATTAATATTTCATTTTTATGTGTGATAAAGAGTGTACAATCTCTAGTATTATCTAAATAATACTAAGAAGAAATATACTAAATAATGCTAATAAAAATACTAATGATAAATAATACTAAGTAAGAAATATAATTCTGATAAAAGTCAAAAGAACCTGAAATATAGTGTATAAGTTAAGAAATGTTAGAAAACATAAATGCACTAATGTATCATTAACACAGACCTTAATATGGGTGTTAGCCTGCCCTATTGGGTATAGAGATTTCAGTACCTGGAGATGATAATGATTTCATTTGTGACACAGTATCTCAAAAATGAAAGAAAAGTAAAAGGACTGATCCCAACCCACTGGAAGGAGAAGTAAGTATATCTGGAGTTTATCACCTACCTGGCATATGTGAGATCTTCTGTAATATAGTGACTTACAGAATGGGGATGGTCTGCTTCGTGAGGAAATTTTGACACACAACTCTTTGAGTTCACATGTGCAATGGCTATTATGGATAGGGGAGAGGCTTTTGGAGACACTCTCTTTCCTGAGGAGCTAAGGACATTCACTTAACGGTTGCTGTGGGAGAGGGAATCATTCTTTTCCATGACACAAGCATTGGTAAATGATAAGAAAGAGTATTGTGAGATACATGAGATCATCATGAAATGTGTATGTATGTTAATGTGAAAAACAAAATAGGAAATAAGTAAAGCACATGAGAAAAGTAAGCTGTACATCTCAAACCCATCTGGGTTGATTGATATAGGAGAATCAAGGGAAGCCAAGCTGAGGGCAAAGGGGAAGGAGCAAAAAGGAGAGTGAGGGTAAGAATCGCGATGTTGGAGAAATACTTGGGGAAAATTTCACTATGATACCCCTAGTTGATTAAAATGAATGGAACAGTACCATATGTGAGTAGAAATGATGGGGCCCAAACAGTTGCAAGGGAGATGGGAGGCACCATAATAGCACATTCAGACTGGTCAGAATAGGAATGTGTGGGTGCTCTGAGTATAGCCCTCATGGAAGTCAGACAAACGGAGGAATATCATGGCCAAAGCCAAGGTATTCCAAACTCAAGAAGAAGCAAAAAAAATGTCATTTGCTGGTGCAGGTATCCCAGTGACCTGCTCTATTAACCCAACTCCATTGTCCCATAACTAATTTTACACGTCAAGGCCAGGGAACAGTGTAAGTCACATATTCATGAGAAGGAAGCTATATCAAATATCAGATCCAAGGTCTTGAGGTTTTTCACTGTAATGTATACTCAGGGAGCTGTATATAGAAGAAAAGCTTCTAAAAGTGTTTCACATAAAATATGTGAAAAAGGTGTCAAGGTCCCAGAGGTAGGAAGGGCCACTTCTGCCAAGACTCCACCCTCATTTGAGACCTCAGAGAAAGATATTCTAAAGAGCTAATTGGAGATGCTGGTGCATTAGCTGGTCAGAGAGTATAAAATGAAACAGCATTTGATGAGCGAGAGTGTCAATGAAAAGGATCATGGAACAATTCCCTCAAATAGTCAAGGTAGCCTAGCCTCCCCACACTTGGATGTGGCTCTTGGTCTAGATTTGAAAGTAATCCTGCCCAATGTAAATCCTACATGCTTGTCAGGAAGTTATATTTAGAGGATGGTGGGAGCTACCTTAGCCTTCTCAAGACTTGCTTTTGATCACTCTCCAGTGTGTGTAAGTGTGTGAGTGTGTGAGTGTGTGTGTGTGTGTGTGTGTGTGTGTGTGTGTGTGACTACCAACATGGGAAGTGTGACTGTCAGGCAAAGTCTGGCACTTTATGACTATGTCATGGATCTAGAATGAGAATGCCAGGAAATTCACTACCTATTACCTACTGCAGGAAATATACCTCCTATATGGTCAGGTTAACAACACTCAGTGTTCATCCACAACACCATGATCATCTCTGGCTCCAGGATCCTATGCAAAATTCTGAAAGTTGAAAGTTCTTGCTGTTTCTGCAAGAGTCTTGTACCCTTCTAATGTGTCTCAACATCAGTGTATGAATAGATTTTTGATGGAAGTAGAGAAAACAGATTATTATCGAATCAATGGCTGTCAGCAAGTCCTAGCAGAGGTATGAAGGTAAGTAAAGGAGTCTTAAGATTAGTGAGGAGAACATTTCCATCTGATAACTAAAAAGCTGGAGTAGGTTTCATTCTTCCTTAGGCCCCCTTGCCATAGAGAAAGGGTCAGGTAGAATTTGACTTTGCATGGCTACAAGTAGCTAGTGACCTTGGTCTTAGAAAGGAGACCTGACTCTGTAGATGATGTGGCCCTAGATCACCATTAAAGTCACACTTCAGGCCTTAACTGACAAACAGTGACCCTCTTACTAAAGGTTTATCCACCTAGAATGAGTTCCAGTACTACACTCTATGTAAAAGAAAAAATTAGAGAACTTATTTGTTTCTAGGGATTTATGGAGTTCGGTCAAATTTTTAAAAATCAAAATAAATATATGATACACTAGAATGCCTTTTTAAAAATATGTTTGAAAAAAGGAATACCATGGTACCCTGATAAGGATATCAAACATATAAGGGTCATAGTATCAAGAAGGTGTAACACTCCAATTTTGTAATCATCCTGATCTCAATACAATGTCACTACAAAATTGAAAACAAACTAAGCAGGTAGACAAGCAAGCAAACAAACAGAAGGGATGGCTTGGAAATATGTTATTTTATGAAACACTTGCCTAGCGTGCATGAAAATGAGGATTCCAAGCTCAGCATAACAAAAGTACACATTGTGGCACAGGGCTGTCACCATGACCCTGTGAGGTGGACGCAGATGAATTACACTATCAAGGTCATCTGGGCTACATATTATTTTAGAGCCCATAATATGATACATGACCTTCTATCTGCCTACATACTTACTATCAAAACTACATTATTTACCAATATATAAAAGTTCATGAATGCAGTAAGAACCATATATAAGTCCTATGTATACTCCTAGAAATATTGGGGTCAAGGAAAGGAAATGAACCTGAAGATGAAACTGAGGTAAAAAAAATAAAGCAATGAGGATAAGCCATATCAAAGAACAATCTGTCCACCTATAACATTTCACAATAATACCCACACAGTGATTATGCATTAACAGAAAAGGACAATGTCAGCTTAAAATGTTTGATCAGGGCTCTGAAATTACCATGAAAAATGTCAATTTATATGGTACAAATAGCCTGGGAATTTTCAAAAGTCTCATGGAGTTGTTGAGAAAATGAGATAACCTCTCATTTCCTGTGGCAGTTGGACATAGAGTAGACAGACAGTTGGCTTAAGAGAGTAGATCCACTAAACTGTAGTGATGTTAGAAGAAGAACAAACAGGGCCTTTTTTAGACATGGCACTCTCTTGAACTTGGATATTTGGAAATATTTAGACATATTTACTGATTCTAAGGCATACTCAACACTAGAAGATAAAGAGACTTATCTTTCATTATCTTTTTTTCAGGCTGTGAGTGTGGGGGAGTACATACACATGTGGAGGCAGATGCCTGTTCCCTGTGCACTCATGGAGAGGCTAAAGAAGAGGCATGTCTTCTTTTGCTCTGTCATCTTTAGTTCTCTGAGACTGAGTCTCTCCCTGACTGTAGATCTCACTGATTTTGGTTAGACTGGCTGAACAGGGAATCACAATGTTTGTCCTGTCTCAACACAAATCAGCACTGCCATGACAGGCCTGTCTAACCATGCTCAGTGTGCTCATGTCCCCCATAAACATAGGTGTTCTGAATGCTAGATTCCCAGCTGATGGAGATTTGGGAATTGATGTCTCTTGGGGGAAGTATATTATTGGGGTTAGATTATGGGTGTTATAGTCAGTTTCCTCTTGCCAGTGTTTGGCACACACTCCTGTTGCTATGGTCCACCTTATGTTTTCCAAGTGGTGATGTCCACCCTTTGCTCATGTCATTGTTTTCCCCTGCCATCATGGAACTTCGTCCTTGAGACTGTAAGCCAAAATAAGCCTCTTTTTTTCCCACAAGCTGCTCCTGGTTAGGTGATTTCTACCAGCAATGTGAACCTGACTACAACATTCAGTACAGTAGTTTGGATTTTAGATGTCCCCATGCACTAATGTGCTTCAATCTTTAATCCCCTGTTGGTGCTGTTGGAGAAGGTTGTGGAACTTTTATGAGGTAAGAGTATGGCCTTACTGTAGAAGGTATGTCACTGGGGTCCAACGTTGAAGTTCTGAGCCTCAGCATCCTGTGACTCATTTCAGTTTCCCCATGTTGCTGTCATGATATGACCCTGAAGTTCAGCTAGTTACAGATCTTCCCTGTCATGTCATATTTTCTCTTTAACCTATTTGCTGAAAATAAACCTTTCCTTCTTTAATCTGCATCTGTGAAATTATATTGTTCCAGCAAAAAGAAGTTGACTGATACAACCAGATTTAAAGCTGTGTCTATCTAGGGAAACCAGGATCTCACAATTACAATGCAAATACTCTGACATGCTGAGTCATTTCTCCAGACTGCCCATCACTTCCTTATTTGTGTCTAAAGGGAGATATCCTTAAAGTGAAGTATAAGATCTGTTGGTGGATGGAGAGATGGTTTGATGGTTATGATGCTTGCCTGCCAAGCCAAGGGACCTAGGTTCTATTCCCCAGGACCCATGTAAGCCAGATGCACAGGTTGGCATGTACATGTGGAGTTCCTTTGAAGTGGCTGAAGACCCTGGCATGGCCATTTTCTTTTTTTTTTTTTTTTTTGGTTTTTCGAGGTAGGGTCTCACTCTAGCTCAGGCTGACCTGGAATTCACTCTGTAGTCTCAGGGTGGCCTCGAACTCTCAGTGATCCTCCTACCTCTGCCTCCCGAGTGCTGGGATTAAAGGCGTGCGCCACCACGCCCGGCTCGGCCATTTTCTTTATCTCTCTGCCAACAGGTAGAAGTGGTGTCATGGGAACATTTACATAAAGCTGACCAAATGAATATGAATGACAATTGAAGATTATGTAGTTCCCAAGGCTGAAAAGACTTGGCTGAATTCTATGCACTCCTATTTCCTGGGGTAGAGAAGTGGTCTGAAGCTACTCAAAAGCTTTCTCCTCAGTTGTATGTGGAAATATTCATATGGAAAGCAGAGCCACGTGGTGGCTCTGCATGAAGGGGACAGGGCTGAAATATGAGAAGACAGGGAGCCTGACTGGACCTTAACAGGACATTGAGACTGATCAGAACAGGTGTGTGGTGATTGTTAGAACACTCATTTCTTGGTTATCAATGAAAAGGAGTGGAATGATGATTAAAGGCAGTGTTCTTCCAACATGTTGACTTTGATCAAAGTATCTTACTTTCTTTGTAGAGGTTTTTTTCCATTACATGTTCTGTACCACATTCTCCTACGTGCTCTCCCTGAGCTTCCCAACCACATGCAGGTACGTTGAGGGTAAGGCCCTTTTGGCAAGAAGTTCCTTCCTTTACTGTATCAGCCCCCAGAAATCAGGAAAGCATAGGACTGTGACTACAGGGGAAAGAATGCGAACCTTCTGCATTTTTATGACTTTGAAATTACTACCGAAAGCTCAACTGTGTCTGTGCCTGATCCATGGGAGGCATACATTCATCCTACCACAGTGGTGAAATACTCCTAGTTCTGATTTTGGAAGCATGAGGAAATTATGAATTAGGGTCAAAAAGTACTCTTGAACCTGAGATAGGTGATGTGAAGTATGCTGTCCATGTGAGGCTGATATCTGGAGTTTTAAAGATGAAAGATGGGTTATAGTGGAGACTGAGGTTTTGGAGATGCCAGAAGTATGTTATGGTCACTATGGAAAGTTGCTGACTCTGGATTTGGTGGATCTTTCTAAATGCCATAAGTAGATTAGAGGGGTGTACTGGAGCCCAGAGGACTTCACTTCCTTTATTCTGGACATGGATCTTCAGGATTTGATGCTTGCCCTGCTGCTTTCCTGTCTTGCTTTTGTTCAGTCTTTCCTTACCATGTTGTCTCTTTGTAATGAGAACATATACTCTGTGTTATTATGTGTAACTTGGGTCATGATTATGCAAGACTTGAAATTAAGAGACTTTCCCAATGTTCAGAAAAGACATTGGTACAGACTACAGAGACTATTAATGTTAGGATGAATACCCTTTGAAGTATGAGTCTGTGGAGGCAGGGGGTGTATTGTGGTGGTTTGAATATAAAATGTCCCCAATAGCTAGCTTTGAGAATAAGCACATGAGGGGAGGTGGGGGTATATTTTGGCTTACATTTTAGTGTGGAAGATTCACCATGGCATGGAAACCATGGGAAAACTGGCAGTCAGGCTATCACATCTTTTATCAGTAGATTGGAGGGAGTAGCATTAGTGAGATAACTATATTCAGTGCAGCTGGACTAATAGAGCCCAAGTGACACACTTTCTCCAGCAAAGTTTCATGTTCCAAAAGGTCTACCAGGTGTTGATCAAGGAAGAGGCTTAATCATCAACACATGAGGCTGTAGGGGACATTACACATTCAAACCACCACCAATATTCCTGTGTTATTCCGGGTCTGCTGGAGGAACAGAGCTGATAGAATGAATTGTATTAAAATTGGGTTTTAGGACAGGCTAATGTCAGTATATCATAGCAGCCTGCGGGCTTGAGATCAAGGATCCAAGTCATTGCTCAGTCTATGTGGGTGAATGCCTCAGTAGTCTCAATCTAGCACTGAAGGCCTGTATGCTTCCTGGAGAGCTACTGTTGTTCAGTCCATGTTGGAAGGCTGTGGAAACTTTCAACCAATACCCAAAAAGGTTATCTGAACGAGAAAAGTACACATGCTTCTGAAGGCACTATCCAGTAAGCAGCAAAAACAGCCAGGTTGGAGGAAGGGGCACTTTCCTCTCAGGTCTTCCTTACAGAAAACCATCACCTTGAGGACTGCACATTCTGGGGGAAGGTCTCACACTGGAGGAAGGAATTCCTCCTATAGTAAATCCTTCCTGAAAGGAAGCTCAGATTACAACCAAGAGGAATGTTTGTGAATTCCTAATCAAATCAATTTGACAACAGAACTTTACCATCACAAGTGTACAGAGTTTGTTTTATTTATTTATTTATTTGATATTGAAAGGTAGGGTCTCCTCACTGTAGACCAGGCTGACCTGGAATTCACTATGTAGTTTCAGGCTGGCCTTGAAATCACAGCAAATACTCTTACCTCTCCCTGCAAAGTGTTGGGATTAAAGGTGTGAACCCCCATGCACTGTTTAAGTCCACATATTTCAGCGACCTCATAATGACTCCTTGTACTACCTGATGATACAACTAGACTTCAAACTACATTTTCATGTGTAGAACCTCTGATAGACTGGTGTTCCGGCATGGAATCAGTCTAGTCCAATGTTATGGGCATACATCCTATCAGGTTCCTGAAACAAGGTAGTCATGCCTCAGCTGACATGAGGCCTAATAGTTTTCAATGGTCATTATGGTAGTATATGCCTCTGGTACTTCCTTACAAAAATCTTGCTATCTTGTTGACAGAATTCAAGAAGCACACTCACAAATACCAGTAGAGAAAAGAATTTTATTTCAAGCTGGAACTACTGCTGTAGAGAAGTTTTATAAAGAGTTTGCTGAAGATTCCTGCATTGGTTCTCTGTGTTACAGAGGTGAAAGACTTGATGTTAGGTACATGTATAGATTTTGTTTTGATTTTCAGGTGTAACTTTAAGCCTGTGCACATATGTGTATCATGTATCCCACAATGTAAATATGTATGTCTAGCTGGGCATTTAAGTTCTTGCCTTTAATCCCAGAACCTGGAGGGCTGAAATAGGATGCTCACCATGAGCTCAATGTCAGTTTTGGCTAGAATGCGAACCTGCCCCACTTCCAAGATAAACAAAAGGTCATGAAATGTTTATTTCCAATCTTGAGAAGACATAATTGATACACAGGGTTATTTTCATTAAAATGTATATGTATACCTTAAATTGCTACAAACTTCTTTGGATTACTTCTTCTACTTCTCGGACATTTAACCATAAACTAATCACAAAGGGGATTACCATGACAGAGTTTTGCATTCCTTTGGATACTGCCATGTTTTATATGGATTATAAAGTTGACAGGACCAATGATCACATTTGGTTTATGATGTACAAGAGATGAACCTCTGGGCATCTCTGTGAGGGATTACCTTCATTAGGTCAATTATAGGGGAAAAGAAACACATTAACTATGGTCATCCTCTTTCTATATACCAGGATTCTGGACTGTGTCAAATAGAGGTATGTGACTATTAACATGTTTGATGGTTCTGCTTTGTCAATATTGAAGTGAACATAATTGACTATTATGGTAAAGTCTTCCTTGCCATGTTTCACTGTACCATAGAATTATAAGCTGAAAGAATCCAATCTCCCCCCCCTTAAACTAGTTTTCTCATGTATTTTGTCTTAGTAATAAAATTAATTAATACAGTAAATATGTACCCACAACTGACTCCTTGCTTCAATTTAACTGACATTGTGATTCTCATGTGTTTCTATTCAGTTAGTGGCAGGAAAATGAAAAGGTTTGGAAGACGAACTCCAGATGTTTGCGCTCCCTTGTGCATCTGGCTAACGTGGGTCCTGGGGAATTGAGCCTCAAACCAGGGTCCTTAGGCTTCACAGGCAAGCGCTTAACCGCTAAGCCACCTCTCCAGCCCCAATGTGCTCAAAATTTAACCTGTGAGAAGGCTAGTTTCCCAGCTGATGGATATTTGGGAAATAACACCTCCTGGAGGCAGGGAATTGTTGTGGGTGGGCTTATGGGCACTATATCCAGCTTCCCGTTGCCAGTGTTTGACACATTCTCCTGTTGCTGTTGTCCTTCAGATGTTGGGCATGAAGTAATGTTCATCCTCTGCTCATGCTGTCATTTTCCCCTGTCATCAGAGAGCTTCCCCTTGAGTATGCAAGCCAAAATAAACCCTATTTTCCCACAAGCTGCTCTTGGTTGAGTGTTTTCTAGCAGTAATGTGAACCTCACTGTAACAGTAAAGTTGGTACCAGAGGAGTGGGATCATTGGTGCATGAAACCTGACTCTGTGGTTTGGCTTTTTGGAACTTATTTGCAGGAGGAATGTGGACGAATTTGATATCTTGGCCTAGGAGAAGCCTTGAAGGGCTATATGTATAGTTTGATGGACTATTCTGGTCAGAGTTGAAAGACCCGAATGCAGTAAGAACTATGGACTGTGAGTTTGCCTGAACTGGGCTAGAAGCAGTTTGTTTGAGAGACTTGCTGCTATGCATGCGTCTTGAGAACTTGTGCAGTGTTGCATTGCATAGAAAAAACTTGTGTGAACAGAGAGCTATATCAAGGAAAAATGAAATCTTTGGGTTGAAACTTCTGCCCATTCAGCTGCAATTGTATGAGAGATTACAATCATTGAGATTATGCCTGCATTGGGCCAACAGAAAGAATGCCAAGTCTTTTGAAGGGGCCTGAATGCTGAAGGAGTGCCCTGTTCTTCAAAATCTGTTTTACTCCCCCTGGATTAACAAGTTGGTAGTCAAACTGGTATTATGGAGTATGAGAAATGTAGGACAAAAAAGGTCATCATTTGGAATTAAAGTTTCCTGGAGACAGTGTATTGTTAGGGGGTGGAATTATGGGTATTATAGCCAGCTTCCTCTTGACAGTGTTTGTCACACTTTCTTGTAGCTGTTATCCATCTGATGTTGGTGAGGAGGTGATTTCCACCTTCTACTCATGCCATCATGGAGCTTCTCCTCAAGTCTGTGAGCCAAAATAAACCCATTTTCCCATAATCTGCTCTTGGTCAGGTGTTTTCTGCCAGAAACTTGAAGGTGACTGCAACAACCTCCCTTCATTGATTCCTTACCACACACAGTGACTATGTATTCTTTGAAATGTATTATCAAGTATATGTCCTCAATATTATTGCCTATCCCTTGAAACTTTGATGAACTAGAAGAAAATATTTTTCTTTTTTTTTCTTTTTTTCTTTATTAGTTAGTTTTGTGTTCAGCAAATATAGTCAGTTTGGTACTATTATTAGGCTCATCCATGACCTACCCCCTCCCCTTGGCCTCTCCTTGTTGAGGTATATGGGTCATGCATTGTGGAGTTAGCCCACAGTTATGGGTAACATAAATGTCTCTGCACATCATGACCCAACATGTGGCTCTGACATTCTTTCTGCGCCCTCTTCCTCAAAATTTCCCTGAGCCATGTTGGGTTCATGTTTGGTCTGTTTCAGTGATGAGGTGTTGGGGGCCTCTGAGGCTCTGGTTCTCTGATTTGGTAGGAGTTGATTTTTCTCTGTGTTGATCTCCTTCCCCCTTCTGCTGGTATCCGGTTCATCAGGAAAACAACACCTTGGCTTGTTTCGCCAATTTTTCTTAGTTTCAGCAGGGGCCCTTTTGAGGTATAATGGGGTGGCTCTCTCCTTAGGATCTACATCTATCTGAAAAAGAGAATCAGATTCTCCAAAGGAGAGTAAATTAGCACCATGACAAATGAGATAAACCTTACTTTTTATAGAGAATTTAATAGGTATAGGCCCTCTTGTAGCCCATGATTGATGGTAGCTTGATATTGGCGAGTGGGCTTATGTTTGGATATGGTTCTGATTTGTTTTCCAGCTCCAGCTATGAGTCCCGTACCACTGAGGAGATCAGTTAGCCAAATTAAGAGCAGTTGGTTCCCCACCGTGGCTGTGTGCCACTATTGCAATTGTGTGGGCATCACAACAAATTATTTGCTGCTAAGTAGGTTAGACCATGAGTTCCTTGGACAGATATTGGTCACTTTCCCTCAGTCACCCATGTAGCACCTTCTGGCACTAGACACACTGACTGTCTGGGGAACAATGCTATATTGCTAGAAATCAGCAACAAAAGACCCAACAAGAATCCCAACTGCACCTGGAAACTGAACAGCACACTTTTAAACAATCAATGGATTGTGGATGAAATAAAACATGAAACTGCAAAATTTTCTGGAATTGAATGACAATGAGAATACATATTACCAAAACTTATGGGACACATTGAAGGCGGTCCTCAGGGGAAAATTCATAGCATTCAATGCCTTCATAAATGACAGAAAGGTGCCAAATCAATAACCTAACCATCCACCTAAAGGCACTGGAAAAACAAGAAAAATCCAACTCCAAGAGCTCCAGAAGGAAAGAAATAATTAAAATCAGAGCAGAAATCAATGAATTGGAAACCAAGGAAACAATTAAGACAATTGACAAAACAAAGAGCTGGTTCTTTGAAAAAATAAACAAGATTGACAAACCCCTGGCCAATCTGATCAAGCAAAAATAGGAGAAGCTTCAAATTAAGAAAATTCAAAATGAAAAAGGAGAGATCACAACAGACATAAGTGAAATTGGGAGAATCATCAGGACTTATTTCCAAAACCTGTACTCCACAAAACTGGATAACGTGGAGGAGATGGGTAAATTCCTGGATGCATACCATCTACCAAAGCTAAACACAGAGCAGATTAATCACCTCAATTAACCCATCACACTCAGGGAGATTGAAAAAGTAATAAAAAACCTCCCAAAGAAGAAGAGTCCAGGACCAGATGGCTTCTTAGCTGAATTCTATCAAACCTTCATGGAAGAACTCAAACCAAACTTACTCAAACTGTGCCACACAATTGGTGAAGAGGGAAAGCTACCCAACTCCTTTTATGAAGCTAGCATCACCCTAATTCCAAAACCAGGCAGAGATGCCACAAGAAAAGAAAACTACCAGCCTATTTTCCTGATGAATTTATATGCAAAGATCCTGAACAAAGTCCCCGCAAACCGAATCCAACAACACACCAAAAGCATTATCCACCTTGACCAAGTGGGATTCATCCCAGGAACACAGGGGTGGTTCAACATATGGAAATCTGTCAATGTAATACACCACATAAACAAGGTTAAACATAAAAACCACATGATCATTTCGATACATGCAGAGAAGGCCTTTGAGAAGACACAACATTTTTCTTGTAGACTATAATGTAAAAGTATGAGACAGAGATTGTGCAATTAATTATATATATTAGCTTGCATTATAGTTAATGTGGCTATAAAGTTGGCTACTTAGTTCCTTTAGGATCCCACAGTGTATGAGAAACTAACACATAATTTGGAAATTATAAATTGTAATTGTGTGGTTTTGAACAGTGTGGTAATTGGAGAGATTTACCAAAAGCAGTGAACGTTTAACAGTTTCATATTCAAGCCTTATTGATTTACCTTATTCTGTAAAATAGATTTTACTAGAGATTGGGTGAGTGCTTTAATTCAGGAATAAAAGAAGGAGCTTATTTTGTGAAAAGAGGAAATGAATAAAATTGCAAGGGTGGAGAATTGTATGTGCACATATACTGAGCCAGGAAAAATAATTGTTATGTAATAAGAAGTTATATAATAAATTCTATGGGGCTAGAACATTCGGGTAGAAGAAAGAGATGGAAGAAGTGGGGGAAGTTGGTGTTTACTCTGGTAAGATGAGAAATGTGGTCTTAAACATGAAGAAATAAGTCCTCCCTAAAGTTATCAAGTAGCAGATTGAGTGATTCTACTATGCCTACTTGACAGAACAAGTTAACACTAATATTACCTAAGTGTAGCATGTCTGGAATTTTTAATTTGATTAAGTTCTTATAATACTTGTGAATCTACTATATTGGATACATGAAATTCATGAAATTCATATTTTAAGTTCTTTAGGTTTTGTGAAAAAGCAAAAGTCAAAACAAAACAATAATAAAACCTACAAAACAGGTACCTGAAAATAGCTCCCACTTACATACTTATCTGTATTTCAAATCTTGTCCAAATTGTGAGCATCTACCTCTCTTTTGAACAACTGCGATTGCTTCTTGATTCTCTCCAACCTTGTAAACTTTTCAATTGATAAATTTCATACATATGCATAATGTGCTTTTATCATAATCCCTTCCCTTACCTCTCTTGCCCCCTCCCCTGCCCTCTTCCACTGAACTCCTTCTATCAAATTATTTTGATGACATTTTTCTCTCCATCATCCCTGACAGATTGTTGATAGGCCCAGTATTGTGCAGGTTTTGTGATGCAATCACAGTGTCTGTGAGGTCAAGAAGGTCACAGCCACATTGCGTCCATGTTCAATAGCACTCCTCCCCATCTTCTGGATCTTACATTCTTTTACCTCCTCTTCTGAAATGTTCCCTGAGACCTGAAGGGCATGATGGAGATGTCTCATATAATATTGAGCACTCCACATTCACTTATTCTCAGTACTTTGACAAGATTTGAATCTCCCCAGTAGTCACTTCCACCTGCAAAAAGAAACTTCTCTGGTCAAATGTGAGAGCAACACTAATTCATAGATTTATGGACATGGACATAAATATTTAGAGGGAAATTTGGTGACTACAACATATTCATTTACCCAAGCAACAGTAGGAGCTTCTACCCTAGGGCATATGACCTCCCTAGCCATAGATTTTGTGTAGGTTTTCAGTACCAGGCATGGATTCTCACTGGTTTAGTGGACCTCAAGTCCATTCAGAGAACATTTGTTTTTCCACCATAACAGTCATGTCATTATTGTACCAGTGGCTACCTTCCACCTGCTTGTTCAGTTGTGTAGTTCTCAGGGTCCATTGATGGTTAAAAATCTTGAGGACCTTTCTCTTCTAGCAGCCTGCATAGCATTTCTCATTACTGTGACAACTAGCCAACACAAAGGAGGCTTTCAGCTCAGTTACAGCTTGATTTTTCAGTGTCCTGCAATTGAAGCATATGGAATCTTCACAATAGGGTCTTACCATCAGTTCTTGTGGGAAACCAAGAGCATTGTCAATCACCTGCATTGATTTGGGGGTCTCCTTGACCAATCAGTCACCAGGAAGATTCCTATCCTTGCGACTTAGAGTTTCTTATAATAATCTGTGGCTTCCAGGAGTATCATTATCCACCCCCACAGGGCACTATTGCCCAAACTCTCTGTTTTATTTTTAACTTATATTTTTAATTATATAACAAAGAAATGTATTTGCCTGTGATTTTTTTTATAATTTCTTTAGTTTTGGCTAGTCTCACCTATACCCTCCTTTCTTCTACCCCTCTGTAATGCCCCATTTCAATGATTTTTTATCCTCTATGCTGTACACCCTAATCAGAATGGTATTTTCAAAAGTTTCAGGTTGAATCAGAGATTCTCAACTTACACTTCTCAGTGGCTTTCTATTAGGTCTGCTCCTTTTAAATATTTTGTTTGGATAAACTTTAATTTTTTTAAATGAGAACAGTTACAAAAACTGTATAACAATTTATATCATATCTTTTTTCTTTTCTTAATTGAAAATTAAAATACATGAACATACAGTTACTTGATCACCTCTCATTACACTATTAATCTTCCTTCCACAGCCAGATTCCAGGAGACCCCCTCCTTATTCCATGTAGCCCTTCATTTATGTTGAAGTCTCATTCTTTTATATTGCCCTCTTCCATCATCTATTTAAAAATATCAAAGAGTTCAATATTGTACTGGTAGTGACCTTCACTGTGAGGTCATGAATATTCAGTCTTTTCATGTCCTGAGGATAGTGTCCCAAAATACTTCTCCCTACCTTCTCGCTCTTACATTCTTCCTACCCCCTCTTCTACAATACTCCCTGAGCCTTGAGTGATGTGATAAAGATGATTCATTTAGCATAGAGTACTTAACAGTCTCTTATTCTCAGTACCTTGATGAATTTTGAGTCTCTTTAGTATCTACTGTGATCTCTAAAGAGAAGCTTCTCTAACCAATGGTGAGAGCAGGACTAATATTCATTTTCACCTCCTCTGCAATGTTCCCTGAACCCTTGTGAGTGTGATAGAGATGTCTTATCCAGAATTGAGCTCTCACCTGTCACTAGCTGTCATCATCTTAACAAGTCTTGGGTATCTTCAGTTCTTATCACCAACTGCAAAAACTAGTTTCTCTGTCTAAAAGTAAGAACATCACTAATCTATGGGCATAAGCATAAATAGTTAGAGGGCAATTTGATGGATAACATATCTATTTAGCCAAAAAATAGTGGTAGCTTTAACTCCTAAGGCCTATGACCTTCAAAATTATATGCTATTGACCTGTTTTTCAGTGCCAGGTACAAATTCTCCTACCACAGAGCAGGCCTCAAATCCAATTAGAAAGCAATTGCTTATCTCACAAAACTGACTTGCCACTATTGCAATAGTGAGTATATCTTGCTGGTCTGGTTAGTTGTATAGCTTGCTGGATCCTCTGTTGGGTAAGGCTTGAACAGCACTTTCCAGCACTCTTCCAGCTATACAGCAGGGAGGAAGCTTCCAGATCAGTTCTAGCATGATTTGTCAGTGTCCTCCAACCAAAATATGTGGTGTTTATGCAATAGAGCCTTATCATCTATTCTGGAGAGTAACAAAGAGCATTGGCAATAGACCATATTGCTCTTAGAGGGGTATTATGAAACTCCCTGACCAAGAGCTCTTTGAGGGGAGGTTCCCACACCTAGCACTGGGATTTCTTATAGTTACCTATGGCTTCTGGGCATTCTCTATCCCAGCAGAGTATTTTGATTTGTAGAACCATTTCTGTCAACTTGTATCTAGCTTGAATACTATTCTTTTTGTCTTTAATATTATAAAACTGTACATGTTAAAGGAATATGATACAAAATTTCAATATGATTGCACACACTGAAATGGACAAATAATTGAAAACATATGCTATCTCAAATACTTATTTTTTTGTGGCAAGAACTCTAGCATATACTTTTTTGTTTGTTTGTTTTTTGAGGTAGGGTCTCGCTCTGGCACAGGCTAACCTGGAATTCCCTATGTAGTCTCACGTGATTCTCCTACATCTGCCTCCTGAGTTTTGGGATTAAGGGAGTGCACCACCATGCCCAGCTTAACATATACTTTTATAGTAAGAAAAAATTGAAGATGAAAAAATCTTAATATTACATACCTGTTCCTGGGTGATCTCCCCAAGAAATTTTTACAGAATCATGTTGACTCTCTCCTTATGTTTTTGGATTTACATACCATTGGCATTTCAACAGCTTCATTTAGATGTAATAAAGTATATTACTATATTCAAAATGTTGTATAATCATCACTGCAATCTAATTTTAGAACATTTTCATCACTTCTAAAAGAACCTTCAATACCTGCTAGCAGCCTATTTCCATTGTCTTTCAACCCTTTGGCCCTAGACAATCTAGACAAAATTCAAGGTTTTTGTGAAGAGTTTCTTTTGCTTTACCTGGTTAATTTCTATTTGCCTTTCATATGCTATGCCAAATTTCACACCTTGGAAATTTTCATGTGTTGGTTGACCTATGCCAGAACTCCCTATTGTATGCTCTGATAACATTCCGAAATTACAGTAGATGTTATAATTAAAATTCAGTAATTACTTAGACTTTATATTTTTTTGTTTATTTATTTATTTGAGAGCCACAGAGAGAAGGAGGGATGGAGAGAGAGAGAGAGAGAGAATGGGCGCGCCAGAGCTTCCAGCCTCTGTAAACGAACTCCAGATGTGTGTGCCCCCTTGTGCATCTGGCTAACGTGGGTCCTGGGGAATTGAGCCTTGAACCTGGGTCCTTAGTCTTCACAGGCAAGAGCTTAACCACTAAGCCATCTCCCCAGCCCATTACTTAGACTTTAAAATTAAAGTAGGTCTGCCTAATTTGATTATAACTTTATGGACATATTTATTTTACTTACCAATGATTGCTTAGTGTCTAGGGAAGAGTAGGTTTTTAATTTAATTTTTTATCTTGTTTTATATAAATTATAACAGGTCTTCTCACTCCTGCTTTCTTTACCCTGGTGGCCCTTCTCAGTGAGGTTATGGTTTTCACTGTGGGGTCATATCAGGCCTCAGTCAGTACCTGTGGGCAGCAGGGGACTGTGCCTCAGGGTATTCCTACCCACTCTGTCTCTCTTTTTTTTTTTTTTTTTTTTTTTGGTTTTTCAAGGTAGGGTTTCACTCTAGGTGAGGCTGACCTGGAATTCACTATGGAGTCTCAGGGTGGCCTCAAACTCACGGCGATCCTCCTACCTCTGCCTCCCGAGTGCTGGGATTAAAGGCGTGCGCCACCACGCCCGGCCCCCACTCTGTCTCTTATAGTCTTTCTGCTCCCAGTTACACAATGTTCCCTGAGCCATGACAGACCTCTTGGCAGTCTGATTTAGTGTTGAGTTACTGTAGCCTCTGGATTTCTGCTTTGATAGGTTTTGATTGATCACTGTGTCTGTCACCATTGCCATGAAACTTTTTGTAAGGCAAGCAGTAAGGGCAGTGTTCATGTCTCCACTTCTGCTGCAATTTCTCCTGGGCCCTGGTAGTTGTGGTAGAGATGGAACATTTCGTTTGTAGCAGTTGCCTATCTTCTTGTGTTATTTGTGGATCTTGGTTCTCCTTAGTTTTTTTCTGACATCTGTAAAATAAAGCAGATTCTCTCCAAACAAGCAGCTTTGGTTATTGAGGGTATGCAAATTTATTTGACAAATATTTTTCCTTGTGCAAGCCCACTCTTCTCAAGAGAGCAGTGGGGGCTTCTTTCTGAAGTCTGAGGTTTCAGACTGTGACTTGGATACCTGTACCAGATATGGGTTCTTTCCCACTAAGTGGGCCTCATGTCCAATCAGAGAACAGTTGGTTACCAGTAGTTGCAGCATGCCACTATTGCACAAGTGGTGTACTTTTTGAATAGCTGGTTGATTTTGTAGTCTGCAGGATTCCCTGCTAATTCATGCTGTTGCTGATTTTTTCCTATCAATATTTTTTGTTGCATAACTGAAGGAATGCTATCATTACTTATTGAATCAATGAATAAATATATCAATGGAGGAAGGTACTATTGAAACAGTCATTCTTGTACACCACATGTGCTTTCTCCAGGTTCAATCTGATATGCTGAAGTCAGAAATGGAGTTATTCTTCCACATGGTGAAAATATCTTCTCTAACAAATCAATATAAGTTCCTAAGACTTCTGCAAAATGAAGTTCAGTGACCCTTGATCCTGCATAAAACAATCAATTTATTTGATTTTCTGGTAAAGAAATAAAAAAAAAATTCCAAATGTGAATTTCTCCAAATGAAATTTATTCCAGAATTTTGTCACCAGTATTCCCCAATTGGAACCCCTATACTTTGCATGCACAATGAAGCTAGCAGTCTTTAGGAACTCCAATCAGAGATGATACCAGGCCTACATGCAGATAAAATAATCCCACAAACTTATCTCTTACACTTGGAACCACCTCCCCTTACCCACATTTAGGATTGATATACCCTGACCAGTGGTTTTCCAGCTTTAATAGGGACACAGATAAAGACTTATGATTTTCTTGGATCCTTTCCACCTCTTTAATCGTGCAAAATTCCATATTTCTTACATCCCTAGATTTCCCCCTATAGTTTCCTGGACTACTGAATAGCAGTTCAAAAAAGTAAAACAAAGAGTCATTCTTCTTCTGGTGTTAGAAAGGGAGGGGCTGAAGCTGTGGGAAGGAGAAAACAGACGAAATTGCAGGAGAGAAAATTTACGATAAGCACCATGCAAAGCTTCCTGGCAGTGAAGTCTATTAGCTGTGGAATTGGAAAATGTTGTACAATCCCTAGAGATAGGAGCTGAGGTCTGGAGATGGAAAACGAGATGTAAGTAAGACTCAAAACAAGCCCATTTAGATAGCCATTAACCCATTTACTTCATGGGGCATTTTGATCTCAAATGTATAAATATTCCATAACCTCATCAAGAAAGTTGAGCTTAGTACTTAGAGCTAAAGCTGCCCATCTTGCAAAGAGTACTTGTGACTCACTGAAAAGTCAGTTTTAGAATAAAATGTTTCCCATGTGCCCAGATTTTGGGAATTTTAAAACTAGAAAGATTTACCTAAGAGTGTCTAGTCCACTATGCCCTTTTTTTTTAGACATGAGAAATTGATGCCTAAGAAGCAGAAAGAATTTGTTTAAAGGAAAAGAGGCAAGTGGCAGAATTCATTCTTGGGCTCTACACTGTAATCTCTTTTCTTCTACATGCTGACTTACCAAACTTAACCATGGACCCAAAATCATACAATTTAATGTGAATATTTTTTCCCATGTGTTAGATTTACAGAAAATAAAGCAATTCTGTCAAACAAATATTAAAACAATAAAGGGTCTACAGTCTCTGAAGACCCTTTCTTCATTCAACTTGTATAATACTCCCATTATGGTAAAGCTCTACTGACAGTTGATTGCTGAGTGTTTTTTAAATGCAATTTTGTTTTACTTTATTTCATCCTTGATTGCATTCTGCTTTTCTCCCCAGCATCCACTTCTTAACTGCTACGATTTTGTAAGCTTCCCTGCTGCTCTATGACTGTCATTGCAACTGATTAATTTCATTAGCACAATGGAACACTTAAGAAAGAGTAACACTAGATGTTTCTTTTGTTTTGTGATCTGGAGTATTTATCCAACACAGAATATTTGCAGTGAGAGAGAGCCACTTAGATGCCAGATGGGAAGAGAAAAATGTGAGAATCTTTGCTTGTATTACTTTAAACAAAATATTTCAGACCTTCTGGGACCTTGAGGGTTCCAATGAGGGTGTTCATCTAGACAATCAGAGTCGAATTGCTTCACAAGAGCTTTGCTTTTGGTGAAACTAGGGACAATTGCTTCCAATTGATCATTTGTCAAGTGAAGAGGAGAAAGAAATGGCACTAACATTTATTTAACATCCACTATGTGCCAGTCACTATTCTGGTCTACTTATTAAAACTCAACTTAAGTACCAGCCTAACAATGATAAATTCTTTAATGCTCAGGAAAGCTTTTTAACTAGGATATATGACTCCCTAAAATGATGTGGATGTTCCCATGTCTGGTCCCTACCCAGGAAAGTTAAGAAGCTCAAGTAAAGATAAGCAAGGGAAATGAGAAACAAATCCATGACTTAGGAATGAAAGCACTAATTGAGGGACTGTCCCCAAATAAGGTGGATAGAAAGAACAGAAATTAATGTGTGCTTTCTGAAAAGTTTGTAGTCTTTCCAGAAATATGGTAGTGTAATTACCTTCTTGTGGCTGCAACAAAACACCTGACCACAAGCAGCTAATGGGAGGAAATGATTCACCTTTGCTTACAGTTTCAAGGTAATGCTTCATGATGGCAAGGAAAAGCATGGCATGATTAGAGACTGGGCATCATTTCTGCCACAGGGAATGGAAAATGGCAGCAAGAGAGTGAGCCAATGTTTGGCAAGGGAGAACTGGCTATAACACCTTTAAGCCCACCCCCACCAACACACATCCTCCACCAAGGCTCTACCTTCCAAATTGCCATCAGACAGGGACCAAGCATTCAGAAGATATAAGTTATGGATTGATGCTAGCACATATGGTAATGACAGAAAATTCTCTAGGCATAAAGCTTCTGCTTTAGTCAAAGTTCTGTTACAGCCTTAGTGCTGTATAATATGTCTCTTCTTCTCTGTGGGACACATTTCCTTATATGAAAAAAAAGAGTGCATTTTCTTTAGCCGTTTTATGGGTCAAAAAGTGGTGGTGAACTTCCGGCCAAGATTGCAACCACCTAGCTGTGCTGCAAATCTCGGGAAAAGAAAGGCAAGATATTAAGGGTTCATTGGGGCTTTTAGGGGAGAGAAATCTCCAATAGAATGTCAGTGGGAGGGCACAGAGGCGGGAGAAACAGGGAATCACAGATCCCCTCACAGGCAGGTAGCCCACACCTCCCCCCAAATAACCACAGTGTCCCCAGCGCCACTGCTGCCGCTGTGCGCCAATCGATCCCTGTGTGCGGAGGCTTAGACAGCTCCACACACTTGTCCACTCGCCCAGTTACTGAGTGAGCCCAGTCCGACAGCAACTGCCACACAAGCTGAGACTGTGTCTCTCACTTGTGCAAGCACAAGTGCCATCCCCTACCTGTCTGCCATGCCGGCCGTCTTCCATTGTCCTGTGGTGGGGGAGCTCAGACTGCTTCCAGGTCCCAGTGTTCCCAGCCAGACCTCGGGCTGCTTCAGTGCTTGGTGCCTCAGTGTCACTCCTAGCCTGAACGCAGGAAGCTGTGGCATATTACCGCTTGAGAATTCAGGGAACCTTGGCGCCCCTGCCAGGCAGTAGATAGGCGGCTTTGGCAAGTGAGAGCCAAAGCCCAGGCTTCCTGGCAACTGCCCTAGGCTACCTCAGATTCCCACTGTGCTTGAGCCCAGGCTGATACACCCACCTACGTGCCCATACACTGTCATGGGCAGACCACAGCGCAAAAGAAATAACATGAAAAATCAAATGCAAGAAAATCCAGTTACATCACCCAGTCCTAAAATGAATACATCTAACCAAAACATAAAAGAACCACTAGGAACAGAACACCAAATTGAAGCTATGAGCAGTGCAACCCTGACCAACATACTGGTAGAACTTGCAGGAAAGCAACAAAGGACCATAATCGTGTGGATGATGACATCACTAAACAAGAACTAATAGATACGAAATTGGAAGGAGTTCAAAGAGAGCTAAGAGATATGAGGGAGAGTGAAAAAAAAGAAGACCTTAAAAATCAGCTGGCCGTGCTAAATGAAGACATAGAAATGAAGACAAAGAAATGCAAGGATGAACTGCAAGAATCATCAAGAAAAATCAGAAAATGATGTGAAAAGGGAGCTTGAAAGAGGGATGGAAATTATACATAGAAAAATAATAGAAAATGCAAACTTAATTGAACAAGTCCAAAACTCCGTAGAAGCTCTCAAGAATAGAGACAGCCAAGTGGAGAATAGAAACTCTGATCTGGAAGACAAGATGGAAGATACAGTTAGAGAGTTCAAAAATTTCAGTAACTTCAAAAGCTCCTGAGAACAGAACATGAGGGAATTGTGGGATACACTTAAACGTCCTAATATCAGGATCATTGGAATACCAGAAGGAGAAGAAATTCAGACCAAAGGCATGGAGAACTCATTTAACAAAATAATTGAAGAAAACTTCCCCAGTCTCTTAAAAGAAAGGCCCATCAAAATAAAAGAAGCCAACAGAACTTCAAACAGACTGGACCAAAGGAGAAACTCTCCAAGACATATTGTCATTAAGACTCTAAACACTGATACCAAAGAGAAAATCTTAAAAGCAGCTAGGGAAAAATAGCACACCACTTTCAAAGGTAACCCCATCAGAACTACTTCAGACTCCTCAATGGAAACCCTGAAAGCTAGAAGGTCCTGGAATGAAACACTGCAAAGTCTAAGAACCTATGGCTTCCAACCCAAACTACTCTACCCAGCAAAATTATCCCTCATACTAGACGGTGAAAGAAAAACATTCCATGACAAAACTCAGCTTTACAATTACATGAACACAAAATCAAACCTACAGAGAGTATTTCAGGAAATTCTCCACAGAGAAGGAAAAAATAATCAAACACAATTGCCTACAAGAAGCAGATCACAACAACCAAACTCAGAGTAGGCACAAAAAGTTCAAAGTCCATGAAAACACCAACCCACATTTACCATCACAATATGGAAGGGATCAAATCAAATGTCATAGTCATTACCCTAAATATTAATGGCCTTAATTCACGCATCAAGAGACACAAACTAACAGGATGGATCAAAAAACTAGACCTCTCCATCTGTTACCTTCAAGAAACCCACCTCACCACTAAAGACAGACACCTCCTCAGGGTAAAAGGGTGGAGAACAATATTCCAAGCAAATGGGAATAAGAAACAAGCAGGCGTAGGTATATTAATATCGGATAAAATAGACTTCAAACCAAAAATACTCAAAAAAGACAAAGAAGGCCACTTCCTTCTTATCAAGAGAATGATCCATCAAAAGGATATTACAATCATAAATCTGTATGCACCAAGCACAGGAGCACCACAGTTCATAAAACAAAACCTACTTGACAATAAAACAGAAATAAACCCCAACACCATCATAGCTGGGGACTTCAATACACCATTATCAGTAATAGACAGATCATCCAAACAGAAACTCAACAGGGAAGTAAGAGAGCTCAACAAAACCATAGATCACTTAGACGTAACAGACATCTACAGAACTTTCCATCCCAAATCCACAGACTACACATTCTTCTCAGCAGCCCATGGAACATTCTCTAAAATAGACCATATACTGGGTCACAAAGACTGCCTCCACATATTTAGGAAGATTGACATAATTCCATGCATGATACTAGATCATAATGCTATATTGCTAGAAATCAACAACAAAAGACCCACCAAGAATCCCAACGGCACCTGGAAACTGAACAGCACACTTTTAAACAATCAATGGATAGTGGGTGAAATAAAACATGAAATCGCAAAATTTCTGGAATTGAATGACAATGAGAACACATCGCACCAATACTGATGGGACACATTGAAGGCGGTCCTCAGGGAAAAATTCATAGCACTTAATGCCTTCATAAAAGACAGAAAGGTCCCATATCAATAACCTAACCATCCACCTAAAGGCACTGGAGAAACAAGAAAAATCCAACTCCAAGAGCTCCAGAAGGAAAGAAATAATTAAAATCAGAGCAGAAATCAATGAATTGGAAACTAAGGAAACAACTAAGACAATTGACAAAACAAAGAGCTGGTTCTTTGAAAAAATAAACAAGATTGACAAACCCCTGGCCAATCTGTTCAAGCAAAAAAAGGAGAAGCTTCAAATTAACAAAATTCAAAATGAAAAAGGAGAGATCACAACAGACATAAGTGAAATTGGGAGAATCATCAGGACTTATTTCAAAAACCTGTACTCCACAAAACTGGATAATTTGGAGGAGATGGGTAAATTCCTGGATGCATACCATCTTCCCAAGCTAAACACAGAGCAGATTAATCACCTCAATCAACCCATCACACTCAGGGAGATTGAAAAAGTAATAAAAAACCTCCCCCAAAAAAGAGTCCAGGACCAGATGGCTTCTCAGCTGAATTCTATCAAACCAAGCAACGCATGGTCTAACCTACTTAGCAGCAAATAACCTGTCATGATGCCCACACAAGTGCAGTAGTGGCACACAGCCATGGTGGGTAACCAACTGCTCTTAATTTGGCTAACTGATCTCCTCAGTGGTATGGGACCCATAAGTGGAGTTGGGAAACAAGTCAGAACCATACCAAACATAAGCCCACTCGCAATATCAAGCTACCATCAATCATGGACTATAAGAGGGCTTGCACCTATTAAGTTATCTACAAAAAAGTAAGGTTTATCTCATTTGTCCTGGTTCTAACTTACTCTCCATTGGAGAATCTCCTTCTCTTTTTCATATAGATGTAGATCCTAAGGAGAGAGCCACCCCATCATACCTCAAAAGGGCCCCAGCTGAAACTAAGAAAAATTGGAGAAACAAGCAAGGGGGCTGTTTTCCTGATGAACCGGATACCAGCACAAGGGGGAAGGAGATCAGCACAGAGAAAAATCAACTCCTACCAAATCAGAGAGCCAGAGCCTCAGAGGCCCCCAACACCTCATCACTGAAGCAGAACAAAAATGAACCCAACATGGCTCAGGGAAATTTTGTGGAAGAGGGGGCGGAAAGAATGTCAGAGCCACATGTTGGGCCATGATATGCAGAGACATTTATCTTACCATAACTGTGGGCTAACTCCACAATGCATGACCCATATACCTCAACAAGGAGGGCCCAAGGGGAGGGGGTAGGTCACAGATGAGCCTAATAATGGTACCAAACTGACTGTATTTGCTGAATACATAACTAACTAATAAAGAAAAAAAGAAAAGAAGAAAAAAGAGGTGGTGGAGTTTGATTGGGAAGTGGCTGTGAATGTGGGGACTTCCACTCCCTATTTCATTCAAGGCATGTTTGTTTTATAAATATTTTTGTATACATAGAGGTATTCCAAAGACTACTTCAAAATAAAGCCATTTCCATGAATAAGATGTAAAGTGTTTTCAAAGTTTTAGTTCTGTAAGTCAAATATTTGGACATTTGATTGCTGAGTCCTGGACTACAAAAGGGAGTGGAGGTTTTAGGTCATTTCTTTCATTTCCAAATCCATTTGTTTTCACTCTTCTTCAATGATCCTTTTAAATACTCCTTCCTTGCCCATGCATATTCCATGAAAGTCTGTCACATGTCCTCAACAAGTATTGTGTGATATTTCTCTCGAAAGAGAGAAAAGAAGACCTTACCATTTTCCTGATGAATAGTTACAGGGTTTGGTAAACGTAGAGATTTCTTAATTGAGATGATGTAATAAATCTTAACATTTTTGAAATTATTTGGGGGAGAAATAATAGTTTTTCTCGTAAACATTTGGAAAGGGAATGGATTATGTTATATGGATTTTCTGACTGAATACCAACATAGGATCTTATTGGCCTTTCATTAATACATGCATCCCATATAGTTATCACAGATACACTTCATATTTTGCTGTAGAATAGGTTAGAGCAACAAGAGTTTCATTTGGTATTATCATTTACCAAAGTTGCTAAGAAAAATATGGACTTAGAGCATGTTTGCTTTATTTTACCTAGCTAGGGAAAGCACTTAGCATGGTGTATGTTTCTTCATAAACACTGAGTGCAAAAATATTTTAAGGAAAATAGCTCCTTTCAAAACCTTGGGTTTGGGTGCCATTTTTAAGTCTTAAAGACATACAATATATATATTTAAAAATATTTCCCCATTCCTGTGTGTACCAGGTGGATTTGGATGTTTTAGTGATAGAATAGCATCATAAAGTACCTTAACAAGACAGATTTTAGTCAACTTCCCCAAATCCCTCAGGTTTAGTTATCACTGTTCTTATTATTTAAATGTTTCAAAAATATTTCAATCTTTCTTGTAAAAGAGAATGATAATATCAACACAAAACACATTTTTATTGTTTTTTTATTATTTATTTGAGAGAGTCAGAGAGAAAGTGAGAGACACAGAGAGAGAGACAGAGAATAGGTATGCCAGGGCCTTCAGCCACTGTAAACAAACTCCAGACACATGCACCAACTTGTGCATATGGCTTACATGGGCCTGGGGAATTGAATCAGCATCCTTTGGCTTCTTAGGCAAACATCTTAAACACTAGGCCATCTCTCCAACCCAAAACAAAATTTTGAGCAAGTGGAGAGTGTTAATTATCATCTCTTCCTTTTCACAGATCTATTTTCATTTTGTATATTGTTTTTCAATCAATAAGCACAGACAGTTTTACAGTTGTTTTAAGTCACAGCATGGGAGTGGCTGTGTCTTTGCTACTATATACATTCTGTATTTCATCATGCAGATTCTTTCTTTTGTGCACATGGTGTTCTTATAAATATAATTTAATACACTACTGATGTATGATTGGCATGTGAAAGGTTATGCTTATTTAATGGATACAACATGGTCCATTTGGCAATAATTATACACTAATGAAACCATCATTACTGTTAAGGTCATAAGCACATTACTACCTCTCAAGATTTCTTCCTTCCAATTATTGATCTATTTTGGTTGCTCCTATATCTTGACTATGGTGAATAGTAATCAATATGGGGTCATAGTGTCTTTTTGAGATCCCAAATTTAATTAGTTTGGAAAACTACTCAGCAATAAAATTGCTAGATCCTATTAGTTCTATTTTTAATTTTTGAGTGTCTTCTTTACCATTTTCTTTAATGGCATATCTATTTACATACCCATCTATTGTGTAGGTGTACAAAAGTTCTCTTTGCTCTGTATCATGTCAAACTATTGTTACCTTTCTTATTTCAATAATAGCTATTTTAACATGTTTAATATAATATCTTACTCTGATTTTGATTTGAATTTCTTTCATGATTCCCAAAGTTCATTATCCTTCACATATGTGTTGGCTATTTGTATGTGTCCTTTTTTAAAAAAAATGGATTATTTTTATTTATTTATTAGAGAGAGACAGACACAGAAAGAAAGAGGCAGATAGGGGGAGAGAGAATAGGTGACCCAGGGCCTCCAGGCACTGCAAACAAACTCCAGGCATGTGTGCCCCTGTGCATCTGGCTAACATGGGTCCTGAGGAATCAAGCCTCGAACCAGGGTCGTTAGGCTACACAAGCAAGCCCTTAACTGCTAAGCCATCTCTCCAGCCATTGGATGTGTTCTTTAGAAGCATGTCTGGGTAACTGGCCAATTTCTTTACAGGATTATTTTTTGTTGTTGCTATTGAGTTATATATACACATACATACATATATATATATATATATGTGTGTGTGTGTGTGTGTATGTGTGTGTGTACAGTGTTTTAATACATCATCAGATATTCTTTAAAATTTTTCTTTCATTCTGTAGATTGAATTTCATTATGTTGATTATTTCTTTTCCTGTGTAGAAACTTTTCAGGTTGATTTAATCTGATTTGCTCATTTTTGCTTTTATAGCTTGTGCTTTCTTTACCCTATCCCAAAAAGTATTGCCAAGAACAACATAGAGGAATTTTCCCCTTATGATTTTGTAGGAGTTTCATGTTTGAGGTTATATGGTTTATTCCTTAAATCATTGGGTGTTCATTCTTGTATTTATTAGAAAATAGAAGTCATTCTCATTCTTTTATATTTGGATATCCAATTTTCCTAATAGCAAGAGCTTTGAGTCATGTTGAATAAGTTTAAACCCCAATGTAGATATTTTTAGTCATTTTATAGCCAGGATGATTCATGAAAATCTTCTTGTGTAGGGATTTTGGGGAACTCCAAACACAGTTCATCCTCTGAAGAGTCTACCAGGCCACTGTTTTTCACAACTACCACCTTTATGAGGAGGTTGGATTTCAACTCAGGAAACAAGGATAGGAATTGGGAAAAGAGAAAGCTAGAAAGTTGTTAGCTCTTACTGAGATTTAGGTGTATTTTTGAAAAAAAAAAATCTCTCTGGGATAACTGAAATCCTTTGTTACCATTTCCAGAGTCTTGAAACAGTTGCTGTATTGATTGTTTTTGCAAGTGTTCTCATAGCTTTTCATGGTCAGGTAGATTTTGGGTGTTTCTGACTCTGACCATCTTGAAATATGTCCTTCATTTTCAGTTTTCAATGATAACTTGGCTTTATATAGAATTTTACCCTGTCATTTTTTACATTTAATTTTTATTTATTTATTCATTATTTATTTATGAGAGAAAGAGGGAGGGTTGTAGGGAGACAGAGAGACACAGGAAGACTGTGTGTGTAGAGACAAAGAACTCTTGTTTTGTCACTTTATTTTGTTGATTTTTCAGTCAGTGAGCTCCAGTGATACTCTAATTTCCATTCCCCACTTTCAGATCACAGACCTGTGGTAATAGATTGGATGGACATGCTCAGCTGTTTAAATTGGTGCTGGGGAATCAAAGTTGAGCACTCTTAGGTCCAGTCAGGCCCTTATACTATTTTTATTGAGCACTATAGTGTATATACATACTGTATATTAATCATATTCCTATTGGGTTTTGCTCTTATGTTCCTTCTCGCAAACCCCCATTCCACTGAGAGATCTGGCTCTCAGGTTTGAAATATATTTTCCATATGTTTTCCTTAGGGTATATTTTACTGGTATGTCTTTTAATTTGTTATTCTTTCTACTGTTAATCTCATCCAGTGTATTTTTATTTATTTTTAGATATTGCCATTTTTCCATGAAGATCATATATGAGTCACTTAAATTGTTCATGTCTGCATTTAAGTTTTTGAATACATGGAATACAGTTACATATATTTTAATATTATTGTTTATTTTATTGACACATTAATTGTATGTATTAATGTGATTCCTGTGATATCTGAGTGCATGTATTGATCAAATCCAACCTCCTTTCTTCCTCCCTTCCTCTCAGCCCTGTACCCTTCTCAGTTACTAGTAATTACTATTTTACTTCCTCAAATGAGAAAGAACACGTGGTATCTATCTTCTAGTACCATCTATTTTGGTTCAAACAACATACTTTCATTCCTTTTTATGGTTGAATAAAATTCCACTGTAAATACAAACAACATTATCCATTCATCTGTTGATGGACATCCAGGCTGATTTTATATCTTAGCTATTGTGAGTAGAGCTGTAATAATCACAACCATAGGTGTCTCTTTGATATACTAACTTCATTTACTTTGGGTATATACTTAGCAATAGTAAAAGTAGATCATACGGTACTTCTATTTTTAGTTTTTTCATACATCATTGCAAAAACTTCAAATACCTACCCTTTCTTATCTCTGTGGAAAATCTTATTTAGTCTTCTGTTCATACTCAAAAGTGGTAATGATTTCCACCAGTCATGCTTCAAAGAAGAATCAGTATTCTTTTTGTCACCATTATTATTAATAAGAATTGAAGTGTTATCATTTATTAGATAGTATTATATGCTGTGGTGGTTTGATTCAGGTGTCCCCCATAAACTTAGATGTCCTGAATGCTAGGTTCCCAGCTGATGGAGATTTGGGAATTAACGCCTCCTGGAGGCAGTGTATTGTTGGGGGTGGGCTTATAGGTATTATAGCCAGGTTCCCCTTGCCAGTGTTTGGCACACTGTCCTGTTGCTATTGTCCACCTTATGTTGGCCAGGGGGTGATGGCCACCCTCTCCTCGTGCCATGGTTTTCCCCTGCCATTTTGGAGCTTCCCCTCGAGCCTTTAAGCCAAAATAAACCTCTTTCTCCCACAAGCTGCTCTGGGTTGGGTAATTTCTACGAGCAATGTGAACCTGACTGCAACAGTGAAGTGGTAGTGAGGAGTGGGATTGCTGTTAGAAACCTGACTGTGTGGTTTTGGCCTTTTGGAGAAGATTTTCAAGAGGAATGTGGAAGGATTTGAAACCTTGGCCTAAGAGATGCCTTAGAGTGCTGTAAGTACAGCTTGATGGACTATTCTGGCCAGAGTTGAAAGACCTGAATGCAGTAAGAACTATGGACTGTGAGGTTTGGCTTATGAAGGTCAGAAAGAGCGGCTAGCAGTTTGTGTGAGGCTTGCTATTATGCCCATGTCCTGAGAAGTTGTGCAGGGTTGCTTTGCATAGAAATGAACTGGTGTGAGCAGAGGGATATTGCACAGAAAGAAAAATCTTTGGGTGAACTGCAGCTCATTCAGCTGCAATTGAAAGATTACAACCTTTGAGATTGGGCCAGCTGACCTGCACTGGGGCAACATGAAGAATGTAGACTCTTCTGAAGGGGCCTGAGTGCTCAAGAAGTGTCCTCTTCTTCAGTGTGCTTTATACCTGCCTGGATTAACAAATTGGCATCCTACTTGGTATTGTGGAGTATAGAAAATGCAGGAAAGAGAGGGTCATTGTGTTTGCAACGTGGTCTTGTTTTTTGGAAATGGCCATGGGAAGTGTGAAGCAGGTTTGCTGGTTGCCTGAATAGAGACCCCTGGGGCCATGAGGATGAACCGTGGATTGCAGTAGAGACCCAGTGGAGGTGCTGGGACCACAAGATGGATGCTAAATAAAGCTGTCAGCCTGATGAAGTTTTTCAGGACTGAGTAACCTAGCTGGAGGGGCGGAATTGAAACTCCAGAGACTTGTTGCTGGTTAGAGTTATCGGACTTGGAAACTTGTTAGTGGCTACAGTTGTTGGACTTGGAGCTACAGAGTTTGGTGTTTGCCCTGTTTAAATAATGTATTGCTTGAGTATTTCTGTGCTATGCCCAATGCCATCTTTTGCAGTGTGAATATTTTTTTTTCTGTGCCCTTAGGATTTTTTGAGGGTTTTTTTGGTATTATGGTTCAGTTACAAGATCTTGGACTATGGGGACTATGGGGATGTTTGAACATCATTGGGATTGATAAAAACTATGGGTACTTTTAAAGTTGGACTGAATTCATTGCATTTTACATCATGGATGGTTAATAGTTTATGGGGGCAGGAGAGGAATGTGCTGGTTTGATTCAGGTGCCCCCATAAACTTAGGTGTTCTGAATGCTAGATTCCCAGCTGATGGAGATTTGGGAATTAAAGCCTCCTGGATTCAGTGTATTGTTGGGGGCTGACTTATGGCTATTATATCCAGTGTCCCCTTGCCAGTGCTTGGCACACTCTCCTGTTGCTATTGTCCACCTTATGTTGGCCAGGGGGTGGTGTTCACTCTCTACTCGTGCCATGGTTTTCCCCTGCCATCGTGGAGCTTCCCCTCTAGCCTGTAAGCTAAAATAAACCTCTTTCTCCTACAAGCTGCTCTTGGTTGGGTGATTTCTACCAGCAATGTGAACCTGACTGCAACGTATGACAACTATTAATCCTCAACACAGGGCTCTAACATAAACCTTAACACTATTTTTTTTTAGTGTATGTAAGATTTTAAGACTAACTTAAGATAAGTACCTAGCATGGGTCAGAAGACTCATAATAGCTGTGTTAAACATCAAACCTAGGTTGGTCTGAATATTAACCACATGCAATTATCATTTCCCTTATAATATAAAGACATATATCTGTGCTTGTACTTACCAGTGGCTAGTGTACTACTTGAAGGCAATATCTTATTCATACTGCACCTTCATATTTAAACCTTTTAATGAGATCTCCCAATAATCTAAAGAATGAAGGATAGAATTAATCCCATATCATAATTTATATGGTACTTTGTGATTTAACTCCTCTTTAACTGGGAAACATCATTTAACAGTTCTTACCATCTCTCTCTCTCTCTCTCCCTCTCTCTCTCACACACATACACTGCTACTAGACAATTCATCATTCGCTGTAAATACAATGTTGACAACTTAAATTGATTTTACATTTCCTTCCTACCTTTACTTAGCTAGAAAATCTAGAAAACCTTTAGGAATAAATTCCTCTAGGAGGAACTTCACTATTTATGAACATACACACACACAAAAATGTTTAGGTGTCTGTTTCTCAAGTGGACACTGCACTCACTGAAAAGTGAGCTTTAGTCATTTATCTTTATAGATTTTATTTGGAATATAATATACATTCAAATATTTGTAAAATATTTAATGGCATAAGTCACTTAGGGCAGACAATTTTTAGATTGTACTTAGGCAAGTCATTTTCATTCATCTTTCAGCAGATAATCATCTCATAAGCCAACTTTTAGAACCTTTCCAGCCTATTTTATTCCCACCACTACTACTATTATCATTAGTCATTCTTCCGAACTTCATACTTTTGGTTGTATAATTATAATAATTTACCAATAAAATGTTTCTTCTCTGAACTGCTCTAGTTACATCAATCTATTTCCAGATACTGCATTTTACAGTGAATATCCCTCTGCTTAAAATACTTTTCTTTCACTGCATATTCCCTCAGTCGAGTAAAAGTACTCATTTTAGACATTCAGTACTTGTTAAATATTGTAGTTCTTATAACCAGATAGTTCCTCACATGGAAGAGAGATTCATTGAATGTGGCCGAATCAGTAAATGTATGAATACATAGTGTTGCTGATGTAATTTGGGTGTCATAGGAAGAGGAATGGAGAAATCACTTCAGTGGGTAAATAACTTGTAGTTTAGGATGTCTATCAAATCAGAGGAAACTTTTGGTTTCATAAAAAATTGAAGAGGGATATAATGTGAAGTGATAATCCTGCAATTTGACAAAGTATCTTTTTTAGCACTAAATACATGCTATAAAATTAAAACGAAGTAATGTTTCTATTCTAATTCCATACTTCAACACCCCAAACACATGCCTCATTTCTTTCTTCTTCTGTAGCTTAGTACTCCTCAGGTGGCTGGTGGAAACCATCTCAGTGTGAACCAGATTAATCAACTTGCTTTTCTAACACTAATTAAGCAAAGGAAATAGGATTTTAATACAGTGGGAGAGTAAAACTGGAATGGAATGAAAACTAATGGAATGGAATGAGAACTAAGGAATGGGCAAATCTCAGTGGTCTTTAGTGTGGACATGAGGACATATACAAAAAGCATTGTCTGGGTGCATTGAGGGAAAAGTGCAAGACAAAACATTATAGCAGACTTAGAATATTGAAGTAAAATTGTTTGAACTAAACAAAAGCGCTTTGAAAAATAAGATTTGACACAAAATAGAGTTGAAAACGTCAGAAAGAAGTCCCCTTATCACAATTCACATAGTCAGGATACAGTTGAAGGTTGAGACAAGTTTGTTGCTTTAAGTGTTTGCATAAATATTGTCAGGAAATAGTTATTAAAACATCAGGTGTTTATTATTCTTACATTTTGTGGTATCAGATCTCCGAAATGGTTCTGCCTGCTTAAAATCAATGCCAGGGCCGGGTTTCTTCTCCGGGCCTCTAAGGTAGAATGTGTTTTCTTGTCTTTTCTTCCTTCTACATGCTATCTACATTCATTTTCTCCTGGCCTTTTCCATCACTTTCAAAGCCAGCAACATTCAACTAAGTCCTTCTCTTGTTTTATTCTCACTTGCTCTCTAGATTTCATTGCCCTCCACCACCTTTAAAGTCCAATTTTATATTCAGTACATCTGAATAATCTAGAATAAACTCACTTACTGACTAGCAACCTTAATTCATTCTGCAACATTAATTCCCCTTTGTCATGTAACCTACTTGCAAGTCCTAGAAATTAGAATGCAAACATCTTTGGGTGGTAGTTTGTTAAATGACCTGCCCATGGCAATGCCAGGACATGATCAGTGAAAGACAACTGAGAAGGTCACTTTTATTTCCCCATTGGTTCTTGGAATTCTTTAACTTGGTACTGAGACATCTTTTAAGTACTAGGTAGTAGAATTTTTAACTTCAATACTGATCCTTTAACTTATGTGCTTGCTTGTAGAGTAAAGGTGGATGGATGCAAGAGGTTTAGTTAGTGTAACATTTTTGTAATTCCAGAGCTAGAGATCTCATGGCTCCCCTGAGATCTTTTCACATCCTGGCAGAAGAGAGAGAAGGTACCTTTTACATCCCTTGAGAACTTAAGCTTTTAACTTTCTCCTCTTCAAATGAAACAACAGTGTTAGAGCAAAGTATCTAACCAAATGATCTGTGGAATTGCTACGGTTGCTCCTGCTGACTACAATCACTACAATCACCAAGGGATAGTTAAACTGAGCTCAAGAGGAAGACAAAGCCCATGTAGAATGTCTGTGAGGGGATTAATTTCAAATTCTCTATAATGTATATTTTGCAACCCATAATTAAGCAGAGTCCAGTGTGCCCATTTTGGTAATTGTTGTATTTTTCCTCACAAGCAAAATAGTTATTTTTCTAAATCCACAAAGACATCAAGAGGTGGCAATTTATGTAAAGACATAGCCATGAACTGATTTGACCCATGTGAAAACTTAGGCCAAAGGAACAAACTATTTTTCAGTTTTGCTTTAAGCTTCAGTTCATTGCCATTTTAATTAGAACCTGAAATATTAAGTTTTGCTCAGAAGCAGCACATTATAAGACCAAAAATGAAGGATATTGTCACAAGCAGAAATGACCCTTTCCCTCATAAAGGTAAAGAAAACAAAACAAAAGGGCATGCTTTTGTTCAAATAAACCAATTGATCAAAAAATGGGAAAACACATAGGAAAATTAACAAGCTTGAATATTGAGTCAGAGTTTGTCCAGAGAACCAAAGCTACTAGAAATAAGGCAAAAGAAGAGATTCATTTTGAGAATTTGATGGTATGCTATAGTGTGGCCCAGTTTCACTTGAAGGCTGTTGCTTCTGCCTCTAATATTTGACATGAAGACATAGGAAAATGGGAGAAAAGATGGCCATGAACTGGAGAGGAGAGACAAACTGGGACCCATGAAACTCAGCCAGAATGTATGAAAATCAAGTTGTCTTGTTAAGCCACACTGAAAATACCAAAAGCAAATGAACTTGTGAAGACAATCTGGAAACTGTGAAGTAAACTGAAACCTTTATTTCTCTCATCACCAACAAGTTCAATGATGTAGATAAGTCACAAGTACTTCACCACATGAGCCCATCACCACACCTCATTATTTACCAAATGAGATCCTTGGTCAGAGCAATTCTTTGTTTCAAAAAGAAAAAGCAAACAAGCAAGCAAACAAACAAACAAAAACACCAAACAAACAGGAGTGAGAAAATATGGGTAGTGGTTAGAGATAAAATTGGTAAAGCCACATCCTGAAAACTATTCTAGGGTAAACTTATACTGCCTCTTGCATTAATGCAGATAACCCAATGCAACAAATACAACACCAGAAAGCTAAAAGATTCCTCTGAGAAACGACGCCATATTAGGGGATCACTGTTGATTTCTGCATTAGGTATGTTAGGCATTCATAATTGCCTGTCATCAGATGAACTTTCCTGTGCTGAAGTCCAAGTTGCCTTACCCAGGCATGGCCTCTGATTCTGCAAGGATAGCTAGTATGTTTAGACCAATATTGGGTAATGGCAAGCGTAACTGGAGAAATGTGTGGTTTCCACAAAACAGATAAAATTGTGCATGCTGTGATTTACCAACAGGAGTCTGACAGAAGTCCAATATATATGTATGTGATCCTGACACTTCAAGCATAGTCAGATAAGCTAGTTCATACAGCCTAAGTGGCTAAGTAACTTGTATAAGAATCAAGACCTTAGGCATACTCTTATCTTATTTTAACTAAATCTTTTCAAAATTGGATGCATTGGAACCAAATGAGAACCAAAATGATTTAAATGCCTGTAGAATACAAAGTCTGCTGTGTTGCATTTCTACCATCAAAGAATATGCTGGTTTGCTTCATTAACTGAAACGCATCTGGAAGAACAGCTCTAATAAGAGTTATGTCTTGATTAGGTTTATGGTAATCTGCTAAAATTCATTCTCCATTATAGTTCTGCCAAACAATAGTTATGAAACAAGTGCAGTATTCAGAGGACATTTTAATTATTTCCATTTCCTTTTCTTACCCAAATTAGTTCTCACTGCGTAGATCAGGAAATCAAGGTGCAGATTTAGACCTGTGGTAGGTTTATGTTGGTAATATGATCTACACAATTCCCCTCCTGATAGAGCACAGTAACATGTTGATTCCCCATTAATTATTGTTAATTCTAGTCACCACCATAAAGTCTGGTAACACCCATTTACTAATTAAGTTTAAGTAACTATTGTTTATAAGAGTTTGAAGTCAGTCAGAAAGAGAAATTGCATATGATATAGAAGAAGGTATGGCTATACCAGTGGCTGTGAAAACAAACTGAAATGCTATATTTTCTCTCATATTCTTAACTCACAAATTTCCCAATGTAGGGATGGCTACTAGTTTACCTATGCCACTACCATATTTCATATCAATTTGAGGATGTACTTAAACTTGACCTTCACTAGAAGATGAATTGGTGTAAAAAGATTGTACTAAACTACATACACATGAATCCTCCTGTTATATTATCAGGCTCTTTTTAAGATGCTAAGGATTTAGGGCATATGAGATGAGGCCCTGGACTTAAGAAAATACAGTCTAGGGCTGAAGAGATTGCTTAGTGGATAAGATGCTTGCCTACAAAGCCAAGGACTCAGGTACCATACTCCAGGAACCACATAAGCCAGATTCACAAGGTGGTGCATGTGTCTGGAGGTTTTTTTGCAGCAGCTGGAGGCCCTGTCATGCCAAATCTCTCTCTTTCTTTCTCTCTCAAATAAACAAAAGAAAGAAAGAGAGCTGTCTAAAGACAGATGGTGACAGGTATATAACCTGACAAGTATAACATTAGTAGTAGTTTGAATATGATGCCTCCTCCACAGACTCATATATTCCAACACATGATCCCCAGCAAAGTAACACTATTTGGGGAGGTTGTGGAGCCTTAAGAGTTAGAGGCTTGCTGGAGCAAGTGTGTCACTGGGGACAGGATTTGAAGTATAACAATCTGACCCAACGCCCCCCCCCCCCGTGTGTGTGCGCGCGTGTCTCCTTCCTTCATGATGATATGCTGATATGATACAGGTTTACTGATCATGCCTACCATTCTTTCCTTGCCATTATGGACTCTACCATCTGGAATGGTAATCAAGTTAAACTTTGTTTCTTGAAAAAATTTCTTTGGATCATTAGTTTTGTCCCAGCAACAAGAAATTAACCAATACAGCATCCTTGCGTTCTGACAAAATACTTACAATTCATGAGAAATGCTTAATAAATGCATTCAACAAATATAAATAATGGATGTACATACACATACCATGAAAATACAAATTGAGGATGGAGTTCCAAACAAGGGCATATTGGAGGAGCTAATTCCTGAACCAACTTTTGAAAAATTATTAATGTTAAACAAGTGAAGAAAATAAATAAAGGAAAGCTTAAGAATAAAATAGGGTAACATATTTGGGAAATAAGTAGAGCATTGTGTGGGTAGGAGAGGCAATCAGATTAAATAATAGGGGTCTTAAATGTCATGTTGGAGGAATTGGACTTTATTTTATAAGCATTTAAGTGTCACCTCAGCGTTTTAAGCAGTAGATTAAAATGACCAAAATTATAATCTAGTTTAGGTAAATAGATTAGAAAGTAGGATAAGTAATGGAAGTAATTTTATGGTCTATTTAAGAAACAATCATGGTTTGAAATACTGCAATGGAAATAGAAAAAAAAGATCTACTGAAGAGGTAGATTTGGTAATGAATAGCACAACAAGAGGACCAGATTAGAAATTGGGGTGGTAATGAGTTGATTATTATATGAAGTTAGAAATTTTGTCCTGTTGATACATAGCACCGAGAGCAGCATACCTGGGTAGGTCTACCACTCAGGAGAGAGTCTAGACAGAAAGTACAGTTTTTAGGATGATAAGTATATTGGTGAGAGATAAAATCAATGAAGTAAAAAAAATCAAATAAGTGCATGACATATTACCCTATTTAAATTTCTCAATGAAAATAAAATGGCTAGCTGGGTGTGGTGATGCATGCCTATAATCCTATTATCTAAGAGGCTGAGACAGGAGGATTATCAGAAGTTCAAGGCTAGTCTTTGATACCTAGTGAGTTATAGGTATACCTGGGCTACATAGGTAGACCTTGTATGAAAAAGAAATATAAGCCAACCTTGACACTTCAGAGAAACATCTAAAATCTAGACAGAAGGAAGATGACGGAAAAAAAATTGAAAAATACACATAAAGATCAAATAAATAATAAAAATGACAGGGAACATATTTCAAGAAAGAAGAAGTAGGTAATTGAGTCAAAGGATGGAAGAAATGTCCCTTGGATGTAGCCATATGGCATTGACAAGCTTGTGGTATTTCAGGAACTAGAGGAATAGTCATACTTAATACTGGAAAAATGTCCCAGGTTTGCTCCCAACCTGTGTATGTAGGATTACTTCTAGTAAGAAGATATATAAAGTCATATTACTGAGGGGAGGGAGGTTGTAATTGTCCTTTATTGAAGGGAGTAACATGCCATTATAAAGGGTGAATGAAGGGATGACAGTAGAGATAAATCTTTTAGGACAATGTGAAATATGTAAGTAATGACTTCTTAGTATGTGGGATTAAGAAGGAGAAACCATGATGGTTGAATCCAGAGTAACTAAACAGGAAGACTTTATACACATAGGTACCAATATGTAGTGATTTCAAAAGGCATAGGGATAGTTGGCTTTCAACAGTATTGCACCAAGCAACTAAACTCAGATGTGGAAAATAAGAGCACAGATGCACTATGTAAACTGAATTTAGGCCTAGATAATTCTAGGTACATAATTCTGTATGATGATTCTAATTTTTGACATACAGAAGGACCTATACAAATAGAGTTGATTGTTTATAAGCCATTGACACCAACTGTACATCCTCTTCCCCTCTTTCTCTACTTTTCTTCTTTCTCCATGGATGGATATGTGGTTATTTCTTCATCAGAATCATTTAAAGAACCTGTAAGAAAATAGGAAGAGGTGATGAATTGAAAGGGGATTTGTGCTCTGGGTAAAATATGGAGTCCTTTAAATAAGGTAAAATGGATAGTTGAAGAGGAGCCATGAATACCCTGGTCAAAGTTTCAAAGAAGCACTAGATGTTAGTTAGTATCCAACTGACAAATATCCAAGTAGTACATGGATACATAGATAAAATGTCTTGCTTTACTGAGAGATTCTTCAAAAGGTTCATTTGAAATGCTAAAGTTCTTAGTGTAAGTAAAATATGAAATATTTTAGTTTCACATAACTAGAAAGGCATCTATTGAGAAAACTGAAATGCATCTGTATTGGCATTTATGGAGGATAAATAAAAGACTAAATAATTATGAGCAATCCCCATAACAATCTCAACCCCAAACATGCAGAAGCAATTTTCTAATTAAGTTGTGGTCAAGCCTATGAAAAGAGTACCATTTGTTTCTTAGATATCTACAGCAAGCCACTTATTTCTCCTTAAGATGTTGGCTCCCTGATTTGATAAATAATATGCCATAATTTTTTCTTGAGCTGGATTATGTTTAAAACAACATAAATGTGCTTCAGGCTGAATACTATTTCATGAAAGCTCTTTTCAAGTTGATGTTGTTGAGGGTTATGCTATACAACATACTTATAAAAGGGTACATTAAAAAAATATATGGTATCTCATTGTATCTCTCAGATGGAATATTAGACATAGAATATCTTAATATTTAAAACAATTTTTTCTGCTAAAGTTTACAAGTCAGCACTATAACTCTACACTGTGCAGTTATTGTGTAGCTGATAGAGCACAGACAATATTATTACACTGCCCACTAAAAAAACACTGATACAACTGAGTTTTCATCTTAAAAAGGGCTGCTTCAGTAGTAAAACTGCTTAGAATTATAGGAGCTACATATAAGTCCATTAAGAAGAGAGTGCTTTATCAATTTTACATGATTCTGTATTTACCATTAATTGTAGGTTCTTATTACCAAACGAAGAAAAAGAAATCAACCAAATAGCCCATAGTGGTGTAAACACATTTTGAAAGAATGTGTGTGTGTGTGTGTGTGTGTGTGTGTGTGTAGTAGTAGTAGTAGTAGTAGTAGTAGTAGTAGTAGCTCAGGCCTGTAATTGCAGCACTTAAGAGGCTGAATCAGAATGATTGTTCTGAGTTTGAGGCTATACATATAGTGAGTACCAAGTCAGCCTGGAAGACAGAGTGAGATAGGTTCATAGAAAATTGAAAGGAGCTGGACGTGGTGGTGCATGCCTTTAATCCCAGCACTCGGGAGGCAGAGGTAGGAGAATCGCCATGAGTTCAAAGCCACCCTGAGATTACATAGCGAATTCCAGGTCAGCCTGTGCTAGAGCGAAACCCTACATTGAAAAACAACAACAACAAAAAAAAATTAAAGGAAAAATATGCCAATTAAATTGTACGAATTTTGAATAACTATATTATAAGCATAATGGAAGAATAAACGCCCTTCTTATACATTTTGCATAAAGAAAACACTCTAGAAGTTCATGAGAAAGTATGAGAGGTCCATAAGAAAGCATTTTTAAAGAAGTTTCAGCGAGAATACAATATAAGGAACACATTGAATGAATTCTGAAAACAAAATTGACTTTTTAAAATCACCTACCATAGCTATTGGCAGATAATTGTCAAAATAATATTTAGAGAAATAGATGTAATTGAACAGGCTTTCAAAATATTCCCAAGTCAGCTGCTGATTCAATTTTCTCCTCCCAACTAATGCAATACTTTTGTGTATTTAGAGCATATAACATAACTGAACACCTGTTTGTTTTTCCAAAAGAAAAAGAGTCTAAGTCTTAAGAGTTGAATTTAGAAATTTACCCACAACTTCTCTTCTACATTAACTACTTTGCTTCCCTCATCCCCCATGTTTATTGCCACTGTGCTTTATTCCTCTGGCTCACTTTCCTGAGGGATAATAGTGCATATTTAACCATCATTATTTTCTGCTTTTACCTTGTTCCTTAGCAAAATAGAGCTCTTAAGTATTGTATCACAAAGAATTGAATTTTCTTGTTAGGTCAGAAGAATCTGCTGACATGGTGTGATGGTTTATATTGATTGTCAAGGTCACCAGACCTACAATAACCTAGGAAACTAGTCTCTGGGAATGCCTGTGGGGAATTATCCTGATTAGGTTGATTGAAATGGGAAGGCCCACCATAACTGTAGGCAGCACCATTCCATAGGCTGTGGTCTTGAAATGAACAGAAGGAAGCCAGATAAGTTCCAACATTTATCAGTCTCTGCTTCCTCGCTGGGGACTAAATGTGAGCCGCTACCTCTAGCTCTTGCTGCTTTGCCTTTCCCACCAGGATGAAAAATAACGTGCAAGTGTAAGTTGAAATAAATCTGTTCTCCCTTAAACTGATTAAAAAAAATATTTGAGAGAGAGATGGGGAGGGGGGAGAGATAGAGGGACAGAACGGGCATGCCAAGACCTCTAGCGACTTGCAAATGAACTCTAGATGCTTGTGCCACCATGTGCATCTGGCTTATGAACTTACTGGGGAATCAAACCTGTGTCCTTAGGCTTCACAGGCAAGTACCTTAACCGCTAACCTTTCTCTCCAGCCCTTAAACTGATTTTTATTTTAATTAGAAAGAGAGAGAAAGAGAGTGAGAGACAAAGAGGGAGAGAGAGAGAATTCCAACCACTGCAATCCAACTCCAGACATATGTGCCACCTTGTGTGCATGGGAAATGTTTCACATAAGTCACTTTGTGCATCTAGCTTAAGCCAGATCTGGGGAGTTGAAAATGGGTCCTTGGGCATCTTAACTGATTAGCCATCTCTCCATCCCCCTTAAAATGAATTTTATCAGGCATTTTTCCATGGCAATGAGATTGACCCACTACTTTGTGGCCCTATATCATAAATTCTCCATTACAATTAATTTTCCATTACCATACAGAGAATCCATAGTACTGCCAGGAGGTTTTAGATTCTAACTATAATTGCCTTTCAGAAAGTGATGGAGGAAAAGGCTAAGTAGCTGGTGGGAAATTTTGTATTGATTTAAGAAAAATGAAAAACATTTCTCATCTTTTAGTAAGCATAAGAACAATTTTGAGGGCTGGAGAGATGGCTTAGCGGTTAAGCGCTTGCCTGTGAAGCCTAAGGATCCCGGTTCGAGGCTCGACTCCCCAGGACCCACGTTAGCCAGATGCACAAGGGGGCGCACGCATCTGGAGTTCGTTTGCAGTGGCTGGAGGCCCTGGCGCGCCCATTCTCTCTCCCTCTCTCTATCTGCCTCTTTCTGTCTGTCGCTCTCAAAATAAATAAATAAAAATAGCAAAAAAAAAATTAAAAAAAAAAAAAAAGAACAATTTTGATAGTGGAGGGAGAAAGAGCTTGAACAAGGTTTGCTAGTTTCTTACTAGAATTTACTGTTAGATTTGTCAAGCAAGACAGAGGTTAATTTATTTCAGAAGAAGAGAAGTATAAAAATAGTTGCCAGGAAAGAGTGGAGGGAAATGAATTTTAAAGAGTTAATATTGTATTGTGTACTAGAAATTTTTTTCTGAAAAAGATTGATATAAGATAGTATGGCCATAAAAGGTAACTAAGGCAATGTAGTCCCAATACTTGGAAGGCTGCAGCAGAGGGATTATGAACTGGAGGTCAGTGTAGGCTACATAACAGGACTCTATTTCAAAAAATAATAATTTTGTGATACATATTACAGCTCTTTTAGCCTTTATCTTTATAATATCCAGCCATCCATTTGAGTAATCCTTTTGGATTTTTTATTCTTTTTTTTTCTTTATTAGTTAGTTTTGTATTCAGCAAATACAGTCAGTTTGGTACCATTATTAGGCTCATCTGTGACCTACACCCTCCCCTTGGCCCCTCTATGTTGAGGTATATGGGTCATGCATTGTGGAGTTAGCCCACAGTTATGGGTAAGATAAATGTCTCTGCATATCATGACCCAACATGTGGCTCTGACATTCTTTCCGTCCCCTCTTCCACAAAATTTCCCTGAGCCATGTTGGGTTCATTTTTGGTCTGCTTCAGTGATGAGGTGTTGGGGGTCTCTGAGGCTCTGGCTCTCTGATTTGGTAGGAGTTGATTTTTCTCTGTGCTGATCTCCTTCCCCCTTGTGCTGGTATCAGGTTCACCAGGAAAACAGCCCCCTTGCTTGTTTCACCAATTTTTCTTAGTTGCAGCCTGGGCCCTTTTGAGGTATGATAGGGTGGCACTCTCCTTAGGATCTACATCTATCTGAAAAAGAGAAGCAGATTCTCCAATGGAGAGTAAGTTAGTACCAGGACAAAAGAGAAAACCCTTACTTTTTTTTTTATAGAGAATTTAATAGGTGTAGGCCCTCTTGTAGCCCACAATTGATGGTAGCTTGATAATGGAGAGTGGGCTTATGCTTGGATATGGTTCTGACTTGTTTCCCAGCTCCAGCTATTGGTCCCATACCACTGAGGGGATCAGTTAGCCAAATTAAGAGCAGTTGGTTCCCCACCATGGCTGTGTGCCACTACTGCACTTGTGTGGGCATCATAACAGGTTATTTGCTGCTAAGTAGGTTAGACCATGCGTTGCTTGGACAGATATTGTTTTTTCTACTTACTAAAAGACAGACCAAATAGCTGATCCTTCACCAGGCCCTTACAGGATTTTTTATTCTTTTACTAAGAACTTTACCATATGATTAAATTGTGTGATGGTCCCATGCCCCTCATGTTATTTTTTATATCCCCTGTTCCCTGCTCTTATTCCATTGAAGGTCCCACCGGGGTGGAAGGTTGTTGCTTTTAATTATGCCACACATATAAAATAAGTTGCATTAATCCTACTATCATTAAATCCTGCCTGTTTTTTTTTTTTTATAAAATTTCACACATTTAATGCTGTTATTTGTAAGGTGAAGCTCTGTGGGATTTTTACAAATGGTTAGAGCTCTGTGTATGCCACACTGTACCATGGCAAAGTTCCATGGTCCTATCAGCTTGTGTAGTTTCTTGGCAGTTGATTCCTCTATCCTCTCAGAGTGCTGGTGGTTCTAATTTCATTCCTTAATGTTTTGGTTATCTCTAGAATGCCATTGGAGGCCAACTTCTTTCACGTAGCAAAAAATAATTTTAAAATTAATCTACATTGTGTGAAACAATAATTCATTTTGAAGTACTTAATACTACTTTATTGTATATAAAGTATGTTGTACAATATGTTCGTTTATGATTTGAAGACCATCTTAGCTATTTCTAGATTTGGCCCCATCCACTGATATCCTTTTTTGTAACCACACAAAGCACCCTTCTACATCAGTCCTTTCTGGAGGGTGCAACCCAGACTTGAGTCTCTATGGCAATCAGAGGGAAGGCTATAGGTTTTATTGGAACTCAAATCTCAGTAGTCACTATCTGTCTTTCTTTCTGTTTTTCTTCCTCCCTTCATTCCTTTCTTCCTTTCTATTTTTTTTTTTTTGGTTTTTTCAATTTTTCAAGGTAGTCTAGCCCAGGCTGACCTGGAATTTGCTGTATAGTTTCAGGGTGGCCTTGAGCCCATGGTGATTTACTTATCTCTGCATCCCAAGTGCTGGGAATAAAGGCATGCACCACCACACTTGGTTCAGTGGGCACTTTCTTCATACTTCAGATGACCATATACATGCTTGTGGCCCATCAGTGCTGTTCCAAAGGGAGAGAAGTTGTGGATGTGGATATTTTTCTATATAGAGCATATTAGATATTTCCCTGTATCTGTTTCATGTCTGTTTGTATCAGTTACCAATGATCAGAAACTGATGATTTGGGATACTTGTTTAAAAAAATACTTCCAAACTAAGGACTCATTGATGCTCACACTGCTGAAGTGACTGCCTCTCTTTCCATCTGCACAGTAGCATCATTCCTGCTGCAGAAACAGCTAAGACTGTTACCTTGAGGGATCTGAGAAATCTGAAACTTGAGTGGCATTTCTTTGAGTCTAGGTTCAGTGGTCACCTCACAATTAGACTATTATAGCTTAGAGTGGCACTTTTGCAAACTGAATACTTGAAGTTTAAGTAAAACTGGAGAAGAAATTCCACAAGATAGAGAAGAGCCCATTAGAATTTTTTACACATGGTGGTAATACTATCAACACATCTATTTTTCCTGGAATTCTAATGAAAAATGGGTGGTGTGTTCTATACCAAAAGACAATATCATGCAAATGTGGCAGAAAGCAAGAGAGCATTTATAATGATGAAGACCCTGCAGGTATCATGGACAGAAGGGCAAGGATGTGTCTATACTTGTAACTTTAGACACCCCCTTTGTTCCTCTGATCCCTGAGATTCATTTAACACTGGTTTGAGACATAGTATTTGCTCAGCTATTTCTCTATAATAGGTACCACCAACAATGTTAAACCTTATCTGGGGGACTTAATTCAACAAAAACAATACACATTTAATATTTCTTCAGGAATTTTCAAGTAACAAATTCAGGTCTAAAGTAGCTACAGAAAGGGGAGTATTATTTGTGATTATTTTTCCTCTTAAGATAAGTCTCCAAGTTTTCCAGAATATTTTATTCATGTATTTATTTATTTGTATTAGTTATGTACACAGTGTATACAATCATGTTGGTACCATCGTTAAGCCTCTTCCCTATTCTCCCCCTCCACAGGGACCATCCCAATTGGGGTATATGGGTGGTGCATTGTGGGGTTAGCCATCACTTATGGGTAAGAAGCAATGTCTCTGTGCTGATGACTCAAAGTGTTGCTCTAACATTCTTTTCGTCCCCTCTTCCAAAAATTTCCCTGAGCCAAGTTGGGTTCATTTTAGGTCTAGTTCAGTTATGAGGTCTTGGGAGCCTCTGTGTCTCTGGATATCTGGTTTGGCAGAAGTTGAGTATTCTCTGTGTCTATCTCCTTCACCCTTGTGCTGGTACCAGGTTCACCAAGGAAGCACCACTCTTGCTCATTTCCCTAATTACTCTTAATTTCAGCTGGGGCCCTTTTGAGGCGTGATGGGCTGGTTCTCTCCTTAGAATCTGAGTCCATCTGAAAAAGAGAAGCAAATTCTCCAACAGAGAGTGGAATTAGCACCAGATAAATGGGATAAGCTTTGTTCTGTTAGAGAGAATTTAATAGGTGTAGGCCCTCTTTTAGCTCACGATTGGCGGGAGCTTGATAATGGAGAGCAGGCTCATTTTTGTATATGGTTCTGACTTGATTCCCAGCTACAGCTATAGGTTCTGTTCCACTGAGCAGTTGGTTCCCCACCGTGGCTGTGCGCCACTATTGCACTTGTGTGAGCATTATGTCAGTTTGTTTGCTGCTGAGTAGCTTAGACCACGAGTTGCTTGGACAGATGTTGGTCATTTTCTCCCGGTTGCTCATGGAGCACCTTCTGGCACTAGATAAGGTAACTGTCTGGGGACTGACTCTTTTCCAGATTCCAAGCAGGTCATTCCATGTTACTTAACAACAGCATATGGTGTCTTCAGCAGTAGGGTCTTACCACTAACCTTTGGTGGGTCATCAAGTACTCTTACAGAAATCTGTCTTCTTTTGGGAAACCTTGTAGGTCTCTCTGATCAACAGCTCACTGTGGATGTTAGCCACATGAAGCGAAGGAAGTAAAAGATAAATAATATAAAACACACAGCAAGAAGAAAGACAAGAGAAAGAGAGAGAGAGAGAAAGAGAGACACAGAGAAAGAAACAGTAGAATATTAACATCAGTCTTCATCATACTCTCTCCAAGGCCTGTGATTCAGGTGCTCCCTCTAAGGGCCTAATGAAGGTTCAGCCATTTACTCTGTCTTTTAGGATGTAGAATTTTATAGTACCATTGTCATTTGGGTCCAGTTTTGAGTCCCCCACCCTAAAACTCCCCTACCACCCCTCCAACCCTATTGTCCAGTTCTTGAGATACTTATTAGGTATGTCAACATCACGGGTAGATTCAGGTTAGGAGCTGTAGATGAGTGAGAGTATAAGATGATTACCTTTCTGTGATTGGGTGAGTTCTCTGAGAATGATCTGTTCCAGGTTCAACAATTTTTCTTCAAATTTCATTGTGTCATTTTTCCTTCCTGCTGCATAGAATTCCATCATGTATATATACCACACGTTGGTTATCCATTCGTCTAATGATGGACATCTGGGTTGATTCCAGCTCTTGGCTATTTTGAATTGAGCAGCTATAAACATGGTTGAGCAAATCTCTCTGAACTGAGGCATGGAGCTTTTAGGATACATGCCCAGTAAGGGAATAACTGGGTATGTTGGTAACTCTATAGTCAACCTTTTTGGGAGTCTCTATATTGCTTTCCAACGTGGTTGTACCATCTTGCATTCCCACCAACAGTTGATGAGGGTTCCATTTTCCCCACATCCTCACCAGCATTTATTTTCATTTGATTCTTTTAATGTTTACTATCCTTACAGGGCTAAGGTGGAATCTCATAGTTGTTTTAATTTGCATTTCTCTGATGATTAGGGATGATGAATATTTTCTTAAATGTGTGTTTGCCATTTGTATTTCTTCCTCTGAGAACTGCCTGTCCAGATCTTTGCCCCATTTTGTGAGTGGGTTGTTTGACTTTTTATTGTTTAGGTCTTTGAGTTCTTTGTAGATTCTAGAAATTAGGCCTCTCTTAGTTGGATAGCCAGCAAATGGGGTGGGCAAGTGGGACGGAGGTCGTATGGGGTGGGGGGATTTGGAAGGTCGCCTCCTCACTAAGGCACAGGTGGAGTTATGGTGGCCTGGGTCCCCTGGCCTTCAGTTAGTTCAAGAGGAACCTGTGGCTGTGACTATGGCTAGGATGGCTTCTACAGGGTATGAGGACTGGTGGGCTACCCGAGAGTGTGAGAATCAGCCAATTCCCATTTTTTCCCCTCTGTGCCCTCCCACTGGAGGTCTACTAGAGTCTGTTCCCCCGAAGACCCAATAAACCCTGAATGTCTTGCTCTCCCTAGAAGACCCAATGAACCCTTAATGTCTTGCCTTTCCTGCCCTGCAAGGTGCAATGCAATTAGGCAAATTCCATCTATTTCCAGACTCCTAAGAAAGGACAGAGTGAGTAAGGAATAGAGCCAATAAGGCCGATCTCTGAGCCCTGGAGTATAAATATTGCAGGGCATCATGTTTATTCAGGAATCAGGAGACCCAAGTCATAGAAATTCCTACTCTAAAGTATTTGCGCCTGCCTTTGAAGAATGCACATTTTACCGTATAGACCAGTCTCCTCTTGGCCTCTTCAGTTAAGTCAAGACTACATGTTCCTCTTTCCTCTAATAATTTTTCTCATTAGTGTATTTCTTTTTTTAAAGATTTATTTATATTTATTTATTTATGTATTTATGAGAGAGAGAGGGAGAGAGAGAGAATGAGTGGACCAGGGCCTCTAGATACTGCAAACGAACTCCAGACTAATGCACCACCATGTGCATCTGGCTTAAGTGGGACCTGGAGACTCAAACTTGGGTCCTTAGGATTTACAGGCAAGTGCCTTAATTGCTAAGCCATCTCTCCAGCCCTCGTTAGTGTATTTCTTGAGCTGTTTTCATAGTATTCCTTTCCTTTCTATGGAATGATTTTTGGTGGTTTTTTTTTTTTTTTAAGTTGGGACCACCAAATAGTAAAGGTTATGTTTCTACCTGACTATTTATACCACAACTAAACTGTCACATCAAAAAGAGTGAATTGATTGTTTGTACTTGTTTTTAAAAGTTAAATAATGCTTGGGCTGGAGAGATGGCTTAGCAGTTAAACGCTTGCCTGTGAAGCCTAAGGACCCCGGCTCAAGGCTCCATTCCCCAGGACCCACGTTAGCCAGATGCACAAGGGGGCGCATGCATCTGGAGTTCCTTTGCAGCGGCTGGAGGCCCTGGCACGCCCATTCTCTCTCTCTTTATCTGCCTCTTTCTCTCTCTCTCTCTCTCTCTGTCACTCTCAAATAAATAAATTAAAATAAGCAAAAAAATTTAACATTAAAATAATGCTTGATAACAGTTACTTTTTTAGGGCTTACTCCTTGATCACAAATTTGATATCTCCATTTTGGGTGACAGTTTTTTTTTTTTTTTTTTTTTTACCATGAAGTCTCTTACAATCCATAACTAATGGTTTAAATGTTTATAATGGAATAAATTGATTTTCTCTAATATAAAGTAATAGAACAGATTTGTTCTAGAAAAGCCTTCAAATTTCTTCTTATGCCTTCATTTTCAGAAGTGGAAAATAATGTTCAAAGGCACTACTAAATACATCTTTGTGACTTTCATTTAGCACGTATCTCTATCACATAGTTCATCTAAAACTGTAATACGTGCATGCTGAAGATACTTAACGCTGTAAAACAGATATCCTGTTTCTCCATAGCTTTACAGCCTCCTAACTTTATGGCTTCTGGTATATTGCTCAATTTAACCCTTCTGCATCTTAGTTTGCCATCTGTACAGTAACTCACTGTAAGTATGAGACAATCCAGACACAGTGCTGAAACAGTAACTGTGACATAGTAATCACTTATAAGACATTAGTTCTTATTATTAGCCTCAAATTATTTCCATTATCTTTATCAGTCCTAATTTTTTAAAATATATTTTATTTATTCATTTATTTATTTGAGAGAGAGAGAGAGAGGTAGAGAGAGAGAGGCAGAGAGAGAGAGAGAGAGAGAGGAGAGAGAGAGAGAATGTGTGAGAAAGAGAGAATGGGTGCACCAGGGTCTCCAGCTACTGCAAACAAACTCCAGATGTATGTGCCTCCTTTTGCATCGGGCTTACATGGGACCTGGGGAATTGAACTGGGGTCCTTTGGCTTTGCAGGCATCCATCTTAACTGCTAAGCTATCTTCTCTAGACCCGTCCTAATTTTTTAGCTTAAAAGATCTGTTTTAGTTGGCATATGTGGAGCTAGGTATCATTTATCTTAGAATTTTCAAATACACTTTGTATTGGTTCATTCTTATCTGTCATCTTATCCCCAATCTCATTTCCACAACTCCTTTCTTCCTCTATTATCCTTCCCCTTCTTTCCCTCACCCCTCCTCCTGCTCATCTCTATATTTTATAAATCTACTTTGTTAGGTTTCATCCACATCTGTTCCTCTAGAAATACATAGTTATAGATATTACAAACTAAGTCCCACATATCAGAGAGAACATGTGGTTTTGGTCTTTCTGAGTTTGGGTCACTTTACTGAATATGATTTTTTCCAGGTCCATAAATTTTCTTTTGTTTTTGCTCATTTTTATTTTATTTTTTAAAATTTTATTTGAGAGTGACAGAGAGAGCGAGAGAGAGCGAGAGAGAGAGAGAATGGGCACTCCAGGGCCTCCATCCACTGCAAACGAACTCCAGATGTGTGCGCCCCCTTGTGCATCTGGCTAACATGGGTCCTGGGGAATCGAGCCTGGAACCTGTGTCCTTAGCCTTCACAGGCAAGCACTTAACCACTAAGCCATCTCTCCAGCCCAGGTCTGTAAATTTTCATGCAAATTTTATATTTCCACGTATCAGTCTTATTTTAATTAGAAGTTCACAAGTAACATCTTCTGAAACCTTGAAACATATTAATCTTACTGACTAGCATCTAAGATCTCCGTATTTGCAAAATCGAAAGTGAGATCTGAAAGTGACATATGAATATCTGCTCACCTTCTGAGGGAAACTGGGAAGCTTGGAGAAGTTCTGCCTTCTCTTCTGTATTTTGTGCTCTGCTCTGCTGGCCATCATTTGTTTTTGGCTTTAAGCCCTTTGACTCTCAGGTCTGTGTGGCATTGCTGGAGGGGCGTCAAGGCTCTAATATATTTGTATTTCCCTTTAGAGCTGTTTGAGGAGAAGTGTTCTGTATCAGTTAAAGTGAGCTGCTTTTAAAATTGAGATTACTGTTTCCCAAGAAACTTGCCTAATTAAAAAAAAGAACTCTCTTATAATTTTATGCTTCAACTTAGGAATGGTAGAGAACCATCCCATTCTTCTTCTGATTGCTGGTTCTTCATTATCCACTGCTATGGGAGCAGAGGGTGAATAGGCAAGGATCCCTTGGGTCCATTATACCAACATAATGTAGAGAGTGAGGTGCCTTGTTACTGCTTGTTCCAAAGTTTCTCATTAATGTGATTAATATGGATAGAGCTGTCAACTTTCATTTTCACTAAATAATAAAGCAAGCCTAACCTTGTACCTCTGAGACTAACAGCTTGAGAGGCAGATGAGATGAAATTGGGATCTCATTAAAATTGAGTATATTATGGCTTCTGAAATTAGTAGCTCAAAATAATATTGTATTAGCATGACTAAGTTTGCCATTTCAGTAAGTCACAAATTGATAGCTTTTAGAACTGTCTAAACATAGCCTTTAAAGATGGGAAATATTGTCCCCCAAACGTTTCTTGACATTCTAGGATGGATGTGAATGTAGGGAATATATTGATGTCACAGAAACAAATTGAATGGAATATTTCTAGTAAACATTTGAATAAAGCAACCTGATAATCTATTGTGAGGAAGTGACCATAAAACCTAGCTAAATATATATTTAGGATTATGCAAAATTATCAGTCATTTCCCAAATGCCCGCCAAGTGTTTAGCGATGTGTTAGAAGTTAAGAAGAAAAAGCAATGCTATGTAGGTAGAGCTCATAGTTGAATAGAGAAGACTAATGAATAAGCAATTCTTCAGTACAGCCTCTTAAATAATAAGAATGAGACTGTGCAGGGTTATATAGGGGCACCTAAAGAAGTATGCCTAATGAAAACAAAAAATGAAGTGGAAAGCAAAGGGTTGAGATAACCCAAATATTTCTCAATGGGCAAATAGATAAGTGAAATGTATCATATACATGAAGTGGAATATAACTGAGCTTTGAAGATCTCCAACACATACCACGCCATAGATGAACCTTGGCAACATAATACTGCTATTCTAATGAAGCCACACATATAAGAAATGAAGTATAATTATATTTATATGTAGTATTATATTGGGAAGATACACTGTGACAGAAAAAAAACCGTGGTTGATAGGGGACAATAGAAAATTACTTTTAATTAGTATAGAGTATCACTGTGAGAAGAATAGTTCTGGAGATGAATCATGTAATGTTTACATTGATAATGTGAGTGCATGCAAGGCCACTGAATTGGTAAGATTAGATATAGGTACAAGTTTTGAGTTATGCATATTCTACCACAATAAACAAACAACAAAACAGAAGGAGGCCAAAATTTTGACTTTAATTTTTGAGACACAATTTTATTGGGATATCTTTGATATATTTGTAATAACATATTCACAAATGAGACTAGTGGACAGGGACAAAGCTAAGTATCCCTTAAAGGAAAAAAACACCATTGTGGAATTTGCAATATAGATCTGTAATTCAGGTTTGGTATTTGAGCTCACACTCCGCTTAGAGAGAAGAAGTTACTACTGCACACTATACCCATTAGGAGGCTCGAATCTGTTCTCGGTCTTACTTCATATACACTATAGATATGTTGTTGGGCTATTGGCTGTTCATTAGTGTGTGCCTTACAGGTATAATTTCTTTTTTTTTTCACAGGTATAATTTCTGATTAACGGACCCAATAATCAGGTCAATATTTAATTTTTCACCCCCAAATTTACAGTTACATTCAATGTTTAGCCCTAAACAAAGAGAAGTTTGCAAAGAATTTGCCAAACCTACCAAAGCTAGTGACAAGACTTCCATGGCTGCCCTTATCCAAGTAAATTCCAATGATTCTTATCTTTCATAGAATCATAGAAGTAGCCTGGTAACTTCCAATCACTAGGGACTATTTTCTTATTGGTTATAGAAAGTCTTTAAAATACACTAGAACTCAACATTTTGCATGCAAGTATTGTTTAATAAATACTATGGTTGAACTGAATGAATACTTAGTTACAAGCACTATGACTACATACAATAGTATTTTATACATTTGCAGGTTTTAAAATTTTTTATACTGAATTTTAAAAACCAGGTTCATTGGATTACAATTTGACAGTCTCTCCTCCTTTTGTTAATGCTTCTAACATACTGAAAAATAATTTCTACATCTGTGTGTGTGTTGGGGGGGATTGGTAGCTAAAGAAACCGAAGAATGGAGGCCAAAGGTAGATAAAAGAAAGTTTGCCTATGCAGTTGAGGACAGAGGTTTCTGTATGCATCTCGTATAAGGTACATATTATTCAGCACAACAGCTGTCTCTGTGGCTGTCATGATTTGGCTTCTCCCTGGGATGTTCATCATAGAGAAAAGAGTTTTTTCTTCCTAAAAATAGAGCACTAAGGTTTCAGCAATGTGATGTAGAATTCTAGTGAAATAGCATTTTGGAAACGAAGCTTTGTAAGCCAGCATTCCCCAGACACTTTGAGAGAAATAGAGTGATGCCCAGGGCTCTAACTCTAACAGGTTCTACCTACCAAGCATTTCATCTAAATGTTGCTTTCTACATGTGACCCTTGCAGAGAGGTTTTTCTGGCTGGCTACTGCAAAATTTATTTAAAGATATATATGCCAAGTAAATTAGAGATCTTTCTTCAGTTGGAATGGTCAAATGGAGATAATAATTTGGGATCTGATCATTTACAGCAGCCACTAATTTCCAGTATCCTTAAGATAGTCCCATTTCCCTGGTCTGCTGTAGTGGTAGAGGCTTGTTTACTGCACATCATTTTCTAAGGAAGATCCAATGTACATCTTTAGTTGGCTTAACTTTTAAAAATGTTTTGCTCTAGAAAGTGTCATTATACACTAAGGTGGGGAAAATAATATAACAACTCTCAATATCCTTATCCACTAAATTATTTTTAAGCAAATTCTGAACATTAAACTGTTTTATCATTTATAACTGTTTCCAGTATTATGTCTCTTAGAAAGGATATTTTTGTGAAGCACAGCTGAGTCTATTAATGCACTTTTTGTATGATGGGTTGTCATATTAATAAATATATATGTAGTGTTCACATGTACCCTAATTTGATCGAGCTTGTAATGGTTTGAATATAAATTTCTCCTCCTCCCCCTCTGTAGGCTCATGAATTTGAATACTTAAACTCTGGATATAGTGCTGTATTAGAAGGCTGTGGATCCTTTAGGAGGTGGAGTACTGATGGAGGAAATATGTCAATGGGGATAAGCCTCATGTGCTCTTCTCTATCTGTGTTTCCTGTGATGCAATGAGACATTAGCTTCCTATGCTGGCCTATCATGCCTTCTCCTATATTATTTTTTTTTGATTTTTTTCTTTATTAGTTAGTTTTGTATTCAGCAAATACAGCCAGTTTGGTACCATTATTAGGCTCATCCGTGACCAACCCCCTCCCCTTGGCCCCTCCTTGTTGAGGTATATGGGTCATGCATTGTGGAATTAGCCCACAGTTATGGGTAAGATAAATGTCTCTGCATATCATGACCCAACATGTGGCTCTGACATTCTTTCCGCCCCCTCTTCCGTAAAATTTCCCTGAGCCATGTTGGATTCATTTTTGGTCTGCTTCAGTGATGAGGTGTTGGCGGCCTCTGAGGCTCTGACTCTCTGATTTGGTAGGAGTTGATTTTTCTCTGTGTTGATCTCCTTCCCCCTTGTGCTGGTATGAGCCTTCCCCTTGAAATTTGAAATTGAATTCAAGTGTTTTCTTCCATAAGCTGCTTCTGTTTAACAATTTGTTCATGCCAATGAGTTGGTAACTTATACAAAGGTTTTCTTTAAGTTTAATTCTCTTGAAGATTCGCTTGAGAGTTTCTTTTTGAAGAATGTATTTATTTATTTGCAAGGAGAGGAAGGAAGGGACAGAAAGAGAAAGAGAGAGGGAAGAATGAATGAGTATGTCAGGGACTGTAGCCACTGTAAACAAACCCCAGATGCATGTGCCACTTTGTGCATCTGGCTTTATGTGGGCATTGAGGAATCAAACCCAGGTTCTTAGGCGTTGCAGGAAAATGCCTTAGCTGTTCAGCCATTTCTCCAGCCTTCTGTGGATATTTTCTATAACTTATAATTTCAGCTCTAGTAATGTACAATGAGTTGGAAAATTTCATTCACCAGGAATTTCACATGTGGCTTCCTTGTGATAACAAACAAAATAAATATTACCACTGACAACAAAAGAGAGAGAGAGAGAGGAGCACAAAGGGTGTTTAGAGAAGTGAAATGACTGTATAATCCTTGATGGGTGTCCAAGTCAATAGAATGTACAACAAGAAGTGATGGTTATTAAAGTATGTCAGGGTAGGTTCATCCACTGTAACAAATAGATCACTCTGATAGGGATGTTGATAATAAGGGAATGAGATAAAGCAGAGAGTATGCAGAAAATCTTTGTATCTACCTCTCAACTTTGTCATGAACATGAACTATTCTAAAATACAGATTTACAAAGGAAAAAGAGAAAGGGAGAGAGAGATTAACTATGCTGTCCATGAGACTTTGTATCTTTACTTCTACTGAGAGCAAGAGCACACAAATGAATATGGAGGCTTCAGGTTCCCAGTATATCTGTTTATACTGTTAGCCCTAGAGAATGGGAACACCATCCTGGTGGTTATGCTGGAGTACAAGTTAGGCTTGCCTGATTTAGAAAAAGAAAGTGTAAGATATTCAGTTTAATTGGAATTTCAGATAAATAACCACAAATATAGTATGTATTTTTCTAAAGATTGTATGGGACATACATATATGCCCCCACATCATTGTAGACTTGAAACTTCAGTTTCACTATATATCTTATGTTATGCCTCACAACCCTAGAACACCTGGCATGATAAATTCAGCACAGGGAAGGAAAGAACTTGAAGAGTTCATGAGGACTTAGCTTTTTGAGTTGAGAAACTCTTTAGGAACTGAAAGACATGAGATAAATGAGGACAAGAAGAAGTTTGTTTTTTTTTTTTCAAATTTTATTAACAACATCCATGATTATAAAAAAATATCCCATGGTAATACCCTCCCTCCCCCACTTACCCCTTTGAAACTCCATTCTCCATCATATCCCCTCCCCTTCTCAATCAGTCTCTCTTTCATTTTGATGTCATGATCTTTTCCTCCTCTTATGATGGTCTTGTGTAGGTAGTGTCAGGCACTGTGAGGTCACAGATATCCAGGCCATTTTGTGTCTGGAGGGAGCACGTTGTAAGGAGTCCTACCCTTCCTTTGGCTCTTACATTCTTTCCGCCACCTCTTCCGCATTAGACTCTGAGCCTTGGAAGGTGTGATAGAGATATTGCAGTACTGAGTACTCTGGTCACTTCTTTCCAGCACCATGATACCTTCTGAGTCATCCCAAGGTCACTGCCATCTGAAAAGAGAAGATTCTCTACCAAAAGTGAGAGTAGCATTTATATAAAGGTATGAACATTAAGAGAAGTGCTTACTGGGCAGTTTGATAAGCACAGTATATACATTTATCCAGACAACAGCAGAGGTTACACCCCTAGGGTTCATGACTACCCCTGTTTTAAGTTTTCAGTATCAGGAATGTATTCCCTCCCATGGAGCTGGCCTCCAGTCCAATTAGAGGACAGTTGGTTTCCACCATGATAAATGTGCCACTATTGCACCCATTGGCCTATTTGGCCTGGCTGGCCAATTATAAGGCTTGCAGTGTCCACTGTTGAGTATCTTCACTGGTGATTTATCTTTCTCCCATTGAACTGCATGCAGAATGGCTACTTCCAGCTTTCTGTCAGATGGTCTACACGAAGGAGGTTATCAGCTCAGTTCCAGCAGGATTTCTCAGTGGCCTTGCAGCCCAAGTATGTGGAGTCTTCAACAATAGGGTCTTACCATCTATTCCTGGTGGGAAACCAAGGGCCTAGGCAATGGCCTATAATGTTTTGGGGGCACAACAGACCTCCCTGGCAAACAACTCACTGGAAGGTATCCCATCTCTGGCACTGAAAATTTTCCAGCAAGAATCTATGGCTCCTGAGTGTTCCATTGTCCAAAACAGTAGGATTCCATATGACTTATTTATATCCTCTTAGATTTTGAATAGTCCTCCCTCCACCTTTCCTTTACTCAATCTCTTCCCCTGACCTCACTTTGGGCCTTTTCACCCCCATTAATCTATTCTTCTACTTACATATATACAAAACCATCCTATTAACTATCCCTCCCTTCCTTTCTCTTCCCTTTATATCTGTTTTCTTGCTTATTGGCCTCTGCTACTGAGTTTTTTTCCTTCTCACACAGAAGCCCAATCATTTTGGGGGAATAAATTATAGATCTTTTAACACTTTTTGAAATACTTAAGTAAAAGTAAGAATTGCCTTTTGAAATGAGTTTGAGTGTTGAAATGTTACCTTGAATGTGTCACCACTCTGAAACTGAATCAATATTGTGGATGTAATTGTTTTTAATCTTTAGACTTGGATTTCCTCAAATGGTTAATGTTATGACTTTCTTTTCTTAGCAGATACATGACAGTAAAAGACAATTAGCTCTGATACTTGCTCTTATTCTCTATATCTCTAGTTCCTGCTGCAAACCTTCCATATGAGCATGGTATATTTGTTCAGTGGTAAACATAAAAACTTGAACCTGATTTCTATTCCTCCCATTGTGAATCTTGAATAGAAAAGGTAATTCATACAAAAGCACTAGGCATGACACCTACCTAATAACACAGAGGGAATAAGGCAGGACATCAATAATAATTTGAGAAAGTTCAGAACTTCACAAATAATCTCAAAAGTTGGCTTTTGACATAGTTATAAAATAGGAAATATATGCACATATGCTATAACTATGTTGTGCATATCTTAGAAATTCATTTTTTCTCCATATGTATGCATGTGTGGCATGCTTACATGTGAGTATGAATTTGATGCAGATGTATGTGAATATGTATGGGGAAGGTGTAAGCTAAGGTCTCTTTCTCTTCTCTCTAACTCTTGTATATTAGTTATCTTTTTCCTCATTTTCTTAGTGGTCACTGATCTGTAACTCCCAGTACCAGCATGGGGCTATCATCCACAATGAGCTTTTGATCAGAGAGACCTACAAGGTTTCCTAAAAGACAGACAGATTTCTGTCAGAGTACATGATGACCCACCAAAGGTCAGTGGTAAGACCCTACTGCTGAAGACACCATATGAGGTTGACACGTAAAATGAAATGGCATGGCTGGAAGTTGGATGAGAGTCAGTCCCCAGACAGTCAGCGTGTCTAGTGCCAGAAGGTGCTACATGGGCAACTGGGTGAAAATGACCAATATCTGTCCAAGCAATGCATGGTCTAACCTACTTAGCAGCAAATAACTTGTTGTGATGCCCACACAAGTGCAATAGTGGCACACAGCCATGGTGGGGAACCAACTGCTCTTGATTTGGCTAACTGATCCCCTCAGTGGTATGCGACCCATAGCTGGAGCTGGGAAACAAGTCAGAACCATATCCAAACAAAAATCCACTCTCCAATATCAAGCTACCCTCAATCATGGGCTACAAGAGGGCCTACACCTATTAAATTCTCTATTAAAAAAAAAAAAGTAAGGGTTTTCTATGTTGTCCTGGTACTAACATACTCTCCATTGGAGAATCTGCTTCTCTTTTTCAGATAGATGTAGATCCTAAGGAGAGTGCCACCCTATCATACCTCAAAAGGGCCCAGGCTGCAACTAAGAAAAATTGGTGAAACAAGCAAGGGGGCTGTTTTCCTGGTGAACCGGATACCAGCACAAGGGGGAAGGAGATCAGCACAGAGAAAAATCAACTCCTACCAAATCAGAGAGCCATAGCCTCAGAGGCCCCCAACACCTCATCACTGAAGCAGACCAAAAATGAACCCAACATGGCTCATGGAAATTTTGCGGAAGAGGGGGTTGAAAGAATGTCAGAGCCACATGTTGGGTCATGATATGCAGAGACATTTGTCTTACCCATAACTGTGGGCTAACTCCACAATGCATGACCCATATACCTCAACATGGAGGGGCCAAGGGGAGGGTGTAGGTCACAGATGAGCCTAATAATGGTACCAAACTGACTGTATTTGCTGAATACAATACTAACTAATAAATAAAAAAAATGACCTTCAGAGATACTGTGGGGGAACAAATGGTGTAACATGCATAAAGAAATTAGACCACTGGATTATACACATAAGTTTGACTTCACTAGAAGTTAGCTATTTGTATTTTTGCATATGTGATATGTGTATGTATGCTCACATGTATGTGGGTGCACAAGTATGTACAGGCCAGAGATTGATATCTGGTGTTTTCCTACGTCACTCTCAATCTTTTCTTTTTTTTTTTTTTTTGAGACAGGGTCTCATTCTTTAAACCTGTATCTCACCAATTCATCTAGAATAGTTAACCAGAAAACCCTGTGGATCCTGTCACCTCCTTCTCAGCATTGGGATCACAGGCACACTCTGCCACACCAAATATTTTCTATAGGTGTTAGGGATCTGAAGTCATGTCCTCATTCTTGTAGTACATTGGCTTTACAGACTGAGCCATCTGGGGAAGACTTTCTTAATTGGACTCCAGTAACTCAGTAAATAAGGCAAACAATCAATATATGGACCTCATGAAAACAAAAAAAACGCTGTTATATAGTAAATTATATTGTCAACTAAGTCAACAGACACCTGCAGAATGGGAGAAAATTTTCATTATCTGTATATATGATAGAGGAATAATATTTAGAATATATAAGGAACTCATAAAGCTAAGCAAAAGAAAACCTAAACAGCCCAATCAAAACATGGGCCATGGCACTGACCAGAGAGTTTTCAAAAGAATAAATACAAATGGCCAGTTTTTATTTAAAGTTCAATATATTTATCTATGAAGTAAATACAAATTTAAAGCACTTTGAGATTCCATCTCATTCTGGTCACAATGGCTATCATCAAAATAAATCATATATCAACAAATGTTGGTGAGAGTGTAGTAAAAGTGGAACCCTTATTCATGGTTGATTGTAGTGTAAATTAGTACAGCTCCTATGGAAATTAATGTGGAGCTTCCTCAAAAAATTAAAAATATACCTCCTATATGACCCACTCATACCACTTCTGGGCATATACCCCAAGTACTCTACACTTTATTGTAGCCACCTGCACATCCATGATTCTTGCTGCTCTATTCATAATAGCAAAGAAATGAAATAAACCACATGTCCATCAGTGGATAAATGGATGATGAAAATGTGCATATAAAATATAAAAATGTTATTTCATTGAACTGTAAAGAAAATGAAATTATGGAATCGTCAGGAAAATGTATGGACTTGGAAAATATTATACTGAGGTAACCAAGGTACAGAGACAAATGCCACATGTTGTCTCCCATATACAGGTCATAGCATTGTATTTTCAGATTAGTATGCAAGATAGATTAAGAGCCAGAAGGTGAAGATGTGATCTTTGGAACATTGTATTCTAAATTCTTGGTGACTACTACATTCAAGACTTCACAGTCACTTTCATTACCTGCACAGTATTGGGTCCATTGATATGTTGTCATGGACTATGAAAGAAGACAAAAATAAAATGAAGAAAGACATCAAATAGTAGAGGGTCTCATTAGAGGGAGGGAGATAATTATTCAGTTAATGATCTATGGGTGTCTGGGTGAGAGAGAGGAGGGGTACCATGATCAAAATACATTTTGCACGTATATAAAATGTAAATTAAAAGTTTTAAAAATTGGACCAGAAAAAAACAGTTGTTTTACTTCCACTTACATTTCTTTTAGACTTTGATAATTGAGAATGAGTGGTTCAATGGGATATCTAGGTGCTTGTGTGCACAGTACCCTACCATACACTTTGCAAAAGTTTTATGCATAACATTCCATGGTTTATAAAACCTCTACATTACTGATTCTTACAAGAATTCAATCACATTGTATAGATTAAAAATTTAGGATACTTGCTCTTGGTTATACATGTAGTGGGTGGCAGAATATTCATGAGAACTCTTTTCTCATGAAAGCACACTGACTTATCTACAGGGTGTGGTAAAAACATTTAATATAGCATCCTGACTCACAGATTTGTTGAGAATTTCAGATGTGAGTTTACTGGGGTTTATTTTTTTTCTCATTTTAAAGACTTGTACAATTAAAGGTTCATTTCAAGAAAGTCACAAAGATGAAATGCATCATAAGAAAGCCAATTAAACCAATTGCTGAGTGTCATACAAAATGAAGAGTTCATCATTTCTCTAGCTATGTTACTTTTAGAATAATTGGAAGAAAGAATGATGAAGGAATTGAATACACTTATCTAGAGAATGCACCTGTTTTGTTCCTATTTTAATGTGACTTATCACAAGTTTCTAGAAAGAGCAAATTTCACCAGTGGAATAAATATTTTTCTACTACTTTTTAGTTCAGGTAACAGTTTTTTAAGAAAATTAAAAGCATAAAATTCTATTGAAGAATTCATGGAATTTTTCCAAAGAGGGATGATTTTTTTTAAATTTTTATTTTTTTCTTTATTAGTTAGTATTGTATTCAGCAAATACAGTCAATTTTGTACCATTATTAGGCTCATCCGTGACCTACTCCCTCCCCTTGGCCCTTCCTTGTTGAGGTATATGGGTCATGCATTCTGGAGTTAGCCCACAGTTATGGGTAAGCTAAATGTCTCTGCATATCATGACCCAACATGTGGCTCTGACATTCTTTCCGCCCCCTCTTCCGCAAAATTTCCCTGAGCCATGTTGGGTTCGTTTTTGGTCTGCTTCAGTGATGAGGTGTTGGGGGCCTCTGAGGCTCTGGCTCTCTGATTTGGTAGGAGTTGATTTTTCTCTGTGCTGATCTCCTTCCCCCTTGTGCTGGTATCCGGTTCATCAGGAAAACAGCCTATTAAATTCTCTATTAAAAAAAAAGGGGGTTATCTCATTTATCCTGATGCTAACTTACTCTCCGTTGGAGAATCTGCTTCTCTTTTTCAGATAGATGTAGATCCTAAGGAGAGAGCTACCCCATCATACCTCAAAAGGGCCCCGGCTGAAACTAAGAAAAAATTGGAGAAAGAGGGATGATTTTTGATTTGAAAATTCTTTTTTGTTTTTTGCATTTAAATATGAATTTCCAATGACCTGTTAAAAACTAGTGAGGATTCCAGCTCATGGACCTGGGTCTCTGCTTACCAGTATTTTAGAATATCATCTGTTGTTGCCAATTTCCCAGGAACCTAGGAGTATAACTTTTTTCTCATTATCCTCTGACTTAAGGTCAACTGAGTAGAGAGGGCAAATGCCAATTGTTATTGAGCTCTCAATCAGCATAGAGTTATACAACACAAAGGATAGTGAAATACAGCCAAATAGATATGGTGGAATATCAATTGTGTTGCACATAGGACTAACCAACCATTGCAACTTAAATTTTGCCTATATCTTTCTTTCCTGATTGTTTTTGCAGTATTGTTCATTCTTTAATTTTCTTCATAAACTAATAAATTGCATTGCACATATCAACTGTGCAAGCACTGAAGAATGATTATATCATGCTAATTAGAAAATAAAGCACCTCATAGTTACAGTATTGTAGTGAGAATATTTATTTTTGTTATTAGTTTTTATTTACTATTAATTGGTTTCATTATGATATTTTATACATACTTTGTTCTTATTCTCCCACCCCCACTGCCCTTTCTCTGTCCCTTTGTCCCATTCTTTCTAGTGCCCTTCTTCCCTAAAGTAAGCCCTTCAAGTCTGTTTTCATGTCACAAATATTCCATTATTCTTTCTTGTTTTTAGTTTGTTTTCCTCCTTCTCCTTCCATTGTGGTCTCTTCTTTCCTCCCATGCTCCCCTTCTAGTTTTATGACATACACACATGCACATGTACACACACACACACACAGACACATATATTCACACTTATGTTCAAGTTAATATCTAAGTTCTACATATGAAGGAAAACATATACTATTTGTCTTTCTGAGTCTGACTTATTCTTGTTAACATAAAGAATTCCAGTTCTGTTCATTTTCCTGCAAATGTCATGATTTCATTTTTCTTTGTTAAGTAAAATCCCATTGTGTGTATAGACCACATTTTATATATCCATCTTTCTGATGACTCATATCTAGTCAGTTCCATTTCCTGAAAATTGTGAATAGGGCAACAATAAATACAGATGTAAAAGTATCTTTGTGGTATGTTAACATAGAATCCATTGGATATACAACTGTAAGAAGTATAGCTGGGTCATATGGTAGTCTTATATTTAGTCTTTTTTTGAGAAACCTACATATTAATTTCCACAGTGGCCACACAAGTTTACATTCCCATGAGTAGTGTATAAGAGTTACTCTTTATCCACACCCTCACCAGCATTTTTTGCCATTGTTTTTTTAATAAATTTTTATTTATTTAAGAGCAACAGACAGAGAGAGAAAGAGGGAGAGAGAGAGAATGTGCGCACCAGGGCTTCCAGCCACTGCAAACGAACTCCAGACGCGTGCGCCCCCTTGTGCATCTGGCTAACGTGGGTCCTGGGGAATCGAGCCTTGAACCAGGGTCCCTAGGGTTCACAGGCAAGCGCTTAACTGCTAAGCCATCTCTCCAGCCCATTGTTTTTTTTTTTTTTTTTTTTTTTTGATGCTATCCATTTTGCCTGGAGTGAGATGGAATCTCAAAGTACACATTTCTTTCATGGAAATAATTTATTGGTCATTTGTGGTTCTCCTTTTCAGAACTATTCTGATCCTTAGCCCATGTATTCATTATAAAATGATTTTTGGAATTAAATTTTAAAAGTTATTTTTCTGTTCTCAGTATTAACCCTCTGTCTGACGTACAGTTTGCTGGCTGTTCTTCATGATGTCAGTTGCTTCATGTGTTGTGAAATTTTTAAGAAAACAATGTGGGGCTGGAGATATTTCTTAGTTGTTCAGGCACTTGTCTGCCGAGCCAAAAGACCCAGCTTTGATTCTCCAGTACCCATGTAAGTCAGATGCACAAAGTGGTGCATGCACTTGGAGTTTGTTTTCAGTGGCTAGAGGCCCTAGTGTGTCTATTCTCTTTCTCACTATCTGTCTCTCTCTTCCTCTCTCTCTCTCTGAAATATATAAATAAAATATATTTTTAAAATGTATAATCAAGTTTGTGAATTCTTGAGGTTATTTCCTATGCTTTTGCAGTCATTTTTAGAATATAGCTGCCTTTATCTTGAAGTGTTTCCCTTTAGCAGTTTCAAATTTTCAGTTCTTATATTAAAATCTTTGATCCATTTTAAATTGTTTTGTCCAAATAAGTGACATAGACCTAATATCCTTCCTCATGTGGATTTCCAGTTTTCCCAGCAATATTTGTTGAAGAGGCTGTCTTTTATCCATTGTGGGGCTTGCACACTTTTGTCAAAGATTAGCTGGTTATAGGTGCATAAACTTATTTCTGGATACTCTATTCTATTAGGAAACACATTTGTTTTTGTGTTGGTCTTATGCTATTTTTGTTACTTTGGCTCAAAGTAGTACTATTAAGTCTTTTACTGTATTTCAACAATCTCATTATCTTTATTTCCTGGTATTGAGAATTTGTGATTTCATAGGGAATCATAGTAGCTTGTGTTTCTTTGCTGTATTTTGTATATCTGTTGGGATGAATGTGTACTGAAGGTTTTAATTTATTTCTTTCCTTTCTATTCTTTTTGCTTGTTTATTATATGTGAGTCTACCTGGCGAGTATTTTCATATGGATTTACATTTCCCACTACTAGTTAGAGTAAATGCTGAATCAGTAACATGTACAAAGATTTTATATCAGCTCCAGTATTAATTTGTAATAGTAGACATCTGTGTATTTCACATGTGTCCCTAAGAAGGTGCAGAGACAGTAGCACTAGAACAGTAACTGGGAAAAATATAGGAGATGAATTTTATAGCTGTGTATATAAATGATTAGGTAGTAAAATGAGGATGGAATAAGGGGGAAAGATGCAGCAAAGTATTAATGGAAGAAAAGTATATTCTTCAGTCTTATGATAAAAACAAGTGAAAATATTTTAGAGTAAGAGCAATGAAAGAAAATATAGGCACAAAAGTCGATCCAGAAAAGATACATTATAAAACAAAGCAGAAAAGTAGAAATAAAAATAAAAGAAGAAATAAAATGAAGTGGATATTATAACATCAACCAGTCATCATTTCTTCCATTTGGGATGAATATGGTTTTTCCCGTTCCTTCAATTGTCTTTCTGTTTCAATCTCTGCAGGCCCTGGATGGTGGAGTAGGACTGCAGGTCTGCTAGTTTCAGTTATTGAAACAATTTCAGTGGCTCTGTTCTTCCAGATGAAAAATGTTTCTGGGGCTGGAGAGATGGCTCAGCCTTGAAAGCACAAGCACTAGCCTGAGAAGCCTAACAACCTGAGTTTGGTTCCCCAGTACCCAAGTAGAGACAGATGTACAAAGTGGCCTATGCGTCTGGAGTTTGTTTGCAGTGGCTAGAGGCCTTCGTGTGCCCATTCTATCTCTTATTCTCTCTCTCTCTCTCTCTCTCTCTCTCTCTCTCTCTCCCTCCAATTAAATAAATAAAATATTTCAAAAAAATTTTAAAAATTGGTTCCATGTGGGACCGACTTTTTGCTGGAACTTCCCAATTTGAAATGTCACCCGCCATCCTCATTCAGCTACTAGTTACAACTTCTCTAGTGTTGTTTTTATTAAAATATTTTATTTTTATTTATTTATTTGACAGAGAAAGAGGGGGAGATAGAGAGAGAGAATGGGACTGACAGAGTCCCCAGCCATTGCAAATGAACTCCAGAGGCCTGGGCCCCCTTGTGCATCTGGCTAATGTGGATCTTCGGGAATTAAGCCTGGGTCCCTTGGCTTTGCAGGCAAATGCCTTAACTGCTAAGCCATCCCTTCAGCCCCTTCTCTAGTGTTTTATTTCACAGAGGGCTTTCTGTGACTAAGCCTCTGAGGGCTTGCAGAAAGGCCACCACGCTTTTATTTACAGTACTCACTGAGTAGTCTATTCTTGGATGCCCGATTGTCCTCCCTCCCCAGAGAATATTCCTGTCCATTTGAGACAGTGCTCAGTACTTGTCAAAGCAGTAGGAGAGAGATTCCTTCACAGGCTGTTCATTCTAGGGTGGGCAGTAGTGAGAGAGATTCCTTCACAGGCTATTCATTCTAAGGTGCTGATGGAAAATCTCATCTTTAGCCATCTGTGTCACACTTCTGCCTCTATCTATATAGCCTGCACTGCTCTGGACACCTCTCTATTCTCAATGTACCAAGCTAGCTCAGTCTCTCCCAAGCTTGCTGTTCTTATGGCACCTATGTCCAAGAGAGGACAACATCCCCAAAGAAGTTATGACTGAACCCTGCCCAATGTGACCAATGTGTTGTGACTGTGTGCCCACTGGTTGTTTCTTTTTGAAAAACTCACCTGGGCTTATTTCTGTCTTTTAAACATTTTCCCCCATCAAATGAGTAGTCTATTGTTATTTGTCCCAGCTTTTCTCTTTCACTGACTCATAATATACAATTTTATACAGAAGCCATGGTTAGAACATTTAAAACTGCTCAAAAAATTTCAGGAATATATAACATTAATTATTCTGAGGTACAATAGATTTTGGGAACATATTTGTCCTGTCTTATTGAAAAATTTTAACTTTTGACCAACATTATTTTCTCATTTGAGAAATGGTAAAGAAAACTATTATCTCCCTGTGTTAGTTGCATAGTTAATGTTAGTTTTGACTGATTCCAGGGGTGGGATTATGATTATGAGGCTTGTTGTCTTAAGAAAGGTATATTGGAGGCATTATGACATAAAACTTAGCCTTAGTCCTATATTAAAATGTCTATTTAGTCATCAGGAAGTTATCAAGGACGGAAATAAAGTGCAATACTTGTTTTTCATTATTGAAAAAATGACAATGATACCTAATATATCATGATGGAGGAGGAAATTGGATTCTATTCTGAATCCATCGTTAATGACTTGACTTCACAAATACTTAGTCTTCATCATGTGGGTTTCTGTGTTAATTGTGGAAGCAATGGGGTAAGTTTTCTGCTAAGGACCAATTATGCTACATGACACCTTTTAATTCTATAATTCACTGATCCTCCTCCTGATGTTAAGAATTTGAAACCAAATTTGGCATGGAACAGTTAAATTAATTATAATTATCTTGGCTTAATGGCAAAAGTAAATAGCTTTGACACCAGGAGTAGAATGTAAATATCACAACTAGATATGGATGTTTATCTGACTCTAAGGACTAAGCCAGTTGATAATTTTGCTTGCAATTTGAAATATTTATCGGATACCTGCTATGTGTCAGGAACTGATGCAATCATTTCTTTAGTATTTTATTTATTTATTTATTTGAGAGCCACAGATAGACAGAGAGAGAGAGAATGGGCGTGCCAGGGCCTCCAGCCACTGCAAATGAACTCCAGATGCATGTGCCACCTTGTGCATCTGGCTTACATGGGTCCTGGGGAATCAAGCCTTGAACTGGGGTCCTTAGGCTTCACAGGCAAGCGCTTAACTGCTAAGCCATCTCTCCAGCTCCCAGCAACCATTTTTATACATACACATTTATAGTGATAGGGAGAAAAATCAAAATCATTGGCTTGAATTCACTTAAACAAACAATGTGAAGGAAGAGAAAGAAAGTTGAATTTTGTAAAAATAAAGGTGATTTGCTAATCACTACATGTATTCATTCAAATTAGCTGTTACTTGGCTATTTTTAAAACGACTGAATACACGTACTTAAACCTGTCAACACAGTGATAGGCATAAATACTGGTTGTTATAGATATGGACTACTTTTATTTATTTATTTATTTGACAGAGAATGAGAGAGAGAGAGAGAGAGAGAGAGAGAGAGGGAGGGAAGGCAGGAGGGACAGAACAGGCATGTCAGGGCATCCAGCCACTGCAGATTAACTCCAGACACATGTGCTACCTTGTACATCTGGATTTGTGTAGGTACTAGGGAATCAAACTTGGCTCCTTAGGCTTTGCAAGCAAACACCCTAACTACTGAGCAATTTCTCCAGCCCCAGATATGGACTACTTTTCTTCTGCCTTCCTTTTTCCATAACTATAAATATTTAACATTTATTTATAGTAATAACATTTAAAAAACCCTCAGAAGTATTGAAATACATAATACATTATTATTAATTATAGTCACTAAGTTTCAGTAAAACACTGCTTCCCATCCAACAGCATCTCTGTACATTAACCAACACCTTCCCATTCCTTGTTTATTCCTCCCCAGGCTCTGGTAATCAACATTATGCTCTTTATTTTTATGAGATCAACTTGTTTTTAGACTCCACATATGGAAGGGAATATATGATACTTGTTTTTCTTTGTCTTGCTTATTTCATTTAACATAATGATCTCCAGTTTTATCCATGTTATTGCAAATAGCAAGATTTCACTTTGTTTTTTTATGAGTGGATAATATCCCATTATATGTATACTTTATTTTTTGTTCATTCATTCATCTGTACTGAGTAGTACTACAACAAACATGGGAATGTAGATGTCATTTACTCATACTGATTTCATTTCCCAGGAGTGGGATTACTAGACCATGTGGTAGTTTTATTTTAAGCCATGATTCGCATGTGTATATGTGTGTGGTGTGAGTACACACATGAATGTGGGCACATATGGGTATGTGCATGGGTATGGAGGCCAGAGATTGATGATGGATATATTTTTCAGTTGCTTGCCACTTTATTTACTGAAATGCCAGGATCCAGCCCTGTCTTGAAGGAGGGTCCCCGAAGAGAGGTGTGAAAGGGAGCGGTGCAATAACAACTCGACGTCAAGTTCTGGTGCAAGCTGACAGGCTAATGCTGAAGGCAGCTGAGTTTTTCCACCTTTCTCTCTCTGCTTCTCTGTTTCTATTTTTTTTCTTTTTTTCTTTTTCTCTTTTTTTCTTTTTTCTTTTTTTTTTTGTCTTTTTCTCTGTTCTCTGTTTTTCCCTGCTTCTATGTTACTATGCTTCTGTGCTTTTCTGCTGCCACAGCTCTTAGCCTCAGTCTTATTTTCTGATCATGCCATGTAAGAGAAAACTTCAAGAAAGGTACAGTTTCACAGAATTCAGAGAAACTTTTTGTTATTTCTTTTCATCAAACAATCCCATAATTATTCACCTCAAGTAAAGTCATCAGGCCCCTATAATGATTAACTGTTTTCACATTTTCCCCATGTATGTGCGGTCAAGCACTTGTGATTTCCTGAACTTCTACTTTCAATTACTATATTAAAGGTAAGAGACCAAACAACCACAAATGGGGCTTCCCATCATTAATCATTGATCCAATATATCCATTTATCCTTCAATCATTTATTTTGAATTTTCCTTTTCTTGTCCCTCCAATATTTAGACTTTGGTCCCCCCATTTGAACTCTTTCTGACTTCGGTTGTTTTTCTGTCAGGATTCTTGGTAAAGAGTCATAGTTTGCTGCAATTGCCACCATTTAGAAAAATTAGTCAGAACAATTATTACATCGTTCCAGGAGGTTCATTGTTTCCTCCTAAGTGTACTGTACTCCATGCCTGACTTTAATTAAGGACTTTACGGAATACAATTATCTCCGACCCATTTTCTTGTTTTTCCAATTCTATGCCAGAGTCTCTTTCAGATACATTGGCCAACACTTCACCAACACCAATTTTTACTGGAAAAGTAAACTTAGAGATTGGGACACCAAGGGAAAGACAGAGAAAGACAAACATTATATAGAAAACCACAGATTTCCATAGTGTAGAGAGCCAAAGATTTTTCTATAGAGGGTCCACATTGGACTTCAAGGAAGAGACAGCTGGGCTGGAATGTGTCATGCAGCTCTTCAGCACTTGATTCCTCATGATCCTGAAATGGCATATTTGCTGTCTCCGGCACTGAAACAGATTCTCTCATTTAAATTTATAACCCAGCAATTTAGCTAGTCTGACTAGCCATCTTGCCTCAAGGATTCCCTGTCCCTGTCTCCTGATGTCTGGGTTTATACTAAGGCTAGCACATTCACCTGACATTTACATGGGTGCTGGGAATCTGAACTCTAGTCCCCCATCTCCTTTTCAGTTTCTTTTTAAAGAATCTTCATACTGTTTTCTTCAAAATGATTACAGAAATTTCCATAATGATTAACAGTGTACAGGGATTCCCTTTATCCACATCTCTTATGGTTATTTCAATTGCTCTTCTAAAGACCAAACAGAGTTTAACAAACAACATTTTTACAAACGACATAATAGGAAGTCAGGGTCTTAAAGTTTCTTATGTTTTCTGTGAAATTTATGAAATAAATATTTTGTCTTAATGAGAACTTTGTTTTGGCCTGAAATGTCTCATTACATTTTTTCTACCATAGAAACATTATTTTTCTATCAGAATATCGAAGTATATGTGTACATATAAAAGTAGTTCCTTACGGCTTAACATTTAAGGCATTTGCCTGCAAAGCCAAAGGACTCAGGTTCAATTCCCCAGGACCCAGGTTAGCCAGGTGCACAAGGGGGCTCATGTGTCTGGAGTTTGAATGCAGTGCCTGGAGGCCCTGGCACGCCCATTCACTCTCTCTCTCTCTCTATCCCTCTCTCTCTCTCTCTTTCTCCCTCTTTCTCTGTCAAATAAATAAAAATAAAATATTTTTTAAAAAATTCCTTAAATAACCCAACAGAGATTGACTTTTGCCCTACTTTTGAGCTCATCTTTCTGATATATGATGCTTAATAGAAAGTTCAATTTTCTTTATCATGTTTTCCAGGGAATAAAGAGAAATCCTTATTTTGTCTAATATGGAAAATGACATGTAATTAGACTGGAAGTAATTTTCTTTCTCTATTTTTTTAGACAAAGTTTCATCTATCCCAGGCTGGCCTAGAACTAGCTATATAGCCAGGGGCAAACTTGAACTTCTAGATCTTCCTCCCTTCATCCCCCAAGTGCTAACATTGTGGTCTTGTGCCATCACATCTGGTTTATATGGTGCTAAGTATAATGAACCTGGAGCTTTTCACATGTTGGGCAAGCACTTTATCAACCTTGCTACATCCTCAGCACACATAACAGAAAGAAACTTTTAACAACTCTTAATCCCCTTTTGAGAAGGAAGCAATTAGATGCTACAGGTAATTATTCTAATATATACTTATCATATTTCTACTGGGCAGAGTTTCTTAGACTAGGCCATTTGAGCATCTAAGTGATCACAAGAAGAAAAATCTAATTATAAACTTGTAGATAATTCTCAGGATTATCAAAGAACTAGCAACTGTCTTCTCAATGGTAGAAGAACAAGTATTCACCTTTCCCACCAAGGTTTTTGACCTATGAAGGAAGCATAACATAACACACTCTGATGAGCATATACTAAGTGCTCTTTTTCTGGGTAATTGGCTTCCTGGAGGGTAAAATGGTGCTCATTTAGCAATCCAAAGCCAAGTGGGTACTGGCCAAGGGAAAATGAAATGTAATGTATTTAGTGCTAAATTAAAAACAGGATCTTCAAGCTGAGAGCCCACATGAATCAGAGACATGAATCACAAAGTCTGTCCTCTTTATGGAAAATTCAGTCTGACAACAAATAAAAAAAAATCAATCATTAATTTTTATGCTCTGTTTTTGATAGACTTTTTCACTTGAAAGCAATTGCTATTATAATAACAACTATGTTACCTTGTGATTTTACTTTTCAAAGTTCTTTCCTGACTATTTCTCATAATTATAATTTCTCTAAATTCAGAGGTAAAAGTATAACCTTTTTTTGTGAGACAAGATCTCTCTATGTAGCCCATACTGGCCTAGAATTCTCTGTGTTACCAACATGTCCTAGAACTCACACCCTCTCACCTACTTCTTTTCAACCACCATGATTACAGGTGTTGACCACCATATCTGGTGTAAATAGAATATTTTATAATTGATGTACAATGACAACTCAAAAGAAATCCAAGGACATTCTGTAATGCTTATAACAGAGTGATTATGTCTAAGCCAGTATGGATGGTATTGCAGTTACTTCCTCATTGCTGGGACAAACACCTGTCCAGAAATAGCTTATGGGAGGAAAGGTTTATGACAGGCGTACAGAATCTGGGACAAGTATTATTTTGGTGGAAGAAGCTGGTTCACATCCATAGATCAATAGAATAAGGACACCACTAACATACAGCAAACACTAACTAAAGCTGTTCTCTCCACACACCTAGTAGGGCTAGAATACAAGATCCTCCCCCCGTGACACTTCATCATTAGCAGAGCTCCTCCTGCTATAGGCTCCAAGTTGAAAGCTCAATCATAAAAATTCCCTAGGATATTGAGGACCTACAGTCACATTCAAACTGCCATGTAAAGGTTTAAATGTATGGCTCCATAGACTCAGGCTTGAATCCTGAACTGTCCAGTGGACAGTTCCCTACTGGGGAAGAGATATGTCACTGAGCAGTGGATCTTACTAATATGTGTTTGAGGTGTATCTTACGTCCATGCCTCAGGTGTGCAGAGCACAGTTGAAGGTCTGCTGCTTTGTGCTTGCTGTTGATGATGTTTTCTAGCTATTTGGTAATGTCTCTCTGCATGTACCTATGGAACTGAGCCAGCTTCTTTCACCATTGATGGTGTTCCCCTGAAATTTATAAGCCTGAAATAAATCCCTTTCCTCCTATCAGCTGCTTTTGTTTGAGTGTCCAGCAATACAAAGACAATTGCACACCAATACAGATGAAAATGAGAAGAATCCATAATTTTGTGGATTTGAGATCATGCTGGCTGAGAAAAGGTAAGTTCTCAGTTCTGTAAATTGTGACATGAATGTCTAAGTGACTTGTGGGCTTGTCAGGGATACATCAGTTCAATAACAAACAGCAATCCAACCACTGCCTGTACAGTTTTCACATGCACTAAACTCTGAAGATTCAAGTTTAATTAGGCCATTTTGTATGACTTTTAAAGAGAAAGGTCATATTAATTGAAAGAACAGCAAATGCAAAATTCTTGATAAATGAAAAAAAATGGTTTTGTCTGGAGGGATTTTAAGAGCTCACTATGGACAAATCATATGTTGGAAAGGAGCAAGAGTGTAACAGGAAATAAGGCTAGAGCTAGATTCATGAGTTCATGTAAAGGCACACAACTCCCAAGGCTGAAAATATGGGCCTAACTAAAAGGCTTTAAGATGGAGAGTGATAAGAACTGATTTCTTTGGCAGGAAGATCAGTCAAGTTACCTGTGAGTGATGGATGAGAGGGATTCTAAAATTAGAGATTATGGTACTAATCAAATCAGGTGATGATGAGGATTTGGACTGTGGCAGTACCAATGGAGATGATGAGGAAAAGATAGACTTGATCTACTTCATTGATAATCAGCACATAGTGATGCTTGACTACAGGAAGTGAGGAAAAGTAGGTAGGTATTAGTTCAACACGACAAACAACTGGAATCTACCATGTTCAAACATAAGCTTTTTATCATACCTCAAAGTTTGTTCCTATTAAATCTTCTGTTACCACAATCAGCTTCCTCTTTCCATTTATTTTGGCTCAAATTAGAAAGTTATACTTGACTTATTCTTTCATTTCCCCAGTCTCACAACATTTTAGTGCATTGTTGGTTCTCCAACACGCATATAAAACATGTGCATTGTTGCTACTCTGTTTCAAGACCTCATCATCTCTCATCTTGAGTTTTACAGTACCGTAGCTTTCTAGTTTGTTTCCTTATCCACACTCCAGCCATGGAGTATAGTCCCCTGCAAATCATCTAGAGTGATTCATTTAAATATAAGCCAATTTTGTTAGGCCATTATTTTTATGTTCTACTTCATCAAAATGCATGAAAATACAAGTTACATTACACAAGGAAACTATCATGAAATACTCTTAGGATAATTAATTCAAGCACTTGAATAAGTTAAGGGCATAAGAAAAAGGCAATGGCGGTAGAGATGTGATGTTCTACATCAAGAGGAATTTAAACTGTATAATGAGAAAAGGTAATGGACAGTCCTTGATTTTGTTCTAGTTTAAATGAAAGCATTGTGTAAGGAGTTATGTGTAAGAAGTAATATGTAAGCGGCAGACAAACTAAGAAGGAGAAATGAAATAAGATGAAGCATATCCTAAGATAATGAGGACAACTTAGATTTCTTATAAACTAAGAGAAATAATGTTGAAATTATTAGAGGCCAAATGTTTTAGCATTTGCCATGAAAAAATTAAGACAGATGGTTTCTATATGAAAGCAAATGGAAAAAAAAGTTTGAATGCAGTGAGATATACTTGCAAGAGAGAATGAAAGGTATTGTAATGCATATCCAAAGTCAGCTACTCTTTAGAGACTGGAAGTACAAGAAGGTAACAGGCTGTTAAGATGGATACAATGTAAAGAGAAGGCCTTTTTTTAGGATTAGAAGATATATGAGCATATTTATATACAAAGGGTGTGAAGATAAATGAAATAGTGAAACTACAAATAAACTACAGAGAAAAAGCATATGAAGGAACAAGTTTATGAAAAAAACAACAGAGATATCACAAATGAAGGGCTGGCCTTCAGTAGGAAGATAGATGGTCATATAACATGGAAGAAGAAGGGACAATTATAGAGAGAAATCTGTAGGTAGAGACTGGAGACTTTGGCAGTAAGGTTGTTAGGAATTGGGTAGAGAGCTTTAGTAGAGGGGCAAAAATTGGGCATAGTTACAGTGAGAAATATGATTAATCTAATACAAGGAGATGTGTGCTATGAGGGGTTTATCAAAGCAAATAAATCTAAGATTTATAGAGTCATTCAATTGCACAGTTGCCAGAAATTTTGATTAGCAGTGTCCTATCATCTGTTTATAAATTATAGAAAGATTTGAGCTCTGAATTTATAGATCTACAGTGGAGAGGCAGTATTGTGGGTGAAAGTAATGGTTTTGGACATGCAAATGCTGATACCTGGCTCTGCTATTTCCTAAGTGTGTGAGCTATATACACTTATTTTCTCAAAAGTTTAAGTTCATTATCTTTAAAATGAAGGTAATAACTGCCTCACATAGTTGGTAAAATTAAATAGAAGAATGACTATAAATTGCCTGATACTTAGCAAGTCTTCAACAGATGTCAACTAAACTCAAATACAACTAAAACAGGAGTCGTAAAGAGTTGAAGGAGAGGGAGAGAGAAATCCATATTATTAACCATGCACTCAAGACAGAATTGGGGAAAAGTGAGATGGTTGGACTGGTAGACAAGAGATAAATAATGAAGTCTTGGCAAGAGAGTCTTTCATTGAGTCTGAAGAACAATAATAAAACAAGTGTGATAACTTGTTGAGACTGGTATTAATATGTGGGTTTAAAATGGAGCTAAATTATGAAATTATAAAATCTAGTGTTTGGTTTTACAGGTGATTAGTTGAACAGAAAAATTTTGGAAATTTTAGCATATGTAAAGAACCTGCAAACATTTGAAGTTGGTTGTTGAATGGGTCGTTCACATGCCACTGAAATTTCTAAAGAAACAATGTATATATGTAAGTAGAAAGATTGAGATGGGGAGGGGATATGACGGAGAATGGAATTTCAAAGGGGAAAGGGGGGAGGGTAATACCATGGGATTTTTTTTGTTATCATGGAAAATATTAATAAAAATGGAAAAAAAAATAAAGATGGATTCTCACTTTCTCCTCTACCTAGAGAAAACAAATAGAGCATGACATATGAGAAAAAAAGACATTTAGGTGGCACAAGTGATTATTTTTAAATGTATTGTAACTAAATATGATTAACTTTGCTTTTATGTTTTTCTCTGTGAGGAAACATGTTTTTATAACTTTACAGAAATATTTTTTGAAAATCACAGTTTGGCACAGTTTAGAAAAATAATAAGCACTCTAGGATGAAAGGTTAAATGAATTTAATATAATTTGTGAGCAGTAGAATACTTTATAATGTCTTTGATTATGAGTGCAGGCTCTTGAAACAAATATTGTGTAATCAATATTTCTTCAATCACAATTTAGCTGCTCTACGACTCTAGTTTCTTAGTTTCTTTAATACTAGAGATAAAATTGTGACAAACTTGGCACTTGCTGTAGTCCCAGGCTGGCCTCAAACTCAAAGCTATCCACCTACCTCTGCCTCCTGAGTGCTGGGGTTAAAGATGCGTGCCATCATGCCTAGCCAGTTTGACAAATCTTAAAGAACTATTTGATAAATTTTCACATTGCTTCACTCAATAAAATACTTTAAAATTCTGCTCTTATTATTGTAAATATCTGCCAAAATAGATAAAAAATAGTTCTATGACCACGTAAGACATCATGTTTTATGTTACTTGTATCCTAATCTTGCTAATGAAATTCTACATGAGGTGACTCAGAATTCATTCCCATTGTCTCACTGTGACTGACCATGATCAGGTACCCATCTTTCATTTATTTAACTAAAGTTTTATAATAGTGTCCACATGTATTCTCAGTAGTTAGCTGGGGACAAGAAGGATACTCAGAGGATATAATCTTTAGCAACATGTATCTTGCTACATAGTTGTGGAAGCAGCCAAATAAAAGTTCATACACACACAAAAAAAAGAAACAATGTCAGAATTGAGGGGAAGAAAGAAAGACCTCAGTGGATATGGAGCTACATGGTTAGTTTCCAGTGATGGTTGAAAGTAGAAAGGTGATGGTAACACAGCACAACATAAATGTATTTTCTCTTCATTCTAGGGTACAAACGTCGGCAGTCAATATTTGAGTAGGATTTCACTCTCTCTTAAGGCTCTAGAAAACTCCTTTATTATTCTTTCAAGATTTTTGTGGTTCTAGATATTATTTTTTTTTCCTTTTGGTTTTTCGAGGTAGTGTCTCACTCTATCCCAGGCTGACCTGGAATTCACTATGTAGTCTTAGGGTGGCTTGGAACTCTCTGTGATCCCCCTACCTCTGCCTTACAAGTGCTAGGATTAAAGATGTGCACCACCACACCCAGATAGACATTCTATACTTGTGATTGCATAAGTTACATCTCTGATACCATCTTCATATGGCTTTTACTCCCCACCCTGGGCCTCTTTTAAGTGTATCTCCTTTAAGGACACTGCCATTAGATTTAGAGGGTAGCTGGGTAATCAGGTTGGTATCACATAGTGAACAATAATTACATCTTCACAGGCTTTTTTTTTTCAAATGAGGTAATACACATAAGTTCCACAGGCTGACACATAGACACACCTTTTGGTAGTTCACCACCATTCAGTCCACTACATGTAGTGACTTAACAGTAAAAATATTGAAGAATAAGTGAGTACACTGCATCTCTCAGTTCTTATGTTCACATGTTAGTTAGGAGAGTTCAAACAGAAGAAAAGAATCACCCCTTTGCCTGTAATTTAGAAAGCTTTTACCTAATTTCCATCACTAAGGTAATATGTCTAAGGAAAATGGTAATGTTAAACTGCCTACTCACAGCAGGTCATGAAATAAAAGTACATGACATATAGCTTTAGTGATGTTAATTGAAGACTGGGCCCAGTGGAAACAATTACTTTGCCTAAGAGTACTTAAAATATTTCCCCATTGTCTTGTTGCTTTCTTGATCAAAGATCCAGAGGTTATTAAAGACATTCTGTGAGAGTTCAATGGTCAGGGATAGAGGATATTTGATATGAAGAGTCAAGGGAGAGAAGTAGAGAATGAGAGGCTGTCGATGGGGCCAGTCAAAATTAAGTACCCTGGAACCAAGTTGTTTAATTTCTTTATTTTGTCCTGATTGAGAATTTAATAGATATATTATCAGGACTTCAAAAAATATTGTTCTTTTTGTGGAAAGTTAACATGGTCCTATTTTTTCTGGTATGGTAATTATGGTCTCTTGCAGCATTGTCGCAGCTCATATTACTTTAATTATTGTTATAATAAATGGTAAATTAGACACTTAATATATTTTTTCTAAAGCTGAAAAAAGGAATTATAATGAGTCAGACATTTTCCTGCTTACTAACATGTCAGTTGTTCTCTCAGAAGGGTTAAACATGTGGAAAAGCCATAATGTCTGTTTCCCAACTTCATGTGCTCCCAAACCAGGTGTTCAGTGGCAAATACACTATCTCTCTAGATATAGTACAGGTACTGACAAGAAGCAACTCTAACTTCCCTTGTCCCATATTCTCCCATGACTAACCTTCATTTGTGTTTGTCAGTACACCACCCTTTTTCATTAATAAATTTGTAGAATTTGCTATCAATTCCAAGTTAATAACTTATTTTACACTTACTGCATTTAAGGTTATCTGCTTCCTAGGAAGACACTAATATGCACTCCCATCAAGAGTGTGTTACATCCTCCTCAGTGTTTCTTGTGAAGCTCAATTTTAAAAGAGACAAACTTAGTGAATGTATAAGATGCATGAACATTTACATCACATTTTCTTTTGTTGCTTTGGAAACACACTTGAACACCTCTGATTGCTTATGAACCAGGAACTAAGAGCATCTGCATAGGCTACATGAATATAGATAGATTATTACAGAAGAGTAAAGGTAAATACATTGAACCAGATATACAGAAATAGTTTGCTACTGTGAATTTCGATAGACTTATATGAAACCCGGACCTGCTACATGCCTCACTTACTGTTTATGCCAAAATATAAATCACAGCCAATTTTATTTTCTCTAATTGAAAGGGAGAGAAATAGCTACTTTTTTTGACTTTTTGATTCTGTATTCTTTTTTTTTTTTTGACTGACTCTGCAGCCGCTATAGGGCCAGCAGAGGGCGCGCAATGATAAGTTGCCAAATTGCAACAATATGCTGAAGATGGAGGGCTTTGGGGGCGAGGAAGAAGGCGCTCAAGAATGTGCATCACTAGAAGGGAAGATAACAGCAAAAAAATAATTGCTCAAAAAGTGCAGAGATGACATAAATGAAGCCAAGTTTAGGAATCTATTAAAACGGTCATTTTTCAACTCCTACGTTTATCCTCCTACTTCTTTCCATCTGCTGATTAAAATGAACTCAATAAGTTAATCTTAACATCCTCTTCCAGACGAATGGAAGGAGCTAGGCGATTCTTTTTAATGTTCCATTGGATATTCCTAACCATTATGAAAAAAGATCTTAAAATATTTGATTGTACAAGATCCAATTAATTGTAAATTAAATTGAAGTTGTTTTATCACACGGTGATTTGTCATCCATGTTTTAGTGCTCATTCACTTTTATTTTAATGGGGTTTATTACACATTTGCAGACGAGCTTGATTTGATCAAACTCTATAAGTACATGCATATGGATACTTAACTTGATCCATTATTGGTAAACAGCTAAGGGAACTGTGATGTTTGTACCTAATCCCTAATGCAGTAGTTATTAAGATATGCAAGTTTTAGGAGGTGATTAGGTCATAAGGGTGCCTTTATCAAACTAGCTCAAGGGAGATTGTCTGCCTTTCTGAAAGCACTGAGGCATTCAATATTTAGAAGTGGTCAAAGAGACTACTTTCTATGCTGACCATGCAGAAGATCAAGAGGATGGATGTTACTAGAATTAAAGGTCACATTAATTATGGATACTTAGAAGTATAAATGAAGATAAATATAAACAATTATTTATCCATGCCAATTTGTTGCTAAGCACCAAACACATAGATGAATCCAATATAAGTAAATTTATACAAGTTATTCTAGGATATATATATATATATATATATATATATATATATATATATATATGGAGAGAGAGAGCATGTAAATAGCCCCTCACTTAACTAATCATAGTGTGTGCACCTTAGATTCACATATCCAAACTCTAGCTGGCACCAAACCATCTCAATCTAAAGTGAAAAAATGCTGTTTATGCAGGTATTTGGTGCAGTGCAGCTAAACTTAAACTTATGTGCAGAATTGATATGATGACAATCCTGTTCCTTTTGGCCTTAAGCATTATGATCTAATCTTTAACAATTAAAAAGAATCTAGATATCACCAATGAGAATGTCCATTACTGTCTTGCTATGAAGAAGAAATTGATGTTCAAAGAAATAAAGAACTTTTCCATGATCACACAGAAAGCTTTTTTGTTGTTGTTGTTGTTTTTTTTTTTTTTTTTTTGTTTTTAGAGGTAGGGTCTCACTGTAGCCCAGGCTGACCTGGAATTCACTATGGAGTCTCAGGCTGGCCTTGAACTCATGGCGATCCTCCTACCTCTGCCTCCCGAGTGCTGGGATTAAAGGCGTGAGCCACCACGCCCGGTTTACAAAAAGCTTTTGAATGAGCCTGGATTGAAATCAAAATTTTCTTTTTCTTTCTTTCTTTCTTTCTTTCTTTTTTTTTTTGGGGGGGGTTGATCTTCCCCATCTAATCTTTGAACTTACTTTACTTGTTATGTCACTGATCCTAGAATATTCCTGTTATCGTGAAGCTCAGTCCAACAAAGTATATTCATCCACAGTTTTTCACCCTTACCAGTGAGCTTACATGAAATCAAACATAAAAATCATCTTTTTCTGGCTACAGAGATGATCTTGACATTATACAGACTGTAAATCCACCTAGTGGTTACACAATGTAGATTATCCAACTCCAAAGCAAAAGGTTTCAAATGATGGCATATGATTATGCAATTTTGCTGTTGTAGGGAAGTGATCGAATTCATCCTAGAGGCTCATTTGTTGCTTGGCATGACCATTCCTTGATGTTGAAAACTCTGTAGCAATTTTCAATGCAAGATGTGAATGTGACATCTTTTCTTAGTCCTTTATGTGTTTATTAAAACCTCTGACTCTGGAAACATGTTGCTTATTCATGTTTGATTTTCCAAATGTTTTCGTCATCATGCAATCTGTCCCTAAGAGATCAATTATTTGGCAAGGGGTGCATGTGTCCAGATTTTATTGCAATAGTTGGAGGCCCTGGCAGGCTAGTTCTTTCTCTCTCTCTCTCTCTCTCTCTCTCTCATTCTTGCTTTCTCACATAAAAAAAGATAAGTCTATTGGGCTGGCCTAAAAAAAAAAAAAAAGAAAAGAAAAGAAAAGGAAAGAAAAGAAAAGAAAAATCATGGGAAAGATTTGCTTGGTAAAGGATACAAAAGAAAAAGAAGTTATGTATCGATGGAGCATGGCATGTAACAATGAATGATAAAGTAATAAAAGCTGCCCACTATGCAAGGAAGATATTTAGGACTTTAACATAATGCACATAACTTTATTTAAATGACACTTGCTGTAAGAATTCTTAATATGTATAGCTCTGCATTAAGGACTCTGGGCATTAGTGATTTTAATAATTATTATAGTAAGTAACTACTAAACACTAAGCTCTATGGAATAAGTACTACCATCACCTGACCCAATTTTGAACATGAGAAAATTGTTTGAAAAATGAGATACAGACAGTAAGAAGTGTTATAGGACTTTTGTATCAAATAAATAGTTAATTTTTAAGTGTGTGTGTGAAGGCGTGCACATGTGTGTGTGGAGGTCAGAGGAAAACTTCTGGTGTTGGATTTCACCTTCCACCTTGTTTGAGCCAGAATGTTTTTTATTGTTCTTCGCTGAATCCTCAAGGCTAGCTGGCTCATGAGCTTCTCAGGATACTTGTCTCTGCCTCCCATCTCACCTTAGGAAGGCTAGAATTACAGATGCTTGCCAGTTCATTCCAGGGATGTGAACTCAGGTTCTTCTGCTTACAGAGCAAGCACCTTACTCACTGAACCATCTCCCCCAGCCAAAACAGTACACACTAAGATGAAGGTACAGGCCAGGACTGCAAAAGAAATGTCACAGTTGGTTTCTTCACTAACAACATCGGGCTTCCATAGGTCTCTTCCCTGTAGGAATGAGGCCTCAGACAAGCAAAGGCTAATGGTAGAACCTCAGAAAATGTGATTTACTAGAGTGCAAAAGAGAAACCACCAAATGAGAGAAATTAAGTGAGTCAAAGGAAACAATTCCTTTCCCCCAGTGTATGCTATAGAAACTGGAGCTCCGGGCTGGAGAGATGGCTTAGTGGCTAAGCGCTTGCCTGTGAAGCCTAAGGACTATGGTTCGAGGCTCGATTCCCCAGGACCCACATTAGCCAGATGCACTAGGGGTGCACGCATCTGGAGTTCATTTGCAGTGGCTGGAGGCCCTGGCATGCCCATTCTCTCTCTCTCTCTCTCTTTCTCTGTCTCTGCCTCTTTCTCTCTCTGTCACTCTCAAATAAATAAAAATAAAACAAAAAAAAATTAAAAAAAAAAAGAAACTGGAGCTCCTCTCCCCCAAGCAAAACATAAATCCTAGAAAGGTGGCTCTCTTTCTTATTCCTTGAAAAGTTTCCCTGAACAGCAATCCTGTCCCATCCCCAAGAAAAAGCACAGCTACCCAGAGAAGGCAAGGAGAACCTGAAACAATGGATTTTGCTGGGTTTCTGGAACATAGGAAGGAGGAGTTTGGAAGTGTAAATCTCTATGAAAGCCAAAGGTGGAAGCTACCATTACCTCTAACTACTCAATTTTACTTTCTTCTTTGGCTTCATACCTCAAATGTACTGTACAATGAAGCAAATGTTGATAGCTTTCTTGCAATATATGAAAACTGAGATGCAGAAACATAATGTGTTGACCAGTTCTGAATAAAACTTTTTGATGTAGTCAAATCTCAGTAATTTGACTAGAGCCAGCAGTTTTTTTTTTTTTTTTTGAGGGGTTGTCACCAGATCACTTCTTTGCAAAATACTTCATGTTTTGAAAATGAAATTATTGATTTATTTCACAAGAGGAAATATGAATCTTCTTCCCCTGCAAAAGAGAGTTACTTTTCTTTAGAAAAGAAATTTCAGCTTAGTAGCCTAAATTTGGGTTTCACAAAATGCTTCAATTAAAGTGATATAACTGCTAGTTAAGTGCTTCAGCTAGGATTGCCACTCAGTTATCTGAAATTATACTTGAATACTTTTTCTTCTAAGTTTGTTTCTTTAAAGATATAGATAAGCTCTATGACTTATATAGATAATCTATATAACTTACAGGTTGAGAGGCAATACCTTACTTAAAGAAATTTGGAAAATGTGGTATATCAAAATGATGAACAATTTAAATGCTTGAGTCTCTTAACTCAAGCCTGCCTGATGTCTCTCTACATTTTTTAAGGCATGAAGGAAATATGCATTGTTACTGAAAATTAAATTAATGCAATTTTAATTTTTATACACTTATGATTTTCCCTAGCCACATTAAGATAAGCAGAGTCTCAGTACATATAACATTAGATACAGAAGAAATGAAGACAAAGGAAGGCTACAAGAATAAATGGGAACAGAGAAGGATGACATATTTTCTTGGTCTGTCTGACCTTCTACTTAGATGGATACTGGAAAAGGTCATCTCTTTTTCTAGCTGAAAATGTATTTTATTGAAATGGCAATATTGGATTTTTCAGATTGCTGTAAAATACCAATAATGCTACTCAAATGATTCATGTCTTTTTGTTAACTCATTTTTATCTTTCCATCTTTATGTAGCAATAGCAGAAAGAAGCTCCTTACATAATAAATAATTCCAGTTAAACAGATACTATTCATTTCTCTGTGTCTATTAGCTATACACATCACCTTAATTTTAGCTATTCAGATTATCAAATATTCTAAGAGGTACAAGGAAGTTTGTGGGGAAGGGAGGAAAATCTAGGTTGCCTTTGTCTCTATTTCCCAATTATATGCAAAATAAATTAATAGGAATATACTTTTTGTAGAAGAATTAAATGGATGTTAATGGAAGAGGGTGTAATAGGTTCTTGGTGTATGTTGCAGTTTCCTTCTGGTTGCTGGGACTAATATTCAACCAGAAGTCACTTACGGGAGGAAAGTTTATATCATGCTTACAGATTCCAGGGGAATCTCCATCATGAAGGAAGAAGCTGGCTCACTTCAGCATAGATCCATAGCAGAGAAACACAACCAACAGCCAGAAAGCAGGAACATCCAGAGCTCAAACTTGGCTCTCAACACCTAGTAGGGCTGGATTCAAGGTCTGTCCCCCAATGAAATATTTATTTCCCAGCAGGGTTCTGCCTGTTAGACACTCAAATTCCCTGCTCAATCTTAATCAAAAACACCTCAGTCCATGGGGGATATACATTTGCATTCAAACCACCACATTCTGCCCTAGGCTCACATAGACTTATGCCCATCTCATGATATAAATTGCATTCAGTCCAACTTCAAAGATCCCCATAGTCTTTACCAACTTTAACATTAGTCAAAAGTCCAATATCTCATGTGAGATTCAATACTGTCTTTTTTTTCTAGTGACTATCCAATATATTTGAGTACTATGTATGACTCTACATACTATCTCTTAATGGTGAGTCCTATAAAATTCAAAGTATACGTTGCACACTTCCAGCACAAAATGGTACACTATAAACATTTCCATTCTTAAATACTCCAGCACAAAGCAAAGACACTTATTTTTCTACTTGGTCTGTGCAGCTTTATTTTGAGAAGATAGGACTGTCAATGGGAAAAAAAATACAGATACTTCATTTTAGGTTTAGAGGACCAATAGAAATTTAATAACTTCATATTTGAACCAATAGACCATTTTTCTTTGAAAGCCTCTATCAGGAGTAACATTTTCTAGTTTATAAAATTTCTTAATTATGTCTCAGTTTAGCAGTTTAATTTTACCCCATTTGTTTCAATTATAAAAACCACATCTGATTCTGAACCTTCATAAATCTAGTAAGTAATTTTCTTGTCAATTGATTATATAAAGAAGCAATTGTGACTAATTTTAATTATCTAATTGGAGGTGAGAATTAAATATTAATTATGAAATTTACAAGTTAGTCACTATCAACAAAATCAAAGACCCCAACTTCTTTTCATTACTCTTGTCATTATGGAAACCTGGGAATCATTATTCACACAGTATAGCTAATAAATTCCAATGTGTGAATCCTACCAAATAAAGTCATTATTTTGCATGCAGAAGTAAATTAATCATTCAAATTCTCTCAGAAAGTCCACTTGCTTTCATGGGTTTCTGGTTATAACTGAGGACATTCTGTGTCCTCACTTATAACCAGAAACTTATAACCAGAAATTCATGCCATTTGCCATCCACCAGAATCTATATAGATTTTGTTTTGATATGGAAAACATTTGGTACTCACCTAACTAAATAATGATGGGATAGATTATCTGTGCTTATTGGCCAAACTGGTGAAATTTACTGACATGCCTGAAGAGTTCCTACCAGTTTGCAAAGTTTCTGCATTTCCAAATAAGGTGGCTTTATCAAAATGTGGCATGAGAGTCTTTGCACTGAGGAAATCTGAGCCCTTTCTGTAAGCTGCCTTGGTCTAAAAATCTCAAGTTAGATGTAGAAATTCAAATTTGATTTTTATCCTAAATAGCATTCATTTTTGTGGAGGTGGGGAGTGAGAAAGCTCAACAAGTTGAAATAATGAGATGATGTAGTCACTTCTCTCTTTTGGAGAATGACTAGGAGTAGTGAGGCATGCTGAAGAGCTTACTGGGCTTTGTTGAACACACTTGAAAAGTGATAAAACATGCATGAATTTAAAATAGGGCACATTTTGGGTTCCTCTCATTCTTGTTTTATAGTCTTTGTCAACTTTTAACAGATGAAGATTATTCACTTTAGAAATGCATACAAATTTGTTCAGAGACCAGTGTAGTCACATCCCATATAAGGGCTTTTTCATTTTAGAGGTTACCTGATATTAATACCCTGCTTGATTAATGTCATTGTTCATATGTCGAAGTACTGCAGAATGCTATTTTTCACTTACTTTGTTAACAGTGCCTCTGTTTGTGGTGTAACTGTCTTAGAGACTATTGTGATTATTTAATTGCTATGAATTTAGTAATGTGCAGATTTACAATGACAGTGATTCCCTGACTTGGAAAAACAGCCATGTCCCTTCTTTACTTATTTATGCAAAGCTTTAATGGAAAACATATTTGCTCTGATCTAGGTGTTCAATCAAATAGCATCTGCAAAACATTGCGGATCAAGTACTTTTCATATTCTTATGGGAATTTCAATAGAGGGATGGGAAGCAACCATGGAAGGTACACTGGATTAAGAGTTGAAAGAGTTTTTTAGCAGTAATTTTAACTTGCTCTCTGGCCAAATGCAATAATTTTCCTCATTAGCACACATTGAGAATCCCTAATCAGAAAATAAAAGATCTCAAATGCCTAAAATCAAAAATTAGGAGCAACAAATTGATGTCAAAAGTAGAAAATCCTATATATGATCTGTTGTTATGATTCAAGGTCTAAATACATTAAAACACTTCTGGTAAGTGATATCGACATCTATGTAGTTTTCTTGTTTGCAAAGTGACAGGTCCAGCAGTATGAGAAAGGAAGGAGTACTCTTTGTGGTGGTTTGAAGGAAATGTCCCCCATAGGCTCATGTGTTTTGAATACTTAGTCCCCAGATGGTGGCAATTTGGGAGGTGGAGCCTTGCTGTAGGGCGTAGGGCACTGAGGATGGACCTCAGAGTTTATTTGTCCAGCCCACTGGGTATTCAGTAACTAGCTCACCCAAAATCCTTCCTTTTCACTGATGTAGACAATTTACCTAAGATTCCTGCTCAGACCTGTCATGCTTTCCCTGCCATGATGAAACTTCCCCTCAGGATTATAAGCCAAATAAACTCTTTCCTTACTTACGCTGCTTTTGGTTGGGTATTTTGTCCACACAATAGGTAAATGCTACACTTGTTTTAATTGTTATTTTTCTATGTGCTAGATATTAGGCAATTGTTTTGCTGTGTTGTCTCATTTGGTCTTTAAAATTAATCTAAAATGTAAATACTAAGCCAGTCATGATGGTGCATACCTTTAATCCCAGAACTTGGGAGGCTGAGGTAGGAGGATCACTGTGAATTTTAGGCCACCCTGAGACTACATAGTGAATTCCAGATCAAGACATTACTTCAAAAAAAAAAAAAAAAACAACTAAATTTCTTTCCAGGAAAGAGAAAAAGAAATCAATGCATAAAGATATGAAAAGTTTCAGGCTGGCTGTGATGGTACCCACTTTTATTCCTAGCACCTAGGAGGATTTCTATGAGTTTGAAGCCAGCCTAGAACTACAGAGTGAATTCTAGGTCAGCCTGGGCTTGAGTGAGACCCTTTTTAAAGGCAAGCAAACAAAAAAGAAAAGTAATAAGAAGTTTCAAATAGTGGTGCACATAACCTTAGGAAGTCTGAAGGTACCTCTCAAACTTTCCGGTAATACTTTCACCATCAATTTTAGACACATCTAATATATTTTTACATTTTAAAATATTGTGCTTCTATGTAAGTTTTTTTTTCTATTATAGAATCTTATATCAGACAATTGAAAAATTTTAGCAATGCCAATGATTCTATCACCAATGTACCATATAAAATATCTGGTCACAAGAAGAAAAATACAAAAAAGTAAGTTATCTATTGGCTCTTCCCATTACAGATCATCAATTTTTCACATGAGATTGGAACAATACATGTTGTTCTTACTTTTACTATAGAAGCAGACACTCTGAGCTTCTTATACCTCATGGTATGAAATATGCATATAGAGTGGATACATGAGTTTTGACCTTAGACTCCATTATTTTGAGCTGAGCAAAGAAAATGTTCAGGGTGGAATCAAGACCATCCAATTTCCCTATGTCACTTGAGGCAGAGCTGAGCTTGTAGGCTTGCTCCACTTACATGAGGCCTGGATCATTTCAAGTTCGCTAGCTATTTAGGTAGCTCTTTTAGACCCGTGGAAGTTTCTAAGGCTGCATACTGTTATAAACATGAGCATCATGGCTTTAAACTCATTGAAAATTATAGCTAAATTCCATTTTAGCATTTAGTTATACATCTATGTCCAAGTTGATTCCTAAATACAATGTAATAAGAAAATCCCTCTGGTGACTTAGATTTAACGTTATCCAATCTGCACTAAAAAATGTTTTTCTGATCAGAGTGGTTCAGGTTATCTAGAGTCTCAGGACTGTGTGAAGGCTGCTGGCTGATAAGGAGTTTCCTAGGAAACTGGCCAAAGGTCACAAGGCTATGGTCAAAGCCTAAGTTCAGGTGTGCTGGGCTTGGAGAGGGAGTGGCCTCCTGTAGCCTGGGGGTCCTTAACCATGCCTGGCAGCTCAGGCAGCTCTCCTGAAGGCTCCAGCCTGTGCCTGGCAATGCCCGACACTGAACCATATGAATTTATGTGAAAAATGAAAAAAAAAATACTGGCAAAAGTTCATGTTAACAATTGCATGTGTTTTAACTGTCACTATAAAGAGGCCTTGTGGGGATCAATACTGTTTTTAGATGAGAAAACTAGGGCTCACACATGTAAATGACTTGCAAAAGAGTATTTCCCCTGGCATTTCCAGACTAGCCACACTTGTCTTGATTGTCTGGACTGAGTATACTGAGAAGGCCATCTCATCACATCTGTTTTTCAAGGTCCTTGGAGATACTGCTGCTGGGGCAACTCAAAGAAGCCACATGTTTTCCTTGCTGACACATGGATTTATTTAGTGACTCTCATGCACTATGGGTCTTCCTGTAAATTCATGGGTTAGCCTCTATTTGCTACCACCTTGCCTATCTCTTTGTGTTTTGGTTCCCACTCAATATCTGACATTTTTTTTCTTTATTTCTAAGTAAAGTTTTTAGGTCTGGGACTTTCATCTTCCAGTGCTTTGGGTTATGGTTTGGCTGTCCAATAGTGAATCTTATCTTCTAAAGTAGAAATAATGCCTCGAGTGGAGGCGAGAGGGTATCACAATGAGATTTTCATTAGATATTTTGTTAGTTTATATAGTGATTATTTCCATTAGTGGCATCTATTTATTACCTATTACTGTTGAGTTATTTTCCATAAACTGGGAATAATGAGAACACCTGACTCGTGGAGCAGTTAAATAGATTAAATGATATGAACCATACAGACAACTTAGAACAGTGCCTGATCCATATTTAGTCAATAAAAGTAAAAGTAACTACTATTAATATATGCATGCTTTTATATTAAATAGTGCTTATTGGCAGCAATTTGGGTAGTATAGGTATAGAATTAGGGACAAAACAGACATGACCAATGCAAAGTGATTAGGTACAAAGAACTTGAAATTGATTGTCTAATTTTTGTATAAAACATTATTATTAAAAGAAAAGGCATAATATACTAGTGTAAATGTAACATTCCAAGTTAGGGATGAGGGGTTGGGCTTCATGGGGAATGTGGTAATTGAAAGGACCCTAACGGACCAGTTAAGTTGGGATATGAGTGATGGGTAAGGGATGGGTCAAGGGATATGTTTGGGTAAAGGCACAGAAATGGGAAAGTGATCATGGATATTTTTATATATGTACATAATGTATCCGCTCTCCACTATCTTCCCTTCCACTGAACCCCTGTTTCCCTTCAATCACTTCCTCTACTATTTTGATGTTTCTCTTTTTCATTTTTTCTTTTGCCTTCCTTCATCATCCATATTGGACAGGAAACAATAACCACCTGTGAGGTCAAGAATGCAATAGACACCTCAGGCCCAGAATGCAATATTCCAAAGCACTCTTCCCTCTCATCAGCTGTCTCTTACATTCTTTCTATCACCACTTATGCAATGTTTCCAGAGCCTTGGTAAATGTGATAGAGATGTCTCATTCAATGCTAAGCATTTAACTGTTGCTTCTTCTCTCAAGAATTTGATGAGTGTTGAGTCTCCCCAGTGAAGTCAAAGATAGCCCAAAGAATTGTAAGAAGCATATTTATCAAGTCAGTATAGCACATTATGCTAAAGTGGATCCTTGTCTTATTATTTTTAAGCTGTTTGGCTTTATAAAATATTTTTATTTATTTGAGAGAGAGAGAGAAAGGGAGAGGGGAAAGAAAAGAGATACATGATAGATAGATAGATAGATAGATAGATAGATAGATAGATAGATAGATAGAATTGAGTGAGTGTGTGTGAGAGAGAGTATGATTGCACCAGGCCCTTTGGGCCACTACAAATGAGCTCAAGATGCATGTGACACTTTGTGCATCTGGCTTTGTGTGGGTAATGGGGTATTCGACTCTGATAAGCAGGCATTGCAAGCAAGCACCTCTAACTATTGAGAAATCACCCCATCTCTAGACTCTATTATTACAAAGACATATTTGGGACAGTTAGTAGAGCTTGGATAGGGTCTAAGGATTACATTGCATTTACACATCAATATTATTTTTTGATTTTGATGGCTAGGTTATGATATTTTGATTATATGGGATATTGTTCTTGTTTGTAGGAAATGCCCATTAACACATTTAGGGACACTGAGGAACCAAGCTGGAACTTACCCTTTAACCTCAGTGTTTCAAGAGAACAAGGAAATTCTACTTGTACTATATTTGAAATCTTTCTATAATTTCAATGTATATACATATATATATATATATATATATATATATATACATTTACACAAACAAAATTATATATATATATATATATATATATATATATATATATATATGACTTCCCAACCAAAGGCAAATATCATTAAAATATATATAATAAGTTTTCTTTTAAAAAAATTATTGGTGTTTTTTATGCTTCCCCAGGGAAGCCACAGGCTTGTCAGCTGAGTGAAGAATGGGACTCCATGTGCTTAGTTCAAAAAGGTCAACATGACAGAGGCTGTTGTGCTTTTTGACAGGCAAGCAAGCAAGCAAGAAAGTAAGAAAAAGAGAGAGAGAGAAAGAAAGAGAGAGAGAGAGAGAGAGAGAGAAAGAAAGAAAGAAAGAAAGAAAGAAGGAAAGAAGGAAGAAATAAAATTGGGTATTCTGTACTGCACAGTCATATATTGTGAGTGGAGGTCTCATCTCCTTGCTATGAAAAGTATAGCACAGAGTGAAAAAAAATGACACAATAACAATATGCTAATTGATTAATCTGCTGTTATTTCTATACTTGTAAGAATCATTATTAGGTTTATTCATGCTCTACTATTTATGTTTTCATAAGCCCTATGGAAACCTAGAAAATAATTTATCATGTCCATTTTGCCCCAATATTATCATGAACAAGCTCTGGGTCAACAGTTGACATGTTTAAGAATTGTTTAAGTTAAGGTATCAGTGAGGTACTTACTCCTTCAACAATGTTAGGAATTATTCATGCTTTCAAAACTTATCCTAAGGGAAACAGAGTTTAGTATATTTTCCACACACTTAACATCCCAGTCACTGTGCTGCCACCAGGGCCACTACTCCAACCACTGTTACACCCAGAATGGGAAAGCATATTTCTAAAAATCCTGAGAGAGGTATTCTACCTCCTGGTATTCAGCATGTGTTGCTCCTTGAGCCAATGATCATATTCACCAGACAATTGTCTGTGAAGCACATCTTTTTAGTACAACAGTGCTGTCAATTTCATATGTTTACTGTAACCAGTTCTATATATTTACATCAATCACTTCCATTTTACTGCCATAAATCTTATCTGTGTGTATGGGGGAAGTTAAGTTACTAATTTTACAGGTGAGGATGCTGAAATTTGGAGACTGAAAGTTACTTTTTCAAGGTAATACCTTTCTTAAGTTGTAGATATGAGATATGAACCTAGGTCAATTTTACATTTATATAATGCTCCCTGATACTTTATTACACTGTATTCCAGGCAATTTGTTCTTATCAATTGAATTGTATTCAGAAAACAATACCAGTATAGCTCAAATTTTAGAGTCAGGCTGTTATTTCCTACTGAGCCTTTTGGCAAGTTGTTTCAGTTTCTGGACTTTAATAAACTTACCCATTAAATTGAGATAAAGACAGTGCCTAACTCATATATAGTGATCAAGATTAGATGATCTTATACATGCAAAATATTGAACAAAACATTACATGGTATGTAATCAGAATATGATGGTTATTGCTATTGTATAAATTTGAGCATATCATGGGAAATATTGTATCTTTTGAAACAGTACCCAAGCAAAAATATCTTATCTGACCATGATTATCCCGTTAGCCAGGATTTTTTTTCTCTCTTAGCATCAGCAAAGTAAATTCACTAATTCTGCTCTGACCATGGATGTTCTTGGGTAAAGCTTAGAGGACCTCACTTCCTTTGCAAATCCATGTGTTATTTGGAGCACACTACCACCTTTAGCACTGCAGTAGGAATGAAAGCATTACAAAAGAACTGTGAGCTCTTTCCTTCAAAGAGCCAAGAGTATAATCAAAGACACTAGCATGGAAGAAATGAAAATGGAGATACTGCATTCAGTAGAGTAGAACTTGTTAAGTAGACATGAGAGAGGTATTCACATCTGAGACAATTGATGATAATGTATTTCCCTAAGGCATAGGACAGAATTGTCAACTTTAACATTAGCTAAAGTTAGCATTAGTCCAACTTGGTGAGCATTGGTACTAATGTCCCCAAGCTAGTCCCTCATGCTTTTCCATAACTACACATTTCCTTTTACCATTTCACCCACTTTCTCTCTGTTCTTGGTTTTTGCTTTCATAGTTCTTATAATTACCTGACTTGATCATCTATTTCCCCATGTTTCCTCATTTTCTATCTTGTCTGTGTCACTGCTACTTGGAAATGTCTTCACTGCTGAATTTGCAGTTCCCATGAGAGTGCCTACAACTTATATATGCTTAATAATTTCTTTTATTATTTTTGGACAAATAAATGAACCCATGTCTCTTGGATCCTTTATACCTTTCGTTTTTAAGACCAAGGATGCACAAGTGTTGAAGCTGTATTCACCAAGTTAGATGTTATCAAAAATAATAATAGTTACTGTTCACAAGGTCATGCCATGGGTCAAGCTGTGTAACATGGTCTCACAAACCATTGTATAAAGTAGAGAATGTTATTCTTCTTGTCTTACAGATACAACAACTGCATTTCAGGGACATATTGCAACTTCTTAGGTTACATATCTAAGAACTGACTAACTTATACTAATGGGTTTGTTACAGAGATAATTATTCAAGAAAAGGCCATGCCAGAGTAAAATAGAACATAAATTTAATAATATATAATCTCCATTAATACAAGTTATATATTATATTATAGGTCTTACAACAACTTTAAATAGTGTTGGGACATGTCCAGAAGTTGAGATACAGGAGGGGATCCTTGAAAAGGCAGGGATAGAATAAGGGTGGATGAAAATATTGATGAGAAAATGTTATGATTTGAATTAAGTTGCCTGCCTCAAATTTATATGTTAAATTCCTAACTTCTGATATGTCAAAAATTGACCTTATGTTGATAAAGGGTTTGTTATAGAGATAATTATTCAAGAAAAGGCCATGCCAGAGTAAAATAGAGCATATATCTAATAAGGGTTTCTTATGTACAGGAGAGACTTGCCCTGACAGATGTGCAGATAAAGGTAGAGATTGAAGAAATTGTCACCAATTAGACAGATACATGTCTGCTGTTTAAACCACCCAGTTTGAGGTACTTTGCTACTGAAACTCTGGGAGACTATTCATATGGGGGATGTAGGCAAATCATAAATTTATGACATATTTTTGTTGTGTATAATCCCAGTATTCTCTCCCTATATCCACAGCACAATTTGAAAACACTGTTTCCTTCAGGCAGGACCCACACTTGTGATGTTTTATGGATCAACTTGAAGAGGTGCTAAAAGATGCCCAAGTCACTGTTGAAACATAGTTTCTGAGTGTGATTGTTTATTCATCCCATATATCAGGGATTCTTAACAAAAAAAGGTGGAAAAAGGGAGACTTTGTTTAAGCTGAGCCATTTGCATTTGTGTCATTATAATTTCTGGTATCAGACTTTTCGTCCCATACCAAGATTTATACCAAGATGCTGCCAATCCCTTGAATCTCCATTGCAGGTAACATATTGTAGGGCTTTTCACTCAATGTTAACCAATTCCTATAATAAATGAATCTCTATCTATTATCTATCTATCTATCTATCTATCTATCTATCTATCTATCTACTATCTCTCTCTGTGTGTGTATGTATCTGCTCTTGATTAGGTTTCTCTGGACATTACAATATGAATCATAAGACAAGGAATCATCACTTAGAGATCCTTGTTCCTTACAAAGTAATGTATTGTGTCCTGTGGCCCTGCAAAGGTCAGTGTTGTCCCAAACTTTCTTACATCTTTGTATATGGATAAACTTCATAAAATCCTACAAAACTAGGTCACTCACACATCTATTGATGGTCATTTGTTGCAAAACAAATTGTAAAAAGGATGGTTAGAGGGAATATGCCTCCAGAATACCTGAAATTTTTGCTGCAGAATATTGATTTTATTGTCCTTTAACCCTCTGGCATAAGGGTTCATATTATATTACGGGCACTGTTGACAGAAGGCTGCCAGGAATTGTAAATAGCTGGAAGTAACCATAATGACTCTTTTCATCATAAAATAATGAGGGCCAAAGAACAATTACAAAAAGGGTAGCAAAGCAAGAAAAGTGTTTATGCCAACTGTATATCCAATTACTCTGGGTCAATCAGCAATGTGTAGTCTCCTTTCATGTCTTATCAATTTCTTTCCTGGACATACTTTGTTTATCATGTCAAAATGTACCTTTCTTGATGAATGTGGTTAGTGTTTTGCTTTTAAACTGCTTTATATATGTGGACAGGAAGTACATATTTAGGTGCTGAGGCACACACCATCTCTGTTACATCCACTCATTTGTGCCACTGTGTAAAGTAGCTATAGATCATATGGAAACAGACAGGTATGACTATGAGTCAATCAAATTTTATTTACAAAACAGGTGCTGACCAGATTTGACCAATGGACCATTGTTTGTGCAGTTCTACTGGTAGCATAAAAAGTCTGGGGTTTGGTTGACTAAGGAAGCAAATATTTGAGTTTCCAAAGATTAGATGTTCAGATCTTTCTTGGTAATGTCATCTCAGGGCCAGTTTCCTTGGTACTGCATCATCAAACACAAGAGTGAAATGACTAAATCTATCTCATGATTTCTCTTTAGGACTCCATATTGCCAACACTGGACTAAAGTCATGCCAACCTGTGACCTTTCAATCCCCTTCTAAAGAATATATTATCTCCTACATTTTTTCATAAAGAACAAAGAAGAAATTGCTTTACATAGTAGCTCCTTCAGTGATGAAATAGTGATAGACAAAGAATAGACTCTGTGTTTGGAAACCTGTTTCTTGTCCATGTTTGTCCCTGACAGGCCCAGTGACCCCCTCATAGATATTTTAGCACTCTAGTGTGACAGCTCCTTCCTTACATACTTTATGTGACTATCATGAGAGAAAAAAAAAAAAACAACTAAAACTAGCATGGATTATAAACATGAAGTCATTTTGTAAAAGATGGAATTAAGCTAATTCAAATTTATTGAGCAGAAATTATTATTACTGTAACAAATTTCTTTCTCTAAAGAAGTTAGGATGTGGAGAGGGATGTTTTCTGTTCAGAAGGAAATATTATAGCTGAAACAGAGCCCTGAATGCTTAGCATGCGAAGGGACCAAGACGAAGAGGACAAAGAATTTCAGATGAAGCTAGGCCAGTTATAAGCATCCCCATTAGACTGGCTGCTTGCATCATTTGTATCTAAATTGGTTATTTTTTCTCTTAGTTGTTTCCTGGAAAGTGTATTAGAAATATCAGGTGCTCATTTCTGAATTCTCTTCATTTACTGTAAGTTCTATTAAATCAGTATTAAGAAGTCAGAATCTTCTGACACTAAATTAAGTTATTTATCTATAATTGTCTATTTGGATTGATAAGGTTCATTTTATGTGTTAAAATATGAAGCAATTTAAAAGTTTCATTTGATTTCAAAACAAGCATCTAAATAGAGGGATATGGATGAGAGCAAAGGGGAGCAATTCTCTGAAAAGTCTAAATCTCAGTGGTTTTTCAAAACCAAATCAAAACATATAATGTGAATGTGAATTAAGAGGCCCAGCTTCAGAAAACCACATAGGAAAACCTTGTTTGAGCATCAGCCTGAGGCTGGACGTCAATTTGGTGCAAGAAAAAGAGCAATATGTTTTCCCCACATATCACCACAATACTTTGCCCCTGACTTGCTGTGTAATGTTAGCTAAGGTGTTCCTTCACTCTCGATCCATGTCTTCTCATTTAGAGAAATGGAGAAGTTTCTTTTGAACTGCTCTCAGGCTGCTATATCTACTCCCTTTGTACAAAGTAAGAATTCAATGACCTGATAGAGCAACCAGTCATACCTTCTATGAAGTTTGACATTCACTTATTTGGGCAACATTTACTAAGATTCTACTATGGTGGGATGGATATTCAGATCACAATGGTCAGATCACATCAACTTCTTGTCTACCATGGAGTACATACAGCTTCTCTTTTTACTTCAAATCAGAGAAGCAGCAGAGCTTCAATATCTTTAATATAATTGCTGTCCATAAGTTGTTTTAGCCAATTCTTTGATTAGCCCAAATTTTACTTGTGTCTTAAAACAATATTGACTTGACATTGAGTATGTATGTGATAGATGTTTTTGACTGAATATTATTGGGGGTTGCTGTATCCACTTTGGGGGTAAAAATAATCAAATTTTTAGACCATGATCACTCATGGGCTGTAGGTAACCTTGTGACCTCAATAGCAGCATTTAGGCCAATTTGCTTTACCTGTAAGCTGAATCAAGGACAGAGCTGTTGCTGATTTATTTGAAAAACAAAGAAAAGAGGCTTGGACAGGCTCCTAGAGAAAGAGGAAGAACCCATAATTCCAGAAAGCAGACGGTGAGAAAGAAATGTATACAATATCATAGAAGTGTCCAGAGGGCTGAGGTAACTAGAAACATTGCTAGACAGTGGGAAGAAGGTAAGAGAGAGTCTTCTGGTTCATAATAGATGTACAAAACCATGATGGGGCTAAAACACAGTTGGGAAAGATTAATGTTTAAAATCTTGATACAGAACACCTTACTTATGTTAAGTACTTTGCTGGATTCTGGAGACACAGGGGTGAATTAAATTTGGTTGCCACTTTTCACAAGACAGTGAAAGTGTCACTTATGTACGTGGATAATTAGAATACTTACCTGAGCTAGTGCAATGTTCACACCTGTTATCCTGCCCTTGAGGAGACTGAAATACAAAATGACAGCCTGCCTCAAAATACCTAAATAGAAAGGAAGGATGAAAGGCCAGAAGGAGGGAAGGATAAAACAGAGAGAGGAAGGGCAGAAAGAAGGAATGTGAGATGGAAGTAAGGACAGAGGGAGGGAAGGGAGGGGAAAGTAACACAATTATATTTTTCCTCATTTTCTTAGTGGGCACTGACAGGTAACTCCCAGTACCAGCATGGGGCTATCATCCACAATGAGCTTTTGATAAGAGAGACCTATAGGGTTTCCTAAAAGACAGACAGATTTCTGTCAGAGTGCTTGATGACCCACCAAAGGTTAGTGGTAAGACCCTACTGCTGAAGACGCCTTATGTGGTTGACATGTAAAATGGAATGGCATGGCTGGAAGTTTGAAGAGAGTCAGTCCGCAGACAGTCAGTGCGTCTAGTGCCAGAAGGTGCTACATGGGTGAATGGGGGAAAATGACCAATATCTGTCCAAGCAACTCATGGTCTAACCTACTTAGCAGCAAATAACCTGTTGTGATACCCACACAAGTGCAATAGTGACACACAGCCATGGTGGGGAACCAACTGCTCTTGATTTGGCTGATGGATCCCCTCAGTGGTACGGGACCCATAGCTGGAGCTGGGAAACAAGTCAGAACCATATCCAAACATAAGCCCACTCTCCAAAATCAAGCTACCATCAATTGTGGGCTACAAGAGGACCTACACCTATTAAATTCTCTATAAAAAAGTAAGGGGTATCTCATTTGTCCTGGTGCTAACTTACTCTCGGTTGGAGAATCTGCTTCTCTTTTTCAGATAGATGTAGATCCTAAGGAGAGAGCCACCCTCCTATCATACCTCAAAAGGGCCCTGGCTGAAACTAAGAAAAATTGGCGAAACAAGCAAGGGGGCTGTTTTCCTGATGAACCGGATACCAGCAGAAGGAGGAAGGAGATCAACACAGAGAAAAATCAACTCCTACCAAATCAGAGAGCCAGAGCCTCAGAGGCCCCCAACAGCTGATCACTGAAGCAAACCAAAAATGAACCCAACATGGCTCAGGGAAATTTTGCGGAAGAGGGGGCGGAAAGAGTGTCAGAGCCACATGTTGGGTCATGATATGCAGAGACATTTATCCTACCCATAACTGTGGGCTAACTCCAGAATGTATGACTCGTATAGCTCAACAACGAGGGGCCAGGGGGAGGGGATAGGTCACAGATGAGCCTAATAATGGTACCAAACTGTATTTGCTGAATACAAAACTAATTAATAAAAAAATTAAAAATAAAATAAAATAAACCAAAAAACAAACAAAATAAAAATCAAGGAAAAGTAGAGAGGAAAGAAAATGAAATAGGAAAGGAGAAGCAAAAGCATGTTTAGGAGCATCACTGTAGTGTCTTTATCCAGTTCAGAAGATGACCTGCTACGCAAGGTTTTTGATGTAGTCTGAGCAAAAACTGAATGATTCACAGAGAAATACAGAGAGATGTGCAGGAATCAGAGAGATATTAAGTAAGAATCAGAGAGCTATTCAGTAAGGATACTAGACAAATCCTGGTAATGTCTTGGATGAAAAGATGGATTAAAGAATAAGGGATGACCAGTTTCTGATCTGATTATCTAAATGAATGGTAATGCCATTCAAGGAACAGAAGAACCTGGTAAAATGAATTAAGCATGGAAAATGCCTAGTAAGGGATGGTTTCTAGGGGGACACAAGTTAGTGTGGACCTCTAGAGGTAGTCAAGGAACTTAGTATAGCATTTATCCTTCTCTTTTCAGCTTTATTCTGCCCTGTGCCTTTATTTATGTCCCTATGCATCATATTTTGAAGGAAAAGAACTTGGTTATATTTGTAGGTGTATTTTATTATATTGTTGATAATTTATTTCATGCATAAAATTTATTTGGATCACATTCACCTCCCCTTTACCCTCTCTTATCCTGCTCCCCCCACTCCTTATTCTTTTTCCCAACTAATCCCATTTATATTTTCAGGTTTTTTTTTGACCCACTGAGTAGAATTAGGTTTCCTTGCATGATCATGGTTGGGATGCTATTTCTGGAAGCATGGACAACTTGACTGTGGCTTTTCCACTGAAGAAAATATCTTCCGTTTCTACAGCCATCAACTGCCAATAGTTCCTTCGGGGGTGATTGGGATATCATGAGTCCCTCTCCCATCCATGAAGAAATGTTGACTGGTTCATTCTTGTGCAATAAACCACAGTTAGTGGGAGTTTGTGAGTATAATATCCATGCCATGTCCAGAAGACAGCATTCCACGACCTCCCTGGCCATCATTCTTTACCTCCCATAGTCTTTCTGCCTGCTCTTTAACAATGTTCTCTGAGCCTTGGGAGGAGTGATATAGATGTCCCTGTTTATGATTGGGCATTCCATAGTTATTTATTCTCAGTACTTTCACCAGCTATGTGTCTCTATATTAGTCTATACCCACCATAGGAAGAAACTTCTTTTTAAGGAGTGAATAGACACTGGGAATGATCTGTAGGCTGACACAGTATGCACCAAATGACATATGTGTAGTGTAAGTAGAGTCTATCCTATACCATCTTTAGATATTACAATGCTTGAGAAAGACTCTAAAGTTTCTGAAAGTATAAAAGAAAAATCTAAGCTGTTATATTTTACCCAATGCCAGTCCCATACCTCAATTCAAAGACATAGGTATAGGGTTTAGTTTTTTTTATGTACAAAGGTATGTCACATCTGTGACTATGTGAAATTTAAGACATTACTCTGTTTTTTAAAAAATATTTTTATTTGAGAGACATACAGGAGAGAGGGGATGAGAATGAAGGTACTCTGGGACATCTTGCCACTGCAAATGAACTACAAATGCATGTGCCACTTTGTGAGTCTGGCTTTATGTGGTTTCTGGAGAATCAAATCTGTTCTGGCTAGCTTTGCAAGCAAGCACCTTTAAGCACTGAGCCATTCCTTCAGCCTAATGATACTGTTACATGATAATGTTAAAGTATCCTGCTTAACAACATCATCATGGCAACTAAGTTCAGGCAGAATGAGGCCACATCCTCAAATATTGTATCAGGAAGCAAGATGGAAAATAAATTGCATCATCAGTGATGAGTCCTTATGTCCATAATTTCCTCTTTGTGGTTTCTTTAGGGCCATAGGTCGGAGATTTTGTTGGTAGGAAATGTTTGTGTGCAACACAATATTTGGTATGTGTATGAAGTGAGAATAAATTTGTCAACTTGTTTTGGATTAGAAAAATTATAATCAAGAATTATGTCCAAAGACATCTATTAGGATGGAATCAGTAGAGAATGATCTTTGCATTAGAAATCAAGAGACATCTATCTTATTTTTCTCTTTGTTGTTTACTAGCCAGATGATACTATGCTATTCTTTTTCTGGCTCCCTTGATATAAAATAAGGATGTTGGACTAAATGATTCTGTCCCTACCAGCCCTGAGGTTCTAGAGAGATGAACTTAGAGGAAAATTACTCTGACATAACTACTATGAACTATTATGGAATAAACTGAGAGTAAATAACTACTCTAACCAAGAGCTTCAGTGTGCATAACTCTTTGAAGAAGCAGTAACTGGTTGATGAAAAGATAATTACAACTGAATATTATTTTCATTAATCATGTATATAGCTTAGAAATTAAGGCAATGCCTTTCCCCCCAAAGGAACTGTCCTAAGAAGCCAAACTGCACTTCTGAAAAGCAAAGAGCTCTAAATTCTTTTCAGAAAAAACCAACTGGCCTTAGGTTAGCCAAGAGTGCTGGCTTAGCAGCCTGTGCTAATCCCAGAAAGTGGTGCAGGCTGGGATAAAGGTAATTAAAGCTTGCCCTGCAGGGAGTTACGTGAGGGCCCTAGGAGCCCCCACTATCAGTTTCTCAACTTTTACATTCCCCCAGATAAAAAGTGGTACCCTCACAATGCACCAGAGTACTGGGGCTGCTTCTCAGGCACTAAGCACAGCCTTTCCAATCTTGTAAGCAAAGAAGCTGGCATAGCCAGTATCTCTGCAGTATGCTCCCTTAAAAACAAATAGTCTAAAGCACACAGCTTCCTATATGATGTGGGGAGGTGTAAAGTAGTTGGTGATTTAAAATGTGGGGCTTGTGCCCCTGAAATGACCTTTTTCTGGTCTCCGTTTCAAACAGAACCTACTTCATGACAATGTTATTTGTAGTCTATAGAAACCATAGTCATTGAGTGAAAGACCATCAAGTTGAAACCATCTGTGTATTCAAATAGAGCCTTGGGAAGTGTAATTACTACTCTCAGACTTAGAAAATCCAAAGGAAGGATCTCCAGAGATATGTTGCAGACCCTCCCTTAGAAGAAGCAATGCAGGCTCTCCAGGCTTAGGCTTGAGACATGCTTCAGGTTCAGAATATTAACATCAGAATTAGATACTTTCCAAAGCTGTGTTTCTCAAGTGGAGTCAATGATAGTCTTTCTCCTGTGTTTTCTCACCTCCACACACACCAGGGAACATTTGCCAACATATGCAGATATTTGAAGCTGTCATAATGACTGAGGTTGCTGTTGGCATTAATACCCAAGGAACTTCAATGCCTATGACATGCTTTTATTACAAAATGCCAATAGTGTTGGCATTGTAGGTGCATACCTGGATGTGTGTGCCCACCTAGAAAGATGTGAGACTATGGCCTTATCTTGCCTCCTTAGTAGTCAAAGACCTTACATCCATTCCTATCACTGTGTGAACTTTCACAAGCCTTTGTCACTGGTCCTCAGTTACCTAGTTGGGAAGATGCTAGTTTAACAAAGATGATTGTCAAGAATTGCTCAAATTAAACATTTTAGGCTCATTTTTTTCAGATCACTGGAGCACCTGGACAGTATATCTCATTAAGAACTTAGGTTCATGAACATTGTCACTGATATTCTAAATCAGAGTTTAGTAAAGTGGCTTCTGAGACATGTGCTCACAGCCATCACAGATTCCCCCCAAAATGACTCTAAAGTAAAAAAAAAATGGTGAGTCATGCTTCTAATATTACAAATGGGAATGTGTGTGGACAGATAGAACTTGAAGAGTGTGAAGAGATGGTGTCCATATCCCTTTCAAAGCTGAGGCAGCATTCCTGTGATGCAGGCCTGTCCCCACCCTCATCCCTAGGCTGCCTTAATAATGCTTTCAAGGATCTTTGCAGACATTAGCACATATTTCTCAAGCTTATGTGCAGGGGCAGAGAATCAGCTTAGGGTTTGGCCCTGGTGAGAGTGGAGAGTCTCAGAGGTAGCAATGCAATCTTTCAAGAAAGCAAGCATTGCTTCTCTCACCACTTAAAAGTGTCATCAGCCTGCTCCTATTACAGCTGCCCACTCAGTTCCTGCCCTCTCAAGCAAAAGTCTGTATCAGAGCAGAAGCTCAAGCTCCGTATTCCAGTTGCCTCTAACTTTACAGAGAACTGCTTTACTCAGTCTAAGCATTGTCTATGTAGCTTGTCTCCTCAGTACAATTTCAGTGTCTTCCATCCCACTATCATAGGTAAAATTTTCATTTAACACATTGTATGCAACACACCTAGAGAAAATTGATAGTTCCCCTCAATTGGCTGATAGAATGCTCCACTCACCAATACAAAGTGGAAGGCCTCCTTCTGTATTCAAAGGCAAGGGACAAAGACATAGAGTTCACCTTTCACTTTTTTGGAGAGGATAGATCTTAGGGTTTAGAAATAAATGAATAAATAGTGCCAGTATTACTGCTTGTGCTCATCATTGGAATGATGTAGTTGTGTGTGCGTGTGTGAAATTTGAAGAAAAATGGACCAACTTGGAAAAGATCATTCTCATAAAACTCACCCAATCACAGAAAGATAATTGTTGCATTGTTGCATGGTCTCACTTATCTGTGGCTCCTAACCTGAATCTGCATCTCCAGGACTGGAAAACAGGGAGAGTGAGGTGGGAGGGGAGGGTAGGAGCAGGGGTGGGGACACACAAAACTGGACCCAAATGGCAGTGGTAAAATACAATTCTATATCATTAAAAACAGACTAAATGGTTGAACCTTCATCAGGTCCTTAGAGGGAACACCTGACTCGAATCACAGGGCCCTGGAGAGGATATGATGAAGACTAACCTTAATCATCTCCTGTTTCTCTCTCTCTCTCTCCCTCTCTCTCTCTCTCTCTCTCTCTCTCTCCCCCTCTCTCTCTTCCTCCCTCCTCTCTCTTTCTCTTTTATAATACATATATTTTCCTCCTTCTTTTCCCTTGGTGCTGGCCTCTAACTCCCAGTACCAGTGTGCAGTTAACATCCACAATAAGCTGTTCACCAGAGAGACCTGCAAGGTTTCCCCAAAGAAGACAGATTTCTGTCAGAATGCTTGAAGACCCACCAAAGGTTAATGGTAAGACCCACTGCCAAAGACACCATATGCTGTTGGGATGAAACGTGGAGCAACCTGGCTGGAATCTGGAAGAGAGTCAGTCTCCAGAGAGTTAGCTCCTCTAGTGCCAAAAGGTACTAAATGAGTTACTGGAGGAAAATAACCAACACCTGTCCAAGCAACTCATGGTCTAAGCTACTCAGTGGCAAACAACCTGACATGATGCTCACACAAGTGTAATAGCGGGGCTGGAGAGATGGCTTAGTGGTTAAGCACTTGCCTGTGAAGCCTAAGGACCCCGGCTCGAGGCTCAACTCCCCAGGACACACGTTAGCCAGATGCACGAGGGGGCGCATGTGTCTGGAGTTCATTTGCAGTGGCTGGAGGCCCTGGTGCTCCCATTCTCTCTCTCTCTGCCTCTTTCTACCTCTGTCTGTCACTCTCAAATAAGTAAATAAATAAATAAACGAAAAAAAAACAAGTGCAATAGTGGCACGTAGCCATGGTGGGTAACCAATTGATCTTGATTTGGCTAACAGATCTGCTTAGTGGAATGGAACCCATAGCTGGATCTAGGAAACAAACAACAACAACAACAAAATATATCACAAATAAGTCTGCTCTCTATTTTCAAGCTCCCACCAATCACGGGCTACAAGGGGGCCTACACCTATTAAATTCTCTCTAAAATAATAATGGTTATCCCATTTAACTGATGTTGACTTCACTCCCTGTTGGAGAATTTGATTCTCTTTTTCATATGCATGCAGAACCTGAGGAGAGAATCAGCTCCTTGTGTCTCACCACAGTCCTAGCTGAAACCATAGAGTAGATGGGAAATGAACAAGAGTGCAGCTTTCTTGGTGGATCTGGTACCAGTACAAGGGTGAATGAGATAGACACGGAGAACCTTCAACTCCTACCAAACCAGATATCCAGAGAAACAGAGGCTCCCAGGACCTCATCACTGAAGTAGACTTTAAATGAACACAACATGGCTCAAGGAAATTTGCAGAAGAGGGGTTGGAAAGATTGTTAGAGCCACATGTTGGGACATTATGCACAGAGACATTGCCTCCTTCCCATAACTGATGGCTAACTCCACAATGTACAACCCACATTCCCCAACGAGGAAGGTCCCTTAGGAGGGGGGAGGACAGGGAGGAGGTTAACGATGGAACCAACATGGCTGTATACACACTGTGAACATAACTAATAAAAAAAATAAAAGGAGAAAAATACAATAAAAAAAGAAATGAGTAGGCATTCAGTGAGATCACTTTATGGCTAGTATGCAATGGGGAACTCCAAGTGTGAACTGTCCATCACAGTGGTAGTCAGCTATAGGTGCAAACCACTAAGTAAATGGTGGCATCTTGCAGGACACAGACTTCCAGCGGCACCTTCTATTTTACCTGAATCCATTTCTTCATTTAATATTGATGAAGAAATCCATGGTTGGGTTGGAGAGATGGCTGAGCAGTTAAAATTGCTTGCAAAACTGGCAGACTCAGGTTCAGTTCCCCTGTGCCCACATAAAGATGGATACACAAAGTGGCACATGCATTTGGAGTTTGTTTTCAGGGAAAACAATTCCCTCTATTCTCTGTCATTTCAAATAAATAAATGAATAAATAAAATTGTTTCTACAAAAAGGGTGTTATAAGTGAACAGAATGGTTTCTCTATGCTCAGTGTGCTCAGTAGAGTCAGTAATGAAGATGTTGATAGAAAATTAACCACTGCATGACAAGTGCTGTCACTGAAAGGCATACAGGTGCTATGGGTGCACATAGCAGGGAAACTTAGTCTGATCCATCCTGTGGATTCTCCATAGGAACTCTCATAAAGTGAGACTGAAATCAAGGAATGAATTTGAACCAGGCTCTGGAGTTCGATAGGTGAGAGTTCATGATCAAGTTTTGCTACATACTATTGTGACTAACTTCTGGTGAATCACTGATTTCTATGAGCCTTGATTTCCTTATTTGCAACAATTAACTCCTAAGGGTGCAAAGATTATATTTAAAAAAGTGCATGAAGGCCTGGAGAGATGGCTTAGCAGTTTAGGTGCTTGCCTGCAAAGCCAATTCCCCAGGACCACATAAGCCAGATGTACAAGGTGGTGCATGCATCTGGAGTCCCTTTGCAGTGGCTGGAATTCCTGGTGCATCCATTCTCTTTTTCTATTTGCCTTTTAATCTCAAAAAAAAAAAACATAAAAATAAAATTTTAAAAATGTTTTACTACCTGTTTGATATTGCATTCTTTTAAAAAATGCATGGAAATCATTCAGTATACTCTGTGTCATTTGAGAAGTACTTAGAAGAGTTTCCTAAGGAGTTGGCTAACCCCACAAGGAGAATTATTAAGCAGGCAATGTCTCGACGTCTTTCCCTTAAACTTCTTGATCAACTCTGGAAAATAAATCCCTCAATTGCTACTTGCATCTGCTGCCCTTTATTTTACCAGCCTTAGATGAAGCTAATAACTAAATGCACACGTATGTATGCACATACTCTTCACATAAGAAACACAAATCTACATTGTTCCATGCTTTAAATTACTATTTTTCCATGTATTTGTCTGACAAACTCTTCACTGTGAGCCTCAGAGAAAATCACTGTCATTCTACATTTGCAGAAGAGCCAAAGAGAGGTTGTCAAACTTTGCTGTTAGTTAATTCTTGTCTATCAACTTGACTGAAGCTTAGGGTTCACAGATATTTTGTCAGAAATTATTCTGGGTATTTTTCAGAGGGTGTTTACGAATAATATGCATGGGTCTCATCCAGTCATACCAATGCCTGAAAAGAATTGAAAAATCTTTCTTTTATTCTCTTTAAAATATATTTTATTTATTTATTCATTTGAGAGAATGAGAGGGAGAGAGAGGGGTACAGGGAGAGGGGGAGAGAGAGAGAGAGAGAGAGAGAGAGAGAGAATGAGTGTACCAGGGTCTGTAGCCACTGAAATAAATCGAGATGCAAGTGCCACCTTGTCTATCTGGCTTTATGTGGGTACTGTGGAATCAAACTCAGGTCCTTAAGCTTTGCAGGAAAGTGCCTTAACTGCTGAGCCATCTCTCTAGCCATCTTTTTTTTCTCTAAAAGAGAATTTTCTAGTAAACTGCATTCAGACAACAGACCATTGGCTTTCCTAGATAATAAGCTTGTGCACTTTTATGGTAGTTCCTTTTTTCCTATTTCTAGCCTTCATAATTGCATCAGCAAAATATTACACACACACACACACACACACACACACACACACACACTAATATATATGTTTTCTGTAGGGCACTAATACAGTCATATACTTTACTTTATCAAGTGATTTTTAAAATGTCTGTAATATTCAAATATTATTAACATTTAGTTTGTAAATAGTGTGATTAAAAGGGGGTAAGTAACTTGGCTATAGAATAACATTATTCTGTGCATTCCCCCTTCCTTAGACTGACTAAGGATGCCTGCTGAATCTTACAGTGTATATAAGGAAAGTGTTACCAGTGGCTTAGAAATGCTCCCTATGGTTACCATCGTACCAGTGGTTTAACTCATAGCAGCATCTGGCCAAAGCCTTAACACCCCTTCGATAGAGAGTGTGTACACACACACATACTCTCTCTCTCTCCCTCTCTCTCACACACAGACACACATACAAATCATGCTACTGGATTTAGACAGAAGCATCTTCTTGGGAGTATACTTCAGTTCATAAAATTCCTTCATTATCTAGTACTCATTTATCCAATCTGAAAACCTGCTCTACATAATAAAAAGAGACTTGCAGCAAACTCAATTTTTCTCCACTGATGAAGCTCTGAGTTTAGAAATTTCTTTTCCATTTCATGTCAAGGGATGGTAGTTCTGGTTTAATTTAGCAGATGATGTTACTGAGTGAAAAGGCCATCACAATACTAGCCAGTGAAGTAGAGCCCTGGAACATAACAAACAGGATCAGTGAAACACATGTCTGTATTTAATTGAAGAGTGAGCTGATCTCAGAAATTTTGCCCAAATGGATTTATTTTATACAGTTATTTTTTGTATTAACAATATATGTGGGGGCTAGAGAGATGGCTTAGTGGTTAAGCCTTTGCCTGTGAAGCCTAAGGACCCCGGTTCCAGGCTCAATTCCCCAGAACCCACATTAGCAAGATACACAAGGGGGCGCAAGCATCTGGAGTTCATTTGCAGTGGCTGCAGGCCCTGGCACGCCCATTCTCTCTCTCTCTCTCTCTTTCTCTCTCTCCCTCTTTCTCTATCTGTCGCTCTCAAATAAATAAATAAAAATAAACACATTTTTTTTAAAAAAAGAATGTATGTGGCATCAAACACAGAGAATCCAAAGACAAATGACACAAGAAGCCCAAAAGCTAGTGTGACAAGATGAGAATGAATTCCTTCACCTATGAAACAAACACATGTTGACAAATGGGACCTAGGCCCATACATTAAGTGCTATTTATGGAGTGGTCAATAAATCCATGCAATATAGACTTCTAGCCCTAATTAGTCTGTCAGTATCCTGGGCCACAATACTCCCTCAAAATTTCCAGGATGAAAAACAAAGTCACCAGGGTGGGGAGAGATACTTCCTCAGCCCCAGAATCCTTGAATTGAGTTATTTCCCAAAAATGAATTGTATTTCTCTTCTGGATTCTGAATTTGCTCCCTCTCTTAGGCACATAACCCTGTGACTGGGGAACGATTACTGTATTTTCAATAATATAAAGTCTAATGCTTTGAGGGGAAAATACAATGGACTGACACTATAGTCAGCCATGTATGCAATCTCCTTAGCCAGGAAGCAAGACAGCCAGAGAGTGCAGTGACGGCCATCCATCTTCCCTAACACAACCCAAGAACAATCTTCTCAGAATATTAAAAGCCTGGGAACAATCAAGAGAGGAAGTATGCACTTTTTTCTCCATTCTTTTCACTGAAATGCAAGTCTGTTATTCAGAGAGGTTTCCACTAAGTAGATAATAGAGGCACATTTTATCCTCCACAGCATCTAATGTGTGTCAAACATTTTCGATTAAAATGAGTATGAAAAGCACAGGCTCACTCAGCCTTTCAATTGCTCAGCAAGCCAGGATCTAAGATGGAAATTAGCTCTGAGTTTTTAGTCCATAGTGGTATTCCTCTTCTAGGTGTGCTTTCTTGCCACTTTGTATTAGTCACTTACTATGTTCTGAAATAATACAACAAAAATGGCATTGTTTGGGGGTTTGTGTAAACCACTGACCTGTTAGAGACCCAAGGAAATCACTAATCCTTTCTGAGCCTAAATTTAGTGATCAAGGAAATAGCCTTGCCCAATACCCAACTGAGTGTGAGCATCTTATGGAATCACATCTATAAGAGATCTGACCTATGGTAGACAATCTCTATTCCCTGTATGTCTCCTGTTCCACCCCAATGAGAACCTAGAAGTAGAATCCTTCTCATCTCTTAAATCATTGTTAAAACACATTACCCACCCCCCCACCCCCGACTTCCTTTCTTGTTCATCCCTGGATTTTTACTAGAACATCCATGCATTCTTCTGGACTTTCCTTTGGGTGTTTATTACTTCATTCTTGTCTCCATTTTGATACAGTTAGATTAGGCATTCATGCCATATTAGTACAAAGTGATTGAAATGAGCCCATTTTGCCACCATTGAGAATCTGTGTAATTTAACTCATGGAAATCCTCTTGAAAGTGACAGAGTTTCATGCTCCATATGAAAACAAATCTTTTGTAATTAGCATCCTGTTGCCATCAGTATGCTCTGGCAAGTTTGCAGAATGGCTTGGGTCAGGGATTGGCAGCACATCAGAGCCTCAGTCTATGGGGAGTTCAGGCCTCTTTGTAAGCTGAAAGAAAATAAGAAAGAGGGAGAATCCTCAGTTTATCTCACATTACACACAGGAATCTTCTAACCCTTGTACCCTTTAGGCCAGTGGTCCCAAACCGTTTCCTCTCAACATATTTTCCCAAGCAATTTTCTTTGGTTCATCTATTAAACTGACATGACTGATGATAATTTAATGTGTGACTTAAAAAATTCTCTGTTTTTGTTTATGTCTCAAACTTATTTTCAATTATAAAGAGCTCTCAACCACCACTAAGACAAAAAGAATAAAAAGAAAGGAAAGAAAAGAAAGAAAGAAAGAATGAATGAAAGAAAGAAAGAAAGAAAGAAAGGAAGAAAGAAAGAAAGAAAGAAAGAAAAGAAGGAAGGAAGGAAGAAACAGAAAAGGGTACTCTTGAAGTAACTTAAACAATAGCAACGATGTATTTTATTGGCAGGGTGTCAGTGAGGAGATTGGTAATTTGATGGGAGCCTGGAGACTTAGGCTAGGAAAAAGACAGAACTTGGGGCAAAAAATATTATGAATTTGAATGCTGCTGTTTGAATGGATAAACCTCAACTACATATGCTTTGCTCTTACATGATTCTGTTTGTGGTGGGAGCTGCTGGTGTTTTAAGCCCTACTATATGCCTTTAGGTTATCAAGGCATTTGCAGTAAGACTTGGGCACACATAGCCTCCAGGAGTGCTTCTGGATTTCCGGTGTGAAGGCAGCACCTCTGCCGCTCAGAGAGCAGGAGAAAACTATTCCGTGTGTTGCTCTATTGAAGAAAACCAACTTTCCCTTGACAACTCTTGTTCATATCCTCCAGTCCTCAAGTAATGTCAAGTTCTTTGTTTGTTTGCACATCTTTAGGATTTAGAAGGTTTATGCTTTGCTCAAGAATCATGTTTAAATTTGCCATTCCTATTATATGGACTTATTATTATCATTATTATTTGTGGGTTCTTTTTTTTTTTGAGGTAGGATCTCACTCTAGGCAAAGCTGACCTGGAATTCACTACGTAATCTCAGGATGACCACAAACTCACAGGTATCCTCCTACCTCAACTTTCCTAGTCCTCGGATTAAAGGCATGCAACACCACACCTGGCTTAATTTCTTTTTCAATAAAAAAGTATTTTAAAATTTCATTGAAAAGCTTAACATTTGTTAATTTCTTTGTTTATATGCCAGTTCTGTTGATATCACTGTAAAAGATTTCCTGAGAAAATTCAGATTGTTGGTAATATGTAGAATACAATCCTCACTCTTTGAACTATTAAGAAAAATTTACTGCAGAAGAGCAGAAGAAAGACAAAGCAAAGGAATACTTGAAAACTGCAATTTAAAAATATTTCTTGAATAAAATTTATTGAAATCATAAATTATGCCAAGCATGGTGACACACTTTTGCAATCTCAGTACCCATATGACTGAGGCAGAAGGATTGCTGTGAATTTGAGGCCAGCCTGGGCTACATAGTAAGTTACCAAGCAACAGAGCAAGATTTACTCCCAAAGCAAGTTTTATTTGTTTGTGGGTGTGTTATAATGATATTCTTTCATCATTCGTGAGATATGATGATTCTCTTTCTTTTGTTAATTTTGTAAGATATTTGGCCTTTATTTGTTCAATTTATAGGAAGTTAGTTTTCATGGTGTTTGGAATAATATCTCTGGTGTCCTTCTGCTAAAGGTTAACTCTCCTGCCAGCAATTTATTCTCAGTGTGGGACTTAAATGGTATCTTTGCCAATGAGTTTTGAGATTCCATAGATTCTAAACTGTTTCTATCATTTTAGTATTTTTATTTTTTCTATAACATGATTTCATCTGTATAGGTAATTTTTTCTATATTTTTAGATGGCCCTCCCTTTACTCACACCAACTTCAAACTGGTGCTATCCTAGGAATTTTCTTGTCAGTCAACTTTCCATGAGAGTGACAAAATAGCCAACATAGTAAGGGAAGAAAGCTTACTTTATATCACATTTCCAGAGGTTTTGGTCCATGGTTATTTGACACATTGTTTCAGTATGGTGGTAGCGCATTACATAATGGTGGGGCAAGTAGAGGTGGGGCATATTCCCCTCATGGCAGCCAGGAAGCAAAGAGAGAAAGGAATCCTGGTCCCCACATCCTCATCAAATCATATTCCCTAATGGTTAACTTCTTTTCATTAGGTCTCCTACAGGTTCCACCTCCTGGAAGCAGCACAGGCTAGGGACAAACCTGTCATCTCATGGACCTTTGGTTAACATTCTAGATTCAAACTATAGCATTCCTTCACTGCTCCTATATGAGGAATTCCACATCTTCCTAATTTATTATTTATTCTTGTTTTGATAGGCTGTAACTGTGAAAAAAGTTGTCTTAGGAAAGACTTAAGAAAGTAAGCTTTCTGAGTTTTTACAGCTCTGGATAATGTTTTTATTCAGTAATGAAGCTTAAATAATGGTGTCAGTGAGATAAAATTCTAGTTTTTATCAGAATTTCCTGTGTATGTCTTCACTATATTCTAGTGAACAATGATGTTGATGGGAGGGCTGAGGACACTCTAATTCATATTCCTTTTGTAGGATAGCAACTTTATATTTTTGGAAACTGTAGCATTATTTCTTCATTTTTGCTGTTTTCAAATTTCTCAGTAACATGTGTGTGAGAGGGCGTGTGCTATTTTTCATTCCTTGTTTAATATAAACATGTGCCCTTTTCATCTGGATGTTTCTGCACAATGATCATATATTGTCAGGAAAAAATTCTGTGGTGGTTTGATTCAGGTGTTCCCCATAAACTTAGGTGTTCTAAATGCTAGGTTCCCAGTAGATGGAGATTTGTGAATTAAAGCCTCCTGGAGGGAGTATATTGTTAGGTATGGGCTTATCATTGTTGTAGCTAGTTTACCCTTGCCAATGTTTGGCACATTCTCCTGTTGCTATTGATCACCTTATCTTGGCCAAGGAGGCTCATGCCATCGTTTTCCTTGCCACCATGGAGCTTACCCCTTGAGCCTGTAAGCCAAAATAAGCCTCTTCTTTTCCACAAGCTGCTCTTGGTTGGGTGATTTCTACCAGCAATGCAAGCCTGACTGCAACAGTAAAGTGGTACTGAGAGTGGGGTTGCCGCTAGACACGTGACTTTCTGGCTTTGGCCTTTTGGAGCTGATTTTCAAGAAGAATGTGGGATGATTTGAAACCTTGGCCTAAGAAATGCTTTGCAGTGCTGTTAAATACAGCTTTATGGACTATTGTGGTCAGAGTTGAAAGACCTGAATGTACTAAGATCTATGGATCTATGTGATGCTTGGCATATGATGGTTAGAAAGATCTTTGCCTGGACTGGGCTACAAACAGTTTGTGTGAGAGGCTTGCTGTTATGACCAGGTCCTGAGAAGTTGTGCAGGCTTGCCTTGCATAGAAACAGACTGATGTGAGCAGAGGGATATTACACAGAAATAAAAAATCTTTGGGTGAACTTCTGCCTGTTCAGCTGCAATTCTATGAGATTACAACCTTTGACATTGGACTAGCTGACCTGCACTAGGGCAACAGGAAGAATCTAGAGTCTTTTGAAGAGGCCTGAGTGCTCAAGAAGTGTCCTGTTCTTCAGTCTGGTTTACTCCTCCCTGGATTAACAAATTGGCACCTACCTGATATTGTGGAGTACAAGAAATGCAGGTAAGAGAGGGTCACTGAGTTTGCAACACAATCTTGTATTTTGTAAAAGGCCATGGGCAGTGTTTAAGCATGTTTGTTATATGCCTGCATGGAGACCCCATGGGGCCACGAAGATGGACTGTAGGTTGCAGTGGAGACCCAGTGGAGACTCCAGGACCATGAGATAGCTGCCAAGGTGAGCTTCCAGCCCTGGATGAAGTTCTCCAAGACTGTGAGTATCCTAGCTGTAGGGGCAGAATTGTAACTCCAGAGACTTGTTGTTGCTTAGAATTATCAGACTTGGAGACTTGTCACTGGCTAGAGTTGTTAGACTTGGAGCTACAGAGTTTGGTGTTTGCCCCTTTTAAATTATGTATTGCTTGAGTACTTCCTTGCTATGCCCAATGTCATCCATTGCAGTGTGAATTTTATTCTGTGCCATTATGAATTTTTGAGGTTATCTTTTGGTATTATGGCTTAGTTAAAAGACATTGGATTATGGGGATGTATGAACATCACTGGAGTTGATAAAAAATATGGGAACTTTTAAAGTTGGACTGAGTGCATTGAATTTTATACCATGTATGGGTATCAGTTTATGGGGGCAAGGGGTGAAAAGTGGTGGTTTGATTCAGATGTCAACTATAAACTTAGGTGTTCTGAATGCTAGGTTCCCAGCTGGTGTAGATGTGGGAATTAATGACTCTCGGAGGCAGTGTATTGTTGGGGGTGGGCTTATGGGTATTATAGTCAGTTTCCCCTTGGCAGTCTTTGGCACATTCTCCTGTTGCTATTGGTCACCTTATTTTCACCAGGGGGGTGATTTCCACCCTTTGCTCATGCCATCATTTTCCGTGCTATCATGGAGCTACCCTCTCAAATTTATAAGCGGAAATAAGCCTCTTTTTTCCCACAAGCTTCTTTTGGTTGGGTGATTTCTACCAGTGGTGCAAACCTAACTGCAACAAATTAATTTCCATTATTTCTCCATTTAAAGAGTCATAAAAATGATGACATCAAAGTAGAAGAAAGACTAGTTGAATAGAAGGGATTCAGTGGAGAGTGGATTTGGGAAGGGGAAATAATGATAGCGTGAGGGGATTATGATCATGGTATATTGTCAATACTTATGGAAGTTGTCAATAAAAAGTTAAAAAAGATTTGGCTGTTAAATCATTACTATAAATAGTTTGTGGTTATTGTTGAATAGTATTATATTATACAGGTATACCTCAAGTTAGTTATCTGGATTTTATTTTTCTTTAATCACAGACTTTAGTACTTAGACTACATGTTCTAGAGCTCACAAACCTTGTTCTCTGGTATCAAGCTTGTGGTTATGTTATATTACTTGGCAAGGAAAAACTTGAATATGTTACTAGAATTGCTAGTCAGATGACTTTACTATAAAAAGAATATTTAGGATCATCTGCTATGTTCAACTGAGTCACATAAAGAGGTAATCAAAAGGGGTGAAGAATGAGAAGTACTTATTGTTCCTTTGCTTGCTTGGAAGATGGAGAGGAGCATTGGCAAGGAATATAGTTAAGACTCCAGAAGGTGAAAATGATCCCAAGTAGACAGTTCCAATAGACATAAGGGTGTCAGTACCTCAAGATCAGATAATAAATTTTGTCACTAATCTGCGGTTTGGAACTCAATTGTTCTTAAATACTCCAATCATAGCACCACTGACCCAAATGATTTTGGTTTTGTGATGTCAAGTCCAGTTTATCTCTTCCAGATTTCCGACTTATAAAACTATGAGATAATAGCTGTGTCATGGTTTAAGCTATTGATTTTAGTGATTTGTTACTACTACAATAAAAGACTAACATAGAGCTATATTATGGATTCAAATGCCAAAAAAAGGTTACTCTGTGTGTCAATTTTCTTATGTGTAAAATTGGATACTAGTACTATGTACTTAGTTTTGAAGCAAATTATGACAAAAATGCTAAAAGTTACTAATGTAATCCTTGGAGGAAAACCTGCTACAGAGTAATCACTAGATTAAATGTTGAGTATTGCTATTATTTTGTATTAAACTTTCTAAAAAAATCGTATCATTTTCTCCAAGTCTTCTCATTAAATACAATATTTTCACAATCACTTTACATTTTAGAATGTTTCTTGTCTTACCATTTCCTTTTATATCATCCTAAAAGTACTGATTTTTTTAATCTGCTGGCTCTTTCATTAATATTACATAATTTTCTCAGTAGCCAGTGCTGTTTAGTTTTCATTCATATTTTTTTAATTTAACACAAGGAAGGTTGGCAGGAATCTCTAGATATATGGGTTGTGGACATAACTTGTCTGGCTTTGCTTATGTTAAGTGAACAGAAAGCTGCTATTAGGAAGGAGTTCTTTGATACCTTCAAGTTCAAAATCTTTCTTGAGGATTGGTAGACAGACAAATTCCCTCTTCAGCTGTAGTATTTTCACCCACAAATTCTACCTTGTTATTTCCTTTGCCCTCCATCAGCACCTACCTTTATAATAATTGTTATTGTCATAGCCTGAGCCCTGGAAGCTTTAACAAGCTAGGTTTGGACACTAGTTCTCAAGTCTCCAATTAAAGTAATAGTGAAAAGCAGAAAAATTAGATTTATTAAATGTGAGACAAATAAAAATGGTCCAGTGTCTCTTCTTGAAGTCCCTCTTCATATACTAAGAGAAGGTTTACATTTAACTAGAAGGCAAGAGGAAAGCTTACCTAAGCAACCCTGATTAAGGTGTGCTCTCACCCATCACTGATCTATCATTTTCTCAGGTCCCAGTCTCTCTTACAATGTAGACTGACAAGTTGTCAGAACTGTGTGAAATCTCCTAACGGAAGACAAGTTTTTCCTCTGCCTAGTACCAGAAATCAGTCTTTTCCTTCTCCTAGCATAAGATGCTTGAGGAAAATCTAATTTCTTGGGGAGCATTGTTTCAATAGATAGCCAAAAGGAGGGACACAAGTGTTTCTCTTTTGAATACCTATGCTCCTGCCAGAACAGTTATACTACTACTTTCTTATTTGCTATCCATTTTCTAGAATGTTGTTGCAAATTCTTATCCAGCAGTGATTCATTTGCTAGTCTTTTAAAATGTTTTATTTATGTATTGATCTGAAAGATAGAAAGAAGAGAGAGAGAGAAGAGAATGGGCATACCAGAGCCTCTTGCCACTACACACAAACTCCAGACAAATGTGGCACTTTGTACATTTGTCTCTACTTGGGTACTGAGGAATGGAACCTGAACCAGAAGGCTCGAAAGAAAACACCTTCAAGCACAAAGCAACCTTTCCAGCCTAGATACTTTTTTAGTGATTGAAAATTCATGCCTATGTCATGTTTTACTGCTTTTTTCATGGGATTTCCAGGTGGCTATCTTACCATGTAGAATCAAATACACATTTCTGACCCAATCCCTTTTAAAATATGACCTTTCTGTTTCCTTCTCTGAGACAATACAAACTTTATATCTTGATGCTCAAATTCCCCATCATTATTCCTCCAAATTTCATCCCTACCCCTATTCACTTCTCCTTGTAGAAGAACAGCTATCTCATCACTTTTCTGACCTTGATGCTACTTTGTGTTAGACATAATATTATAAACCACTGGAACATCTCCAGGTTGGCAAATCCCAATAACAAAAAAGTATCATCATCATCAACAACAACAAAACAAGATAGTATTCAGTCATCATGAATACCCAGCCCTATAGTTGAGGACTTCCAAGAGAACAACTAACTGACAGAGGTCTAATCTCTAGAATATACAATTAACTCAAAAACCTATACAATAAAGAGTCAAACAACCCACTCACAAAATGGGGCAAAGAACTGGGCAGACAGTTCACAGAGGAAGAAATACAAATGGCAAACACACACTTAAGAAAATTTTCTTCATCTCTAATCATCAGGGAAATGCAAATTAAAACAACTGTGAGATTCCACCTTACCCCAGTAAGGATAGCAAGCATCAAAAAATCAAATGAAAATAAATGCTGATGAGGATGTGGAGAAATAAGAACCCTCATCCACTATTGGTGGGAATGTAAAATGGTACAACCACTTTGGAAAGCAATATGGAAGCTCCTAAAACAGCTGACTATAAAGTTACCAACAGACCCAGTTCAATTATTTCCTTACTAGGTATGAACCCTAAAAACTCCAAGCCTCAGTCCAGAGAGATTTGCTCAACAATGTTTATAACTGCTCAATTCATTATAGCTAAGAGCTGGAATCAACCCAGATGTCCATCACTACACAAAAGGATAGCTAAGATATGGTATATCTACAGAATGGAAATCTACACAGCAATAAGGAAAAATGGCAAAATGAAATTTGAAGAAAAATGGTTGAATCTGGAACAGATCATTCTCAGTGAATTCACCCAATCACAGAAAGATAATCACCACGTAATCTCACTCATCTACAGCACCTAACCTGAATCTACCCAAGATGCCGACATACCCAGAAAGCATCTCGATGACCAGAAAGCAGGGTGGGTGGGGAGGGAGGGAGGGCAAGGTAGGGGTGGAGGACACAAATCTGGACCCAAACAGCAATGGTACCATAAAATTCTGCATCCTAAAATACAGACCAAATGGTTGAACCTTCACCAGGACTTTAGAGGGAATACTGGAGTAACAAGGCCCTGGAGAAGGTATGATGAAGACTGATCTTAATCTTCTACAACTTCTCTGTCTCTCTCTCTATCTCTCTCTCTCTCCCTCTTCTCTCTAAAACTTTTATATTACTTATCTTTTTCTTCCTTCTCTTCATGGGTACCGACATGTAACTCCCAGTACCAGCATGTGGCTATTATCCACAATGAGCTTTTGATCAGAGAGACCTACAAGCTTTCCTAAAAGAAAGACATATTTTTGTCAGAGTACTTTATGACCCACCAAATGTTAGTGGTATGACCCTACAGCTGAAGACACCATATGCTGTTGGCATGTAACATGGAGTGACATGGCTTGAACCTGGAAGAGAGTCAGTCCCCAGACAGTCAGCATGCCTAGTGTCAGAAGGTGCTACATGGGCGACTGGGGGAAAATGACCAATATCTGTCCAAGCAACTCATGGTCTAACTTGCTTAACAACAAATAACCTGTTGTGATGCTCACACAAGTGCAATAGTGGCACACAGCCACGGTGGGAAACCAACTGCTCTTGATTTGGCTAACTGATCCACTCAGTGGTACAGAACCCATAGCTGGAGCTGGGAAACAAGTCATAACCAGATCCAATAATAAGCCCACTCTCCATTATTAAGCTCTCACCAATTGTGGGCTACAAGTGGGTCTGCACATATTAAATTCTCTAAAAAATAATGGTTATCCCATTTATCTGGTGCTAACATTACTCTCCTTTGGAGAATCTGCTTCTCTTTTTCAGATACATCCATATCCTAAGGACAGAACTACCCCATCATACCTCAAAGGGCCCCAGAAAAACTAAAAATAATTGGGTAAGCAAGCAAGTGTGCTGTTTTCTTGGTGAACCTGGTACTAACATAAGGGTGAAGGAGATCAACACAGAGAACAATCAACTCCTAGCAAATCAGATATCCAGAGACACAGAGGCTCCCAAGACTTCATCACTGAAGCAGACCTAAAACGAACCCAACATGGCTCAGGGAAATTTGTGGAAGAAGAGGTGGAAGAATGGCACAGCCACATATTGGGTTATGACAGCAGAGACAATTACTCCTACCCATAACTTAGGGCTAGCCACACAATGCATGACCCATATATCCCAACAAGAGGGGCTGGGGGAGGGGGGAGGTCAGGGAAGAGGCTAAGAATGGTACCAACCTGACTGTATTTACCGAGTACAAAACTAATTAATAAAAAAGCATGATTATCATTAACATGTGAATTGAATTTGAAAAGAACATGGATCAATGCCTGAATGAACTCCAAGGGAGCATAAACAATCAATCAAAAGAACTCAAGGGACACATGAATGAATTTAAAGAAGACATCAACAGATACCTGAATGAACTCCAAGAGAATACAGACAATAAGCTAAATAAAATGAGGAAGTCAAACCAAAATATGAAAATGGAATTCAATGAAGAGATTGAAGTGTTGAAAAAAAAAACTGAAATGAAAAATAAGGTAAGTCAAATAAAACCTCCCTGGAAAGTCTTAACAATGGAATAGAGCATGGAGAGATCGGAATATCAGGACTCAAGGACAAGAAAGAATTAGTTCACATGACCAAATTAATGACAAGTTAAAAAAATATGAGAAAACATGAGGGACATTTGTAACACTATGAAAACATTTAAATCTGCAAATATGTGGTATATAAGAAGAGCCTTGGCCCAAAGGAATAGAAAAATTTCCAATAAAATTATAGAAACATCCCAAGCCTAAGAAAAGTGATGCTCATCCAGCTATAAGAGGCATACAACATATTAAAATGATTGGCCCAGGAAATAAATTCCCTATGTCATATTATAGATAAAACATTAAATAAGATACTGGCACTTTCCTATTAAAGAAAGCCCAGGACAAGATGGATTAACAGCAGAATTCTACTGGACAGGTAATGGTAAATTAAAACTAACACTTTCTAAGCTGGGCGTGGTGGCACACGCCTTTAATCCCAGCACTCGGGAGGCAGAGGTAGGAGGATTGCCATGAGTTCGAGGCCACCCTGAGACTCCATAGTGAATTCCAGGTCAGCCTGGACTAGAGTGATACCCTACCTCGAAAAACCAAAACAAAACAACAACAACAAAAAAAAAAAAACCAAAAAAAAAAACAAAAAAAAAAACTAACACTTTCTTATCTATTCTATAAGATAAAATGGTAAAGAGTACAAAGGTTTTTTCTTTCTTTTTTTTTTTTTTTTGCTTGATTTTTGAGGTCGGGTTTCACTCTAGCCCATGCTGACCTGGAATTCATTAGACAATTTCAGAGTGGCCTTGAACTGAAGGCAATCCTCCTATCTCTGCATCCCAAGTGCTGGGATTAAGGTGTGCTCCACCATACCAGGCTGTCTTGCAAAGCTTTTTTTTGAAACTGTTATTGCTCTGATACCAACTCAGATAAATACAATCCCACAAAATTACAGATAAATTTTGATAAAATATATTAAATATTCTTTTTTATTTTTATCTCTTTTTTATTTAAGAACAAGTAAGAGGGAGAGAGAGAGAGAAAGAGAAAGAATGGGCCATCCCAGGGTTTTCAGCCGCTGCAAACAAACTCCACACGCATGTGCCATCTTATGCATCTGGCTTATGTGGGTCCTGGGGAATCCAACCTGGGTCCTTTGGCTTTGTAGGCAAGAGCATTAAGCACTAGACCATTTCTCTAACCCATATCAAGTATTGTTAATAAAATATTTTCAACCCAAATTCAAGAACACATAAAGAAGGTTGACTATCACAATTTATTGGATTTCATTCTATAGATGTAGGGATGCTTTAACATTCATAAAAACAATAAATGTACAATATCACATAAATAGACCCATGGACAGAAGTCACATCATCATCTCAATTGATGCAGAAAAGCCCTCTGACAAAGAGCAGCATTCCTTCCTGACAAAAGCTCTAGAAAGGCTATGGATGGAAATAACATACATGTCCACTTATTAAAGGCTATATATAATAAACTTATAGCCATAATCATGCTAAATGGAGTGAAACTCAAAACATTCCCATTAAGGTCAGAAATTAGATAAGGGTATCCACTCTCTTCACTCCTATTCAACATTGTACTTGAAGTCTTAACTAGAGCAATAAGACAAAAGAAGGAAATAGAATGGATACAAACAGGAAAGGATGAAGTTAAAGTAGGCTTATTTTCAGATGATATGACTATACATGAGATACCCTGAACATTCTACCACAAGACTCCTAGGGCTGATAAATACTTTTATCAAAGTGGCAGGACACAAAATTAACATAAAAAGTCAATAGCTTTCTTATATAACAATGACATACATACAGAGGAAACAAACATATCCACAGTATCCTCAAAAATACCTTGAAATAAACCAAACCAAGGTAGTAAAAGACCTCTATAATGAAAACTTGAAAACCCTAAAGAAATAAATTGAAGAAACTAGAATATTTATATATAACTCTCTTGCTTATGGATTGGCAGAATTATTTTTTTTTAAATAGCCATCATACCAAAAGCAAATTCAATGCAATCCCAATCAAAATTCCAGAACCATTATTCACTGAACTGAAATAGAATCCAATATTAATGTGGAAGCACAAAAGATCCCAGATAGTCAACACAATCTTGCATAAAGCAAATACTGATAGAGGAATCACCTTACCTGATTTCTAGTTATAGTACAGATCCATAGCAATAAAACATGTCACTGGAACAAAAAATACACATATAGAATACAAGAGCCATATATCATGATATACAACTATAGTAACCTGATTTTTGACAAAGACACCAAAGTATTCATAGTAGAAATGACAATAACTTCAACAAATGGTGCTGAGAAAACTGGGTATCCACATGCAGAATAAAGAAGATAGACCCTTCTTGACCTGCATGAAAACCAACTCTAGATGGATCAAAGGCCTTAATTTCAGTCCCAAAACTATGAAACTGCTAAAGGAAAGAACATGGAGTGCAATATAAGATAGAGCCCTAGGTAGGGATTTTCTGAATAGGACACGAGTCACTCAGGAAATAAGGTCAATGATAGATCAAGAAGACCATATACCCATAACTGTGGGCTAACTCCACAATGCATGACCCGTATACCTCAACAAGGAGGGGCCAAGGGGAGGGGGTATTATACGGATACGCCTAATAATGGTACCAAACTGACTGTATTTGCTGAATACAGAACTGACTAATAAAGAAAAAAAAACAAAAAAAAAAACAAAAAAAAGAAGACCATATACAACTGCAAAGGTTTTGTATAGCATAAGAGAAAGTCAAATGAATTAAGAGGAGGCTTCAGAATGTGAAAGACACTTGGCTAGCTGTATGTCTAGCATGGGACTAATAACTAGGATATAGAAAGTACCCAAAAAACTAAACCCTAAGAGAATTAACAACAAAATAAAAACTGGGCAATGGAACTTAACAAGGAAGTCTAAAAAGAAGAAATTTAAATGACTAATAAATATAATTAAAAAGTGTTAATGATTCTCTCCCTATAAGGAAAATTCAGATTAAAACTACTCTGAGAGTCCATCTTATTCTGGTAAGCTAGTATAAAAAAGAGAAAAAAATGCTAGCAAGGATGTGGAAAGAGGGACCTTCATCAGTGGGAATGCAGCCTGGTGCAGCTGCATTCCTACCCTACATTAACACATTGTTATCTATACTCAGCTCATGACACACTTTCCAGTTTCAGTAAAACATTTAAGATTACTATTTTGTATAGACATCTCATTAGCCCTCAATGTCAGTCTTAAAATATACCTCTCCATACCTCTTAAATTTTCCCCTTTACCATGTCTCTGTTGCCATGAAACATTTGACAAGCATCAGTGAGAGAAACCCTTGTATTGGTTTTGCCTCATTTATTTTCTTCATTCCTATTTCCAGTCATGTACTAGGTCCTACTAAGTTTCCCTTTAACATGATTAAAAAATATACTTGATTATTTTGTTTGTAGACCTACTGCCCCTTCTCTATTAATAACCCTTCATAATCACCCAAATGGACCATAGGTATCCCTGCCTATAGTCTCAACCTCTTTCATTCTACCCTCCCGTGTAACAAACAGTGCCTTTTCTTTAAATACTATTTTTATTATACCACTGTCATATTTGTAACCACCAACTAATTGACAACTGTTGATCTTGTTAATATGTTTAATTTATTGAAAAAATTGATTACTTATGGCAGACAAGTCTCCCCACAGTCTTGTCCCTTATTTTGCCTTTAAACTTTGTGCTTATTTTTACAGAAGCCCCTTCATTTCACTCAAATCAAAATGGCCAAAATGTCTATGTGTGCTGCTTTTCTAAACTAGAATGCAGTTCCCTGACTCATTCCTCATATTTATGAAGAATTCCAGAGCTGTGAGAAAAAATAAGTTTTTGTCATTATAAGCCACTCATTCTATGGTAGCTTGTTATAGAAATACAAACTAAGACAATTGCTATTTTACTTATAAAATGTCCATAATGTATCATTGAAAATTCTCTTAAATATTACCTTCAGTCCAACTACTCAAGAGATGTAGCCCAATGAGAAATGTCCAACAATATTCATATAGTAAATAGATTTACTCAGGAATATGTCTAAAGTCCAGAACGCTAGACTCTTAAGCAAAGCCACTGACCACTGCCCCGAATGACTGCTTCATTACTTGTTCTGTCATTTTTATACATTATTGTCTTAGTGCATAGACAAGCAATAGGTTTCCATATCCCCAATTAGTACTGAACTCTCAGATGACAGGTGATATTTGTCAAACCTTTCTATGGATTCTGCACAGCACATAATCTACTGCTTTGGACAGAATAGGGACTAAGAAAATATGTATTGATTAAATAAGAAATCATATATCACAACCTGACATAAAACATCTATTTTTACTGTCTCATTAGCATATCCTATCAATTAAAATTAAGAATGGCTTTAGCTCTCTGAGCATTTTCAATGATAAAGCACAGCATTTCAACATAGGCATGCACACTTGAAGCCCTAATACATATTTCATAAAATCTTTAAACAGCAGGTTTGTCAATACTGTTGAAAGTTATCTAAGATAATAGTTGCCATTCCTTCTCCCATTTTTACTGATGGGAAGATTGATATTCACAGCATTAAGACTTGCCTATATGTGCATAGCAAATGAATTGTGTTGTGACCAGAAAGTAAGTCTCTCAATTTCTTTGCCACTGCTTTCCAAGACTCAAGGGAACAGGTTCCACAGTACAGTAGTTATACAGTTAAGCAAATGGGTTTTGAGTCTGACTACCCTGGTTCTGCCATTTGACCAGGCTAATTTACCCTAGTGAGTCTCCAGATTTTCATGTAGAATAACAAGTGTCCTTGGGGATCTCTAAAGCCACTCAAGGAGCCACCAGTTTGTATATCCTGTTTTGAATGGAAAACTCCATTACCAGTTTAGGCCCAAGGCTGGAAGTCACTCAGAAGGTGGCTTGGCATGCTAAAAGCTGTGTCCAAGCCTATGAATTTTCCCCATAAGTTTGTGGTTCAAGAAGCGTGTTCCTGCATGTATATCCCCTAGTAATTAACATAAGATTTGGCAGGTTAGCTAATTACATTCTGGAAGGTACCCAGGGAGTAGGTACAGAAGTACTAGGACAACAACCTTAGGGTCTGTTACTCTTCCAAGAGAGGCTCATTATGAGACTACACAGTAATAAGTAAAAGTTACTGAGTCAGTTGAGAGGGCCATCATATTCCCAAGATACTAGTATTCAAGCTTTACTGAGAGGACAATCAAAGGGACTCTAAAATCTTACCGAGGATTACCAATCAAATAAATAAAAGTTGACAATAGTCTTCAAAATGAATTGGTGCCAACTCTGAATAGCTGTGGATGCAGGGGTAAAGCTGGTGGAGGAATGCTATGACCTCCTGGTAGAGATCAGTCAGACAGAGCAGGGCTTGCTATTTAAGACACCAAAGGGCTGGAGATATGGCTTAGTGGTTAAGACACTTGCCTGTGAAGCCTAAGAAGCAAGGTTCAATTCTCTAGGACCCACATAAGCCAGATACAGAAGGTGACACATGAATCTGGAGTTCATTTACAGTGGCTAGAGGCTCTGGCACACCCATTCTCTCTATCTGCCTCTTTCTCTCTCTCTCCAATAAATAAATAAATAAATAAATAAATAAATAAATAAATAAATAAATAAAATATTTAAGACACCAGAGACACTTGAGAAAAGTCACAGGGGTTAAGTATTTTGGTCAACATTGGAAACAAGAATAAAGCCCCATCATGGAATACTTAACTGTGTCATTCAAAATCATATATTCAATACACAAATAATGGTAGATGTCATTTATTAAGCACCTACTATACTTGACAAGTTACTCCAAGATTACTGGCTTTAAACCACATGCATACATGTTCTCACAGTTGAAATGGGGTGGAAGTTTGGAAATGGATTATCTGGTTGTTTTCTAAGGGTCTTAAAGGATATAATCATGAAAGTACTAGGGCTATGGTCTCACCTGGGGTTTGAAGACTTTCAACTTAGTAAGTTGCTCTCAGATTTCATTTCCTTGTAGCCTACTCTTCAAGGCCAGCAGGAGATAGATTTATTCTAATTTTAATGTCTATACTCTCCTTAGAAAGGCAAAGCTCCTTTGATTAGATCAGACCCACCAAGAAAATTCTTTCTTTTGCTAAATTAAAAGTCATATTGATTAGGTTCCTAAATTATATCTGCAGTCATATCAACTTTAACATATGGCATAATCTAATCACATACGTGACATATTGTCCACATTCAATGAAAGAGATTCTATAAAGCAAGAATTTTGAAGATCATTTTAGGCTTCTTCTACCAAAATATGACTCACCTCCCTCTTAAGTAAAAATAATATCACAATGTTCCCCAAAGTTTCACCCCAGCATACCATCAGTTCAAAAACTACCCATCATTTAAGTCTAAATTTCCTAATTTCATCAGTTTAAAATCCAAAATGTCATCTAAATCTCATCTGCTAAAAGATCACAGTATCATCATCTAAATTATATGTTAGATGCAAATGAAACTTCCCTCCATCTGTTATATTCTTTTCATGCATTATTATATATAATTCTCATAATAGCCCTGTGAACACCTTTCATCATCTCTGTTCTATAGATGAGGAAACTGAGGCATCAAGATGTTAACTTACTTGCTTACCAGGGGTTAGAGATGGGTCATAGTTAAAACTTGAGTTCAGGAATGTGGTAATTTGTCCACTGCACTCATGATCTCCACACAACCATATTCTGAATTCCTCATAGCAAGTAAGGGCTCTCAATCAGTCATATGTCTAGTAGCCAAACTTAAGACTTCAAATTCTCACACTGCAGAGCTAAATGTCAGATAATTTGGTGGTTTGAATGCATATGTTCCCCTTGGGATCATGTACTTGAATACTTGATCCCTAGCTCACTTTTCTGGAATGCTGTGGAACCTTTTGGAAGTAGACAAAGTATGTCACTGGAGGGTGTGCTTGAGATGTGATAGCTGGGACCCATGGGCTGCTTCCTCTCTATACTTTCTGCCTGTTTGTGTATCAAATGACACTGGCTTCCTGCTGCTGCCATGATTTCCTTGCCTGAATGAACTCTACCATCCTGAACTGGAAACCAAAATAAACTGCTTCCCTAAGTTGATTTTGGAAGGAGATTTGTCCACAGCAACAAGAAAGTAACTGATACAGATAATACCTTAGAATGTATGAATTTCCTAGGTAAATAAAACAAATGTTACTAATGGATTGTACAAGAAGATAAGATATAAAAATTAAAAAGGAAAGGGATATGTGAGTAGTAACCATACTTCTACTACAACTTCATATAAGTCTCTGGGTAAACAGGTTTTTCCAATCTACTAGCCTCAATTTCTTTTGTTGCACAATAAAGATTAAATGTTTGAATAGTTTTTGGTCTCTACATCATTTTTGGAATCTTGTAATTCTGACAAGAGAAGTAACCAACAATGCAGACATATGTCATAATTTGGCATGTTATAGAGAAAACAGATCTGGCTGCTTGAATTATAAGACATTACTTGATCTTAAACAGATATATTTATACCTATTGACATAGCTGTGACCTCAGAACATGTGATAGAGTCTTGTAAAATATATAATGGAAAACACTCTTGGGATCTTTGAGAAACAAAGGTACTATTTAAAGCTACTGGTAAAAGTTACTCAGGCCACTCTATTTCTTTGTTTACTTATTTAGATATTTTATTTATTCATTTATTTGAGAAACATAGAGAGAGGCAGACATACTGAAAGAGAGAATGGAGGTGCCAGGGCCTCCACATGCTGCAAATGAATGCCAGACACATGCCCCACCTTGTGCATCTGGCTTTACATGGGTCCTAGGGAATTGAACCTAGGTTCTTTGGCTTTGCAAGCAAGACCCTTAACCACTAAGCCATTTCTTCAGCCCATTCAGTTCACTCTATTTATAAAGAGCAGCATCCTGAAGACTGGTGGGGACAAGTCAGTGATGTCTCATAAGAAGTAGGTCAATCCTGAAGTACTCTTGATGGGGAATCTCGGAGGTCCTGAAGGCCTAGGTGATAAGAGGGAGTTGAATTTACTGGAATGAAGGGCAAAGGGAGAAACACATATCTTTTCTCATCATGACTCACAACTTGCAATTCTCCTTCTTCCATGAACAAAGCCCTACAACTTGATTTTACTCATTTCATAAACACTAATAATACAACTTCCAAATGTCAGAAACTAAGTGAAGATATAAAGTGGATCACATATCATATAGAGCCATTTTGTCCTTATCCATAATAATTATCCCTTGATTCGTCCCAGTGTATCTGAGATCTGAGGCAGCTATTTATCTTTCAAGGCTCAGATCCATTGTTGTATCTTCTATGAAACTTGGTATATTTTCTTTTTTCTTACTTCCCTTACACTCCCTTTTCTTTTCAGCTCTTTCTGTGGCTTCCTCATATAATTTTCATCACTATATATGTTCAAGATATTGTGCATAAATGAGTATGCCCTCCCTCTGGTAGACTGTGAGAGATATAACAACATGGTATATTTTGTATGTTGTACAGTATTGTGGTCAGGAGTGAATAAGCTTCCTGGCATGGCCTTTAGTAGTATGATTCAGAATAATAATTGTTGGTACTACACTGAATACTTCAGTTGTATTATCTTAGTACAATTCCTTTGAGAATTCTGGTCTACCTGAATCTCAACCCTGTTAAAGCATTGTGCTAATCCACCTCCCAGATTACCCAGTAATGCTCTAATATCCTTCTATTCTTCTTCTAAATGTAATTTTAGTTAGGAGAGTTATCTCTTCTCAGATTGTTCAGTTACAGCCAAGTTTGGAGGAATTTGCACCAATTTGTGTCATTTAAATCCATATCAACTACTGGCTAGAGTATGGAAGAGGAAAGAAGAATTGTAATTGGTCCTAAAATGTGTTGGGCCACCACACCTATATTTGGAAAACGGACCACCATAGTCCTTAGAGTCACTGGAATATTATAAAAATAAATATTAAGGACTAGAGAGATAGTTTAGTGGTTAAGGTGCATGCTTGCAAAGCCTAAGGAATGATGTTCAATTCTCCAGGTCCCACATAAGCCAGATACACATGATGGCGCATGCATCTGGAGTTCATTTGCAGTGGCTGGAGGCTCTGTCACTCCCATTCTCACTCTCTCTATCTCTCTTTCCATCTCCCTCTCTCTGTCTCAAATAAATAAATGAAATTGATAAATAAAATGTTTAAAAATCATCTTGAGCTAAGAGATACAAAACAACCAAAGATAAAAGGATTGCACTTGGCCCAACTGCATATCTGCACTTGCCAAGAGCTTGCATGGAGATTATTTTCATAGAAGAGCTGGAAAGGGAACATGCTTCCCCAATATGTTCAGTCTCCTTGGCTACAAAAAGAAGACCAGAACTTTAGCTCCCTGAGCCCAGCCCAACATAACCCTGTTATTGCAAGCAAGATCCAGCAAAGGCCATCACCTGTCCCTCAAGGAACAAGGGGGTGAAAGTGCTCTGAGATACATAGATGACCTGACTATCATGCAAGATTAAATTTTCAACTAGAAAGCGTATAGCATTAGAAATTTCAGCCACTCTTCTTTTCTAAACAACAAAAGATTTTTTAAATGAGACACTGTGATGACCCTTCTGAGCACTCTTCTTTCATAAAGGAAAGTAATTAATTTCTCTCTATATTTATAGCCATTATCAGTAAGCTCAAAGCAATAAAAATTCTTCCATAAAACACATTTTAATACTACAGATCAAACACAAACTAAACCCTTTCCTAGTTTTCTTAATAGATTGTATTCCAATTATTATGATCATGTTTTAAATCAACAATTTTTAATTTTTCCCTAAGGTGATCTGTAATAAACCACTTGCTGGTACTCAGTTTGTACACTCCAGCATTCTAAGTACTTATATACTGAGCAAGACTAGAGCCATCCCAAATAATTGTTCAATTCCAGACACTTGGTAGATTGCAAGGGACACTCACTTCCATCTAAACTCACTTTATCAGCTCCAACAGAAAAAGAAAACCCTAGACTATATAGCTAATATTTGAAGATGCATGTGCACAGACTGGGGAAAAAGTGGTGGTGGTGTTTGTGTATGAAATCAGACTATAGGAGGTACAGGATAAGCTTTGGGGAAGCACTGCTTCCATATTTCTCAGAAGTTCTGAATGCTTGTAGTTGATGATAAGATTTGGCTTTCCAAGGCCTTTAGAAGTTCATATTGTCAGTGATGTAAAATGGAGAAAGAGGAAGGGGCACTATCTTTTCCAAGCGGGCTTACTGTCTTCTCCACAGTAAAACTAAAGTGAACTTCCCAGTGAGGCAGGTGTGAATGCCCCTGCAAGGAATGAGAACAGTCCATTGACCCTCACTCAATTTCTGTTCTGGAAGAATCTTGGGGGGTCAGCTGCACCTCCTTTTCAATGAGCAATGTCCAGGGGTCAGATATAGCCACTTCTCTGAGTGTGGAAAACTGTAAGCACCCTGATGAAGTGGATCAGACTTGGAGTTGATGGCAGTTCAGTCATGAGAAAGGCACCCACGTGGAAGGACAGATGTAAAGACAGCCAGGCCAAGGTATTTGTCAGCAGGCTCAAGCTCTTGCCCTAGGGCTGAAATGTTGAACTGGACACATTGGTACATTTCTTTTCTCCCTTTAGTCCAGGCTGGCTTGGGATTTATTTTATTTTAGTTTAGTTTAGTTTTGTATTAGTTATGGACATACTCAGTATGTGAATAGCCCATGTTGGTACCATCCATACCCTCATCCCTGACCCTGCCAAAGGGACCCTCCTTATTGGGAATGCCAGTTTTAAAGCATAGTGTTTGTAATCACCCAGACTTTGGTTTAAATCCTGGTCTAGACACTTAGAAGTGGAATTTTATGCAAGTTATTTAAAATCCCTCTTAATTACATTATCTTAGAGCCAGCTACCTTCCATGGTTGTGGTGAGGATTTTCTTAATTAACATAAGCTGCTTAGAAGAGTTCACATCCAAGACTGAGTATTCAATAGATGGTGGCTATTATAAATATTAGACTTTAAGAGAAGATGGATATTGAAAAGAATATACCCAGAGGTAGAAGACTTGGGCAACTATAGATATTAGAGATTGATCTTAGAGCTTCATTTCGCATTAGAACTTGGTCATTCAATTAGAACAGGAATTTATGCAATAATATCTGAAATTTTTAGATAAGACCTTGATTGTTTATGATTGATTCTCTAGGGCTGGGGAGTGGTGGGATGTGAGATAAATCATCAGTTTCTACAGATATATGGACAGCCAGACACTTCATCTCTGCAGCAGTGCCTAGGATACTGCCAGAACACTTAGACCACCTCATGTTTCTCATTCTGAAATCACCCTGATCTAAGTCATCTTCAACTTTTTGCCTTAAATAGCTTCTGAACTGATGTGCTTTCTGTCACATCATCTCCTTCTGTCCAGAACCTGTGCTTAAAAGATAGACATGTTAGTTCTGCTATGCAATAATTTTCACATGCACACATAAGCAATAATTCTCAGACCATCACACACACTAGATTGTTTTAAGGAATGTTTAATGTTAATTTCTTTCAAATAATTGAATGAGAGCCTTTGGTTCACATTTTGCTCCATGTTTCAAGTTCTTTATTCTTTTCTTCTCCCATTCAGAGAAAAGAAAAGCTTCTTACTAAGATGTATAAGGTGAGACAGTTGCCTGTCTGAATCTCTGAGCACATACTTCCTTTCTCATTATGCTCCAGATACACTGTGTTTTCTGCTCTTTTTTTCTTCTTTGAACATTCCAAGCAAACATCTACTTTGGATATGTTGGAGTTTTATGTTCCTGTAACCTGGAGCACTATCTCCCTGACTCATGCAATGTTCACTTCCTTCTGGCATCTTTTTTGACATTGTTTCATCATAAAGACCTTCCATACCTTGTCTCTACAGAGAAACACCCCCGCCACTCTGTCCTGTTGCTGTGTATTTTTCCCCATTCAATACCACTACCAGATGTTTTATTTTAGATCATTTTTTCCTATTTCTGCCAATTGAAACAAGATTTGTGAAGGCAAGAATTTTTGTTGGTCTAATTTATAAGTGCATCCTCAGCTCCTAAATCTCTATATGGCACATAATAGATGCTGAATGAATATTTATCGTTCACTAAATGAATGAATGTGTCTGTATTTACACCTTGCAAGTCTCTGGGTATATAGAGAGAACCAGAAGGATTTCTAGGCTCTGATAATGCATATTTATTACACGGCTGAATAAAATTTTTGTACAAAATAACAGGACTACTTTAATTAATTCAAAATATAGTATTAATCATTATATCCATATGACTTTTTGATTCAATCTTCATTAGATGGATCCCAACTCAACTTAAAGCCTGCTGATGATACATTACCTGATAGTTATTGTAAGTCCTTATTTAGAGTCTTAGAATGGAAAGATTTCTGAGCTCAGCTCTGAAAACCTAGCAGATGGTATGCAAATGTGATATCTGATAGTAATACCACATTTGCATAAATACTGTATTTTCAAAGCAATTTATTGCTTTACAAAAGACCAGCCTAGAAATGGGACATTATATGTCTTCCATTAGCCCTTGAATGCTCCTGCACTGTAGGTAATATGCTGGGTGGCTATGTTTTCCTGAGGTTAGTAAGCCAAGGACATGTGGATCCAGGCGTATGCGAACATAAATTGGGTCTCCACTGGTGAATGACAAAATTGGCCTTCATATTTGCCTTATATCCACTGTACCCAACCAAGCTCTGCTGTATGATTTGCTGGCACAGGAAAAGCCTAACTTCAACATTGTCGTTTTTACAGCTGTGCACTTGGATTCTTCTCTGAATAGAAATCTCTTTACTTTCTTTTCTGCTTATTTGAACTCCATCCAGCTACCAGTGCCGGAATAAATACCCAATGACCAAAAAGGTCTTCTCTAACCATCCCAAATTAAACTAATTGCACCTCTACTCTCCAAAAGGAAGTCCTGGCAATTCATTGTAAGCAAGGAAGTCTTTTCATAGCTTTATCTATGAGGATGATACTGCTAAGGTGTACAGGCTTCCTTAAGACATACTTGGAATTCAATCTTGCCTCTGCCATTTGGTAACCATATGATATTAGACAAGTTACTTCTCCTGTAAGATAACTGATCTCTCATTACTACTAAAACTAAAATGATCCTCAAGTTACTTAAGCTTGAATGTTTAATCATAAATAAATCATAAGATATTAAAATTATTTTATGAAAATCTTACTTTATCAGAAAATTACCCTGATTTGATCATTCCTCAATGTATTGAAATACTGCACTGTATCCCATAAATATGTACAATTACTATTTATTAATTAAAAGAGAAATAAAATAAATATTAAATATGACAAACTAAAAAAACCTAAAAAATATAAAATGATACTGCTGGTATGCAAATAAAATATCTGAGCAGCAAAGGAAGCTCCCACTAATAAAATAAAATAAAATACTTACATTTGAAACATGAACTTAATAATGTCCATCAGCCAATCAAAACTAATAAATTGGGATTTCCTGGAGTTTCCCTCTTGGGAGTTCTCCCAATTTGGATGCTTTTATTTTATTCTCTCTTATTTCTGCTTTCTGTTAAAAATAAACTTTCACAATCTAAACAATGTTAATAAGTTGATAAAGAATAAGGAGGCCAAGACCTTATCCAATAGGCAACTGGGACTTCTGTAATTTCCTACTGGTATATGCCACTACAACCAGCAAGAATCAGGAAAATGTGATGCTTAGCTAAGGGACAAATTAGTAGAGAAAATCAAATACAGAAATAATGGTTGAAATTAGCATTCAAGGAGTTTATAACATGTATTATAAATGTGCTATGGAGTTTAAAGGAAAACATATATAATGGTACAAATATAGTCTATAAAACCTAGATGGAACTTACAGAGCTTGGATAAACAATATCAGAAGATATCACTGAACTTGAAAACTTATCATTGTAATGTATGCAGACTGAGGCACAGAAAGAATAAAGAAACAGAACATGAATGATTGGTAGATGAAACACTTATATGATCACAATCCCAGCAGTAGTAGTGTGAGTCCAGAAAATTATTTGAGAAATAATAGGCAAATAATTATCAAATTTGATGAAAAGTATAAACCTACTGGTGATGTAAAGAAGTCAACTTACCCCAGGCTGAAACATATGCACAAAAACATATACATGAACATACACACAGAGGAAACTATACAAAATATATTATAATCAAATTATTGAAAATCAGTAATGAAGGAATTTTAAAACAGGAAAAATGAAGCCTTACGTGGAGAATAATAAAGATGAAAAAAAATGTTTATTCTACATGAGAAACAGTGGTATGGGAAAAAAAGTTCTTGCATTGAAGGAAAATAATGCCTGCGGAAAATTGGATCTGAACAAAAGAATGAAGGGTATTGGGAATTTTTTTTAAAGTTATTTTTGTTTATTTTTATTTATTTGAGAGCGACAGACAGAGAGAGAAAGAAGCAGAGAGAATGAGAGAGAGAGAGAATGGGCACGCCAGAGCTTCCAGCCACTGCAAACGAACTCCAGACGCATGCGCCCCCTTGTGCATCTGGCTAACGTGGGTCCTGGGGAATCGAGCCTTGAACTGGGGTCCTTAGGCTTCACAGGCAAGCGCTTAACGGCTAAGCCATCTCTCCAGCCCGGTATTGGGAATTATAAACCTTTTTCTCTTTATATCTACAAGGTAGTCAAGGGCTAAAAGTATTAAATACAAATATCCTATGAGGTAGATCACATGCATAAGTAAAATATATGCAAAGAATAACACAGCATTTAATAATACTGTAAGTTTCTATAATACAGAAATGATATATAGACCCCATGATATATACAAAAGTAAATATTATTGTGTGGGTATAGTTACAAAACTATAATGAGTATGCTGAATTGGGAAAGGGGGATCTTAAGTAGGGAAAGGGAATATAAGGGTGATAGGATATATGTAAAATAAAAACACAAGGGTGGCCACTGGGGATAGAAAGTGGACCAGTGGGAAAGGGAGAGAAATGGGAAAGTAGAATCAACAAGAACAACGTATCTATGAGCGTTCTTTAAGTAAACCCATTAATTTGTATGCTAATTTGAAAAAAAACTAATATAAATATATATTGTGAACCCTAGAGCAACAATTGGAAAGAGAAAGAGAAATAAAATCAATAAGCCAACAGGGGAGAGAAACATGTCCTAAAACAAAAACTAAAACAAACAAACAAACAAACAAACAAACAACAAAACAAAACCTCAAGCTAAATGAAAGAAGGTAAAGAAGGGGGAAGAGTAGAGGGATAAACAGATGGGGGAAAAGCTATACAGTAAAATTAAACTCAATCACACAGATAATTGCACCAAATGTAAATCATTTGAACAAACCAATTAAATAGCAAAGCAAAGTCTGTCTAACTAACAAAATAGGCAGACTCAACCATATGGTCTCTATAAGAAACACATTTTAAATACACTAACATAGATGAAAAGTAAAAGGATGAATCAGGCATGGTGGGACAGCTAATTCCAGCTACTTGGGAGGCTGAGACAGGAGGATTTCAAGTTCAAGGTGAATTCAAGGCTAGCCAGAGCAAGTTAGCAAGACATAATCTGAATATAAATAGGCATAAAAGCATTGTCTAGCCTGTAAAAGGCCCTGTGGTCAATCCTGAGCACAGATAAAAATGAGAAAAGAAAAGAGAAAAAGGAAGGAGGGGAGGAAGGAAGGAAGGAAAGAAGGAAGAAAAAGAAAAGGTGCAAATACTGATTATAAGAGGACACGAGTGATGTATTGGAAAGAGTGGACTTCAGAACAAGGAATATTATCAATCTTAAAAGGCTGATCTATTAAGAAGACAGAAAACAAATGCTCATTTATGTAATGCATATATCAGTTCACATAAATAAAATTAGAATTTGACAAAAGTCCAACCTTAGCTGAAGATTGGTCTGCCTGCCTAGTTTTACATTAATAGATTATGTCGTACTAGAGGAGAGGAAAATTAAGGCTCTAAATACAAAGAAATGATAAGGAGATAGAACCCTTACCTGAATTTGGCTACTAACTATTTATTGAATAGATATTCAATTATAGCGATGTACTCCACAAGTATGTGCACTTGTTAGATGTCAAAAGAAAACAGTGAAGGAAATAAATGAATGTGCACAGTATCATGATTTGTGGATTCTGTGCAAGCAGAGCATAGGAGGAGCTTCACAGAACTGAATGCACTTTTCAGTTCGTAGTCTTCACACCTTCAAAATCAATAGCCTGAACTTGCATCAGATTAAGCTAAAGAATGAAAACAAAGCAAATACAAAGCAAGAAACACAGTAAAATACGAACTTGGAAGTGTAGCTTAATAGTAAAGCACTTGCTTACCATGCCTGGCATAGCACACATGATACCCTGATTAAGGCACATGCCTATAAATCTGGAAGACCCAGTTTTGATTCTCCAGCACCCATGGAAAGCCAGATGTACAGTGATATATGCATCTGGGATTTGTTTGCAGTGGTTGGAGGCCCTGCCACACCCATATTCTCTCTCTCTCTCTCTCTCTTTCTCTGTCTCTCTCTCTTTCTTCCTCCTTGCAAATGAATAAATAATTATAAAAATATATTTACAAACTATCTCCCTTGTTCTCTCTCTCTCTCTCTCTCTCTCTTTCTCTAAAATAAAATTAAATTAAAAACTGAACAAAACCTTATTTACAAAGATACTAGATGGAGGCAACAACGTATCTATGATCTATCATGTAAAGCTACTAGTAAAAATACAAAATTGGTACTCATCTTTGTAGTGCACTATAGCAGCAAAATATTGGGAGCAGCCTAATGGTCAATAATAGAGTAAGTGAATTTTGTTGTTGATACACAATGGAGTGCTGGGCCACTGCTCAGAGAATGAAGATAGACAATGTTTGACATAAAAAATAGTCTATGTAGAAACAAAAAAAGCAGAATATAGTGGCTAAGAAGATGCTCAGTAGTAAAGGGCACTTGCTGAGAAAGCATGTCAGACCAGGCTCAATTTCCCAGTACCCACTTACAGCCAGATGCACTAAGTGGTGGGCACATGCATTTGGAGTTTGTTTGCATTTGCAAGAGGCCCTGGAGTGCCTATTCTTTCTCTCTCACACACACTCTCTCTCTCCTTGCAAATAAATGAAAAAGTTTAAAAAGCAAAAGCAGAATATAAAATCATGTATGTATTTTCCGTAGGCCAATTGTCTCACTACTGAATTCCCTAACCCAAACCATCCATATAACAAAAAAGTTAGAATGAGGCTTTAAAAATTCAGACCAAACAGTATCACAATTACTTTTGAAATTTGTCATTAACTTTCCTTGTATGTTTTTGAAGTTATTTGTGTGATCTGGCCTTTACCTTTGCTTTTGACTTCACCTCTTCCTGATCTTCCAGCTTACCTCCTAGGCTTTAGCTCATTCCATCAACTCCTTTAAGCTCTTGGATGTTTTCTTCACCATAGGAGTATTGTCTTTGTCATTTTCCTTGGATATAAGTTGAAAGGAAACTTTCTTATAGACACCATTCATTCCCATTCTTACTTGAATTAGACTCCTCAAATTACTTATTCCATTTCGAGCTTTTATTTCTCAAAGTTTTAAATTATTCTGCTTTCTAATTGTTTATTGTCTCTCCCCATCTTGTATGTTGGCTTCCAAAAAGCGTGTATTATATGTTCTTTTAATACAGGTGCATTGTAATCACTCAGTACACATTTGAAAAATGAATAACTGTATTACATTCATGTTATGGATCATTGCATTAATAACGGCACATATTTGTAAAGTATTAGAACATAGAGATAATTCCTAGACCTTTTTGCATACACACACACACACACACACACACACACACACACAGTTAATGGAGAGAGATTCTGTCTCAAACAAACCAAAAATACTAATATACAAATCAAAACAGTATTAAATAATGCAACATTTGGTTTTGTTACTTTTCACAGAAACAAGCACTATCCTCCTACTATAAAACAGTAAAAATATCAGATTTCCATTATAGATCTATCATTATATCTAAATACATATATTTAGATATATATTTTATTATTTTATATATATATTTATTATATATATATTTATATGCATGTATCTTATGTACATATATAATTATAGATATGTCTTACATACACATATAATTAGATATATTGCTTGCATCTATACACACATACATGCATATATTTCTTCTATGTAGCTAGAAGCAGCTCATAATCATGAAGATTTTTAACTATATATAAACACACAAACATGTATACTCATATTCATTTACCAAGACAGAGTCAATACCTTTCTCCAACATAAGCCATGTAAACACACAAATAAGAAGAAATAAGCTCAGATAAGTATCTTCTTGCATTAATACAAATGCCATTTATAAAATTGACAGAATTTATTGGGTTATCTGAGTTATTGATTTGAATAAGTATTTTTTTAGTTAAATCGTCATTTGATGCTCAGATTCTTCACCTTTTTGTAATAGGAATTGTCTAGTGACCACCATTTTTGAGTAATCACAGATTTTTGAAAGCTATTATAAAGCTACCTGTTTGAACTTGTCCATAGGGTAATTGTTGTAATATGGGAAGCATTTCTTTGATTGTTTGACCATGTGTGCGACAGCAGGAATTATTAGACATATTCTTAATTATGAACAAATTTAGCTTAACTTCAATTTTTAATTTTTGTGATATTAATAGAACTTATATTAATTACTTTCTTGATGCTGTGGCAAAATACCTGAAAGATGGAAAAAGCAACTTGAGAAATGAAATGAAGTATTTGTTTTGATTCACAGTTTGACAGATCAAACTATAGTCTATCAAGGTAGGGAAGACATGGCAACAGAAATATGAGGCAGTTGGTCACATTGTATCCACAGCTAGGAAGCAGAGAGAGAAAAAAAGCTGTTTCTCAGCTCACTTTCACAATTTTATTCAATCTTGGACCCCAGCCCATAGCATGGTGCCACCAAAATTAATTCCAGGTCTTTTTCCTCAAGTAATCCTTCCTGTAAATGCCTTCAAACACACACCCAGATGTGTGCTTCCATGATGATTCTAAATCCTGTGAAGTTAACAGTGAAGATTAACCATCATAGAACAGAAGGCCTTGGGCATGCCACACAAATGTTCTACCGCCAAGCTATGCCACCACTCTGCAATTGAGTTGTAAAGAACTATTTTGCTCAGTTTAAGTGATGGTTTGGATTTGGTCAATTAACAAGTCAGAGATGACCTAATAAATGTTTAATAACAAGCACTGCACATAAATGGCATGGTTGTCCACACAGTTTATTTTAAATTTACTGATATGCAGAATTTGTGTTACATGATTTTCAAGAAAAAATAAAAATATAATACCAATCATTGAGAACTCTATGCATACAATACTTTTCCCACAAAGCTTTTATTATTTTTACTAAAATATTGAATCTATGGTCCATCTCTTGTTTTAATAAAACAATGAATTAAATTGAATTGCATTTTAACTCTTTCCACAAAAAAATATGTTCTGGGGTAGGGGAGATAGATTAGCTATTAAAGGCATTTGCTTGCAAAGTCTGCTGGCCTGAATTCAATTCCCCAGTCATCCACAAGTCAGTTGGGCATTTGTGCACAGTAGAAAGAGAATCCAGTTTTTTTTTTTTCTCTCTCACACACACAAACCGAAACAAATTAACTAACGTAAAAATGATGTACTTAAATCAGATATAATGGACTATGTTAAACACTCTCGCCCTCATGAAAATTATACTAGTAAGCTAAAATTGTTTTTTTATATTTATTTATTTATTTATTTTGAGAGAAAGAGGAAGATAAAGACAGAACAGGGGCACAAGAGCCAACAGCCACTGAAAACAAAATCCAGACACATATGCCATCTTATGCATCTATCTTATATGGTTGCTAGAGAATTAAACCCGGGTCCTTAGGCTTCATAGGCAAGTGCCTTAACTGCTAAGCCAACATTCCAGTCATGTTGGTTTATATTTAGCCCTGCTGAGTGCAGTATTTCTATTGTTTTAACTTTGTATAAGTTTTAGGAACTGGATTATTTTTCATTGGTTATTAATACAAATGGCAACCACACACTTAAGACAATGTTCATCAACCCTAGTCATCAGGGAAATGCAAATTAAAACAACTATGAGATTATACCTTACCCCAGTAAGGATAGCAAGCACTAAAAAATCAAATGAAAATAAATGCTGATGAGGATGTGAAGAAACAGGAACCCTCATCCACTGTTGGTGGGAATGTAAGATGGTACAATCACTTTGGAAAGCAATATGGAGACTCCTATAAAAGCTGACTATAGAGTTAGCAACAGATCCTGTTCAGTTATTTCCTTACTGGGCATGTACCCTAAAACCTCCATGCCTCAGTCCAGAGAGATTTGCTCAAACATGTTTAGAGATGCTCAATTTGTAATAGCTGAGAGCTGGAATCAACCCAAATGTCCATCATTAGATGAATGGATAACTAAGAAGGGGTATATCTACAAGATTGAATTCTACACAGCAGTAAAGAAAAATGACACAATAAAATTTGAAGAAAAATGGTCAAATCTGGAACAGATCATTCTCAGTGAACTCACCCAATGGCAGAAAGATAATTGCCGCATAGTCTCACTCATCTACAGCTCCTAACCTGAAATTACCCAAGATTCCAGCATACCTAGCAAGCATCTTGAGGACTGGACAATAGGGTGAGTGGGGAAGGAGGGTAGGGTAAGGAGGGGGTGGGGGACACAAAACTGGACCCAAACAGCAATGGTACCATAAAATTCTACATTGTAAATGACTGACAAAATGGTTGAACCTTCACCAGGCCCTTAAAGGGAACACCTGAATCACAAGGCCTTGGTGTGGGTACTATAAAGACTGACCTTAATCTTCTGTTTCTGTTTCTCTCTCTCTCTCTCTCCCTCTTCTCTCTCATCTCTCTTTTTCTTCTATAATACTTATCTTTTTCTTCCCTTTCTTCTTGGGCACTGACCTGTAATTCCCAACACCAGCAGGTGGCTATCATCAACAATGAGCTTCTGATCAGAGATACCTACAAGATTTCCCAAAAGAAGACAGATTTCTGTCAGAGTACTTGATGACCCACCAAAAGTTAGCGGTAGGACCCTAATGCTGAAGACACCATATGCTATTGGCAAGTAACATGGAGTGACATGGCTGGAAGCTGGAAGAGAGTCAGTCCCCAGATAGTCAGTGCGTCTAGTGCCAGAAGGTGCTACATGAGTGACTGGGGGAAAATGACCAATATCTGTCCAAGCAATTCATGGTCTATCCTACTTAGCAGCAAAAAACTTGACGTGATGCTCACACAAGTGCAATAGTGGTGCACAGCCATGGTGGGAAACCAACTACTCTTGATTTGGCTAACTGATCTGCTCAGTGGAACAGAACCCATAGCTGGAGCTGGGACACAAGACAGAACCATATCCAAAAATGAGCCCACTCTCCATTATCAAGATCCCAACAATGGGCTGAAAGGGGGCCTACACCTATTAAATCCTCTCTAAAAACTAATGGTTATCCCATTTATCTTGTGCTAACTTTACTCTCTGTCAGAGAATCTGCTTCTCTTTTTCAGATACATGCAGATCGTGAGGAGAGAACCACCCCATCATACTTCAAAAGGGCCCCAGCTGAAACTAAGAATAATTAGGGAAACAAGCAAGAGTGCCGTTTTCTTGGTGAACCTGATACCATCACAAGGGTGAAGGAGGTAGACACAGAGAATAATCAACTCCTACCAAACCAGATATCCAGAGACACAGAGGCTCCAAAGACCTCATCACAGAAGCAGACCTAAAATGAAACCAACATTGCTCAGGGAAATTTTCTGAAGAAGGGGTGGAAATAATGTCAGAGCCACATGTTAGATCATGATACACAAAGACATTTCCTCCTACCCATAACTGATGGCTAACCCCACAATGCATGACCCATATACCCCAGCAAGGAGGGTCCCAGTGGAGGGGGGAGTACAGGGAGGAGGCTAATAATGGTACCAACTTGACTGTATTCACTGAGTATAAAACTAATAAAAAAAGAAAAAAAATAGATAATGGCTTTGGCTCAAAAATTCTTTTAAAATTAACAGTTAGTTGTCAAGCTGATAATAGGTCCATGAGCAATGCTGATCTAACTGGCTGGGGAATTTCTTATAATTAACTAGTTTCTGCAAAATCATATATATATATATATATATATATATATATATATATACATATATATATATACATATATATATATATACATAATACATTTGTTTACATTTGTTGGTCTATGTGTTTTGATTTAATTTTATTATCACAATTATATATTGCTGAATATTCAAATGTTCACTGTCAAATACCATAAAGGTTGAAATGTTCTAACTAGCTCTAGTAAAAGCATTCAAATAGAATTTACTCAGCATGTAATTTGACAATGCAGTAGAATTGACCTCATTGAAAACCAACATCTTCTATATATTTTTGTCTCGATCAGAATTGGTTTCTTCTTTCTAGTAGGCAAAATATTCCAGCAACTACCTCTTATGTTACTCCTGAGCTCAGATGAAGAGAAGCTCTCATTTTGCAAATTGTTTGAACATTTCAGACAAAAAAAGAGACTGCTTGCTAAATAATGTTGTCGGCAAAGAACTGAATTTTCAAAACTGAGATTGTGGGGCTGGAGAGATGGCTTAGCAGTTAAGCGCTTGCCTGTGAAGCCTAAGGACCCTGGTTCGAGGCTCGATTCCCCAGGACCCACGTTAGCCAGATGTACAAGGGGGCCATGAGTCTGGAGTTCGTTTGCAGTGGCTGGAAGCCCTGCCACGCCGATTCTTTCCTCCCCCTCCCTCTTTCTGTCTCTGTCACTCTCAAATAAATAAAAAATGAACAAAAATAATAAAAAATAAAAATAAAGAAATATAAAAAATTGAGATTGTGTGCTGGAGAAATGTCTTAGCGGTTAAGGCATTTGCCTGTAAAGCTGAAGGGCTCATGTTGGATTACCAGGACCCATGTAAGCCAGATGCCGAAGCTGGCACATGTGTCCGGGTGTCTGGAGCTTGCTTGCAGCCGCTGGAGGTGTACTCACTGTCTCTCTCGCTCCCCCCCCCCCCTCTATCTTTCTCTCACACCCTCTTCTCTCTGTAAAACAAGTATTAGAAAAACAGAGATTACCTAAAGACTTTAGAATATTAAGGGACTCTAATAACAAATCTAAGAACTTTGTTCATTTATAAAGCTTGAGCATTTGAAATGAATTAAAATAATTTACTAGGTATCTGTTATTAGCAGGAAACTGGTATTCTCTGAGAAATAGTGATGTTTTGGCCTTTTTCTTTTTTTTTTTTCTTTCCTTTATTAGTTAGTTTTGTATTCAGCAAATACAGTCAGTTTGGTACCATTATTAGGCTCATCCGTGACCTACCCCCTCCCCTTGGCCCCTCCTTGTTGAGGTATACGGGTCATGCATTGTGGAGTTAGCCCACAGTTATGGGTAAGCTAAATGTCTCTGCATATCATGACCCAACATGTGACTCTGACATTCTTTCCTCCCCCTCTTCCGCAAAATTTCCCTGAGCCATGTTGGCTTCATTTTTGGTCTGCTTCAGTGATGAGGTGTTGGGGTCCTCTGAGGCTCTGGCTCTCTGATTTGGTAGGAGTTGATTTTTCTCTGTGTTGATCTCTTTCCCCCTTCTGCTGGTATCCAGTTCATCAGGAAAACAGCACCCTTGCTTGTTTCGCCAATTTTTCTTAGTTTCAGCCGGGGCCCTTTTGAGGTATGATGGGGTGGCTCTCTCCTTAGGATCTACATCTATCTGAAAAAGAGAAGCAGATTCTCCAACCGAGAGTAAGTTAGCATCAGGACAAATGAGATAACTCTTTTTTTTTTTTTGTAGAGAATTTAATAGGTGTAGGCCCTCTTGTAGCCCACAATTGATGGTAGCTAGATATTGGAGAGTGGGCTTATGTTTGGATCTGGTTCTGACTTGTTTCCCAGCTCCAGCTATGGGTCCCATACCAGTGAGGGGATCAGTTAGCCAAATTGAGAGCAGTTGGTTCCCCACCATGGCTGTGTGCCACCACTGCACTTGTGTGGGCATCCCACCAAGTTATTTGCTGCTAAGTAGGTTAGACCATGCATTGCTTCGACAGATATTGGTCATTTTCCCCCAGTTGCCCATGTAGCACCTTCTGGCACTAGACACGCTGACTGTCTGGGGACTGACTCTCTTCCAACTTCCAGCCATGCCATTCTAATTTTCATGTCAATCACATAAGGTGTCTTCAGCAGTAGGGTCTTACCACTAGCCTTTGGTGGGTCATCAAGTACTCTGACAGAAATCTCTCTGTCTTTTAGGAAACCTTGTAGGTCTCTCTGATCAAAAGCTCATTGTGGATGATAGCCCCATGCTGGTTCTGGGAGTTACATGTCAGTGCCCACTAAGAAAATGAGGAAAATGATAACTAATATACGAGAGTTAGAGATAAGAGAGAGAGAGAGAGAGAGAGAGAGAGAGAGAGAGGGGAAGTGAGGGAGGGAAGATGTAGAAGATTAAGGTTAGTCTTGATCTTACCCTGTCCAGTGTCTTGTGGTTCAAGTGCTCCCTGTAAGGGCCTGGTGAAGGATCAGCTGTTTGGTCTGTCTTTTAGTAAGTAGAAAATTATGTTATTGCCTTTTTCATATGTACCAAGCTGGAGATGCTACTCAGTGGTTGAGCTCTTGCTCAGCATGTGTGAAAGTTTGTGGTCAATTCCCTGCACTTCAACAACGTATTTAAATTTTCACTGTTTTGGGGCATTCTGACACTTATGAGACTGAGGCAGGAGGATCACAAAAACCAGATCAGCTGTATAATATGCTGTGTAATATCAGTTTAGGGAAAAAAATGAAGAGGGATATGGAATGGAGACTCCTTTTTATGTAGAAGGAGGTTTTGCCCCTCATGACTTTTTCCTGATCCAAGATTAGCTTTTATTCACCAGTAAGATCCCTGCTTATCCATCGCTTGTTGGGAAAGTATCTTTATATACTTGAGTCCTCTATGTATGAGGGACGACTAATTCATGCAAGTGGTCAAACAAAGTGATATGACATGCCTCCTCTGATATTTATCCCATCAGCTTACTTATCATACTGCATTCTAATGCATTTATTTATTGCCAGTTTACTTACTTGACTCTGAGCTCTGCAACTTTTGTCTAATGTCTAGATAGTAATCTTTACTAACTCTTTGTAGAGTGGGTAAGTGGCCAAATAGTAGAGTTTCCTTAAGGGTAAAAAATGCACTGATAGTTTTTCACTAAAAATACTAATTTGAAAATGTATGCATAGAATATTTATTGATTTGCATATGAAACTAAACTGTTTCATGAAGCAAATTCTAGGCCAATAAAAACTTCTTGAAATAATGCATAGGATGCTCACCTGAGGTCCTGTGAATAGGGAGTATTTACTGCTCATTAAGAAAGAGGCAAGTAATATTTCATTCGTTTTTCCCTCCTCCATCTATGACAAAATACTCATGGACTCAATATTGTGCAGGTGTGGTGGAGGTCACTACATCCACTGAACAATCTTAAGAAAGACAAAAAGAATTTCCAGAGGTAACCACTGCTATCAATAACTCAGTGAATACCACTTGACCATCGTGGTCTTAAGATTTTCCAGCATATTCGTTTTTTTCCACTTAGCAATGTATCCTGAATATTTTTCATCATCAATTGATGTGATATAGACCAATGGGCCACATAATACTTGATTATATGGATATTATATATATGTAATATATATAATATAATAATATATATTATATATTATAATATATTATGATATATACAAATATTATAATATATTATATAATAATATATGTATATATTATAATATTTAACATATAATATATACTATAATATATATATATGTTAGAGGTATGAATAATTTATTAGGGAATGGAAAATCTACAGGAAAAAAAGAAAAGCAAATATTTGGATGGAAGTCATTCAAACCTGCAAAAGATGACCTGTAAGCCATGGTTATTTTAAAAATAGTTTTTGTTTATTTCATTTATTTATTTGTGAGCAACAGACAGACAGAGAGAGAAAGAGGCAGATAGATAGAGAGAGAGAATGGGTGCACCAGGGCCTCCAGCCACTGCAAACGAACTCCAGATGCATGAGCTACCTTGTGCATCTGGCTTACTTGGGTCCTGGGGAATCAAGCTTCAAACTGGGGTCCTTAGGCTTCACAGGCAAGCACTTAACCACTAAGCCATCTCTTCAGCCCTGAAGCATGGTTATTCTATGGGGCTATGGTTCTCTGAGTGGGTGGTTCTCTTTAAGTACAGAGGTCTTTGAGATGTGGGAGGCTATCAGTCAGATACCTATGTAATGATTTCTAGGTTGGGTCAACATGGCTATTCTTGAGTTATGTTTTCTTTTAATTTCCCTTAATTATGTGTAGATCATTGCTTCCCACATTTTAATGTGTACATGAATTACCTATTATAATGTTAAGCATTAACACACAGATGTAGTATGTCTAATAACATTGTGCATATAAAACATCATCCCGTATGATGCTATAGTATTTGACCCTGAGCCATTCTTTGAGAAGCAAGAAGGTAGAAAATACACTTATGGCAGCAGAAGAACATTGCTCATTTCACTAGTTCTCTATCATTCAGGCCCAGAGTTAACAAATCCAAATTGTCACTTTTTAAGGATTCACAGGCTGAATAGTATATTAAGAACTTTTATTTACATGTTACATTTTATCCATATATGTGTGAAGTATTTATTATTGGTGTCTTTTGATTTAAAAGTGACATTAAATAAGGCCTGGCCTGAATACTATTAATTATTACCTGCACTAATTTTTTGGGCTCATCTACATTAAGTTCTTAATGTGTTTTCTGTACGAGACCAAATGCTCATTAGAAATTAAATTCTGACCCATGCGTTTGTTATGGGTAAAGAGTGAAGCCAAGGTGATTGGTGAGAAAAGATAATGAACTTGGGCTTGGTAAATTCTCAGAGAGTTCATCAATATTAGGCAAAGAGGAACATGGGTTAGGTATAATATATATTTTTAAACCCATGCTACATAAAGAACCAATTACAGACTGAGAACAGGGGCATAGAGTCTGAAAGATCTCACCAGAATTAACTGGTTGTGCTGGAGAGTCATCGGGATTCACAAATACAATTTTTTGGCCTAACAATAGTATTGATCTCTTTGTGGGTTGGTCCTGGAAAAGAGTGCTCTGAAGGACATGTAGCACCCTGTGCCAATTTCTTCTTATTATTATCACTTCTTGTGAGCTGATTCCATGCCAACCTCTGGGCAATTTCTTGTCCTCAGAGTACTGAGCAGAAGTACAAGTAATTTATGGAGATTTTGCTCAAACCAGAGGTCTTCAACATTGTGCATATCTGGAATCTAATCGATGGCATTGCAAAAAGGTTTAAAATAGGTTACAAACTCCCAATGCTTCTATTAGTACTCCAAGGTAGTCATCTTTTTGATTAGTCCTTTTTGATCAGGTTGGGGCTAAGAGAGTTGAACAGTCCATCCAACACTGTCCAGTGAAGCTTGAATTGATTATACCTGTGATGCTTCTAGTAGAGAAACAAGTCTCTTTGAAGCACAGAAACCTTATATCATCAGCTCTTAGGTGTGTTTAAGTCAGAAACTAGGATGCCAGACTCTCCATGGTCACAAAAACTCTGTTGAGTCAGAGGCTCTGGGTTCTTCACCTCAAGAATTCAAGAATGAATCTCATGGGCAAGAACAATTTGTTTTAAAGGAGAAATTTTAATACAGAGACAAAGCTTATATTAGTTTATTGAGAAGAGAAACTAGAACTGAGTTGGTTCTCAGTACCAGTCATGAATTCACTCCCATTAACAGGACTCATATCCAATCAGGGAGAAGTTGATTACTCACGTAACTTATGCACCACTAATATACCAACTGGTACATCTTGCATGGCTGGTTGCAGAAACCACTAGCTGCTCAGAAATATTTTTCTCCCATAGAAGCTTCAATATCACCTAGGATTATGGTAGCTTTCTGGCAGAGATATGGCTTCCATGTCAGTACTAGCTTGATTTCTCAGTGTCCTGAGGAGATAGCCTATGGTGTCTTCAACAATAAGGTCTTATCTATAAAGCACTATGAAGTGCTTTGGAAATGGTTGGTATTATTTTGGGGGCCTCATATGTCTTCCAGATCATCTTACCTCATGTGTCTGCTTTCCAATCAGTAAACTGGCCTCATTCCTCTTTGTTTAGGTGACTGAGCCAGGAGAGAGTTCAGTGCACACTTGTAACTTTTGAAAAGGAAAGGCAGAATAGAACTAAGGATGAAAAAAACAAGAAAAGTGTTTTGGCTAACTGGTTCAGCCATAAATTTCCATGGAATGTTTACACATCCTTTCCTTCTGATGACTGGGCTAGGACCTTGGTGTAAACTTTCAGGGATGAATGAGGTCCCTGACATAAGTCTCCAGGCAGCTGTGCTCATTAGTTTGTTACTATTTAATCATTTTTTGGAAGGACAGAGAAAGAGAGAGAGAGAGAGAGAAAGAGAGAGAGAGAGAATCCTAATATACTAATGATGCTCTAGGCTGAGGATAAAACAGAACTTTAAATTGTGCCAAAGATTGCTTACTCTAGGTCTCTCTTCACTAACTGCCTAATAAATCTTTTCTGCTTCCAGCACTAGGGTGCTGTCATGATTTGGATATAGTTTGTATTTCCCAAACTCATTTCATGTGTTGAAATTTAATCTCCACTCTTAAGTAGCAGTTAGTATCTAAATAAATTGGTGTCATAAAACCTGGGCCTGGTAACACATGCCTGTAATGCCAGAATTTGAGAGGTGAAGCCAGGAGGCTCAAAAGTTCAAGGTTACCATGTATATGTACAGAGTTTGAGGCCAGGTTGTGATACATAAGACTCTGTCTCAAAAAGAAAAACAGAAAAGAGAAAGAAATTAACATCATAAAAGGATCATCAAGACAGTGAGGAAAAGAGCCCAAAGTTTCTTCAGAGAGTTTCAAAGTGACTTTCCCATCACAGGCCCATTATTCTAGCAAGAAAGAATCTTTTGGCAATCTTGCCAATGTATTCTTCAAAGACTCATTGCCCAGTGCCACCTCAGGAGTTTCTTCCCTTCATTTTGGCACAACAATCTTTGGCCATTTAACTGTGACCCAAGTGGCCTCAGGTCTGAAGGGGCACAAATCAGTGCATAGTGAAAACTGTGTTAGTGTTCACATTGTGATAATTCTATAGGCATGCAGAATGCAAGAATGAGGTCTTGGAAAGTTCTACTGAAAATTCAAAGGAAAGCTTGGGAAGCCAAAAGAGCCTGTGTCACAGAGCAACTGGTCATGATATTTTATATGGGCATAAATTTTTATTTAATAGTCTGCTTTATGAACTTTTCTTAAAATATCCATGTTTTGCACTAAATACTAATATATAGGAGCATCCCCTTGACATAGGCAATTGTCTTATCGAAGGGCCCAGCTAGTTTATTCTTATGATATTATATTGGCCCTTGCTACTAAATATAGTATAGGAACTGATTAGAAATGCATAATTTCAGATCCCAGATCAACATAGATCAATTAAAATCTAAATTTTAATAAGACCTCAGATGATTGGAAAATATAATAGTGTTTGAAGAGTTCCCATCAATGCAAAAAGCAATATATGGCCAGTAGCTAATGCTATAAATGCATTGTGAGTTTTCACCCCTATCAATCAATGTGATTGAATGATTAAACTAAATGCACAATGCTCAAGTAACCCTTACACCTCCCACATTTTTAAGATTGGACAAAAGAACTTATGTCAGCATGTACATGTGTGGCTTTTCATGTTCCTTTGTTCTTAGTCATTACTATCTAGTTATATTCCACATTCTCTGTTGTAGCCAGGGAGCTTGGTAGAACAGCTGGATTATTATATACTTTTGAAAACCTGTTTTTTATTGTCTCTCTCCTGAGACACTGTTGAGTAAAGCAATGCTAATTTCTTACCAGTGCAATGCTATTTTCCTAAAATCTGGCTAGCTCCTGTGAGAATTCATTTTGTCCGTGCTCTGAAAAAAATCCATTTAGAACTCATAACCTGGATGAGCAATTACTTTCTTTGCTCCTGTGTTCCTGATTATTATCAGGGGGGATTTACTACAGAATATTCATTTTTTGTCCAATTATTAGCACAACTCTCTTTAATAAATGTCAGTGTGTGGGAACAACTAATTGATGTAACCCTATGTCCTGCAAAGAAAAGAATTATGATTGTATCATATTATACTACACTGACATCTGCACTTAAAGACATTCAAATGGATAGTGCTATAGGAGGCAGCTTCTTTATTACAGTGTTCATTGATCTCTGCATGAGACCTGCATTTTCATTAATTTCACCTTTATGTTACCAAAATGAGAGCTAATATAGGCTTGAGTAACCCTCCAAGTTCTGAACTGAGTTGCTACATTTTCTCTATGTAATGAAATCATTGACTAAGTAATGTGTCCAGCAGGTAAGGAAAACCTAGGCTGTGGGCCAGATTCTTGCATTTACTAGCTGTGAGAACATGAGCAAATTATGTAACCTCTAGAAATCTCACCTTTTCCTCTTATATGTAATGTTGATAAATGACACATGATGATCAAATCCAATAATGTTAGGAAATCATTTCAGCGGTTTGCCTGATCCATAGTATATGTTCAATAAATGCATGCCATGACCTGATCTATAACTATTATTTCATAGAATACTTTAGCCTGGTCTGATACCTAGACTCATACTTTTTACCATCCTAAAAGTGAAGGTCATCTTCCATATATATAATATTTGGAAGTTGAATATCAAAGAGACTAGAAAAAACTAGGGGTAATTGGTATGGTTGATAACAGAGCAACATATTTCTTAACCATTGTATATTCAACTTCTGTTTTGTTTTAACTATCTGGACACGGTGCGTGGAAGTGCCCAGGGATAGGAATTTGTTTCAAATATTTCAGCTTATTAAGCCAGGTGAGTGCCCAAGGATCATTTTATGACTTGTTTCCTCTACCTACTGAAAGAAAATATCACATAATTGAATGTGCTGTATCAGAAATCCAAGAAGATCCATGAACATAGAGGCAAGGAAGTGATTAAGCATGTGACAAATTTTCTATTTGCCAGGGAAAGTTTTTTTTTTTTTTTAAATGAGAGTGACTGTTAGATAATATTCCACATAAAGGTAAAGGACTGATTGATAAAAGTCATAGAGTTTTCATCTTCTGATACAAGCTTTCTGAACTGCAACTTTGGTAGAGTTCCTTATGATTGGCTGATTCCTGTTAGAGACTGAAGGCTCTGTATCAGATCTACTCATTTGGAGTAATGATCAAACATGTAATTGCAGAAACTGAGAAAGGCAGCTGACATTTGCTGCTGTTGATTAGGGTAGTGAAAAGTCAGTGACTAAACTTCTTTATGGTATCTCTCCTGAATGAAAAAGCGGAAAACATTCTCTACTTCTCCCACTTCCCATGACAGTCTGAGTAGGGTGTATTATTTTTGTCCGTGCCTGTTGAGGTTTTATGTCAGTGTAAATTAGTGAGATTTTACTGTGAAAGCAACAGCTTTGATAGGAACTCAGATTAATATCGAAAGGTTACTCTTAAATATTGCATTGCATAAATATTTTTATGTTCAGCCTGCAAAAGTGCTTACCAAGAAGGTGTGTGTCAGAAAATTCTAATGATTTGAGACCTGTCTTGACTTTTGGTACACAGTTTCCCAAAACTAGCATTTGGGATGTGAACAAATCTTTCCTGCATCAGGATCTTTGTGAAGATGGTGGAAAAAAGAGTGTGCATATGACAACACACTCTTTTCTGACTATCCATTATTAAGTGCAAATTCCTTTCTCTCTGCTTGGGTTGTTCCTTATAGTTCTCAGTTCATTGTGAAGTTTAAGTGTGCCTAGAAGCCTTGTTTCTGCAAACATTCTAAAGATAACATTCTTTCTTTATTCCATGTCTTTCCTGTTCACATTTGCCCTTCACTCTGCTAATGGCAATGGTGGCCCTCTGGAAGATATTAGGTTCCATTATTTATATCTTCCGTTCATGCTGCTATCATAAAATGTAAGACTAAGTAGCTATAAACAACAAAAATATTGTTCACAGTTCTGGATATTGGGAAGTCAAAGTGGGGAACTGCCACATTTAATGTCTGTAAATGGCCCATTTCCAGGTTTAGATGGCACATTCTTGTCCCTACATGGTGCGAGGGGAAAGTGATATTGCTGAGGTTCAACATTATACTTGCTCATCTCATTCATGAGAGTCTGTTCATGAGAGCCCATAACACTGTCACCTTGGGTGTTACCATTTCAGCACATGATTTTGAAAAAGGAGGCACAGTCATTCAGTTTACAGCAGCCACTCACTGTGAGCTCTTATCCTTGTGATTTTATGTCTGTGAACTTATTTTTCTGTAAAATCAAGATAAGAATTCATGTAAAGTTAACAAGAAAATTAAAAGAACATTTCAAAAACACAAATAGTTTTAAAAATGGAATGGTTTTGTTAAAGAATAAAGGAGAACGTCACTAACATTCAGCATAGTGATTGCTACCTAGTGGCTACTATCCAAATGTTAAAATTTACTTGGTATTTTCCCCAAGCCTGAAACAGTCATTACCTATATCAGTTGCTTTCTTCTTAATGGGACAAACATCCAAACAGAGAAATTTATAGGAGAAAAGGGTTTTATTTCAGCGTACACTTTTTTTTTGTTTTTGTTTTTGTTTTTGTTTTTGTTTTTCGAGGTAGGGTTTCACTCTAGCCCAGGCTGACCTGGAATTCACTATGGAGCCTCAGGGTGGCCTAGAACTCACGGTGATCCTCCTACTTCTGCCTCCCAAGTGCTGGGATTAAAGGCGTGCGCCACCACGCCCAGCTTCAGCTTACACTTTTGAGGGGAAGTTCCATCGTGGCAAGAAAGGCATGGCAAGAGCAGGAAAGTGACATCACATTGAAGCTAGGGAGCTTGTTACAACTGAATTATTACACTGCAGTACAGAAAACACAGAAAGGAAGAACAGTATATGGGGCCAGACTAAAACACCTCAAGGCCCACCTCTGGTGATATACTTCCTCCCACAAGGCTCCACGTACTAAAGGTTCCACAATCTTCCCAAAGAGCAACACCTGAGCCTATGGTAGGGCACTTTCATTTAATCTACCACATTATGCAGAGTTCTGCAGAACTGCAAATCTTTTCTACTCTCCTGACTCACTCAAAGATGATAATATATGTCACTTGTCTTTTGTTTTTGAACTTGCTCGGGCATCTAATCTCCCCTCTCATTTTTTGGCCCCCTTATTACTCTTATCAGTATTGCAGGAGTATAGAGAATTTGAAAGTAATCCTTCTTTTCATACTCATTAAGTATGCTGTACTCTTCTTTACTGATCCTGATGCCTTTGGTATCCCTATATTTGGATTAAGTCCTGCCTTACTCTCATACTCACAGACTTTTTGATTATATGTGAAATGAGAAAGAGTATTATAACTTAAAATTTTCACAAATCTTTGAACAAAAATTCCCGTGATTGGTCATGGCTGAGTCCTCGCTGCAAAGTATATATGACATTGTTTTTTTTGTTTTTTCATTGACACATAGCTTTATGGATTTGATCATGGTTAGGGCAATGTAACTAGGCTAGAGTAAATGATAAATTTGTATTGTTTTATAGCAGCTACATTCTTGTTACATAGGAAAAATTCTCAATCAGAAGCCTCTTATGGAAAGAAAGCATTTATTTCTAGTTTATGGTTTCAACAGGAAGTGTCATCATGGTAAGGAAAGAAATGCAGGAGCAGACCACTGGGTATCACATCAGAAAAGAAGTAGAGAGAGTAAGCTGAGTGTGGCAAGTGGGTCTGTCTGGACTATATAACACAACAAGGCCTACCTCAAGTGTCACACTTTTTTCAGCAAGACTACTACCCCCAAAGGCTTCCCAAACTTTCCAAATAGTACCACCAACTGGTGATCAAGCATTTAAACACATGAGTCTGTGGGCCATATTTCATAGTCAGACCACTGCAGGTGCCATGAAAGGAAGAAAAAAGTTTTGAGCAGTTGCTAGTTTTTTTTTTTAATGCTTGAACTCACAGGCCCCTTATGCATAAAGAACTTCAAGCCTCCAAATCTTCACTTTACAGATCTGAATAGGGGTGAGATAAAGGTATTTGCTTTTTTTTTTTTTTTTGAGGCAAAGATGAAAGCTTTTATTCAGGGGTGGGGGGGATAGGAGCTGCCAGGACTGACTCTCAGTAGTGAAGCAGTCAACATTGAGATTACAGATAGTGGGCTATATAGAGCTCTACAGCTGGGGGAAGGTGAGGAAGGGAAGGAACTCCTTTGTTCTTTACTTTAGCCATAGGGTGTGAAACCAGAAGTGACCAGGTGGGAGATAAAGGGCAGGAAACCTATACCTTGGGCATTGTTAGGTAAGGAAGGGATAATGGTTGGGTGGCTTCTTGAGGAATGTGGATGACCCACTTCCTTGTGTCTCTGTTGCCCTTCTACTGTCCTAGGTGACTCCATTTTGTCCTGGCCTAACATTTCAGCCTTTTGTTAATGATAAAAGACGAAGGTTAATTTTTTATGTTGACCATGAATTTTTATGGCAGAGGCTGGATAATGTAGTCGATGGCTGTCTCTTCAGGGCAGGTAATGAGGAGGCAGTTTCATGGTGGCTACAGGTGGCAGAGTGGTGAGATCGATAGTGCCAGTGTAGCATGTTGTTATGACTTGGTCCTGAGTGAAGTAACAAGCTCCTTTATTCTCCCTTCTGTCTTCTTGCAAGGTATTCATTTTAATTTAATGAGTTCCTTGGTTATATCTATATGAACCAAAAGTAAATGCTAGAAAAACAAACAAACCCAGTGCAACTACCTCTTTAGAAGTCAATCTGGGTGGTTTATGTATGTAGGAAGTTAAGGAAATTCCTTAGTGGTAGGCCTTGAAATCAGTACATTTAAATATCATATATTCTTACCACACATGGGTTGTCCCTATGTCTTCTGTAACTACCTACCACATCATTCAATGAATTCATGGGTCTCCAAACTCTGAGTTACTTTGTCCTTTATTTAGTATGTTTCTAGAGCCCTCTTCCTGCAGTTATTTGATTTACTTTTCTTTAGCATGGTTTATGTTCTCAATTTTAGAAGATAAGAAACAGGGACTGGAGAGATGGCTTAGTGGTTGAGGTAATTACCTGCAAAACTAAAGGACCCAGGTTCAATTCCACACTACCCATATAAATCAGATGCACAAGGTGGCACATGCATCTGGAGTTTGTTTTCAGCAGTTGGAGGCCCTGATGTACCCATTCCCTCTCTCTCAAATAAATAAAAATAATTTTTTTAAAAAGAAACAAAGCTGCCTTTACCCTTATCTTCAGTGAAATCATTTTGCTAATCATATTCCAACAGAAAAAGAGACAAATATGGCAGGTATTCCATTTGCAGTCTTTCTACCTCTTGGAGTCAGCTTCATATTAGCAAAGGCTTGCAAGACTGAGTGGATGAAGAACAGAATGCAAAATAGGTCAATACTCACACTCAGTTTAAAACAGCTATGGAGAAAACAAATGAGAAATTATGTGCATTTAGCATTGTGGCTGGCACAGAACAGGAAGGGTTTCAATAAATGTGAGCTCCTTTCCTCATTTGTGCTCCCTCTCTCTGGCAAATCCCCACCACCTCTCAAGGAGCCCTTTTCAAAAGCTGTGGCAAATATTTCATTTCAGGCTGTCTTCCCTCAGCACCTCTAGAGACTTCCTCCCACGCAGCTGGTATACACATTCAGATGGCAAGTGACTCAGGGACAGTGTCAGCAGGGTGATGGAAATCACCACAGGAGAAAAGGGTAGTTTGAAGGGAGAAATAACTATTGTGAGCTCTAGTGCTCATTGATCAATCTGGGGAGATGCACTTCAACAGAAATTGAATTTGTTAGAATATTCTGAGGTACTTACTCATTTAGATACTTTAGAGAATTAGAACAATCCCAACAGGAAGCAAGCCTGATAATTTACAAATTGCACCAGAGGTTATAAACTGGACTCCAGATTTTCTTGTAACGTGTACATGCTAAGAAATATACTAAGAAAATAAGGAATATGTAATCATTGCCATCGCTGTCGACCCTTGTGGTCCAATGTATGTCAGAGAAATGGGCTTCCCTCATCAGTCTTATCCTCAGAGCCTTCATAGGTTTTCTATAGCCTAAATTCTTCCCTGTATTTCCTTTGCCTTTGTGAATATCTCTGTGCCATACCTCATATTCTTGCCTTCATTTTACCAGCATTTGCCCCTCCTTTTTTTGCCCCCAATGTGTGATTGTGGATTTAGCCCACTCTGCTGTACCATCTATTTTTTTTATTCCTGGCTTGATCTCCAGTTCCATATGTCAGACTACCACATTCATATCATTTAACTGTAAGAGTTTGCAGGTACAAAGGACATGATTTGAAAAGAAACTTCATAAAATGCACAACTGCATGAAAAGACAATGTGCTTCCTAGATAGGTTGTGAGGTCCCCTTCACAGGAGGTATTAAAGCACAAACTCAATGTTCCATTGATGGAGATATTGGAGAGTGGTTTCATGGTATCCCTGAAGAGTACTTTTGCACCTTACAGATGAAAAACCTAAGGCTAGGATTTTAAGGGATACAACACCTGAACACATTCCCTGATTCCTAGGCCAGGACTTTCCTACTACACAGGCCCTCCAAACTTGCTTCAAATCTCCCTCTCTCTGAAAAGCTCTCCCTGAGAAAATAAGTTTCTGTTTCTGCTATGTTATCCTTTGTTTCAAACATAACACTTTATCTGCCCAAACTGTTCTACCATCACCATAATGGCCACTGACACCCCAGAAAGAGTAGCATTACTACATGTAGCAAGGAATGCCATTGTGTCAAGCTGTAGAATATACCTCTGCTAATCCAAATAACCAAACTTGGAATTATTTATGGAGTTTGACTAATACCTTCTTCCTTTCAGGTGTTGTCTGTGCCTTAGTTGTTGATTTCTTAGGGCTTCTTAGTCAAAGAGCATTTAAACCATGGGCTGGCACTACCAATTTCAATGTTAGTCAAATTAAAAAATACTATAGTGTTGCCTTGGGAGAGCTTAGATTCTAGTTGGGAAGTTAATGCATGTGTGATAAAAAGATAGCAATCACAAGCAACAAGCACATGACTAACTGTATGTTTTCTATGGAAACTGTAAGCAAGGGTGAAACAGAGAGCAATAGGAGGGCCATTTTTGTTTTCTTGAGGTTGTTCTTCCATCATGATTTCTGACAACAACCACTGACAAGCACCTTCTTAGCTGCCTGGGAAAAGAGGGAGCACTCATGTGAAGATGGCAATTGAGACCCTGAAAAATGCAGCAAGTCCTCAGGGCCAGGAATGCTAAAGTGTGTAGATGTTCAGGGGGTGATAAAAAAATCGCTAGAGCCCGAGGGAAGGCTGAGCCTGCCCGTGGGATGGACGCTTGTCTCAAAATGTTTCTTAAAGAATAGCTCAGACAAAAATGCAAAGTCTATCAGTCTGGAGAAACAGCATAGAGGAAGTTTTGATTGACTAGGTGGTTGTAGGAGAAAACATTGAAGAAAGAGAAATCTAATTGTACAGATAATATCATTTTAAATGAGGAACTTGCACTTTACTATATGGGTAATGCTTCCTTTACCTAGGAAGCATTGTGGATTTCTGAAAGGTAAAAGAAAGGGATAAACTCCACAGGAAGTATTCTTCAGCAGTGTTCACTTGACTTCCTGTGAAGGTGGTTGGTAATATTGATGATGGGGGTGTGGATAATCATGTAGATACGTACATGAAACTGAAGCAAGCTTGGAGATGTGAATTTCAGGAAGAAGAAATGGGTAAAACTAGAGTCCTTGTTTTAGGTATGGCTATTTGTGGAAAATAATACACTACATTCAAAAACCAAAAGGCGTTATTGACTTATAATCAACAGGCCAGTCTTTAGGGGTTTGTAGTACTTGGCCTCTTCTTCTAGTTGCATGTTGAAAGGAAATATAAGAACAAGGTGAATATTGAGTTTTATCTTTTAATTATTCATGAATAAAAGTGTTACATATGATAGTATCTTTTCTTCTTTAAGCCTAAATATACCTAAATAGTATTATAGTATTATCAAGTGAGTGATTCTAAAAACTAGCAATTTTAAAATTACTTTTAGAGAAAGTTTTGTGCTATGGTTTATATATATATATATATATATATATATATATATATATATATGTAAAACTCATTCAACATACTGGTTATTATAGCCATTTATATAAGAGTTATTTAAATCTATATATTAAAAGTATGTGTTTTAGTAGAAACCAACACCATATAATACTAAACAATAATTCTGTAAAACACAGATAAAAATCAAAATGCCATTTTGATACAATGTTCCCTGAGTCCTCCAACTCTTCTTAAACAGTACCTGAAGTAGGGCAAGCTGTAAAAACATCCTCTTAATTATTACCAGCTTGAAATTTGACATTTCAAAAACATGGACTGTTAATATTTTTGTATTTTACTTCACATAAATAGATAAAATGAGCTTTAATATATGTTCTCTAGTTGTAGTGATACTTATTTAATTCTTCCAATAATAGCAATAGCTGTTTTATTCTATTAGTGAATGACAGACGCTAAATGTGAGACTCCTAAGGGAAATGGATTCATTGAGAGACTACCTTGATCAAAACTTTGGAGGCATCTACATTGTAGGAAATCATTTCTTCCTATTATGTTACACACTGTATGCTCCCAGTCGGTAAAGACCACCTTCTTGCACAATCTATGTTTCTCCTCTTCCTGTATTATAATACCTTTTGAGATTAAGGCATGGATGTGGATATGCGACTAAGCAAAGCTTTCATCCTGTTAATCATTGACAAATATTTGTTGAAAATGTTGTATATGTCTGGTACCACATTTGATCAAATTATGTTTCTTTTATAAATATATACATGTTTTCTGATTCTTTTGCTGAAGTTCAATTCTTCATTTCCATATTTGTTGCTTATGTTCTCTGCTATGTAATTAAACAGAAAGTTTCTCAGAATTTCTCTCTTGGGCACACAGGGCTGGTCATCAAATACTGACTAGCCACTTTTCTAACATAGTAGACCCTGAGAATTCTTTTGAGCTCTCATGATCAGAACTCTGGGGCATGAAATCTATACAGCCCAAAGGGCCTGATCTTAAAGGGACTGTGCAATTTTTTGAATGCTTTTTTCTGTCTTGAAATTCTTAATGACTGTTGAACAAAGCATCCACATTTATAGTTTGTTCTTAAATTCACAAATTATAAGGCTGGGCCTTGATGAGACCATGGTCCACTGCTGTGCCAGTAATCCCTGCCAGCCTCATTTGGAAACACCCCCTTTGAAATTGAAGGGAAGTGGGAAGATGAATATTCTGTGGAATTATATTTTTCCAGTGACCACTATTACATGTCTTTGAATTATCTCATATTTTTCAAATTATCCTGCTATTTGAACAGGTTAATGCTTAACATAGTACATGATATAGATTCTATTTTAGCTCTACTAATTACTCATAACATGATAGAAGTCACTTAATGTTCTTGAATCCAAGACTTTTATCTATAAAGTAGATATAGTATCTGAATATCTTAAGATACCTTAAGTATCTGAAAAAGTATTTAATGGAGAAAAATGAGACAATATATTTGAAAATTATTACCTGCTACACAATCTTTTGGGATCAACATAATTGTTTATTTACCAGATCAATTGTTTATTTACAAGGAGATTACTTCTTTCCTAATTAACAAAATAAGCAGTTATTAATAATAAAGCAAATAGATGACTGAGATAAAAATCAATCCTAGGGGCTGGGAACATGGATCCGTGAATTAAACACTTGCAACACAAACTGAAATACCCAAGTTCAGCATTGCATCATAAAAAGCAACATGCTGTAGCAGGAAGTTGCAATATCACCCATACTTAGGAGTGAGAAGAGAGGTGGAGACAGGAGAATAACAAGAAGCTGGGGTTGGGCAACTAGCCTGGCCATAGCAGTGATGAACACAGTGAGACCTTGCCTAAAAGTCAGTGGAAGGCAAGGACTGACAATGGAAATTTGTCCTCTGACCTCACCATGGCATGAACCTGTTTGCATTCACACACATGAACAAATCACACCCCCACACACATTATGCTGAAAACATAGATCAAAAGAAAAATCATAAGAAATACAGAGAAGGAGTGAAATTTCTTGTGTTAGAAGTTGTCAGGGTGCTTGATCAATCACAAAGTCTTGTGCAATTCTCACTATTTTAAATATCAAATCTCAGAAGCATCATTTCCTAGCTATAAATCTGTTTTCTTTCTGTACATAATCTAACACTTCAAAATTAAAATGAAACATGTGAGAGGAATTCAGATGCACTTGTCTAAATTCTGAATCCTTTGTACTCTTCTTCCTCCTGTCCTATTATTTTATTTTATTTATGTTTTTATTAGTTATGTACACAGTGTGTATACAGTCATGTTGGTACCATTGTTATCTCCTCCCTGTCCTTCCCCCTCTGCAGGGACTGTCCTTATTGGGGAATATGGGTGGTGCCTTGTGGGGTTAGCCATCAGTTATGTGTAAGAGGCAATGTCTCTGTGCATAATGACCCAATGTGTAGCTCTAACATTCTTTCTGCCCCTTCCTCCACAAATTTCCCTAAGCCATGTTGGGTTCATTTTAGGTCTCCTTCAGTGATGAGGTCTTGGGAGCATCTGTGCCTCTGGATATCTGGTTTGGTAGGAGTTGAGTGTTCTCTGTGTCTATCTCTTTCACCCTTTTGCTGGTACCAGGTTCACCATTGAAGCAGCACTCTTGCTCATTTCCCCAAATATTCTTAGTTTCAGCTGGGGCCCTTTTGAGGTGTGATGGGCTGGTTCTGTCCTTAGAATCTACATCCATCTGAAAAAGAGAAGCAAATTCTCCAACAGAGAGTGAGGTTGGCTACAGATAAATGGGATAACATTTGTTTTCAAGAGAGAATTTAATAGGTTGTAGACCCTCTTGTAGCCCATGATGGGTGGCAGCTTGAAAATGGAGAGTGGGCTCATTTTGGATATGGTTCTGACTTGATTCCCTGCTCCAGCTATGGGTTCTGTTCCACTGAGCAGATCAGTTAGCCAAATCAAGAGCAGTTGGTTTCCCACCATGGCAGTGTGCCACTATTGCACTTGTGTGAGCATCACATCAGGTTGTTTGCTGCTGAATAATTTTGACCATGAGTTGCATGGATAGATGTTGGTCATTTTCTCCCAGCCACTCTTGTTTTTAGGGGGTGAGAGAAACATATAAAGTAGTACTATTTTGTTTTTAAATTTATTGTTTGACAATTTCATACAAATATATTATAATTTGATTTTATAACCTCCAATACCCTTGCTTATTTATTTCCCACTGCTGCTGAACTCCTGTCCATATACTCATGAATACATCATTGAAGAGAATGGCTACCTCTTGCTCAGCATTCATTTACTACCAATAGCTCTTGAGGGATGGGTGAGGCTCTCCTATACCTCTCCCTCAACCATGACAGAATGGTGATTGACCTTAGCTTGCACAGGTCTTGTGCAGGTAGCCATGACTGCTGTGAGTTCATGAGTATAGTGATCACGTCAAGGCCAGAAAGGAGTTCCACAGCCTGCCTTCCCACATTGTAGCTCTTATATTCTTTCCATCCTCAGTTCTGTGATGTTCCTTTGGCCAGGGGGTAGATGACACAGATGCCCCATATAGGGCTGAGCACTCAGCACTATCATTTTCATCATTCTGACCAGTTATGAGACCCTGAATTAATCACAACCCACTGAAAACAGCATGCTTTTCTTCCTAAGGCTGAAATAAGCACTACTTTGTGTGCATAAACATAATATTTAGAAGGCAGTTTAACAACAAATCTGTTTGGCAAAGCAACAGTAGTAGTAGGGGATACCTACCACTACTGTTGTTTACTAAACTAGAATTTTTATTATATGTTAGAAATCTGCCAGTCCGCCGCTTTAGTTTTCCAGCAAGGTATAGCATAACTTAATTGATTTTTGTGTGTGTGTGCATGTGTGTTCATATGTGAGTTCATGGTGTGTGCACAAACTATGGAGGTCAGAGACTGACCTCAAATGTCTTGGTCAATCACTCTCCCCCTTATTTACTGAGGGAGAGTTTCTCATTTGAACCCAAATATCACAGAGTTAGCTAATTTATCAAGTAGCTTGCTTGTGGAATGCCTGTCTCCACCTCCTGAGCTCTTGGATTACAGGCATGCTACCACACCCCCCAGGCATTTAAGTAGGTACTAGGGATCAGAACTGAGGACCTCATGTTTCTGTAGAAAAACTTATCCATTGAGACATCTCTGCAGACCCTAATTATTTTTTTTCTTTTTTAAGCAGAGAGGGGTGCATTTACCAGAACTGCTAATCTCCACTCCTGTTAGCTGGTGCCAAATGAGGAACTTAAAAAAAATTGTAAGCTATATTCTTAAATAAGGTTCTTTTTTACATGGCTGTTTTGACAGTTATCTGGAAAATTGGCTTGTCCACTGATCTATATGGTGGCTTCAATTATGGCTCATTTGTCACATTTCCAGAGTGAAATGCAGAATGTGCATTCTTGGGTGCTATTTATTTCAAGACTAGAATTTGCTTCTAAGGTAAAAACACCATATGTCTAGGTTACTAGATAACTAAATGTGCCATATGTTCCTTCATAAATTTAGGAGGTGGTTCTCAAAATCCATGGTAGGACATTTTCATCCCCTTGCAACTCTTTTTGGAGGTGGGTAGCCTTGTTTAATTCATTCATAAATGGTTCCAGCACTGAAGCACTCCATACAGTTTAACCATTAAGGTAGTCAGAAACATTGATCAACCATTTGTGAGCCTATTTTCTTTATCTTATACACATGACTACACAGTGTAAAATTTAAAGGTAAAAAGCAATTTTACAGTTCCATATATTTCATTTCATTTTGTCATATCACCAAAAGCCATTCATAACAAATCTTCATATTCCTATGGCTTAGCTGCTGGTCTTATCATGGATCCTGCCTTAGCACTTTTGGCTGTATTTTTAATGGCATTTAACCTCCTGTATTAGCATCCTCAGAGGTGTTTCACTAGATTTGTCAAACTGCTTTTTCCCAGATGCTCTAAGGCTGATGGGCTAAAGCACTGTGTAAAGTAACATATGTGCATAGCCTTAAACAAGATATACCCCCATTACTACATTAATGACAAATAGGAATAATTCCATTTACTTTAAACTACCAAAGGGGTGCTATTTCTGTCTATCTGTTCTTAAGACCCTGAAATAAAGGAGTCTGCTGAAAGCAAGGCCAGAAGAATGCAAAGGATCATAGAACAGATGCCTCTCCTCAGGTAGATGGCTACCCAGGAGCAGGGACAGGGAAGGCCTGTATGTAAACAATAGACTCTACCAATGACTACCTGGCCTCAAGGCAAGTTACTTATGTTCTTTTGGTTTCTATTTCCTAATCTATATAGGAAGAGGATTGTGTTCCTCAGAAAACGTAGGCTTTGAAATGGAGGTGACAGATGAGAGACTGAAGAGAATAGTGACAAAGTATGTGGGCTGTGTAGTCAGATAGACTGGATTCAAATTATGACTCTGCCAATTACTTGTTGGATGATTTGGGGAAAATTATTCCAATACTCTGTGTTTCAGTTTCTTATTCATAGTCACCTCACCGTATACTTATATACTCTATAGAGCCACTATCATTATCACATTATTATATAAAGATACACTGCACAAGCAGGGCCATATATAACACTTCAATGTATCCTCAAAGCACATAGTTTATCACCATTCTGCCTAAACACAAAATGTCTCTCCTTCTCCTGCTTGTTGTAGGACCACTAAATACAATGATGATATTGACAATATGCAAGCTTAGCACAGCAGCCTAGGGCCACCTTGTGACTCAAGAGGTTACCTTTTCCAAATTCTGTGTGCCTTGGCTATCATAATGGAAGCAGTGTGTTCTCACTGGCCTTGCATGACCCTCTCCTGCTAGCTGCCAAGCAAATGAGAATGTCCAGTATTAACTGACTGAGTGAGACCTTCATTACCTGAAGTTCAAAGCTCTTCATTTTCCACTCTGTGTGGGTGCCAAATCACAGACAGAGTCCCTCCCTGCATCGTAGTCACTGCAGTAATTGCTTTTTCAGAGGTCAATGTAATATTCCAGCATGAAGTATGAGTGATCCTTAACTTACTTGCCTCAGCCTGTGTTCATTCTGGTGGCTGTGGAAATTGTGTTTTTCTAATAAACATATAATTTTCTTTTGTAATTTGGATCCAGGTACAAATTTCTGGCATAAGATAACAGTCTAGTTGGAGCTCAATCTTATTTGGATATCTTCTTGGATTCTCTACAACATTGGTTCAGGATTCAAACCATTGGCTGAGAATAATAGGAAACAGTAAAAGTTATAACTGGATGGAAATTCCATGTATGAAAATTAGTAGCTCTCTTCATTTCCAGTTCCCAGTTTATACAATGGCCACCATGCTTTCAAAGTTGTTGAGCTTTTATTGAGCACCCACTGTTCTAGATATTTTATTTTTTAAATTTTTATTTATTTATTAGTGTGTGTGTGTGTGTGAGAGAGAGAGAGAGAGAGAGAGAGAGAGACAGAGAGCAATGGGTGTGCCAGGGCTTCCAGCCACTCTAAACGGACACCAGATGCAGGCATCATCATGTGTTACGTGGGACCTGGAGAATCAAACCTGGGTCCTTAGGCTCTGCAGGCATGCACCTTAACAGCTAAGCCATCTCTCCAGCCTGATATTCCTTTTGTTTTAAAAACTCTTCCTCAGCCTTGCCCAAGAACAATAACACAGATGTCAAAATATTGGAGGAAAATCATCAACTCCCCACTTGGCTACAATCCTATTGTGAAACTTCATGCAAGGCACTTTGTTTCTCCTCTCTGAGCATCAGTTTCTAGGGTAGTAATGTACAGTTGTCCATGGTTTTGAACTTGCTCTAGGGTAAAGTAGTTAAGATTATCAACTGATGTATGCCTACTTTTGAAACCAGAAGATGGTATGTTCTGGGAAAAAAATGCTCCTTATGTAGGAAGTGATTCTGTCCTTAAAACCACCAGTATTGCATGGTTCAGGGCAGTGAGTTAGAAAAAGAAGTTGCAAAAAAAAAAAATCTTAGATTCTTCCATGACTAGAAATTCCTGAGGGCTGAATCTGTGATCAAGATTTCCAAGACAATAAAGCCTTGGGTTCAAATCCTAGCATGACATTAGCCAGGTATCATGGAATATACCTATAATCCTAGAAAGCAACAGGGTATTCAAAAGTTTAAAGCCATACTCCATAATATCAAAATGTAAGGTCTGTCCTGGGTTATGTGACACTCTGTCTTAATAAAAAGAAATTCTCCAGGACAGCTTTGTGAGAGTAGAGGGGAGACATTGGTTTTGCAACTGGAAGACCAGTTTCTAGGTCTACTATGTACACACTGACTAGTTGGACAATGAAACTGATATGTCCTCCCAGGACTTTACTCCTAAAAGAGTTCATTTTAGGTCTACTTCAGTAGTGAGGTCTTGGGAGCCTCTGTGTCTCTGGATATCTGGTTTGGTAAGAGTTGAGTGTTCTCTGTGTCTATCTCCTTTACCTTTGTGCTGGTACCAGGTTCACCAAGAAAGCAACATTCTTGCTCATTTCCCCTATTCCTTTATGGTTTCATCCGGGCCCTGATGAGGTGAGATGGGCTGATTCTCTCCTCAGGATCTGTGTCCATCTGAAAAAGATAAGAAAATTCTTCAAAGGAGAGTGAAGTCAGCACAAGATGAATGGGATAACCATTACTATTTTAGAGAGAATTTAATAGGTGTAGGCCTTCTTGTAGCCCATGCTTGGTGGGAGATTGATAATAGAGAGTGGGCTCATTTTTCAGATATGGTTTCCCAGAACCAGCTATGGGTTCCAGTCCACTGAATGGATACATTAGCCAAATCAAGAGCAGTTGGTTACCTACCATCTCTGTGTGCCACTATTAGAACCACATGTTGGGACATCATGCACAGAGATGTTGCCTCTTACCCATAACTGATGGCTAACCCCATAATGCATGACTCACATTCCCCAAATAGGAGGGTTCCTGTTTAGGGGGGAGGACAGGGAGGAGGCTAACAATGGTACCAACATGGCTGTATACATACTGTGTACATAAATAATAATAATATTCCCCCTGCATTTGTAGCCTGAATTAAAACCCATTTCTTTCATAAACTGCGTCTTGTTGGATGTTTTTCCCAGCAACATGGAGCTGACTGCAACATGTAGCATAGAGTTTTAGGTATCATTATGGTAATTTCAGTTTGTTTTAATTGATGACTTCCTTCCTCATATCTGCATCCCTCTACCTCCCCTTATATCTTTGTCCCATTTCTGTTTACATAACACATGAGACTTTTTGCTCTTCTCCTACCTTGCTTTCTTGTCCTCTCTTATTTTTTGCCCTTGTCACCATTCTAGCTCCATAGGTTTCACTCTTGTTTTTGCCATTTATATACATACATAGGTAGGATTTGGATATATGAGAGATCATGGTTTTGGGCATTCTGATTTGGGTCATGTTGCTTAATGTTACTCTTTCCAGATTTATTCATTTTCTTATAGATTTCATTTTTCTTTACTGGTGAGTGAAATTGCATTGGTTATATGTACCACACTGAAATCAGTATGAAGGTTTCTTAAAAAATTCTGAAGCATTGCTCCATCCACTGACACATACTGGTACATTCATGACTGCACAATGAATACTGATCACTCCACTAAGGAGGGCCCTCACTGGAACAGGTGTGCTGCAGAGGGAACACAAGAGTAAAACCAGAAAGAGATATGGCCATTAGGGAATGTGTTCACACAATAAAATTCTCAATAGAAAAGAAACAATTCAATGAAAAACATTAGAAATAAAACTACCATATTACCTAGGACTTTTTGTTTTCCATGTTTTAAGGGAAAGTTAGGATAGATGGTCTCTAAGGTCTTCTGGTTTTGATATTGTGTTGTTTTCCGTAATAATTTCACATAATATAACCACACGTACAGTTATATTGTACATACTATTTATCGTTTAGCTATCAGAAGAAATAGGCAAGCATGTGTACATGGCAAGTCTTAAGGCCCCTACCAGTAACCAAGAGCTCATATATCCAGCTGGCGGTGTCAGTCTGCAAGGCCAACTTTGTATCTGGATGACAGTATATTAATATTATTACTCTATTTGTATAAGAGCACCGTTGACAATCTTACATGGGTCCTTCATGATTGCATTATGTATTCCTCTTCCCTCTAGGAAACTATACTAATGTGAGCTGATATAGATGAAGGGGTATTGTACAATATAAAGTACTGATGAACGGAGAGCTGTTCATTTAGTACTGATGAAACACCATGCTTGGTCCTTGCCATATTTGTTGAAATAGGTAACTGATCATAGCAGTCATGTACCCACAGTAAGATATCCAGCATATTTTCTTTATAACCTCCACCCTGCTGGGAAGAAAAAAAAAGAATCTAACCTTTCTGCCCTGGGGCACTTAATTCGGTTTCTTGCAGTTTTAGGCCTCCTTTAAAAAAAACTGCCAGTTTTCCTAATCTGTAATCTGGTTATCTAATGTCTTGCTAAACTGATTAAAATTGATTTAAATGAGGAAGGATGCTCTTAAAAATAGAATAGGAAAATGATTGGATTTATATGCTTTAGGTTATCCTTGAGCATAGATTTGATTTACTTGATCCTGATTGAATAAAAGACACTCTAAACAATTCTAAACTTATTTCAAGTCTAAACAGTATTTTCTGGTATGCCTCCACACAAAGTATCACTGTCACTTTTGTTTTATAAACACAGATTATCTTCTAATGGATAGATAATGTACTTTGCAGAGACTTTTAAAACACAGGCACTTGCATATTTATTTACAAGTGTTTTTGCTTAACCAAAATAGCAAAAGCTTAGTTGACTTTTAAGTACTTGCATTTTTCAATTTGAATATGGAGATTTACGACCTCAAAGCTTCTCATTTACATAACCAAGAGGTGGCAGTATTACATTCATTATGCATTCACTGCACCATGTATCCTGCATCCTGCATGTAACAATAAAGAATGAAAAGTGTAAATTAATTATGTGAAATATACTTCTTCCTAAATGACTGCATTAGTAATAGCCACCGCAAGGCATTTATAAACCTGTGATGTTTCTTTGTAAACTACCATCGCCCCCCTGCAAGAAAAATTAAATCAAAGCTAGGTACTACAATGTATCACTACTAGGGAGTTTGGTGAAACTTGGAACTCACACAAGCTTATTTTAGTACTCACTGTCTGTTGAAGCATTTATATCCTTCCCTGATATATATGGAAATTAATTTTATTTTATTTATTAGAAAGAGATAGAGTAAAAGGAATTTAGAAAGAGAGAATTGGCAAGCCAGGACTGCTAGCCACTGCAAACAAACTCCAGACACATGCTCCACCCTGTGCATCTGGCTTATGTAAGTCCTGGAATATTGCACCTGGGTTCTTATGCTTCGCCAGCAAGTGCCTTAACCATTAAGCCATCCCTCCAGCCTTAACATTAACTTAAAAAATTACAATATTTCCCAAAGATATTCTGTTTATATGTTATAAAAATTTAGAGAAAATCAAAGAATTAAATGTTGATAAACATACATACTGATTATGGATATAAAAATAACTATTTGAAACCCAGCAATTTTTGTTACCTCCCAAGATTTTTTTGAGCATCTGCTAAACTATGATATGTGATATATGACTTGGCAATGATCCAATTAAATTTTTCTTAATCTACCTGAATTTGTTTATTTTTGGTTTTCTATTTCAAACCAGTCTGGAGGTCGAAATAGATTAATGGTAAAAGCAAAAGCCAATTAAAAAGTTGAATCTGGTGGATTATCCACCTCTCATAAACTACTCTTACTGAAATCAATACCATAAGTGCATTTGAGCAGTCAGAAGTGGGTATTTAGAAATTCTTTTAAAAATCAGTTTAAGGGGCTAGAGAGATGGCATAGCGGTTAAGGCATTTGCCTGTGAAGCCAAAGGACACAGGTTTGATTCCCAGGACCCATGTAAGCCAGATGCACAGGGGGCACATGCATCTGGAGTTCATTTGCAATGGCTACAGGCCCTGGTGTGCCCATTCTCTCTCTATGTCTCTCTTCTCAATCTCTCTGTGTCTTTGCTCACAGATAATTTATTTTTAAAAAAGCAGTTTAAATGGAGATGGAGTATTCTACATTTGGCCTTAAGTCTTATAAGTATATCAAAACTTCTTCCACTTTTAGAAAAACAAGTTTTGTTTTAAACCATAGTCTACATTATACAAAATTTCTAGAGACTCACCCTCCATTTGAATGCTTGGAAATGTTTTTATTCTGTGTAGACACTTAGGCTATTTATAGAATCAGTGCACAGTTTTACTGTGTTTTGATGTCCAAGTTCTAAGTTATTTGAAAATTCTTACAGAACATTTATATCATCAATTATAATACAAACCAAAATATTTCAAACTTTCAATTTCTTGAAAATAATTATATATATTTGTCATGAGATTGACAGTTCTGACTGATTGTGAGCATTAGAATATTTCATACTGATCTTTTTAAAAAAATTTGTTGTTATTTTTATTTATTTATTTGAGAGCAACAGACAGAGAGAGAAAGAGGCAGAGAGAGATAGAGAATGGATGCTCCAGGGCCTCCAGCCACTGCAAACGAACTCCAGACGCGTGTGCCCCCTTCTGCATCTCGCTAACGTGGGTCCTGGGGAATCCAGCCTCAAACCGTGGTCCTTAGGCTTCACAGGCAAGAGCTTAACCTCTAAGCCATCTCTCCAGCCCTCATACTGACCTTTTATTTCTTTGTTTATACTCCACCTTAAATCAAGAGTTATGATTTTAATGGAGAATACTGAGCATTTCTTTCATAGCTAGCATAAACAGTGACCCCTTTCTCAATGTATTCAGAATGAGTGCCTCATTTCAGAACACTTGATATGTGGGTAGAATTCAGTGTACATATGAAGATTTGGTAGTAAAACTATAGAGGAGAGTAATACTGGTACAATAGCTTAATGAACAGATCAAATGTTCCATTCGAATAACTTCAAAGTGGGCAAGGATTTAATTCCTAAAAAAACACAGTTACATCAATTTAATTATCATTGTATCCTGTAAGAAATATCCCAGTTTTATCACTGTGGGAAAATGCAAAGAATAGAATCTATTATTAATCAAAGTTGATAGAATTTGCTGTCATCTCTTAAAATGGGAAAATAAATGTATATTAATGTTTTACTTAAATTTATAGTTTCTTCCTTTGATGAATTTTGTGGCTTTGTCTTGATTGATAAAATTCTTAACTTTCTATGTGTACATTCTTATCCCAAGAGAACTCTTCAAAGAGAGCATCAACATCTAATGAGTTAGTTACAGTCTACTACATACACTGCTGACAGTTTTAGATATTATCCTGTGGACTTCTCACAATAATGATTTCAGATAGCAATTGTTTTATGCCTCTTTCACAGACTAGGAAACTGAGACTCAGAGGCATGACCAACAGGCTTGCCCAAATTCACATGCCTTCTAATTGTCAAGGTAACCATACAGTTGTGCATACAGGAGGCAACACTATCACAGCAATAACCCACATTTACTGAGTTGCATTATAAGACTTAATCGCCATGAGAAGCACAGTACAACCACTCACTTGTCACAACAAACTTACAAAACAGGGAAGAATTTTATCTCCATTTTGTGGGTAAGCAAATGGGGACACAAAAGTTATGCAAGTTTTATATTGGTGGTAACCTTGCATATAAATCCAGATCTGATATGTCTGGATCTGGAATGTCTCCCAAAGCTAATGTGTTAAAGGGTTAGGAACTATGCTGGCACAATTGGACAGTGATAGAACCTTTAAAGAGTGGGGCCTAGTAAAAAGAAGGTATATCACTGTGGTAGGATATCCTTGAAGGAGATACTGGGACCCAAAAAGAAGGTATATCACTGTGGTAGGATATCCTTGAAGGAGATACTGGGACCCAAGGTACTCCACCTTAATTCGTGTGATTCACAGCCGGCATGGGATAAAAAGACTTTTTTTCACTATGCATTTCTATACTACAGGCCCCCAAACAAAGCAAACTAAACATATCCTCATTTTAAGTTGATTACCTCAAGAATTTTGTTACAGTAATAGAAAGAAGATACAACTATAGAAAAAGTCAAAGGAGGATATGCCAATTATAATCTTAGACTTATCCAAGGTGAGAAATTTGACTTGATGTTTCTAGCTGGTAGCTCCTTTAAAATGTAAAGGCCAAGGATCTCTCCACAAATAGATGAACATGTTCATTGTTCATTCAATGAAGTGTTTAGCTCTGTCCTGTGAAAAGCAGATAATTTATATGAGCATCATTCTAATGCCAACATTCTGGTTCAGAATCTTGTTAACTGTCATGTTTCACCAAGAGAATTAAAAATATTGCTCATATAGTTACCACTTATAGACACAAGACTCCTTGCCATCACTTATAGGATCAATATCCCTTGAAATTATTACAGTTTTTAGTTCCATATAGTCCTTTTAAAGAGTGGTATTGGTTGAGAAGATAGAACATCTTGGCAAATCATTCAATACCAAGATCCAAGAGCAACATGATCATGAGAAATGAAAGAATTTTACACAGGTGGAGAGAGGGGAAATTATTTACAAGTGTCTTTCAATTTCTGGACTGCAATAAAAACTCAGGGCTACAGAGCATTCTTCTCAGCCAAAAATAAAAGACCCTTTTGGCAGTATTATCTACAAAAGATTACAACTAAATCAAACTTACTTTTACTTTGTACCAAAGATATGATTTATAACCTAGACTCTGATTAAAAAAACTCATTTGCAAAGATAGAGACATCTATGCCTTGAATTATTAAAGTTCTCAGTCACTATTTTTAAAAAGTTAACCAAATATGCAGTCTTGGATATTGAAGCCTCATTTCCATTTGCAGAAATGAACATGAAAGATACTGACTTCATTTAGCTATTTTTTTTGTTAAGTAAAGAACAATTTGAAGAGATGATTTATTTGTAATTAATCCACAAAAAGGGAAATATCTAAGGAGAAATGTAACCATAATCAGATAAAGTTTGGGTTCAGTGACATGTTTTCTTTGGAAACGAAGTAAAATGCTTAGTCAACTGCATATGCATTAGAAATTTAGTGCAAGCTTGCCTGTTAAGCTTTGATTTTTGCTGTGAATTTTAAAACTTATTGACTTTATATTAGAGGATTCTGTTTATGTGGTGTGCCTGAATATGAGTAATTTTGGCCAGAGTAAATACAATGGAGATCTGACTTCAAGTTAGGAAGTTCAGTCTCTATGGTCTTGAACATGTTACTTAGCCTTTCATGCCTCACTTTTCACATGCAATGCTTGTTGTCAATGTAGAGAGAAAAACCAATAAGAATGCTAATTAATCAGAGACTGTATAATTTTTGAAGTACTTGCTTTAGAAACAAAAGGGATAGTAAAGAGGGATGAAGAGGCAATGTGGACTAATGTAACGGAATATCCCTGGAAGATTTTTGTTTGTTTTAGAAGATTTGAAAATAGACTCAAATAATTAAGGAATCCATTAAAGCAAAGATATATGGGAAGACCACACCAGGCAGAACAAGGTAGAAAATTAACTCCAAGCAAATGCACCCAATATGCTATAGGTACAAAGAGGAGGCTGGAGTACACTAGAGAAAATCAAGAGCAATGAGAGATGTAACAAGATTACAACAACCAAACTCAGAGTAGGCACAAAAATCTTCAAAGTCCATGAAAACACCAACCCACATTTACCATCACAATATGGCAGGGATCAAATCAAATCTCACAGTCTTTACCCTAAATATTAATGGCCTTAATTCACCCATCAAGAGACACAAGCTAACAGGATACATCAAAAAATTAGACCCCTCAATCTGTTGCCTTCAAGAAACCCACCTCACCACTAAAGACAGACACTTCCTCAGGGTGAAAGGGTGGAAAACAATATTCCAAGCAAATGGGAGTAAGAAACAAGCAGGGTTAACTATGTTAATATCAGATAAAATAGACTTCAAACCAAAAATAATCAAAAAAGACAAAGAAGGCCACTTCCTACTTATCAAGGGAACCATCTATCAAGAGGATTTTACAATCATAAATCTGTACGCACCAAACACAGGGGCACCACAGTTCATAAAACAAAGATTCATCAAAGGCCTTCTAGGTCATGAGAAGGCATTAAGATTTTATTTTAAAAATGATGTGGAGGCATTGGTAGTTTATATAAGGAGTGCCTGATTTAAATTGTAATATATTTATATTACACATTTATTTTTTTAAACTTTTTTGTTTATTTTTATTTATTTATTTATTTGAGAGTGACAGAGAGAGAAAGGGGGAGAAAGAGAGGGAGAGAGAGAGAGAGAGAGAGAGAGAGAATGGGCGCGCCAGGGCCTCCAGCCACTGCAAAGTGTCTTCAGTCACTGCCAGGTGTCTTCAGTTGCTTTCCATCTTATTGTTCACTGAGACATTATCTTTCACTAAAACCAATGCTCATTAATTTGGCTAGTCAAGCTAGATAGTGAGTCCTAAGGATTCTCTTATCCCTACCTCCTCAGTGCTGGAAGTATAGGCCCAACATTTTTACATGGGTACTGGGGATCTTAACTCAGGTCCTCATGTTTGCATGGCAAGATTTACTCACTGAGTCATCTCTCCAGCTCCTTGATTTACATTGTTTTTAAAAATGTTCTATAAATTACATAGAGAATTGACTTCAAGAGATGCAATGTTGGAAACACACAACAGCTAGGAAGCTATTACAATAATCTAGCCAAGAAATAATGTCTTACACTGTAATTGACATTGCAGGGGCGGTAAGTTGTCACACTAGATATATGCTTTATATACTTTTGTGGTGCTGGGACAAAACATCTCAAGAAAAGCAGCTAATGAGAGGGAAGGGTTTACTTTGGCTTACAGTCTCAATGGGAAACTTCACCATTCCAAGGAAAGGATGGGAAATCCGAGCCTGGGCATCATGTCTGGGTATAGTAACTATGAGTAAGAAGCAAGAGAGTGACCTAATCTCTGTCAAGATGGAGATCTTAGCTTATATCTGAGTAACACATCTTTTTCAGCAAGGCTCCACCTCCTAATTGGCCACTAGCTTAGGAATAACCATTCAAAACACAGGAAACCATTGGGGATATCTCATCCAAACTACCACATTCTGCCCCTGGTCTCCGTAGACTCACAACCATGTCATGATGTACACTACACTGAGTATAAGTTTAAAAGTCCCCATAGTCTTTACAAATTGCAACATTGTAAACAGTCCAAAGAGTTTTCTGACACCCAAGATACTCTCTGAACTATGAACATATACAATCAAAATAAAAGTACTTTCATCAGATAATGGCACATAATAAACATTCCTATTGCAAAAGGAGGCATTGGACCTATAAAGGAAAGATTGAGCCAATGCAAGATCAAAATCAAACAGGGTAAATAATTAAATACTAAAGCTCCATCTTCAGCATTTTGGATTAGTGATGAAATCTCTGAATGTCAAAGTCCACCCCTCAGCTGTGCTGCCTGTTTTCTTGAAAGATCCATCCAAACCAGAGTGAGCTGCTGTCCTTGGAAGCTGTCCCATAGTTCTGGCATGCCCAAACTGAGGTCTCCATTGAAACTCATGGTTCAAATTCATGGCTCCATGCTATGGCCACTCATGGCCTCAATTCATGGACTATGACCCTGCTTCATATTGCCTAGGGATCATTTCAAAAAACATTGAAATTCCAATGACTTTCTTTCCTGCATTTGTCATCCCAGTCAAAACAGTAAAAAGTTTGCTACCAAATTTGTTAATCCAGGGGAATAAAGGATCTGAACACTCCTTCAAGCCTCATCCTTTCAAAAAGTCAGCATGCTGCCAAGTTGCCACTAGCTGGGGTCCAAACACTCAAAATACATGAAGCTATAGGGGACACTTCATTCAAACTACCATAGTATATAATTTTGAGACAGTGTCAACAAAGTTTCTTATAGTCAATTATGGAAAAAGGTGACAGGGATTCTGAGTATTTAGGCTTAAAAGGTGAAAATTTTGATTTTACATTAACTGAGGGAAAAACTATGAGAGTATAATTGGGGAGAATAACCTATTCTTTTTGTTCTATGTTTATTTGTGTTTTTCAACTATGTGTGTGAGTATGTGCATTTATGTTTGTATTTGTGATAGTGCATGTGTGTGCTTGGATATGTGTGTAAGTGTAAGTGCACATATGTGGAGTCCAGAGGTCAATGTTTAGTGTCTTCCTCAATTATTCACAAGTTTATTATTTGAGGCAGACTCTTCCTGAACATAGAACTTCCTGGCTGAGCTAGACAAGCTCAGCTGTGAGCCCCAGGAATTTTCTGTTCCTGGCTCTCCAGTACAGAGACTACTGGCACATGCTACCATGCTATTCCTTTCTACATGAGTTCTGGAGATCTAAACTCAGGTCCTCATTACCCACTGAGCCATATCCTCAGCCACATGTTTTGTTTTATTTTATACTGTTCATTGCTGTTTGGAGTTTTATTTTTATTTTTAAAATATTTGGGTTTATTTACTTGCAAGGAAGAGATTGAAAGAATGAGAATGGGCATGGCAGGGCTTAATGCCACTATAATGAAATTCCAGACATGTGTCCCACTTTGCACATCTGGCTCTTTGTGGGTACTAGGTAATCAAACCCATGCTGTCAGGCTTTGGAAGCAAGTGCCTTTTCCCACTGAGAGCCATCTCTCTAGCCCCTGTTTTTGAGACAAAATTAGTCCAGGTTTTTCTGGAACTCACTGTATAGTCCAAGCTCAGTTGGAACCTATTATCCTCTTTAGCACTAGAATTACAAGTGTGTGCCACCAGGTCCAATCTGAAAGAATTAATAAATTTTGATGGACATGTGAAGATGAACATTTTCATTAGATATTTAACTAGATATGTTGGAGCAGTGATTGAAAATATGTACTTCGAACTTCAATAAAACCTGTTCAGCTATGTAAGGATGGATTTGGTAATTTTCTGCATATAGATGTATTTTAAAGCCATAAAATGAGAAAGACAAACTCTTAAAGGAAAACATGTGGATTGAAAGAAGTCCAAAAATTGAACTCGGGTAGCTACAAAATTCAAATGTTAAATACATTAGAAAACTTTAACAAAGTGGGGGACTAAAAAACTATGTAGGAGACAGGAAAAGAAGCAATAGAAAATGGACTTTCAGATTCAAATGTTTTGAGGTGAATTGAGGGAAGCCATAAGCCATATCAAAGCTGAGAATTGGTTAGCAGACCTAGACACTGAGAAGTTCCTTGGAAATGTGGTAAGCATGATTATTGAAAAATACTTTTTGTAAAGCCTACTGCCAGGGGCTGGGGAGATGACTTGGAGTTTAAAGGCACTTCCTTGCAAAGACTACTAGCCTAGGTTCAATTTCCTAGCACTCACTTAAAGCTGAACAGGTATTTGTTTACAATGGCAAGAGACTGTACCATGCACTCTCCCAAATAAATAAACAACCAAATTAACTAATTAATTAAAAGTCTGTTGATGGAGAAGACAATGGAAGGTGAGGAAGGAGAGACAACTAATTTTAGCCTTTTTACTATAAATAACAGTAGAGAAATTGTATAATAACTATGCTGATATTACTGTAATATAAAAAAGTAATTTTCAAATTGTTAAGTTTATATATAAACATTTAAGGTGTGATTAAAATCTAATCATTTTTCAATGCCAATACTTGGCAAATTAATTTTGTTTTTCTACCTAGTCACATAGTATAAAAATTTCAATGTTTTTGTTGATCAATGTTTATCTGCATTTTTTAAAATTTTTTTGTTTATTTTTATTTATATGAAAGTGACAGAGAGAGAGAAAGAGGCAGAGAGAGAGAGAGAGAGAGAGAGAATGGGCTCGCCAGGGCCTCCAGCCACTGCAAATAAACTCCAGATGCGTGCGCCCCCTTGTGCATCTGGCTAACGTGGGTCCTGGGGAATTGAGCCTTGAACCGGGGTCCTTCGGCTTCACAGGCAAGCGCTTAACCGCTAAGCCATCTCTCCATCCCGTTTATCTGCATTTTAATTCCAGACCGGTCTTGACTGATTCAGGGATGCCATCATATGAAACAAATGGATTCTGTCACAGGATTTTTACCATTGTGAATATCAAAAAGGGTATGCTTACACATCACCCTATATATTCCTTGACACATATACCATCAAGTGGAAATACTTTCTCTCCAGTCTTCAGGAGAGGCATAAATTCTGTGAAGAATAGAAAACAAGATGTCTCAAAGTTATGGGAAAGTGCCTTGAGGTCAGGTTGATAGTTAATAAAAAAGCACAGCAGATGAGAATATAAAGTACATCTTGATTTTTTAAGATATTCATAGAAGTGGGAGGGAAATCAAGCCTTTATTGGAAAGCAACTTTCAAGTAAGCATTGAGGAATTGACATAAAATCATCTTTCTTTTTTTTCATTCTGAGATAATAAGGAGTTATTTGAAACACAACTATATTCAATGTAAATATGAGAGTGATAAAAGAGTTTATGTTAGCACATGCCTATCAACATTAATAGTTCAGTATAGAATTTCTGGCCATCATCACTACTCTCTGTATTTCCAAATGGTACTTAGAGTACAAGAAACAGAATTTGACTTAAAGGTAAAGTCAATAACGTATGCTGTCTTACAAGCCTACCTGGCATCCTTTATAAAAGCATACAATTCTCAGTGTGCCAAAAAGCGAATGAAACCCTGTCTCCAAGTACCTCCAAGGCCTATGGTCATTATATACAGTCCCTTAAGGCATGAAATGGAGCTCTAAAGTCAGAGAATAGCAAGACCTTACAATATGGATTTCAGTTATACAAATATGCACATATGCACATGAACACAAACAATAACAACTCCATATAGGTCCTTCTTTGAAAATATAGTAAACAGATACATAAGCTCTCTGTGTTGACATGTTCCCAGAGCTGTTTATTTGTACTCATTTCCCCAAATATTTCTTTGATGATTTCTGGTTGGGGGGAAAAGAAACAAACTCTGTTGTGTTGTATAATTGCATGTTTAATATTTTCCCTTTTCGTATCAAGAGGCATGCCTTATCATATATCATTTGGTTTGACAGCTCAAACATAACAAAATATATAGTAAACAATTACCCTTGGATAAAAGATATTAACAAATGCATGGTTCATACATTTGGCAATCATTCATACCTGCTGTGATTTCACAAGTTCAGTTAAATATAATAGTGATTTTCAAACAATTTTAATTTAATGTTCTTAACATATTTCATAATAAGTTTATTTAAAATATGATTTCTTCTTATGGCATATATGCAGAACAGTCTTCCTTTGCTAGAGATTTAAAGTCAATGGCACACTTTGGTACAACTTTCCTAGGTAGGCTTAGAGTTATAATCAGAGAAGGTTAATTATAGCTACAAAAGTAACTCTACTGTGGATTGAACATGTTGTCCTCCAAAACATTCAGATACTGAATCTTAATTTCAAGATGTGAGAGTATTGTTGATGTGATATCTTTGAAAGGTGACTAGGTCATGTGTATGAGGCCCTCAGTAATGTGATTCATATACATTGAGAAGAGACACAAGAGATCATCTTCCTTCCTCTATCTCTCCCCATCTGAGGATAAAATGGCTAGATGATTTGTAAAATAGAAAGTGAGCCCTTACCAGAAATGTGAGCTAAAAAATGTCTATGGTTTAAGCCATGCAATCTATACTGTTATTATAGCAAACTACATAGATTAAGATCCATGATATGTATGCCTCAATTAGATAGTTTCACAGATACAGGTATTGTTTGAAATACCTAGAATTCCAGGTAGCTTCCAACATAGGCCAGCTTATGCAAAAATGAAAATCTATTGCATCATGTTACTGCATATAGAGGAAGAATGTTTCTAAGTGGTAGTCTGCAATGACTGGAATGATGAACTGTACTGTCTTCTGAATATATTCTTTTCTCTATTGTCAGTCTATCTCCAAGTGTTTATCATTTTTATTTAACTAGGATATATTTTAAAATACAAGGAGAAGATAACATTGCTTCAGTTTGAGCTAGGACTTACCATTTATACCAATGAATGACTTGAACATTACCTCTGGGAAATATAAGACTAATTATGTCACCATGAAGTATGCCAGAACCCTGGAAAAGTGATTTCTAGGTATATGGCAATCATTTAGCATGGCGAGGACTAAATCTAGAAGAGATACACTGCCTGCCTGGGAATTGGAGCTATTAACATACTAAAGAAGATTAATGCACAACCAAATAGAAGAAAGAGAAAGAACACATAGCCATCTTTATATTAACAAATAACTGTGCTTCATTTCACTGGATTCCATTCTAGGCCCACAGACACCTGGGGACTGGCTGTAGCTCATTACTCACCTTTCTTTTATCTGAACACAATTGAAAATAGATACAGGACTTAGGAAAAATTAAATATTTCTTTTTTTATTTTTATCCTCAAATATTTTTTTATTTTTTTATTTTTTTATTAGTTAGTTTTATATTCAGCAAATACAGTCAGTTTGGTACCATTATTAGGCTCTTCTGAGACCTACCCTCTCCCCTTGGCCCCTCCTTGTTGAGGTATATGGGTCATGCATTGTGGAGTTAGCCCATCTGTAAAGCTAAATTGGAAAAAGTAGTTTGGACTGGTTTCCAAAGTAACGGTTACATATTACTTCCTCTCAAAACTTCTTCAGGAGACCCACACCCAGGGAACATTGTAACTATAAAGTAGACAAATGCTCATATAACTACTTGGAATGCTTTAAATGAGCAAGAGTCACAAGGACAAAAGACAGATTTCTAGTCTTGTCTGTAGGTGGTATGCCTGAATTCAGCTACATTCCTGTGGTGGATTGAATGTAAATGTTCCCCATAGCCTCAGGTATTTTTGATTGAGCTTCCTACTTAGTCTCTAGCAGTCAGAACCCTGCTGGGAGAGGTGTGTCACTGGGGGTTGAACTTGAGTCCAGCCCTTAGGTGTTTAGTGTCAGTTTGTGCTTGCTGACAGTAGCTGCTATCTCTCTGATATGATGAAATGAGCCAACTTCCATTTTCATGATTAAGCTTCCTCTGGAATCTAAAAGCCTGAAATAAACCCTTTTCTCCCATAAGCTGCTTCTGGTCTGATGTTTGTCCCAGAAACAATAGGCTAGCTATAATTGGTATGGAGAACTGTGATCATTGCTGTGATGAATATTACTATGTAGGAAATTGTTTGCAGAAGTAATATGGAAGGATTTGGTACTTTGTAGTGGAAAAGCCTTGGAGTGCTATAAGCAGAGTGTAATGTGCTATTCTGGGGAAAGTCTGAAATGCATAGAGAGTCTCTATATACATAGAAAATTGTGGACTGTAAAGACTTGGCTTTTGAGTTTTCAAAGGGAATGGAAATGACCTTCTTGGAACTGGGCTACTGTCAGAATGGCTGGCTGTGTTCTCCTACATCCTGAGAATTGGATCAAAGTTAAAGTTAAAAATAATGGGCTAGAGAGTATTTGGTGAAAGTATAGAGTAGAAAGATGTGAAAAATGAGCAGTTTAGCATAGGAAAATTCAAGAAAGTTTAAAGTTATAAGCACAGAGACTATTTTAGTATAAAGCCGCACTTGTTATTTTGAAGATTATCACCATTAAAGGTGGGCCAACTGAATGCATTGGGGCAATGACAAATATGCCCTTAAGCTTAAAACCAACTCATGGAAGGCTCAATCTAGTAGGAATTCAAATTCTTTTGAAAGGAGGGGTCTTGAAAGATGACTGGTGAAGGAGCATCCTGCTTGTCAAGGTCAAGCTTTATTCCCTACTTGGTTTACTAATTTTGTTATGTTGCAAACCTGCTTCTGGTTTTTGAAGCATTAAAAATGCAAGGAAATGGGTCATGAAGTTCACATGGTTCCATGAGCCACTGAGATTTTACAATATGAAATAGGGTTTAAAACCCTGAATGGAAATCCAGTAAGGCCAGTGTATGGAGCTATGAAGATGAAGCAAGTTTGCAATAGATAACCAAGAGTTTAGAGATACCGGGACTGTGGGGTAGCTGCCTCAGAGATCTTCTTCCTTGTGACATAGTTTTTGTGTAAACAGCCCACCTGGAGGTCTAGAATTGGAAACCCATAGATTTTGTTACTGGTTACAGATTTGAACTTGGAATTGCAGGTGCTTAATGTTTGCGTGCTGGTTATTCATCTTTCATTGATCTAGTGTCTCCTTGTTGTGCCTTATTTTTGGAATTGGAATGTTTACTTTGTGCCATTATGTGTTGGAAGTAACTTCTGTTTTGACTTTACAGAGCTCACAGTTAAGAAAGTCTTTTTTTCTTCATTAGTTATGTACATAGTGTGTAAACAGCCCTGTTGGTACCGTCATTAGCCTATTCCCGGTCCAAAGGGACCAAAGGGACCAAAGGGACCCTCCTCCTAGGGATTGTGGGTCATGCACTGTGGGGGGGTAGCCATCAGTTCTGGGAAAGAGGTAATGTCTCTATACATAATATCCCAACTTGTGTCTCTAACAGTCTTTCAGCCCCATCTTCCCTTAATTTCTCTGAGCCATCTTGGGTTTGCTTTTAGGTGTACTTCAGTGATGAGGTCTTGGGAACCTCTGTGTCTCTGGATTTCTGGTTTAGTAGGAGTGGAATGTTCTCTGTGTCTATCTCCTTCACCCTTTTGCTGGTACCAGGTTCACCAAGAAAGCTGCACTCTTGCTCATTTCCCCAATTACTCTATGGTTTCATCTGGAGCCCTTGTGACATGCGATGGGCTGAATCTCTCCTCACGTTCTGTGTCCATCTGGAAAAGAGAAGCAGATTCTTCAATAGAGAGTGAAGTCAGGACCCAATAAATGGGATAACCATTATTATTTTAGAGAGAAAAATTTAATAGGTGTAGGCCCTCTTGTATCCAAAGTTTGGTGAGAACTTGATATTGTAGAGTAGACTCAATTTTTGGATATGGTTCTGACTTGTTTCCCAGTTCCAGCTATGGGTTCCATTCCACTGCACAGGTCTTTTAGGCAATTCAAGAGCAGTTGGTTAGCCACCATGGCTATGTGCCACTATTCAACTTGGGGGAGCATCATGTCAGGTTGTTTGCAGCTGAGTAGCTTAGACCTCGAGTTGTTTGGACAGATGTTGATAATTTCCCTCCAGTTGCTCATGTAGCACCTTTAGGCACTAGACAAGCTAATTGTCTGGGGACTGACTCTCCTCCAGATTCCATCTAGGTCTCTCCATGTTCTGTACCAAAAACATATGGTGTTTTTGGCAGTAGAGTCTTGCCATTAACCATTGGTGGGTAATCAAGTGCTCTGACAGAAATCTGAAGAGATAGCCTTGAATCTCAGATGACACTTTGTTCTTTTGAACAGTGTTAAATTTGGTAAAGGCTATGGAGACTTTTGTAGTTGGACTGAGTGTGTTTTGCACTGTGAGATAATCATGAGTCTATGGGGGCTAGGGACAGAATGTGGTGGATTATTTGAGATGGCTCCGTACCCTAGGGTAATTTAATTGAGGGGCTGCGCCAGGGCCTTCAGTGGCTGTAAATGAACTCTAAATATGTGCACCCCCTTGTGTGTGTGAGAGTGCAACATTGTGTGCTTGTATCACTGTGAATCTGTCTTACATGGGACCTGGAGATTCGAACATGAGTTCTTCGGCTTCATAGACAAGTGCCTTAACCGCTAAGCTATCTCTCCAGACTGCCTAAGGCATTTTTGATTAAGCTTCCTACTTATTCTTTAGCAGGTGGAGCTCTGCTGAAGGAAGTGTATCATTGCTGCAAGTATTATTATTGCTTCCAGCCCAAAAGTATGTGTTCATAGTGAGCTCATATTTGCTGGTACTAGCTGCTGTCTCTCTGCTATGGATGTGTCATGACATTAGCCATCTACTTAAACCATGATGAAGCTTCTCCTGGAAACTGTATGACTGAAATAAGTTCTTTTCTCCCATAAGCTATTTCTGGTCAGGTGTTTTTCCCAGCAACAAGAAAGTAACTGCAATCCTTACACACAGGGCAGCAAGGGGAGACAGCAGAACAATTGCCCTGAAAAGGGAGAAAGAAGGCATATATGCATGCATGTTCACAGTGACACATTGTCCTATATTTTCTTCCCTAAGAAAGGAAAAGTAATCCAGGTGTGGTGGCACATGCTTTCAATCCCAGCACTCAGGAGGCAGAGGTAGGAGGATTGCCATGAGTTCAAAGCCACCCTGAAAATACAGAATGAATTGCAGGTCAGCCGGGCCAGAGTGAGACCCTACCTCGAAAAATAAAAAAAGAAAGAAAAAGTAAGAAATAAAGATAAGGCCTTTAAATGCTTTTCTCATACTACTTCTTTGTGAGAATGAAGCAGATGCCATCATATAGGTATGAAGATACAGAAGGAGGATCCACTTTCTACAAAAGATTTTTTTTCATGTGCATGATTATACCACAATGACCTTCTTATTTTATGCTTTTTTCAAATTTCTCATGGATATTTTCTGCATCATTTACATTATCTTCCAAATTCAAATATAATGACTGCATAATATTGCAACATTTAGGAGATTTCTGCTCTTCTAGATAATTCACCTTTATTAAATATTTAAATGATTTCTTTTTCTACTCCAGACAATACTGAAATGGATATATTAATGGCTATTATGTATTTTTTTTTTTTGTTTTGGATTTTCTGAGATTTTTCTCTGACGTAAGGCTGCTGTACTAAAGGCTACTATACTCAAATACAAAATGTCTAATCTGATATCATTGATAAGAGACCTGTGGTAATTTACCAACTTTGCTAGCCTTATGGTCAATAACATTTCTAGGGCTGGAGAGATGGCTTAGTGGTTAAGCACTTGCCTGTGAAGCCTAAGGACCCCGGTTCGAGGCTCAACTCCCCAGGACCCACGTTAGCCAGATGCACAAGGGGGCGCACGCGTCTGGAGTTCGTTTGCAGTGGCAGGAGGCCCTGGCTTGCCCATTCTCTCTGTGTCTCTCTCTCTGCCTCTTTCTCGCTCTGTCTGTCACTCTCAAATAAATAAATAAACAAAAAAATTTTAAAAAAATAACATTTCTATTGCAATTGCTATAGAAAGTACCTCACTTATATTCTTTCCTTTAAAAAAATTCTTTTAATTTTATTTATTTATTTATTGAGAAAGAGAAAGAGAGAGGGGGGGAAAGAATGGGTACTCCAGGGCCTCCAGGCACTGCAAATGAACTGCAGATACATGTGCCCCCTTGTGCATCTGGTTTACGTGGGTCCTGGAGAGTAGAACCGGGATCCTTTGGCTTTGCAGGAAAACACCTTAACCACTAAGCCATCTCTCCAGCCCTTATATTCTCTTTTTATTGCTAGAGTGCTTAAATATTTTAAATACGATGTCTAACAAAAGCATTACTTTTTATAAGTTCATATCCATTCCTCACTTATCTATTGGATATATTGCCACCTTGATTAATGTGAGCATTATTTTTCTTTTTTACTGGAAGATATTCAGTATACACAGTAATGAAATTTCTAAGCACATTTTCATAAAACCACATAATATTCTTTGACAACATCCCATAATACTCCCTTATCTTTTACTTTGTCTCCCAACTAGACAGTTTTGCTTCTCCTTCAGTGTTATATATTCACATACATGATCCTATGTATTTGTATAAAATCTAATAGCCACAACCTAAGATATTTCTCATTTTCACTTTTCCTTAATTTGTTTAATATGGTCATCTCCAATTGTATCCATTTTCTTGCATGTGACATGATTGCATTATTACTTATGGCTGAAAAAAATTCTATTTTTCCATATTTTACATCTTCTATCCATTCCTTTCAATATAAACTTTAGATTATATATTCATGCTTTGCTCTTCTTATTATTACTTCTTTTTTTGGTATTTCAAGGTAGGTATTCATTCTAGTCCAGGCTGACCTGGAATTCACTATGTAGTCTCAGGGTGGCCTCGAACTCACAGTGATCCTCCTACCTCTGCCTCCTGAGTGCTGGGATTAAAGGCCTGTGCCACCATGCCTGGTTCCCTCATGTTTTTGTTTAAGTATTTCATCATTATTATTATAACAACATATTTCGCATAAATGTGATGGTACTCTCTTTACCCTTTTCCCTGCCCCCCTATTCTACTGGGGACCATCCTCAGTGTCGTTGCAGGTATTCCCTATGGGGTTGTGGTTTATGCATTGTGGGAACAGCAGTCAGTTATTTTGGGGGGGGGAAGGGAATGCCTCTGGGCATGATGTCTCAACCTGTGGCTCATTTCTTATATTTTTTATTATATTGAGAATTTTGTGTGTTTACAGAGGCTCATTATTATGGAGCCCACATCATCCACTTTTCATTTTAAATTATTGAGTATTTTCAAAGCTAAGAATGTTATGATATCTGTGTGAGAATAAAGTTATTTTAAAAACTCTTGTCACACATACAAAAATTTTTTATGGAAATGAAATAACCCTTGAACTAAGCCATACTTTGCAAATGAATTATTTAAGCCAGAAGGTAATATTTTTCCTTATTTTTGCTGAAAAAAAGAATTTTGCTCTATTTAATCAAGCAACTATGTATCACAGTGGGAAGTATTAACTTCTAACACTTTTCAAAGAACACAACCTTCTGTTATTCCATTCATATAAAATATCAGTTTACAGATGGTACATGCTAGAAAATAAGAGGGATAGTAGTTGAACAAGTGTTTATTGAAAATTCTCTGAAGAGAAGTACCTGTCTGCCTATTTGCTTGGACATTTAAGAGATACTAAGATGCAGGGCAGAATAGGAAAATGGTAAGGAGATACTGAAAAAGGGAACTTTGTTCCTAAACCTGATTCCAATTTTGACTAGTTATTTCATCAGCAAAATTACCCTCTCTGGCTCTAAATTTTCTAATAGTCTAAATGAGGTGCCTGGGCAAGGATAATTTATTTAATCAATTTTGGCACTACCATTCTGAGTATTCATTCATTAATTCACTCATCAATTCTTTCAATGTAATTTATTGCAAGGGTTGGACATATGTGTTAAATAAGAAGTGGAATAGATTTTCATTGATCTTTATTAATGAAAGGAAATAAATGCAAATAATATGTGGTCCATTGTACAATACAGGATGGAGGACAAAAGGAAGACTTCTGTAGGAATTGATATCAAGCTGAACATTCACAGTAATTAAGACATAAGGAAGGGGGATGTGGGTAGACTAGCTCATCTATGCAGAGGAGTCAGCAGGAACAAAGGCTGAGTAGCATAAAACAGCAGGAAGCATATAGAGAACAATTTAATGCACTGGAGTGTAAAACAGAATAATCCAGAGATAAAGTGAGAAGATTAGGTTCAGCCCGCCCCCTGCCCCCCAGGGAGAGAATAGGCTTCTGGTATTAGGTTAAGGGTTCTGACACTCATTGTTTGAGAAATGCAGATCCATCATAGGGTTTTGGGAATCATAATAGAATGGTTAGATTTGTATTCTAGCACAAGAATGCAGGGTGAGTTGGAGGAAAGTACACATGGAACTGGAATCAAATAATATGCTGAAATCTATTGACATGAATATTTAAGGGTCCACTGTTCACAGTGACCTGTGTGCATCATCATTATCCCCATTTAAGCACATGTCATTATTTGGGCTATTCAGTGCACAAGAGTATTAGGCTGAATGGTCAAATGAAAGTTGAAATCCATTGTGTTCCAATTGCCAAGTCTGTGCCTCAGGAAGAGGTGTTAGCCTTTGCGAAAGAAGAGGACTTCAGTCATGCAAAGAAATCATAATAGCTAGTATTGATCCTGAAGATGGTGAATAGAGGTGGATACAAGTGTTAGAAATATTTAGGACATATGTAGGAAGGATATACATAGGAAAATATAACTGTGTGATATTTTCAAATATCCATATTGGATGGCATTAAGTTTTCCTCTCATTGAATTTGTATTCATAATTCTGAACTGTCCCAAACTTGAGCCTATTTATTTAAAAAGAAATCACCATATTTAAGAACGTTTTGTATTTTGAATATTTCCTACAGCACATGGGGTGCACAATTGCCATGAGTTGTGGTGGGCTCTGAGAGAAATAGAACATCTTAAGACTTTGTGATTTGTGGTTAATTGAATAGGTGTATTCACTTTGTTTGCTGATTCTCAATTTCACATTTCACACAAATCTTCTCATTTTGTAAGTGCAAAAAACCTTACATTAGAAAAGCTAAAGGACTTGGCCTGGTCACAAACGTAGATAGAAGTCTGGGAAGGAGAAAGGGAGACTGAGAAGATTCCCCCCACATAGGGAAAGAGAGAAGAGGCTATGCCGGTAAAGAGTTAAGAAGAAGCAAAGAAAGGGTTCACACATGGCTCAGATACAATTACATGGATCAGGTATCCAATTATAATGAGCCTCATTACCAGGCTTAGGTGTGTAAGGCAGAGACCTGATTGGTTGGTGGGCTCAAGATGCTGGTTCAGCAAGGGTCAGTCAACAGGTGCTAAGCCTGAGAAAAGTTGAGAAAGAAGCAGGAAGTTGATACTTGAGTTGTTGCTTGGAGCTATCTTGGATGAAACAGGATCTCAAATATGAGTTCTAGCCTTGCCTGGGCAGGCAAGGTGGCATCCATGTTTCTGTGGATCAGTTCCTATCTAACTACCTGCAAGGAGAAAAGCTACCTTGATGTTAATCCATAACACAGCACCAGAAAATTTCTGTTAACATTCAATAATCAAGAAGCAAAAGTCATATCAATACTAGAAATAATACTAATACTGGGAAAAATACAATGAATCCTGTTATACTAATGAAGCTATCAGAATTAGCAGTGACCCCATGTCATTGGTCTGCATTGCAGCATCTGTGCTTTTGGATTTTGTGTTGTCAGGTGCTGCATAACAAATTTACCTAATCCTTTATTTAAAAAAAAATGCATAGACGCCGGGCGTGGTGGCATATGCCTTTAATCCCAGAACTTGGGAGGCAAAGGTAGGAGCATCACCGTAAATACGAGGCCACCCTGAGACAACATAGTAAATTCCAGGTCAGCATGCATGAGAGTGAAACCCTACCTCAAAAAACCAAACAAAAAAAAAATACATAGACTCTGAAACATTCTTAAATATGTTCAATATGCTTAGGTCTCTATGAGGTGCTAGGGCTATTATCAGGCACTGCTTATGCCATCCTAATTCTCAGGGTTTCTTCAAGCATAATGAATGTAAACTCCTGTCTCAAATTCTGTAACCAATGAAGGCTGAAGGAGATCATCATAGAAGAGATAACATTTGATATGAATCCTAAAATCATTTGTATATCACTGGGAAAAGATAGGAAGGAGATAACATTTCTGGCAGAAAACAAAGTGGGCTTGAGTTCTTATATTAATTAGGGTTTGCAGAGGAGACCCACATGATAATAAAGGGTAATCTGCTTTATTCAAACCCACTGTTTTAATTTTTCATTACATTTGGGCTGGAGTGATGGCTTAGTGGTTAGATGCTTGCCTGTGAAGCCTAAGGACCCTGTTTGAGGCTCGTTTCCCCAGGACCCATTTAAACCAGATGCACAAGGTGGCACATGCATCTGGAGTTCATTTGCAGTGGCTGGAGGCCCTGGCGTGCTCGCTCTCTCTCCCTCTTTTTCTCTGTCTGTCGGTCTCAAATAAATAAATAAAAAATAAACAAAAATTTAAATTTTGTTTACATTTAAAATACCTTCATAGAAACATATACAATAATATTTTTCCCAAATTTCTAGATAGTGTAGTGTACCTAGGATGACATATAAAATTAATTATGACTTTTACTATGGGATCCACTTTTGATGGTCCAACCAACTTCTGATAAGATTCTTTAAAATAAATTTATCTGTAGTTAATGTGTATGTTTATGTGCATGTGTGCCATAGTGCACATGAGACGGTCAAAGCACAACTATGTGATATGTGTGCTCTACCATCTTTGAGGCTGGGTCTTTTGCCACTGCCAGTGAACTGCCAAACTGTCAGTCTATCTGGCCTTTAAATTATCAGGGCTCCACTTCCACCTATGGTAGGTGCTGAGGAATCACAGATACATGTAGCACTTTGCCTCAGGCTTTATGTGCATGACGGGGAGTTGAAGCAGGGCCATTGAACCTGTAATTAAGCCTGTAACCAACCTCTGAATACTATTAAAAATTCTAGAAAATTCCAAAAGCCAAATGTACAATAATCACTACTCTGAATTCAGGCAAATGAAGTCATGTGTAGATATATGCTTCTTTATTACCTGCCATTTCAGAAATATTTTAATGACATAAGGTATATGCAAATACAATGTCATTTTATATAAGGAATTTGAGTAACCATGGGTGTTAGTGACTGTGGGGAATCACCCATTAATACCAAGGAAGTGGGCTGGAGAGATGGCTTAGCGGTTAAGCGCTTGCCTGTGAAGCCTAAGGACCCCGGTTCGAGGCTCAATTCCCCAGGACCCACGTTAGCCAGATGCACAAGGGGGCGCACGCGTCTGGAGTTCGTTTGCAGTGGCTGGAGGCCCTGGCGCGCCCATTCTCTCTCTTCTCTCCCTATCTGCCTCTTTCTCTCTCTGTCTGTCACTATCAAATAAATAAATAAAAAATTTAAAAAAAAAAATACCAAGGAAGTGTGTGTGTGTGTGTGTGTGTGTGTGTGTGTGTGTGTGTAAACAGACAAAGAATAAAAGACAGGAGGCAGATTTTTGAGGAATCAGCTTAGACAATTGCAGAACCTGCCAATCCTAAATCTGCAGGCTGGTCCAGCAGGCCAGCAGAGTCGCAGGGAAGAGTTTGTGTTACTTCTTGATTGTGAAGTTTGGCACAATCCCTTCTTGCTCAGGAAAGGTCTGTCTGTTTCATTAAAGAATTTAACTAGCTGGAACAGGCCTATCTGCATTATGATGGCTAAGCTGCATTATTCAAACTCCACGGATTTAAACTTATTGCAACTATATATCTTCACAGAAGCATTTTGCATTATATTTGGAAAAATATCTGGGTACTGTGCCCTAAACATTGTGACACTGATATTAACTACGGCATTTAATAAACATAGTTGGGTGTTTTTACTGAGGACTCATGTAAAAATAAGAGATGAAACAACAGACAAATAGGCCCCGATTACTAAGGATGTTATAAGTGAAGTAAGCAACTGTGGATTGCATCTTGATGATGATAAGAATTACACGAGGCCTGGATATTCAATTTAGAATAACTCTTCTGACTCCAAGATTGAATTATAATTGGGTATGTAGGCATGAAGAACTACCAGAAAGCTCAAGAAGAAGAAGAAAAATGTTATGATTTTAGGAAGAGATAATGGTAGTCTGAACTAGGGAGATGGAGATAGAGTTGAAGAGAAATGGTTGAAATCCCAAGATAATTTTGGTGGTAGCAGACACTGATCATGGATTTGATGTGTTATGGAAGGAGAAGGAGCATAAAATGATACAATTTTGCTGATTAGATTATGGGATAAAATTTCATTTACTGAGGTGGGGGAAAATAAAGCAAGAAGTTTGAAAGGAATTATGAATAATTCTCTTTGTACATGTTGAGATGTGTTTATTGTAAGATTATAATGTGAATGGTGGCAGGATATTGAAATATATGTCTATTTTTTCCTACTGAAGTTGAAAGTACATTTATCCTACCATGACTCACTTGCCTTTGTGTCATTCCACATTGTATCCATAGTGAGTCCAGCGAGGAGTTATAGAAATATTAGGATATCTCCTAGTCTGTGGCACTGTGGTATTAAGGGAATAAGGCTAAACACTGAAAGACAGATGAAGTCAGCTTTGTTCAAGGACAATGGTGACCTGTCCTGCCCAACACTTCTACTCAGTTTCAGTGGTCTTGTCTTAGAAAAAGACACTTTACTTTTTCTAACATTGCTTTATCTTGTTGCAAAGGCATGTCTCAAATTCTGCCCCTAGCTCCAAGTTTTCTGTTCCAGTTATTTGCTTGCAGAAGAGTGGACCCCTCATCTGTTCATACAGATTGGTCAGTGGTTGAAGAATGGAGCTCTGAGTTGGCATTAGTACATAGAAAGTATTGCCATAAACATGGTCCAAACCTGTGAGGTTTAATTCCAATTCTTTCTCCATGAGACCCATTTTATTTTCTCTCTTCCCTTTGTGAAATAATCAAGCTTTGTTAACTTCTCTTTTTCAGAGGGAGTAGAACAAGAGCTATGCTGTAAGGGAGGGGATGAAAATATACCTAGAGTAATGAATGGTTGTGCTGCTTCAGAAGCCATCTCAGGGTAGATAAGGACAAAGCATCGTCTCTGCCATTGCTTTCCCAATCTCCATCTCAGGAGACTATGCTAAATTTCCCATTGAACCTTTGGAGGTAAGCACTCTCAGAGTTGGATACCCAGGGTAATGCATCCAGAAAATAGGAATACCAAACTTTGCAGATAGTTTCTCCACACTGCCTAGCTATTCTGTAACCTACAGGTTTCCCAAGGTACTCACTGTACCTGGAGGGTCCTCTCTGGAATGTTTCCTTCTCATGTCTACCTGGTCAATATCTGCTTAATTTCAAGACTTAATTCAAGCCCCATCTTTTGAAAAAGCACTTCCATAATAGTAAAAGCTAACGTTTATTTTCTATGGTTTATTTGTTGTTTTGTTGTGGTTCTGGGAAAAGCTATAATAGTATCATGACTTCCATGATTTTTTATTCAAGGTAGGATCTTGCTCTATCACAGGACAACCTGGAATTCACTATATAGTCTCAGGGTGGCCTTAAACTCATAGCATCTCCCTACTTCTGCCTCCTGAGTTCTGGGATTAAAGGCATGTGCCACCTTGCCCATGACTTCCACTTTTTTAAATTAAATTAAATGTGCCACCTTGCCCAGGACTTCCATGTTTTTAAATTAAATTTATTTATTTATTTATTTATTTTTGTTTTCTGATGTAGGGTCTCACCTTAGCCCAGGCTGACCTGGAATTCACTATATAATTTCAGGGTGGCCTCAAACTCATGGCTATCTTCCTACCTCTGCCTCCAAAGTGCTGGGATTAAAGGCATGTGCCACCACACCTGGTTTAATTTTATTATTTATTTATTTATCTGTGAGATAGCAAGAAAGAAAGAAAGATGCAGACAAGGAGAGAGAAAGAGAGAATGGGTGCATCAAGGGCCCCCACCACTGCAAAATAGCTCCAGATTCATGTGACACCATGTGCATTTGGTTTATGTAGGTACTGATAAATTAAACCTGGGTCCTTTGGCTGTGCAGGCAAGCACATTAACTGCTAATACATCTCTCCAGTCCAACATCCATGTTTTTAATGAGAATTTGTCATCAACTCCCATTTATTCATTCAGAAATTGGTTTAAGTATTGGATGAAGGCAGCTATTTTAGTTTGGCTAATGTGCCCGGCTGACATCACCTATTATGTTTTATTACATTTTCTGTAGCATGTGTCCATCTTATGGTATTAATTTGTTTGTTTTTAAAGTAAGAAGTGGTGCCTTATTTAGCTTTGTGCTCCCAGTGCTGAGTACAGTATAAGACATACATTAGTTTCTGCATGCATGTCTGGTTAACTAATTATAAGAAAAAAGAAATAGATGTGGAAGACTCATGCCAGTAATAAAGTAAGAACCCATCACTTCAGGCTCAGCTAAACCTATGAAGCCATGACAAACTGGATCTGGTTGTCTGTGAAGAGTTCCATCATTTTCACTGGAGCATTACCTAAAGCCAATGCAGACTAATTTGTGACAATGGCTTCAGCCAACAAATAAAGGTATTGTGGAAGTCATGAACATGGACAAGGTTTCTGCAATAACATGGCCTTAGAATCATGGCTTTGCAGGTGTAACAATGCTGTGTGGAGAGCGCTTCGTGTGCATTCCCAGAGCTCAATGTCTTTACAAGCTCCTTCAGAATGGGAAGTTTTCAGTGCTACTCCAGGCAGCTGTACCCCATCTAGGATCAAGAGAATGGGAGAAACATTAGATTAAGACTACTCAGCCAGTCAAAACATTTGGTCAGGTGATTTGGTGCTTTCAGGTTTTAATGTATTACCACCCTTACCTAAGTGTTTCTGACATAAGTTATCATTCCAGTTGCCATTGTTCAGGGAGAAAACCCAACAAGTGGCTGAATTTCAAAATATCTCTAATTCTCATCCATTGTTTTTAGTACGTACTTTCAATCCTAGTTTTTACATAGAAAGTTTAAAACTTCTAAAGGCAAAACTGTATGAAAATTAGTCATGGTTATGGGGCTAGAAAAAAATCTGCATGCAACATTAGCCCAAGCTTCCCTGTTGTACAATATCCAGAAGAGTAAAGATTGACAGTCTTTGATGTAGTATGAAGTTTCACAAGTGCATTAAAGGAGGCTAAGGAATTCATCAGACTTGAAATGGATTTTTCTCTCTATACATCTTCCTTGTTGTATAACACTGCATAAATTATTTACTTTCCCTAACTTCAGTTTCTATATTTACAACATGGCAGTCAAAGGATATTTGATAAAATGAGAGATTAAATCCCCTAAGTGAGTGGTTGGGCCATAGTTGCTACTCCAGAATGACTGCTATTTAGAAGGATCCTAAACCTTACTTTCACCAAGCTCCTCCTCTTGTAGTATCAAGTTCTGGTCTAGTCTACAGTAAATATTTTGTTCTTAAACTACTTCATCTCAAATGTGAAAGTAATTCACTACCTTCTTTCATATAGCCCCCATGCCCTCTGCTCTGAGACCTCTTTGCTTTTAGTTTTATTGTTTAAATCATGTTCATAGCTTGCATTGAAGTGGATCCAAAATGTTTCAAAGTGTTACCATCTGTAAAAGACCACAAAATCATCTTGGATTTATTTTTTTCTCTTGAAAGCACCCTGCTGCTCCCTTAATAATGTTTTGTGTTCCAATAGCACATTCTAGTTAAATGGGATCAAGTCTCTTGTTTTTGCCCTTAGGTAGCTATGCTTCTCTCTGAGCAAGTGTTATAAGTTTTATTTTCTTAATTATTATACATGAAGAGAAAAAGATTAACCTCATGAAGCAGAATCCCAATAAGGAAAAAAAAATCTCCACACCTGGGAATTGATTGTCACCTGAAAGCCTGGCTAAGTATGTTATCATTATTTTAAATTGTTTCTTGATTTCTGAGTAGGAGCAATCTAAAACCCAGATCCCTAGAAGAATATCAGATTTATGGAGATGAATTGTTGAGCATAATCCTTTAGGTCAGACCTTTGCTAGTAGACCAATGAACATCTTGTAATCCTACAAGATGTCAATAACCAGAACACATCATAACCACCTATAAAAATTATTCGACCTGACCTTATATATTGCAGCATAAGTCCCATAATCTGAACTAATTGATCATGTTCAGGAAATTGATTTCCTAATGCCTCCATAACTGTGATTTGATTTGGGTAGCTGAGAAGACAGTTGGTAAGTGGATAACATATTTGTTAATATCTGAGAAGAAATCTTTGCAGAGAAAAAAAAAACAGAAAATTATTCACTATGGTCCATGAGGCAAGGAAGAGATGACAGAGCTTAAATTGGGTTTTCCCAGGCATTGGGCAGGCTACATCATTTAGGAAAATAGCATGTAACAAAAAGTTGAAATAGAGGGCATTCTCAATACTCATCATCAAAATAATTTCACTACCTTATATATGTAGGGCAGTTAGTCTTAATCAGGAATAGTAGGCTACCAGCTTTCTTACAGGATGAGTCTCTAGAATAAGGGGACAAAGGCAGCTTTACTCATGTCCCTGATTCCTCTGTGGTTTCACCTGGGCCTCTGAAATGTGAGGGGTGGTTTAGCTCCTCGGGTCCTTCTACCCTCTGCAAATGACAAACAGATTCTCTAATGGAGAGTAAATTCAGCATAGGTTAAGTTGGATAAGTGTTACTAATTTAGGGAGATTTTGATGGATGTAGCCCATCTTTTAGCCAAAGACTGGTAGGACCTTGACTTTGGAGAGCATAATCTTTGTCTCCATAGGATTGTGACCTGGTTCCCTGTTCCACATATGAGTTTCTTTCCACTGAGAGGGCCTCTTGGCCAATGAGAAATCCATTGGTTACCCAACAAGGCTGTGTGCCACCATTGCACTGGTGCATACTTCTTGTCAAACTGGGTGCTACTGAGTAGCTTAGACCCCTGCTTGTTCACACTTGTTGGCCACTTTCCCCCAGTAGCTCATGTACTGCTTTCCAGCACTAGATAGGATAACTGTCTGGAGACTGGCTCTCTTCTGGGATTACAGCCAGGTATCTCCATGTTCTGTGCCAGAAGCATATGGTGTCTTCAGTAATAGGGTCGTATCTTTTATTTCATGTGGATAATCAAGTGCTTTGACAGAAGCCTGTCTTGTTTTGGGGAACTTGTACCAATTTCTGGTACTGGGAATTACAGGCCAGAGCCAAAATATTTTAACGTTAGGCTACATCCCACCCTCTCCAGGAACCCCCTTTAGTCTTGTTGAGGGCTAAATCTTTTTTGTCTGCCTTCAAGGAGAAAGGTTTCTATGGAACCAGTTCATTTTGCATTTAGTTTTTTGTTTATTTCCCCCCAACTTCCCCTTCCTTTCCCCCCAAATCTTTCCATTACATACTCATTTTTTATTTTTTTTTTATTTTTTGGTTTATTTATTTATTTGAGAGCCACAGAGAGAAGGAGGGAGAGAGAGAGAGAGAGGAGAGAGAGAGGATGGGAGAGCCAGAGCTTCCAGCCTCTGTAAATGAACTCCAGATGTGTGCGCCCCCTTGTGCATCTGGCTAACGTGGGTCCTGGGGAATTGAGCCTTGAACTGGGGTCCTTAGGCTTCACAGGCAAGCGCCTAACCGCTAAGCCATCTCTCCAGCCCTACATACTCATTTTTAAAGACAGGAGAAGACTCAGAGGAATAAAGCATGCTGTCCAGTGTAATACAATGAGTTCATGATGGGGAAGAGAGACACCCTAGTTCTGCTTAGGCCTCACTGTAATACACTGTGTGTAGTTTTACTATCAGTATTGTTAATCCTAATGGGTTTTTCAAATATCTTATACTTTACCATGTGAGACAACTTGGAAATACTCAGTTTGGCCTGGATCTGGGATTTTTAGAAACATTACAGAGTGTATAAAGTGGTTGGTAATGCCTAAGTCCCATTATTTAGCCTTTTTTAAAAAAAAAATCAGATGGTTTCTGAAGAAATGTATTAGAGCAGTAAAGCCAGTTCAAAAAGACATTATTTTTGAGCAGGGTTCAACTCAGCAAGAAATTGGTTCCAAAAATTGAGGTTAAAAATATTTGCAAGAGTGACAACAATTCGCAGATAACCAGACAATGGACAGGAAGGTCCTAAAGCACTCTAACCCACTTTCTTCTTAGGAAAACAAGTAAGTTTCTTTTATTTTATTAAAAAATAAGTTACTGTAGGATTCTTTGCAGCTACAGTTAATGGAAAAGGCGCAATAATCACCTTTATGAAATGAATATAGGACAGACTTCAGGCGCCCTGAAATTGCAGTGTGGTGTCTCAATCAATTACTTTGAAATAACAGCTGCTGCAGAGGCATTGTCACCATAGAAACACCATATGCAGAGCTAATAAAAGTGGACAACAGGACCTTAGCACCCAACATATGTGAAGATGGTTCAGAGCAAAATTATGTCAAGTAATGCCACACACAAATACCTATTTTAATACGCAGAGCACAAGCCCTGAAATCTTCCATAGGGTTCCCTTCTGGGGCTGTGTAACAGCAAATACACTGAGTAATCAAACCTTGATTGGCTTTGAGAAAACCCTGTGTATGACTCAATTCTGTGCAAGAATAGGTAATGTTTTTCTGCTCCCCATTACACTCCTGCCCTAAGTAGAATCTCATCTTTTCTCATTCAGAGTCTTGCAATAACAACTTGGGGTTCAACTGCTCATTCTGGTGCCACCTGTAATATTTTGTCATGTCACTATTCTATGAAAACTATTTGCAGTGGCCCCACATAACCTTACCTGTGAATTAAAAACCATATTGTGACCTGCCATTTTCAAATGAGTGTTTAAAAGCTTCATAAAATATCTCTGCTTTTGGGCATAAAGCTGCATGGTGGTGTTTTGGAGCTTTGAGAAGAATATAATAGGATATCTATTTGATTAGTTTAAGCCAAAGTGTTTCCACCTTTAGTCAAATAAATAGTGCTACCAGCATATTCAAGACATTACTATATCAATTTATCAGCCCTCTCAGTCTCTAGGCTACCTAAGACTTTCTAAGAAGTGATTGTGGTAGTTGAGACTTTTTATAGATCCATGTTATTTTTAAAGTAAAAATTGCCTAGAATATTTTTTAAAAAATTAAAATATTTTTATTTTCTTATTTGAAAGAGGGAGAGAGAGAATGGTAATGAATGGTAATGCCAGGGCCTCCTGCCACTGAAAATAATCTCTAGACAAATGTGCCATTTTGTATATTTGGCTTTATGTGAGTACTAGGGAAATTGTACCCGGACCATCAGATTTTACATGAAAGTTCCTTTAACTACTTAGCCATCTCTTCAGACCTAAGACCTATTTTTAGCTCATTGGATTGAACTTTTTTAAAAAATTCATTAATAAACTTTATTGTACAGAAAAGTTCTAAGTCCAAGAAAAATTGAGTGGAAATTGTGGAATCCTCATGTAAACTATCCCCGCAGGATACATTTCCCCACTGCCTACATCCTTCACCACAGTAGTACATTTGTGAGAATTGATGACTTTTTCACTGACAAATAATTATTACTTAACTCCATAGTTTATATGAAGGTTTACTATTGGGAAAATCTGAAGATTTCACTATGTAATAAACTCCCTTGTCAATTTCTAACCTCTACTAGGATTATACATTTTAAAAAGAAAAATTCACCAATCAATTAATTATTTTTAGGATTAGCCTTTCAATACTCCACAAGGTTCCTGATAATAAACTTTATCTTGCCACAAGTTTGTTTATACATCAACCCCTTAGGGAATTAATTGTACTCATTAGCAACATTTACCACAGAGCTAATGGATTATCCTTTCCTACCAGACAGGGCATCATGCCAAAGTACAGTATACAAAGAGAAGATATATGGAGCTCTGAGTTTTGAACGGGGCATAAAAGTTGCCAAATTTAGGAATGAAGGAATGACATCTTCAGCGAACTAAATTGTGTCTCACCCCATTTCCATGCAATATAGTATAGCCCTAACTCTCACTTAACTATATTTGGAGAAAGAGTGTTTTGAGGAAATTATTAAATTTAAATGAAGTAATAAAAATGAAACTCCGTCCCAGCATAGTGGCACACACCTTTAATCCCAGCACTCAGGAGGCAGAGGTAGGAGATTTGCCATGAGTTCAGGGCCACCCTGAGACTACACAGTAAATCCCAGGTCAGCCTGGGCTAGAGCAAGACCCTACCTCGAAAAAAAAAAAAACTGAATTGGTAGTCTTGTAAGAAGAAGAATAAATATTAGATATTAGTGTTCTTTTATCCATGAGTAAGAACACAGTGAGAAAATGGCCATTTAACAAGCCAGAAACCCAACATCACTGGTACCTTGATCGTGGACTCGCAGCATCCAAAACTGTTAGTAAGTATCTATTGTTAAGCCATCCTGTTTATGGTATTTGTTTTGGCAGCCTCATCTAATTAATTTGGCATTCAAGCTGAGACAATAGTCTATGCAATGGTACAGTGTCATAAGAAAAGGGTTAGCAAAGTGTAGTACGTGATAAAACCAAATTGCAAATTCCACATAGATTGTCATAAGGGTCCTCAAAAACAGCTAGCTAACAGCATCAAGACCAGTGTGCAGTCTTTTTGGTAGTAGTTATGGTGTTTAAGTAGAATTTATAAGAGAAAAATGTCAGAAAATAAGGCTGGGTCCAGTGATAGTTTAAGAATCTGATTTTTAAAATGACAAATTTCATAAAAGGATTACCTGATTTTCGACAGTGCCCACACTATCTTTTCCTCAAGTGAATCTTTATAACCATTTCTGAAGTGTTCTGCCCTAGTCCAGCTTTGTCCCTTTCCCATTCCATGAACTCATTTTCTTCTCTTATAGCCAGAGTCCTAGATCAAAGAGTCTCAAAGTTTAGAGGACATCAGAATTATCTGGAGGGCTTATTAAAACACATATTACTCAATCATCTTCCTAGAAATTCTGAGTTAATTGATTCATGGCATGGCCTAAGAATTTGTACTTCTAATGGCTCCCAGATGACACTTTTGCTGCCATTTGGTGCACAATAGACATTGAAGGCATTCATAAAAAGAGAACTTTGGGGCTGGAGAAATCACATAGCGGTTAAGGTGCTTGCCTGCAAAGCCAAGTACCATGGTTCAATTCCCCAGGACCCAGGTAAGCCAGATCCAAAAGGTGGCACATGCATCAGGAGTTCATTTGCAGTGTCTGGAGGCCCTGGTGTGCCCTCTCTCTCTCTCTCAAATAAATAAATAAATAGTTTTTTAAAAAATAGGACTCTGTTTAGTCTCCTACTAAAAACTCATTATTATTTCCTTAGTGCTTCACAATGAAGCCATTAATCTGGTTTTGGATAACATGATTCTGGATTATGTAACTCAGGATTTTTTCTTTTGTCTCCTATATCATTCCTTTTTAAATAGAATTATTTGATTCTACCTATTTCTTTTTTTGTGTAAGGCCATCATATATATATATCTTCTTGGAATTCCCAACAGACCACTTCCTCCACCAACTAAATTTGTATTTACCTTAAAAAAAACTAAATATATCTGTAACTTATATAATTTCTCCTCTCAGCTAGACTAAAAGATATACTCTTTATATGGGAAAATAAAGCAATTCTCACACTCATTATTACACTTATTATATAGGGTTATCTATTTGCATGCTGATATTCTTTTCTAGAGCATTAACATGATGAAAGATAGAATTTAGCATGGAATGTCATTGATTTATTTTCACAGTGTCTTTACAATAAAAAAAACAGATTGGAATAAATAAGGAAATAAATGAGTGTGTGATTCATGACCTCTATCATTAAAATAAGTATTATCAGCACGTCCATTTTGCAGAAGAGAAAAACAGAGGACAGGGTTTTAAATAGTCTACTCACATTCACATATGTTGTGAGTTATAAGCCATGACTGGAATCCATGTAGCCTCACCCTGATATATTTTGTCCAACAAAGGCATGAATGGTCATGGACAAGGTGGGGTGACTGAAGCAAACCCAGTAAGATTCTGTCAGTGTAAGGCAGTCTGCTTAATACACTCTCCACAGCTGAGAAAAATTTCTTCCTTGCAGAGAGATTGAAGTTTAGAATTTCCATGTGCAGTATTTCCTACCCCTTCAGCCACTAGGACCCACTTTATGAGAATAGTTCTTCTCACTTATTCATGGATCATTTATCCTAAAGAGAAACATAAAAACAAAGTCAGTGCTGTTCATTACTCTCCATTTGCTCATAGAGAGAGAGAGAGAGAGAGAGAGAGAGAGAGAGAGCCCTTTTCATCCTTAGTTACCATATCTTCTTATGGTAGATTCCCTTATGGTATGGTATGACCTTAACCTTCATCCCAGAGGGATAAGATATTCCACTCCACACATTTCTCAGGACAATCAGTTGTGCTTTTCTCTTCAGAGTTACAATAGTACCAGGGAGTTATCAAAAGATGCCTAAGTGGACTGCTTAGATTCCAGAAGTATTTGTATAATAATATCCCTACTTCTAAGAAAATGAGGAAAAAGATAACTAATATACAAGAGTTAGAGATAAGAGAGAGAGAGACAGGGAGAGGGGAAGTGAGGGAGGGAAGATGTAGGAGATTAAGGTTAGTCTTAATCTTACCCTCTCCAGTGTCTTGTGGTTCAGGTGTTCTCTGTAAGGGCCTGGTGAAGGATCAGCCATTTGGTCTGTATTTTAGTAAGTAGAAGATTATGGTACCATTGCCATTTGGGTCTAGATTTGTGTTTCCCAACCCTTTGATGCCCTCCCCTCCCTCCCCTTCCATCCTAGTGTCTAGTCTAGGAGATGCTTGCTGGGTATGTAAGGTATCTTGGGTAGATTCACGTTAGGTGCTGTAGATGAGTGAGACTATGTGGTGATTTTTTTTTTTTTCTGTGATTGGGTAAGTTCACTGAGAATGATCTGTTCCAGGTTCAACCATTTTTCCTCAAATTTCATTGTGTCATTTTTTCTTACTGCTGTATAGAATTCCATTGTGTAGATATACCACATCTTAGTTATCCATTCTTCTAGTGATGGACATCTGGGTTGATTTCAGCTCTTAGCTATTACAAATTGAGCCGCTATAAACATGGTTGAGCAAATCTCTTTAGTCTGTGGTTTGAAGGTTTTAGGGTAGATGCCCAGTAAGGGAATAACTGGGTCTGTTGGTATCTCTATACTCAGCTTTTTCAGAAGTCTCCATATTGATTTCCAAAGTGGTTGTACCATCCTACATTCCCACCAACAGTGGATGAGTGTTCCTACTTCTCCACATCCTCACCAGCATTTATTTTTATTTGATTTTTTGATGCTTGCTATCCTTACTGGGGTAAGGTGGAATCTCATAGTTCTTTTAATTTGCATTTCTCTGATGATTAGGGATGATGAACATTTTCTTAAGTGTATGTTTGCCATTTCTATTTCTTCCTCTGTGAACTGCCTGTTCAGCTCTTTGCCCCATTTTGTGAGTGGGGTGTTTGACTTCTTACTGTTTAGATTTTTGAGTTCTTTGTAGATTCTAGAGATTAGTCCTCTATCAGTTGGATAACCCACAAATATTTTCTCCCATTCTGTGGGTAATCTATTGACTTTGCTTATTCTATGCTTGTCTGTAAAGAAACTCTTCAGCTTCATGTGGTCCCATTGGTTGAGTGACGGTTTAAGTTCATGAGCTACTGGGGTTTTGTTCAGGAAGTCTTTTTCCATTCTTATATCATGGAAAGTACTTCCTAAATTTTCTTCCAGTAGTATTCGAGTTTCTGGTCTTATATTGAGATCTTTGATCCATTTGGACTTGAGTGTAGTGCATGGTGAAATGTGTGGGTCAAGTTTCAGTTTCCTGCATATGGTTATCCAGTTTGTCCAGCACCATTTGTTGAAGATGCTGTCTTTTTTCCAGCCTATATTGTTTGGGCCTTTATCGAATATCTCCCAGATCCAGCATGGGGCTATCATCCACAATGAGCTTTTGATCAGAGAGACCTACAAGGTTTCCTAAAAGACAGACAGATTTCTGTCAGAGTACTTGATGACCCACCAAAGGTTAGTGGTAAGACCCTACTGCTGAAGATACCTTATGTGATTGACATGCAAATTAGAATGGCATGGCTGGAAGTTGGAAGAGAGTCAGTCCCCAGACAGTCAGCACGTCTAGTGCCAGAAGGTGCTGATGAACCGGATACCAGCACAAGGGGGAAGGAGATCAGCACAGAGAAAAATCAACTCCTACCAAATCAGAGAGCCAGAGCCTCAGAGGCCCCCAACACCTCATCACTGAAGCAGACCAAAAATGAACCCAACATGGCTCAGGGAAATTTTGCAGAAGAGGGGGCGGAAAGAATGTCAGAGTCACATGTTGGGACATGATATGCAGAGACATTTAGCTTACCCATAACTGTGGGCTAACTCCACAATGCATGACCCATATACCTCAACAAGGAGGGGCCAAGGGGAGAGGGTAGGGTCACGGATGAGCCTAATAACGGTACCAAACTGACTGTATTTGCTGAATACAAAACTGACTAATAAAAAAAAATAAAAAAAATAAAATATCAGCGCTGAAAAAAAATATATCCCTACTTCTTTCTGATGACTGCGACTACTCCAATCAAAATGGCAATTTCTTTCTTGTATAGTCTAAGGACACAAATACTCTTAAATATTCTCACAGCATCTGCAGCTTGTAACAAAACATTATCTTCACTGTATCCCCTAGTAAAAGGGTGCTTCCTTTAGTGACAAGGACAACCACTGTTTGTCAAGCTTGCAGTTCCAGGGACAGGAAGCTGGAGGTCTTTCACTGGGTCACAGGTAAGTACAATCACTCTTGACTTTATCTATTCATTTTACATCATGTTGTCATTCTATTGCATCATAGAACCACATAAAAATGCTTTATTTAATCCGTACACTGTATCCTAGAAAAGGGAATTCCCCTCCTCATAGAGGATTTCAGAGTCTTCAGCAAATCATAGACAACTGACCTGGAAATTTCTATGTAGTGTGACACTTGAAGTACCCATTGGAAATATTGTTTCTGGGCTGATTTCCATTATTCTTTTCTTATAAATTGGGTTCCCTTATCTGATAAGACATTATGTGGTATCCCATTTTTAAATATAATTAATTTTAAGGTTTTTTTCTCCTCAAGATATTTTTATTTATTTATTTGCAAGGAGGGGGAGAGAGAAAGTGGTAATGGGCACAGCAGGGCCTCCTGCTGCTGAAGAAGAATTCCAGATGCATGTGCCACTTTGTGCATTTGGATTTATGTGAGTATTGGAGAATCAAACATGGGCCTTTAGGCTCTGCAAGCAAGCTCCTTAACTGCTGAGTCATCTCTCTAGCCCTTTTTTTTTTTTTTAGTTAGCATATAGAGATTTAGGTATTCAGTTAGGTATTCATTCATTCTTGCATTTTCAAACACAATCTGTTTCATTTGATTCTCATTAACCCCTCTCCCCAATTCTCTTCTTTCCCTAATCCCCATCTTACTCCCCAAATCCTCCCCTATGGTGTTTACATTTCTCATGTGTCCTTTGGTCTTTTCCTTACCCCTCTTGCTACTCATTTCTTCATACTTTACAATTCACACTTTATAGGTTTTGTTCACATTTTCTTCTGTCCCATGTTGATGTATAAGCCCTCAGAAAACTGGTTGTTGTGATTTGAATGTAACTGTCCCCCATAGGCTAATATGTTTGAACACTTGGTCTCTAGTTGGAGGAATTATTCAGAAAGGTTGAGGAATATTCAGGTGTTAGAGACTTACAGGATCACTGAGTGGCAGTCTTTTGGTTTTATTGCTGATACCCTTGCCCTGTTTGCCCTCTGTTTCCTGAGTATGTTGCCATATGATGCAAACTTCCTGCTCCAGCCTTGCCTTCCACACCACAGTGGACTCTACCTTCTTGGAACTGTAAAAGAAAATTGCTTAAGTTGCTTTGACCAGGTGATTTTACACAGTAATGAGGAAGTAAATAATACATAGTATTGGCTGCGGCAAGCTCTGCATGAGAGAAAAGCAAACCCATGGCTGTGATACCTGTTTTGAGAATAAAGCATGGACATTGCAAGTGGACAGGGACTAATTTCTATTACCATTGTCAATTTTTATATTAGAGTGATGTTTTTTTTTAATATTGGGAACTCAGTGTTGGTCTCTGTTGCTGGCCAGTTGGTACATTTGATATAAGCAGAAGCAAGATCAGCCTTGGTAGATGGGAACTCTTGTAGTTGGACCCATATTTAACCTCAACTTTTTAATTTAATTTTATTTTATTGGATTTGCAAGGGAGGATCTTGCTCTAGCCCAGGCTGACCTGGAATTCACTATATAGTTTCAGGGTGGTCTCAAACTTACAGCAATCTTCCTACCTTGGCTTCCTGTGTGTTGGGATTAAAGTTGTGAGCTACCATGCCTGACTCACCTCAACTTTTGACTCCACTTGCTGTGATATCAATTCTGCAGTCGTCAGTATGAAAATTAGCTAATGTGAGTTAACTCGCTTAACCTTTTAATGCTGTAGAATATCAAAACATGAAACAGTGGTTTTCATGTACATGCACTCAAATGTTTATCCACATGACTGTAGTCTAGAGTTCTTTCTCTTAGACTATTTATTTATTTACTTATTTATTTATTTATTTAGTTAGTTAGTTTTTCAAGGTAGGGTTTCACTCTAGCCCAGGCTGACCTGGAATTCACTATGTAGTCTCAGGATGGCCTCGAACTCATGGTGATCCTCCTACCTCTGCCCACTACTACTACAATATCTATACATTCCAGCCTGTGTTAGTTTTCTATCACTGACAAATTTATATCAGTGGATATTTATTTTAACTCATGATTTCAGATATTTTAGTTCACATTCACTTGTTCCTACTGTTTCTGGGCCTTTGGTCAGTTAGGGCAGCATGACAGGGAGTGTGTTGTAGAACAAAATTTCTCACTTTATGGTGGCCAAGAAAGAAACAGAGGTAGGGGAAGGTTCTAGGGTACCAATGTACCCTTAAGGGCACATATTCTAGGCACACAACACATCATAAAACTTTCTACTGTCTTCCAATAGCACTATCAGCTGAAAATCAAGGCATTAACACATAGGCTTTTAAAATTTTTTTAAAAAATTTATTTATTTATTTATTTGAAAGTGACAGAGAGAGAAAGAGGCATATAGAGAGAAAGAGAGAGAATGGTCATGCCAGGACCTCCAGCCACTGCAAACAAACTCCAGATGTGTGCGTCCCCTTGTGCATCTGGCTAACGTGGGTCCTGGGGAATTGAGCCTCGAACCGGGGTCATTAGGCTTCACAGGCAAGTGCTTAACCGCTGAGCCATCTCTCCAGCCCCACATAAGATCTTGGAGGTAACATAAATTCTAAACTCTAACAACCTCTAGCAAAGTCTCCCACAAAAGTATAACCTAGTACATTAACTTAATCTGTTCATTGGGAGGATTACCTATCATTGCCATTCCTAAATGAGATTCTATTACATTGGTCATCCATTTTTTGTTTACACTCATCTATCAAAGTGACCCATCATTTAAGGAAGTTTGGGATTTTTCAAATTTTTAGCACTTATTGGTCATACAAGATATCCAATATGACCATATGCATTCCCAAGGGAGGTATAATAGTGTAAACATGGTACATTATGTTTAGATCTACTTTATAGTTTTCTGGTATGTTTTGGGCTTATTTCCACTTGCTTCCAGATGTATGATGTACACCCTGTGATAAGTTTTTTTCTGGACTCGCTGTGTCTCAGGTTTGATGGACCCACTGTTTCAACCAAATCCTGAAGTCTACAATGCAACTTAGGGTTTCCCTTCATAGTTTCAAGCAGTGACCTCTCAGGGCTTCTTTGTAGGCATCCTAAATACATTGCCTGCCCTCAGAAGTTTTCTGCAATCATAGAGAGAGACTCCATGACCCTTTTAATTGCATATTTCATGCCTGAGTAAACAGTAACATGGGGAAAACACTGCCAAGTTCTGATGCCAGCTTAGTATATGGCCAACCACCTTAGACAACAACTATAGATATATGCTGTTCAGACTGATCTTAGCAAAACATGTATCTAGTTGGCTGTTTTTGAACAGGGGATCCCTTTCTTCTTCTAATGAATTTGGATTTTCACAAAATGTAGCCTCTGCTGTGTAGGTTTTTACCTTCAGGCCACATTTTCTATTATCCTACTATGGCCCAGTAAGTTTCTGTTTAGTGGCAGTAATCTAATAACTACAACTGCTTTCTCAGCACTAGCCTGAATGTTATCTTTTCTTGAGTTTGCCTCTGCCAAACAAATTAGTCATTACTTTTTAATTCAGTCTCATTAAAATTGTCAGGATGAAAGTAGAATGCAGCCAGTTCCTTTTTCAGCATATACTATGAACTGCATTTAGCCAAATTCCTGAGTCCTTGATTCCTTCTAAGTTCTTATGTGCCAAGCCTCTGATGTCTATATTTCTCTAGGCATCTTGGCCTTCCAATCCTCCCCCAGCAGAGTGGCCCACTAAGATCTTCTTATGGAATTCTTGGACTTTTCTAGTACAAAATTCCATACTCTTCCACTAAACTCATTCCACAAGTCTAAGAACCACATGATTAGTTTAATCATATTAATAACTCTACTTCTTGTACCAAATTTCTGTACTAGTTACTTTACTGGTTGCTATGAGCAAATATTTGGCAAGAAACAGCTTAAGAAAATAAGGATTTATTTCAGACTACAGTTCCAAGGAGTACAGTCCACCCTGGTGGTGAAGACATGGTGGCAGCATTAGGGAGCAATCTTATCACAAGAAGCAGAGGGTGAATAGGAACTGGCACCAGACTCCAAAGCTTCAAGGTCCATCTCCCAGTGACAAAATTCTTCTAGCAAGTCTTCATCTCCTAAATGTCACACAATCTTCTCTAATAATGCCACCAGCTGGAAACAAAGTGTTCAAATACATAAGCCTCTGCAAGACATTTCACACTTAGACTACAACATATATCAATCCATTTATATATTTTGAAGAAGTAAAAGGACTTCTGTGTTGGTTCATGATCCTAGTAAATCACAAAAATCCAAATGTTGGCCAGGTCATTATCATCAGGTCACACCCTAAAAAAGAAGTTAGGACTTTTACTTATATTTTATTTTCCATAATTGATTCAGATAGCCATATTTAGCTATAACAAAGATTCAGTGTGATGGTTAATCTATATTTATCAACTTGTCAGAATTTACAATCAACATGTAAACAAACCTCTGATCATTTCTATGAAGAATTTTTTTACTACATTTTCCACATTATGTTTTTTATATTATGTTAGTTGTGGTGTGAGGAATCACCCTAACTATTGGCAGAAGCATCCTCCAGGCTAGATTTCTAGACTATATAAAAAGGAGAAAGCTATCTGAACATCATTCTGTTCAGCTTCCTCTTTGGCAATATGACTCTTGTTGTCTGCTCCTGCCAGGCATTCCTTGTTGTAATAAATTTTCCTTTAACATTTTAACCCCCAAATAAGCTTTTTCTTTCTTAAGATGCTTCTGGTATGGTATTTTGTCCTAGCAAGGAGGAAATAACTGATACAGAACTAGTTTGTGTGGGGAACATGGAAAGATTTTGAATTTTGGCTGAGAGAAGCCTCACAATGCTGTATGCAGAATAATGGTCTATTTTGGTAGGATTTTGGAAGACTAAAAGACTAAGAGAAGTGTGGATACTTAAGGCTTGGCTTGGGTGTTTTCATAGGGAGAGGTATAGACTCTACCAAAAATTGAGCTAGGGCTGGAGAGATGGCTTAGCAGTTAAGGCATTTCCTTACAAAGCCAAAGGACCCAGGTTCAACTCCCCCAGACCTACATAAGGCAGATACACAAGGGGGCACATGAGTCTGGTGTTTGTTTGCAGTTGGTGGAGTCCCTGAAGTGCCCATTATCTATCTGCCTCTTTCTCTTTCCTTCTCGCTCTCTCTGTCAAATAAATGAAAAAAAAAAGTAAAATAAATTGAGCTAAAGGCAGTAAATGTGATATTCTGGCAAAGAATATGGCTTTTTTTCTGCCTGTGTTCCATGATATTCAGTTAAATTGAATTTAAAAGTAATGAAATGAATGTGTTTAGCCAAGGAAATTTTAAGGCAAAATAACATTGAATATGTAGTTTGGCTCCTTTTAGCTTCTCTAATTCAAATTTACAGTGAAACAGACCAAAATTCAGAGCCAAAGGTATGAAAAAAAAATGTCTTTTGACAAAAAAGAGAAATGTTAGCAAATTAAAACTGTAGGTCTGGAGAATGAAAGCAGCTTAAGCTGTAATTGTTAAAGATAATAACACCACTGAAGATAAACTAATTGCTCTAGGCTGGGACAGTAAGAAAGAGGACCTGAGGGCAAGACCCAATCCACTGAAAATTCTGTCTGGTATGAGAATGAACTGATTTTGAAAGGAAAGGCCTGAAAGAAGACTGCTGAAGGAGGTCCCTGACTCCAAATATCAGCTTGCAGAGGCTTCTATAGCTTGTTCCATGGGTGCCGACAGGTTTCATCTTGACCTTACAGCTAAACTTGGCAGCATGTTCCATGTGGTACTGGATTTGGAAGAACATAAGATGAATGATTTATTAGGTAATGGAATATTTCATTATAGTTCCAGAGAGCTGCTGAGGTTAAGCAATGCAAGGTAAGTTTGGAATCCCTTCAAGGATACCTTGTGATGCTGCTGTATGAAGCTGTTAAGGTAAACCCTAAGTAGCACTGGAGATCACAGGGAGTTAGAGACCTGAGAATTATGGGTCATATGCTAAAGAAATTTGCAGATTATGCAGTTGTATGGCCCAAAAGAAAGACTATAGGTATCCCAGCTGCAGGTTTGGAGCTACAGAAGCCATTTGGAGCCTAGATGATCACAAGTCCAAGATGTCAGACGTAGCTGAAAATTTGGGGGTTTTTTTGTTGTTGTTGTTTAGTTTCATCCCTGCTTAACTCTGTTCATTCCTTGCTATGTCTCTATTATTTCCTTTTGCATTGGAAATGTTTACTTTGTGCCAAAGCATGTTAGAAGTATATAAATTGCTTTTTGATGTTACAGCAGATTTCTACTGTTTGCTTGAAGATACACTACACTTAGACTTTTAACAAATTTTGGAACTGGTAAAGTTTATGAGTACTTTTATAGTTAGACTGATTACACGTTGTGCTATGAAATGCCCATGAGCCTATGAGGACAAAGGGTAGAAATTTATGGTTTAAAAGTATTGTGCTTGAGTGTCAAGTTGACATAAGGTGGATTTGTGATAAAATATGGTTGTCAACTTGATAGGATGTAAAATCACTATAGAAATAAACTTCTAGTGATGTATGTGAGGAATTTTCTCTATCAGATTAGCTGAAGTGGGAATACCCATTCTTACTGTGGTCAATACGATCCGATGGATAAAACAGAGAAAGGTGAACATTCAGGATTCATTGTTTTGCTCTGCTTCTTCCTTGATGATGTAACTCCAGTTTCCTGCTCACGCCATCCTTTATCCTCAAAAATAAACTCTTTCCTTACTTAAGCTGCTTCTGCTTGAGTATTTTGTCCTAGCAATGAGAAAATAACTAATATACTGGAAAGGTGAGTATCTTAGTATTGTGGCAAAATTCACAACTCAAACACAATCTGAGATGTATAAAGAAGAAGAAAAAAATACAATTTGGATAATAATGGCATTGAAATCAAGAATTTTATTTTCTTTGTTTGATATGCCACATCTTTGTTAAGGCTTAAACAACCAGGTGATAAAATTATAGCAATGTTTAACATTAGTTTAAAATTATATTTCCAAAGTATTAGAAGTTCTTCAGACCAATAAGGCCAAATTTTCAGAATCAGCATCTATGAAGTGCACACAATATCAGTCCTACTTCTCTAGCTTTTCAGGATAATATTTTACACAAATTAATGTGAATTATTAAGAAGACTTTGTACTATTCATTGTGATGCATGCCTGTGTTTCCCAGCATTAAAGAAGTGGAGATAGGAGGATCATGATTTGGAGATCATTATGGACACATAGCAAGTACAAAGCCAGTTTAGGATATATAGCAAGGACCTTTATCATGGATTTGTATACAGGACCCAGTATTGAGCTCAAAAAGCAGCAGCCACTAAATTTTTTACAAAAGTGTAAAAGATACATTGGAAAAATGGCTGTCTCTTCAACAAAGGGTGCTAAGAAAGTTGGATCTGCAATGTAGAAGAGTGAAACAATCCATATTTCTAATCCTGTATAAATATCAACTTAAAATGCATCAAAGACCTTAACACACAATCTAAAACTTTGAAATTTATAAAGGAAAACATAGGGAAAATACTTAAAGATATATACATAAAAGTCAGAAGTTTTGAACAGGACTATAAAGGCACAGGTAATTACCTTAGTAACAAACAGGATTGTATGAATTTACAAAGATTTTGCACAGCAAAGCAAAAAATATAGAATGGAAGAAAATAGTTCCCAGCTATACATTTGACAGGGGATTCATATCCAGAATATATATTAAATATCCAAAAGTTAAGCAGCAAAATAGCAGGTCATCAATTTAAAAAAATGCTAATGAACTGAACAGTTCTCAAAAGAAGAAATAAAAATGGCCACTAAGTGGCTAGGATGATGACTGTATGGTTAAAGGTGTTTCCTTGAAAAGCCTGATAGCCTGGGTTCAATTCCCAAGTCACCTGTGTAAGCCAGGTACAATGAGTAGCACATGTTTCTTCCCTTTTTAGTGTCAGGGAGCCCTGGTACACACACACACACACACACACACACACACACACACACACACATACGCTCACGCACACACACACACACCATGAAATAAATATTCTTTTATATAGCCAGTAAATATTTCAAAAATTATTCAGCATTCTTTTCCATCAGAGATATTCTGGTCAAAATTATACTAAGATTCCATTTTACTCAAGTATTATTGGCTATCATCAATAAAACAAATGACAACAAATGCTAGTGAAGGTTCTGGGGAAATATGAACCCTTACTGCTCGTGGGAGTATATACTGCTGTACTGTCAGCAGTGAAAGAACTGAGACATGGCTCCACACTGCCACCCTCAAAAGCTAGAGAAGTTCCATTAGACTTTTAGGAACCTCAACTAGGGTAAACTCAGTATTAAAGGCTTTGATGCTGAAAGGAAATTTAGGACTAGCCAGTATGAAGCAGAGATAGACTAAGCATGAGGTTCATTAGAAAGAAAGGAACTCAGAAAGAAATACTCATTCAAATTTGTGTACATCTTCCCACAGGAGAGTAACAAAAACTAATCCATACTCAAGTATGGGAGTGGGACTCCTCAAGGGATAGTTCTAATCAATTTTCTTACCATTAGTCATATATATACTATTTAAGAGGCTCTCAAGTTGTATCACAAATTTTGTTATGAAATATATTTCCCTTTTTCTTTTGATATGTAACATATGTGATGGCTTTGGTAATGATTTAGATAGAATTATTATGAAAGAAGATAAAATAAGAAGACACTAGGGTCACATAATATGTTTTGTATATTTATTTTCCCTACAAATGGGGTTTCTGGTGGGATGCTTAGAAAAATCACAGATTTCCAGCTGGGAAAATATCCTTAAAAAGTTGTTAATTGTGTTATATTTTTGCTTCTCTGTTGGTGAGAAAAACCAACAAGACTCCAGGTTGAGAGAATTCTTCCCTTTTCATGTCTCCATAATATTCCCTGTCTTTCTATCTTGCCTCATAGTCACTAAGGAAATAAGTATAGATGTTCTTAAAAAAAAAACAAAACTAAAACTAGAACTATCATATGACCTATGTAACTAAAGGAGTATACCCAAATAAATCTATGTCTCTGTACTCACAGATACTTATATATCAATATTTATTGATACACTACCCACAATACCTAGGAAACAGAGTCAGCCTAGGTACCAATCCACAAATTAAGTGATAGAGAAAATTTAGTGCATTGAATATACATAAATAGAGTCCTATTCAACCATAAAGAAAAACAAAACATGACTTTAACTGGAAAATTGAGGGAATTAGAAAACATTATATAAGGTGAAATAAACCTGAGTCCCAAAGACAAATATTTGCATGTTTTATTCCATATAGGAAACCTAAGACAAATGGACACACACACACACCCCACACACATAGACAAATACATTCACTAACTCACATGACAAAAACAGAAGGGTGACTGCTGGTGAAGAAGAAAGGGATAGCAGGAAGAGGGGCAGGAGAGGACAATGGGGAATGAATATGATCTAAGTACATGATATATTTGAAACCTATTGCTTTGCACCATGTGTAAACACTAATTTTGAAAAAGATATTCTTTAAAAATAAGCAAAAATAATAAAATCCTAAAAATATTTTGTGTTTTGTATGTTGCTAAGTCATGAGAGAAAGTAGGTTTTAATTAGTCTAGGGTTATGCCTTTCTTAATTCATCATAAAATTGACTCTTTTATAAAGATAATTGCCACTAATAATTACATCATAATTTTCCAGTGTCTTTATATGGAAAACCAAATGTTTTAAACTTATGTAGCAACATAATTTCACTGATGAGAGTAAATGGAAGTGGATACAGACTTTAAAATACTCTATTTATTTCTTAAGAAAGAGAAAGAAGCAGATAGAGAAAGAGAATTGCTGCACCAGGGCCTCCAACTCCTGAAAACAAACTCCAGGTGTATGCCCCACCATGTGCATCTGATTTATGTGGATCCTGGGAATTAAACTGGAGTCCTTAGGCTTCACAGGCAAGTACCTTAACCACTAAGCTATCTCTCTAGCCCAAGGATATAGATACTAAACAGATTTTCCCACTGTCACAAACTGTGACACAAACTGTGGAGAACAGAAGAATGTAATAAAATATTCTCTCAATTTAGCCACATATTACAAATAACTTGAGGTACACAGAAGAAGCTGTCCTTTCAACATCGTCACACTTATGCCAAGTCTCAAAGGGGCCTAAGGTCTTTAAGCACTTCTTTGTGGTTACTCCATTTAACAAATCCTTTACAATTGGAGAGAAACCTCTTCCTTCTAAACCCATTCCATCTTATTTCTCATGTGCTCTTTTAGGTTTACTGATTCTTCTCTGGCCTATAAAAGGGGCTATCTGCCATTCAACTTCTTGTACACTAGGTGGATTGGTTGGTGTATGATAAGGGTAGAGATTTATATTTTGAGGGATACATGGTTGAAGTCTGTAAAAAGTTGTTACCTTTGTCTATTGTTGGGGTGGAATATTTCAAACACGATCAGATATTTTATACTGCAGAGGTCAAAACTACACTTAATATTTTCATTCTATGTCATCATGCTAAAATAATCTTTAGTTCATTTTTAGAAATATGAGACTAAGTAACATCCTTAATTATTCTCCATAGGTATGTCTTTTAACCTCAAGAATATCAGGAGCAAAGATAAAATAGGCATTCCAAATTGATTTTTAATTTGATACTTATAATTAATTCCAGACATGTGATGATTATGCTAGAACAGGTTTGTACCATCTACTAAAAACTATCTCTCACAACCTACTGCAACCTTTTAGTCTCGTATGAAGATACTTAAGCATCATAATCATTATATTTGATCTCCCCTATCACTTGAAGTTTGGGTGTTCTCAAACAACTTGCTTTGGCTCATAATATGTGAGGAGATGAATTGTTTCCTAGTGGAATCTTTAGATCCATTCCAAGCTTTGCTGCATTGTCTTGTCCCTAAGTTAGAATAACCAGCAATAACTAAGCCTAAGTGGCTGAGGGAAAATGAAAATTCAGACCAAGTCCCCAGACCACACAAAATGAATGCCTACTACAAATAAGAAATAAACCTCTGATGATTGAAGTTGCTTATTATAGCCTCATACCTAGCTTACCATGGATAATATAATGAGACATGAAAATTGAATCTTAGCAAGAGATCAGAGAAATCAATTCATGCTGGTTTCTGTAAAGTAGGTTATAAGTACATCCTTCAAAATCCAAGTCTACCAAATAGACCAAGGGCATAAAATAAAATAGACCTAGAAATGGTGTCCACATAGCTAAAGCTACGTAATATTTGACAAAGGTGCCAAAATGTACATTGGAGAAAAGATATCCTCTTCAACAAATAGTACTGAGAAAACATTATATCCACATATAAAATAATTGAAATTTAACACACATATCTCATAGTGTTCAAAAATGAACCCCAAATTGAACAAAGACCTTATTATAAAACATAAAATTGGGCTGGAGAGATGGCTTAGCGGTTAAGCACTTGCCTGTGAAGCCTAAGGACCCTGGTTCGAGGCTCGGTTCTCCAGGACCCACGTTAGCCAGATGCACAAGGGGGCGCACGCATCTGGAGTTCGTTTGCAGTGGCTGGAAGCCCTGGCGTGCCCATTCTCTCTTTCTGTCTCTCTGTGCCTCTTTCTCTCTCTCTGTCACTCTCAAATAAATAAACAAGAATGAACAAAAAAAATTTAAAAAAAAAAAAAAAAAAAAAAAAAAAAAAAAATAAAACATAAAATTCTGAAATTGTTACAGGAAAAACATACGCAAAACACTACAAAATATAGATCTACGTAAGATTTTTCTAAAATGGGCTCTAATAGCACGGGGAAAATCCCAGCAATTAACAGATGGGCTAGCATGATATTAAAAGCATCTGAATGGTAAATGAATGTTATATAAAATTTACCACAGGTATCCCAAATGCTGCAGTTAATGTACAAGTATATGACATTCAAAAAAGCTGTAAGGGGCTGGAGAGATGGCTTAGCAGTTAAGGTGCTTGCCTGCAAAACCAAAGGACCTCACTTCAATTTCCCAGGACCCACATAAGCCAGATACACAAGGAGACACATGCATCTGGAGTTCTGTATATTGGCTTGAAGCCCTAGTGTGCCCATTCTCTCCCTATTCTCTCTCTCCCTCTCTATGTCTCTCTCTCTCTCTCTCTTCCTCTCCATTTCTCTGCCTCACTCTCTCAAATAAATAAATAAAAATAAAATATTTTAAAAAATTAGAAAAAGCTTTCTTTTTTAAAAAAGCTGTAAGTTCCCAAATGGGAATAGATAATGAGTTATTTAATAAATAAGTGGCGTCAAGAATGGACCTAGGAGGTTTTTTATTACTTTTTCAATCTCCATGAGTGTGATGGGTTGATTGAGGTGATTAAAACTGCTCTGTGTTTAGCTTTGGTAGATGGTATGTGTCCAGGAATTTATCCATCTCCTCCACATTATCCAGTTTTGTGGAGTAGAGGTTTTTGAAATAAGTCCTGATGATTCTCCCAATTTCACTTGTGTCTGATGTGATCTCCCCTTTTTCATTTTGAATTTTGTTAATTTGAAGCTTCTCCTTTTTTTGCTTGCTCAGATTGGCCAGGGGTTTGTCAATCTTGTTTATTTTTTCAAAGAACTAGCTCTTTGTTTTGTCAATTGTCTTAATTGTTTCCTTGGTTTCCAATTCATTGATTTCTGCTCTGATTTTAATTATTTCTTTCCTCCTGGAACTCTTGGAGTTGGATTTTTCTTGTTTCTGCAGTGCCTTTAGGTGGATGGTTAGGTTATTGATTTGGGACCTTTCTGTCTTTTATGAAGGCATTAAGTGCTATGAATTTTCCCCTGAGGACCGCCTTCAATGTGTCCCATCAGTTTTGGTACAATGTGTTCTCATTGTCATTCAATTCCAGAAATTTTGCGATTTCATGTTTTATTTCACCCACTATCCATTTATTGTTTTAAAGTGTGCTGTTCAGTTTCCAGGTGCCGTTGGGATTCTTGGTGGGTCTTTTGTTGTTGATTTCTAGCAATATAGCATTATGATCTAGTATCATGCATGGAATTATGTCAATCTTCCTAAATATGTGGAGGCAGTCTTTGTGACCCGGTATATGGTCTATTTTAGAGAATGTTCTATGGGCTGCTGAGAAGAATGTGTACTCTGTATATTTTGGATGGAAAGTTCTGTGGATGTCCGTTAGGTCTAAGTGATCTATGGTTTTGTTGAGCTCTCCTACTTCCCTGTTGAGTTTCTGTTTGGGTGATGTGTCTGTTACTGATAATGGTGTATTGAAGTCCCCAGCTATGATGGTATTGGTGGTTATTTCTGTTTTATTGTCAAGTAGGTTTTGGTTTATGAACTGTGGTGCCCCTGTGTTTGGTGCATACAGATCTATGATTGTAATATCCTCTTGATGGATCGTTCCCTTGATAAGTAGGAAGTGACCTTCTTTGTCTTTTCTGATTACTTTTGGTTTGAAGTCTATTTTATCCGATATTGGTATAGCTACGCCTGTTTGTTTCTTATTCCCATTTGCTTGGAATATTGTTTTCCACCCTTTCTCCCTGAGGGGGTGCCCGTCTTTAGTGGTTAGGTGGGTTTCTTGATGGCAGCAGATTGAGGGGTCTAATTTTTTGATCCATCCTGTTAGCTTGTGTCTCTCAATGGGTGAATTAAGTCCATTAATATTTAGGGTAATGACTGTGAGATTTGATTTGATCCTTGCTACATTGTGATGATAAATGTAGGTTGGTGTTTTCATGGACTTTGAAGTTTTTTGTGCCTACTGTGAGTTTGGTTGTTGTGATCTGCTTCTTGTCGGCATTTGTGTTTGATTATTTGTTTCTTCTCTGTGGAGAATTTCCTGAAGTACCCTCTGTAGTTTTGGTTTTGTGTTCATATAATTGTAAAGCTGAGTTTTGTCGTGGAATGTTTTTCTTTCACCATCTATTATGAGGGATACTTTTGCTGGGTAGAGTAGTTCAGGTTGGAAGCCATAGGTTCTTAGACTTTTCAGTGTTTCATACCAGGCCCTTATAGATTTCAGGGTTTCCATTGAGAATTCTGAAGTAATTCTGAGGGGGTTACCTTTGAAGGTTGTGTGCTGTTTTTCCATAGCTGCTTTTAGGAATTTCTCTTTGGTGACAATGTTTAGAGTCTTAATGACAATACGTCTTGGAGAGTTTCTCCTTTGGTCCAGTCTGTTTGGAGATCTGTTGGCTTCTTGTATCTTGATGGGCCTTTCTTTTAAGAGACTGGAGAAGTTTTCCTCAATTATTTTGTTAAATAAGTTCTCCATGCCTTTGGTCTGAATTTCTTCTCCTTCTTGTATTCCAATGATCCTGATATTGGGATGTTTAAGTTTATCCCACAATTCCCTCATGTTCTGTTCACAGGAACTTTTGAACTTACTGAAATTTTGAACTCTCTAATTGTTTCTTCCATCTGGTCTTCCAGATCAGAGTGTCTATCCTCCACTTGACTGACTCTATTCTTGAGAGCTTCGAGAGAGTTTTGAACTTGTTCAATTAAGTTTGCATTTTCTATTACTTTTCTATGTATAATTTCCATCCCTCTGTCAAGCTCCCTTTTCACATCATTTTCTGATTTTCTTGATGCTTCTTGGAATTTATCCTTGCATTTCTTTATGTTTTCATTTAGCACGGCCAGCTGATTTTTAAGGTCTTACTTTTTTTTCACTCTCCCTCAAATCTCTTAACTCTCTTTGAACTCCTTCCAATTTCTTATTATTAGTTCTAGTTTAGTGATGGCAGCATCCCCACGATTATCGGTCCTTTGTTGCTTTCCTGCAAGTTCTACCAGTAGGTTGCTCCGGATTGCATTGCTCATAGCTTCAATTTGGTGTTCTGATACTAATGGTTCTTCTGTGTCTTGGTCAGATGTATTCATTGTGCGATTGGGTGATCTAACTGGATTTTCTTGCATTTGATTTTTCATGTTATTTCTTTTGCACTGTGGTCTGCCCATGACAGTGTATGGGCACGTAGGTGGGTGTATCAGCCTGGGCTTAAGCACAATGGGAATCTGAGGCAGCCTGGGGCAGTTGCCAAGCAGCCTGGGCTTTGGCTCTCACTTTCCAAAGCCTCCTATCTACTGCCAAATTTGTCTGAAATCTCAAGCGGTAATGTGCCAAAGCTGCCTGCGTTCGAGCTGGGAGTGGCACTGAGGCACCAAGCACTGACGCAGCCCGAACTCTGGCTGGGAATGCTGGGAATGCTGGGAACCGGAAGCAGTCTGTGCTCCCCTGCCACAGGACAAGGCGGCCGGCCGGCGTGGCACACAGGTAGGGGATGGCACCTGAGCTGGCACAAGCAAGAGACACAGTCTGAGCTTGTGTGGCAGTTGCTGTGGGACTGAGCTCACTCAGTAACTGGGCGAGTGGACGAGTGTACAGAGCAGTCTAAGCTTCCACACGCAGGGATCGATCAGCGCGCAGTGGCAGGTGCGGTGGCGCCGGCAGCAGTGGCGGTGGCACTGTGGACACAGAGGTTATTTGGGGTGAGGGGTGGGCTACCCGCCTGCGAGGGGATCCAGGATTACCTGTTTCCCTGCCTCTGTGCCCTCCCTGATTTATCTCCCTTAAAAGCCCCAGTGAACCCTTAATATCTTGCCTTTCTTTCCCCGGGATTTGCAGTGCAGCTAGGCAGTCACCATCTTGGCCGAAGGCCCTTACAGGGAACACCTGAACCACAAGACAGTGGAGAGGGTAGGATCACGACTAACCTTAATCTTCTACATATTCCCTCCCTCCCTCTCCCTCTCACCCTCTCTGTCTCCTCTCTCTAACTCTTGTATATTAGTTATGTTTTTCCTCATTTCCTAAGTGGGCACTGACCTGTAACTCCAAGTACCAGCATGGGGCTATCATCTACAATGAGCTTTTGATCAGAGAGACCTACTAGGTTTTCCTAAAAGACAGACAGCTTTCTGTCAGAGTACTTGATGACCCACCAAAGGTTAGTGGTAAGACCCTACTGCTGAAGATACCTTATGTGATTGACATGCAAATTAGAATGGCATGGCTGGAAGTTGGATGAGAGTCAGTCCCCGGACAGTCAGCACATCTAGTGCCAGAAGGTGCTACATAGGCGACTGGGGGAAAATGACCAATATCTGCCCAAGCAACTCATGGTCTAACCTATTTAGCAGCAAATAACTTGTTGTGATGGCCACACAAGTGCAATAGTGGCACACAGCCATGGTGAGGAACCAACTGCTCTTAATTTGGCTAACTGATCTCCTCAGTGGTACGGGACCCATAGCTGGAGCTGGGAAACAAGTCAGAACCATATCCAAACATACGCCCACTCCCCTTTATCAAGCTACCACCAACCATGGGCTACAAGAGGACCTACATCTATTAAATTCTCTATAAAAAAGTAAGGGTTATCTCATTTGTCCTGGTGCTAACTTACTCTCCGTTGGAGAATGTGCTTCTCTTTTTCAGATAGATGTAGATCCTAAGGAGAGAGCCACCCCTTCATACCTCAAAAGGGCCCCGGCTGAAACGAAGAAAAATTGGTGAAACATGCTAGGGTGCTGTTTTCCTGATGCATCAGATACCAGCACAAGGGGGAAGGAGATCAACACAGAGAAAAATCAACTCCTACCAAATCAGAGAGCCAGAGCCTTAGAGGCCCCCAACACCTCATCACTGAAGCAAACCAAAAATGAAGCCAACTTGGCTCAGGGAAATTTTGCTGAAGAGGGGGCGGAAAGAATGTCAGAGCCACATGTTGGGTCATGATATGCAGAGACATTTAGCTTAAACCATAACTGTGGGCTAACTGCACAATGCATGACCCGTATACCTCAACAAGGAGGGGCCATGGGGGGGGTAGGTCACGGATGAGCCTAATAATGGTAAGAAACTGACTGTATGTGATGAATACAAAACTAAATAATAAAGAAAGGAAAAAGAATGTTGAAAGTGCAAAACTATTGTGTTTCTTGAGCCAAGTTTTCTCTTCAATAATTTGTCAATTGCTTTCTAAAATATGAAATAGTAATTGATTTCTTGGATTATCTCTCTTTGTTTCTTATTTTTGTCATATTATTTGTCTTTGTTGACCTGTCCTAAATTGTGTGCAATCCCTACAACATATTTTCTAGTATTTTCTAAGAGCTCTTTTTAGTTTTCTGACTATTCTTGCTTTTCCTGTGCTTTTTCATCCATGATACTGTCTTAAAATGCCTTGTTTTTGTTTGTCCATGCATTTATGTTTACAAAAATAGGAATTCAGCCCAGGATCTTGCATATGGTAGGCAAGCACTCTACCACTGAGCTATATCGCCAGTACAGTCCTTTGTACTTTAAGATTAATTAATTGGAAAACTTCTTCACTCATAGATTTGGCTTTTAGGAGAGAAGATTTTCTAAAACTGATGCACAGAAAGCAAAATCATTCTGAAGTGTTCATTGTTGTACTACTACCACCCAAATATGTCCATGAGCATCATTTAACTTCTTTAGGAAAAGTACATTATCCTGTTATTTGCTTCTTACCTTGGGTATACAATTCCTATCATTTGGTGTTAAAACCTAGGTAACCTTCAATTTTTTGAAGTTGCATGTCTCTTTACTGATCTCTTTGTACTGAAAGAACCTTTGGAGGCTCTGAAACTCAAATGAACTCCCCCTTATTCTTCCTCTGCTCCACTTATCAGCTACTTTTCTTCCACTTTAGAATGTTTCCATTTTTGGCTTCTGATAATTTTTATGATTGAGAAGCCCTCAGAAAAGCAAGAAGAATAGAAATAATATGTATTCTGTCATCCTGAACTGGAAGCTTTTTGAGTATTTCCAATTTTGCCATGCTATTCTAATCAAAAACTGTATTAAAAATACTGCCATCAGCAATGCAGGAGTTTCAGTTGCTCTGTATCCTGGACTGTAATAATGATCACTGTTATTCTTTTATCCCTTTTAGTAAGTTTTTTTTTTTTTTTTTTTTTACTAAGTAGAAGCTTTGTATGGACACATCATGTGTTAGTATCAACATTTCCCTCCTCCCTCTCCCCATTCTGCTGGAGGCCCTGTTCTTCTTAATGTTTTTGTTATGATTAATAATGAAATCAAACTCATTTGAATCTTGGTTAAATGTGTTTTTTTTCTTCAATGATGTTTGCTTTAAAATTTTATTTAACTGAAAAATAATAATTGCATATATTTATGGGATACAGTGTGATGCTGCCATTTATGTTTGTGATTTAGAATGATCAAACAAGATTAGTTAACAAATTTATCATAAGTCAGACACAGGAAGACAAATACTACATCAACTCATATACATGTAGAATGTAAAACTGTTTTGAAACTCATGAAGGCAGAATATAATTATGATTATCAGAAACAGCTATGAATGGGAAAATGAATGTTGGTCAAAGGGTAGAGAGTTTTCACCACTTTATAGAAGTTATATGCATTTCTTATTCATTTATAGGAGCTGTGTATGAACTACATGCTTTGTATGCTAATGAGTACTACATGAATAACTCAGCTCTATTTTTTATAATATTTTATTTATTTATTTATGAGAGAGAAGGAGACAGATAGAAAGAAAAAATGGGAACACCCAGGGCCTCTAGCTGCTGCATAAGAATTCCAGACACAAGCGCCCCCTTGTGCATCTGGCTTATGTGGGTTCTGGGAAATCAAATCCATGTCCTTAGACTTCGCAGGCAAATGCCATAAAAGCTAAGCCATTTCCCCCAAGTCAGCTATATTTTTAAAGCAGCCAAAAGAATTGTTTATCATATTTAAAAATGCATTGTTGCTGGATGCAGTGGTGCATGCCTTTAATCCCTGAACTTGGGAGGTAAAGGTAAGAAGATTGTTGTGAATTTGAGGCCAGAGTGAGACACTACCTCAAAAACAAACAAACAAATGAAAATAAGTCACTATATCTGCCTTTCTTAAAATAGAAATAAAATTAAAACAACTCCAAAGAACATAAATAATGCAATACATTAGCAAGTATGGCTTATTTATACAATAAAAGACAAGTACCTGTCTGTGCAAGTGAATTTTCTGTAACTGTACTCTATCAGGTATAGATATCTGAAATATATTGAATAAAAGACAAGTTACAGAATAATGCATATTAATTCATTAATATTAAGGTCAACACACAAGAAAATATGCCATAGTGTATAAAGATAAATTCATGACAAGCTGTAAAACAGCAATAATGTGATTTAAACACAATTCAGAAATGTAGATTTTCTAGGGAGATGAAAGTGGAGGCAATGGAAGAGGAATATCATAGGGACATCTATGGTGCTGGCAATATCCTCTGCTCATTTAATAAGTAGTTCATTTTCTTTTTATTAGAACATATTCTTCACACATAGTAGTGAGTTTAATAAGAATATTTTCATGTAAATATTTAATATACATTGACTATGCTTTTCTCAAAATTGCCTCACTCCCTTATCCCTGCTGTTAGGCCCTGTTATTCCCCTGGTCCGTGTTGCTTCTTCTTTTTTTTTGTTGTTGTTGTTGTTTTTGCTTTTTGAGGTAGTGTCTCACTTTAGACCAGGCTGACCTGGAATTCACTATGTAGTCTCAGGGTGGCCTTGAACTCACAGTGATCCTCCTACCTCTGCCTCCCAAGTGCTGGGATTAAAGGCGTGTGCCACCATGCTTGGCAGCTTCTATTTTTAAAATCATATATACATATATAGTTTTATGTACTTACATAAAATATTGGATATACAGATAAGACAAAACTTGTTATTTTCTCCTGAGTCTGATTAAATTAACTCATTATGAAAAATAGGGATGAGGATGTCCAGACTGATGATTGGAGCAGTGTGTTTGAGGTTTGTGTGCTCCAAGCATGTGAGATTCTCTGCTATGCATGTGAGGTACCATCATGTTGGAGGGCTGTGAATTCTAACCTACTGAGGGGTGCAGTGTGTTTGGAGCCTGTGCCCTCCAGATGGGTGAGGTACAATCCTAAGAGGAAAATTCATAACACTAAAAGCCTACATAACAAAGACAGAGAAATCTCAAATGAATTACCTAACCATCCACCTAAAGGTGTTGGAAAAACAAGAACAGTACAACCCTAAGAGTTCCAGACAGAAAGAAATAATTAAGATCAGGGTTGAAATTAATTAATTTGAAACTAAGGAAACAAATAATAATAGTGATGATACCAAGAGCTGGTTCTTTGAAAAAATTAACAAGATTGATAGACCCCTGACCAATTTGATCAAATGAAAATAAGAGAAGTCTCATGGGCTGCAGAGATTCTGGCTTAGTGGTTAAGGCACATGCTTGTGAAGCCTAAGGACCCAGGTTCAATTCTCCATGTCCTATGCAAGCTAGATGCACATGGTGGCACACGTATCTAGAGTTTTTTTTTTATTTTTATTTTATTTTATTTTATTTTTTGCAGTGGCTAGAGGCCCTGGCATGCCCATTCTCACACACTCTCTTTCTTCTTCTCTGTCTCTAATAAATAAAAATAAATTAAAACAAGAGAAGTCTGAAATTAACGAAGCAAGAAATGAAAAGGGAGAGGTCACAACAGGCACCAACAAAATTAAAAGAATCATAAATACATATTTCCAAACCTCTATTCCACAAATTTAGATAACTCAGAAGAAATGGAAGAATTGCTAGATACATACCACCTACCAAAACTAAATCCAGGGCAGGTAAATCTCCCAAACAAACCTAATACATCCATTGACATTGAAAATGTAAAGGGCTTGAGAGATTGCTTAGTGGTTAAGGTGCCTGCCTGAAAAGCCTAAGGTCCCAGGTTCAGTTTCGCAGGACCCCAGCAAGCTAGATATGCAAGGTGGAACTTGAGTCTGGAGTTCATTTGCTGGGGGCCATGACACACCCATTCTCTCTATGTGCCTCTCTTCCTCCCCCTCAGTCTCATAAATAATTTTTTTAAAGAAAGCCTCCCAAAAGGAAAAGTCCAGGATCAGATGGATTCTCAGCTGAATTCTACCAAACCTTCATAGAGAATGGAAAACACTTTTTTTGCAAGCTTTTTTTTTTTTTGCCTTAATTTTTATTTTATTTTTTTTACTTATTTTCTTTTTTTATGTTTTTTTTTCATTTTTATTTTTTATTTTATTTTTTTTTACAGTCAGTTTGGTGCCATTATTAGGCTCATCCATGACCTACCCCCTCCCCTTGGCCCCTCCTTGTTGAGGTATACGGGTCATGCATTGTGGAGTTAGCCCACAGTTATGGGTAAGCTAAATGTCTCTGCATATCACGAGCCAACATGTGGCTCTGACATTCTTTCTGCCCCCTCTTCCGCAAGCTTTTTAACATAATCATAGAGCAGGGAATATTTGTCAACTCCTTCCATGAAGCCAGAATCACCCTAACACCAAAACAAGATGGAGATACAACCAGAAAATGATGAGTCTATATCCCTGATGAAGTTAGATTCAAAGGTCTTGAGCAAAATTATCACAAAGCAAATTGAACAGCACAGCAAAAGCATTATCCATCTCAGTCAAATAGGCTTCATCCCAGGGATGCAGGGATAGTTCAACATACAGAAAACAACTAATGTAATATACCACATAAATAATCTTAAACATAAGAACCATATGACTATTTCAATCGATGCAGAGAAGGCCTTAGACAAAATACAATACCACTTTATGATCAAAACACTGGAGAGACTGGCATGGAGGGATGATATCTCTATATAATAAAGGCTATTTACAAACCACCTAAAGCCCAAATCATACTTAATGTGGAAATGCACAAGATGTTCCCAATAAGATCAGGAAAAAGACACAGATTCCTCTCAGCACTGCTCTTCAACATAGTATAAGAAGCCTAATCCATGCAATAAAGCATAAGAAAGACATAAAGGGATACAAATTGGAAAGGATGAAGTTAAATTAGCCCTGTTTCCAGGTGACATGATCCTACACATAAGTGACCTGCAAGACTCTATCATAAAAATTCTAAAGGTGATAAATGCCTTCAGCAAAATGGCAGGATAAAAATTCAACATACAAAATCAATAGCCTTTCTATACTCAAAAGACAAATATACAGAGAAATAAGGAGGCTGCCCCATTTTCAATAGCCACAAAAAATTGAATACCTTGGAAAAATACTAACCAATAAAGTGAAAGACCTATGTAATAATGACATCAAAACATTCAAGGAAGAAATCAAGGACATGAAAAGATTGGACTACCTTCCATACTCCTGGATAGATAGAATTAATATTGTGAAAATGGAAAATCTACCAAAAACAAAATACAGATTCAATGCAATACCAATAACAATCCCAGCATCATTGTTCAAAGAGCTATAAAAAATTATCACAAACTTCAAAAGGAATGTCAGAATGCCCTGGATATTCAAAAATATCAGCAGCAGAAGAAACACCTCTGGAAGTATCACCATAGCCAATCTAAAGCTATAGCACAAAGCCATAGTAACAAAAATAGCACTGCACTGGCATAAAACAGACATACAGACCAATGGAACAGAATTGAAGACCCAACTCTTAGTTCAAGAAACTACAGCTACTTGATCTTTGATAAAAGAGCCAACAATGTACATTGGAGTAAAGATACCATCTTTAACAAATGATGCTGGTCAAACTGGATAACCACATACTGAAAAATGAAACTAGACCTACTCCTCTCACCATGCTCAAAAATATGCTCCAAGTGGATTTAAGATCTCAATATAAAACCTGAAATTCTCAAAGTACTGGATGAAAAAATAGGGTAACTCTCCATATTTTAGGAGAGGAGAAAGACTTCCTGATCAGTATCCCATTAACACAGGAAATTAAGCAATCACTCAATCAGTGTGATCTCATGAAGCTAAAAAGCTTTTGTACAGACAAACATAACATAAACAGAGCCAACAGACTACTCACAGAATAGGAGAAAATCTTTGCCACTGACAGAGGTCTAATATATACCAAGAACTAAAAAAGCTAAGCAATAAAAATATCAAACAACATACTCAAAAATGGAGCACAGGACAGAATAAGGAATTCTCAATGGAAGAAATACAAGTTGCTAATATTCACTTGAGAAAATGTTAAATATCCTTAACCATCATGGAAATGCAAATTAAAACAACTACAACTATGAAATTAACCTTATGCCAGAAGAAAATGGAAATTAAATGACAATAAACGTTGGTGAGGATGTCTGAAAAGAGGAACCCTTATTCACTCTTGGTAGTAATGCAAAGTTGTACAACCCCTATGAAAATTAATAGTAGAACTACCAACTGACCCAATCATTCCTTTACTGAGCAAATACCCTAAAGGCTCCACTCTTCCCTGCAGACATATTTGCTCAACCATGTTTACAGCTACTCAATTCGCAATAGCTAAGAACTAGAATCAACCTAGGTGCCCATCATTTGACAAATGGATAATGAAGATGCAGTACATATACACAATGGAATTATACTCAGCCGGAAGGAAAAATGATAGAATGAATTTGTAGGAAAACGGACAGACTTGGAACAGATCATAGTAAGTGAACTTACACAAGCACAGAAAGACAAAAGCTGCATGTTCTCCCTAATCTTTGGTTCCTAAAATGGAATAGCTTGAGTTGTAGGCATTCCTGACAGACAGATAAGACACAAGGGACAGATAAGAGGGATGGAAGGGTTTGATGAATGGGGAACAGGAGGGAGAAATATACCCAAAACCAAATCCAAAATGATTTGGTACCATAGAAACCTGCTTCATGATAGCAGACTAAAAGATATAACCCTCAATGGAAGCATGGAAAGATTGGTAAGAAGGGGCCTGGAGAGAGGTTGGGATGAAGTCTAATTCTAACACATTTGGCCCTTGTTTGTAATTCCCAGTACCAGAAATTGGTTACAACCCACATTGAGCTGTTTATTGGGGATACCTGCAATGTACCCCAAAACTAGACAGGATTCTGTCAAAGCACATGATTGCCTGCCTGAGGTAAAAGGTAAGACCTTATTGCTGAAGACACCATATGTTGCTAATGCACATCAATAGCTCCAGTTGAATCTGTAAGGAAGCCAGTTCCTAGATGATTAGCCTGTATTGTGCTGAAAAGCCTACATGAACTGGTGGTGGAAAATGGCTAACAATGTTGTGAGCAAGCAGGGGACCCTGCTATAGGAAAGCAACCAGCTTAACTAGTTGTACTCACTATTGCTATAGTAGCACACAGCCTAGTTGGGTAAACAATGGCTCCCTGATTGGCTATGAGATTCACTCAGTGGAAAGGAATTCATAACTGGAACTGGGAACCAAGTCAGAATCCAGTAGAGACCAAGTTTATGGACTCCAGTGAAAAGCTCCCACTACATTTGTCCAAAAGTTAGGCTACACTCATCAAAATCTCTCTAAACAATGCTTATCCCCTTTGACCTATCCTTATCTCACTCTTTATTGCATAATCTGGTTTTCTTTTATAGAAAGCAGTGAGAACCGAGAACGACTAAAATCTATCAACAAGATTAGAATGGACAACTGGGCTTAGGAAATGGCTTAGCAGTTAAGGCGTTTGCCTGCGAAGTCTGAGGACCCCAATTTGATTCCCCAGGACCCACTTAATCCAGATGCACAAAGGGCGCATGTGTCTGGAGTTCATTTGCAGTGGTTGGAGGCCCTGGCACATCCATTCTCTCTTTCTCTCTATGTGCCTCTTCCCCCTCTCTCCAATAAATAAATATTAAAGTATTTTTACAAAACAAATAGAGAACTGACTTCCTACCAGGGGATGAAACACCTCTCGCACAGCAGCCAAGGCCCAGGTGAAACCACAGAGATGAATTGGCAAGATGAGCAAGAGTGCTCCTTTCCTGGTGATCCTGACAATCAGCACCAGGGTGGTGGAGACAAACACTGAGAATACTCAAAATGCACCAAAGCAGAAATCTTTGAAGCTCCTGAGAGCTCAACACTAAAGTAGACTTAAAACACACCAATCAAGTTTCGGGTAATTTTGTGAAAGAGGGGTCAGAAACAATATGACAGCCACAGGGTGGGAGGGAATGTTGAGAGACATTGATTTCCCCCATAATGACTCTCACAACTCCATGGTGAAGATCAGCAATCTCACTAAGGAGGACCTTCAGTGGAATGGGATCAAGGAGGAGATAAATAATGATACTAACACATGATATATCCATACAAATTTACTACTTCATTTAAAAAAAAGTATACAGTAAAAGAAACAGAAAGAAAAGGCAAAAAAGTTTCTGTTATCTATATTAAACTAATTTATTATTTTTTATGATGAAGTTATAAAACAAAAAAATTATAAATGTGTCCCTGTGCATACAGCTAAATACTTTATATTAGATTACATAATTTCATGTATTTTTCTTATCTCATTAACCATAGTCCTCACCTTGCCAAAATATATGCATATTAAAATATAAATATATGTACATTTAACCCAAATAATTATAAATTTAAGAAGGTATTAACTACAGGCTTACCCACCAGTTTCATTTAAAGAAAGACTATTTGTGTGTTTATTACAAATATTCCATTTTCATCAGTCTGGTCTGTGTATGAATAAGGTACATCTTTTTTTCAGTGACAGTCTTTAGTTTCTAGTAGAGAAATTCACTATTGTAATTACATGACCATTATTATTCACTTTTTGGTAGTCCCTTTCTAATAAAAATTTCTGAGATATTAAAGTAGACACAATTTGAATGAACATAGTGTAATAATATAAAATGTGAAATAGAGCTCTTTCCAAGGCAGATGTCAATAAAGCATTTCCAGGTACTGGGTTGCTGGTGTATTTAATAGTTTGGTGTATTGTTTATCTTTGGAAATGTATTCATAGCCACTTTCATCCATAATAAGAAAACAAAAAAATTCAAACAAAAAATCAAAAATAGGGTTGAATAAAATTCCATTGTGCATATATGTGACATTTCCTTCATGCTTCTTTATCGATACCTCTATTTACAGATATTTATGTTGGTTCCATAACATAGGTGCTGTGAATAGTGCTGCAGAAAACATGGACACACATGTATCTCTGACCTATGTTGACTTAGAGTCCTTTGAGTAAATACCTAAATTAAAACTACACTGAAGGATAAAAAGATTGCTCACTGGTTAAGGCACTTGCCTGAAAAGCCTAAGGACCAGGGCCTAATTCCCCAGTACCCACATAAAGCCAGATGCACAGAGTGGTGTATGCATCTGGAGTTCATTTTCAGTGGCTAGAGGCCCTGGTGCACCATCCTCTCTCCCTCTCTCTCTCTCTCTCTCTCTCTTTATCTCTCTCTCTGCAAATAATAATAAATAAATAAATTTTGAAAAAAATTACACTGAAATTTCATCACTTCCCAGTCAGAATGACAGTCATTTAGAAAACAAAGAAAAGCAAATGATGATGATTATAGATTAGTGCAGACAGTATGGAATCAGATGTAGGTTCCTCAAGGAAAAAAACAAAAACTAAACTAAACTAAAAACTAGGGCTGGAGAGATGGTTTGGCAAAGGACCCAGGTTCATATCCCCAGGACCCAGTTGGGCCAGATGCACAAAGTGGCAAATGCATATGGAGTCATTTACAGTGGCTAGAGTCCCTAGTGTGCCCATTCTCTGTCTCTCTCTCTATCTGCCCCTCTCTCTATCTCTCAAATAATAAATAAAAATTAAAAATACTAAAAATTAATCTATAATGATACTCAATGTTTTTTTAAATGCTTCTATTATTTTTATTTGGCAAATAATGATTTATACATTTATGAGGTAAGTTGTGATGTTTGGACCTGTGTACACTTTGTAGAATGATTAAAAATTATTATTTAATCTTTTTTATTAGTTATGTACACAATGTGAATATAGCCATGTTGGTGTCATTGTTAGCCTCCTCCCTATCCTCCCCCTTCCTAAGGAACTCTCCTCTTTGGGGAATGTGGGCCATGCATTATGGGAATAACCATCAGTTATGGGGAAGAAGCAATGTCTCTGTGCATAATGTCCCAACTTGTGGCTGTAACAATCTTTCCTCCCCCTTTTCCGCAAATTTCCATGTTGGGTTCATTTTAGGTCTACTTCAGTGATGAGGTCTTGGGAGCCTCTGTGTCTCCGGATATCTGGTTTGGTAGGAGGTGAGTATTCTCTGCGTCTATTTCCTTCACTCTTGTGCTAGTACCGGGTTCACCAAGAAAGCAGCTCTTTTGCTCATTTCTGCAATTACTGTATGGTTTCAGCTGAGGCCCTGGTAAGGTGCAATAGGCTGATTCTTTCCTCAGGTTCTGTGTTCAAATCTTTTTATGGATATGTATTTCATAAATTTACAATTTAAGTTAATATAATTATTGTTTAACACATATTTAGCAAATATCTTCTTGGTGCTGGAACTTAGGAGAGCCAATAAATAAGACTAATCAGGAAAGTTGCTTGTGTTTTAGAATGGAGCAGATGTTAAGGAACAAATATAAACCTGGATAGGAGTTATGAAGTATTGTTTTAGAGTACAGGGGCCAGTAAAGAACTTATGAAAATGTGGGGGAGAAGAGATAGCTAGGAAGTAGTGAGCCATTGAAGTGTGTAAATTACTATAGCCTAACTGTGAATTAACACCATGTCATTTGAATAAAAAGTGAAATGTGTGCCATAATTGATACCCTGAAGTATGGCAATGAGGATTAAAAATGAAGTATTAAGTATAACAAAGTTTGAACCCTAGAAAATGGCAACAATTACTACTTTGGAAGTTTTCTTTAGAATGTTAACATAGGTGTTTCAGTTACTTTCTTACTGCTGAGACAAAAAAAAATACCAGATTAGAGCAATTTATGGAAAGAAAAGAGTTTAATTCAGTTTGTAGTTTGTGGGAAGAGTCCATCATAGTTGGGGAAAGCATGACAGGGAGAAGCCAATGTCACACAGTCATATCAACAGGAAGGAAATGGAGAGAGAACAGTAAGAGGGCCTGCACTATCAAACCTCCAGGTCCTTCCCCAGTATCATATTTCCTCCTGCAAGGCCATAATTTCTAAAGATCCTAATCTTTCAGAATAATGCCACCAACTGGATATTAATTATTCAAACACATCTGCCTACAGAGGGAATTTTAGCTTAAAACCACCATATAAGGTAAACAATAAAAATGTTTAAGGGCATAGTGGTGTGGGGCTATATTCAAGGGTACCTGTTGACTGTTATGATGTAGTCCTCCTTTGAAGCAGTGCTATGGCATGGTCCCAGTAATCAATGTTACATCACGTCTCCAGAACATTTGCTGAGTATATCACCAGGTATGTGTCAGCCTTTGCAGTCCTTATTTCCAGGAAAGCTTTCCTATCACCTTGAAATCATTCAAAAAAAAAAAAATGACTGTCAGTAATCTAGGTAGGAGCTCCATAGTATCATGTAGAGATCATAGTTTCTAAAGTGATATTATCTGACAAACCACACAGTTAGTCATTATTCAGAACCTGGAAAGTCATTCTATAACAGGGAAGCTATAAAAAGAATGTACTTGAAATATGTACACCAAAAATGTCCTTGTAGAGAATTTTTAAGTGCAAAAATAATGGTATTGTTTGCTGTTTCATATTTCTGTCATTATGTTTTCATTTTCTCTGGCCAGTAAAGGACTGAGTGTACAAGCAGATACTGATATTTATTTTCAGAACTACTTGCCAACATAAGATAAATAAAAATATTTTTAAAAGACTGTTCTATATCCAAACATAAGCCCACTCTCCAATATCAAGCTACCATCAATTGTGGGCTACAAGAGGGCCTACACCTATTAAATTCTCTATAAAAAAAAAGTAAGGGTTATCTCATTTGTCCTGGTGCTAACAAAACTGACCAATAATAATAATAAATAAGACTGTTCTATGTCTAACTTGAGGTAAAGCTCAGTTGGGTTGATTGTGCTTCAATCTAGACTTTCTTTATTTTTCTTCCAAAAAAGCTTAATTCACCAAGAAGCAAAGCATTAAGAATCATTAGGGCATACAGAGTTACAGCACAGGAAAAGTGGGATGCCCTAAGATAAAAGGACTGGTGATGGGATGATTCAAGGGTCCACTCTTCTTTTATAAGGGAGACTGTTCTCAGAGATCTGAAAATGGACTTCCACCACTGGTAGGGAACAGACTCTAGATGAATGAGTAATGAAATAAATAGCCTGATGGTAAATCCTGCCGAGACAAAGAATGTTTATACTGACCAAAAATAATCTGCGTAGGAAGGGGGCAGGGTCAAAGCCAGTTTATGTCAAGTAAAGACATTACCATTCCTAATGTATCTGTATGTTTGTTCTTGAATTCAATATTTTGCTATTTTAAAAATAAAACACTGTACTGAGCATATTATACATTCATTCTACAAATATTTATAAATGTACTTATCTTTTTATATTTATAAATATTAATAAATATTGTCCAGTGTAGTCATAAATTAATAAACAAAAAGGACAGGATCCTTATACTCACCAATTTAACATTCCAGTAAGGATATTAAGCAAATTAATAAATATATGCATGAATATATACATAGACAAAAGTGCTCTAAAAGAAAATAATAGTGTGCAATAAGGAAAAATAGCAGGTGCACTTACACTTGATTGACTTATCAGAGAAAACAGCACAATTTATTTAAAAGTCAAAAAACTGGGTTAGAGCTATAGCTCAGTGGGGACAGTACTTGCTTTGTATATGCAAGGTCCCTGGTTGTTAACCCTACTTCACAAATAGGAAATGGGAAATTTAAAGTGATTAAATGACAGCAATTAACTGAACCAGTAATGTGAAGAATTCAGACCCAAACCAAGTCTCTTTCAAACTGGGTTATGGTGACTCACATCTGTAATCCATCACCAAGAGGGCTGAGATAGGAGCATTATCTTGAATTGGAGGCCAGCCTGGGATACATAGTGAATTCAAGCTCAGCCTAAGCTAGAGAGTGAGACTCTGTATCAAAAATAATCCAGGTCTTTCTCACACTCTATTGCATGAATCTTACTACTGGCCTATACTAAGCATTAGGTTGAAGAGGGGCCAGTGTTTGTGAGGTTTTCTGAGCTTGTTCAGGTTTATTTATGTTCCAAGCATCAATACTCTCTGTCCATCTAAAAACCAGAATGTTGTGCCACTTGACAATGAACAGAGGATAGAGTGTGTGTTGGGTTTGAATGTCAAAGGCATTCTGTCTGAGTACTTGATCTTTAGCTGTTAGTATTGTTAGCTATTCTGGATGGTTGTGTAGCCATAAGGAGATATAGCCTTGATAGAGGAAGTGGTTCACTGAGGGTGAATCTTGAGGTGTTATAGTCCAGCCACACTTTCTGTTTGTTTAAAATAGTAGTTAGATTTTGCTGTGTGACTAAGCCCTGATTTCATGAGTTAAAGAACAAACATTAATTGCTATATTTTTTCAGAAGATTTTCTCATCTAGGTCAACACACCAAATCTCTGCTGACTTCACCTTTGTTTGTGATATATTAGCCAATTGAACAAAAATGGATGGCCAAGGAAGTCTCATCCACATCTCTGATAGTTGAATTATTGTCAGATAGATTAACAAGGTTGATGGGAGCACATGTGTCAAATGGTTTTCCATGAAAAAATAAGCTTTAATGGACATCAGTTTCTATTTAGATCATGCTTGTTAATGTTCTATTGGCAAAGCATGTTGTATGTCTAACTCAGATTAAAGTCTGGAAAAATAGAATCCATGACTTAATGGGAGGAGAAATTGATGATTTTTACAAGTTTTTCTGATATAACATGCAGTGGTTGGTATCAGCTGCCTCCCATAAACCCATGTGCTTTGAATGCTTTGCCACAAGCTGGTGGCAATTTGTGTGGTAGAGCCTTGCTGGAGGAGGTGTGATTCTTGGGTAGTGCTTTGGTGTGTTATAGGAAACTCTCTCCTATAAGACCTTGCTCACTTTCTTCATGCTGTGGCAATAAAGTGATGTTCAGCCTCTGCTCTACCATTTTCTCCTGCCATCATGAAGTATCACCATGAGATGGTTAGCCAAAATAAAACCTTTCTTCCATCAGCTGCTTTGAGTTGTGTGCTTTGTCCCAGCATTGAGAAGGTTACTAAGACACTATATAATATTAGTATAACATGTGCATGTAGTTTTCAACAGTTGAGAAACTGAAGCAGAAAGATTATTTGAGCTGAAGAGTTCAGGGTCAGCATAGACAACATAATGAGCTTCCATCTTAAAACCAAAATAAAATGAAAGCAAATACATTTCCTGAAATTGTATTGTTAGGCAAAAGCATATGTGAATTTCATATATATATATATATATATATATATATATATATATATATATATATATATATATGTAGTATTAGAAATTCACATATGCTTTTGTATTTATATATATATATATATTTATATTTATATATATTCATATATATACTGAACTTGTTTCCAGAAATACTATTGTGGATTATATTTTAATAGTGATTTATCAGCATTTAATTCCCTACATCCTTACTAGGAAAATATTTTATCATTAATATTTTCTTATGGCAATCAAATGGGTAAACAATGCTATTTATCTGTTATTTGAACTTATATAATCTTGTTGATGAATATATAAAACCTTCAGAATATATTCATATCAATGAATTGTTGCTAGATTATTTTTAAGGTGATCAGGACAATAAAGAAGGGATTCCTGAAATGAAAGAAAGTGCATTCAGAATTTTTTCACTTAATATAATGTTGACTACCATTTTCTTGTATCTAACCTTTAATATGTTCAGGTATCATCATTCTTCTCCTGGTTTCTTCAAGACTTTTATATGAAGGCATTTTGAATTTTGCCTGAGACTGTTTTCTGTACCTGTTTTTGTCATTGATTCTATTTATATACTTTCTTATATTTATTGTTTCGTATATTTGAATCATTCTTGCATACATGAAATGAAACCCATTTGATCACAGTGTATCTTTATAATATGTTGCTGAATTGCATTTGTAAGTAACTTATTGAAAATTTTGCATCTACTGTTCATATCTGTCATTCATAAAATAAATTCTTCTAGATTTTTCTTTTATATATCATATATATATGTATATATATACATATACATACATACATACATATATATATATATATACATATATATATATATATGTATGTATATGGTATTGGTTACAGGGTAATACAAGCTTCATAGAGAAAAAATAAAATGCTTACTTCCCTTTTTTACTGTATGAAACAATTTGAGCAGCATTTGTAGCAGTTCTTCTAATGTCTGGTAGAAGCCGATAGTGAATCCATTCATGCCCAGCCTTTTCTCTACTGAGGTATTAGTGACTGGACCTTATTGCTCATTATAGATCTGTTTAGGTTTACCTACACTAGGTACAATTTAATATGTCATTGTATGTCTAGAAATGTATCCATTTCTTCTATTTGTATCTTCCATTTTTGTAGAATATAAGTTTTCAAAATATTCTCTATTGTTCTTCTGTATTAAAGTGGCATTTGTTACAATTTTCCCTTTTTGTCTCTAATTCTATTAGTTTGGCTATGAGGTTATCTAGTTTATTCATCTTTTTAGTTTAGCATTTGAGTTGTTCTTTTAGTCTCTATTGTGTAAATGTTCATCCTGATCTTTTTTATTTATTCCCTTTTACTAATTTTGGATTATATTTATCTTGTTTTGGTAAGACTTTGAGATCCATCATTAAATTATTTACTTGAGGATTGGCAGATTTTTAAATTCAGGTACTCCCTAGCAATGTATCCTGCAGAGTCTGTTTCTATCTGTGCTTGTTGGATGGACTATTTTGTAAATTACTTATATATATGTTAAAACTCATCTGTAATATTACTTTGTTGATTATTTTAAAAATATTTTATTTATTAGAGAGAGATATGCTCAGATTGAGACAGAGAGCATGGGTGTGCCATGGCCTCTAGCCATTGCAAACTCCAGACCCATGAGATGCTTTGGGCATATGGCTTATGTGGGTACTGGGAAATTAAACCAGGAAGCCTTCTCTCCTTCCCCTGTTGGTTATACTTATACCATGTTGGTTTTGGATATTACTATAAGATCCTTTAATTCTTATGAAAAATCCTAAAATTATACAATTAGTAATTAGTGGCTTATTTCTGGGAGATGTCTAAAGCTGGACAAGACAAGAAAGAAAAATACAAGCCAGACTCAGGAAGATTGGAAGGACAACAAGAGTGAAAACTTGCTTGAGGAGTGCTCTTATACACTGGGAGAATACTGAAGCAACTGAATACTCCAAGGGCCTTTCTTATTACTGGGCATGCTTATGCAGGCTTGACTTCTGTCATGTCATCCCTTTTGCCAGCCAATTGACCTATGTGCTTTACTCTTGAAAAAGGAGTAATCTTAGGATGTTTACCTAGGCATGCTATAAAGCCAGGGCTAAGTGACTTCAAAAGATATTTAAACCTCTACACTGGACTACTCATGGCACTTGGACCTCGAATGGGCAGACGAGAGAGTTTTGTTTACCAAGATTTTTTTTTTTTTTTTTTTTTGGTTTTTCGAGGTAGGGTTTCACTCTAGCCCAGGCTGACCTGGAATTCACTATGGAGTCTCAGGGTGGCCTCGAACTCATGGCGATCCTCCTACCTCTGCCTCCCGAGTGCTGGGATTAAAGGCGTGTGCCACCACGCCCGGCTGTTTACCAAGATTTTGATCTACAATGACTACCCACTAGACATTCATTCCATGGTGCTACTAGGCTGGGGTGGGAAGGGTTGCTACTGTGCCTTACTTACAGATGTCATGAATGTTCATACTCTACTTCACTCAGGCTTTTGCTAGAGGCAGAGCAATGTGGCTCAGGCAGAGAAGACCAGACTGAGTATGGGGTGCTAACAGATGAGAGAATGAGTGCCTAAGGGCATCTCTTGAGAATGTGACAGAAAATGAGACTGCATGGGAGCCAAGACACACAATGCACATATACCTGATCTTTCTGACTTAAAAAAACAACTTAAAAATCATTTTTAAAATTCAAGTACATAATTGCAGCATCTCTACATCTCAATTACAGGGCATTTCTAAGTGTGAGTGTGTGTATCTTTTTTTGGCAACAGCTTTGATTACACATGATGTGTGGTGAAGCTGGTCCTCTCATCAGCTTTGTGGAAGGTCAATGCAAAACAAAGGTGGGATTAAGACATGGCCCCACCTATGAGGCTATTGTCATAATGGGAGTGAGAGAAATGGGACTTGGACAAGGCTGACACGGATGTAAAGGGAGAGATGGGATGTGCATAGAAATGATGTTGGACAGACAAAAATCTGAGTATGACAGTAAGTATGGGAAGTCATGAGAGATAAATTAGAAGCTAAAGCCTAGGAAGGAAAAAAGCAGTATTTTCTTTGGTCAGGAAATGTGTGACCTTGGAACTTTTTCAGGATATCACTTTGAGAGAATACAGCATTGTAAAATGTTAAATGCAAAAAAGGAAGTAAACTTTAGGATTGGACACAGCAGCAAAAAGGATGCCCTTTTCTCAATGGCATTGACTCCCTCACCACATAGACTCTCTTATTGCATTTAAACTTTGTTACAATAGCTCCACTCTCAGTGTATATACTTCCAGGAGTTTTTAGATGGGTCCATGTTTTAGTCTACCATATAGTCCTGGGGTACAGAAGATAGTCCATTTACCAGCTTATATGCATATGTCATCCGTGGAATGTTTCTACTCATGTGGGAAGACAGGTATTTATCTATATAGTGAACTCTTTCAATGACTCATTTTGGAATAGTCTTTGTCTTTCCATTATTTATGGATATGTGAAAAATATGTCCTGCTTGTGATCCTAAATAGAGGGAGAAAAGAAACCTCATAGTGTTTGACAAGGCTCTTTCGCTTTCCCCCTATTTCTTCCCTCCTCTATAATCACCTATCAACTGCTCTGAAACTTCTATGTTAAAGTTCTTGATGTATAATTTATATGCAATTATAAGTGTTTAGTTTGATAAGCTTTTTCAAGTGTACTCACCATGTAACATCACAAAAGTCAGAATACAGGGTATTCCCATTACCCAGAAAGTTCCCTCATATGCTTTGCTGTTCATTCCCCTCTCCTTTCATACAAGCACTGACTTCTATCAACTAACTACATGTTAGGGTTGGCAGTTTTAAATATAAAAATAGAGCAATATAATATGTGCTGTTGTGCCTGGCTTCTTTGACTTAAGTTAAGGATGCTGATGTTAATGTTGTTACTTCTTATCACCAAATAGTATTATGTTGTCAGAATATGCAACATATATTGATTCATGCATCTATTGATGGATATTTGGAGTGCTTCCTATTTTTGCCTATAATGAGTAAACCTGTCATGAACATTCATGTAAAATATCATTATGTTGGATAAATATTTTATTTCTTTCTGGTAGGTACACAAGAACTTAGTAGAAAGTTATTGGATAAATATATATTCAAGTTTCATATGAAAATGCCAAACTTCCATTCAAGCAACTTCACCATTCCGTTTGTATGAGTGAGACATATTTAATACAATAATTAATATTGCCAATATTTTCAATTTTAGTAAATTTAATGGGTCATAACTGCCATCTCATATTCCTCATAATTACCTTATTCTTGGAAATTGAAAATATTGAGAAATTTTTTATAAGCTTATTAGTCATAAATAAATAGCATGTTCCAATATTTTTTAATTGGACTGTTCATTTATTTTTCAATTACAAAAGATCTTTATATGTTCTAAATAAAAGTTTATTATAAGATGTATGCATCATAAACATACTCTTTTCATTTGGGGCTTCCATGCTCATTACCTTAACAACATCTCTTGAGAAGCAGAATTTTATAGTGTGTGTGTTTATGTGCGTGCAGGCATGCACATGCCATAGCAAATGCATGGAGGTCTGAATACAACTTGCAGGTCAGTCCTCACCTATCCAGTTTACTTGAGGCGGGTTTCTTGCTCCGTGTTCTTGTGCTGCTGTTCTTTGCTGTGTTCACTATGAGCTTCTGGGAAATTCTGTTTCTGCCAGCCATGTTGCCATCAGTATTAGTATGCTAAACTACAGAGGTCTTTCGTGGCTTCAGCTTAAAACAAGAGGTCTGGGGATTTACCCTGGTATTCCAGCTGGAGTGGCAAGAGGTTTATCTGCTTAGCCAAATCCCCAACTTGAATTTTTAAATTTTTATGAAAAACAATTCATCATTTTTACTTTTTCATGATTGTTCTGGGAATAACAAAATGTTTCTTCACTTACCAAACTTCAATTATAGTCAACAATGGTCCTCTTCACAGCTTCCTATTTATAGTTCCACTTCAGATTTCTCACTTAACATGTGGCATATCTTGACTTTTGGTTCCATAATCTGATTGTGGCATGTCCCAGTTTGACTTATGTTTAGTTGTTTATTTGATATTTTGGAGCTAATTCTGTCTTTAAGTTAATATTTCCTATTTTCCTTTGGAAATTTTCCTTATTACTTCTTCAATGTTTTACTTTTCTATTAGTAGCCATTGCTGCTTTTATAATACTTGCTTCAATCTTCTTATCTCCTAAATCGAAAATCTGAGTCATCAGTGGGTCAGTTTTTGTTGATTTTTTTACACTTGATTATGTGGCATATTTTCTTATTTCTTTGTATGTCCATTATCTTTTTTGGACTTAATATTGTCAATGACACATTTTAATTGCTTTACATTATATTATATTGCAAGCCTGTTTATTTTTAATTACTTGCTAATTAATCTCATGTTAGCTTAGCTTTATGCTTTAGTAGGTAAGAGTAATTGAAATCCCAAAATGTTTCCAAAGCTTTTTATATTTGGTGGGACATCCAAACTTTATATGCCCTAAATAGAACAAAGGTCATTTGCAGAAAAATGACTGTAACTGGAAATAATATTATTATTTGAATTAAGCCAGTTTTAGAAAGAGAAATATCATAAGTTTTCTCTCATTTTTGTCTCCTATGTTTTATATAGAAACATAACATCATGTATTTATATATGACACAACAGAAATAAAAATTTCTATGCTCTGGATGGCAGGTGGCCTGGGCTTAGGACTTTGTCCTTGAGCAGAAAGATCTCTGCCATACAAAGTCTGAAAGCTCTTGCTTTATATATTTTGTATAGTTTCATGGTTCCTTTTGATGAGGGAAAGCAAAGCAGTTACTCAATGATCAGAAACTTCATTCATTTTTAAAATCTCTCTTACTGTGTTTTGTTGGAGTCAACATGACTCAGGTTTAAGAAGTGTAATTTTATAACTTCAAGTTAGACCTCTTCTTTTATTGCATTTATTACCATTTCAAAATGTACATTTTTTAGGGACTTCCAGGCAAGATGGCGACCACCTAACTGCGCCGCAGATCCCTGGGAAAGAAAGGCAAGACATTAAGGGTTCACTGGGTCTTTCAGGGGAGAGAAATCTCCAGTAGATTGCCAGTGGGAGGGCACAGAGGGAGAAAAGCAGGGAATCGCTGATTCCCTCGTGGGTGGGTGGCCCACACTTCCCCCAAGCAGCTGCCATACCCACAGTCCCAGCTTCAGGAAACTCCTGCAGTTACTGTAGGAAAAGTGTCCCAGGCCAACATAGATCCACTTGCCTCACTGCACAGGGGCGATCTCCTTGCTACCCCTGACCATGAGTGACCTTGGCCAGGCTCCACCTGTGGGCCCATTGGAGCTCAGGCTCCTTTGATTAATTTGCCTGCCAAACGGCGCCGCTGTACTGCTCTGACCACCACACATTCACATGCGAATCCAGGCCCATTGCAACTGCCACCCGAGCACAGACTACATCTGTCACTTGCGCCAGCTCAGGTGCCATCCCCTCCCTGTCTGCCCCACCAGCCATCTGCCATTGTCCTGTTGCAGGGCAGCACAGACTGCATTCAGATCCCAGTGTTCCCCCGCCAGAGTTTGGGCTGCTTCAGTGCTTGGTGCCTCAGTGCCCCTCCTAGCATGAGCACAGGCAGCTTTGGTGCATTACGACGTGAGACCTCAGGCAAATTTGGCACCCTGGCCAGGCAGGAGCTCAGGCAGCTTTGGCAAATGAGAGCCAAAGGCCAGGCTGCTTGGCAACTGCCTCAGGCTGCTTCAGATTCCCATTGTGCTAGTGCCCAGGCTGATCCACCCAACATATATGAACATACACTGTGATGGGCAGACCACAGCACAAAAGAAATAACATGAAAAATCAAATGCAAGAAGATCCAGTTAGATCACCCAGTCCTACAATGAACATCTCTAATCAAAACATAGCAAAGTCATGAAGATCAGAACACCAAAATGAAGCTATGAACAATGCAACCCTGATGAAGCTACTGGTAGAACTTTCAGAAAAGCAACAAAGGGCTGATAATCATGTGGATACTGCCATCACTAGACTAGACCTAATACAAAAGAAAATGGAAGGAGTTCAAAGACTTGAGGGAGAGTGAAAAAAAAAGAAGACCTCAAAAATCAGCTGGCCATGCTAAATGAAGACATAAAGAAATATAAGGATGAATTCCAAGAAGCATCAAGAAAATCAGAAAATGATGTGAAAAGGGAGCTTGACAGAGGGATGGAAATTATACATAGAAAAGAAATAGAAAATGCAAACCTAATTGAACAAGTCAAAAACTCTCTAGAAGGTCTCAAGAATAGAGTCAGCCATGTGGAGGATAGAAACTCTGATCTGGAAGACAAGATGGAAGAAACAATTAGAGAGTTCAAAAATTTCAGTAAGTTCAAAAGTTCCTGTGAACAGAACATGAGGGAATTGTGGGATACACTTAAACGTCCCAATATCAGGATCATTGGAATACCAGAAGGAGAAGAAATTCAGACCAAAGGCATGGAGAACTTATTTAACAAAATAATTGAAGAAAACTTCCCCAGTCTCTTAAAAGAAAGGCCCATCAAGATACAAGAAGCCAACAGATCTAAACAGACTGGACCAAAGTAAAACTCTCCAAGACATATTGTCATTAAGACTCTAAACATTGTCACCAAAGAGAAATTCCTAAAAGCAGCTATGGAAAAACAGCACACAACCTTCAAAGGTAACCCCATCAGAATTACTTCAGAATTCTCAATGGAAACCCTGAAAGCTTGTAGGGCCTAGAATGAAACACTGCAAAGTCTAAGAACCTATGGTTTCCAACCCAAACTACTCTACCCAGCAAAAGTATGCCTCATAATAGATGGTGAAAGAAAAACTTTCCATGACAAAACTCAGCTTTACAATTATTTGAAGACAAATCCAAACCTACAGAGAGTATTTCAAGAAATTCTCCACAGAGAAGAAACAAATAATCAAACACAAATGCCGACAAGAAGCAGATCTCAACAACCAAACTCACAGTAGGCACAAAAAACTTCAAAGTCCATGAAAACACCAAACCACATATACCATCACAGTATGGCAGTGATCAAATCAAATATCATAGTCATTGCCCTAAATATTAATGGTCTTAATTCACCCATCAAGAGACACAAACTAACAGGATGGATCAAAAAATTAGAGCCCTCAATCTGTTGCCTTCAAGAAACCTACCTCACCACTAAAGACAGACACCTCCTCAGGGAGAAAGGGTGGAAAACAATATTCCAAGAAAATGGCAATAAGAAACAAACAGGCGTAGCTATATTAATATCACATTAAATAGACGTCAAACCAAAAATAATCAAAAAAGACGAAGAAGGCCACTTCCTACTTACCAAGGGAATGATCCATGAAGAGGATATTACAATCATAGATCTGTATGCACCAAACACAGGGGCACCACAGTTCATAAAACAAAACCTACTTGACAATAAAACAGAAATACGCACCAACACCATACTAGTTGGGGACTTCAATGCACAATTATCAGTGATAGACAGATCATCCAAACAGAAACTCAATAGGGAAGTAAGAGAGCTCAACAAAACCACAGATCACTTAGACCTAATGGATATCTACAGAATTTTCCATCCGAAATCCACAGAGTGCACATTCTTCTCAGCAGCCCATGGAACATTCTCTAAAATAGATCATATACTAGGTCACAAAGCCTGCCTCCACATATTTAGGAAGATTGACATAATTCCCTGCATGATATCAGATCACAATGCTATACTGCTGGAAATTAACAAGACACCCACCAAGAATCCCAAGGGCACATGGAAACTGAACAACACACTTTTAAAAAATAAATGAATAGTGGATAAAATAAAAAATGAAATTGCAAAATTTCTAGAATTGACTGACACCCTAATTCCAAAACCAGGAAGAAATGCCACAAGAAAAGAAAACTCCCAGCCTATTTCCCTGATGAACTTAGATGCAAAGATCCTGAACAAAATCCTGGCAAACCGAATCCAACAACACAACAAAAGCATTATCCACCTTGACCAGTTTAGATTAATCCCAGAAACACAGGGGTGGTTCAACATATGCAATCTGTCAATGTAATACACCACATAAACAAGTGTAAACCCAAAAACCACATGATCATATTGGTAGATGCAGAAAAGGCCTTTGACAAGATACAGCATCACCTCATGATGAAAACATTGGAGAGAATTGGCATGGATGGTTCATATCTTAACCTCATAAAGGCAATATACAAAGCTCCTAAGGCCCAAATAATACTTAATGGAGAGAGACTGGAGGAATTCCCATTAAGATGAGGAACAACACAGGGTTGTTCACTCTCACCTCTGCTTTTCAATATAGTATTGTAAGTCCCAGCTCAAGCAATAAGACAAGAGAAGGAAATAAAAGGGATAAAATTTGGAAAGGAAGAAGTTAAGTTATCTCTATTCACTGATGACATGATTGTATATGTAAGTTACCCCAGAGACTCCATCCCAAAACTCCTGAAGGTGATTAACTCCTATAGCAAAGTAACAGGATACAATATCAATGCACAAAAACCAGTAGGCTTTCTACATGCAAATGACAAAGATACAGAGAAAGAAATAAGGGACATGGTCCCATTTTCAATAGCAACAAAAAAAAATAAAATACCTTGGAATAACAATAGCCAAGGAAGTGAAAGATCTATACAATGAAAACATAAAAACACTGAAAAAAGAAATTGAGGACTTGAGAAAATGGAAAGACCTCCCATGCTCCTGGATAGGCACAATTAACATTGTGAAGATGGCAATCCTACCAAGGGTAATTTACAGATTTAATGCAATTCCAATTAAAATTCCAACAGTGTTCTTCACAGAGATAGAAAACAATGATCTCAAATTCCATATGGAAAGGCAATGGCCTCGCATATCCAAATGTATCCTCAGCAAAAGAAATACCTCTGGAGGCATCACCATACCTGATCTAAAGCTATGTTACAAAGCCATAGTATAAAAAACACCATGGTACTGTCATGAAAACAGGAGTATACACCAATGGAATGGACTTGAGGACCCAGACTTTCGGTCAAGAAACTACAGCTACTTGATATTTGACAAAGGCTCTAACAATATAGGCGGGAAAAAAGGCAGCATCTTCAACAAATGGTGCTGGACAAAATGGATAACCATATGCAAGAAATTGAAACTTGGCCCATACATTTCACCACTCACTACGCTCTAGTCCAAATGGATCAAAGACCTCAATATAAGACCAGAACCTTGACTACTACTGGTAGAAAATATAGGAAGTACATTCCATGATATAGGAATGGAAAAAGACTTCCTGAACAAAACTGCAGTAGCTCACGATCTTAAACAGTCACTCAAACAATAGGATAACATGAAGCTGAAGAGTTTCCTTATAGACAAGTATGCAATAAGCAAGCCAATAGATTACACACCGAATGGGAGAATATATTTGCTGGTTATCCAATTGACAGAGGCCTAATCTCTAGAATCTCAAATACCTCAAAAACCTAAACAATATAAAGTCAAACAACCCACTCACAAAATTGGGCAAAGAGCTCAACAGGCAGTTCAGAGAGGAAGAAATACAAATGGCAAACACACACGTAAGAAAATGTTCATCATCCCTAATCATCAGAGAAATGCAAATTAAAACAACTACGAGATTCTACCTTACCCCAATAAAGATAGCAAACATCAAAAAATCAAATGAAAATAAATTCTGGCGAGGATGTGGAGAAGTAGGAACACTCATCCACTGTTGGTGGGAATGTAAGATGGTACAACCACCTTGGAAAGCAATATGGAGACTCCTGAAAAAGCTGACTATAGAGATACCAACAGACCCCATTATTCCCTTGCTGGGCATCCATCCTAAAACCTTCAAACCACAGGCCAGGAGACTTGCTCAACCATGTTTGCAGCGGCTCAATTCGTAATAGCTAAGAGCTGCAATCAACCCAGATGTCCATGATTAGAAGAATGGCAAACTAACATCTTGTATATATACACACAATGGAATTCTATACAGCAGTAAGAAAAAATGACACAATGTAATTTGAGGAAAACTGGTTGAACCTGGAACAGATCATTCTCAGTGAACTTACACAATCACAGAAACAAAATTGTCGCATAGTCTCACTCATCTACAGCACTTAACCTGAATCTACCCAAGATGCCTTACATACCCAGCAAGAATCTCATGGACTAGACAATAGGATGGGTGGGGACAGTAGGGAGGGGAGGGCAATGGAGGGGGAGAAACACAAATCTATACCCAAATGGCAATGGTAACATAAAATTCTACATCCTAAAAGGCAGACCAAATGGTTGAACCTTCACCAGGCCCTTAGAGGGAACACCTGAACCACAAGACACTGGAGAGGGTATGATGAAGACTGACCTTAATCTTCTACAGCTCCTCTCCCTCCCTCTCTCTATCTCTCTCTATTCTCCCTAACTCTTTTATATTTGTTATCTTTTTCTTCCTTTTCTTTGTGGGCACTGACTTGTAACTCCCAGTACCAGCATGTGGCTATCATCCACAATGAGCCTTTGATCAGAGAGACCTACAAGGTTTCCTAAAAGAAAGACAGATTTCTGTCAGAGTACTTGATGACCCACCAAAGGTTAGTGGTAAGGCTCTACTGCTGAAGACACCTTATGTGGTTGACACGTAAAATAGAATGGCATGGCTGGAAGCTGGAAGAGAGTCAGGCCCCAGACAGTCAGCACATCTAGTGCCAGAAGGTGCTACATGGGTTACTGGGGGAAAATGACCAATATCTGTCAAAGCAACGCATGGTCTAACCTACTCAGCAGCAAATAACCTGTCGTGGTGCCCAAACAAGTGCAATAGTGGCACACAGCCATGGTGGGGAACCAACTGCTCTTGATTCAGCTAACTCAGCCCCTCAGTGGTAAGGGACCCATAGCTGGAGCTGCGAAACAAGTCAGAACCATATCCAAAAATAAGACCGCTCTCCATTATCAAGCTACCATCAATTGTGGGCTACAAGAGGGCCTACACCCATTTAATTCTCTATAAAAAAGTAAGCGTTATCTCATTTGTCTGCTGCTAACTTACTCTTCGTTGGAAATTCTGGTTCTCTTTTTCAGATAGATATAGATCCTAAGGAGAGAGCCACTCCATCATGACTCAAAAGGGCCCCGGCTGAAACTATGAATAATTGGCGAAACAAGCAAGGGTGCCATTTTCTTGGTGAACTGGGTAGCAGCACAAGGGTGAAGGAGATCAACACAGTGAAAAACCAACTCCTACCAAATCAGATATCCAGAGACCCAGAGGCCCCCAACATCTCATCACTGAAGTAGAGCAAAAATGAACCCAACATGACTCAGGGTAATTTTGGGGAAGAGAGGGCAGAAAGAATGTCAGAGCCACATGTTGGGTCGTGATATGCAGACATTTATCCTACCCATAACTGTGGGCTAACTCCAGAATGCACGACCCATATACCTCAACAAGGAGGGGCCAAGGGGAGGGGGTAGGTCACGGATGAGCCTAATAATGGTACCAAAGTGACTGTATTCGCTGAGTACTAAACTAATTAATAAAAAATTATAATCTACATTTTTAGAAGCCATAATTAATGAGTTGGTGCAAAAAAACAATTTTAGTTGTACTAGATATAACCCCATGGAAGATATTTATTCCCATTTAATACTTCCTAAATTAGCAGTAATTTTATTTTACTTTACTTTTGAAAAATATTTTATTTATTTATTTATTTAACAGATAAAGAGAGAGAGAAAGAGAAAACGGGCACGCCAGGGCCTCCAGTCTCTGCAAATGAACTCCAGATGCATGCACCCCCTTGTGCCTCTGGTTAACATGGGTCCTGGGGAATTGAACCTATGTCCTTTGGCTGTGCAGGCAAAAACATTAACCACTAAGGCATCCCTCCAGCTCTGCAGTAATTTTAAAATTGGTCACTTCTTTGTTTACTGTGTATATATCCTGTATCTCTTTGAATCAATGAGCTATCTAGTTTTCCATCCTTTTAATGTCTGTCAAGCATTTACTATGATTATGCAAAAATACATTTTACTCTGTATTGTGGATACAGAAATCACACACTCCCAGATGAATTTCACTGTCTAGTAAGGGAATCAGGCAAGGAAAAAAAGATTAAACAGAAACATAACTAAGCTATAGAACCACTTATATTGTTCAATGTATTAGAAATGGATAAATAGAAAGTGTTACCTAGTTATTACTGGTGTGCTGTTATAAATTATCCATTAACCTGTTTATTCCTTTATGCTTTATTTATCTGTCAGACTGTGTTCAAACTTTTCACTCATTTAAAAAGCCTTTCTTTTTATTTGTTTTACTACATGCAAAAATATTCTCTCTCATTCTTTTTTTTGGGGGGGGTGAAGTATTGTTTTTTCTTTATTAGTTAGTTTTGTATTCAGTAAATACAGTCAGTTTGGTACCATTATTAGACTCATCCGTGACCTACCCCCTGCCCTTGGCCCCTCCTTGTTGAGGTATATGGGTCATGCATTGTGGAGTTAGCCCACAGTTATAGGTAAGCTAAATGTCTCTGCATATCATGACCCAACATGTGGCTCTGACATTCTTTCTGCCCCCTCTTCCGCAAAATTTCCCTGAGCCATGGTGGGTTCATTTTTGGTCTGCTTCAGTGATGAGGTGTTAGGGGCCTTTGAGACTCTGGCTCCCTGATTTGGTAGGAGTTGATTTTTCTCTGTGTTGATCTCCTTCCCCCTTGTGCTGGTATCCGGTTCATCAGGAAAACAGCCCCCTTGCTTGTTTCTCCAATTTTTCTTAGTTTCAGCTGGGGCCCTTTTGAGGTATGACGGGGTGGCTCTCTCCTTAGGATCTACATCTATCTGAAAAAGAGAAGCAGATTCTCCAACAGAGAGTAAGTTAACACCAGGACAAATGAGATACCCCTTACTTTTTTTATAGAGAATTTAATAGGTGTAGGTCCTCTTGTAGCCCACAATTGATGGTAGCTTGATTTTGGAGAGTGGGCTTATGTTTGGATATGGTTCTGACTTGTTTCCCAGCTCCAGCTATGGGTCCCATACCAGTGAGGGGATCAGTTAGCCAAATTGAGAGCAGTTGGTTCCCCACCATGGCTGTGTGCCACTACTGCACTTGTGTGGGCATCACAACAAGTTATTTGCTGCTAAGTAGGTTAGACCATGCGTTGCTTTGACAGATATTGGTCATTTTCCCCCAGTTGCCCATGTAGCACCTTCTGGCACTTGACACGCTTACTGTCTGGGGACTGACTTTCTTCAAACTTCCAGCCATGCCATTCTAATTTGCATCTCATTCACATAAGGTGTCTTCAGCAGTAGGGTCTTACCACTAGCCTTTGGTGGGTCATCAAGCACTCTGACAGAAATATGTCTGTCTTTTAGGAAACCTTTTAAGTCTCTCTGATCAAAAGCTCATTGTGGATGACAGCCCCATGCTGGTTCTGGGAGTTACAGATCAGTGCCCACTAAGAAAATGAGGAAAAAGATAACTAATATACAAGAGTTAGAGATAAGAGAGAGAGGGGGGGGGGAAGTGAGGGAGGGAAGATGTAGAAGATTAAGGTTAGTCTTGATCTTACCCTCTCCAGTGTCTTGTGGTTCAGGTGTTCCCTGTAAGGGCCTGGTGAAGGATCAGCCATTTGGTCTGTCTTTTAGTAAGTAGAAAATTATGGTACCATTGCCGTTTGGGTCTAGTTTTGTGTTTCCCACCCCTTTGATGCCCTCCCCTCCCTCCCCTTCCATCCTAGTGTTTAGTCTAGGGGATGCTTGCTGGGTATGTAAGGTATCTTGGGTAGATTCAGGTTAGGTGCTGTAGATGAGTGAGACTATGTGGTGATTTTTTTTTTTCTGTGATTGGGTAAGTTCACTGAGAATGATCTGTTCCAGGTTCAACCATTTTTCCTCAAATTTCATTGTGTCATTTTTTCTTACTGCTGTATAGAATTCCATTGTATAGATATACCACATCTTAGTTATCCATTCTTCTAGTGATGGACATCTGGGTTGATTTCAGCTCTTAGCTATTACAATTGAGCCACTACAAACACAAGCGGATGTAGCAATTTTAGACACAAATATTTATTGATTGAGTTTTTGATAGGTATTTCTATTATACCTTATAAATATGCAATCATATTAGTAGGAAAACAAAATATAATTACATTGCTTCTTCGTCTATGTAACAAAAATTGTAAAATCTCTCAATTATTAAACAGATAGTACTCATTTTGATTAATCCTCAATTGAACATGCTCTAGTTGATTTCTCTAAACATGCAGTGAGATCAGAGGGCTGAGGAGAGAGACACATACAGCCTCTACTCTCCTCTTCATTTGAAGTCTAAAGGTTGTAATAATTCTGTTTGGTAGGTTAAGTATTGACCTGCAAAAGTTGAGAAAATAGGCCAAGGAAGAAGAGGTAAGCCTTGTAGGAAGAAGATGAAGAATAGTTGCTTTATAATTATACAACTCCTATATCTGATCAAAGAGAGGAAGGCCAAAGGGGTTCTTTCTTGTCCTGAAAAAGGAAGATTCAGAATATTCTCATGAAAAATAAGGGATGATATTGCTTAACTGGGTTTCCTGGAGATATTTTCTGTACCCCTATTCCAGCATCAGCAGTTTAATCAATTTTATGAAGAGAATAAAGAGCTTATCAAAACTTCTACTTTGACTTTTCTTTTTTACTTCATTTTCTTACACACAGTCCAAAATCAACCAATAAATGAAAAATCTACATGAAATATCTTAGCTCATTAAATATGAAGGGAAATAGGAGACACAGTGCATAACAAAAAAGTAACCAAACTTAAAAATAATTGATACTTGATAAAATATTGAGCAGAAGTCCAAATGATGCACCTTTCATGGTGCTGTATTTGGTATGACTGGAATTCATCCATGAAAATGTCACTTTAGAGGAAATGGAAAAATGATCTTTAGATGTGTAACAGAGGAAATGTATTTAGAAAACCAAATGTGCAGGAAAAATTATAGGACTAAAATCTTTGGGATGATAAGTTTGTTTCTTGTTTCTTTGGATTTCCAGTTTATATTATCCAGGTTATCTATATATTGTAGAGAAAAATTACATTAGATTAACAGCAAACACTTGCCATCTGTATACGAAAAGAATAACTGGTAATTTCTTGGTCTTTATGAAATAAGATAACAAACAAAGGAAGTAAATCAATGTCTTTTAAAATTTTGATGGTTAAATAAAAGCATTAATAAGCAGCTAATGAGAAATAAGGTTTTATTCTGATTTACAGTCTTGAGAGGAAGCTTTATGATGGCACAGGAAAGCATGGAATGAGCAGAAGTTGGACAACACCTCTGTTATAGCTGGAGGAAAACAGCAATAAGAGAATGAGCTAATCACTGGCAAAGGGAGGATGGCTATAACATCGCAAAGACAACCCCTAAAAACACATCTCCTCCAACAAGGTTTGACCTCCCAAATTGATATCAGCTGGGGATCAAGAATTCAAAACAGAAAAGTCACCATGGTATGAGAAATCAATAAATGTTGAATTAGCCGGGCGTGGTGGCACACGCCTTTAATCCCAGCACTCGGGAGGCAGAGGTAGGAGGATCGCCGTGAGTTCGAGGCCACCCTGAGACTCCATAGTGAATTCCAGGTCAGCCTGGTCTAGAGTGAGACCCTACCTCAAAAAACCAAAAAAAAAAAAAAAACCAAAAAAAAAATGTTGAATTAATAAGTCCTAGTTCCTCCCTCATCAAAATTTTACAGAAGCCAATTAAATCAAAGATAGTAATGACATTCTTGAGAAATTCTAACAGAATGCAAATAAGTTAGTCAAACAATCACATCCGAGGTTGTTAAAAAATAAAGATTAGTTCTGGCTTTCTTTGTGATGCAAGTAGTTGAATTTCATCATCTCTCCACTAGAGGGCAGAGACACAGCAATCTGAATCCCTGGAAACATACCAGTTTGAATAAGTGAAGGACATAATGTTTTGATTTTAATCTCCTGATGTTTCTTTCCATTATTCCTTCATATCAGTGATACATAATAATGTCCCCAATACATAATGTGTCTCTAGAAATATTCTTCCAGGACACCATGATTTAATCTATGTTTGGTCAAACTGATTGGATACAGCAAAAATACTGAAGTTATGTTTTATTTTGCTTTTGTGAAAAGTGTTAACTTGAACATTTGATTCTCATTAATTTTATTTAAAAGTACCCACAAATATACTTATATTGATATAATCTGGTACTCTTTTGCCCCTTAGCTGAAATGAATTTTCCATGAGAATACAAATGTAAATAAGTTTCATAATTTATTGTCAAGAAACAACCAAATGAAAGAGTAGGGCTTAAAGATATCTCAAGGGATAAAACACTTTCCATACAAGTATGAATATCATAGTTTGGATCCTCAGCACCCTTGTAAAATGCCAGGTGTGGTGGCTAGTGCCTGTAATCCCAGCACTAGGGATTCTCTAGAGCTTGCTGACTAGCTTGTCTAGCCACAATGGGGAACTCTAGATTCAGTATAAGAACCTGACTCAAAGGATTAAGTGGAGAGTAGTTGATGAAGATACTCAACATCAACCTCTGACCCCCAAACACATAAACACGTTTTCCCACACACATCCACATAGATGGACGCCACACAGAAACAGATGCCAAAAAGAGAGAAGGTAAATGTGAAGTGGCAGCGAATTTGAATTGTGTAAGATGAAAACAAAATCTTCAAAAAAGGGCAGAGATAATTAGCAATCCTCCATTAGGTGCACATTATATGGGCAAGTATATGGGCAAGTAAACTCTGGTCTATGTTATAAGCTCTGAACCTTTGAGGGTCACTATGGTGATAACATGTGAAATTTGAAATCAGAGGGATGAAAGAGATTGTTTCTTTTTAACATACTTTCAAACCTTTTGAAAAAAAATCCTGCTTTTATATTGAACTATTTGTAAATTATTGACAGTAATTTTTGGTTAGTTTTCTTTATGAAACTGACCACACTTGATTGAGAGGCTAAATATTGTGATGTACACAATGACAGGTATAAAATTTGGGAAGGCCTTGAATCACAATCCATACTAGCTACATTTAACTTTTTATGCCACATCCCTCTCTCTCTCTCTCTCTCTCTCTCTTTTTTGGTTTATTTATTTATTTGAGAGCGACAGAGAGAAGGAGGCAGAGAGAGAGAGAGAGAGAGAGAATGGGCCCGCCAGAGCTTCCAGCCTCTGTAAACAAACTCCAGATGCATGTGCCCCCTTGTGCATCTGGCTAACGTGGGTCCTGGGGAATTGAGCCTCGAACTGGGGTACTTAGGCTTCACAGGCAAGCACCCAACCACTAAACCATCTCTCCAGCCCACATCCCTCTCTTTGTTTGCATGTACTCACCTTCTTCATCCCCAAACTGGGAAGAGATAATACTAAGATATTCGAGTTTTATAGTATATTTGTAAATGGTAAGTCCTTCTTATTCATTGCAATCTGGTTTATAAAATAAGAGACAGAAGTTAGGGTTTCAGATACTTTTGAGCTTCAGTTATATAGACTTTTAGATTGCTTGTTTTCATAGCTAGTCAATATAATGAATCGCATTCCATGATATTCTTGTGTTTTTTTGCAGAATAGCAGAGAAACTTGAGCATTGTCAGTGCTTTTCAGGACACAAGCAACACTTTTATTACAAGAAAGTTTGTCAAAATGATTAAATGTTCTATTGGAGTGTAGTATATGCAATATGCTCAAGTAGTTTCCAGTGAGCAGAAAGTCAAGCTGTGTTACTTGGTTTAGATAACTGCCTCTATTTTATTTAGATTAGAATGGGGAGGGTGGCTAGGACATTCTCCTGTCTTTCAAGGCTATGTAGTCTGTTTATAAGGGAATTGGAATGACTAAGCTCTTTTAGGTAGACACACAGATGCTTGTCAATCAGTGGGCCAAGCCTTCCAGCACAATCAGAACCATCAGAGAAACATACCACCTTCACATCAGATTCAGAGACAAATATAAAACTCTTGAATATATAAATGGGCTTAAGCCAAATTAAGGGGAAAGATTAGAAAATTGTCTATCCCCTTATTGAAGCATATTTAAGACAATGACTTAATTTTTAACAATTTTAATGAGAAACAATTCTCACACAAAAAATTACTAATATAAAGTAGGAAATTCTATTTTTAGTATATTCCCAGTATTGCATAACCATAATCATTACTCAATCATTAATCAACTTTTTGTCACTGGAAAGTAAAACCCTGTACTCAATAATCAATGAGGTCCCAATTTCCCCTTTCCTTGAGCCCCTGGAATCTGCTCACTGCATGTACCATTACATTATTCTATTTTCTTGCCAAATAATATATAATTGTACAGATATACAATGATTCATCTCTTCATTTGTCCTTTTTATAAACATGTGGGTTGCTTCCAGATTTAACATACTACAGTTCTGTTAAGAACATTCATGTAGGAACTTTCCTAAGGGCATGTTTTGATTTTCTTTGTGTATATATCTAGCAGAGGAATTTCTGGGTCAAACAGGGATTACAATATTGTAACAGTTCTTTATATTTTATGAAAATAAGTAACTTGTCATTTTGTGATTTTTAAATATTTTAATTCTGTGAATTATTTTTCACTTTTGTGGCAGTGTCTTTGGACACATAATTTTACCTTTTTTGTTGCTGTGTTTTGGTGTTTCATCAAAGACTCACCTGAGCCCAGATCAAACAATTTGTTCCTTTATTTTTCTAATAATTGCGCAGCTCACTATTAGGTTTTGATCACTGATTTCTTTTGACTTTAGTTTTTTAATGTATAAGGTGACAATTTCGTTCTTATCTTCAGTTGTCCCAGCACTAATCCTTTTTCACATTGAATAGTTTGACACATTTATCAAAAGTCTATTGATCACAGATATATGGATTATTTGTAGACTGACAGTTATATTCTGTGGAGTTTTGGTTTGCCATTAGGCAAGTATCATGTGATATTGACTACTATACCTTTATGGCAAATTTTTTAAAGTTATCTTGCTTTTTCTGCATATTTTGAATCTAATTTTCATATTAATATTAGCAGTAATCTTCATAAAAAGCATACAGTTTTATTGGAAATAATTGAAAGACATAAAACAACACATAAATGATTAATTTGGATGATTTTGGACACTGAGACCCAGACTTTCATTATAATTAAAGTAATGAACACACTTATTGCCACTGAACATTTCCTCACATTCATATTTTACTTTTAATTTGTTGTGTGATTAAAATATAATTTAGATTAATCTTTAGTAATAAGGTTTACCATGAACTCTACAATGATTCTCTTACTATCTTGTAATGCAACAAACACTATTGGTAAATAGAGGCACATGTGCATAACAGATTTCTACAATTTGTCCATCTTACATATGGAAACTTTGTACCAATTGAGTAAAACCTATATACTATCCTGGCCCTGGCAACTTTTTTCACTCTTTGCTTACTATAATTTGACTATTTTGGATACTTGATATGTATAAAGTCATTTGACCTATTATGACTGGCTTGTTTCACTCAGGATGACTTGATTTCAAATATTTTATATATATATTCTGAGAATTCTCCATACTGTGTTATCTTTTGAGACAGAGTTTCTTATTGAACCTAGAGCTCATAAATTCATTCAGTTCACCTAGTTAGTAAATCCCAGGGATTCCGTTTTCTGTGTCCTTAGCACTGGGAATACAGGCACACATTACATTGCCCAGGAAATTTTATGTAGGTGCTGAAAATCTGGACTCATTTGCCCATAATTGTGTTGCAACCACTTTACTAAGTGAGCCATGTCCTCAACCCTTTTTGTTTATTTAGTGTTTGGGTGTGAGTGAGTATGTATACATGTGCATGTATCTGTGTGTGCTTGTTCATGCTTGCAGAGGTCAGGTTGTTGGGTGCTCTCATCCATCATTCTTCTACCTTATTCACTTGCTTTGTTTTTTTTTTGTGTGTGTGAATTTTAATGTGTTTTATTTTAAGGGGGTATCACTTATAAAAACACCAAGATAAAAATTTCATAAAAAATCTTTGTACTCCTTGCTGTCCAATCTTGTATGCAGCATATATTTGTCTTCCTTTAAAGGCTCATTAACTTTTGGCTGAAATTTCTTAGGTTTAGTTTCTTTAACTTGACAAAAGGACTCATAAGCATATGATACAACCAAAGTAACAAATAAACTTGTAAATGACCCTAAAGAAATAGGAATCTGTGAATCTGCAGACAAGCCAAACATGTTACAAAAGAATATAGATAAGCAGCTAAATGAAATCAGGAAAGTGACTTATGGACAACATATCTACAAGCACAAAAAACAATGAAACATAAAAGAGAAATACCAAAGCTGAAGAATACAATAGCTGGACTGAAATATTTGCTATCAAGAATTCAGCAATACACTGGGCAAATAGAAGTAGATGAATCAGGGAACTTGAAGAAAGGTCATCCAATCAAGTGAATGAAAAGTCAAAAATAATAAATAAAAATTTTGAAGGAATGGCAATTTGATGTGTGCCTGTAATCCCAGTGTTATGGACACAGGGACAGGGAATCCCTGAGATTCATTAGCTTGTTAATCTAACCGTTCCTTCTACTTGGCTGCATGAGCTGCTTGTTGCTTTTCAGCATAGATTGAAGAAGAACGCGGACTGAATACCAGCACCAACTGAAGACCTGTGTGGATTGAAACCCAGCAGCTCCTCAGGAAGTCTCCAGGCCTTTAATGCTAGATTGAGACTGCTGAGGAATCTGCCCAAGTGGACTGAGCTGCTACCGGCTTCTTTGATTCTCGGGACTGCAACTGCTATTGGACTACCAAAAGCTAATCCAATAAATTCCGTTTTTAATATAATTCATTCTAGCAGTTCTGTTCCTCTAGAGAACCCTGACTAGTACAATTGGTGAGCTATAGGTTCAGTGAGAGACCCTGTCTCAAAAAATAAAAGTAGAGAGGTACAGAGGAAGAAACCTAAAGCCTACCTCTGACCTCCATATGCATACGCACATGTATGAAATAATACCCACTCACACATGCACAACATACACATACACATGCAACGAAGTTTAAAACATACAAAAATAATGGACAAATAACATGAATAGACATTTTTGGGACACAGAAGTATCTAAAAGTTGCATCAACAGGTGATCGACTTCACTCATCATGGAAATGCAAATCAAACTACAGTGAGATATCCTTTTGCACCTGTTAGAAGCAATGGTGGGATACTATTAAGTAAACTAATATGTTCACTGTAGAAGTCCCAGGAGCAGAAAGAAGGATGGCAGAATAAAGCTTATTTAAATAAATAATGGTCAAAAGTTCCAAAATGTGAGAAAAGGATATCAAAATTTCTGAATACTTAAGGAACAAAACAAGATGACCTTAAAGGCAGCTGCATTAAAACCCAGTATAGGGCTGGAGAGATGGCTTAGTGGTTAATCGCTTGCCTGTGAAGCCTAAGGACCCTGGTTCGAGGCTTGATTCCCCAGGACCCACGCTAGCCAGATGCACAAGGGGGCACACGCGTCTGGAGTTCGTTTGCAGTGGCTGGAGACCCTGGCGCACCCATTCTCTCTCTATCTGCCTCTTTCTCTCTCTGTCTGTCACTCTCAAATAAATAAATAGAAATTAAAATAAATTTTAAAAACCCAGCATATATGAATTGCCAAAAGACAAAGATAAAAAGAATATTGTAAAGCAATAAGACAAAGGGCTGGAAAATGGTCACCCGCATTGGATAAAGTACTTGCAGAGCAAGCATGAGTACCTGAGTTCTGAGCTCCATCACCTACATAAGGCCAGATGCTATAGTGGACATCTCTAAACCCAGCATGCCTATTAGGAGATAGCACGCAGACAGAAGGGAATCTATAAGCTCATGGGCCAGCTTGCCTTGTGAACAGAGTGGCGACCAGAGTGATACATAATAGCCAAACCTTGCCTCAAATTGGGTGGAAGGTGAACACTGACACCAGAACATTGTCCTCAGATCTCCACTCATGTACTACTGCAAACACATGCCAGCATTCATACTTATGAATTATGAATACACACACACACACTCAAAAGCAACAAGAGCCAGGTTTGGTGGTGCATGCCTTTATCCCAGCACTTGGGAGGCAGAGGTAAGTGGATTGCTGTGAGCTCGAGACCACCTTGAGATTACATAGTGAATTCCTGGTCAGCCTGGGCTAGAATGAGACCCTACCTCAACAAACAAACAAGCAAACAAACAAAGCAACAAGAGAAAATGGACTCATCATGTGCAAGGAATTTTTCATAATACTATCAGTGGATTTCTTAGCAGAAACTTTTCAAGCTAGAGTGAATTTGCACAACATGAAAACTGAACCAACATCAGATAAACCTGCAAGCCAATAATACTATATCAAGCAAAACTATCCTTCAAAAATGAAGGAACTCAGACTGGAGGGAAGGCTTAGTGGTTGAGGCATTTGTTGACAAAGCCCAAGGACCCAAGTTTGATCCCTCAGTACCCATGTAAGCCAGATGCCCATGGTGGTGCATGAGTCTGGAGTTCATTTGCAGTGGCAGGAGGTCCTGGTGTACCCATTCTCCATTTCTCCTTCTCTCTCTCTCCCTCTTTCTCTCTCTCAAACAAATAAATAAATAAAATACTTTTAAATGAAGGAGCTATAAAGGCTTTCTGAGACAAAAGTGTTAGACATACTTTTTTTTTCTTTTTTTATTAATTAGTTTTGTATTCAGCAAATACAGCCAGTTTGGTACCATTATTAGGCTCATCTGTGACCTACCCCCTCCCCTTGGCCCCTCCTTGTTGAGGTATATGGGTCATGCATTGTGGAATTAGCCCACAGGGTAAGATAAATGTCTCTGCATATCATGACCCAACATGTGGCTCTGACATTCTTTCCGCCCCCTCTTCCGCAAAATTTCCCTGAGCCATGTTGGGTTCATTTTTGGTCTGCTTCAGTGATGAGGTGTTGGGGGCCTCTGGGGCTCTGGCTCTCTGATTTAGTAGGAGTTGATTTTTCTCTGTGCTGATCTCCTTCCCCCTTGTGCTGGTATCCGGTTCATCAGGAAAACAGCACCCTAGCTTGTTTCACCAATTTGTATTAGTTTCATAGCTTCCTTACAAGAAATAGTAAAGTCAGTTCTTCAAGTTGAAATAAAGGGATACTATATAGAAACATCAAAGCATTTGGTAGTATGAAACTCACTGTTAAAGACAAACAGAATAATATTGTAATGGTAGTGTATACAATGCTTAATTGTAGTAAAAATGTTACAAACCAGTTTTTAGACTAAAATATTCTTAAAAGTTGCTTATGGATTTGCAATGGATGTGAAAATTGTGATTTCAATATCATAAGGTAATGGATAGAGAAACATAAAAGTATAGGGTTTTGTGGGGCAAATAAAGTTTTGTTAGTAATTTAAAACAGACTAATATACATGTACAATGTTTTAAGTAAGTGTGATGGTTAATCTTGATTGTCAAGTTGATGCGAATTAGAATTACTATGGAAAAAATTTTCTGGGCATGTCTGTGAAGTATATTCTAGATTCAGTTTATTGAGTTCGAAAAGCTTACCCTACCTGTGAACCTGCTGCCAGGCCATAATGGACTGAATCTTTTGAACTCTAAACTGAAATAAACCTTTCCTTCCTTAAGTTACTTTTGTCAGGATAATTTGTTACAGTAAACAGAAAAGTAACTAACCCATAAAATTGGTACTGAGGAGTGGGACCTTTCCTCTGATAAATTATACTATGTAATTCATAGGTGTTTAGAACTGGATTTGGGGAAGGAATATAAGTAGAGGTTAGTGGCCCATTCTGGTTAGAATTTAGAAGGCAAAAATGCTGAGAGACATGTGTACAATGGAGACTTGGCCTATCAAGTTTCATAGAAGAACCAGGGCACTTTCACAGATTGGACTAGGGGTCATGCATGTGATAGTCTTTCAAATAATTTCATTGTATTCTGCCCTTGTCCTATAAACTTGAGTGAGGTTATCTTTAAAGGTAAAGGAAATATTTTTTGGCAAAGATAATTCCAAGGTAATATAGAATGCAGGCTTTGGAATATATATATATATATATATATATATATATATATATATATATATATATATATATTTCAGTGTAGGGTCTCACTCTAGCTCAGCCTGACCTGGAATTCACTATGTATTCTCAGGGTGGCCTTGAACTCACAGCAATCCTCCTACCTCTGCCTCCTGAGTGCTGCAATTAAAGGCATGCACCACCACGCCTGGCTTTGTGGCATATATTTTACTGACTACTCAGCCAGATCTACAGTGAAAAAAAGGGGGAAATAGGCAGAAATATATAAAATATGCATTTTGTTGAGGAAAAGATTTCCAACAAGTTGCAAAATTGCAGCAAACCACGTACTGATAAAGAGGCTAAAGTTGTCTTAGAGAAACCTCTGTCTCTGCATGGTCTGAGTGAAAGACTCTATACATTAAAAAATCCAAATGGTGAAATTATGAACACATTTGAAAGCACTGAATATAATCTGAGAATGGTGTTGCTGAAGGGGATTCCTGTTCTATAACAACCAGGGAAGTATTTGTCCAGGTTTAACCTGAAAGGCATGCAAAAGTTCAATGCAACTGGGCTGCAATGGAGCCAGGATACATCTCAAACTGGCTACAGATCTGGTCAGTTTTACCTTCATGGTGCTGGTTTTTCAGGCATTCATAGATACAAGAGTGAATGGGGTCATGGAGGCCATGTCAGTATACCTGAGACTACTAAGGACAAGAAATGTGAGGTAGAGTTGCATATCCTAAATGGATGACTGGTGAGACCATTGTATGAAGCTGTAAAGGTGAATCCTAAGTTGCAATGGTGACCAAATGATGTTGGAGATGAAAAGACTGTTTGATTCCTGCAAAGAAATGCTGCATACATGGACAGGAGCTGGGTGGAAAACTGAAGAGGCAGAGCACCCCAAACCCTTTAACCTAGATGACTCTATCACAAGTCCCAGATGTCAGATGTGGAGTTGTATGATGGAGTACTTGCTCTGCTAGTTTTCTGTCTTGTTTTGGCCAGGTCATTTATCACTATGCTCTAATTCTTTCCTTTTGGAATGGGAATGCTTTTCCTATGCCATTGTGTTTTAGAAGTAAATAAATGTATTCGTAGTTGAGAGACTGGCTTGATTCCCAAATGAGTATTACACTTTGGACTTCTAAACAGTTCTGCAATTGTTAAAAGTATAGGAGGGTTTTGAAGTTGTACTGAATGTATTTTGTATCATGAGATGATCATGAGCCTTTATGGACAAGGGATGCATAATTATGGCTTACAATGAAAGGTTTGGTTGTCACATTGACAAGGGGTGAGGATGTGATAGTTAATCATTGTCAACTTGAAAGGATTTAGAATGGGCTGAGAACCAAATCTTTTAACATGTATGTGAGGTCATTTCTACATTAGTTTAACTGAATTTAGAAGATCTACCTTAACTGTGGAGGCACCATTCCATGAGCTGTGGCGTCTCAAACTGAATACAAAGGAGAAAGTGAGCTGAGCATGAGCTGTACCATACTTTGCTGCCATGCCTTTCCCATCATGTTGGCTTGTATCCTCTGAAACTGTAAGATGAAACAAACCATTTATTCCTTAAGGTTCCTTTGTCACGTATGTTGCCACAGTGATTAGAAAAGTAACTAATAAAATAAGTAGCATGGTAACTGTGATGGTTTGATTCAGGTGTCCCCATAAACTTAGGTATTCTGACTGCTAGGTTCCCAGCTGATGAAGATTTGGGAATTAAAGCCTCCTGGAGGAAGTGTATTGTTGGGGGCTGGCTTATGGGTTTTATAAGCAGTGTCCCCTTGCTAGTGTTTGGCACAATCTCCTGTTACTATTATCCACCTTTTGTTGGCCAGGGTGTGATGTCCACCCTCTGCTCATGCCATCATTTTCCCCTGCCGTGATGGAGCTTCCCATTGACTCTGTAAGCCAAAATAAACCTCTTTTTCCCACAAGCTGCTCTTGGTCAGGTGAGTTCTGTCAGCAATGAGAATCTGACTGCAACAGTAAAGTGGAGTTTCCCCTGGAGTCTGTAAACCAAAATAAACCCTTTTCTCCCAAAAGCTGCTCTTGGTCACATGATTTCTGCCAGTAATGTGAACCTGACAGCAACAGTAACCTAAAAGAAAATATCTCTAGGAGATGCACAAAGAAAAAAGAAAGGAGGCAAATCATAATAGAAAAATATCAATAAAAGACAATGAAAAACAGAGCCAAAAGAGTAACAAAACAAGATGAAAACCCAGGAATTTAAACATTAGGTTGTGTAACTCCATGCCTAGGATACAGGGCACATTCTGGCATGATGTGAACTTCAATAAACTTGTAGTACCATTTCTGTTGCACTGCTATATGTAGCCCACGGGGCCTCTTCTTGGAACAGCTCCCTTTGATGACTGTGGCTTTTCTCAGGAGGCATCTCACCATTCTAGCATTTCTAACACCCTGATGTCTCCATTGCAGCATAGGCTTCAGATCCAGGTTTTACACATGGCCTATACAGTGGCAAATTTCATGGAACTGATGCTGTTAAACATTGCCTATTTTCCCAGTCCTTTCTCTTGAATCTTGTTACCTACCCCCATGACCAGTAACTCTTGCACTTTGCAAGCCTGCAAAATCAGCACCACATGGATACTGCCAAGTTCAGTTTCAACATCAGGAAGTAACTCAATGCCCTTTTACCATAGCTAAAGAAGCCTCTGAATGTCTGGGTAGCTAAACACGGAAAATCACCTGTATTGAAACTTTTCTGATAGTGCACTGATAGGCTCTCTCTTCAACCTTTTTTTTTTTTTTCAAATCTATTTATAATTTATACACTGGAAACTTCAGAGGGAGGGTTTTTTTGGGTGGTATTCTTTTCTAGTAAGTACAGCATCTTTATTCACAGACATATTGCCCATAGCATTATGAAAGTTTTCACTTCCAAGCTGCACACTTTACAAATGTTCATGGTGGGCTTTTTAGTCTTAGTTATCACTGGAAATCTGTCTAAAAGCAGCAAACAATAACTATAACAGAATTGGAATTCTAAGTTATTTTGAATTTTGTTCTGCCAAGTAATTTAGTCTATCACTTTTGCTTTCAGGCTCAAATTTTTAGGAATTACACCACACAAAATTCTTTGTCAGATGTAATAAATTAATGGAGGCTGGGCACATTTTCAATAGAGTCTTTCTACCTACTTGAACCCTCATGAGCACAGTCTTTACTATGCACATTTTTATTGGCCCCTGGGTTTTCCAAATTCCCACCAGAATCAACAATTAAGAATTGCTGACTGAGGGACTGGATAGATGGCTTAGCGGTTGAGCGCTTGCCTGTGAAGCCTAAGGACCCAGGTTCGAGGCTCGATTCCCCAGGACCCACGTTAGCCAGATGCACAAGGGGGCTCATGCGTCTGGAGTTTGTTTGCAGTGGCTTGAGGCCCTGGGGCACCCATTCTCTCTTTCTCTCTCTCTCTCTCTCCTTCTTTCTCTGTCTGTCACTTTCAAATAAATAAATAAAAATAAGCAAAAAAATAATTGCTGACTGAGCCTTCTCTTGCCCACATCTCTTAATTCTCAAATTTCTCCTGTAAAGTAGTTACAAAGGCCTACAAATTATATGGTCAGGCCAATCATAGAAACAGTTTTACTTCCTTGACAGTAATTTTCTGTATAATTTACATCACTCAACTCTGTGATAACATACATGACAGAAACAACTTTAGGAAGGGAATGCTTATTTTTTCTGATGGTTTCATGGAGATTTCAATCCTCCATGGTGAGCAAAGAATGACAGTGGGCACAGTTCTGTTCATGATTTTGAGAGGATGAAAGAGGATACTTAGTTATATGATGGCAGAGAAATCAGAGAGAACAAGCCAGAAGCAGGGACCAGTATAATGTTCAAAGGCTTACCAATAGTGTTCTATTTCTGTCAGACAGACCTTCCTCCTAAAGGCTGCACAACTCTCCAAATAATACTATAGCTATAGAACTAAACCTTTAATACATGACCCTAAGAAGGACATTTAAAATTCACATCATAGGGCTGAAGAGATGCCTTAACAGTTAAGAGCTTGCCTGTGAAGCCTAAGTACCCTGGTTCGAGGCTGGATTCCCCAGGACCCATGTTAGCCAGATGCACAAGGGAGTGCAAGCATCTGGAGTTCCTTTGCAGTGGCTGGCAGTCCTAGCATGCCCATTCTCTCTATATGCCTCTGTCTGTTGCTCTCAAATAAATAAATAAAAATGAACAAAAAAATTAAAAAATAATTCAAATCATAGTACTTCCTAAAATACAGAGGAAGGAGAAGGTGTCTCACAGTATTGACTCAGGCTATGTTATCTATGATAGAGAGAAAAGTAAAACAACCAAAGCATTCCTCTGACTTAGATATGCTGACGAGTATGAAGTTATCTTTTGATCTTTGATATATTTTGAAAGAAAAAAATAGTAATTAAAATATGAACATCAGTGAAGTTAGAATTCCAGATTTATTTTTACATTACTTGCCTTGAATTTGAATTCCAGTTAACTAAACCCACACAAAGTGCCAGACACTTAGTTCGTTGATGGGGCACAGAACCCTAAATAGAAAATGCCTTTACACACAGATCCTCAGGATCTCGTGTGAGATACAGAAATAGAAGCAAATAATTCTAATACAATGTTGTGTGATAACTGCTCTAAAGTAGGTATATTCCAAACACTACATGTACCAAAGATAGGAAGGATAAATCTCTTTAGGTGACAGTATGAAGAGGTTTTTCAAGGGTGGGGATATTTACTTTGGTACTTGAGATATGATTAGGGGCCATTCTTACAAAAGCTTTGATGCATAGGGGTCACATGAGAAGGGTAATAACTTATATTAAATTAAGATGATTGCTATATCCACATATATAGGATGAAGTAAAAAATCAGCAAACCCCACTACAATTTTCTATTGCTTTGCCACTTAATCTTATGAGAACAGTGAATAGTTACAGGCACTATGATATAAAAAGAACAATAAGAATAAGCTATTAGGTTTTCTTGAATCTCAACTAAAACTTAATTAGGTCTAATGGGAAGCTGGCAGAGTGCTGTCTGGGTGGAAGGAGATAAAGCTGTTACTTTAAAAACCATATTGACAGAGGCCTAATTTTCAAAATTTATAAAGAACTCAAAAACCTAAACAATATAAAGTCAAACAACCCACTCACAAAATGGGGCAAAGAACTGGACAGGCAGTTCTCAGAGGAAGAAACACAAATGGCAAACCCACACTTAAGAAAATGTTCATCATCCCTAATCATCAGGGAAATACAAATTAAAACAACTGTGAGATTCCACCTTACCCCAGTAAAAATAGCAAACATTAAAAAATCAAATGAAAATAAATGCTGGTGAGGATGTGGAGAAATAGGAACCCTCATCCACTGTTGGTGGGAATTTAAGATAGTACAACCACTTTGGGAAGCAATATGGAGACTCCTAAAAAGGTTGACTATAGAGTTACCAACAGACCCAGGTATTCCCTTACTAAGAATTTATCCTAAAATCTCCATGCCTCAGTTCAGAGAGATTTGCTCAACCATGTTTATAGCTGCTCAATTCATAATAGTTAAGAGCTGGAATCAACCCAGGTGTCCATCATTAGATTAATGGATAACCAAGATGTGGTATATGATGGAATTCTACACATCAGTAAGGAAAAATGACACAATGAAATTTGAAGAAAAATGGTTGAACCTGGCACAAATCATTCTCAGTGAACTCCCTCAATAACAGAAAGATAATCATCACATAGTCTCATTCATCTATGGCTCCTAACCTGAGTCTACCCAAGATGCTGACATACCTAATAGGCATCTGGAGGACAGGACTATAGGGTGGGAGGGGAGGGTAAAGGTGGGGGTGGGAGACACAAAACTGGACACAAATGGCAATGGTACCATAAAATTCTACATGCTAAAAGACAGACTAAATGGTTGAACCTTCATGAGGACCTTAAAGGGAACACCTGAATCACAAGGCTCTGGAGACTGTATGATGAAGACTGACCTTAATCATCTCCTCTCTCTCTCTCTGTCTCTCTCTCTCTTCCTCTTCTCTCCTTCTATCTCTTCCATATTACCTATCTTTTTCTTCCTTCTTTTCTTTGGCAATTACCAAACTCCCACCACCAGCATGTGGCTAACATGCACAATGAGCTGTTGGTCAGAGACACCTTTAAGGTTTCTCAATAGAAGACAGATTTCTGTCAGAGTACCTGATGACCCACCAAAGGTTAGTGGTAAGACCCTACTGCTGAAGATACCATATGCTGAAGGTACTGAACATGGAGTGACCTGGCTAGAACCTGGAAGGGAGTCAGTCCCCAGACAGTTAGCTCATCTAGTGCCAGAAGTTGCTACATGAGCAATTCAGGGAAAATGACCAACATCTGTCCAAGCAAATCATGGTCTAAGCTACTCAGCAGCAACAACCTGACGTGATGCTCACACAAGTGCAATAGTGGCACACAGCCATGGTTGGACACCGATTGCCCTTGATTTGGCTAACTGATCTCCACAGTGGAATGGAAACCATAGCTTGAGCTGGGAAACAAGTCAGAATAATATCCAAAAATGAGCCTACTCTCCATTATCAAGTACCCACCAATCATGGGCTTCAAGAGGTCCTATACCTATTCAATCATCTCTAAAAAACAATGGTTATCCCATTTATCTGGCACTTACTTACTCTTCATTGGAGAATTTGCTTCTCTTTTTCAGATAGATGATATCCTAAGGAGAGAACCAGCCCATCACACCTCAAAAGGGCCCCAACTGAAACTAAGATAAGATAAGCAAGAGTCCTCTTTCTTGGTGAACCTGATACCAGCACAAGGGTGAAAGAAATAGACAGAGTACATTCAACTCCTACCAAACCAGATATCCAGAGACACAGAGGCTCCCAAGACCTCATCCCTGAAGTATACCTAAAATGAACCCAACATGGCTCAGGGAAATTTACAGAAGAGGGGGCAGAAAGAATGTTAAAGCCACATGTTGGCTCATTATGCACAGAGACATTGCCTCTGCCCATAACACATGGCTAATCCCACAATCTATGACCCATATTCCCCAATGAGGATGGTCCCTGCAGAGTGTGGAGGGCAGAGAGGAGGCTAATGATGGTACCAACATGACTGTATACACTGTGTACATAACTAATTAAAAAAAACATATTGAGCCAGGCATGGTGGCACATGCCTTTAATCCCAGCACTGGGGGGGGGGGGCGGGCAGAAGTAGGAGGATCGCTGTGACTTCAAGGCTACCCTGAGACTACATAGTGAATTCCAGGTCAGTCTTACCTAAAGTGAGAGAGCCTTCCTCAAAATGAATAAATAAATAAATAAATAAATGTCATCTTATTTCTCCACAAGTCTACTGTTTTTCTTGCAGCTCTACCTTGAAATGCTGGGAAATGTATAGACTTACATGAAAGCAGACATTGTTGTTTACAAGATGTTCAGACAAGTTTTTATTTAATCACTAAATTATCCTTTCTGGTATGAACAAATTGGTCATGTATTACTGACCACCTTCCCCATATTTTAATAAGCTCAGAAAGTAGCTTGTTCAATGTCGCAGGCATTCAGGTATTTCAATTTGTAGATCATTACCAAAATCCAGATATTTTGATGATAATTCTTTTATGTTCTAATATACCACACATATTATCAAAATATATAGCACATTGACAAAGCAATTTGTCATGAAATTATAATTTCTGTTGTTAAATTATCTTATGGCTAATCTTCACTGCAATTGAATGACAATTATGCTCACTTTTAAAGTTATATAGGCATGTGATGATCTTTCATTCAAGAATCATTGCAGTAGAAAATACTGAATTATTCACCTTGCTCTGGGAGTCCTCTTGTGTATGCTTAACCTCTTGCCTTCAACTTCCTGGCCAGTAGGTAGTATTGTCAAGTGAGAGGGAAAGAAAAGAAAAGTTTCAATATGTATTTCCTTGACTCTTCTCCTTTTGGCCTACACTGGGATAGCAATGTACTTCTAAAAGAAATAATTTTTATCATCTGTCCCTTCTCATATAACTGGCTTGTATGGTGTCTCATAAACATTCCTTCTTTTCTTTCTTTAAGTCAACAGGTAATAACACTGACCTATCATTAATAGTTATGAGGGCCGGGCATGGTGGTGCATGCCTTTAATCCCAGCACTCAGGAGGCAGAGGTAGGAGGATCACTGTGAGTTCGAGGCCACCCTGAGACTACCTAGTGAATTACAGGTCAGGCTGAGCTAGAGTGAGACCCTACCTCTAAAAACCAAAAAAAATAAAATAAAATAAAATAAAATAGTTATGAAGTACTTCACCACTCTTTATTGACCTTCCTATATCCTTTTTCCATTTAAATTCTCTTGAGATTATCAAAGGCATGTGTGCCATCTATCTCCTGCTTAAACCCTGATTGTAAGCCTTAATCTTCCACTGTTCCTTCACACCCATTTTCTCATAATCTTCTCATATAAACCCCTTGTTTTCTAATTACTCTCCTATGTTCACCAACAAATTCCCATTCACACTATCTTCCAAATTTTCATGGTCCAGTGCTGGATTGAAGGGGGAAACTATCTTTGGGAAGACACAAACACACACCTTCTAACCCAAGATAGAGCTCAAACAATAAACCAAAGTATAATTGCATCAACCAATACAAGTTTGGTGAACCAATGAGTTTGCTGGAGTTGTTTACATAGTAGAGTTGGGGTTGGTTATAGGAATAATGGATGACTCAAAGGCATCAGTATTCTGGAATAGTCCATCTCAACAAAGGTTGCAACTCAGAGACTGAATCTCTCCAGCACACTGCATGGCTTGCTGGACTTGCAGGCAGTTTTGCTAGTCCAACAATCTTTCCCAGCAGTTGTTGATCATTTGCATAGCCTTATGAAGGAATCTTCTAACCTTTTCCCTAGACTTGTTGACCTCCTGAGTGTCCTGAGCCTCCTTCTTCCCTCTAGGATAGAATGTTTCAGTTCACAGAAAATTGCTGTGTTTACTAGTCTTATCACCTTGGGGAATGGTCCTATAACCTTTTAAGTTTCAGCTTTTCCAGACTTGTTGAACTCTTGATTCTCTCTCCTCCCATCAGGAGGGAATATTTCAATTTGGAAGAATTTGCTATATAACAGAAATCATAACTGATTTTTTTTCTGTTTCTAGTGGTTAAGTTTGTATACCTGCAGAAATAAAAGGCCAGAAGGTTGGTACTTAAAATATAACTGCATTAATTTAATGAGTAGGCGTATCACAAATATGGGCTACACACATGGCATAGTTTGAACAAATAGGTAAAAATTAGATTTTTCCAAATATTTATGTCTGTGAAGTCAACAGTGAAGTAGTGAATTTGAGTTGTACTGAGAGGGGCATTGCATTGATGGGTAATCATTGGCGATTGCTCTCTGATCACCTCCAGTATGCAGAACACAGCACAGTGTAAGGCAGGTGGTGATCTCTATCTGGCCCCAATGGGAGGTGTAGTATCATCTGACCCTAAGTTCATAGTCCTGCTGAGAGGGATCTGGGTCACAGCAGGAACCATCAGAGCATGGTGATGGCTGTTGTCTCCAAAATACAGCCACCATGCAAGAGCCCAGACCTGGACACAATGGTCACAGTGGCTAAGGCCTATATCACTCCATGCTGCAGCCCTACCTCATGCAATCAGGGGAGAATGGCCAGGTATAAACCCTGCAGGCTCCAGAAGCCACCCTGGAGCATCAGGAAGTTAGAGAAATGGAAGAAGCATCTTGATGCTGGACTCACCTGAAGACAGAACTGGCTTCATCTCCCCTTACACCTGAGGAAATGAAATAGGGAGGAAATTAAGGAAGACGTGCTACATCAGGCACATTAATCAGAAAGATACTCTCTGCTGGTGAAGGGAACAAGCTCCTTGACAAGAGGGACACAAGAGGATCTGTATCCATCATTAGCATAAGGAGAGGGAAGTGAACTTATAAAACCCTGATACAGTGCCAGCTCAGAGGGATTCCTAGCCCTGGAATCCCTCCCATCTTAATGAGAACTTTGTTTAGAATAAATTAGTTACCTTTGTTGACTCCATGAGTCCAAATTGCTGTCTGTTCTGGGGTGCACAATTCTTTGTTTGCCCTAAGGAATGAATTAAAACCTGTAGGTGTCTAGACAGCACCAGAGGCCCCCACTACCACCCTGCCCCTCACATAAGTACTCTTAAATTGTAGTGACCACACATGGTTTTAGAATTTCAATTCTGTGACTTTTCAATTCTGTTTATTTTATTTAAGAAAAGAAAGGAGGGCTGGAAAGATGGCTTAGCGGTTAAGGCATTTGCCTGCAAAGCCAAAAGATCCTGCTTCCACTCCCCAGGAACCACATAAGCCAGTTTACAGTGGCTGGAGGCCCTGGTGTGCCCATTCTCTGTCCCTCTCAAATAAATAAATAAATAAATTTAATATATTTGTAAAAAGTAAGGAAATCAGCAAAGAATTCTTACAAAAAGTATATTTTTAATATTCGAAGGGCTGCTATTTTGAATATAAAATTTGCGATGGATTTTTAAGAAGAAATGACTTGTCTATGGCTGTATTTTTTCTGCACTTAAAAGAAGGATTTTTTGAGGATGCGTTATTTCAATGCAGTTCAGCTCCTGCAGCTCAGTTAAGGAAAATAAGTCAAGACAAAAATATGAAACCTCCTGGAAACTACCTATATGTCAGAACAAAGCATGTTTAACAAGTGTGTGCTCCTCAGAGAGCTCAAATGAGCACACCCATTTTTTTTCTTTATTAGTCAGTTCTGTATTCAGCAAATACAGTCAGTTTGGTACCATTATTAGGCTCATCCGTGACCTACCCCCTCCCCTTGGCCCATCCTTGTTGCATTGTGGAGTTATCCCACAGTTATGGGTAAGATAAATGTCTCTGCATATCATGACCCAACATGTGGCTCTGACATTCTTTCCGCCCCCTCTTGTGCAAAATTTCCCTGAGCCATGTTGGGTTCATTTTTGGTCTGCTTCAGTGATGAGGTGTTGGGGGCCTCTGAGGCTCTGGCTCTCTGTGATGCCCACACAAGTGCAATGGTGGCACACAGCCACGGTGGGGAACCAACTGCTCTCAATTTGGCTAACTGATCCCTTCACTGGTATGGGACCCATAGCTGGAGCTGGGAAACAAGTCAGAACCATATCCAAACATAAGCCCACTCTCCAATATCAAGCTACCATCAATTGTGGGTTACAAGAGGGCCTACACCTATTAAATTCTCTATAAAAAAAGTAAGGGTTATCTCATTTGTCCTGGTGCTAACTTACTCTCCGTTGGAGAATCTGCTTCTCTTTTTCAGATAGATGTAGATCCTAAGGAGAGAGCCACCCCATCATACCTCAAAAGGGCCCCAGCTGAAACTAAGAAAAATTGGAGAAACAAGCAAGGGCGCTGTTTTCCTGATGAACTGGATACCAGCACAAGGGGTAAGGAGCACACCCATTTTAAGAGTGAGATTTTGTAGCACATCCTAACACTTAGAAGTGTTTTTGAAGTCTATTTAAGATTATTTTTTTAATTAAGTAGAAACTTTTTATGGACACATCATGTGTTGGTACCACAATTTACCTCCTTCTTGGCCCCATTCTGCTACAGTCCCTCCTCAGTGGCATTGCTGGTGTTCACCGTGAGGTTGTGGGTTATGAGATGTGAGAGCAATAGTCAATCATTGTAAAGGGGAGGGAGTAAATGCATCTGAACATTCCGTTCCACTCAGTGGCTCTTACAATCTTCTGCAAAAATTCCCTGAGCTATGGTAATGAAGTAATGTATTTTGTTGAAGGTCTTCTCTGCAGCTATTAACATGATCATATTCTTCTTGTGTTTAATTTTATTTATGTGGTGTATTGCATTAATATATTTCTGTATGTTGAACCACACCTGCATCCCTAGGATGAAACTTTCTTGATCAAGGTGGGTAATACTTTTGATGTGTTGTTGAATATTATTTTTGAAGATTTTGTTCAGGATTTTTGCATCTAATTTCATCAGGCATATAGGTCTACAGTTTTCTTTTTTGTTGTATTTCTCTCTGGTTTTGGTGTTATGGTGATGTTATCTTCATATAAGGAGTTTTGAAGCATTTCCTGTTCTCCAATTATGTGAAAAGGCTTGAGAAAAAGGGATTTCAGTTCTTCAATGAAGGTTTGGTAGAATTCAGCTGAGAATCCATCTGTCCTGTAATTTTCTCTTTGGGGAACATATTTTAATGCATTTTCAATCTTGATGGACATAATAGTTTTGCTTATCTGTTATGGACACAGTTTGTGAAGGTGGTGTGTGTCTAAGAATTCATCCATTTCCTCCAGGCTATCAAATTTTGTGGAGGAGTGTTTTTGGAAATATGTCCTGATGACTCTTCCAATTTTATTGATGTCTGTTGTGACCTCTCCCTTTTCATTTCTAATTTTGTTAATTTGAGACTTCTATTTTTTCATTTGATCCAATTGTCTGGAGGTTTTATCTATCTTGCTTACCTCTTCCAAAGAACCAGCTCTTTGTTTAATTAATTTTCTTAATTTTTTTGGTTTTCAATTCATTTATATCTGCTCTAATCTTAGTATTTCTTTCCATCTGAAACTCTTTTTTCTCAATTTTTATTAACGTTTTCCATGATTACAAAAAATATCCCATGGTAATACCCTCCCCACCCCCTTTCTCCTTTGAAATTCCATTCTCTATCATATCCCCTCCCCATCTCAATCAGTCTGTCTTTTATTTTGGTGCCATGATCTTTTCTTCCTCTTATGATGGTCTTGGGCAGGTAGTGTCAGGCACTATGAGGTCATGGATATCCAAGCCATGTTATGTCTGGAGGTAGCACGTTGTAAGGAGTCCTACCCTTCCTTTGGCTTTTACATTCTTTCTGCCACCTCTTCCGCATTAGACCCTGAGCCTTGGAAGGTGTGATCAAGATGTTACTCAGTACTCCAGTCACTTCTTTCTGGCACTATGATACCTTCTGAGTCATCCCAAGGTCACTGCCATCTGAAAAAAGAAGATTCTCTACCCAAAGTGAGAGTAGCATTAATATACGGGTATGAATATTAAGAGAAGTGCTTACTGGGCAGTTTGATAAGCATAGTATATGCATTTATCCCGACATCAGCAGATATTACACCCCTAGGTCTCATGACTACTTCTGTTTTAAGTTTGCAGTATCAGGGATGTATTCCCTACCATGGAATGGCCTCCATGGTAGGGCCTCCAGTCCAATTGGACATACCACTATTGCTCCCGTTGTCTCATTTGGCCTGGCTGGCCAATTATAAGGCTTGCAGTGTCCACTGTTGAGTTTCTTCACTGGTGGTATCTCTTTCTCCCATTGAACTGCATGTAGAATGGCTTCTTCCAGCGTTCTGTCGGCTGATCTACATGAAGGAGGTTATCAGCTCAGTTCCAGCAGGGTTTCTCAGTGGCCTTACAGCCCAAGTATGTGGAGTCTTCAGCAATAGGGTCTTACCATCTTTTCCTGGTGGAAAACCAAGGGCCTCAGCAATGGTCTATAATGTTTGTGGGGCATCAGGGACCTCCCTGGCCAACAACTCACTAGAATATATCCCATCCCTGGCACTGAAAATTTTCTAACAACCATCTATGGCTCCTGAGTGTTCCATTGTCCAAAACCAGAGGATTCCATATGATTTATCTATATCCTCTTAGATTTTGATTAGCCCTCCCTCCACCTTTCTTTTACTCAATCTCTTCCCCTAACCTCACTTTGGGCCTTTTCACCCCTGTTAACCTATTCTTCTACTTACATATATACAATACCAACCTATTAAGTATCCTCCTCCCTCCCTTTCTCTTCCCTTTATATCTCTTTTTTAGCTTACTGGCCTCTGCTACTGAGTTTTTTTTTTTTTCCTTCTCACACAGAAGCCCGATCATCTGCAGCTAGTATGCACATATGAGAGAGAACATGCAGTGCTTGACTTTCTGGGCCTGCGTTACCTCACTTAGTATAATCCTTTCCAGATCCATTCATTTTCCTGCAAATTTCCTAGCTTCATTTTTCTTTACTGCTGAGTAGAACTCCATTGTATAAATGTGCCATATCTTCATTATCCATTCATCAGTTGAGGGACATCTAGGCTGGTTCCATTTCCCAGCTATTATGAATTGAGTGGCAATAAACACGGTTGAGCACGTACTTCTAAGGAAGTGAGATGAGTCCTTAGAATATATGCCTAGGAGTGCTATAGCTGGGTCATATAGTAGATCAATCTTTAGCTGTCTTAGGAACCTCCACACTGATTTCCACAATGGCTGGACCAGATTGCATTCCCACCAACAGTGTAGAAGGGTTCCTCTTTTTCCACATCCCCGCCAGCATTTATGATCATTTGTTTTCATGATGGTAGCCAATCTGACAGGAGTGAGATGGAATCTCAATGTAGTTTTAATCTGCATTTCCCTGATGACTAGGGCTATACAACATTTTTTTAGATGCTTATACGCCATCTGTATTTCTTCTTTTGAGAACTCTCTATTTAGCTCCATAGCCCATTTTTTAATTGGCTTGTTTGATTTCTTATTATTTAACTTTTTGAGTTCTTTGTATATCCTAGATATTAATCCTCTATCAGATATACAGCTGGCAAAGATTTTTCCCATTCTGTAGGTTGCCTCTTTGCTTTAGTCACAGTGTCCTTTGTAGTACAAAATCTTTGTCATTTCCATCTGCAACTCTTAAGAAGGTTGGATTATTCTTTTTTCCCCATGCTTTCACTTGGTTAGGTTATTAATTTGGGATATCTCTGCCTTTGTTATGAAGGCATTTTGTGCTATAAATTTTCCCCTTAATATTACCTCCATTGTGACACATAAGTTTTGGTATATTGTTTTTGTTTCCATTCAGTTCAAGAAATTTTACATTTTCCTTTATTATTTCTTCCATGACCCATTTACATTTTAATAGTGTGTTGTTCAGTCTCCAAAAGCTGGTGTAATTTCGGTTTTGTCTCCTGTTAATTATAATATTAAGTCATTGTGGTCTGATATGATACAGAAAGTTATGTTAATTTTCCTGAATTTATGGAAGCATGCTTTAGATCCTAATATGTGATCCTTTTTGAAGAAGGATCCATGGGCTGCTGAGAAGAATATGTGTTCTGTACAATTAGGATGGAAGGTTCTGTAGAGGTCTGATAGTTCTAATTTATCTATGGTGTTGTTGAGCTCTATTATTTCCCTGTTGATTTTCTGTGTAGATGATATGTCTAATGATGATAGTGGGGTACTGACATCCCCTACTCTGAAGGTATTGGGGTCTATTTCTGTTTTTTTTTTTTTTTTGTCAAGTGGGTTTTGCTTTATAAAATGTGGCACACCTGTGTTTGGTGTATATAGATTTATGATTGTGATATCTTCTTGTTGGATTTTTGCCTTGATGAGAAAACGTAGCCTTCTTTGTCCTTTTTAATTACTTTTTGTTTGAAATTTATTTTGTCAAATATTAATAGAGCCACATCCACTTATTCCTTATTTCCATTTATTTGGAAAATCATTTTCCATCCTTTCACTCTGAGGAGGTATCTATCTTATATGGAGATATTGTTTTCTTGAAGGCATCACATGAAAAGTTCTATTGTTTTGGTCCACACTATTAATTTTTGTCTTTTTATGGGTGAATTTAAGCCACTCACATTTAAATTATAACTGTGAGGTTTGATTTAATGCCTGCCATGCTGGAAGTTTTATGGAGTTTGGTGCTCTGCATTTTTTCATGCCTGCTGTACTTTTTGTTATTGTGTTCATCCTCTTGTAGGTTCCTTAGGTTGGTTGTTCTACTCTTCTGTGTGTAATATTTCTAGGACTATTTGCTATAGGTTTGGCTTTGTGTTCATATAATGCCAGATCTGTTTTTGTCATGAAAAATTTTTCTTTAGCCAGCAATTGTGAGGGATACTTAATCTGGGCACAGAAGTTAGGGTTGTAAACCACAGTTTTTTAAGCTTTAATGTGCTCCATCCCAAACCCTTCTGACTTTCACAGATTCTATTTAAAAATATGAGGTACTACTGATAGAATGCCCTTTGTATACAATGAGTTATCTTTTGCTGCTTTTATCACTCTCTCTTTGTTTTCATTTTTTAGAGTTTTAACTATGATGTGACTTGGACAGTTTCTTCTTTAGTCCTGTTTGTTTGGTGTTCTGTGAGCTTCTTGTATCTGGATTGGCACCTTGTGAGATTGGGAAATTTTTCTTCAGTAATTTTGTTGAATATATTCTCTGTTCATCTGGTCTGGATTTCTTCAGTTCTAGTAGTCCCATGACCTGGATATTTGGTCATTTTAGGGTTTCCCACAATTCTTCCATATTCACATCCAAGGCTGGATGTGGACTCATATGTGTGTACCTGCCCCAGTGAGAAGATTTCACTGGTGGTTGCCTGTCCTCAGTGAGCACTTCCCCTGTGGCTACATGTTCCCAGGGAGCAGGCTTTATACCTCTAGTAATTCTTTATTAAAGGTAGCACAGAACCCAAACTTGGGTTCTTAAATTCTGGAGGACCCCTCATGAAACCCAAATCTTGCATCAACACCACATATGAGGATCTTGTGGTTCCATATCTGCCTGGGAATAGCAAGCTGGACCTACTCTCACAAACATGCACATGGAGGCTCCCAGCCACCCTACACCAGCTGCAATGGAACCTGGAGCTGAGCTACTTGGAGGTAGGGCAAAGGGAGCCCAGGTCTACTCATGCTGTATGCATGCAGCGCCCCAGCAACCCCACACCAATAGAAAGGGAACTTGGAGTTGGAAAACTGGGAGCCCAGGACTCATCACAGTGCATGCACACCCACGAGGGCAGAGGAACCTGGAGCTGGGGAACCAGGAACCCAGGCATACTCATGCAGGGTTCACAGGGTCCCAGCAACCCTACATCAGCAAGGAGACTGACTGCAAGCCGAGGAACTAGGAGCCAGGGAGCCGGGAACACAGGCCAATTAATTCTGCATGAGTACATCCACCAGCACAGAGGAACTGAAAGAGAGGGAAGCAGCTCAGATTCTTATAACAAAGAGAAAACCTCAACAAAAAATGTTCACAATCAACATGGCGTTTTGGTGTTGGAAAACTTCATTCAGCTCACTGATGGACTTGATGATAGGTTTAATAAAGCAAACTCTCTGGCTGGAGAGATGGCTTACAGGTTAAGGTGTTTGCCTGCAAAGCCAAAGGACCTCAGTTCAATTGCCCAGGACCTACTTAAGCCAGATACACAACGGAGTGCATGCATCTGGAGTTCGTTTGCAGTGACTGGAGTCCCTGGCACTCCCATTCTCTCTCTCCCTTTCTCTCCTCTTTCTCTTTTTCTCTCTCAAGTAAATAAATAAAAATTTAAAAACTAAGTCAAACTCTTAGCTGATGCAATTTATTTGTGTTTTGCTGTTATTATCTACTAAGTTGATGCATTTGAACAAATTATTCATTGAAGTGGTAAGTAGATGGCAAGTTGTTGCAAATTCAAGTGGATGACCGAAAGCAATGTAATGAACTTTCTAAAGACCATCCACAAATGTTCACCACCAACACATATCTACTATAGGATATCAAATAGGTTCCTAAATCTCCATCACAACCTAAATCTTATACAACTGCAAATAATTTGGTGGTAACTTCTAAAATTATACAAGAACTGGGGCAACTTCTACAAACAGAAATAAGGAGAAGAATTCACTGCTGGGATGATTTTAAAATAAGTCCCAGTTTTGCACTTGATCTGGAACATCTCATTATCATCATCAAAAGGAATATTTGGTGCTGATGTCTTACATATTTACTGTCTTTAAAATACAGCCAAAGGATTTCAGTCCTTGACATTTACATTTATCTAATTTATTGTCCACAGGCTTTGAATTACTTATTTAATTTAAATTAATGGCCCATGTACAAATCAAAGGAAGCTAAACTAATTAAGGCAGAAAAGTCTAATCTGGCACTTTAAACTCTAAGATTTATTACATACGCTCTAGATTTGAATTTGATTGCATTTATTGAATCAAGCCAGGAAGCTGTTTCACTTTAATGTTTGGGCTATGTTAATCTATAATAAAGGCCAAAACTAAGAATAGAGTTAGAGGTTCAATTCAGTTCAATATTCAAGTACTGTGTGCCATAAAAATAGATGCTAGATACTGGGAAAAAGAAATGTCTGAGTTTCAGACCCTACCTTTAAAGAGCCTTCAGTTTTCTAATCATGATCGAAAGATCTAATGTCACAATGTCTGCATTTCCTTATCTTTTGCTGCTGCGTAATAGATTCTAACTTCCAAAGACAAATTCAGTTCAAATACATTCTCTTGATCACCTATGAAAGCATGTTAGAAAATGGCACAAATTCTAGGGCCTGGGAATCCATAGATGAAGTTTTTGTTTCTGCCATTTAGACTTGCTTAGAGTAGGTAGACAAAAAATGTTCATAATAAAGTAAAACAGCAAGAAACACAGCTTGTTCTGGAAGAATTAGAGGTGATGAGATATTGCCATCTGATTCTATAAGCATCTAGTATGAATTTACTGTATACTAAGCCAAAGGGTAAACATATGATGAAGACTTAGTCATTTTATAAGGAATCTCACAATTCAACAAAGCCATACATGGTAAGATGTTAATGTTTGCACCAGATGGATTATTATAATGAAAATGAAAAAGTGTTTGAAGTCCTCACCTTCTGAAAAATATATCATTGGCTTAAAAGTAAAATTTAACAAAATTGTAAGGATAAAACTAATAGATGTTATATATTTTAAAACTCAGAACGGTGAGCTAGATGAAGGTTAATAAACTCAGAGCAATCCTTCTACCTCAGCCTCCAAAGTGCTGGGATTAAAGACATGTGCCATCAAGCCCAGTCCTCATTTAAATTCTTATCACTTACAATATGTGAGGCTGATACATTTCACCCCACTGGCTTCACCTACTAGCTTCATCCAATGGGAAAGAAAAGACTAAGTATCTGAGAAAGATACATCATGACATCATCACACTGAGGTTCACTTTGAATTGAACTCTCAGCATGAAATTCAAGATTCTATTCTCTTCTTTATGCATACTCATAGCATTGCATTCTAACATACATATATATAATATCTCTAGCCTTTTGTGAGGCAATACAGGGTCCTTAGTAATAACTGAATTCTACTATCCTATCTTTCACATTGTTTTTCTAGAATCAGAGTTGTAGATAATTACTAAATGAACAGGAATGGTTGTATCATATTAAAGCTGTATTTACAAAACAGGTTCTTGGCTATATTTCATCTGCAGGCCACAGTTTACCAATATCTGATTTACATAATCAGAGCTTTGTTCAACTTTACTTTCTTATCTCTCCTCTTTTAAAAGTAACACACACACACACACACACACACACACACAACTTTTCCATGCATCCCACTCCTTTAAAATTCAATTCACATCCTCCTAAAATGATTCTTCTTTGTGTGAGCAGCTTTGAAAAGAAGTATAAACAGTCTTAATGCTATTACATGTAAAGCATAAATGTTCTTTGATAGAAAAAATTTCTTGAAGCCCTTCAATCTACAACTCATAATTGAGTTTTATTGGTAAGAATTTAAACCTTCATATAAAAATTAAAAGTTCTGATTATTTTCTTGAGGAGGCCATGCTGTAATAAATTATTTTTATCTATTCCACATTTAGTTAATATATGAATACAGAAAAGTATTAGAAAAGAATGTGTGGGAAAGTACTTGATTGATTGGAATAGCAAACTTATCACTGATTCTATTTTTCAGTTATATTTGCTCAACAAATATTAAATATGTTCTTAAAACTGGTTTGTCTTTCTTTTACTTAGAGGCAAACCTATCTCTGGCTTAGCTTTCAAATGAATTGGTATAATACCAATGCGTAAATAAGTGACATCATTTTCCTTTTGTAAGATCCAAATTTGTCAAAGTGTACCCTGGGGAGAGAGCTTCACAACTTTTTATAGATAGGCTGTCCATATGACACATTGTGTTATATACTGATTCCCTGAAGTATATGTAGGTTTATTCCCAAGGGGTCTGTATTCCTACTTCATGGGCCAAAAAATTGTGGTCTCTTAACATAGGAGCTTTACTATATAGTAAAATTAAACACAATTTCTCCAAGTATCTATGATGGTTAATATTGAATGTCATCTTAGAATCACCTAGGGAGACAAATGTCTGGTCATGTCTGTGAAGAATTTATAACTTGTATTAACTGATATGGTAAAACTTATCCCAAATGTGGGCAGCATCAGTCCAGAGGCTGAGATCCTAGATTAAATAAAAAAGAAAAAGTAAGCTGAGTACCAGCATCAATTAGTCTCTGCTTCCTGATTGTGCACCAAACGTGACCATTTGTGTACCAGCTGCCTGAGGCCAAGTTATTTCCCCTATAATATATGGAAGAATTTTCTACTAATAACTCAGTACTGAATAACTACCCTGAAAGTTGATGAAAGTGGCTGCTTAGGCACAATCATACTCCCTTATTGTGTATAGCCTTAATCCAGTGACTATCTAGTTTATGGGAAGATCAAATACCTGGCTAATTTGACTTGGGTTGGAGTAACTCTCAAGAACCACCTGAGCTCCTGGGTTTAATTGAGACTGGTTACAAGTGTTGTATAGCCCAGTTTAACATATGACTAGTCCTACATTTATTACTGCTTCTGTTGTTGCCAACACCATTCTGGTTAGAAATCTCTAACCCACAATCTAGATAAAATGACTTAATGCATCATCCATGTACCATATTCACTTCCAGTAGGCTTTCTTGGACTCATTATACTGAGGGTAGTTAAAGGCTCAGAAATACAAAAGAACAAATCACATCTTCTGAGAGTTGGTCCTAGAGCTTGTTTAGACTTTCTTCTGTCATATTATTTTATTCTACTATTAATATAAACTTCTGGGGCTGAAATGGTATTTTATTGGATAAAGCACTTGCTGCACAAGCATGAGGACTATACCACGGATGCTCAGTGCCTATGTAGGCCTATGGCAAGATAAGAGGCAGAGATGACAAGACAATAGAAAACTCACAGGCCAGCTACTATGGCAAATGCAGCAAGCAGCAAACAACTGAGGCACTGCCTCAACAAAAATTAAAGATAATGACATATTCCTCAAGGTGTTGTCTTGCAACCTCCATATGGACACCATGGTATGTACATAACCACACTCACATACACATCATGTACAGACATCTTACATATACAATAATGCATACCAAAAATTTAAAAATACAACTGTGAACAGGTTAAACAATCTTAATGCTAACTAAGATGATTCTTTTTCAATGCTTATACCATGCCAGGCATTGTTCTATATATATATATATATATATATATATATATATATATATATATTATCATTTAATTCCACAGCTAGATATTGTTGTCAACCATTGTTAAAGTGATGAACAAAAGGTAGAACTTCATCAATTTATTTTTCCAAATAACTTACATCTACCACATGAAATCTATGAAGTATTCCTGGTCTTAGTATTGAGATGAGTGGACACAGTTCTATGTGATACAGAACTATCATTCAATTGGATGATTTTATCTTGGGAATATCAATCACTGGAAAATGTCTATATTGGTGAAAATTTTCATTAATTTGAGAATTTGGCAAGCTTCTTAAGTGACAATTTGAATCATAGAGATAGATGCTCAGATCTAACTGAAGAATCAATTTAGATATGAGAACAGTGACATTCTTTGGGGACATCTTGAAAGAACTTTGTAAATCACTGCTCCCAAATACATTTATCATGTCAGTGTATGCTAACCTATACTTACAAAAGGATAATTGTACAAAGGTATATATTTTGAGAATTTAGTATCTATAGTTGTTAAATGAAAAGTGGCCAGAGTAAGACCAAACATTTGTATGCCCTAATATGTAACTCAACATCATGACTCATCTGTATTGATTTTTTAAGGATAAATGATTTTACAACATGGCAACCTTTCTGTGTTAAAAAAAACTAATAGAAAAATAGGAAAATATAACCATGAATATTTATATGAGAAAAGAAGAATGAACACTGGGAGGTTTTGCTTATTTGGGGTCTTTTGATGTAGACTTCAGCATGCTCGTGTGCATGGGATTTTGCCATATTTTATTTACTAAGGGTTTCCCATGATTATGAAACTTCAGTTTCAAGATTAATCTTATGGACTTAAATCTGGAGTTACATATAAGAGCAGACATTTTAAGCATCTAGCCAGATATTATTTGAATTGAAGTGGATTTAGTTACTGATCTTTTGTATTTATACTGTCTGCCCTTTATTTTAATATTCCCATTACTTCAGTCTCTCTTGATAATCAGAAACTATTCTGTGGCTGTTTAAATATTAGAGCAGGAAGATGGATTTAGCCTAGAACTTTATGCAGCTGATAGCTATCTATCCCCTCATTCCTCTAAATAACGGTGCACAAAGCATTTCTGAGGGAACAGTGGAGAAACTTCCAAAGTTTCTATCTCAGTGATGAAGAAGGCAGGTATTTGGTTTGCCCTGATATGTTATTTCTATTTCTTTTTTACTATTTTTTACTATTCAATAGATACTTTGCAAACAGGGTGATCCTTCCATAAGGTAAAGACTTCTATTTATTCCTGAATAGATAAGACTTGATCCTTTCATGTAAGATTTTTTAAACAAGCTCCTAGACATTATAAATGGCAGTGTGAATACTCTATGAGTATAACATATATCTTTGTAGATTCTCAACCTGAAGTTCAAATGCTCCTTGTCATGTGTACTTAGGTAAAACACTAAAAAAGTGTAATGTAAACACATGCACCTTCTTCTTCTTAGTAAAATCAAATAAAATTTAACTTCCTAAGGATAGCACTGTACAGAGTTAATTACAAAGTGGTCTCTGATGTGTATCAGAACAAAAATGATGCAATAGCAATGCATCTTCCACATTGTCATTGTTTTAAAACTAATCATAACCATGCTCTTGAGACAGTTAATAAAATTATTAGTGAACAAGCCTGAAGACCAACAACGATTGAAAAGATCCTCAATAAATAACAGCAAGCAAAATTTTGATTTTACTGAATTTATAGTTTATTTGGCATATTAATTTAAATATATTTATTTGAGAGAGTCAGAGAAAGAGAAAGAGAGACAGAGAAAATAGGAGCACCAGGGCCTCTAGTCACTGCAAGCAAACTCCAGACACATGTACCACTTTGGGCATCTGGCTTACCTGGGTCCTAAGGAATTGAATCTGGGTCCTTTGGCTTTGCGGACAAGCATCTTAACTGTTAAGCCATCTCTCCAACCTGGGGAATAGTAATTTAATATGAAACATGTTGGACTTTTTGACCATAACATTTTTATGGATATCACTCATGGTGAGATTTTTACCAAGGGAAATTATTTTGATTAATTTCTTAGTGGACTAAGAAAAGATTCTATCTCACTTCTGACTCCTGGATAAGCTATTTCATTCATTTAAGTTGACAGGAGACAAACAATTCTCTGAAATTGCTAAGGCACTCATGTCCTCTTTGAAATTATATATGAGTTCATCTAATTCCATAAGTAGGACAGAACCAGAAAATAAAAATGTTAGAATTCCTGGGATCTCTGGCTACTCCTCTTCACAAGCTACTGAGGAATGTGTCTGTCTGATGCAGGAAAAATTTATCTCACTAAATAGGAACAAACTTCCCAAACTGAGAGAAGCTATTATCATTAATTGACGAATATACTAAGAAATAACTTCAGCAAATTAGTCTTATAAGTGAAATAAAAATGTAGAGAACTCCTTGTTATTTTTAACTGAGCCTATTTCATTATATACAATTGAAATGTCAAATAAAAGACAAAAATATTATATGATTTTTACCTTTTGTAAAATAAAACCTGATAACAGTATTAAGGCAGTTTGTTTTAAATTAAGCACTCTAATTCCATCGATGACATCCTGTTTCAAGAGAATTATCATCACATGATCTAAATTTCTATTCCTAACCACTCAGATCCCTTTGAAATTGTCTGCTCTTTAGTTGTTGATTTCTTTTTGAGCACATTTTGGGTACAACTCTGAAGTCATAACTACATCATGACAGATGGTTCTGCCATCCAGTCTCCTCTGTCAGTCATTTCCATGATGTAGCTAGAGATAGCATTCTGCTTTGATTTGACTGAGGTTCTGAGATTCTAGAAATGCAAATATTTTATTTCATAATTTTATTCAATACTTTTCCTTATCAGAATTCCTTTGGAAATCATGGTTAATATTGTTTTATGATGTCTGTCTTTTCCCAGCCATATGCCACATGGGTTGCTTTCCTGAAATGTGTCGGAACAATTTTGGTTTTCACAATGTGGAAAACATTTCATTAAGCAGATCCAGTTTTATCCATTAATCTATCTACATTCTTTAAATGAATATATTTTAGCATCAACATTTGAAATGGCTTCCCCTAGCTTTCCACCTTGATTTCCCACTGTAAACATGTATGTCAATATCTTTTACTAATAGTCATGTGCATATAAACATCAATACAGAGTATTTTCAAATACCAATATGAAAATTTGTAACATGTTGTCTAAAGTTCATGTGTATAATTTTACTTAGTTCACATGCTGGATTGCTAGTGAAATTTCCTCTCAATTTTCTGTAGTCAAAGAGACACCTCTTGAATTAAGTGATAAACTTTTAAAATATAGGAACCTCATTAACCTTGATTATGAACCCTCAAGATCAAGCCTAGTGCTTATGGGCTCTTACTATCTTCTTTGTAAATTATAAACTGATTACCTGAAAGGCACAGGCTGTGAAAAGATAATCTGGAATAAAATTATGTAATTTCTTAAATAATGCTGAATAATTTTTATGAAATTATATTTAATCAAAGATGTATGCTAGTATCCTTTTCAACTGAAGAACATAATATAAGCAATGACTGGAGGCAAACATGAATGAAAACAGACTAAAAATGCAGCATAAGCTTATGAGCCTTCAGAGATAGGATCAGACAGATTTATTCTCTTCACACAAGGTTTCTCCCTCTAGAAGAGAGGGACACAATAAATTCAGAGAAATTTCAGTTAGTAACATTAGAGAAATAAAATAATTAAGATTATGTAAGATCATTATTAGCATGCAGCTAATGATTTATATTTGCAAGTTTTATTAAAGTATAATCATCAATTAAAATTTTTACGTTGTTAAGTTCTGATTCAAATATTTGATTTGTATGAAGTACAGACGGTACAACTCACAGCTTTGTACATGCTAGACAGGCACTCTACCACTGAGCTACAGTACAAAGCCTTGATGATTAAGTATATGTATATATAAAAAGTATATGTATATATTTTATAATTATATACATTGTGAAATAAATAAACATTGTAATCCAAATAAGATATTTATCACCTCACATCATGTAGTTACTGGTGTCTACCTCTCCTTCCTTCTTGGTAGTGAGAGTAATTAAGATCTACCCTCTAGTATATTTAAAACATACAGTAAATTATTGTTAACTATAGTTATATTGCTGTATATTTGTTCTCCAGAACATCCTTACTATACATAACTTAATCTATGTACCACTTCACTAAAAATATCTCCATTTCCTACTTTCATTATTATTATTCACAATAACCACTGCATGGAACTAATATAAAATGCCCCTCAGCAGATGAATGGATAAGGACAATGTGCTACTTTCACACATAAATTAATATTCAGCTATAAAAAGGAAATTCTGCCATTTGTGACAGCATGGATGAACCTGGATAACATTATGCTAAGTAAAATGAGCTAGGTAGAGTGATATAAGCACTGTATCATCTCACTTACATGAGGAACTTCTTCCAAGTGAAATTTAGGAAGGCCATTGTGAGAAGGTGGTGAGGATGAAATTTGAGTAACAGGAAGAAAACAGCAGCATAGAAAATTTTAGAGTGGAGTTCATCATAAAGGATGAACAAAACATATGTCTCTTGTGCCTCCCAGCCAGTAGAATGTGCTATGAATTCCTGATAAATGTTCAATCATTAGTGTTTGAAGAACTTTCTGATTATCCTTAGGCTTTTCTCTGGAGTGTGAAGACTGCCTCATTCTAGGAATATGTAGTTGTAATGGTTGGGTCAACTAGTATAAGTATTAGCAATGATTAGGTCCAAGTGATTATAACTATTTTTAACAATTTTGGATGCAACACACAGTACACTTGAAACCTCCTTTGTAGATTAAATCAAGTTATTGTGGATGTTTCATCAAATTCCATTTAATAAAGTTTCCTAAGACTTGAAGTATCTCCTTGCTTTTCATTGTCTGTATTTGTCTCTTTCCCCTCTTTCACACTTGGTTCATATGGTGCCTCTCTTTTTCTTCCCTTACGCTTTCCTTTCTCACTCCCTTCTTTCTTCCTCAGTTTCCTTCTCTTGTCAAAACCTACACTAAGCATAATAAATAAAATATTAAAGCACAATAAAAATTTAAATATAACCTACACTAAGGCAAGTATCGGAAAGTGACTTTTAGAAGTGTGATATCTAAAAGGCTTTAAAAATATTTATTTACTCCTCAAGAATAAGGCTTGTTTCAACAACAAAAAATAATGAAACTACAATTACATAAATATATTATAGGACTTTGAACTTATAATTATGGAGACTGGAAAACCCCAATCTAGAGTGCGGAGCAACAGAAGAGAGTCTAATACTGCACTGTGCTGCTAAGCTAGGGTGTTCAGTAGGTCAAGTTAATCAAATATGTTTTGGGCTTAGAATGTTTTCAGTTCATAATGGCTGTCAGTATGTAACCACACTTTTAAGTCAAAGAGCATCTGTCTATGTATTTATGTGTTATTAAAATATTAATTTGAGCCAGATGAGTCCCAATATATTGTAACATTTTAATTTTTTAAGTGTTTTATTTTTTCTCTATTGGTTGAGTGATTGAAGACATTGGGAAATATTTGCCTGAGGTTAGCCTTCTCTATCTGATAGTATAAAAAGAAAGAGGTAGTGAGCAGAGAATATATAAGGTAGAAGAAAATGTTTTATGTCTTTTTCTTCTTCAAAGACTGTTATATCTAATTTCAGTGATATTCACATAAATTAAATAGGTATAAATGTTCTTTTTGAGTATTAAGAGCTGACATTCACACTTAAGTGAGAATAACTTTGACCATGATATTGAATATTATCTTTTCTTTACACTCAGATACCCTTTGGTAATGAGGATTTAAAAGGTGTGTCATCCAAGTAATCCCTAGTGCTTTATTCCAGATACTTTTATCTCCACTGAATATCTATATTACAGTAGAATGCATCTGATTTCTTCAGTGGTCAACTTTGATGAAATCATTCTCCTCCAATATATTGCCAAGTCATTCATCTGAGGCATATAACTGTATAAGTCAAAATTCTTAGTTATAGATAATCATATTACTCTATGAAGTTAAAAATAAAGGGATTCATCACAGGTTTATAGATAATTCACAAAATGTCTACGAGTCTGAGGAGACTACCTAGCATGAGTATTGCACAGCCAGTACTATGGAATCCCAACCAAACTATGGGTCAGGTTTATCATAAACCTCACTAATACCATGGACCACCACTCAGTTTCTATGATTTTCAATGACAAAGCAGAGAGCCTCTGCCATAGTTTCCCTTGAATATTCTTAGTGTTTATTCACAGTGGAAACATTACCTTCTTGTTACTAGGACAAAGCACCCAACCACAAGGAGCTTATGGAAGAGAAGGGTTTGTTTCAGCTTACAATTTCAATGGAGAAGTTTAATCATGGCAGATAAAGCATGACAGAGTCGACAACAATAGTGTTACAACTAGTCACAAAAGCTGGAAGAAAGCATAAAGAGTGAGTTGGTCACTGTTGGCAAGGGGCTGGATGATAAAATCCCAAGACCTTCCCCCCAGCATGGATCCACCTCTTAAAGGGTCCAGAACCTTCGAAAATTGCCACAATCTGGGAACCAAGTATTCAAAACACATGAGTCTTTGGGGATAATTCTATTCAACCTTTCACATTCCATTCCTGGCCTAGAGAGACTCATGGCCATCTTAGGTTACAAATGAATTCAGTGCAATTTTAAAAGTCTCTATAGTCTTTAGCAATCCCAACACTATACAAAATTCAAAAGTCTCGTTTGAGACTCAAGATAGTCTCTTAAGTAGGATTCCTATAAATTACAATGCAAGTCACATTCTTCCATCACATAATGGCAGAAAATAAACATTCCCATTCCAAAAAGAAGTAATAACAGCATGGCAAGGAAATAAAATTGAAAAACACCAAGGCACACATCAAATGTTGCGGCTACATGCCCTGTACCTAGGGCTTGATGAAATCCTCTGAGCTCCAAAAGGCCTGGGCTACTCCACCCCTCCAGTTGTATACTTTGCAGGCCAGGCAGATCTACCCTAGCTCACAGCTTTCTTTGGCTGCCATCTTAGAGTCCTGACCTCTGCAAATTTCTAAGTACTCTATTGCTAATCATAGTTCATCTTCAAAGCTCTTATGCCATGCAAGGACTATGACCATGGCTCACATAGCCTATCCTAAATGGCTTTCAGGAGCCATTCACAGCTTCATGACCTTCTATTCCATGTATTTGTCCTACTTCCAAAAGCAGTACCACATAGGTGACACTGAAAAATTTACAGCTCAAGGGGAGATAAAGACCAAGTTTGAGAAGCAGGAAAATCATCCGGCATTCTTCCTTCAAGCCTCCTTCATGCAAAAGAATCAGCAATCCTCCAACTGTCTCAATGAAGAGCAACTAGCTCTTCCTCAGTGCTGATAATCTGTTTAAAAATTTCAGCTAAAGCAGCCTAATAACAGTTTACATTTCCTTCTGTGTCAAACTTTATCTTTAATGTGTTTCTTCTTTGTCCTCTGCCATGCATACTACACAAAGTTCCTCTACCCCAGCCAGTTCCTTATAGATATTTATTTATTCATTCATTTATAAGACAGTGAGAAAAAATAAAAGGTAGATGAAGTATGAGAGAGAAAACAAGCATACCAGGGCCTTCAGCCACTGCAATAAACTCCAGATGCTTGCTCCACCTTGTGCATCAACTGGCTTTATGTGGGTACTTGGGCATGAAACTCAGTTCCTTGGGATTTGCAGGCAAATACCTTCACTTCGAAGCCATGCCTCCAGCTGTGCTATAAACTCCTTTTCATCCATGAAGCCTAAAATAAAACTCAAGTGTTCACACTTCTCTCTGCCTTTAGGTCTTTTAATCTCTTACCAGAATGGTCCATCAAGCTCTCCTTATAGCACCACTGTCCTCTAGTCCACAGTTTCAAACCCTTCCAAATTACTTCTGCCATCTGATTTCAGAATGCCAAAAAGCACAAGGAGAGGTTTACTGTAACAATGAACCCACTTCTTGGTACTAATTTTCTCTTATAGTTACCTTGTCATTGTTGGCACAAAACACTTGACTGGAAACAGATTATGAAAGGTAAGGGTTTATTTCAGCTTACAGATTCCAGGGTCCATTTCAACATAACAAGATTGCTAAAGCATCACATCTTGTCATATCATCTGAGAAGAAGCAGTAAGACTGAAAACTATCAAGGACGGTGTAATATAAAATCCTAAGGGCTATCCATACTGTCTACTTCCTCCAGCAGGTCCCACCTCCCAAAAGATCTATAACATTACCAAATTACCACTAGCTTGAGACCAAGTATTCAAAATGCACGAGCCTTTGGGGGACATTTCATGCATACCACCACACACTGTTAACATTTCCTTCTGAACTTTAATAGACAAGGATATCTACTCTGGTAAAGCTTAGACTATGTGGAGGAGTTTAGATACAAAAAAAAATCCAGGAATTGGTTTCACCAATTACAAGATCCTTTATAGAGAAAGATATAGTCAAAAATGATTGAAATGACTTGGCTAATTTACAACGTTTGTCATATTTCCTCTCTGAGCTTTCTTAAGATTAAAATTCTCAGTTCCTTCAAATATTAGAAGATATTGAAGTTTCAAGTTCATTCATCATTTTAGTAATTCTTGGACTACATCCTAGTGTGCATAGGTCCTTCAAATTTTGAAGTATTTCTTGTCCTCTGCAAAAATGGAGAAGGCCTATCACCTCTTGTAGATTGAACATCTATCATGATAGGTTCATAAGGCTATGGGCACATGGAACCTATTGTATTTCCACATACTCTTCACTGTTTTTAAGACTAACGATCTGTTGCAGTCAGGTTTGCCTTACTGGCAAACATTACCTGATCAAGAGCAGCTTTGGGGGAAAAAGAGGGTTTATTTTGGCTTACGGACTCCAGGGGAAGCTCCATGGTAGCAGGAGAAAATGATGGCATGAGCAGAGGGTGAACATCACCCCCTGGCCAACCAAAGGTGGACAATAGCAACAGAAAAGTATGCCAAACACTGGTAAGGGGACACTGGCTAGCATTCAGAACACCTAAGTTTATGGGGACACCAGAATCAAACTATCTGCCCATACATGGTGCTACCATACTTGTAGCATTTTATATACAGAGTAGGTTGCTGAAATGTGTTACTACTAAATCTCCCTTTTCATTTAGTACTATGACTGAATTTAGGACTACCAACATGCTAAGTAATCTACTACTAAGCCACATTTCCAGCTCAGATTTTATCTTCCTGCAATCAGAATCCAAAACCTGATATTAAAAGGCTCAACAGATAAGCAAATTTTATATTTTTAATATGATTATATATATATATTTTCTATTTTCAGGCATAACTTTGAGATACAACAAATTTGGTTCCAGACTACTACAGTAAAGCAAGTCCCATAAATAATTTGGCCATCCAGTGTATAAAAAGTTGTACTTTATGGGGACAGGAGAAGGTAAACTGATGCCGTGAGATCAAAGTGCATTTTCTACAAGTATAAAATTATCAAAAATAAAAGAAAGTTAAAAAAAGAAATTCATCATTATTTGGTTTTCTTTTATTTTATAAAAAGCAGACACTTATTTTGATGAATATGAAGTTATATTTGTAAATTACTTCGGGAATAAATCAATTCTGTAAAAATTTGTGCTTATACTACATTATAGTGTACTATGTGCAAAATAGCATTATATCTAAAATAAGTACTTGATTTAATATTTTGAGTGTGCATTTTCATGTGTGTCAATGTACATGTGTGTATAAATACACATGCATGTGTGTGTAGAGGTCAGAGGATAACCCCAAATGTGATTATTTATGTGTCACCAACATTTTTGAGACAGAGTCTGTCATTGGCCAGGAACTCAGCAATTAATCTTGATTGGCTGTCCATCAAGCCATATGGATTATCCTATCTCCTCACCCCTAGTGCTGGGATTATAAGCATACACAATATTTGGCATTTTATGTAGGTCCTGGCTATCAAACTAAGGTTCACATGTTTGGGAGGCAAGCATATTGCCAACTCTTCAACCTCACAAGGCCAAAAAAAAATTACGTTACCTAAATGCTGGTGATAAACCTAGAATTCAGTGAGTTGCAATTATTTTCCTCATGGAGAATCTTGCCTAAATGTTGATGGCTGCTGACTAGTAAGTGTGGTGACTATCACAGGTTGGGGTGGCTGTGGCAATTTGTCAAAATAAGACTACAGTGAAAGTTGTCATATCAATTGATTTCTCCTTTTTGAAGGATTTCTCTGTCAGCATGCACTAGTGTTTGACAGTGTTTCCCCCACAGGAGGCCTTCTTTAAGAATTGGAGTCAATCCTCTCCTACCCAGCTTTATCAACTAATATTCCAGGTCCTTTGTTGCTATGTCAACAATGTTCCAGCATCTCCACCAGGAGCAGCTTCCATCTTTGCTCATCCACAGGCAGCCACTGCTCACCTGCTCAAGGTGACCACAAGGTTGCAGCCATCCACTCACATACATCCTCGGGCTGCACTACTAATTCTAGTTCATTTTCCAATGTTCCCAACATCTACATTGCTTCCTCCACTGACGTCTAGACCCTTAAAACTACCCATGTGACCTTCAATCAACTTCTTCCAAACTCCTGTAAATGTGGAAATTTTGACCTTATACCATGAATAATATACATGTTTAATGATATCTAGAATACCATTCCAGAAGTTTTACATGTTAATTTGTGAATCTATGGTCTTACAAAATATATTTCTAAGACTAGGCTTATATAATATATCTCCTAAGTATTGAAAGTCTAAGTTACTCCTTGACCCCTGAACTGTACACTGAATGCTGTGAGATAGTAGGGATATAACAAACATTAATCTCATTGTACACTCCATTGGCACTTTTGGCTGACCAGGCACATTGACAATTATTAGTAATATTTTGGAAAGAATCTTGCTACTGAGTAATAAGCCTCAACAGTGGCCAGAAAATATTCTGCTCACTATGTCGTAAATAATGTTTGCTATTCAGCTTTGTGGCTCTTGTTACAGAGCAAAGGCAACATAGGACTAATATAATTTCATAGGTGTCTAAGGTTTGGAATGCTCAATATGCATGGGCTGCAATTAAAAGTCACCAGCTGCATCGACTCTAACAAGACAGTAAACCTGTCTTTGGAGCTCTGATGGCAGGCATTTTCTTCTCCTCTTTAGCTATGAAGACCCTAGGTGGCATCTTCTTCCATGAGATGTTCTTTGTCCACATTGAGAATCTGCTTTTCAGTGCAGCTGCCTTCCGCAGTGGTCTTGGTGAGCTTTTGTGGATCACTGGCTACAGCTTCTCCATCAGCGCCGGCTGTTACTTCAGCTGCCCTGTCGGCTTATGGAGGTGAAGTGGCCTCTTTCCCCTGAGCCACCTTCTGCATTTCAACTTGTCTTCTGCAGCTTCCGTACTTCTCTCTGCCTTCACAAGATTGAAGAGTGCCGGGGCCTTGCACTGGACTGGACTTGGCTTCAGGGAATGTTCTGGAGCGTTTGATCTTCTATCCAGACCCGAGACTTTCTCCATGTCACCAGTAAGGATGTTTCACGTTCTTATTGTACAGGCATTCATGGGAAAGCATACTTTTTCTTTGCTTTTTTGTTTTGAGACCTCCCCTTCCCAAGTCTTGGGATAAAAGGCATGCCCCAAGGTGCATAGTTGGAGCAGCACTTTTATTCTCCTTCAAGAACTTTTCCTTTGCATTTACAACTTGGAGATCTATATGATGCCTACGAACTAGATTTCATCTTATCTTAGCTGTCAACAGTGTCTTCCTCGTTATGGTTAATCATTTCTATATTTTGATTTACAGTGAGAAATGTGTGACTCTTTTCATATAAATACTCAAGAGATAATTATAGTTCACAAAGGAGCCTAATTTTAGTATTGTGTCTCAAGACATAGGGAAGTGGGGCCACAGTTGTCTGGTGGAACTGGCAGAACACAAAACATTTATCATTTACATTTTCAATCTTATATCAGGTTGTATATGAGATAATTACAAGGATCATACCATATATCATCATAACAGATAGAATAATAACTAAATAATAATTAAAACCTTAAGGGATTGTAAGTATTCCAAAAATGTGGTACAGAATCAGAAAGTAAGCATATGTTGGTATTGTTGGCACCCATAGACTTGCTCCAAGTAAATTGCCACAAACCTTCAATTTGTATGAAACTCAATGTATTGAAAGAACAATAAAACAGGATGTGGCTGCAGTAACAATTGGGTAATGTTATCTCTTCATTAATCAAGAAATGATTAATATGATGTCAAGGAAAGAATAAACATAGATTTATTAATTATGTCAAATATTATTTAGCCAAATATTATCTGGTTCCCATTTTATTATACTGTACATGGGAGATAAAAGATTTTGCAAAATTCCATGCATAAAACCAATTATACCATTTGAACAGAATAATTTTTACCTGCCAGTCTGCTAAAATTCTGAAATACCTTATAACCTTACCCTCATAAAAGATTAGCCGCCCAAATTTTCCTATTGTTCATAAATATCACACAAATACCTTTCTTTGCACGTGCTTATATGTGTTTATGGTAACATATGTGTATATATGTTCCTATACATGGACACATGGACATGTGTATTGCTAGTGTATGTGTACATGTATATGTGTGCATATGCCAGAATTTGTCCTTATGTGTTTTTCTAAAACATTCTCTACCTTACTTACTGAGACAGGGTCTGTAACTGAGCCTGGATTTCACCAATTTGTCTAGACTAGTGTGGTGGTTTGATTCAGGTGTCCCCCATTAACTTAGGTGTTCTGAATGCTAGGTTCCCAGCTGATGGATATTTGGGAATTAATGCCTCCTGGAGGGCGTGCATTGTTGGGAGCAGGCTTATGGGTGTTGTAGCCAGTTTGCCACACTCTCCTGTTGCTATTGTCCACCTTATGTTGGCTAGGGTGTGATGTCCACCCTCTGCTCATGCCATCATTTTCCCATGCCATCGTAGAGCTTCCCCTCGAGCCTGTAAGCCAAAATAAATCTCTTTTTTCCAGAAGCTGCTCTTGGTTGGGTGATTTCTACCAGCAATGTGAATCGGACTGCAACAACTAGCTACCCAGCAAACCCCAAGGATCATCCTTTTTCTGCCTCCACAGCAGTGATATTATAGGAACAAGCTAATGATCCTAGCTTTTGCCTGAGTGCTTGGGATTGCTACTAAGGTCCTCAATGTTGCAAGGCAAACACTTTATCAATTAAGCTATCACCCCAGCCTGCAAATACTTTTTGGATATCCCCTACCTAAGCTTAAATCTATTAAATCAATTGAGTTACTCCAGGTATGCACAGGATGTTTTGGGGGCATTTATGTGAATATGAGTATATGCAAATTTTGAACCCCAAACACCAAACTACTTGAATTCATCTAAGTGGTCTTACAGTAAATAATAAGAATTTGCCATTTGAGATACTTCCAATGGTACAGGATGTTAATTCAAGCAGAAATCTATTGGCAAAGTACTCTGTTCAGTGCTTCTCCTCTAGTGTTATATTGAACAACATTGTCAGAAAAGTACATCTGAAGCCTTCCAGAGATTCATTACAACCAGATTATGCTAAAGCAAATGAAATGGTTTCCATTTGGACAATATGACAAATTTAATTGGTGTATGAAACATAAAAATAAAATGAATAAGTACTTTCTTATAAGGTAAATCCTACAAACAGCTATGGTTTTTAGTTGACCCAACTTTTTTGATCCGTATGACCTAAACACGAGTGACAAGAGATGATCTAACATCTTACCTCATATGTACTAGGATAGTGAAAATAAGTTACATAACTTTAAATTTGAGCTAATAGAGCATGAATATCCCTCATTTGTATGACACGAAAAATGAACAAATTCAATCAGTAGAAGAACCACTTATTTTTTTAATTAATTCATTCATTGTTTTTGAGGTAAGGTTTCAGTCTGCCCAACCTGGAATTCACCATGTAGTTTCAGGGTGGCCTCAAACTCATGGTGATCTTCCTACCTCTGCCTTCCGGTTGCTGGGATTAAAGGCATGCACCACCAAGCCCAGCTTAATTTATTTTTTTAATTAGTTATGTACACAGTGTGTATACAGTCATGTTGGTACCATCGTTAGCCTCCTCCCTGTCCTTCCCCCTCCACAGGGACCCTCTTTGTAGGGGAATATGGGTCGTGCATAGTGGAGAAGAACCACTTATTTATTAGGGCAGATTTCATTGGTTCCCAATCCTGTGAATGTGTGACTCTCTATTCTCAAAGCGATTAAATGTATTTTTCTTGTCATTGTTGTGTTGGAAAAATACAAAAGAAAAATTAAATTATCCTGAAATCTAATCACTCAGATATTACTTACTCATGCTTCTAATTGTTAAAACTAAATATTTCAATATATATACACAGACATTTTATTATGCATATTTTGAAAAAAAATTTTTCCTAGAATAAGAATTATTCATTATCTTATATCACTAATACTGCCTAATTAATATCCATGTATCTATTTTACTTTATTTAGTTTATTTTTATTTAGTATTTTGTTTTGGATTTTCTATGTAGGGTCTCACTCTAGCCCAGGCTAACCTGGAGTTCACTATGTGGTCTTAGGCTGGCCTAGAACTCACAGCAATCCTCTTACCTCTGCCTCCATGTATCTATTCTTATCTGTGTTAATAGTATTTTTGATTTTTTGTTAGTGCTCCAACAAAATGTCATGAATATCTACATTGCCAAGATTAGTGAGAGATGCTTATATTAACAGTTTTAATGGTTGTTCTGAAACTGCTCTCTAAACATCCTCAATGAAGGCATATACCATCCACTGTAATGTGCAGCACTTTGGGTGGTATAATATGAGCCTCCTGGAGAGGTAACTGAATGTCCTGCTTCTAGGGGTGCCTCTGGTATGAAACAATGGGCATTGTGAAGACTGCTTGTCTGGGAATTGAGAGAACTAAGTCCTTATTCTGATTCTGCTACTACATTTTTACCTAATCTCTCTCTCTCTTTTTTTTTTTTTTTTACCTGTACATGGAATTTGATAGGGATTTAGCCAGGGACATATTTGAAATTAATAGAAAACTCACCTGGCCTAAATAGAAGATCCAGATGATCAATGTATAACATGTCAGCTGTCTAATGATTGACAGCAATTGTAAGCTCAACAGGTTAAGCAGTTATAAGTACTGTATTTTATTGACAAGGGGGTGTTAAAACTGTGAAGGGAAAATACAGAAACCCTTCTAAAAATGGTTTTCACTGAAAAACAAAACAAAATATCTCTGTTAGAATACAGATAGTTTAAAACAACCAAAAAATAATGCTGTCACTGATTTTCTAAGTTTGGGAATTTTATTTCCCACCTCCTACTTGGCTCCTTACTATGATAAAATCTCTTCTTTATCGCCCTTGCATTTATTTGGTTCTTGGATCAGTGGAATGACATGTCTGAGGTAAATACCAAGGGAAATCTTGAGCTAGGTATTCATTGTAGTAAGGTCTTGAAATATATTATCTGGTGCTGCATTTATATCCTGATGAAAGTATTTAGAGTAAATCTTTTCTTAATTCATCTGGTGTTAATTCTTCCTAAAATGGACCAAGAAAACAATTATCTGTATGTATAACTATGTTTCACTAATGAGTCTGTCTGTTTTTATTTTTGACCCAATTTTAGTGAGTCAGTGTTGGACAATCATATTAACTCTGTGTCTCCTCAGGAAATCACCACTGACCAAGTAGATTAAAAATGATACAAAGGGGCTGGAGAGACGGTTTAGTGGTTAAGGTGTTTTTGATTGTAAAGCCAAAGGACCTCAGTTCAATTTCTCAGGACCCACGTAAGCCAGATGAACAAGGTGGCACATGTGTCTGGAGTTTGTTTGCAGTGGCTGGAGGACCTGGGGCTTCCATCCTCTCTCTTATCTCTCTCTCAAATAAATAAATAAATAAAATTTAGCTTGAAAAGATCATGATGCAAAGGAGGAGAGTTCTGACAAGTCTTCACAATGATGAAGTGCTGGGTCTGGAGACAGGTACAATCCTGCAAATTTCATTAAGTTGCTCTGTTTTCATGAATTACAGCCATATAGTGTTCCTTAGTTATCTCAAACCACTTAGAGGCAAAGTCAGCAAGGAATCTTTGAGGATGGGGGAAGACACGAAACTCTGGGAACATTAGAGATTATTTTTCCCTGTTATTCCCTTTTATTAGCCATGAGAAAGTAGGAAATAGAGGATTTTATATGAGAGGAAGAGAGGAGTGAAGGATAAAATCACCGAGTATATTTCTGTATATTCTGAGAGACCTATAGGGACTCTTCTCAGAAAGACATGGGAAATGTTAGGAGACATGATTAAGCAATGCTATGAGGAATTTCAAGTTTCAAAGCAGTACCAGCTGACACCAAGAGATCAAACATAATGAGACATACATCTTCTACACTGACACTTGGATCAATTTGCCAGCAGCAGAGCCATAATTACTAAAAGAAGTTTACATAGAATCCGTGGCTACTTAATAGCATCTCTAGAAAAGAAGAGAGTGATAAGGAAGAAAGAGACTGAGAGGAGCAGCTGAAAGCTCCATCTTCATTTACAAAGCATTCTGCAAGCAGTCAAAGCGGCTTCTCCCAAACAGCTCTTTGCAGGCTTTGAGAGAAACGTATATTCAAATTTCTGCCTAATAATAGAAAGCAAAGGGTTAACTAAATAACTGCTAAATAGTGCCTCCTGTCTTTTTTAAAATTTTTATTTACTCATTTGAGAGTGACAAGCACACACACAGAGAGAGAATGGGCGTGCCAGGGCCTCCAGCCACTGGAAATAAGCTCCAGATGCGTGTGCCCCCTTGTGCATCTGGCTAACGTGGGTCCTGGGAAATCGAGCCTCGAACAGGGGTCCTTAGGCTTCACAGGCAAGCGCTTAACCACTAAGCCATCTCTCCAGTCCCCTCCTGTCTTTCTTGATCACATACCCCTGTTTATTTAGTACCCAACATGACTAGCATTCAGCTAATAGGCTAATATGTTGTTTGTATCCATTTTAACTGGTCAGTGGTTGTTTAGGCTATAGTACTTTTATTATTATTATTATTATTGTTATTGTTATTATTATTATCAACATGTTTCATATGGCTACATGTGACTCTTACAATCTTTCTACCCCCTCTTCCTCAAAATTCTCTGAGCTGTGGTGAGTTTTAAGTCTAGTTCAGTGATGAGCTCTTAGGAGCCTCTTTATGGGATTTTGGAAAGAGAAATTTTGACCTTGATTTTGTCCCAGTAATGGAAGTATTTTCTGATGAGTCACTAGGGAGATTGGGGGATTGCACACAAAGTAGTCTTCCCCAATCTTGCATTTGATAGATATATTCTGCAAGATACTTAAAGGACAACAAAATCAATAAAGCAGAGGAGATGCGGTTAAGATGTACATGCAAGTTAAAACAACTGACAGATAACAGGTAGCTTAGAAGTCCCATGAGGAGCCCATTTTGTGTCCCTTCATCAGTTCTGTGTCTGTTTCTGGTGGCAAAAGTTTCTCATGCTTCCCACCATTACTCAACCAGATAAACCACAGAAGCTCTAGTTAGTCTAAATGTCATGCAGTGAAAAGGAGTCTAGTGCACTTTGAGTAACAGCAAGGGCATTCTGGTTGGAAATGCCCCAAAACAGTATCTGAGTAAGTGGAACAGAGGAAGCAACAAGTAATAAAAAATGGTAAATATTATATACATATAAAACAATTTGTATATTTAAATATAATATATATGATATATATGTATATATGTATTAGATAGATAGATAGATAGATAGATAGATAGATAGATAGATATAATAAAATCTGGGCTGGAAGATTACTCATTTTATAAAGTATTTGTCTTATAAGCATGAGTACCTCAGTTCCATCCCCAATAACCATGTAAAAATGCTGAGTACAAAGCCCGGTGTGGTGGCACATGCCTTTAATCCCAGCACTAGGGAGGCAGAGGTAGGAGGATCACCGTGAGTTCAAGGCCACCCTGAGACTATGTAATGGAATCCAGGTCAGCCTGGGCTAGAGTGAGACCCTACCTCCAAACAATAACAACAACAACAAATGCTGAGAGTAACAGCCCAGAACTGGTGAGGTAGAGAAAAGAGGATCCCTAGATCTCACTGGGTAGTCACTGCAGCCTAATTGTTGAGCTCTAGGTCAATTAGAGACCCTGTTTCAAATGAGGTAGGCAGCATCCATGAGGATGACACCCGAGGTGCCCTCAGACCCCCTACACAGGCCCACAAACATAAAAAGCTACATATACATACAGCCCCCTCCCACACACATATGTATGCCCAAATCTTAAAAAAAAAAAAAAAGCAACTATAGGACTGAAAGATTTCAGGATAAGGCAAGATCTTAAGTAGTGACTTGATGTTTGAGATATTTACCATCTTTAACCTTTTGACAATAGCTATTTCCCTGCTCTCTTTTCACATCATAGTTACTGGATGTGGAGGCAAAACACCACAGAACAATGCCAACAGCTTTTCCTACTGAGGCGAAAATGTGGGAGAGGCTATGAGTGTGAGCAAAGTAGGATTAGAATTTCTATTCTAAAATAGAATATTAAATTCATTCCTCTAAGTAAGCTAAAGGTCTTAAAAGTGGTTTAAAGTTCATTATTCCTATAATTATCTCACTGCGCAGATCTATTCCTACTAAGAGGCAGATAGATGGCCAAACATAAAACAAAGATAATAGCCAAACAGCTTTCATTGGTTGATCCATGAAAAGCTGGGGCAAAAAATAGGCAAAGGACTCAGAGAAATAGGTGTCTTATAGAAATAAAAGTATCATGGTAAAAGAAGTATGCAGGCATGGGAGCTAGATAAGCTAAGGTTCAGATCTCAGATCTGCTACTGAATGCATACTTTCTAAGTTTATTCACCTTAACTGAAGTATTCTCCTTTCTCAAATTAAATAATTATAGCAAGAATTTAATGTTTTATTGTACAGTGACAAAAATACTACATATAAAGCTCATAGCACAAGAATTTGGTTCATAGTAAGGACTCTGTAAATGATAATTCCCTTTCATTCCACCTTGTCCTCTCTTGTCTTGGCATCTTGAAACATAATGGCTTAAGAATTAAGACACAAATAAAATGTGATCCTAGGAAGGCTACAACTTGGAAAATGACTAAGCATGATTTTTCTTTTCTCCAGACTGTAACTAAGGACAAATCATTTTTGCCATCTGGGTTCTGAAAGGATCCTTTGTAGTAGTTGGTGTCATGTACAGGAGAGCCTAATGTAAACAATTCATTAAGCTTTAACATCTAATGTGCTTACACAAGAGACAGAAGCAGAAAAAAAAAAAAGATGCACATGTATCTTTGCTCTGAAAACTTCAGCCAGATGAGATTTCTAGGATAGAGGCTTGTCATGGGTTGGTATACTAAACTGGGAAACCCAGGGATCTTCATCAACAATACCTGATCACAATCCCCATTCATTAAGAACTCCTATTGACTCATAATAAAAAAAAATAAATAAAATTGAAGGGCTAAGCTAAAACTCATTGTCATTCTAGGCAGCCTTTTGTGAAAATGTAAGCCAAGAAAGAACTTTCTTTCCTGAGAAAGACACCTTTACAGCAGTGACTGCCAAGCAAGCTGGTATACAACACTTGCCTAGGATTATATATAAAGGTTTCTTCTTCAGAGACCTCATGGAGTAGTGGCCAAAAGCCAAGAAATTACAAAGAATCCAATTCAGAAAATAGCTGAAAGATATAAATACTGAGTCACATTATTTCTCTGTCGAATCTCTGCAGGTACTTTAAGAACAGCTGAGAAAAATGAAATGCATTACAAATGTACCATACTTTATAAAATTAGAATTCCCTGAGTTAAATTTGCTTGATAATGTAGAAACTATTTCTGTAATGCTTTTAAAAGTTCTGCACTAGAAATTCCTCTCAACAATGCAATGTAGAATGAATTTTCTCCACATATAACTCTTTGTAAGTGTGCCTATGGGAAAGCAGGCAGAAATTTTTGTATAAACAAGAGCTGATAAGGTAAAAAGAAACAAGGAATGCAAACATGAAATGGACACATTGGTCATTCATTCAACTGTCTTCTCATTGGACATACTATGATAATGGTCAGTTACCCCAAACAACTGAAAAAGTAACCAACAGGACCAAAATTTTCCATTTGAAATTAATATTGCCCCAAAGATGATATACACATTAGAATTTCTTTTAGAAAGTACTATACCTTGTCACTATATATTACATTCCAAAACTGATTAAATACTGATTTAGGGACCCAGGCAGTCCATGTATGTCAGCTATAGCTCTTTTGCTGATGGAGGAGATATTATAATTTAGGAAGACAAAGAAGGAAATAAAATTAGTTGCCATTAAAATTAAAATGAAGCATTGACTGACTTCATTAAGAAAAGTCAGAGCCATTAGGAAATGAAATTACACATCTCAACTCATGAAGCCCACAGATAGAGCAATATGTACGGAATCATCTATTTCTCTGCTAAATTTAGCCAGTTTTAGTTCAAAATCCTGCCAGATACATAATTCATTCTTTCATGTCCCTTTCCTAGAGTTATAGAATTTATGTAAGAAGTTAAAATTATCCTATGTTGTAAGACACTTACTAAATTGTTATTCATGTTTTCAACCCTGGAATTATATCCTGGTCACAGTCTGTGCTATTCAGAGAAATTTCAAAAGTAGCATGTCTTTATTTGCATGTCTTAAGCACTGTTCTATCAATCAGAGTTCTATAAGAAAAAAATGGTATGCTCTAGTGTTATGTTTGAGGGTGATTTAACATATACACCACTTGCAAAATTATAGGCAATAATACAAGGATAACTAACAAAAATGGTGAAGCGACTAGGGATTAGCAAGAGAGGGAAGCTACTACAAAATTTAGGTCTGAAGAACCCAGAAGAAGGAGTGATACCCGAACTCCCTGAGACCTGTGGCCATAAAAAATGATCCTCAACAGAAATGGTAACCTTTGGTAAATTATGATGGTTTCTGCTAAAAGCATAGACAAGTTTTTTGTGGGTAGGGAGTCAGTATTCTATCCAAAGTCATTCTATCGTAACCCTTTGATTTGATATTAGCGCTTAAAGGCTTGAGTCTGACCAGAAGTCTCAGCTAGAGGTCTTAGGAGATACCTAGCCCATGCACATACACAAAACAGTGCAGAAGATGGAGGTAAAGAATCTATAGCAACAAAAGTAAAACTAAACAAGTCCAACTGTAAGGAAAAGGGATTCAAAAACCTGGTCACATCTACTTAAAATGGGTCATTTCTCTTCCATTCATCTTCTTAAATCAAAGTCCTTTTCATAAAAGAACTACCTAATCCCTCCCTTCTATGTGATAGCTGTTATTATCTTCTACTAATGTCCTCTCTTTTTGCTCTTGATTTATTACATGTCACACTATGAATAAGTCTGATGAGACAGAACACTTTCTAGGGAGAGGGAAGAGATTAACACACTGTAAGACTGGATTTAGCTAACTGAAAGACAAAGACATTAGACAATTCATTTAGTGACTTGTTTCTTTGCTTTCTAGAATGTTAATCTTAATTCACTTTCCTTTTCATAGACACCACCAAAACCATTACCACCATTTATTTAACTGTTGCTTTGCCAGTGGTGACCATAGCTGCTTACTCTGAGTTTTCAGTTTTGTATCTTAATCCCAATGAGATTGAATGACATCATTTCATCTGTGGCCTCTTTCTTTCTCTGGGAACTAAAATATTCATGAAAGAAATAAAATGATATTCAAATAAACGTTTTTTTTAGTTATGGATATACTCAGTATGTAAACAGAGCATGTTGGTACCTTCCTTCCCTCATCCCAGGCCCCCCTCCAAAAGGTCATCCCCATGAGGTTTATGGGTTGTGCATTGTGGGGGCAGCCATCAGTTATGGAGGAGAGGCACTGTGTCTGAGGATAATGTCACAACTTGTGGCTCTAACAATCTTTCTGCCCCCTCTTCTGTAAAATTCCCTGAGCCATGTTGGGTGTGTTTTAAGTCTACTTCAGTGATGTGCTATTAGGAGATTTCTGGATCTCTGGTTTGGTAGGTGTTGCATGTCCTCAGTGCCTATCTCCTTCAACTTGTGCTGATATCAGGTTCACTGAGAATGCAGCACTCTTGCTCACTTCCCAATTGCTCTATTGTTTCACCTGGGGCCAGAGTGAAGTGTGCTGGGTTGTTTATCTCCTCAGGTCTCACTTCTGTCTGAAAAAAAAGAAGCAGATTATCCAATGGGGAGTGAAGTCAGCACAGGTTAAGTTGGATAACCATTATTAGTTTAGTGAGAATTTAATGGGTGTAGGCCCTTTTGTAGCCCAAGATTAGAAGGAGCTTGATTTTAGAAAGTAAACTCATTATCTGGATATGATTATGAATTGTTTCCCAGTTCCAGATATTGGTTCCTTTCCATTAATCTGATCTGTTAGCCAATCTAAGAGCACTTGGTTACACACCCATGGCTGTGTGCTACTATTGCACTTATAAACTTTTTATTTAGAATTTCAAAGTAGATTTTAATGTAATTTATTAACATTTTAAATTTTCATTTATCTTAGAACAAGTTTCATCAGAATTTTATTTCAGTCTTATGAAAACACTTCAACATTATATTGTAACCATATTGAGGGACAGTAATGACCTCAGTTGTCCGTATGTCTCCTAAAATAGCACCAAGATTGCCGACTATTTTAACCAGCACTTATAAACTTTTAACAATTAAATCAACAGTGTAATAATCCTACAGTTAGTGGAGTTTGTCATCTGTTGGGCATGGTCAAAGCAAGCCCTACTAAGATCACTCTCAGACCAGGACTGCTTGGCCAAGTTGCACTCTTTAGCAACATTACTGACCTCATAGGGGAAGAGGAAATAGATTTCAATAAAGTAATTCAGCAAGTAAATAAACAAACCTACAAGTAAATAAAAATAATAAGATAGGAGGTGGAATGAGACTTAGTATTCAAAGTATAATATATAAAATGTCCAACAAGACCTCATGCAAATACACAAAGAACCAAAATTATCTCATAAATAAAAGAGAAAAGATAACTAGAAAAAAAAACAAACCTCTACACTGATGTTGATTGAACAGTTAGATAAATTGCAAAAGTCATTAAAAATATGTTCATTCCTTCTAAGGCTCAGAGAATCTCATTAAGAGGAAGAAAAATTATAAATGCAAGAGGATGGGAGGTGGGCTGTTGGATGCTGTTTTCTAGATAGGTCATGGCTACTGTACTGATGAATTCACAGCAGCTTCCGTTTTCAGCACAAGATTTATCCTGTTAATGTTTCATTATGGATGGAAAAATGGATCCTAAGAACCTCACACCTCCCAGAGTAGCTAATTGGAGCTAGTAGCTGTTCGGAGGGGCATCATGCTCTTCAGTGTTGTAACCACTCGTAATCATTGTATACTATAGTAAATAACCTCCCAACCATGCTTATGTAAGTAACTCTACTTTAACTCAGTTGTTCATAAAATAATACAAGGCATGTATGTAGGATAGTGATTAATTGAGAAGAAGAAAGTTTTTAGTGCAAGGAGAAGGGTATATGGGATGGTGCTTGGAGAGAATAAGATCAAAATGCATACATTCATTTACAGAAGAGTCACAAATAAAAATAAATGCAATCCAATAACTAATGGATCTCATTTTTGGTTACAATCTGGATCAATATAGAGCTAATAACCAAAAATAGAAAGAAATTTACATTGTGATCTCTATTATATGTGGCATAGAAAGTTTAAATACACAAAGATATAGAATCAAACAGTGGTTACCAATTGGGGGTGGTAAAAATTCTAAGCGGGAAGATGTTGATCAAAGGACATAAATTAGCAAATATGTAATATGTAAGTCTAGAGAGTTAATGTGCAAGATCATACTGTGGTTAATAAAGTAATTTTATTTATGTTAAACAAATTTTTGTTATTTTCATCACACATAGCCAAATAAAAAATTGGTATGTAACATAATAATCTGCATTACTATAGTAACCATTTAATATCTATGTCTAATAGTATCATATTATAATCTTCAATTGTGTAGAATAAAATATATTTTTAAAAATAAATAAGGTGTGAGGGATTTGGGACTCAAAGTTGAACCTTTAATCCACTCTGCACCTGCCTGAATGGCAGTGCTAATTCCCAGCAGTAGATACATTTCTTAAACTTATATTTTCAGTCTTCATTTACTCTTTGCTGTACTATTTTCTTCTAAAGCTGACATGTTGACTGCATTATCAATAGGTATCAATACATTACCTGTAATCACGGAATCAGCGACTATAACTCTAACTCCTCTCTGCTCTTTCTGTCGATAGGATAAGTTCAATAATCTTTCATAATTAAAGTACTTCAATGATTAGCACATATACAATTCTCAGATGTGATTTCTTTTTTATATGTATTTTATTTCATTTATTTAATTGAGAAATAGAGAGAGAGGGGCAGATAGAGAGAGACAATGATTGGGCAAGCCAGGGCCTCCAGGCACTGAAAACAAACTCCAGGTGCATGTGCCACCTTGTGCATCTGGCTTACATAGGTCCTAGGGAATTGAACCTGGTTTTTGGCTTTATAGGCAAGAACTTTAACCACTAAGCATCTCTCCAGCGCAGATGTGCTCTCTTCACATTTATTAATTAGTTACCTACTATTTTAACTTTTCACCTATAACCTGGAAATACTTTCCAAAATAAAAGATGAGCTTCATTTAAGCTGTAAGATTTTTTAGTCAGGGTTCATGCTATGTTGTCTCTTGTTTACAAACTCTATTTGTCTGCAAGCATGTTTTCATTTCCCTGTTGCATAAGTCACTCCTGGATAAGTGCAGGAAATCCCTCTTCTTCTACTTGAGGGTATAGCTTAGAGGTCATAGAATACCCACCTAGTATGTGCCAGGCCTAAGACTTGATCTGTATCACTGCAGAAGAAACAAACACCTCACAAGGAGAATTTAAAATTTGAAATCATCACTAAGTAAAGGAAGATGTCAGTGTCTGATGAAATAGATAATATCTATGAAGAGACAAAAATTATTAATAATCTAATTCTACACTTCAAAGAACTGGAAAAAGAAGACTAAACTAATCCCAAAGTCATCAGGAGAGAAATGAAATAAAAAACACAGAGCAGACACAAATTATAGCACAGGAAAAAGTAGCAAAAAATCAATTACATAATTGTACACTCCTTTGAAAAGATAAACTAATCAACAAACACTCAGAACCAGGTATAGGAGTTCATGTCATAATCACAGTACTCAGGAGTCTGAGACAGGAGCATCTGAAGTTAGAGGATAGCCTGAGCTACATAGCAAATGTCTAAACAAAATCAACAAACCCTTACCAACTGCTATGGTGTAAAGGTGCTTGTAACAATTATGTGTGATAAACCTGATGCCCATACAACTATATTGAGAGCTAGGGGAAAAACGGGTGATGTTTGAGTAAAGAGGTACCATATTCATAAATGAATAAATGTTGTTATTCTAGAACAAAGGTAGTTATCACTAGAATTCATAAATTCATTACCTTTTGCCCCCTCTTTTTCTCTTTTCCTCTTACTTTTACTGAACCTATGTTATTATAAAAGATAATACAAATGAATCATATTTTTACAAATGGTAGATAAGGCAGCTTCAAGCTTCTACTACAGCCCCCTGACTCCACAGAAGCATCATAAAAGAAGCAGAGGCTGTCAGAAGCAATTTTATCAGATTTTTGGAAAATCTGAAAAGGTTACAACTGATCAAACAATGACTGAAGAAACTGACAACTCAAAAATGGTAGAAAAGTTTTATGATGTATTTCCAAACACCCATCCAGCCCTCCCACCCTGTTTATTATGTGCCAATGGTTGTGATCTCTTAGCAGAAGCAATTTGCAGTCCTAGAACGGGACTTGAGTCTGGTTGGAACAGGGGAGATCTTATTGACAAAGTATTACATGTGTATTCTAATATGACCAGAGGCTATGTAAAAGGTTAACACTAGACATTCATTGTCATTTCACCTTACCCAGGACTTGGGCTAGAGAAGTGTGATGGTTAACTTTTGTGTCAACTTGATCTGTTTAGGAATCCAAAGACATTACCCATAAGTGGGTCTCTGAGGTTGCCTCCAGGGAGGAGTGGCTAAAGGAGGAATCCTTCCCTCAGGGTGAGCCCTTCCCCCAGAGTGGGCAACCCCAGGTGGTGGTGGGGGGACTTTATCTAAGGAAGGTCAGGGAAGGAAAGTTTTCCCTTCTCCCTCCTGGCTGCTTGCTGCTCACTCTTGGCTCCTTTCCACTGAGGACTGAAGACTGGCGTTGTCTGGAGAGCAGTGGCTCTCCAGGAAGCCTCCAGGCCTTCAGTGCCAGATTGGAACTGCTGTGGCATCCAGTACTGTGGACTGAGGAGATACTGGGTTCCTTGACTCTCAGGCCTGCAACTGCTATTGTTGGACTGCCCTAAATTAATCCAATAACTGTCCTTTTAACACAATTCATTCTATTGGTTCTGTTTCTCTAGAGAACCTTGACTAATACAGACTGTGGTACCAGGAATGGTTCTAGAGAAACAGAATTGTAAAAATGGATTTCCCTAGTGGGCTTGCTGCTCTCTGGAATTGGCTCTCCAAATTCAGTGTCACTAAATGCTCTACAGGTAATATGAAGAACACTTTTTGGAATATCCAGAGAAGATGGCAACTGCCTAGCTGCGCTACAAATCCTGGGAAAAGAAAGGCAAGATATTAAGGGTTCATTGGGACTTTTAGGGGAGATAAATCTCCAATAGATTGTCAGTGGGAGGGAACAAAGGTGGGGGAAACAGGGAATACCGGATACCCTCGCGGTCTGGTAGCCCACCCCTCCCCCCAAATAACCGCCGTGTCCACAGCACCGCTGATGCCGTCAGAGCCGCCGCTGCTGCTGCAGCGTGCGGAACCATCCCTGTGTGTGGAAGCTTAGACTGCTCCGCACACTCGCACACTCGCCCACTTACTGAGTGAGCCCAGTCCCACAGCAACTGCCACACAAGCTCAGACTGTGTCTCTAGCTTGCGCCAGCTCAGGTGCCATCCCATACCTGTCAGCCACGCCAGCCGGCCACTATTGTCCTGTGGTGGGGAAGCGCAGACTTATTCTGGGTCCCAGTGTTCCCAGACACAGTTCAGGCTGCTTCAGTGCTTGGTGCCTCAGTGTCACCCCTAGCTCGAATGCAGGCAGCTTTGGGACATTACCACTTGAGAATTCAGGAAATTTGGCACCCCGGCCAGGCAGTAGATAGGCGGTTTTGGCAAGTGAGAGACAAAGCCCAGTCTGCTTGGCAACTTCCCCAGGCTGCCGCAGATTCCCATTGTGCTTGATCCCAGGCTAATACACCCACCTACATGCCCATACACTGTCATGGGCAGACCACAGTGCAAAAGAAATAACATGAAAAATCAAATGCAAGAAAATCCAGTTAGATCACCCAGTCCTACAATGAACATCCCTAATCAAAACAAAGAAGAGTCACTATGATTAGAACATCAAAAGGAAGCTATGAGCAATGCAACCCTGACCAACCTACTGATAGAACTTACAGGAAAGCAACAAAGGACCAATAATCGTGTGGATGCTGCCATCACTAAACTAGAACTAATAGATAAGAAATTGGAAGACGTTCAAAGAGAGTTAGAGATTTGAGGGAGAGTGAAAAAAAAGAAGACCTTAAAAATCAGCTGGCCATGCTAAATGAAGACATAAAGAAATGTAAGGATGAATTCCAAGAAGCATCAAGAAAGTTAGAAAATGATATGAAAAGGGAGCTTGACAAAGGGATGGAAATTATACATAGAAAAGTAATAGAAAATGCAAACTTAATTGAACAAGACCAAAAACTCTCTAGAAGCTCTCAAGAATAGAGTCAGCCATGTGGAGGATACAAACTCTGATCTGGAAGACAAGATGGACGAAACAGTATGACAGTTCAAAAATATCAGTAAGTTCAAAAGTTTCTGTCAACAGAACATTAGGGAATTGTGGGATACACTTAAAGGTCCTAATATCAGGATCATTGGAATACCAGAAGGAGAAGAAATTCAGACCAAAGGCATGGAGAACTTATTACACAAAATAATTGAAGAAAACTTCCCCAGTCTCTTAAAAGAAAGGCCCATCAAGATACAAGAAGCCAACAGAACTCCAAACAGACTGGACCAAAGGAGAAACTCTCCAAGACATATTGTCATTAAGACTCTAAACGTTGACACCAAAGAGAAAATCCTAAAAGCAGCTAGGGAAAAACAGCACACCACCTTCAGAGGTAGCCCAATCAGAATTATTTCAGACTTCTCAATAGAAACCCTGAAAGCTAGAAGGGCCTGGAATGAAACACTGCAAAGTCTAAGAACCTATGGCTTCCAACCCAAACTACTCTACCCAGCAAAACCATCTCTCATAATAGATGGTGAAAGAAAAACATTCCACGACAAAACTCAGCTTTACAATTACATGAACACAAAACCAAACCTACAGAGAGTATTTCAGGAAATTCTCCACAGAGAAGAAACAAATAATCAAACTCAATTGCCTACAAGAAGCAGATCACAACAACCAAACTCAGAGTAGGCATAACAAACTTCAAAGTCCATGAAAACACCAACCATCACAATATGTCAGGGATCAAATCAAATCTCACAGTCATTACCCTAAATATGAATGGCCTTAATTCACCCAAAAAGAGACACAGGCTAACAGGATGGATCAAAAAATTAGACCCCTCAATCTGTTGCCATCAAGAAACCCACCTCACCACTAAAGATGGACACGTCCTCAGGGAGAAAGGGTGGAAAACAATATTCCAAGCAAATGGGAATAAGAAACAAGCATACATAGCTATACTAATATCTGATGAAATAGAATTCAACCCAAAAATAATCAAAAAAGACAAAGAAGGCCACTTCCGACTTATCAAGGGAACAATTCATCAAGAGGATATTACAATCATAGATCTGTATGCACCAAACACAGGGGTACCACAGTTCATAAAACAAAACCTACTTGACAATAAAACAGAAATAAACACCAACACCATCATGGCTGGGGACTTCAATACACCATTATCAGTGATAGACATATCACCTAAACAGAAATTCAACAGGGAAGTAAGAGAGCTCAACAAAACCGTAGATTACTTAGACCTAACGGACATCTACAGAGGTTTCCATCCCAAATCCAGAGAGTACACATTCTTCTCAGCAGCCCATGGAACATTCTCTAAAATAGATCATATACTGGGTCACAAAGACAGCCTGGACATGTTCACGAAGATTGACACAATTCCCTGTATGTTATCAAATCACAATGCTATATTGCTAGAAATCAACAACAAAAGACCCACCAAGAATCCCAATGGCACCTGGAAACTGAACAGCACACTTTTAAAAAATAAATGGATAGTGGATGAAATAAAAAATGAAAATGCAAAATTTCTGGAATTGAATGACAATGGGAACACATCATACGAAAACTTATGGGACACAATGAAGGTGGTCCTCAGGGGAAAATTCATAGCACTCAATGCCTTCATAAGAACGACAGAGAGATCCCAAATCAATAACCTAACCATCCACCTAAAGGCACTGGAAAAACAAGAAAAATCCAACTCAAAGGGCTCCAGAAGGAAAGAAATAATTAAAATCAGAGCAGAAATCAATGAATCTGGAAACAAAGGAAACAATTAAGACAATTGACAAAACAAAGAGCTGGTTCTTTGAAAAAGTAATCAAGATTGACAAACCGCTGGCCAATCTTATCAAGCAAAAAAAGGAGAAGCTTCAAATTAACAAAATTCAAAATGAAAAAGGAGAGATCACAACAGACATAAGTGAAATTGAGAGAATCATCAGGACTTATTTCAAAAACCTCTACTCCACAAAACTGGATAATGTGGAGGAGATGGATAAATTCCTGGACGCATACCATCTACCAAAGCTAAACACAGAGCAGATTAATCACCTCAATCAACCCATCACACTCATGGAAACTGAAAAAATAATAAAAAATTCCCAAAAAAGAAGAGTCCAGGACCAGATGGCTTCTCAGCTGAATTCTATCAAACCTTCATGGAAGAACTCAAACCAATCTTCCTCAAACTGTGCCACACAATTGGTGAACAGGGAAAGCTACCCAACTCCTTTTATGAAGCTAGCATCACCCTAATTCCAAAACCAGGCAGAGATGCCACAAGAAAAGAAAACTACTGGCCTATTTCCCTGATGAATTTAGATGCAAAGATCATGAACAAAATCCTCGCAAACCGAATCCAATGACACATCAAAAGCATTATCCACCTTGACCAAGTGGAATTCATTCCAGGAACGAAGGGGTAGTTCAACATTTGGAAATCTGTCAATGTAATACACCACATAAACAAGGATAAACATAAAAACCACATGATCATTTCGATAGATACAGGAAAGGCCTTTGACAAGATACAACATCACTTCATGATCAAAACATTGGAGAGAATTGGCATGGTTGGTTCATATCTTAAGCTAATAAAGGCAATATACAAAGCTCCTAAGGCCCAAATAATACTTAATGGAGAGAGACTGGAGTAATTCCCATTAAGATCAGGAACAAGAAAGGGTTGTCCACTCTCACCTTTGCTTTTCAATATAATACTGGCAGTCCTAGCTCAAGCAATAAGGCAGGAGAAGGAAATTAAAGTGATACAATCTGGAAAGGAAGAAGTTAATTTACTTTATTTGCTGATGACATGATTGTATATGTAAGAGACCCCAGAGACTCCATCCCAAAACTCCTGAAGGTGATTAAATCCTATAGCAAAGTAACAGGATACAATATCAATGCACAAAAATCAGCAGCCTTCATATATGCAAATGACAAAGATACAGAGAAAGAAATAAGGGACATGGTCCCATTTTCAATAGCAACAACAACAACAAAAATACCTTGGAATAACGTTAACCAAGGAAGTGAAAGATCTATACAATGAAAACATAAAAACACTCAAAAAAGAAATTGAGGAGGACTTGAGAAAATGGAAAGACCTCCCATATTCAAGGATAGGCAGAATTAATATTGTGAAGATGACAATCCTACCAAAGGCAATATATAGATTTAATGCAATTCCAATTAAAATCCCTACAGTGTTCTTCACAGAGATAGAAAAAAATGATCTCACATTTCATATGGAAAGGCAGAAGGACTCGTGTATCCAAACATATCCTCAGCAAAAGAAATACCTCTGGAGGCATCACCATACCTGATCTAAAGCTATATTACAAAGCCATAGTAATAAAAACAGCATGGCACTGGCATCAAAACAGGAGTTTGGACCAGTGGAATAGACTTGAGGACCTGGACTTTGGGTCAAGCAACTATAGCTACTTGATATTCAACGAAGGCCAGAACAGTATAGGCTTGAAAAAAGACAGCATCTTCAACAAATGGTGCTGGACAGACTGGATAACCATATGCAGGAAACTGAAACTTGATGCACACATTTCACCATGCACTACACTCATGTCCAAATGGATGAAAGACCTCAATATAAGACCAGAAACTCGAATACTACTGGAAGAAAATTTAGGAAGTAATTTCCATGATATAGGAATGGAAAAAGACTTCCTGAACAAAACCCCAGTAGTTCACGATCTTAAACCATCACTCAACCAATGGGATCAGATGAAGCTGAAGAGTTTCCTTACAGACAAGCATACAATAAGCAAAGCCAATAGATTACCCACAGAATGGGAGAAAATATTTGCGGGTTATCCAAATGATAGAGGCCTAATCTCTAGAATCTACAAAGAACTCAAAAACCTAAACAGTAAGAAGTCAAACACCCCACTCACAAAATGGGGCAAAGAGCTGAACTGGCAGTTCACAGAGGAAGAAATACAAATGGCAAACACACACTTAAGAAATTGTTCATCATCCCTAATCATCTGAGAAATTCAAATTAAAACAACTATGAGAATCCACCTTACCCCAATAAGAATAGCAAACATCAAAAAATCTAAGCCGGGCATGGTGGCGCACGCCTTTAATCCCAGCACTCGGGAGGTAGAGGTAGGAGGATCGCCGTGAGTTCGAGGCCACCCTGAGACTCCATAGTGAATTCCAGGTCAGCCTGGGCTAGAGTGAAACCCTACCTCGAAAAACCAAAAAAAAAAAAAAATAATAATCAAATAAAAATAAATGCTGGCAAGGATGTGGAGAAGTAGGAACACTCATCCACTGTTGGTGGGAATGTAGGATGGTACAACCACTTTGGAAAGCAATATGGAGACTTCTGAAAAAGCTGAGTATAGAGGCACCAACAGACCCAGTTATTCCCTTACTGGGCATCTACCCTAAAACCTTCAAACCACAGGCTAGAGAGATTTGCTCAACCATGTTTGTAGCAGCTCAATTTGTAATAGCTAAGAGCTGAAATCAACACAGATGTCCATCACTAGAAGAATGGATAACTAAGATGTGGTATATCTACACAATGGAATTCTATACAGCAGTAAGAAAAATGACACAATGAAATTTGAGGAAAAATGGCTGAACCTGGAACAGATCATTCTCAGTGAACTTACCCAATCACAGAAAAAAAATCACCACATAGTCTTACTCATCTACAGCACCTAACCTGAATCTACCCAAGATACCTTAGATATCCAGCAAGCATCTCGTGGACTAGACACTAGGATGGAAGGGGAGAGACGGGAGGGCATCAAAGGGGTGGGAAACACAAATCTAGACCCAAAAGGCAATGGTACCATAAAATTCTACTTACTAAAAGACAGAGCAATTGGCTGATCCTTCACCAGGCCCTTACAGGGAACACCTGAACCATAAGACACTGGAGAGGGTAGGATCAAGACTAACCTTAATTTTCTACATTTTCCCTCCCTCCCTCTCCCTCTCTCTCTCCCTCTCCCTCTCTCTTTCTCTTCTCTCTAACTCTTTTATATTAGTTATCTTTTTTCCTCCTTTTCTTAGTTGGCACAGACCTGTAACTCCAAGTACCAGCATGGGGTATCATCCACAATGAGCTTTTGATCACAGAGACCTACAAGGTTTCCTAAAAGATACATTTCTGTCAGAGTACTTGATGACCAACCAAAGGTTAGTGGTAAGACCCTACTGCTGAAAACACCTTATGTGGTTGACATGCAAAATAGAATGGCATGGCTGGAATTTGGAAGAGAGTCAGTCCCCAGACAGTCAGCGCGTCTAGTGCCAGAAGGTGCTACATGGGCGACTGGCCAAAAAGGACCAATATCTGTCCAAGCAACTCATGGTCTAACCTACTTAGCAGCAAATAACTTGTTGTGATACCCACACAAGTCCAATAGTGGCACACAGCCATGGTGGGGAACCAACTGCTTTTAGTTTGGCTAATTGATCTCCTCAGTGGTACGGGATCCATAGCTGGAGCTGGGAAACAAGGCAGAACCATATCCAAACATAAACCCACTCGCCAATATCAAGCTACCAGCAATCATGGGCTACAAGACGGCCTACACCTATCAAATTCTCTATACAAAAAAAGTAAGGGTTATCCATTTGTCCTGGTGCTAACTTACTCTCCATTGGAGAATCTGATTCTCTTCTTCAGATAGATGTAGATCCTAAGGAGAGAGCCACCCCATCATACCTCAAAATGGCCCCGACTGCAACTAAGAAAAATTGGTGAAACAAGCAAGGCTGCTGTTTTCCTGATGAACCGGATGCCTGCACAAGGGGGAAGGATATCAACACAGAGAAAAATCAACTCCTACCAAATCAGAGAGCCAGAGCCTCAGAGGCCCCCAACACCTCATCACTGAAGCAGACCAAAAATGAACCCAACATGGCTAGGGAAATTTTGCGGAAGAGGGAGCGGAAAGAATGTCAGAGCCACATGTTGGGTCATGATATGCAGAGACATTTATCTTACCCATAACTGTGGGATAACTCCACAATGCATCACCTATATACCTCAACATGCAGGGGTCAAAGGGAGGGGGTAGGTCACGGATGAGCCTAATAATGGTACCAAACTGACTGTATTTGGTGAATACAAAACTAACTAAAAAAAAAAAATGAAAAGAAAAAAAAATAGCACTTTTACTGGTGATAAGGAGGGGACTAGTAATCCTTAGTGTGCACTATATAAAGGACTCCGTGAGATAAATGCATTGGGTGATCCTGAGTCATATCTTGTGAAGAGCAAGGAATTTGTGACTCTGTATCTAAAACTTTTGAATATTTGTAGAAAAATAAGATGAATGATAATGCTGGTTGGTTGCCTCTAACATCTCTGGATACAGGATCAGCTCTGAAAGGGAATTTCCAAACTTAAGAGTGAGAACAGGGTTCAAATTGCAGAGAACCAAACCCAAGTTCTCATTGTAAGATTGGCTAACTTGCAATGTAAACTCAAATCCCAGCCTCATAGGCTATCAGATGTTAAAGTGAGGCCTCTGATCAGAAAAGAGTGGGATCCTATGATGTGTGATGGGGCTGTGTGGGAAGACCCTGAAAAATTTGGAGACTGAACTCTCAGAGTCTGAGGAAGTTGTTTTTCATGAGAATGAGGCCTCCTCTCCCTTAGCAGCAGTTGCATCCCCATGCCCACATCCTGTATTACTGCCCTCTCTATCCTTGCCTGGGGGAATTAATCCTTTTTTGTCTTAGGAACCAGCAGTGGCCCTCCCTGTAGGATGTGCTGATGCTCCTGAGTTCCTACCCATATTTGCCTCTAGGCCTATAGCAAGGTGGAAGGCTTGGCATGTCCCCAAAGGAGATATAGACAGCATGACTCAAGAGGAGGTGAGGTATACCCCTAAAAACGTTATGTATTTTCTAACTTGTACAGGCAGAAGCATGGGGAATATGTGTGGGAATGGCTTTTAAGGGTGTGGGATTATGGAGGAATGAATATAAGGTTAGATCAGGCAGAAATTATTGAAATGGGCCCAATGAGCACAGATTTTAGATTTAACACTGAAGCTCATGCAGCTGGAAGAGCTGCCAAGAGTTTATTAGATTGGTTTGCTGAAGAATAAATCCAAAAATGGCCTAATGTGAGTGAGCTCGAGCTGCCTGATATAACTTGGCTTAATGTTGATGAAGGGATTAGAAAGCTCAGAGAACTTGGAATGCTGGAGTGGATTTGCCATGTAAACTCATCTTTGCCCCCACAATTGGAGCATCCAGAAGATGTGTCCTTCACTAAGACTATAAGAAACAGATTTCAGAAGGGAGTCTCAGCAGACTTAAAGTTGCCAGTAGTTGCCATAATATGTAAAGAAGACATCAGAATGGGAGCAGCAGTTGCTACATTAGGTGACTTAGATGCAATGGTTCTACCTGAATCTAGGGGTAATAAGGGACAAGTGGCAGCACTGAATTGCCAAAGGCAAGGTCAGCATGTTTACTGTAATGGGCAGCATAAGCAAAACAATGCTCATAATGGTATGACTCCTCTAGACCTTTGGTACTGGCTGATTAATTATGGTGTTCCCAGAAGTGAAATAGATAAGAAGCATACTAAGTTCCTGCTTGATCTGTATAAGAAGAAAATTTCCAGAGTAAAGGAACAAAAGGCCATTTCGAATTAGATCAATAGAGAATCAAGCCCTGTTAACAAGTTTCCAGATGTGAGCCAGTTTACAGATCCTGAGCCCCTTCATTGAAGGGGTGGGTGGATCCCCTTGAGGAAGGACCCTCCCACAAGCCCCAAAAGTTTCAATATTAAGCTTAGTCAAATCCTTCCTCAGAAGCACCTATGGGCTTTTGCTAGGGTAACTGTACATTGGAAAAAGGAAATAATCAGACCTTTTGGGGCCTACTGGACACTGGCTCTGAATTGACATTGATCCCAGGAGACCCAAAACAGCATTGTGGCCCTCCAGTTAAAGTAGGTGCTTATGGAGGTCAGGTGACCAATGGAGTTTTGGCAAATGTTAGACTGACAGTGGGTCTAATGGGTCCCCAGACTCATCCTGTGGTTATTTCCCCAGTTCCAGAATGCTTAATTGGGATAGATATACATAGAAGTTGACAGAACCCCTACATTGATTCCCTGACTTGTGGAGTGAGGGCTACTATGGTTGGAAAGGACAAATGGAAGTCATTGGAGCTCCTTCCACCAGGGAAAATAGTGAACCTAAAGCACTGTCGCATCCCTGGAGGGATTGCAGTACTTGAAGGATGCAGGGGTGGTCATTCCCACCATGTCTCCCTTTAACTCTTCTATTTGTCCTGCTCAAAGCAGATGGACCTTGGAGAGTGACAGTGGAATATCAGAAACTTAATCAAGTGGTGACTCCAATGAAGCTGCTAGCTCAGATCTTGTTTCTTTACTTCAGCAGATTAACACATTTCCTGATACCTGGTATGCGGCTATTGATCTTGCAAATGCTTTCTTCTCCATACCTGTCCATAAGGACCACCAGAAGCAATTTGCCTTCAGCTGGCAAGGTCAGTAGTACACCTTTACTGTTTTACCTCAAGGTTGTATTAACTCTCCAGCCCTGTGTCATAGCTTAGTTCACAGGGATCTTGATTGCCTGTTCCTTCCACAAGGTGACACATTATATCAATGACATTATGCTGATTAGATCAAATGAGCAGGAAGTGGCAACCACTCTGGAGTTGTTGGTACAGAATATACACATCCGGTGGTGGGAAATAAATCCATCCAAAATGCAAAGACCTTCCACCTCAGTGAAATTTCTAGGATTCAGTGGTGTGGGGCATACAGGGGTATTCCTTCTAAGGTGAAGGATAAGTTGCACCTGGCCCCTCCTACCACTAAGAAAGAAGCACAATGGCTAGTGGGCCTATTTCAATTTTGAAGACAGCATACTCCTCATTTGAGTATGTTACTCTGTCCCATATACCAAATGACTCAGAATGCTCTTAGATTTCAGTGGGGCCCTGAACAAGATAAGGCTCTTCAACAGGTCCAGGCTGCTGTGCAGGCTGCTATGCCACTTGGGCCATAAGATCCAGCAGATCTGATGGTACTTGAGGTGTCAGTGGAAGATAAGGCTGCTGTTTGGAGCCTTTGGCAAGCCCCCATAGGTGAATCACAGTGGAGACACGTGGGGTTCTGGAGCAAGGCCCTGCCATCATCTGCAGACAATTATCCTCCCTTTGAGAGACAGCTCTTGGACTGCTATTGGGTCTTAGTGGAAACTGAACACTTGCCAATGGGCCATCAAGTTACTATGCAACCCAAGATGCCCATTATGAGATGGGTGTCATCTGATCCATCAGGCCATAAAGTTGGACATGCACAGCAGCAGTCCATCTTCAAGTGGAAGTGGCATATTCATGATTGGGCTTGAGAAAGCCTTGAAGACGCAAGTAAGTTACATGAGGAAGTTGCCCAAATGCCTATGGTTTCTACTACTGTTACAATGCCTTCTGTCCCCAAGTATGTACCTATGGCATCATGGAGAGTGCCCTATGACCAATTGACTGAGGACGAGAGGACTAGGGCATGGTTTACAGGTGGCTCAGCATGTTAGGTGGGCACCTCCCAGAACTGGACAGCTGCAGCATTACAGCCCCTTTCTGGGACAACTCTGAAGGACTGTGGTGAAGGTAAATCTTCTCAATGGGCAGAACTTTGGGCAGTGCAGATGGTTACACAGTTTCCTTGGAAGGAAAGATGGCCACTTGTGCAGATATACATTGATTCATGGGCTGTGGCCAATGGTTTGGCTGGATGGTCTGGGACTTGGAAGGAACACAACTGGAAAACTTGTGAGAAGGACACTGGGGAAGGTATATGTGTATAGGGCTCTATGAATGGGCAAAGGATATAAAGATGCTTGTGTTACATGTTAATGCTCATCAGAAGGTGACCTTATCAGAGGATGGCTTTAATAATCAAATAGATAAGCTGACCCGTTATGTGGATAGTCGTTAACCTCTTTCTTCAGCCATTCCTGTCATTATCCAATGGGCCCATGAACAAAATGGCCATGGTGGCAGACATGCAGGTTATGTATGGGTCTAACAACATGGACTTCCACTACTAACTAAGGATGATCTGGCTATCACTACTGCTGAGTGCCAAATCTGCCAGCAGCAGAGACTAACTCTTAGCCCCCAATATGGTAGCATTCCTCAGGGTGACCAGCCAGCAACTTGGTAGCAGGTTGACTACATTGGACCACTTCCATCATGGAAGGGGCAGCATTTTGACCTGACTGGAATAGACACTTATTCTGGGTATGCATTTGCCTTTCCTGCATGTAGCGCTTCTGCCAAAACTACCATCCATAGGCTTACAGAATGCCTTATCCACCATCATGGCATTCCACACAGCATTGCTTGTGACCAAGAAACTCACTTCACTGTCAAGGAAGTACGGCAGTGGGCTCATGATCATGGAATTCACTGGTCTTACCATGTGCCCCACCATCCTGAAGCAGCTGGCTTGATAGAATGGTGCAATGGTCTTTTAAAGAAACAGCTACAGTGCTAACTAGGTGGCAATAGTTTGGAGGGCTGTGGGAGTGTCCTGCAGCAGGCTGTATATGCTTTGAATCACCACCCTATATATGGTATTGTTTCTCCTATAGCACAAATTCATGGGTCTGGGAATCAAGGGGTGGAAATGGAGCTTACCATCACCCCCAAGTGACTCATTAACCAAATTTTTGCTTCTTGTTCCAGATACCTTATGTTCTGCTGGCCTAGGAGTCTTGGTTCCAGAGGGGTGAGTGCTTTTTCCAGGAGTCATGAAGAACATTCTACTGAACTGGAAGCTAATACTACCCCCTGGCCACTTTGGGCTCCTGATGTCCTTGAGTGAATAGGCTGAGAAAGGAGTTACAGTGTTAGCAGAGCAGGGGTGATTGATCCAGACTACCAGGGGGAAATGTATATATGTATATATAGATATAGATATATAGATATAGATATATAGATATATACCCCACATATGAGATAAAGCATACAACATATGTGTTTATGAGTCTGGCTTATTTGGCTCAACAGTTTCTCGATTATGTATTTCTGATTTTACAAATGAAAAGGGAAGAAATAGTAAAATCAGCAATATTTAGTTCAATGGATTAACTCACTGTTATGGATGAACTTCAACCATGCATTGTTATGTAGTATATCTCTGCCTCTAAGTCTTCAGAAGTCAGATAACCTTACTGAGGAGATTACCCTAATATTTTTACCATCAGTTCCCTCAAATAAAAGTAGCATATATAATAAAGTGGTGAATTGGCTACCTAACACACAGGATCCATAAGAAAATGTACCATGGGGTTTATTCTCTTTCAGAAAATATTTTGAAAAAAATCCCCTTTCTTGGTTAAAATTAGTAATCAGAATACCTTAAGAGTGTCCATATTCTTTCATTCTTCTTTTAATCCTCCAACCATGTGCATACACTTAAACACATATAATCCTGTGCAATCCCAGTAATATATGATCCTCATTATGTAGAAGAAAACCTCTGATGGAAACTGTGATCATTTTCCACTAACACATTCACACTGATTGACACCATTTCTATTCTACTCAGCCCAAATGGCTTTTGAAGTTGCTGTAGGGAGTTTTTCCTCATCATTACAGTGAAATGCCAAGCTTATAATAACCACTGCCTGGAGACAGGAGCTAACAATCTATTACACCAAACTCTGAGAATCAATTAAACTACTTTATTGAATCAATGACTCAAACTTTCATGAAGCATCTTCTCTAAGGCCCTAAAGCACAACCATTACTTCATTGGATATCCATTATCTCAGTGTTTTTTCTTCTCTTTAGTTCTCCTATGTAATGGTTCATTTTCTCCTTTGGAAAAAAAATATGTTCTATATGGTAGGCTAGGGAAGTGAGTTTTTTAGTATAACACTACCTAATAAAAACTATAGGAAATAATTTGATAAGGGTATGAAGGAGAAGAAATAAATGACTAAGTTCCATGCTATACCAATAATGAACTATTTAAAGTATTCAAAATACCAAAACATCACAAAACCTATTGTGAAAGGAACAAAACATCACAAGAATAAAGTAAACCCTTGTCATGTTACTGAAGATGAAGATTACATAGCACACAGCATTCGCTCATACCAAATTATTCAATAAACTAGATGTATATATATATATATATATATACAAATTTTAATTGAAGTTAATTTAATCCTATATTTATTAGAAATCACAAATCCTTAGGATCCATCAAGAGTATTGTATAAAAGAAAAATATAGGCAGTTGTTTTACAAAATAATTTTGAAAATGTGTACTATCACAGAATAAATCAGCTCAATGAAACAGAACAAATTTTATTAGATAGCATATGTAGCAGATATAAATATATGAGTAAAATGCCATGTTAATTTAGTGCTCAAAAAGAAAAATACATCACAAGTGATGCAGCAAAATCAAGCAATCCTACAAAACCCTTTATAAGAGTAAGAACCACTATAGAAAAATTTGGAGTTGAATGACAATAAAAAACAAAACTCTACTACCTAATAGTATCTCACTAATTAAAAATGAATAATACTTTTCCATAATTTACAGATGTATAAATTCAAGAAAGAGGCATAGAAAATAAACACACATGAAAACTTGATAAAACCTGGAAAAGTTCAACTTCACAGGAAATGAAATGATGTATATAGAGACACCAGCTCATCTGTTAAACTGGCAAATCCATACAAAAATTCTAACAGCTCATGTTGGCAATGGAATATAGAGTGAAAATGTTGATAGGTTGAAAATGAGAGAAGAGAGCAATCTAATGAATCTGTGAAGACAACTCAGCAACATTAGCCCAAAGCTCTAATGATAGTCATCAACTGAGACACAAGTTTTCTGCTTTTAAAAATGGACTTTTTTGAAGAACATCATCATGAAAACCCACATAGATATAGATGCAAGGATACTTATTTTAGTGTTATACCTGTTATCAAAAAATATTTCCTTTATCTTCTTTTATCATTATTTTACTTCTAAAATGAACAGTTCTTTTATTGTAGAAAATATGTGACTCTTTGCTTATCAGTACCGCTGATCATAAATGGGAGAGAACCAGATTGGTTTAATTGAAACACTATTGCAGCCAGGTGTGGTGGTACACACCTTTAATCCCTGCACGTTGGAGGCAGAGGTAGGAGAATCGCCATGATTACAAGGCCATCCTAACGCTACATAATGAATTCCAGGTGAGCCTGGGCTAGAGCAAGACACTACCTCAAAAAACAATGGCAACAACGAAAGGAACAATATTGGAGACTGTATCTGCAACCTAGATATATCTCAGAAACTAGAGTGTAACTCTTTTTTTGTTTGTTTGTTTGTTTTTGGGTTTTCGAGGTAGCTTCTCACTCTGGCCCAGGCTGACCTAGAATTCACTATGTAGTCTCAGGGTGGACTCAAACTCATGGCAATCTTCCTACCTCTGCCTCCCGAGTGCTGGGATTAAAGGCGTGCACCACCATGCCCGGCTAGAGTGTAACTTTTTTTTTTTTACAATGATCTTTATTAGAGACTCTGTTAGTTCTGCCTTTATTTCCCTATGTTAACAAGCCAAGCACTAAAAATTTCAACCATCATCCCAGGCCTGCAGAAAAAAGGAGAAAAAAATCAGTATTAAATATCTTACTGATGTCATTAAGGCATTTCTGAGGCTCTTGGAGAATGATTCCTCTGGGCTCCCCAGTGGAGCACAATTCTCTAGTGAGTTCCACATAATATATCCATTCCCATATTTACACTTTCTTGGCCCTTTTTAATGCTTCCTCTACTGTCGGCTAGGGCACTGTCTGGCATTTTCACTTCCCACATGATGAGGTGATTACATTCTCTAGTCTTAGACATGCACTAGCACGAGTTTATCATATTCAAGGGAGTCCTTGACAGGAGATTAAATCCTGTGCCCAAAAGAATTGCACTAAAAAATGAATTCTGAATATTTCACTATTAAATAACAGCTCCCTTGGAGTAGCAAGCTCAAAATTCTTTCTCAGGGACTGCTATGACCTCTAAAAGACTTGCTCTCAAATTCTTGAGGTTCATTCAGTAATGAGCAGTCTCTTTTTCACAGCCACCATGTTGTGTGTCATGATTTGCTCAGAGTTAATCCTAGTTATTGGCTTGGAAAGCAGAAAAGGAGGTAGAACATCTCTGTGGGCTGGGGGCACAATTTATCTTGCATGGAGGGGGACTTCTGTAGTCTCTTCCATTGTGAAAGAATTGCCAACTCTTATGTTCAGAATGCTGTGCCACTTCTAGAAGTGCTAAGCGGTTTATAAGTAATCTACAGAGCCTAAATATTAGAGGATATCCATTGAGATCTCCTGAACTTATGTTTTAGCAGCCCCAAACAATATAATTAAATTTATAATTGCAGACCTGCCTTGGGTAACAATTTAAATGTCAGTAGTCTTATAGAACCCTACCTAGCAGATCCTGAATTTACTTTCAAGCTCTCTACTACTGAATGCCTCTGTTTAGGTCACCAAAGGTACACTCTGGTTCTCATATTATCATAGCATCAGTGCAACTTAGTAACAACTGGAACCGTGCCATGTACTATGTCAAAATTTTAAAGTTTTGCTTCTGTATGTTACTTTTCTCATTGCTGAGACCAAGCACCCAATCAGAAGCATCTTAGAAAAAGGAGGGTTTTTTTCTGCTTGCAATTCCAGAAGGTAGAGCCCAACATGGCTGGGAAAGCATGACAGAAACAGGAAATAAGCATCATGTCATTGCAACAACATGGAGGAGCTAGAGATAGCAATGAATGCTAGTGTTTAGCTAGCTTTCTCCTTCATATGTAGTCTAAAATCTTAGCCCATAGGATGGTGTCATCCACAGTTGGGGAGGGGAAGAGTTCTCCCTCTTCAACTGTCCAAATCTAGAAAATCCCACCTAAAAATCACCAGATATTTCTTTCCATGGTGATTCAAACTTCTGTCAAATTAACCACTGGAGATTAAGCATCACAGCTTCTCAACAGTCATGTAAGAAAAGTGAACACGTGCAAGTCGCAAAGAGAAAGCATATTCTGGGCCACAAAACTAATCCTAACATATTTAAAGTGGAATAAACTACATGACCTATGACTTCAGGTTATAATAAAATTAAACTTAAAGAGATAGAGCAGAAATAGTTCAAAATGAAAATCAGAAGGGGAGTTAGAAATTATCTTCAGTTGGATACTAACAAAAATACAACATACTTTGTCTTTGGAAATGATTAAGTTGTTAGAGGCACTTGCTTGCAAACCTGCAGAACCAAGTTGGATCATCCTCCACATCTACATAAAGCCATATATAAACCCAGATGCAATGTGGAATACAATGCACAGCAATGAAACATGGAGCTACGATTATCCAGAAGCTCTCAAGCAGCAGCAACAAACCAACCAGACAGACCCTATCTCAAAAGAAGGTGCAAGGAAAAGTGAAACACACCAAGTTTGTCCTCTGATCTCCTTAAGTGAGCAGTGAAACACGTGCACCCTTACATATGCATCATATATATTCATACTATATATACACAAAAAATTATAAAAAGATACACAGCATACCAGAAATTTTTGAGACAAGACTAAAGCAGTACTCAGAGAGAAAAATGATAGTATTTATATTGTAAAAGAAGAAAAGCTCATGCATTTTCTAATATTTCATTAAGAAACTTGCACATTAATATCCTTCCTAACATGAATGCAGAATTCCTCAACAAAATAATAGCAAATAGAATCTAGCAATGCATAAAATGTATTCATCATGACTGAGTGGGACTTGTCCTGAGAATAAAAGACTATCTCAACAATGAAATATCCATCAGAGCAGGTTATATCAACTGATGAAAAAAGAAAATTTAGATCATTTAGATAGATGGAGAATATGCCTTTGAAAAACCTTAGCATTCATTCATGATAAGGGTAAAAAGAATCCTTGAAATCTAGTAGTAGAAATAACTTTCCTCAGTCAGTTAAAGTTTATCTTCACTTTTATAAAAAAATATTCTCCATTTGAGATCTTTTGTATATAGTATTTTTTTTCTGTACTGGGGTTTGAACCTAGTACCTCAAACATTCTAGACAAGTGGTCTACCACTGGTAATCTCCAACCCTCTCTTAACTTCTTATTTTGAGATCAAGGCAAGGTTTGAAGTTGTGATCCTCCTGCCTCAGCCACCTGAGTACTTGGCCTATACCACTAGGCATGGCTCAGTATGTCCCTTTTGGAGATAGAGAGAGAGAGAGAATTGGCTAGCCAGGGTCTCAGCCACTGCAATCAAACACCAGTCGCTTGTGCCACCTCGTGGGCATATGCGCGACCTTGCGCTTGCCTCATCTTTGTGCCTCTGGCTTACATGGGATCTGGAGAGTAGAACATGTGTCCTTGGGTTTTGCAGGCAAGTACCTTAACTGCTAAGCCATTTCTCCAGCCCTCTGTATATGTTAAGCAATGGAAGAATTTATTTTTCAGTTTGTGTGGAAGGTGACTTAATGATTTACTAAATCCATTTGAGACTCAGATTAATAAAGGATCTTCTATTTACCAATGAGTAACATGCATCATATAGTTTAGAACCTCCCCTATGGCTCTTCTAGAAAATTATCGCCTTCTCTCTCTCCCTTTCTATTTGCAAGGCAATGGGTTTCTCTGTTGGACCCTCATACATACATTGAATGGGTTGATCTTCTTCCTCCACTCTCTTCTTCCACCCACTAGTTGCCCTCCATAACCATCATGTGATTTACTGAATTAGAAATTTGGCTACCTGATTTGGTATGGAGAACTAGGAAACCTAATAGTATCTTATCAAGATTTTTAAATTATATTTACCCCTTCGTATCACCTCAATTTCATGCATACCTTTTGTAGGTATGTATGGATCAGGGACTTCAATTCATCTCCACTCTCAGGTTTATCTAAAACAATTACCCATGTTGGTCAGATTTTGTTTCAGAGGTTTCAGTACATGGTTGAATTGGTTGCATTTCTTTCTGGCTCTGTGGCAGGTAGAAAAATCATGGGAGAAGAATATGGATTTCTCCTTTGGTATGTTTTGAGTGTCCTCAGTATATATGGCCATTTTCTGGGCACAGGTTGTCCGGCTTGTTGTGAAAATAGCTCTCTTGCTTACCTGTCCAATTCGTCTGTGGTTTCACGTGGATCCTGGCTGATGTGTGGAGGTGGCTCATCTCAGGATGGGGAGTCAGCTATCTTTTCTTGTCTTGTTGACAGGTTTTGTTTGTCCTTGGGTTTTGCTGCCTTCTGTAAAAGAAAAACAGATTCTCCAAGGGAGAGTGAGATCAGCATATGTTAAAGGGGATAAAATATAATTTAGAGAGATTTTTATGGTTGTAGCTTCTTTTTTGGCCGAAAAATAGTGAGAACTTCTAGTTGAAGTCCATGATCCTGGTCTGCATAGTATACTACCTTGGTGGCTGAGAGCTCAACACTAAAGCAGACTTAAAATATACCCACCAAGGCTCAGGGAATTTTGTGGAAGAGGGGATTGAACATTTGTAAGAGCCACAGATGGGAGGGAATATCTAGAGGCATTACCCATCCCTCACAATAACTGACTGCTGCTCTCACAATTCATAACCCACAATCCCATGGTGCACACCAGCAATCTCTCTGAGAAGGGCTCTCAGTGGAATGGGGGCAGGGAGGAGGGAAATGATTGAACCAACACATCATGTGTCCATACAAAGTTTATATTTAATAAAAGATAAGGGCTGGAGAGATGACTTAGCAGTTAAGATGCTTTCCAGCGAAGCTAACCCGGGTTTGAGTTCCCAGTACCCATGTAAAGCCAGATGAACAAGGTTGTGTATGCAGCTGGAGTTTGTTTTCAGTGAGTAAAGACCCAGGTGTGCTCGCTTGCTCTCTCTCTCTCCCTCTCTCTTTCTCTTTCCGTCCCTCCCTCTCTTAAATAAACAAACAAACAAACAAACAAATAAATAAAATATAAGAATAAGCCACTTACCTCATGGTATTTTGGAAGAAAAGATCAAGAGCAAAGAACCAGGGACAAGATACACCCTTCAGAGCCATGTGTCCAGTAACTTACTTCTTTCAACAATGCTCCACCTCCTAATTGCCCTCTCAGTTAAGAACTCATGAGTAAATGATCCAGTGATGAAGAGAGCACCTTTGTGATGTGATGTGATTCTATCACCTCATAATAGTACTCCCAGATGGGGATCAAGGTTTAAACATATGATCCTTAGGGGTCAGTTATATCAAAAACCATCACTATCACATAATCCTTTCTGGCATTACTTATGCTTTAACACTTTCTGTTCTGACAAGTCATTTCCTACTCTCATTTGAACTATATTTAAAAGTTTTGTGGTTTTTTTCTTGTACTATATTTGCTTCTCCTTTTCACTTTGTAGTAGTTACAGGTTTATTTGTGAGCTTACAATGGGATTTGGGGTGGCAGCACAGGGAAGTACATGTTTTCATGAGACACTAGCTTTGTTATTGCAGGATTAGATGCCATATAATTTACCCACTCTAATTACATATTTTTATGAATTTTAATAAATTTACAGTTGTATAACTGCCCCTATGGTGCAATTTTAGAATAGTTTCATCATTGCAAAGTTTTTGTTTTCCCATGTGATGCCAACACCCACTCCCAGACCCAGGCCTAAGCAAAGAGTGATCTATTTTCTGTATTTCTAAATTTCTTTTCTTGGTATTGCATTTGAACAGGATCATTCAATACACAAAATTTTTTCCTCTTGCCTTCTCCACTTAGAGTTATGGTTTTGAAGTTCTTCCATGTTATAGAATGTTTCAGTAATCTGTTTCCTTTTACCAAGAAATAGTATCCCATTTCATGGAAAAGCACATTTTGTTTATTCTTTCATCACTTATGGGCATTTAGATAGATTCTAGCTTGTAGCTACTATATTTGTTTTTTTAAAAGGTTTTGAGAACATTTAAGCACAAGTCATTATGTTCACCTGTCTCATGGGCAGATAGATAAATAAATGGATGGATAGGTATCTAGGAGTAAAATTGCTTCTTCATGTAGTATGTTTATGATTGGCTATTTAAGAATTTGTCAAAGTTACAAAGAATGTAAAAGGAAACTGGGTAGGGAAACATAGGGGCCTAATTGCAGAGGGAATGGAGGAGAATGGGAAAGGTAGAAGAGCATACAGTCATATGATCAAAGTTCACTGTATAATTGAGTGCAAATGTCATGCCTGTAACATTTTGCATTTCCATCCACAATGTCCATGGGCTGTAACTTTCCATCTTCTTGTGAACACTTGTTATTATCTACCTTGCTATTTGCAGCCATTTTAGTGGCTGTGTGCTTGTATATCATTGCTTTTTGTACCATGTGGGCACAGATGTGTGTATATGTGCACACAGACAGAAATGAATCCTGGTGCTCAGATCAATTGTACTTTTTTGCAGTCCAAAACTGGTGTCTCCTACAATTAGGGTGGGTATTCCCATCTTAATTGATCAAAACTTTAGACTCCCTCACAGACATGTCCTAAAGTTTGTTCCCTATGTAATTCTAGTGCCACGCAAATTCACAATAGAGATTAATTCTCATAGGCTGAATAAAATTTCTTTGGGTATATGTGCCACAGTTTCTTTATCCAATTATGTGTGATGAGCATGTAGTCTGGTCCTATTCATTCCCTATTGTGAATAGCAGAAACAAACATGGATATGCAGGAATTGTTGTAGTATGTTGACATAAGGTTATTCAGGTATATTACTAAGAGTATTATTGATGGGTCATAAGGTCATTCTACTTTCAGTTTGAAAAGTGTTAATACTTATTTTTATAGTTGAAAAATCATTTTACATTCTGACCAGCAGTGTATAACAGTTTGTTTTCCCATGCATCTCCCCTCCAGAATTTGTTTCTATATACTACTTTGATGTTAGACATTCTGACCAAGGTGAGATGAAACTCAAAGAAGTTTTAATTTGCATGTTTGTGATGGCTAATGATGTTGAACATTTTTTCAAAATCTTTGGCCAGGTAAATGCAAATTACATTCATACAATTTTGTTATTGAGTTGGAAAACATTTTTAGATACAATTTGTACTAATTCTTTACCAGATCATGATCAACAGGTACTTTTCTTCCAGTATCTGAGCTGTTTTTCTCATTCTTAATGTTGTCTTCTAAAACACAAAACAGTTTTTGCTAATACAAAGTTTTAATTGTACAGTTTTTATAGATCATTGCATCACATTTAGGAACTTAATCCAAAGGTTTTGCTTCTGAAAGTTTTCAGCTTACATTTTGAATAGTGATGTGGGAAATTTTATTTATTTTCTGCTTATTAATGTTACACAATAGTTACTTATATAGTTTTATAGTAAATTAGTAAATAAGAAAATATGGTTGCTTCGACAGTATTCTTTTACAGGATTGATTTTGGCTATTCTAGGTCTCTTGTATTTTTATATGTATCTTGGAATTAATTTAATAGTTTATATTTAAAAAACACAAAATTAAGTAAAACAAATGACCAAAGAATTTGTCTAAAGTGTATCTACAGAGAAATTCTGTCTTAATATATTGATACTTACAATCTATGAATGTGAAATTTATCTCAGCTTATTTGATTTTGTTTAATTTCTCCCAACTGTGTTTTGTATTCTTCTACATATTACTTCTGCTTCTTTATTAAGTGCATGCATGTAGTGTATGTGTGTATTTGTTTGTGCATCTTCATACTTGTGTGAGCACATGTATGTACACAGGTATACAGAACAAGTGTGGGTGTAGAGTCTAGAGGAAATACCAGCTCTCTTCTTCATTATTTTCAATATTATTTTCATGGAAATAGGGTCTCTCACTGAACCTGGAGCTCATCAATTAGGCTGGAGTAGTTAGTGAGAATGATGAATTCTGACTATACATCCAAAGCACCAGGTTTACAGATAGGTGCTACCATGCCTAGTTTTTATATGAGTTCTGGAGATCAGAACTCAGGTCCTCATACATTTTACCGACTGAGCCATATCCCAGCCCTCACTTTCACATCATTTGTCAACATTACTCCTAAGCATTTGCTTCTTTTTGGTGTTACTAAGATTTTTTTTTTCTTTTTTTTTTTTTTTTTTTTGGTTTTTCGAGGTAGGGTTTCACTCTAGCCCAGGCTGACCTGGAATTCACTATGGAGTCTCAGGGTGGCCTCGAACTCACGGCGATCCTCCTACCTCTGCCTCCCGAGTGCTGGGATTAAAGGCGTGCGCCACCACGCCCGGCTAGATTTTTTTAATCTTAATATTGTATTGAAATTAGTCATTGGCTTACATAATTACACCATGATAATCATGTCAACTTTTTTTTTTCAAAACTATGGGGACTTTTATTTTTCTTAATTTTTGTTTGTTTATTTGAGAGTGACAGAGAGAAGGAGGCAGGGAGAAAGAGAGAGGGAGAGAGAGAATGGGCATGCCAGAGCTTCAAGCCTCTGTAAATGAACTCCAGATGCATGCGCCCCCTTGTGCATCTGGCTAACGTGGGTCCTGGGGAATTGAGCCTCGAACCAGGGTCCTTAGGCTTCACAGGCAAGCGCTTAACCGCTAAGCCATCTCTCCAGCCCCATGTCAACTTTTTCATGTAAAATTATAGTTACATGATTTTGTCTACAAACCTGCATAAAAGAAGTTTCTAAGATCATTTCTAGTAATCAAACACACACAGAGACACACACACACACAGAGAGAGTGAGAGAGATGCACAATTTGTCAGAAATCCAAGCTCCAATGTGTAAGAATTATTTCAACATAAATTGAAAATCAAGATATTTAAAATATGATTTTTAAAACAACATGTGTTTCTTTGAAAATTTATGTGAAAAGATAAGATACAATTACAATCAAACAATTTATACTACTTGAAAGATTTTTGTAGTTGACTTAATTCCTTGTCAAGACAATATACAATCAGTAGAGAGTATAGCTGGGTTTTAGATTTGAAAGCTGGATAGATAGATCATAGATAATGGCATTTGCCATGCAAGCATGCATTGGCTCTGAGTTTGATTATGCAACACTCATTTAAACAGCTGGGCATGGACAGCAATATTTATAACCCCAGTTACAGAGGCAGAATTATAGGAGACAGAGAATTGGTGGGGCGCAATGATCAGCCAGACTGATAAAACATGGGAACTTGGGATTCAGTGAGACTCTATCTAAATAAAACACAGAGATGAGTAATGGAGAATACCTGACATTCTCCTCCAGTCTCCACATAATGTGCCCATGAGGGACATGCATCTGCACCCATATATGCCATGAGTATACCTCATGCATACCATATACCAAACAAAAGAAACACACATGTATAAATGACTCGTGATAATTATGAAGACACATCTGTAATATTCTTTATAGCTACTAAGTCTCCATTTGTGACAACAAAATTCTTGCAGTGGCATAATATTGCAAACCGTTTCACAAGTTCTGTTCATAATACAAATTAACTAAAGTTATGGTAACATTAAGTAATAATGGAAAATGTTATTGTCCTTAATAATGATCATTTCATAAAACTTACAAGTCTTCTTTTAAACAAATCTAGGCAGCATTGTACTGCACAGTTCTGCTAATGACAAATTGGATTTATGTCCGGGAATTGCCTAATTTGTGCTGGGATCCATGTTGGTAATGATTCTTTCAGGTTCCAATAAACTAGTTTAAGTCATGCTCATTCTCTGTCAGTGGCAAAGGTCCATAAGAAAGTGGAAACACATGGGGTTCTTGAGTCCTAAGGTAAAAACTAGTTACACCTGTCTCTCCTGTCCTAGATAAACCACACAGCCGTATTCAACATGAATTTTGAAGGTGCTAACACAACATTGCCCAGGATGGAATGAGTACTCTGCAATAACAAATCTATTACAAGTCATTTAACAAAGCTAATTATGAAAATTCTGTAGTTATCACGAATTCACTTATGATAAGGCAGAATCACATATGAGTCTCATCATTGGACCCTCTCAGAACATCCTTCAATAGTTGCAATTCAGGTGGGTAGGGTGGCACATTCCATTCATCACAACACACTGTTCAAGGACAGGCTGGGCTACATAGTGAAACCCTGTTTCAAAAAAATGACAATTTATAAGCAGAATCCAGAAAAATAAAAAATGAAAATGGCTTGTCTTCTCAGGGTCTTTGCTCTGTTTTCTTTAATTTGAGTGAATAAGCCCATATCTAATGTATGCATATGTTGCTGGGTTGACTTACAAACAGGGTGAGAGACAGCCATTTATCTGTGTTGGGATTCTACAACTAATATTTTTTTTCATTTTGTAGAGAAAGCAAATAGCATTGTGCTTCAGAATTTGTGCTTCAAGCACTCTCCAGCCATTTCCACATTGCTCACTCTGATTGCCATCCAGCTTTAATGGCTGCATAGTTCAACATCTCTACATCCTCTCATATTGAGGAGAATCCAAGTGGGATGTGTAGCCATTTGCTGTAATTTCCATTTGGTCAGATTCCATATAATCACTAAATGTTAGAAATATCTCAGTGTATTACTAAGAGGAAAGAAATATCCAACTTGAAATTATATGGTACTTATTTAGTAAATTATATTGGGAGCCCAGGGAAACTGCCTTTAGAAAATATAGATTAGGAGCTTGTATTTTCTCCTAATTCATGATTTAATTATGATTTTCCATACAACTGTGATTAGGAAATTATTTTACTCAGTAAATTCTAAATATAGAAAAATAAAAAGAAGAACTAAATTATTTAAACGCAAATTTTTTCTAAAGTTCTTTTGTCAATAAAAAAGTCCTGGGCTGGAGACATAGCTTAGCAGTTAAGGGGCTTACCTACAAAGCAAAAGAACTCAGGCTCACTTCCCCAGAACCAACATAAGCCAAATGCACAAAGTGACACATGCCTCTGGAGTTCATTTGCAGCAGATGCAGGCCCTGGTACCCTCTCTCTCTCTCTCTCTCTCTCTCTCTCTCTCTCTCTGTATATGTGTGTGTGTCTGTCTTTCTCTGTCAAATAAATAAAATTGTAAAAGTTCAGGGCTGGAGAGGTGGCTTAAAGTCTAAGTGCTTGCCTGTGAAGCCTAAGGACCCTGGTTCGAGGCTCAATTCCCCAGGACCCACGTTAGCCAGATGCACAAAGGGGCACACGCATCTGGAGTTTGTTTGCAGTCGCTGGAGGCCCTGGCGCGCCCATTCTCTCTCTCTCTCTCTCTCTCTCTCTCTCTCTCTCTGTCACTCTCAAATAAATAAAAAAATGAACTAAAAAATATTTTAAAAATTGTAAAAATTCCTAAGTAGCTGTCATAGCTTAAGCAGCATAGTGCCATGGCATCCAGATAATGAACTTTGAGGAAAAATGGTTGAACCCGGAACAGATCATTCTCAGTGAACTTACCCAATCACAGAAAAAAAATCGCCACATAGTCTCACTCATCTACAGCACTTAACCTGAATCTACCCAAGATACCTTACATACCCAGCAAGCATCTCATGGACTAGACACTAGGATGGAAGGGGAGGGAGGGGAGGGCAACAAAGGGGTGGGAAACACAAATCGAGACCCAAATGGCAATGGTACCATATAATTCCACTTACTAAAAGACAGACCAAATGGCGGATACTTCACCAGGCCCTTACAAGGAACACCTGAACCACAAGACACTGGACAGGGTAGGATCACGACTAACCTTTTTCTTCTACATCTTCCCTCTCTCCCTCTCCCTCTCTCTCTCTCTTTCTCTGTCTTCTCTCTAACTCTTGTATATTAGTTATCTTTTTCCTCATTTCCTTAGTGGGCACTGACAGGTAACTCCCAGTACCAGCATGGGGCTATTATCCACAATGAGCTTTTGATCAGAGAGACCTACAAGGTTTCCTAAAAGATGGACAGATTTCTGTCAGAGTACATGATGACCCACCAAAGGTTAGTCATAAGACCCTACTGCTGAAGACACCTTATGTGGTTAACATGCAAAATGGAATGGCATGGCTGGAAGTCAGAAGAGAGTCAGTCCCCAGACAGCGCGTCTAGTGCCAGAAGGTGCTACATGGGCAACTGGGGGAAAATGACCAATATCTGTCCAAGCAACTCATGGTCTAACCTACTTAGCAGCAAATAACTTGTTGTGATGCCCACACAAGTGCAATAGTGGCACCCAGCCATGGTGGGGAACCAACTGCTCTCAATTTGGCTAACTGATCTCCTCAGTGGTACGAGACCCATAGCTGGAGCTGGGAAACAAGTCAGAACCATATCCAAACATAAGCCCACTCGCCAATATTAAGCTACCATAAATCATGGGCTACAAGAGGGCCTACATCTATTAAATTCTCTATTAAAAAAAGTAAGGGTTATCTCATTTGTCCTGGTGCTAACTTACTCTCCATTGGAGAATCTGCTTCTCTTTTTCAGATGGATGTAGATCCTAAGGAGAGAGCCACCCCATCATAACTCAAAAGGGCCCCGGCTGAAACTAAGAAAAAATGGCGAAACAAGCAAGGGGGCTGTTTTCCTGATGAACCGGATACCAGCAGAAGGGAGAAAGAGATCAACACAGAGAAAAATCAACTCCTACCAAATCAGAGAGCCAGAGCCTCAGAGGCCCCCAACACCTCATCACTGAAGCAGACCAAAAATGAACCCAACATGGCTCAGGGAAATTTTGCGGAAGAGGAGGCGGAAAGAATGTCAGAGCCACATGTTGGGTCATGATATGCAGAGAATTTTAGCTTACCCATAACTGTGGGCTAACTCCAAAATGCATGACCTGTATACCTCAACAAGGAGGGGCCAAGGGGAGGGGGTAGGTCACGGATGAGCCTAATAATGGTACCAAACTGACTGTATTTGCTGAATACAAAACTAACTAATAAATAAAAAAAGAAAAGAAAAGAAAATACTATGTTTTCAAAGTGTCAATACATTTAAATGAATCAAAAGTTTTGGTTTTAGATATGTGGTTAGAATGAATTATTTGAACACTACCAGTCATCTACCTACAATTCTTTTTTAAATTTTTTGTTTATTTTTATTTAGTTATTTGAGAGTGACAGAGAGAGAGAGAGAGAGAGAAAGAGGCAGAGAGGGGGGGGGGAGAATGGGTGAGCCAGGGCTTCCAGCCACTGCAAAGGAACTCCAGATGCATGCGCCCCCTTGTGCATTTTGGTAACGTGGGTTCTGGGGAATTGAGCCTTGAACCGGGGTCCTTAGGCTTCACAGTCAAGCACTTAACCACTAAGCAATCTCTCCAGCCCTCTACCAACAATTCTGTTGCCTCCATAGAAGACTGACCATTGTTACTTTTGTATCAACATATTATTGCACTTGCTTCCTTAGTCCTCATTCCTTATGACTATGGCAAGTGCTGTGTATACCCCAAATGATTTTAGAATATTCAAATCTAATAAGGGACAAAATATTAGTGATTGGAAAGAATATTTGTGAGTATTGACTCGATGCTAGGCATTTCATTAAGATGGTTATGATTTGGACTAGGGATGTGGCTCAGTGGATAAATTACTTGCCATGTGATCTGGAGTACTTGAATTAAAATTTCCACAACTCACATGAAGCATGAATGTCTATAAACACACTGTGCCTAGGAAGAGAGGGGCTGTGACAGTAGGATCTCTAGGAAACTCAGGGACAAGCTACTCTGGTAATAAAAATGATGATTTGCAAGAGGCCCCAATCCAACAGTAGTCTGTACACGAAAATTTTTCTCAAATGCTCACATGTGTGTTGTGCTCACATTCACACATTTGAATATACACTAAACATACACACCTGCCTCACATGACAAAAGGAGTGTCATGGTCATTATGTTACTGAATACTTAGAAGTCTCTGATTAAGTCATTAACATTCTCATTTTTCTAATGAGAAAATAGAAACTTGTCAAAATATTCGGATCATATTTTCAGGGATACAAAGAAGTGTTCAGTTTCATATGAAGAGTGCAATTGTAGATTTTATATCAATAACCATTGTCCAATTAGAGATAAGGGTACAGTTAGGTAAAAAGAAATAGGATATCAAGCACAAGAAAAAATTGCGGATTCTATATCAATCACCATTGTCCAATTAGAGATAAGGGTACAATTAGGTAAAAAAAAATAGGATATTAAGCACAAGAAAAAATGATTTATTAGATATTCATAAAGTAGCCATTAATGAGTAGCATGAGGTATGCAAGAGAATTTCAGGTAAAGGGATTCATGAGCAAAGCTGAATCCACTGAGCATATTTACACAATGACAAGGAATTCTGGAATGGCAGGTCCATTCTGTATATGAAGAAGAGGGGAAAGTGGAGGGAAATGAAAATGGAATGAGGTTTTATTGATTTTGCCACATTTTTTATGATTTTCATATGAACACAGGTATTAGTTTTAAAGACAGCATCTTACCATAAAAGGTGTTTTATGTTAGTGAGCAACGAGTTTAAAATTAAGAGATCTCCATGATTAACTAAGTGGTGGTATAGAAAGCTATTCAGAAAACTTCAAGCCCTTCTTTTTATCATATTCTGCATTAATCTTGGAAGAGTCAGCCTATACCCTCATGGAAATATCACAGAAATTCACCCTAAAGAAAAACAAAACAACAAATTACCATTTCAATACCATGTTATTGATGCATTCATTCATTCAGCAAATGTTTCACTTCAAGCATAGATAGCTGACACAAGAAAATGGTGAATGAAATATTGAATGCATATCCCTGGATTCACATATGTCATAGTGAGTGTGAATTGAGTAGCCTTTGAGAAAGGAAGACATTTGAGAGAAAATTTAAAATATATTTATTATTTAAAAGGAAACAAATGACTGTGTCTGTCTGTGGCCTACTCACACTTCCCTGTCTCCTGGAGACCTGCCCCACTGTATATACTGCTGTGCCCCATCCCTGTCTCCCAGAGACTGCATCTGTCTGTGGCTTGCAGTTTCTTCCCTGTCTCTGGAGTGCCCCCACACTGAATCCAGCCCACCCACACTTCCTTGTCTCCTGCCCTGCTCCCCTATTTCCTGCAGGGCTCCCACAGACCCCTCCAACTGAGCCCATGGCCCACTCATGCTTCCCTGTCTTACACACTCTCTCATTTCTCACCACTGCCTACATATGCTTCTCTGTCTCTTTTCCCTGGTGGGCTGGCCTGCAGGCTCCCCCTGTTCTCAGGCCCTCCATACCCTGTGCAAACTGCAGGCACCCTAGTGTGTGCCCCTTGGCAAGTGCCCCTAATTCCCCCACACCAGCCAACTCTCCAATCCTGCCTGGGCATTGGAGAACCCCGTGACTCCTACCATCTCTATAATGCCCTGGCCCACTCCCCTTAACTACTTGGGGCATTACCTCAGTCCCAGAAGGGGAATATAGGAATATCCGGCAATCACCTGAACCAGTGAGTCCTCCATAACCTTCCCATTTGGGTACAGTAGGACAGTAAAGGCAAGTACTAAGCCCTTTGAGCCATGGCAAGACAGCAGACACCAGGTAAAAGGGATCCCAGACCTCCAACCCCACCTTTGGTAATAAGTACCAGCCCACAGCTGTTGGTGTATTTACGCCCTCCACAACCTCAGCAATCCCAAATAAAAAGCCATCAAAAACCTATTCTATTCAAACATAAAAAGGAGCACTCAATGAAGACACTACGAGGGAAATCTCTTGGTTCCTCATTAATTAAATAAGACTCCCACACTGAGATGGGTAGGCCATAACACAAAAGAAACAACATAAAATAACAAAATGAGAGATATCCAACAATGTTGCCTAGTCCTACAATGGAAGTCTCCAATGTAAACATAGAGGAGGCAACAGGAATAGAACCCCAAAAAGAAGATACAAGATATGGGACCTGGACCAAGAAAACTGAAGAACTGGTAGCAAATCAACACACACACACACACACACACACACACACACACACAAAATCACATAAATGAAATCCACATAATTGTCTTCATTAGGCATGATCTAATGGACAACAAGTAGAGAGAGTTCAAAAGAGAGATAAATGATCAGAAGGTGAACAAAAAAAAAAAAAAAGGATCTCAGTAATCAGCTGGTTAAGCTTAATTAGGACATAAGTAAATACAAGAATCAATTCCAAGAAAACAACAAACGAGAAATAACCACCAACATCATAGTTGGAGACTTCAATACTGCAATATCACCAATAGGAAATAATAGAGCTCAATAACACCATAGATCAACTAGACCTAACAGACATCTACAGAACATTTCACCCCAATTCTACAGAATACAAATTCTTCTCAACAGCCTACAGAACCATCTTCAAAATAGATCATATATTAGGCCATAAAGCATGCCTCCATATATACAAGCAAACTGATATAACTTCCTGAATCATATCAGATCACAATGTTTTAAAGCTAGAAATTAAAATCAAAAGACTCATAAGGAATTCCATCAGCTTCTGGGGACTGAAAAACATACTTTTAAACAATGAATGGGTAAGTGGAAGAAATCAAAGCAGCCTTAACACACTTTCCCAGCCACATCTTAATTAGGAGCAAGTTTTGTGAGCCCCTAGTCACTGTTTTTTGTTCTAATCTGGTCTTATACTTTTACTAATATCAGGATGTGCTATTCTCTTTGGTTTCCATGTCATGCTGACTGTGAGACCAGTGAATCCAGGGACAGTCTTATTTCTATTTTAGTCCTCAGGGTATGTATCATGTATCTATACTAGTATAGGCTCAGAGAAACACTTGCTGAATGAATGCATATTTTTCTGGATATCTAACACTTATGGCAGAGCAAGTTGATGGCCTAAGATGCATGACTTAATTCCTAACTGCTATAAAATGAGATGAGATAGTCTTCATTATAATAAATGCTTACGTTTACTCAATGGCTATATATCTAAAAGGAACAACAAACATTGAAACTGAGCACTAGATTCAACTGAACTATTCCAACAACACTTGCTCTAAGAAGGAGTAGCAAACACACAGAAGTAAAGAACTCTAAATGCAGCAAGAATTACAATTACCTTATCATATCAACTCAAGCAAGGCAAGATTGACTTTACTTCTTGTCCTTTCCATTTGTTCTTCAGATGATTGCTATTGTCTTAACTATTATTTTTATATTCTCTGTGTTTGTACTAAGACACAAATTTTTTTTATCTACTTTCAACATAGTGATAGAAATCATTTGATAAGTACTGGAGGTACTAACCTCATCCTTGTATCAAATACCATGACAATATAAGGAAAGTTATCACATAAGCATAGATTGAGGCTCAGCTGCTTCTCTGGATCAATAATTTTGATCTTCTGAATTTCAGTATGATGAAATTCAAATAGATCTCAGCTCTTTCTTTGCTCATAGAGTTCACAAGTTAAAGGAAGTTTCTGTTTTCCTGAATCCACATACCAATACCTAGAGAAAGACTAATACTCATAAATAGACCCCAATAGGCATATATTATATATTATATCATATTATATTTAGTTAGTAAGACCTTCTGCCTGACCTTTAAAAAAAGCAGTTTGGTTCTTGCATGACAGGTTCAGTGATATCATTCTTATTTGATGCTTAGATGACATTTTATTTTCCAAATTTATCATACCTTCATAATTTCATTTCTTTTCTCGGAAGCTAGAGTTTGGACAGTCATTCATATTTTATTTCAATCATTATCATCCATTATGTCAGCTCTCAGTTCAAACAGCCCAGAAATTCCATTCCTGTCCCTGATTATACAGTCTGCACTTAAGTATTTCTGCTATTCCCATCTTTTGGTTTGTCTAAATATTCAGTAAGAGATGAAATTCTCTTTAGTATTGTGGAATGAACTATCAGAACAAACTGTGAGAATGAACTGTAAAAATTCAATATGTGATAGAACTGTGGGAATATTTCTTATAGAACTTACAGATAACTTTTCTGTGACTATTCCTCTGAAATGCTTTTTAAATTCCTGACTTGTTACTTGCTTTGAAGTTACTCTTACAACCATGTAATTTACCTACTGAAAGCAATGTGATTATTTCCTCTGCCTTGGCGTATCTTTAGCCTGAACAGCACATATGACCAATATTGACAAGGAATATTTAGAAGTGTTGACTGACCTTAAGCTATGCACTTAGCCCAATTTCCTCAGTGCCATGGTTAGACTCTTGACCCAGAACAAATGTGCATGCATCAAAATATTGAAGACAATGCATGGTCAGTAATGAATTGCCCACAGAACTGCCACAGATCTGTTGAAGACAACAGGTGGCCTTAGTGTTATTACTTTTATGAATACAGTATGTTTGTGTGTTCAGAATCAGTACAGTCCTGGCTGGAGGGATGGCTAAGTGGATAAGGTGCTTGTCTGCAAAGCCAAAGGGCCCAAGTGGAATTCCCCAGGACCCACATAAGCCAAGTGCACAAGGTGGCACATGCTTCTGGAGTTCGTTTGTAGCAGCTGAATGCCCTGGCTCGCCCATTCTCTATCTATCTGTCTCTCTCTACCTCAAATAACTAAACTAAAATTAAAAAAGAATAAGTAGAATCCAATAGGTCATACACCTAAATCTCTTCCTTTTACAAATGCTCAAGGATTATCCAAAGTCAAAAGTTTCTTGCCCTTTGTTCATACAATGTTCAACGTGTTCACATATTACTGGTTTGGGTCTGTTCAATAAAAATACCAATAAGGGGGGCTGGAGAGATGAGTTAGTGGTCAAGGTGCTTGCCTACAAAGCCAAAGGATCTCAATTCGATTCCCCAGTACCCTTGTAAGCCAGATGCACAATGTGGCGCATACATCTGGAGTTTGTTTGTGGTGGCTGGAAGCCCTAGCTTGCCCATTCTCTCTCTCTCTTTCCCTCTCTCAAATAAATAAAAAAATAATTAAAAATCACTTAAAAATACCAATGAGGGAAATTTGTAGAAGAGGGGCCAGAAAGATTATTAGAGCCACAAGTTGAGACATTATGCACAGAATCATTGCCTCTCCCCCATAACTGATGTCTACCCCCACAATGCACAATCCCCATGGGGATAAACAGCATCCCTAAAGAGGAGGGTCCTTTCAAAAGGGGAAAGTTAGGGATGAGGGTAAAGATGGTATCAACATGTGCTGCTTACATACTGAGTATGTCCATAACTAATAAAAATATACCATACCAATTAGTGTCTGTCAGCTAAGCTATAGCCTAAGAAACTCAGAAATGTGGCAACAGCAGATGCAGTGGTTTCAACCTTGGTTTTAACAACTCACGGCTCTGTTGTCTGTCTCATTTCCCAGGTTCTGCTATAGACACAGCTAGCCCATTTTTGGATAACTCCAAGGGTTAGTCCTCCTTTCCTTCAGGCTCTGCTATAACAAGCAGCAAGCCCACTCTTGGATAAGCAACACTAAGGGATATTTTCCTATTCCTCAAGGCACCACACCCAGGAACAGTTTGCATAACCATGACTATGTGAATACAAAGGTCAGTTTCTATAATTCCAGGTATGTGCCAGACAACAAATTGCACAAGAATATCTATAGACATTCCAAATATTGGTAAATATATGCCTCCAAAATATGAAAAAATATGTAGCAAGGAATTTTGCAGTCTTTGCAACCTGAACCCTTCTCTCATATTGAGATAATAGAACTTAGTTTTCTGTGAGAATTCTGATATTTTTATATTTACACCTTGTTACTATCATCTTCATGTTGCTGGGATGAACTTTGAAACCAGGCAAAGTTTATGAGAGGAATGTATTTATTGAAGCTTACAGGTCCAGGTGAAGTTCCATAATGGTGGAAGAAGCTGTCCCCCTTTCCCAAATATGCACAGAGAGAAAAACCACCAACAGCACCACAAGCAAGCACAATCCTGGAACACCAGGCACAGTATAAGCACTCTATAGACCTTAGGCTGGAATTCCAGAGTTGCCCCCACACACACCTTAGGCTGGACCCTAGGATCCACCCACAGTGACACCTCTTCCAGCCAAGTGGCTGTAAATCGAAGTTACAGCTTTAATAAAACATTTGAAATTATTGGAGGAACATCAATTAAAGCTAACACACCTTAAAGGCACCTATAATAAATAATAAGAGAACACTTTGGTATATATACTCATATGACAAGTTATGTAAAAATATTAAATCATCTTTTCTACCAATAAGATAACTAGGAAATGAGAAATAGAATTTTTGTATGGTTTAGAGATTTGATTTATATAATATCATGGAAAGCATCTTGAATTTGAAATCCCTCTGGGAATATATCAACACTGCTTCTTTTCATATTATATTAGTGTTATCCTAAAGTTTAAACATTTCTTTTTGCAAGGATTAAACACAGTTGGATTACAACGATAGAAGCCTACAAAAATAGTTTGTTACTGAAGTTTCCCCTGTCCCAGCATAGTTCATTCCTGTATATATAAAAATAAAGAGAGAAGTAGAAATTTACATTTTCCTTTCAAAGATCATTGCTTATTGCATTTTCAAGATGAGTTGAAGAGGATTGAATAAAAACTACTTGTAGGCTTCACTCACCTTCAGCAGCAAAAAGGATGAGCTTTCATTCAACAATATTGTGCTTTGTTTATGGTACATGTACTAATTATGGGTTAGATTACTCAGGAATCTACTTCTCAGGTGGATTCCAATATGTGAAATATTTCTATGCTGTCCCCTTGAGACAGACCTACAGAAAGATGAAGAAAGTACATACAAGAAGACAACTCAATTTGTGATGTCATCCAATAACAGAGTAACTATTGCTGCCATTCAGAGTTTAGAACTCCTGCAATGGGTGGGCATGGACAGACCTGTATCCTAGAAAGTCAATTACTCATTGCATCCATAGTATCTGGACAATAGTTACTACCTTGTGCAAGACACCTCTCTGAATATGAAGTGATCTCTGATCTGACTACTAAAGGAAATGTGCTGATCATATTCCCAAGAGGTGGAGCAATGAGCTCTTTACTGAATGGTATTCTAATTAGCACATCACCATGTCCACTATAGCCAAACACATGTTTTGCCCAGGAATCAAAGAAGTAGACACAATTATGTGAGGTCATTTCTTGCAAAGTTGATTGATTGTCTCATTATTATATTACAAAGGAAAGGAAAGAATTGCAGACCACCATACTCTGTTGCCAATTGAGAGTCTTTTTTATTTTTAAGCCAATGACTGAGAGGGCTCATGCCAGAAAATGCTCAAGGGTATAGGGTTTTTAAAGGCAAAAACCATAAAAATCACAATGGCATCTGTGCCAGATACAGGTCAGGGTATCTTTGGAATTTCAGGCTTTTCACTTCCTATCCTGGAGTTATCTTGAGTTTATATACCTGGGTCATGCTTGGGGTCATTGGAAGCCCTGAGAGTGTTTACAATACAGACATGACACTCCTGTGGAGTTAGGGAGTGTACAACTAGAAGGTGCCATAGCAGGCAGAAAATGTTAGCTTAGATATTTTATTCCCCCAATAAATGGAGCCAGGGCCTACTTAGGATAGAATGTGATTATCTTAGCTATTTCATCATACGCATGCAAACTACAATAATCTTTCAAACTTCCTTGTGTTTCTAGTGTTTACTTTGTGGATTTATTGTTACAAGTATATAGTAAATGTTTTTTTGGTTTCTTTTTTTAAATTTTTTATTATTTTATTAATTAGTTTTGTATTCAGCAAATACAGTTAGTTTGGTACCATTATTAGGCTCATCCATGACCTACCCCCTCCCCTTGGCCCCTCCTTGTTGAGGTATATGGGTCACGCATTGTGGAGTTAGCCCACAGTTATGGGTAAGATAAATGTCTCTGCATATCATGACCCAACATGTGGCTCTGACAATCTTTCTGCCCCCTCTTCCACAGAATTTCCCTGAGCCATGGTGGGTCCATTTTTGGTCTGCTTCAGTGATGAGGTGTTGGGGGCCTCTGGGTCTCTGGATCTCTGATTTGGTAGGAGTTGATTTTTCTCTGTGTTGATCTCCTTCAACCTTGTGCTGGTACCCGGTTCACCAGGAAAACAGCACCTTTGCTTGTTTTGCCAATTTTTCTTAGTTTCAGCCGGGGCCCTTTTGAGTTATGATGGGGTGGCTCTCTCCTTAGGATCTACATCTATCTGAAAAAGAGAAGCAGATTCTACAATGGAGAGTAAGTTAGCACCAGGACAAATGAGATAACCTTACTTTTTTATAGAGAATTTAATAGGTGTAGGCCCTCTTTTTTTATTTATTTTTTCTTTTTTCTTTATTAGTCAGTTCTGTATTCAGCAAATACAGTCAGTTTGGTACCATTATTAGGCTCATCCATGACCTACCCCCTCCCCTTGGCCCCTCCTTGTTGAGGTATACGGGTCATGCATTGTGGAGTTAGCCCACAGTTATGGGTAAGCTAAATGTCTCTGCATATCATGACCCAACATGTGGCTCTGACATTCTTTCCGCCCCCTCTTCCGCAAAATTTCCCTGAGCCATGTTTCGATAGATGCAGAAATTGGTGTAGGCCCTCTTGTAGCCTACGATTGATGGTAGCTTGATATTGGAGAGTGGGCTTATGTTTGGATATGGTTCTGACTTGTTTCTCAGCTCCAGCTGTGGGTTCCGTACCACTGAGGGGATCAGTTAGCCGAATCAAGAGCAGTTGGTTCCCCACCATGGCTGTGTGCCACTGTTGCACTTGTGTGGGCATCACAACAGGTTATTTGCTGCTAAGTAGGTTAGACCATGAGTTGCTTGGACAGATATTGGTCATTTTCCCCCAGTCACCCATGTAGCACCTTCTGGCACTAGACGCACTGACTGTCTGAGGACTGACTCTCTTCCAGCTTCCAGCCATGCCATTCCATTTTACGTGTCAACCACATAAGGTGTCTTCAGCAGTAGGGTCTTACCACTAACCTTTGGTTGGTCATCAAGTACTCAGACAGAAATCGGTCTTTCTTTTAGGAAACTTGTAGGTCTCTCTGATCAAAAGCTCATTGTAGATGATAGCCCCATGCTGGTACTGGGAGTTACAGGTCAGTGCCCACTAAGAAAAGGATGAAAAAGATAACTAATGTACAAGAGTTAGAGAGAAGAGAGAGAGAGAGAGAGAGAGAGAGAGAGAGAGAGAGAGAGAGGGAGGGAAGCTGTAGAAGATTAAGGTTAGTCTTCATCATACCCTCTCTAGTGTCTTGTGGTTCAGGTGTTCCCTCTATGGGCCTGATGAAGGTTCAGCCATTTGGTCTGCCTTTTAGGATGTAGAATTTTATGGTAGCATTGCCGTTTGGGTCTAGATTTGTGTTTCCCACCCCTCCGTTGCCCCCTCCCTCCCCACCCATCCTATTGTCTAGTCCACGAGATGCTTGCTGGGTATGTAAGGTATCTTGGGTTGATTCAGGTTAGGTGCTGTAGATGAGTGAGACTATTTGGCAATTATTTTTCTGTGATTGGGTAAGTTCACTGAGAATGATCTGTTCCAGGTTCAACCTGGAAATGTTGTTTTTTTAATGGTCATCAGGCTCCCAATGTGGTTGCTACAATAACTATCTTTAGGGTGGAAAAAATATAATTCTAAGGTGAAATCCAATATCCAAAAAAATGCCTTATGGATCTATGATTCAAATTCTTTGTAACTGACTGCTGTGTAATAACTGATAAAATACTAGGCAATGTACAAACACAGAAAAAGCACGTGTAATTTTGAAGTTTTTTTTTTTTTTTTTTTTTTTTTTTTTTACTTTTACTTATTTCCATGCGAGTTAGAGAATGAATATGGGTGTGCCAGGGCCTCCAGCCACTGCAAATGAACTCCAGATGTGTGCACCACTGTGTACATTTGGCTTATGTAGGACCTTGGACATTGAACCTGGGTCCTTCAGCTTTGCAGGCAAGTGCCTTCACTATTAAGCCAACTCTCCAGTCTAATTTTGTTTATAAGTTTCAAAGAGAACAATATTTTTCTCAAGCACCACACAGCATGTCACTTTACAATTTTAAAGCCTTCATTGCCGCCTTGCTGCTTTTGAGAAAAAGTTCAAATTTACTGATGTGAGTATCTCTAAAGTAAATTATGGTCTAGCTTTTCTGGCTCTGCATCTTGATCTTTTTTAATTGCACATGGTCCCTCCCTCCCCTGCCATTCTCACTGACTAGCACATGTATGAAACCAGGGTAGGCAACCTTAGGTTTCCTTTCTCTCCAGAATTTATATTCGATGAAATTTATAGGTGTTTGCAAATACAGCTCTCTCTGCCCAGAATGGTGTTTCAAAATGATCAATGACTATCCAAGTAATTATTATGTGCCTTAAGCCATTCTTAAATTTCCAGGATAGGAGAAATTACCCCATCTTCTTTTACTTTGTTTCCATCATGTTGTCTCACAAACCCTTGGATCTCTTTCTATTTCATTTGGCTTAAGAGAAGAACTGTATTTTACTTATTTTAAGATTTATAGTTCTTTTTTTCTCCATTTTTATTAATATTTTCCATGATAACAAAAAAAATCCCATGGTATTACCCTCCCCCCTTTCCCCTTTGAAATTCCATTCTCCATCTTATCCCCTCCCCATCTCAATCTTTCTACTTACATATATACAATACCAACCTAATAAAAGCCCTCCTCCCTTTCTTTCTCTTCCCTTTCTATCTCCTTTTTTAACTTACTGGCCTCTGCTACTGAGTTTTTTCCTTCTCACACATAAGCCCAATCATCTCTAGCTAAGATCCACATATGAGGGAGAACATGTGGCGCTTGGCTTTCTGGGCCTGGGTTACCTCACTTAGTATAATTCTTTCCAGATCCATCCACTTTTCTGCAAATTTCATAACTTCATTTCTCTTTACTGCTGAGTAAAACTCCATTGTATAAATGTGCCATATCTTCATTATCCACTCATCAGTTGAGGGACATCTAGGCTGGTTCCATTTCCCAGCTATTATAAATTGAGCAGCAATAAACATGGTTGAGCAAGTATCTCTAAGGTAATGAGATGAGTCCTTAGGATATATGCCTAGGAGAGCTATAGCTGGGTCATATGGTAGATCAATCTTTAGCTGTTTTAGGAACCGCCACACTGATTTCCACAATGGCTGGACCAGATTGCATTCCCACCAACAATGTAGAAGGGTTCCTCTTTTTCCACATCCCCGCCAACATTTATGATCATTTGTTTTCATGGTGGTAGCCAATCTGACAGGAGTGAGATGGAATCTCAATGTAGTCTTAATCTGCATTTCCCTGATGACTAGGGATGTAGAACATTTTTTTAGATGCGTATATGCCATTCGTATTTCTTCCTTTGAGAATTCTCTATTTAGCTCCATTCCCATTTTTTGATTGGTTTGTTTGATTCCTTATTATTTAACTTCTTGAGTTCTTTGTATATCTTAGATATTAATCCTTTATCAGATATATAGCTGGTGAAGATTTTTTCCCATTCTGTAGGTTGCCTCTTTGCTTTCTTCACCGTGTCCTTTGCAGTGCAAAATCTTTGTATTTTCATGAGGTCCCAGTGGTTAATCTGTGGTTTTATTGCCTGAGCAATTGGGGTTGTATTCAGAAAGTCTTTGCCAAGACCAATATGTTGAAGGGTTTCCCCTACTTTTTCCTCTAGCAGTTTCAGAGTTTCAGGTCTGATGTTAAGGTCCTTGATCCATTTGGACTTAATTCTTGTGCACGGAGAAAGAGAAGAATCTATTTTCATCCTTCTACAGATATATATCCAGTTTTCCCAACACCATTTGCTGAAGAGGCTGTCTTTTCTCCAATGAATATTTTTGGCATTTTTATCAAATATCAGGTGGCTATAACTACATGGGGTTACATTTGGGTCCTCTATTCTGTTCCATTGATCTACGAGTCTGCTTTTGTGCCAGTACCATGCTGTTTTTGTTACTATGGCTCTGTAGTATAGGTTAAAATCAGGTATGGTGATACCACCAGCCTTATTTTTGTTGCTCAGTATTATTTTAGATATTCGAGGTTTTTTGTGATTCCAAATGAATTTTTGGATTGTTTTTTCTATTTCCGTGAAGAATGCCTTTGGAATTTTGATGGGGATTGCGTTAAATGTGTAGATTGCTTTTGGTAAGATTGCCATTTTCACAATATTGATTCTTCCAATCCAGGAACAAGGGATGTTTTTCCACTTCCTAGTGTCTTCTGCAATTTCTCGCTTGAGTGTTTTAAAGTTCTCATTGTATAGATTCTTTACTTCCTTAGTAAGGTTTATTCCAAGGTACTTTATTTTTTTTGATGCAATTGTGAATGGGAGTGATTCTCTGATCTCATCCTCTGTGTGTTTGTTGTTAGCATATATGAAGGCTACTGATTTCTGTGTATTTATTTTGTATCCTGCTACATGACTGTAGGTTTTTATCAGCTCTAACAGTTTGCTAGTAGAGTCTTTAGGGTCCTTTATATATAGAATCATGTCATCTGCAAATAATGATAACTTGACCTCTTCCTTTCCGATTTGTATCCCTTTTATGCATGTCTCTTGCCTTATTGCTATGGCTAAGACTTCCAGAACTATATTAAATAAAAGTGGGGACAGTGGACACCCTTGTCTTGTTCCTGATTTTAGTGGAAAAGCATCCAGTTTTTCCCCATTTAGTAATATGTTGGCTGTAGGCTTATCATAAATAGCCTTTATTATATTGAGATATGTTCCTTCTATTCCCAGTCTCTGTAGGACTTTTATCATGAAGGGATGTTGGATTTTGTCGAATGCTTTCTCTGCATCTAATGAGATGATCATGTGATTTTTGTCCTTCAACCCATTTATATAATGTATAACATTTATAGATTTGCATATGTTGAACCATCCCTGCATCTCTGGGATAAAGCCTACTTGGTCAGGGTGAATGATCTTTCTAATGTATTCTTGTATTCTGTTTGCCAATATTTTGTTGAGAATTTTTGCATCTATGTTCATGAGGGAGATTGGTCTGTAATTTTCCTTTTTTGTTCTATCTTTGCCTGGTTTTGGTATCAGAGTGATGCTGGCTTCATAGAAGGAGTTTGGTAGAATTCCGTCTTTTTCTATTTCATGGAAAAGCTTAAGAAGCAATGGTGTTAGCTCTTCCCTGAAGGTCTGGTAAAATTCAGCAGTGAATCCATCTGGGCCTGGGCTTCTTTTAGTTGCAAGATTTTTGATAACTGCTTGGGTCTCTATGCTTGTTATAGGTCTATTTAAGTGATTAATCTCATCTTGATTTAATTTAGGTAGGTCATATAAATCAAGGAAATCATCCATTTCTTTCAGATTTTCATACTTTGTGGAGTATATGTTTTTATAATATGTCCCTATGATTTTTTGAATTTCTCTGGCATCTGTCGTGATGTTACCTTTTTCATCTCTAATTTTATTAATTTGTGTCTCTTCTCTCTTTCTTTTGGTCAGATTTGCTAAGGGTTTATCAATCTTGTTTATCCTTTCAAAGAACCAGCTCTTTGTTTCATTAATTCTTTGTATTGTTTTTTTGGTTTCTATTTCATTAATTTCTGCCCTAATCTTTATTATTTCTTCCCGTCTACTGATTTTTGGTTTGCCTTGTTCTTCTTTTTCCAAGGCTTTAAGGTGAAGCATTAGGTCATTTATGTGCGACCTTTCTAATTTCTTAATATAGGCACTTAAAGCTATAAATTTACCTCTTAGAACTGCCTTCATTGTGTCCCAGAGATTTTGGTATGTTGTGTTCTCATTATTGTTTGACTCTATAAATTTTTTGATTTCCTTCTTGATTTCTTCATTGACCCATTCATCATTTAGTAATGTATTGTTTAGTTTCCATGATTTTGTGTATGCTCTATATCCTTTCTTGCTATTGATTTGTAGTTTGATTCCATTGTGGTCAGATAGAATGCAAGGAATTATTTCAATTTTCCTGAATTTGTTAAGATTTGCTTTGTGTCCTAATATATGGTCTATTTTAGAGAATGATCCATGTGCTGCTGAAAAGAATGTATATTCTGCAGCATTTGGATGAAATGTCCTGTATATGTCTGTTAGGTCCATTCCTTCTATGACCTCGTTTAGTCCAGATGCCTCTCTGTTTATTTTTTCCCGGGATGACCTGTCAATTGATGAGAGTGGGGTGTTAAAGTCACCAACTACCACTGTGTTTGGTGTTATCTGTGATCTTAGTTCTAACAGTGTTTGTTTGATGAATTTGGGAGCCCCCATGTTAGGTGCATATATGTTTAGGATTGTAATGTCCTCCTGTTGGAGTGTGCCCTTAATCAATATAAAGTGACCTTCCTTATCTTTCTTGACTAATGTTGGAGTGAAGTCTGCCTTGTCAGCTATTAGGATAGCAACCCCTGCTTGCTTTCTGGGTCCATTTGCTTGAAACACCGTTTTCCAACCTTTCACCCTAAGATAATGTCCATCCTTTGTAGAAAGGTGAGTTTCTTGGAGACAACAAATTGTAGGGTCCTGCTTTTTAACCCAGTCTGCAAATCTATGTCTTTTGGTTGGAGCATTGAGGCCATTGATATTAAGAGATATTATTGAAAGATGTGTATTTATGCTTGCCATTTTTTTTTGTGGTTCTGGTTCTACCTTTGCTCTCTTATATTAACTAGTATTTGAGTGTTGTTTGTTGTTTTCCAGGTTCCTTATATGTGTGTTTTTCTTTCTCTTCGGCATGGAGGATTCTTTCAAGTATTTTGTGTAGAGCTGGTTTTGTCTTCAAATACTCCTTTAGCCTGCTTTTGTCATGGAATGTCCTTATTTCTCCATCTATTTGAATGGATAGTTTTGCAGGATAAAGTAGCCTTGGTTGACAGTTGTTATCTTTCAGGGTTTGGAATACATCACTCCAAGCCCTTCTGGCTTTGAAAGTTTGTGTTGAGTAATCTGCTGTGATCCTGATGGGCTTGCCTTTGTAGGTAACTTGATTTTTCTCTCTAACTGCTTTCAATATTTTTTCTTTGGATTGTGTGTTTGGTAGTTTGATTATAATATGGCGAGGAGAGGTTCTTTCCAGGTTTTGTCTGGCTGGTGTTCTAAATGCTTCCTGTATCTGCATTGGCACCTCTTTCCCAATTTGGGGGAAGTTTTCTTCTATGATTTTGTTGAAGATGCCTACTATACCTTTGGATTGAAATTCTTCTCCTTCTACTATACCCTGAATTCTTATATTTGATCTTTTCATAGTGTCCCGAATATCTTGAAATTCCCATTCATACTTTTCTATTAGTTTGTCTTTCTCTTTGTTGGATTGTATTAGATCTGCCACCTGGTCTTCTAGCTTAGATATTCTGTCCTCTCCTTCATCCATTCTACTGGTGAGATTTTCTACAGAGTTTTTTATTTCATTAACTGTGTTCTTCATTGCTAGTAATTCTGACTGGTTTTTCTTCATTATTTCTATTTCCTTATTTATGTCTTGTATTGATTTCTTTATTTCGTTAAATTGGTGTCCTGTATCTTCTCTGATTCCTTTGATTTCTTCTTTGAGTTCATTGAACATATTTACAATCATTCTTTTGAAATCTTTCTCAGGCATTTTCTCTAACTCGTTTTCACTAGAGGTCATTTCTGAAGCATTGATGCTTTTTGGTGGATTTATATTGCCTTGGTTTTTGGTGTTTCTTGTGTTATAATGTATATATTTTTGCATCTTGGATTAAGTTACTGCTTAGATTTTCCAGTTAGCTGGGTATCCTTTGCTGTATCTATTGATCTGATATTGTATATCTTCTATGTAGGAGATTAAGATGTTAGGTGTGGCCCTTACCACTCTCAGAGTATCTAGACACGTGGTCCTAGGGGTTAAGTTTGCCTGCTATGGGAGTATTCAAATAGGTTGAGTGGAATAAAATACAGGTATATTCTAAAATTTAACTAAACCCTATACACATTCAGTCAAGAACAGCACAGAGCATTTATGCAAGATTAGGTATTATAAAAACCAGATCCTCTATCAACAAAGAAGTTAAGATTTCTGGTCTGTTGAGGGATCCAAGTCAGCTTGTGACCAGGTGAGACCCTTCCCTGGTTCAATCCCAGTTACCTCTTTGGATGCTTTTGGTCTCAGTCAAGTTGCTGGCTGGGATGTTGGGCCGCTGTTCTGCTTTCTGGAACTGGGTACTGGCTTTTCCTGTGGGGCAAACCAAGCCTGGCAACTGTGGCCCTGCAGATTGGCACCCCTGATGCTGGATCCCCGCTGCTGCCGCTGGAGCTGCCGCTGCTGGGACCACTGCTGCTGGATCCGCCACTGGAGATGCCGCTGCTGGGTCTGCCCCCGCTGATCCGCTGGAGCTGCCGCTGCTGGGTCCTCTGCCTCTGATCCGCTGGTGCTGCCGCTGCGGGATCCGCCTCTGCCGCTGAAGCCGCTGGAGCCTCCGCTGCTGGATTCGCTGCCCTGAAGCTGCTGTGGCCGGTACCGGAGCAGCTGATGGTGTTTTTGGGGCTGGAGTCCAGATTTATAGTTCTTAATAATTTCTTGCACAAAGCTTGGGAATAGCACATGTATTCGTCAAGGTTTTCTAATAAATCCATATATATGGATTTATTAAAATTGGTTACATGAGTAAATTCTGAGTCATTCAACAAGACTCTAAAAACCAATAAACAAAGGGAACTAATGGTGGAGTGTTGATCCAAGGTTGAAGATATAACAGCTCCCTGGTGTGGGTCTACATTGAAAGGTGGAAAAGTTGATGTATCATCACCCTAGACAAAGGTACTAGCAATGAACACCCTTACGTGAGAAGAATGAAACTTTTCATGCCATCTGGTTTTCTCTTTTCCAATGTTTTTATCATGCAGACTACCAGCCTATCTAATGATGCTGCAGCCCCCAACAGTGTGGGGTCTTCTCAGTTGCTCTCCACGGGCCAATGTTCTTTGGACATCCTCTCACAGATACATCCAAATGTAATTTTTACTCCCCTAGCTATCTTTCAATACAGAAAATTGAAAATTAAGATTACCCATCATATTATGTTTTTAAATTGATGGATAAGTAAGTCAAGCCAGACTTCTATCTCTGTATCATTTCCTATAGCCAGTGACTTACTCTTGTAGTATCAGTTCTGAGAAGAGATTCTGAATCCCTGCTGGCCTCCTCATACCTGCAAGTAGTAACTGGTGCTATGCCTCATCATGTTACATCTAGGCTCTCAGTAGCTCATAAGTAAATATCTTACCTGACTTTCATTGTACTTTTTTGAATCCCTGCTCACCCTGTATTCGGTATGGCTGACAGAGTAATGTATCTATGATTTAAAGGGGATTATGGCAGTATCATAGCTAAATATTTCTCATGATACATAATACACAAGTTCAGTGTTGTATTTTACATAATATATTTAGCCTGAAAAATCTTTGCCCCTGATGATCTGTGTTGCCTCATCTCTCATAACTCCCCCTTATCCAGAGTCAGATTGATCAAAAGTGATCCTCTCAGGAGGCAGAATAGTATGTCACCTCATCTAGACAATACTTTTTTTTCTTCACTTTTTATTTATTTATTTGAGAGCGACAGACACAGAGAAAGAGGCAAATAGAGAGAGAGGGGGAATGGGTGCGCCAGGGCTTCCAGCCACTGCAAACGGAACTCCAGATGTGGGCGCCCCCTTGTGCTTCTAGCTAACGTGGGTCCTGGGAAATCGAGCCTTGAACCGGTGTCCTTAGGCTTCACAGGCAAGCGCTTAACTGCTAAGCCATCTCTCCAGCCCAAGTCAATACTTTTTTTGTTTTGCAATACCATTTTTTTAGTATTTTTTACTATTTTTTTCATTATTAGTTAGTTTTTTATTCAGCAAATACAGTCAGATTGGTACCCTTATTAGGCTCATCCATGACCTAACCCTCCCCTTGGCCCCTCCTTGTTGAGGTATAGGCATCATGCATTGTGGAGTTAGCCCACAGTTATGTATAAGATAAATGTCTCTGCATATCATGACCCAACATGTGGCTCTGACATTCTTTCTGCCCCCTCTTCTGCAAAATTTCCCTGAGCCATGTTGGGTTCATTTTTGGTCTGCTTCAGTGATGAGGTGTTGGGGACCTCTGAGGCTCTGGCTCTCTGATTTGGTAGGAGTTGATTTTTCTCTGTGTTGATCTCCTTCCCCCTTGTGCTGGTATCCGGTTCATCAGGAAAACAGCACCCTTGCATGTTTGGCCATTTTTTCTTAGTTTCAGCCGGGGCCCTTTGGAGGTATGATGGGGAGGCTCTCTCCTTAGGATATACATCCATCTGAAAAAGAGAAGCAGATTCTCCAATGGAGAGTAAGTTAGCACCAGGACAAAAGAGATAACCCTTCCTTTTTATATAGAGAATTTAATAGGTGTAGGCCCTCTTGTAGCCCATGATTGATGGTAGCTTGATATTGGCGAGTGGGCTTATGTTTGGATATCATTCTGACTTGTTTTCCAGCTCTACCTATGGGTCCCATACCACTGAGTGGATCAGTTAGCCAAATTAAGAGCAGTTGGTTCCCCACCATGGTTGTGTGCCACTATTGCACGTGTATGGGCATCAGAACAAGTTATGAGAAATGCAAATTAAAACAACTATGAGATTCCACCTTCCCTCAATAAGGATAGAAAACATCAAAAAATCAAATAAAAATAAATGCTGGTGAGGATGTGGAGAAATAGGAACACTCATCCACTGTTGGTGGGAATGTAGGATGGTACAACCACTTTGGAAAGCAATATGGAGACTTCTGAAAAAGCTGAGTATAGAGATACCAACATACCCAGTTATTCCCTTACTGGGCATCTACCCTAAAACCTTCAAACCACAGGCTAGAGAGATTTGCTCAACCATGTTTGTAGCGGCTCAATTTGTAATAGCTAAGAGCTGAAATCAACCCAGATGTCCATCACTAGAAGAATGGATAACTAAGATTTGGTATATGTACACAATCTAATTCTATACAGCAGTAAGAAGAAATGACACAATGAAATTTGAGGAAAAATGGTTGAACCTGGAACAGATCATTCTCAGTGTACTTACCCAATCACAGAAAAAAAAATCGCCACATAGTCTCACTCATCTACAGCACCTAACCTGAATCTACCGAAGATACCTTACATACCCAGCAAGCATCTCTTGAACTAGACACTAGGATGGAAGGGGAGAGAGGAGAGGGTATCAAAGGGGTGAGAAACGCAAATCTAGACCGAAATGGCAATGGTACCATAAAATCCTACTTACTAAATGGCAGACCAAATGGCTGATCCTTCACCAGGCCCTTACAGGGAACACCTGAACCACAAGACACTCGACAGGGTAGGATCACGACTAACCTTAATCTTCTATATCTTCCCTCCCTCCTTCTCTCTCTCTCTCTCTCTCTCTCTCTCTCTCTGTCTCTCTCTCTCTCTCCTCTCTAACTCTTGTATATTAGTTATCTTATTCCTCATTTTCTTAGTGGGCACTGACTCCAAGTACCAGCATGGGGCTATCATCCACAATGAGCTTTTGATCAGAGAGACCTAAAAGGTTTCCTAAAAGACAGACAGATTTCTGTCAGAGTACTTGATGACCCACCAAAGGTTAGTGGTAAGACCCTACTGCTGAATACACCTTATGTGGTTGACATGCAAAGTAGAATGGCATTGCTGGAAGTTGGAAGACAGTCAGTCCCCAGACAGCGCATCTAGTGGCAGAAAGTGCTCCCTGGGCGACTGGGGGAAAATGACCAATATCTGTCCAAGCAACTCATGGTCTAACCTACTTAGCAGCAAATAAGTTGTTGTGATGCCCAAGTCAATACTTTTTAAGTACTTCCCCAGACATCTTAAAGTGAGAGTGAAATGAAGTGAATTTTCCTAATGATACAATCTTATTCCTCTTTATATTCAAGGTAAAGGATTTGTGACATTAATGTATTCTATACCATCTCGATATTCTGAAAGCATCTTGAGTATTATAGAGAGCCAATTAAATGTAGTCATTAGACAAACTTTCTCATTACAATTAGACAGTTATAGACTTTGCTACTAAATTTAGGTAACTATTCTCTAACTGGATTTTGGTTTGGTTAATCAACACTAGTTCCAAAAAATATTGGACAGTGAGGAGAAGTCACCACTAGGAGCACTTTTTAATTCACTTTGAGACATTGAGTATCGTGGTTAAAAAAAAAAGGTCGAATTTCTGTTTTGCCTGTTATATGATTTATTGATTTAATATGAACTTTGGTGTAATTTTGTGTTTGACACATTAATCTAAACAAAATAGTAGATTGAAATTCTGTGTTGCTACTGCCTGACATCTTCTTGAATATTGTTCTGTACCTAATTACATTGCCTAAGAAGACCATATATCTGTAAGCTTTCATCATTCTATAGGTTCTTTTGATTTAATATATTCTTATTAATTTATGTGAGAGAGTGAGATGGAGAGAAAGTAGTAGACACATAGAAAGAGTGAGTATGGACATGCCAGGGTTTCCTGCCACTGCAAATCAAATCCTGGCACATGTTCCACTTTGTGTATGTGGCTTTGCATGGGTACTGGGGAATCAAACCTAGACTGTTAGGCTTTACATGCAAGCACATTTAACTGCTGAGCCATCTCTGTAGCCCCATGCCACAGGTTATTAAACACAACACACATTTTTTGACTATTCTGTTACCTCTTTCTTCATCAACCTTTCATGATACTTTCTAAAAATCTCTGCTTAGGGCAAATTGTAATAGTAAACAATAATGAGGTTCACAAGCATAATATGACTCAAGTACACAAAGTAGATAATTGCATGGAGATTATTAACGTGTTCACCACCACCAAAATGTCTGTCATTTACTACTTCTGAATGCAATTTTCTGCCTTTTGACTAATATTTCCCCATTTTTCTACATCATAGTCTCTAATAATGACTGTTGTTTCCATTTTCTGATCCTATGACTTTGATTCCTTCAGATGCCATATTAAGTGAGATTATGTGGTCTCTCTGTGTCTGTATCTTGCTTATTTAACTTAGCACAATGCCCACTAGATCCATCCATAGTACTGGGAATGACAAAATTTCCTGTTGAGTTTAAACATTCCAATAGTCATATATACTATATCTTTTATATCTATCTTGCATTGATGAACACTTGGTTTGATTCTATAACTTTCCTATTGTGCTTAAATTAACAGAGGGAGGAAATATTTCTTTAGTATCATTATGATTTTAAGGGTTAATTTTAGAGTTACCTCCACTATTATATTTTCTGCAATGTTTTTCTGATGGTTTTCAAGTGATCAGAAGCAGAGTTAGTTCTCCATCTTGCTTTGTTCTCTAAAGAAGGCTGTCTACATGATTCTTATGTTTGTCTTCAATAATTGGGCAAATAATTCCTATTACAAAGTTAGATTATGTAAACCTTTATGAGTAAAGTATAGTTCAATATTTTAATATATTTTAATATAATTTTTTCTAGGACATACAAGTAGAGATGACCAATACTTTGTTGAATATCTACAAATTTAAATTTTATAAAAGAAGTGCTGTGAAATAGTTATCCAAGTTTTCTCACACTTCTGTATTGAAAGACCAATAATCAATATAAAATTCTATATGGAGGAGACTTTTTAACCATCAAATGAGGGTTTCCAAAGTTAAAATGGAATAGACCATGGAAGAAATCATCCCTAGAATGAAATTTAATGTAGAGCAATGAGATATAAGAAAAACTATATTGCCGACTTAAAAATAATGTGCAGTTACTACTATTATCTAGCTAGAAAATCATCAATCACTCATGTATTTTCACCTTAAGAATCAACACTTCCACAAAGTCATCTCAAATTTTCCAGAAGAGTTATGCATGATTATCTGAAATTGGGCTGATAATTGGAAAGTTGAGAGTCAACTCACACCCCATACAATCTTATGGAAAAGTAGAATCGTGTTGTGTGGTAGTGGGTAGAGAGGCAAAGGAGGATTGTTGCATAGCTATTCACCCAACTTTGGCTCATGCTTATGGGTTTGGCTCATTGTTGTTGCAATAAAGATTCATAGATGATATTTTGCACTTTATGAGTGAACAAGGAAATCACAGGTCAAGTCTATATTCAATGTCTGAGCATCTACATAAGGCTTTTGATGTCTATTGTTTCATTTAATTTTTAAGTAATCATTGCAATATAGATGTAACTGTAGTAATGAGGCTCTGAAATCTTAGTAAATAACTCAAATATGCCAACTTCATGAAAAGGAAAAGGTGGAATATTAATCACCAAAGCCTATCTAGCCTCTAATGTTTTCTGTAGTACCATAGTTATACCTTGACTAGGTTTAACATTGCATGATTGGTGCATGACTGTCCAGTATGTTAAACTAGTATACCACAAAAGAAGGCTTTGGGCCAAATAACTTGAGAACACTGAAAAGATTAAATTGGTCAAGCTTATTTATTGGAGAGTTCTTCATTCAGTAAGGGTAACACTAATTAATACCCCCTCTGCAATCATACAGAAGTGTAAATATAAAGAGAGAGCTTTACTATATCTATCAACATTTCTTAAGGTAATCTGATTACAGTATGAATTTATTCATACTTCACCTGTTGTAGTCAGGTTTGAATTGCTGGTAGAAATTATCCAACCAAAAGCAGCTTATTTTGGCTTACAGGCTCCAGGGGTAGCTCCACGGTGGCCGGGGAAAATGATGGCATGAGCAGAGGGTGAGCATCAGCCCCAAGCCTGCATAGAGTAGACAATAAGAATAGGAGAGTGTGCCAAACACTGGCAAAGGGAAGCTGGCTATAACACTCATGAGCCCGCCCCCAAAAAATATACTCCCTCCAGGAGGTGCCAATTCCCAAATCTCCATCAGCTGGAAATCTAGCATTCAGAACACCTCAGTTTATGGGGGACACCTGAATCAAACCAACACAACACCCATTGCCATCCTATATGACACATCTATTAGGTCAGGGTTTGGGACATAACTACAATCTACCATGTTATCAAATGACACCTATGTACATATCTCATATTGTTAACAGAGGACACGTAAGCAAAACCAAACCTACATGACTTTTGACTATTTACTCACCCAGAAGTTATTTGCAAGTGGATCCATTGGCTCAGAGGTCTACTGAGCTAGTTCACAGCATTTATTTTTAGCATGGCATTCTATTACTGAACACTTAAAATGGACCTATTTATATAAGGAACACTGGTATCTTACTTCTAATCAGACCTGGGTAGGGAATGATGATCTCATGTATCTCATAACAATATTCAAATATAATTATAGATGAACAAAATAATCTGCAATTGATTACATGCTGATGTTGGGTGTTCCAGTGTGGGTCTTTTTAAACTAATAATAATAATAAAAAAAAACATTGTGTGTAAGTGTCCTGATTCTAGACTCTTCAGGGAAAACTGACTGCTCACTAGTACATGACAGCAGGCAGTAAATCCACTGCTCTTTGGTCACTGGTTTATTTTAGCTGGTCATTTAGTTTTTACTTGCTCATCTTATGTGAGAAGCTGGCCCACACTGTCTACATGTGATTGTATACAAAATGATGTTAGAGATGTTTACTGCCTGGTGGAGATCCACTATCGGGGAAGATCTTCCTCAGTTCATCTTTCCAGGGAATGGTATGAAATACCTGCCCATGATTCCTGATCCAGTCAAGTTGACAATCAACATTCACTATCAAAGATATATTCCTTTTCTCCCACAATATGGAAATTAATTTAAACTATACCACTTAATACTTTATTATAATAGAGTGACATCACAGTTTCCTCTTTCGTTTTCAAAGCAGACACATTAGAAGGAAATTATAACTCAGCTTGACAACAGAGCTAGAAGTATAGATCCTTGAAAGGTGCGATATGGACTGTGCTACTCATTTACTCTGTGAGTGAAATGGAAGAAGTAAGAAATTCTGTAGGATGGCTACCTCTACCATAGAGCCAATGATCATGTTTGAGTCAGAATTTTAGGGGAACTTAACTGACATACAAAAAGCCCACAGAAACTGTCATATGAGTGATGTAGATTTATTAACTTTAGGACATCTCAAACTTTAATGTTTATGATTGTGAACTGATAAGAATTTAGCTGTGAAGAGTTGGACTAGCCTCTTTTTTGTTAAGTACTGTACTAGAATCCCTAACTAGATGTGAAGGAAGAGAAAAATACGTTAGAATTAGATATATGCAGTGTTTAGATCAACCACAGGAAAGTTTGCATAGAAACTAAGAGAAGACGCAGGCATATTTTTTGGAGCAAGTTCAGCACCATTGTTGCAAGTTATATCAATGAAGAACAGATTTATTTCTCGAACTGGAGAGATGGCTTTGCAGTTATGGCATCTGCCTACAAAGCCAAAGGACAAGACTCAATTCCCCAATACCCCCGTAAGCCAGATGCACAAGGTGGCACATGCTTCTGGAGTTCATTTGAAGCAGCTAAAGGCCCTGGTGTGCCCATTCTCTCCCTCTCTCTCTTTCTTTCTATCTGCCTTTGTCTCTTTCTCAAATAAATAAAACAAATATTTCTTAAAATAGATTTATTTCTCCACACTAGCAATGGATTGTAATTGAAAACTAGCATTGACATCAGTAACAGAACTGTAAATACACAGAAATGTATAAGAGGCTGTGGACCTTTTTGTAAATGAAGACTAGCATTGACATCAGTAACAGAACTGTAGATACACAGCAATAAATAAGGGCCTGTGGACCTTGTCTGGTACGTGAAGAAAGGATAGGTTTCCAGAGAAATGATGGGTTTGGATTGAGGATTGCAGGACACAAGTCCTCAAAAGAAAGCAAAAGGAAGTCTGGGTCAAGGTGATAAGCCTTTCTGAGGGATGAGTTACCTTCCACACATCAGAAGGGAACCCATAAAAATGTGCTCTGTTCCTGTAGCATCTGGAGGTTTGGTCAGGGGGTTGGGGTATGATCACTACTATGGCCATCTTCCATATTTCTGAGGAAAATGTTTCAGGGAAATCGAGGACCTTGTGAAGGCAAGGAGTACCTTGATTGGCCAATCTGATTATTTATGAAGATCTTACAAGCCGGTAAGCTGAAACTTCTGCTGCAGTCCCATTTCTGTGGTCTTAGTGTAGGGATGGGCCATTGATCTGAGGGATGTGGCCTTGTACAGATGAAGAGAAAAGGTAGGAGGTGCCAGGAGTCTAGGTAAGGGCACTGACTTAAGGAATGAAGCTTTTTTTTTTAATTTTTTTTTTTATTAGTCAGTTCTGTATTCAGCAAATACAGTCAGTTTGGTACCATTATTAGGCTCATCCGTGACCTACCCCCTCCCCTTTGCCCCTCCTTGTTGAGGTATATGGGTCATGCATTGTGGAGTTAGCCCACAGTTATGGGTAAGCTAAATGTCTCTGCATATCATGACCCAACATGTGACTCTGACATTCTTTCCGCCCCCTCTTCCGCAAAATTTCCCTGAGCCATGTTGGGTTCATTTTTGGTCTGCTTCAGTGATGAGGTGTTGAGGGCCTCTGAGGCTCTGGCTCTCTGATTTGGTAGGAGTTGATTTTTCTCTATGCTGATCTCCTTCCCCCTTGTGCTGGTGTCCGGTTCATCAGGAAAACAGCCCCCTTGCTTGTTTCTCCAAGTTTTCTTAGTTTCAGCCGGGGCCCTTTTGAGGTATGATGGGGTGGCTCTCTCCTTAGGGTCTACATCTATCTGAAAAAGAGAAGCAGATTCTCCAACGGAGAGTAAGTTAGCACCAGGACAAATGAGATAACCCTTACTTTTTTTTTATAGAGAATTAAATAGGTGTAGGCCCTCTTGTAGCCCACAATTGATAGTAGCTTGATACTGGAGAGTGGGCTTATGTTTGGATATGGTTCTGACTTGTTTCCCAGCTCCAGCTATGGGTCCCATACCAGTGAGGGGATCAGTTAGCCAAATTGAGAGCAGTTGGTTCCCCACCATGGCTGTGTGCCACCAGGAATGAAGCTTTTTATCAAAAGTAATCATAACTATATTTATTAATACTGACTGACATTAGTGTAGAGAATAAAGGCTTGCTCTATTTTGTGACAGTTAACACATTTTGATTTGGAATATTTTTGTGGTCTTTTCTGATTAGTATACAAAGTAACAGCTTTCCTGGTGCTATTATCAAACACCCATTGTTTTGATGGATCTTTCTCCCTCCTCCATCCCACCCCATCTGCCTCCTCCCCTGGTGAATCTCTAATTTCCCCTTTGTGATTTCCTGACCAATCCTATCCCTAGAAGAATTCTAGTGAATTTGTATCCACCAATCATGTCGAAGGAATTCCAGGAAGAGTAGGCGGGCACTGTAGAGTCCTCTAATTTCCGTTGCAACAGTTTGTACCAGAAGAAGGTGAAGCTTCTGGAAGGAGGCTGTACACTGATGAGCAGAAGTCAGTTTCAGGCCCTGTTATCCTTCAAGGTGAGGACACAGAAAGAAACATGAAGGGACCCTTTATCATGCATAGCACAGTTCTCTTTGTCCTGCTATGTCGATGCTGCTATCAGGCCTGGAAGGGGGGAAAGGCTGGGTCTCAGCAGGCAGGCAACTGAGTGGTTTATGCTGACCTCCATCTTGGAAGTGGACGGGATAGGGGGATGGGTTCTGAAAAGAACTCCTCTCTGGGGTGATCATAGGGAGCCATCCCAGGCATTGACAGACCTCAAAGTGAGGATTGTTAAGGAGATGTGAGGAAACCTCACACTCATAAGACAACTCTGCCCTGTGAGCTCTCAAAGGCTGGGAGATGTGACCCTCAAGCCTTCCAGTATGTCTCTCAGAGCAGGGGTGGGGGTGGGGCGGGGCTTAGTGTGATTTAAGCAGAAGAAGATGGTACAATCCTGTGGGAAATGTGTGTGATGAGCCTGGCACGGTGGGCAATGTCTGTAATACCAGATCTCTGGAGTAGAAGTAGAACAATCAGGAGTTCATGGCCATCCATGCTTCATTGTGAGTCCAAAATTTTGCTTGGTTACATGAACGCACATCTCAAAAATAAAATGGCATTTTTTCATCATACAAAAATGTGTTAATTATGATGCTTTACAAGCCACTATTTTATACTTTTAATTTGTAAACAGAAAGGGGGAATGAGAATGAAAATGTGCAGTGCCTCTAGCCACTGCAAAGGAACTCCGGGTGCATGTACCACCTTGGCATCTGGCTTTACATGGGTACGAGGGAATCGAGCCTGAGTTCTTAGGCTTTGCGGGTAAGCACCTTAAGTGCTAAGACCTTCTCTCTAGCCCTCAAATAACTTTATTTTTGTTTCCCTTCTTGGCTTTTCTTCCTGTGTCTCTTTATGCCCTTCCCCAAACATAGTCTTCCTTTCTGTTCTCATGCTATTTCTTTTGGCACTTGCACCTTTGAAACTCTTGTTTCACTCCTGATTTTTAGCTTTATTTTAAACTTATTTATTCATGTATTTGTGTATGTGCCACAGCCCAGACTTTGAAGTCAAAAGACAACTTTGGGGTGTTTCTTCTCCCACCTTTCTGAGACAGAATCTTCCTTGTACTAATTGCCTCCCCTGGTGGAGAACTTTCAGTTTCTCCTAGCTCTGTCTACTATTACCCAAGGTGCTTTGGGATTATAGATGCATGCACCACCTTACATCCACCTTTACATGGGTGTTGAGGAATTGAACACATTTTGATAGGCTTGGAAGCAAGAACCTTTCATCTTGGAGCCCTCAACCAGCCCCTGGTTTTTAGCTTTTTGAAAAACCACCACATTGGCTGGAGAGATGGCTTAGCGGTTAAGGTGTTTGCCTGCAAAGCCAAAGGATCTTGGATCGACTCTCCAGGACCCACGTAAACTAGATGCACAAGGGGCACAAGCATTTTGAGTTCATTTGCAATGGCTGGAGGCCCTGGCGTGCCCATTCTCAATCTCTCTCTCTCTTCCCCCCTCCCTCCTTCCCTCCCTCTTTCTGTCTCTCAAATAAATAAATAAATAAATAAATACATAAAATAAAATAAAACCACCACCTTGATTTTGATATGGACTGCAACACTTTATAATACCACCATCTGTGAATAAGTTTTTCTATTTCCTCACATCCTCAGGAGAATTTTTGTTTGTCATTTGCTTTCTTGCATGATACTAGAGATTCTTAGTGGGCTGAGAAGAAATCTTAAAGCAGTTGTTGTAATGTAGTTTGAACATATGTTCCCCATAGATTCAGGTGTTTTATGAAAGCTTGTAACTTGGGTCTCCAGCCACCTGGATGGAGGAGGTGTCACTGGGGCAGATCCTGGGGTCCAGCCCCATGGTGTGTTTAGGGGGCAGATCTAATTAATGTCTCAAAGGTGTTTGGAGAGGGTTGAGATCTGAGAGTCCTGCTTGCTGCCAGTTAGTGTTTGCTCCTTTTTTCTGTTTGCTGTCTTGGTGGTGTCTCTCTGTTTAGATTTATGAATGGGAGCAAACTTCTCCCACCAGTGATGGAATTTCTCTTGGATTTGTCAGTCTGAAATAAAACTATTTCTCTCCTAAAATATGTGGTTTCAAGGTTTGTCCTGGCAACGTGAAGCTTATCTATAACAGATAAGGAAGCTGAACACATTAAATATCTGTTGGCCACATGTGTTTCCTTGGGAAGTGTCTGTTCAGCTCATTAGCCCCAAAATGAAATAAAAATATGTATTTTAAATATAGTATGCATCATTAGCCATGTTTTGTGACTCATTGTAATCCCTGGTCTTTTGTCTAATTGGCCTTAGGGATAAGAAGGCATCCAACCAAAGAACAGATTCCTATCAGTGGAGAAAGCCACATCAGGGCAGTCTGTGAAGGAGACATAAGTAAGTTTTGATACATGAGGGAAATACTATGATTAAGGAGTGTTCATAAGTACCAGTGTGAGAATCCTGCATATCTATTACAGAGATGTCCATGCATTTGGCCTATGCCCTAGAGCCTGCTATTGAGATGGTTTATGCCATCTCAAGAGGTGAGAATCAATTCACCAAAGTGAGGACAATCAGGCCTTGCCAGGAATCATTTTGAGAGTGAAGGTCTCTTTTACACAAGATAGATGGAACTCAGCCCTTATTTATCCATGCTCTTGGCAGGGTTCCTCCACTACAAATCAAGTCTGAGTTGTAGTCTGCAATTTTAAGGCTACTACTCAGTTCATGTTACACAACATTTTTGGGGGAGGACAAATGAGACATACATCCTGAAACCATGGAGTAAAAAGGCAAGCCATTCCATGTACCACAGGAAGGTGCATAGATATACTGAATATCTATCACTGTACTTTCTCACAGCTTCTCATCCTATACAACTTACAGCGAGGCATAGACATCTCAGACTGTGCTAACAGGCTGTACCTTCTAGAACATCCTGACATCCTCCATAATGTTACTATGTAATAGACAGAGAAAAATGACAGTAAACTTGTCAGTTCTTAGAGAACTACTTTAAGAAAACTGTTGAGAAAACCTGGAAGTGTTGATAGGTTTTTTAAAAAAATGATTTTTTTTCTTACACTCATTTTCTTTCCATCAGGCCAGTTGATTCTATCCCCCTTTTCCTGCTCATTGCTTGAGAAAAAAGTAAATATGATGCCACATGGTCAGAAACATGATCAAGGCCATCAGACCCAAAGAGAGCCCCAGGACGTGGCAGATGAGCAGATACCTGCAGCTAATGAGGTTGGTGCCGAGGCTGCCACCTCTAGAGCTCTGATTCCAGACACTCCAGGAGAAGTACCTACTGCTGAAACACCCAGTCCTCCCAAGAGTGCGCAGAAAGCCTGTTCCTCGGCTACTACTAAATCCAGTGAAGTTTCCAAGGTTCTCAAAGAGCAAGATACATGCACCTCGCAGGCCCGCCCACACTCCCAGTTCTTGTTCCATAGTCTTATGCAAAAGGTAGCTGAGGTGGTGAAGTTTCTGGGTGTCAAATATGCAACCAAGGAGCCTATTACTAAGGCAGAAATTATGAAGAAAGTCATCAAAGAGCACAAGTACTACTTCCCCATGATCTTCAAGAATGTGTGTGACTGCATGGAAGTGGTTTTTGGCATTGAGGTGAAGGAAGTTGATGCTACCAACCATGCCTATGAGCTTGTTAAAATAATAGACCTCACCTATGATGGTAGGTTCAGTGATGACCAGAGTATACCTAAGACTGGGCTCCTGATGCTCATCCTGGGTGTGATCTTCATGGAGGGCAACAGAGCCCCTGAGGAGAAGATCTGGGAGGTGCTACGTAAGATTGATATTTATTCTGACAAGCATGATTTCATGTGTACCAATCCCAAGAAGTTCATCTTTGAAGAGCTTGTGCAAGAGCAGTACCTGGAATGTAACCTGGTGCCAGAGAGTGATCCTCCACGCTTTGAATTATTGTGGGGTCCAAGGGCCCATGCTGAAGCTAGTAAGATGAAAGTCCTGACCTTTTTCTCCAAGATTACTGGGAGCAACCCCACTGAATATGTAGCATTGTATAGGGAAGCTCTGCGAGATGAGGAAGAAAGAGCCCAGCGGGCAGCCGCTGCCTTGGCTGATCCTGCTGCCAAGGGCAGTGATGGCTCCAGTGCCAAGACTGAGTAAAGTCTTGAATTTGAAGGGGGGCAGCAAAAGTCTAATTAGTGAGGATATTTTAGGTTCTCTTCACTCGTTTTGCAATTTTTCAAATGTTCTCTTTACATGTCTAGATTCATAGGTTATGTTGTTCATTTCTTTTTCTGTTTGTCAGGGTTCAGAATAAGGGTTTTACTATAGGGAAGAACATGCTGAGAAACCATCTTTTCTTCGGATTTCAAGGAAGAGAATATGGCACGGGAACAGAATTTTTCTTAGAAGCTTGAGAGAGCCAAGTTCTAGAATAGAAACAATCAATGACTGCAGAAAAACATTCAGAGATTCTTTTTTTTTTAATTTAATGCTAAGATGTCTATATTCTTCAGTGTGCTCTGTAAAACCAAACCATGTACCTGGCATGCTTGGTTTATTCAAAGATGTATGAGAAAGTAAATCTTAATAAATGAGAGCACTGATTCATACTTTTGCAGAAAATACTGAGTGTCTGTCCTGTGGTAGGTATATTAGTAGTTACGATTCTAAGATAAGCAAGGAAGATACAGTGGTAGTGTAAAAAAAAGTTACTAAAAAGGGTTGAGTTGGTGGGAAAGTTAATAACATTTAATCAGTTTGCATATGTTGAACCAATTCTGCATCTCTGGGATGAAGCCTACCTGGTTGAGATGAATAATCTCTTTGATATGTTTTTGCATTCTGCTTACCAATATTTTGTTGAAAGTCTTTGCATATATGTTAATGAGGGAAATTGGTCTGCAATTTTCTTTTTTTGTTCTGTCTTTGCCTGGTATTTGTATCAGAGTGATGCTGGCTTCATAGAAGGAGTTTGGTAGAATCCCTTCCTTTTCTATTTTATGGAGAATTTTGAGAAGCAGTGGTGTTAGTTCTTCCATGAAGTTCTGGTAAAATTCACTAGTTCTGGACCTGGACTTTTTTAGTTGGGAGACATTTTATAACTGCTTGAATCTCAATATTTGTCATAGGTCTATTTAAATGGTTTATCTCATCTTCACTTAATTTTTTAAACTATTTTTATTTCTATTTATTTGTTTATTTTACAGAGAAAGAGAGAGCGAATGAATGGGCATGTCAGGGCCTCCAGCCACTTTAAACAAACTGCAGATTCATACACCCCCTGGTGCATCTGGCTAACGTGGGTCCTGGGGAATTGAACCTGGGTCCTTTGGATTTGCAGGCAAATGCCTTATGTGCTAAGTGTGATTTATTTGATTTAATTTTTAAAGATTTATTTAATTTATCCATTTATTAGACACACATAGTGATTTAACTTTTTAAAGGTTTATTTAATTAATTTGTTTATTAGAGACACAGAGGGAGATAGAGAGAAATAGAGAAAGAGAGAGAGAATGGGTGTATCAGGGCTTCTAGCCACTGCAAACAAACTCCATTTGCCACCTTGAGCATCTGGCTTAGTTGGGACCTGGAGAATAGAACCTGGGTTCTTAGGTTTCGCAGGCATCCTCCTTAACCACTAAGCCTTCTCTCCAGCCCTTGATTTAATTATTGTAGGTCATATAGCTCAATTAGGTCATCCATTTCTTTTAGATTTTCAAACTTAGAGGCATATATATTCTTAAAGTATACCCTTGTGATTTTCTGAATTTCTTTGGTATCTTTTGTAATGGTGCCTTTTTCATGTCTGATTTTATTAATTTTGTCTCTTTTCTCTTTCTTCTGGTCAGATTTGCTAAGGGTTTATCAATCCTGTTTATCCTTTCAAAGAACCAACTCTTTGTTTTATTGATTCTTTCTATTGTCCTAATTCAGGTCAGCTGGACCAATCTCAAAGTTGTAATCTTTCATACAATTGCAGCTAAACAGGCAGAAATTTTGGCCTAAAGATTTTTTTTTTCCTGTGCCATATCCCTTTGCACACACCAGTCTAATTCTACACAATGCAACCCTGTACAAGTTCTCAGGACACAGCATAACAGCAAGCCTCTCACACAAACTGCTTCCAGATTAGTCCAAGCAAAACTTTTTCTCACCCTCATATGACAAACTTCACAGTACTTTGTTCTTACTGCATTCAGGTCTTTCAACTCTGACCAGAATAGTCCATCAAGCTATACTTACAGCACTGCAAAGCATCTCTTAGGCCAAGGCTCCAAATACTTCACATTCCTCTTGAAAATCAGCTCCAAAAGGCCAAAGCCACACAGTATCTGGTAGCAAATGATACCATTCCTTGATAGCAACTTTACCGTTGCAGTCAGGTTCACATTGCTGGCCAAAATCACCCAACCAAGAGCAGGTTGAGGGATAAAAAGTTTATTTTGGCTTACAGACTTGAGGAGAAGGTCTATAATAGCAGGGGAAAATCATGGCATGAGCAGAGGGTAAACATCGCCTCATGGCCCATATTAGATGGAAAACAGTAACAGGAGATTGTGCCAAACACTGTCAAGAGGAAACTGGCTATAACACCCATAAGCCCACTCCCAACAATACACTGCCTCCAGGAGGCATTAATTCCCAAATCTGCATCAGCTGGAAACCTAGCATTCAGAACATGTAAGTTTATGGGGGACACCTGGATCAAACCACCACATCTAGTAAATGACAAGCCTAGTCCAAATACATCCAGCCTGCCATTAATCCTCTCATATTTCAGTTGTTAGATCTGTAGATTTTGGGGCATAAAAAGAATTTTAAGGTCAATTAACTAAGTGCAGACCTAAAGAAGGAATATGTCACTAGAAACATAATATGAGGGTCATCTGGAATTTAATAAATTTAATAATTTAAAAATAAATTTATAAATAAAACTAGGGGCCTCCAACTTGAGCACCAGGATTCTGTAGAACTGAGTGCCCAAGTGAAGGTACTTTTTCTCACCTGAGTTCTTTCTCAAATTATAGCACTATTCCCTTTTCCATAGTTCCTTTTCTGTCCAAATTGAACCCGGTCTTATAAGCAGTCCATTGTTCTTATCTTCACTGAAAATTGGTTCTTACTCCATTGAATCTACTCAGCATAATGTAGCTGACCTACTATGTTCCCACTCCCTGTACATGCTGTGTGGATGTTGATGCCTGATGTGAAACCTGTTAGCAAAAAATAAATAAATAAATAAATAACAGTGGCCTTTGGAGAATGTCTTCATGTCTCATCAGGCCCGCTGAGTGACTTCAATACAATCTCAATTAATTTTGAAATGGTCTGTGAGCAAAGCCTGATTCACACATACATGGAGAAAGAGAGAGAGAGAGAGAGAGAGAGAGAGAGAGAGAGAGAGAGGTATAGGAGGGGAGGGGCTGAATTACCCTAAACTTTGCATTAGTGTTTCAATGAAATGCATTGCTTGAAATAGGACACCAAACTGATGTAAAGATAGATGATTTCATATAGTTGAAAACCGCATCATCCTGCACAAACAGCAGATGAAGAACCTATAGAAAGAGTATCTATAGGAGGCAGAATTCCTCAAAACATATAATTTTATTAGGAGAGGTACTTCCTGTCCAGAACTTGTAGCTCTGATTAAAAAAAAAAAAAAAAGAATAGTACCTAATTGTCATTCCACTGCTTCTCGCCTGTGTTTCTGCCCCCTTAGTGCAGTATGGGACTGTCATTCAGTGGTGGAGTCCTTGATTAGCAAGAGAAAGGTCCTTGGTTCAAACCAGATAACACACAAATAGTTGAGGAAGAGATCTCCTGGTTTCCAATTTACCACGTGGCATAAGTAAGAGTATAGCATATATGTGTTGTCTGGATGCTGAGTTTTCTGCTATTTGTTTTATTGTGATATACTTTGGAGGTCGAGAATTTTTAAAAAATCTGTTATTTAACTCTGTGAATAACTTTTTACAAAAAGAATAGCAAAACAGCAGGAAACCTTGCTTCTTCAATTTAGGATGAATATGGTACTGCATTCTACAGCAGTCTCCTATATTTAAAAAATCATTAGAAAGATGATACTATCTTTAGAAACTATGTGTTTAGTTCACATCACTGGTATTATTATTTCTGCATCTCATTCTGTAGGCTGTCACTGTGGTCTGTCCCACAGGAATGGACTCAAACTGTGCTTGATCAACAGAACCAGCAAACTGAGAAGATGGTGTATTCAGATCCCAAAACTCTGTCTTATCCAATCTTTTTCTCCTTAAAATTTTAAGGAACCACAGCAGAAGGCAGGACTCCAAGTCCAGCTTTATCCTTCTGGCCACGTGGCCAGGAGAGTGCTTACATGCTTCAATATCTCTATAGCAGGGGAGGATTCTGCTTTGCCTTCATTGTAGTCTCTCTGTTGGGGAGGCTTCACACCCAAGGCCACTGAGTTCTGCTTTCTTCCTGAGCCTCCCTTTGGATGACATCTAAACTAAAGATAAACTCAGAACAAGCAAACAATTAGTCTTGTGTACTTTGCTGGACTGTTCCCAAGATACAGGCAGATTTCTCCCTACAAAATAAAGTGCAAAATGTGCCTTTAGAAAATATAGTGTGTCCCTACCGTTTTTCCCCTATCAATTCAACTCCTCTTGGGGATATTTCTATCTTCTTGGGAAGATATTGTCTCTTCTCAATCCAGTTAAATTATTCCAGGAGGCACATGTCTTTAATCAGAGAGACAGAGAGATTATATTACCAGATTAGTAGGTTATCAGAATGTTTCAATCAATTCAGTGTCTAGTTTCAACCTTGGAAAACAAAGAAACAAAAATACAGGCATCAGCAATTTATAGATAGCTGTGTTTCATAGAAATATTATTTTCATATGAAGACTTGGATGTTAGTGCTTTTATTTACCTGACTGAATTATAAATTATAAAATAATCATCTATGGGGAAAAATAAAAAAAAAGTATAAAGTTTCCAAAGAGCATACAATTACCAACTTACTGAAAGGTCTAGGCCAGACGAGCTCAATAGAACTTTTTGTGATAATGAAGAGAGAATTGCTCTGAATCAGTGCCTCCCTGTCCTGTAGCACCTAGCATGATGCAGCAAATATGTCTACTATGACTGAAGATATGAATATTTTTAAACATTTTAAAATATTTTATTTATTTATTTATTTATTTATTTATTTATTTGAGAGAGAGAGAGAGAAAATGGGTGCAACAGGGCCTCCAGCCACTGCAAATGAACTCCAGATGCATGCACCACCTTGTGCATCTGGCTTACGTGGGTAATGGGGAATGGAGCCTCGAACTGAGGTCCTTAGGCTTCACAATCAAGTGATTAATTGCTAAGCCATCTCTCAGCCCCATATGAATAGTTTTAATTCATTTAAATTTAAGTAATTACAGAAGGCTAAGTGGCTATCACAGTGGACAACAAAGGTCTAGAAACTATAACATACAGGTAACCCTGAAGCCCAATGAATATGTTTGTTTTTGCTAAGTAAGAATCAAGGATAACATATTTCTTATTTTCACACATTACATGTTGTCAACTGGTTGTTTATACTCATTTTGATTCTGCCAAATAATACTAGAAGTAATGAATATATGATGCTATGCAGCCTTTTCCTAGGGAGATGTGAAGAAATGTATACTCATCTCAGATAGGGCAACTACAAAAGAACAAATTCATCAATGGTAGCTTGGTGAACCAAAGAATTCACAGGGGTACTTTCTTTCATGAGTATGGACAATTTATGAGTGGATATCCCATTGAGCAAAATGTCTCTCCCAGCAAGTATTAACTGTCCCTATATCCTGGGGTATGGGCTTATGAGACCCTCCTGCTTAGCAACCAAAAATCTGGGAGAGGAGCAGGTTCTTAAGCACCCCACCACTAGCAACTATTAACTGCCTAAAAATCCTTAGAGAGAAGTAAGGCCTCATGAACCCTTTCTCCTTAGCAAATTTTAACTGCCTTTATTTTCTCAGGGAGAAGTGGGGCTTCATGAGCTCTGCATTAATAATGGATAGATAAAATGTCCAATCTTGTGAAGGTCATATATACCTAATCACAGATGCTGAAATTTAAGGAGGCAAGGTCAAATCATGCTTGGAAGACAATGTTCCAAACAAATAGTTACACAAACAAAATTTGAGCTTTGTATAATTTTCTAACAATGTACATGACTAAGATTCAATATATGACTAGATCACATGTGTTTCCAACTCTCTTTTCTATGCTGCACATCTATGGTTTTATAATATAAAAATTTTGCAATGGTAAACTATGGAGAGAATTCATTTCCAGGTAGTTAACTGTGCAGTACTGAGGCCGTTTAGGATAGCCAGACTTGGTGGCCCTGTTTATGTTTCTATTAAATTCTGGATGAAATATACTTAGTCAGTCTGTAAGATTAATAGTTATATTTTCTACTCACCATTTTGGAGACAACCTCATTACTAAAGTAATATGTTGGAAAAAGGTAAGCTAACTTTTCAAGATTTGTTCTTTAGGCTACCAACATATAGCTACTCTAAGTCCTTTACTTTTTTTTTTTTTTTTTTTTTTTTTTTTTTTGGTTTTTCGAGGTAGGGTCTCACTCTAGCCCAGGCTGACCTGGAATTCGCTATGGAGTCTCAGGGTGGCCTCGAACTCACGGCGATCCTCCTACCTCTGCCTCCCGAGTGCTGGGATTAAAGGCGTGCGCCACCATGCCCGGCTTAGTCCTTTACTTTTTAATCTTAGTGGGTTTCTAACATGAAGTTTCAAAACTGCTGCAAGGCAAATATGGTGAATGATTGGATTCCTGAATTCTATAATAGATGCTCTTCCTGTTTTGCACCTGCTGTTGCAGAAGTTCTGTCCAGCCTATGCTCATGACAGGCTTTCCTATGCCACCATGATGCTTCTTCTCAAGAGTGTATATGAAGGTAACTACAACAAGGCCATAATTTAAATATGGAAGAGAGCTTAATATTTTATATTAACCACTAATAAAATTATTTTAGGATGGATAATTTATGTTGTATAAGAATATATTTCAGATTTTATGAATGCACAAGAAAGAGCCTGAGAAGATGGCAGAAGGAGTAAGAGCACTTGCTGAGCAATCATGAGGACATGAATTTAATCCCTAGTGAATGTGCATGCCTGTAATCTCAGCACTGAGAGGGGCAGAGACAGGAGGATCATTGGGGCTAGCTCTCTCCCTCTTGCTCTCTCTCAAATAAATAAATAAATACCCAAATGATAATGGTACCATAAAATTCTACATCCTAAAAGACAGACTAAATGGTTAAACCTTCATCAGGTCCTTATAGGGAATACCTTAATTACAGGGCCCTGGAGAGGGTATGATGAATATTAACCTTATTCTTCTCCTGTTTCTTTCTCTCTCCATGTTCTCTCTATCTCTTTTATATTACCTATCTTTTTCTTCCTTCTTTTCCTTAGTGCTGGCCTGTAACTCCCAGTACCAGCATGTGGTTAACATCCACAATGAGCTGTTGATCAGAGACACCTACAAGTTTTCCCAAAAGAAGACAGATTTCTGTCATAGGACTTAATGATCCACCAAAGGCTAGTGGTAAGACCCTACTGCCAAAGACACCATATGCTGTTGGTATGGAACATAGAGTGACCTAGCTAGAATCTGGAAGAGAGTCAGTCCCCAGAAAGTTAGCTCATCTTGTGCCAGAAGGTGCTACATGAGCGACTGGGGGAAAATAACCAAAAACTGTCCAAGCAACTTGTGGTCTAAGCTACTCAGCAGCAAACAACCTGACAAGACACTCATAAAAGTGCAATAGTAGCACACAGCCATGTTGGGTAACCAACTGCTCTTGATTTGCCTTACTGATCCATTCAGTGGAGCAGAACCCATAGCTGGAGGTGGAAACAAGTCAGAACTATATCCAAAAAACGAGTTCACTCTCTGTTATCAATCTCCCACCAATCATGGGCTACAAGAGGACCTACACCTATTACATTATCTCTGAAATTGTCATGGTTATTCCACTTATCTGGTGCTGACTTCATTGTCCGTTGGAGAATTTGCTTCTCCTTTACAGACTGACACAGATCCAGAGGACAGAATCAGCCCATCACACCTCAACAGGGCCCCAACTGAAACCAAGAGTAATTGGGGGAAATGAGCAATGAGCAAGAGTGCTGCTTTCTTGGTGAACCTAGTATCAGCACAAGAGTGAAGGAGATAGACACAGAGAACACTCAATTCCTACCAAGCCAGATATCCAGAGACACAGAGGCTCCCAAGACCTCATCACTGAAGTAGACCTAAAACAAACCCAACATGGCTCAGGGAAATTTGCATAACAGGGGGTAGAAAGATTGTTAGAGCCACTTGTAGGGTCATTATGCACAGAGACATTGCCTCTTACCCATAACTGATGGCTACCCCTACAAAGCACGACCCATATTCCCCCAATGAGGAGGGTCCCTGTGGAGGGGGAAGGACAGGGAGAAGGCTAACGATGGTACCAACATGACTGTATACACTGTGTACATAATTAATTAAAAATAAATAAATAAAATATATTTAAAAAATTTAAAATAATAAATGAAATTCCCAGTTAGGACTGGATTATTCTTGAAAAGTGCATTTCTCTTCATATTTTATATCAAGAAGATATGTTCATGATACAATACTGTGGTCCCTCCACTCTTTCCTCCTTTGTTTTAACATCTTCATCTAGAGATGAGGCACTTTGTGCCCATGAATGTGGCATTGCACATATGCTAAAATGCATCTATTGGATGTAGAATAATTATCCTATGTTAATAAAGGAAGAAGAGCTCTTTATTTAGGAAATGAAACACTAAATTATAATTACACAGTCACAACACAAGTGCCAGCTCTTCCTAGGCACAGTGGAGCAACCTAGGTCTATTCATTTGTCTGGGGGCTCATAAGCCTCCACTGTGTTAAGATAAGTCTGTCCATCATACCACCCCCAATGGCATACAACACCTCCAAGTAAACAGACCCATACTGGGTCTCTGTTGATACTCACAGACGCCACTGTTGTCCACATATGTTTTCAGATCATATCTCTCCACACAGTGTGAAGGGATGATAGATACCTGGAAGAGGGGTTCCCCAGAAAAAAAAACACATCAACACAAGAAGGTGTATGCTGTGCTAACATAAATTCTTCTAAAATCTCACTGGTCCTGCTACAGAATCAAGTTGTTCTATGAGTTTCTCATAATGTGTTCAGAGGCCTCAGGCAACTGTGACTGCTTTTAATTGTGCCTAGAATTTGATTACCTTTAATGCCTCCATTGCCCTAAAGCCACATGGAACACAGAAACATTTCTGGATTTTAATCAGGACTTTCAACAGTAGTCAGACAATGTCATTGTGCCATACTATGGAGCCATGCTCTTCAGATGAAAACTTTTCAAGCCCTGAACAATGCTGAGTACACATTTAAAAAAAAATGGAAAGCTACTTGAGACAGAAACAGCTATGCAATGTCATCTTAGTTGCTGGGGATTGCAGAATTCCAGCTCACAGGATTGTGCTCTCCTCTGTGCCAGATTATTTTGCTGTTATGTTCAGTAATGATGTCAGAGAGGGAAGACAGGAAGAAATAAAGATGGAAGGTGTCAAATAAGACTCACTGTGGTTGTTGATTCAGTATGCATATACAGGCCAACTTGAATGAAAAGAAGATAATATTGAGTGCCCGTTATCTATAACTTGCGTTTTCCAGTTTTCTTGGGTTGTAGAAGCATGCTATGATTTTTTAATGAAAAAACTTCATCCATCCAATTGTCTTGGAATCCATTCTTTTACTGATGTCAAAGTCATGCAGATTTACATACAGCGACTCACAATTACACTATGTAACATTTCATGAAAGTAATTAGAAACCAGGAATTTGTATTACTTCCAGCCAGCAAAATCGCAAAGCTCTTGGCAAGAGATGACATGAACATTCTTAATGAGGAGATGATAATGAACACACTTCTTACATGGGTGCATCATAATTTGAAGCAGAGGCAGAAAGATCTCAATAAACTGTTAGCTTATATCAGATGCAGTAAATTAAACAACAGAATTTTAGTTCCTTGTAATTCTAGAGAGTCAAAGTCCAACATGAGGTTTCAGTGGGGTTGGTTTCTTCTGAGGTCCCTATCCTTGGCGATAGATGGTTTTTTCCCTCTGTGTTCACACAATCTTTCTTCTTTGTATGTCTGTGTCCTAATCTCCTCTTCTTCCAGTCATATTAGATTAGGGTCCATCAATGTGACTTCATTTTAGCTTGCACTATTTATTAAAGTCTCTGTTTTTTATAGTGTATTTACACCATGTTTTAAAACATAAAATTATGAATAATTTCTTTTGAGCAACACTGGGTCACAGATCCTCTTATGTAATTATAATATAATTCCCTTACTATAATGAATTTTAAAGCCAAGAAATAGAGAAAGTTCTTTGGATTGCTCGACTGCGACAGACTCCTGTGAACAGGACAAGACCTTGAGCCCTTTTCAAGAACAAATATCTTGCTCAGTACCATCAACTCTTAGGAGTTCAGCACATCTCTGTTAACACACACAAGCCTAGAAATTAATTAGGATTCCCTCAGACATTCTTTCATTTTGTTTCTTGGTTTTACTTCTGTATTTTTTCTTTCAATTTCCACTTGGACCTCCAATTGCAGCAGAGAGCAAAGGCCCAATTCTGTGTTCATATGCTGGAAGAAAATGGCTCTGTGGGATTTTTTTTTTTTTTTCTGTAAGAACACCAATCTCAATTGAGTGTTCTCTCTCACGGCATATCACTTCCCAAAGATATTACCTCTTAATGTCACTTACTTAGATACTGGCATTTCAACTTATGAAATTTAGGGGAACACAAATCTTGTGACTATAGCATTGAAAATATAATCATTGTGTTACTTAGACCATTTCCTCAAGTTCTACCACCTGTAGTACTTATAGCTTCTCTCTCGGACTGACTGTATTCCTTACATGCAACTTTTCTGAGTGGATGACCCCTGGTCCTAACATTTTCAAATCCTGGGATTCACCCTTGCAACTTAAGTTTCATCTTTCCCTATCAGAACTGCCTTGCAGTGAAACTGAACAAATTGTCTGGTCTCAGCAGCCTTCTGGAATCTTGTTGTGGGCCTCCATGACTTCCTCCCTCTTGCATTTATTACGCCTTTAAAACCAGTACTATGTGGGTTGATACTGATGAAGCCTGACCCTCTTGGCTCACTGTAGCATTGGCCTGTGAGATCTGACCCTGGGGAAAAATAATTGTTAGGTAGTTGTTTTTCATCATGGAAATTCTCTTTTTTAAACTCTTTATTGATATCTTCCATAAATATAGAAAACATACCATGAGCATAATCTCCAGACACCATTCATTTTCCACTGCCCAAGTCCGCTCTCCAATGAATCCCTACTTCTTTCCAACTAGTTTCTATTCTCTTTTGATGTAATAATTTAAATTTTCTCACTGGCCACAAGATTCTAAATGCATGGTCTGCACTAACTTGACACTTACCTCTGGATTACACAAGCGTCCTACTAATGGGGAATCTTTCCTGACACTGTGGCATTATCCTATTCCCATGCTTCTTCCACAAGGAACAGACAGCTGATTAAAAACCAAAGATCTGGCTGGAGAGGTGGCTTATCGGATAAGGCACTTGCCTGCAAAGCCTAAGGACCCAGGTTCAATTCTCCAGGTCCCACGTTAACCAGATGCACATGGTGGCGCATGGGTCTGGAGTACATTTGCAATCGCTAGAGGCCCTAGCATGCCATTCTCACTCTCTCTCTCTCTATTCCTCTCTCTGTCTATAATAAATAAATAAATAAAAGTAAATCAGAAAAATATTAAAAAATCAAAGATCCTCAAAGATAGGAGAGATCTTCTTCCTTCTCTTTCTACCTGGGATCAAAGATGGAAGTTTCCAGTGTCCCATGTGGATGGTGACTTGTTCTACTTTGAAAGGAAATTCAAGGAAATTCTTCAGCAGAATTATCAGTTATTCTCTCCCTGTCAAATAAACATGGATTTTTCCAAAACAGAGCCTCAGTGGGTGTGGTCTTATAACTAATGCCACCTTTCTTTTGTCCCAGTACAATGAAATAGGTTTCTCTTTAATGACACTAAACTTTTGTATAATTATAGTAGTTTTCTTGGTACCTACTTAGTCTGTAAAATTATGCTACCTCCTTTCCTTAGGAAGCTATATATTCTTATTTTTTTCCTTTGGTTTTTTGTGGGAGGGTCTCATTCTAGCCAAGGCTGACCTGGAATTCACTATGTAGCCTCAGGGTGACCTCAAACTCATGTCAATCATCCTACCTCTGCCTCCCAAGTGCTGGGATTAAAGGCGTGCACCACCACGCCGTGCTGAAATGTACATTCTTCATACCTTTCATTTTCATCAGTTGTTCTCTTTCACTGTATACCTGGATCAGAGCAATCAACAGTAACTACAAAACAACCTAAATGCTATCATGTCTTGAGAGTCCATCTGTTACACAAATTTCTCCATTAATTCTGAATTCAGACTTAGGACATTAGAGAAACGTAGCCAGATTATTTGCCAGAATAAAACAAATAGACTTTAGCCTTGTTTCTGATGAGTCCTTGTTCTCCTCTGTGAGCTGGCCCTTTACTATATACAATTCTCTCTACATTTGGAATTTGGTCTTCCAAATTCACACCAGTGTGGCCTATTAAACTCTGTTAAAAAGATTCCAAGGCTCTTCTAGAACTCTTCTAATTTATCCTACAAGCCAATACTGATGAAAGAATTTGGAGTTCAGGAGGTGCCCCCAAGTTTAGGAACCCCAATTTTAGGTCATGTCCTCTCTTTAACCAAAACTTGGTAAAGACAGACTCAAAGGTTGGAGAGACTGCTTAGCAGTTAAGGCTCAGGACCTAGGTTCAATTTTCCAGGTCCCATGTAAGGCAGATGCACATGGTGGCACATGTGTCTGGAGTTCATTTGCAGTGGCTAGAGACCCTGGAGCACCCATTCTTTCTCTCTATCTCTCTCTAATAAATAAATTAAAATAGAATTTTAAAAAGACAGTCTCAATAAAGGTAAATTTTAATTTTATTAATTTTATTTTATTAATTTTATTTAGGGGAGAAATCACAAATTGTGGGGTCCAAGGAAAATTGGTGTCTAGGAAGAAGGCTAGAGCAGAGTCATAAGCACGAGGGAAGTAGGAAACACACAGTCATGTGGAAAACACAGCATAGTCTGTGAGATTCATTCAAGAGAAATGGTTGGAGCAGAATCATAAACATGTGTAACATAGAATCTAGGTGCTTATGTAGGTAAATTTAGAATGAATACCCATAGCATACACTTTGAGTTTCCCCATGGAAGAAAGTTGAGAAGGCAAATAGTTGTGGCTTAAAGAAGAATAGCAGAGAGAAAATATCAAAGCAGAGGCCAAGAAATTTAGGGGAGAAATGAATAGTAAAGAGAATCACTCTCATGGTTACCCCAAGTTTAGAGAAATTATACAGGTAACAGGCCTAGAGTTAGAGAAAGAGACCAGAGGAAAATCATACATGTAAATAAAGAGAGAAGTAACCCTAAACTACAAAGGAGAGGCAAGCAAGAGAACTACTCAGACCAAGAAACATTATTCTAGTCTCCCCCTCACCCAGCCTATTTGAGTAAGAGCAGAATAGACTCACAAATTTGTAGATTTGATGGGGCAGGCTTCAGTTCTAGCCCACCTGAATAGTGGCCATCTATCTAGGTAGCCTGCTAGACTATGGACAGCAGGGGGCACTGTAGAGGTTGTGGATCAGACACGAATGAGTTCCATTCATGCTAGAGTGAGGCGTCATGGGTTTCCTCTGGGCTTCAGTTCCTAACTGAAACTGCCTAAAGAAACGTAGCTTTCTCCGATTTATCCTTAAATACCAAAAGACTATGAACCACGTGGTTACTTTTATCACAGAAGTGTCCCTATTTCTTGATGCCAGTTTTCTGTACTAGTGATTGTCTGGTTCCTAGGACAACATGTTTTAACATAAGCAACTTAAGGAAGTGTATATTTTGACTTACAATTTGGGAGTGCTATGTATCATGGTAGGGAAGGCATGGTAGCAGGATCATGAGGCAGCTGGTCAAATAGACAGGAAGTAGAGAGATGAATAATGGGGCCCAGTGAACATTCTCCTTTTAATTCAGTATAGGTTCTCCAGACCATAGAATGGTACTGTCCACATTTAAGGTGTGTCTTTCCACTTAAATAACCCAAATAAACCCAATAAAGAAACTCACTCATGAGCTACCCAAGAATTTCTCTCTTAGGTGATTCTATAGCTCCGAAAATTGCCAATCAATATTAACCATCAAAACCATCATTGGGGAAATTCTAACGAGTTACAACATGAAATAATAAAGTAAATAAGAAAGCTCTGAAGGAGAGAATAAGCTCTCAATAGCAAAACGAAGACCCTTACCATACAAAACCAGTAAGTAATTGGAGCACACAGCTGAGAGTAATAACACAGATGAAAATAATAATGGGGCGTATAACCAAACCAAATGATGTGTCTGGTCACAAAACAGTTTAACAAAGATGTCAGATACTACCTGGTACCTCTTTCTCATGTTCCTTCTTATTTTTTGAGTTCTCTGTTACTTTCCTACCCCACACCCCATCACGTTTCTTCACTACTTCTGGGATTAAGAACACTTTGCTCCATACTGGAATAATTGGACTTGATTGAGAGGAAGAGGTAATTTTCTCCCAAGACGATACAATGCCCTGAAGAGGAACTGAATTGTTAGGGACACAATTGGGGCACATTGCATAATCTTAAAGCACATTTGTACTTTGTTTTCTAGGGGAAAATCTGCATGTATAACTTTGAAATATCGAAGCACATACACAAGGCTAATGATTTGTTTGTTCTTAGTTTATCTTTAGGTTAGATGTCATCCAAAGGGAGACTCAGAAGAAAGCAGAACTCAGTGGCCCTGGGTATGAAGCCTCCTCACAGACAGACTACAGTGAGGGCAAAGCAGAATCCTCCCCTGCTACAGAGATCTTGAAGCATGTAAGCACTCTCCTAGCCACCTAACCAAAAGGATAAGACTGAACATGGAGTGCTGCCTTTTGCTCTGGTTCCCTAAAATGCTAAGGGGAAAGAGAACAGACAAGACAGAGATTTGGGGTGTGAATTCACTGTCTTCTCAGTTCACTGGCTGTCTGGATCATGTACAACTTAAATATCCCATTCCTGATCTCTTACTTGTGGGATAGACTACAGGAAAAGCTTATAAAATGAGAAGTCGAGACAATAATTCAAGTAATATGAAGTATACACATAGTTTCTAAACAAAATATTTGCATCTTTCTAATGTTTTGAAAATGTAGGAGTCTGCTATAGAAGGCAGTACCATACTTCTCCTAAATTGAAGAAAGCAAGTTTACCTGTACTTGATTTATTCTTTTTTTAAAAAGTGATTCAGTGTTAAATAACAGAGATTAAAAAAAAATTACCTCCTAAGGTTTCCACTCCTTTGCTCAATTGCAATAAAGCTAATAATAAAGTTAAATGCAAATGAAAAACTGCAAACCATGAAAACAAAAAACAATAGAAAACAAACATATAAGCCGGGCGTGGTGGCGCACGCCTTTAATCCCAGCACGCGGGAGGCAGAGGTAGGTGGATCGCCAAGAGTTCGAGGCCAGCCTGAGACTCCATAGTGAATTCCAGGTCAGCCTGGGCTAGAGCGAGACCCTACCTCAAAAAAAAAAAAAAAAAAAGAAAAGAAAAAAAGAAAACAAACATATGCTATACTCTTAGTTATGCTACTGGGTAAACTGGAAACCAACAGTTTTCTTTCTTTCTCCTCATTTTTATGGCACCTTCATAAAATCAAGGGCCTTTATCTTGCTAATCAAGTAGTCCACCACTGAGCAACAGCCTCAAACCGAAGTGTACAGAAACACACACAAGAGGCAGTGGAAGGACAGCCACTGTTTTCTTTTTATATCACAGGTAAAATTTTCACCCAGGAGCCATTGTTAATCTCTTTAGAGAAATCTAAGGTTTTAGAGATTCTGCTTCCTAATAGCTTCCCTTTGATACTTGGGTTTCAACAATGAACACACCACTATTCACCTGTGCATGTGTTCCATGTGCCATTTCAAATGATAAATCTCATTAAAACACTAATGCAAATAGTAGCATAATTTCAATCTCTGCCCCTCCCTAGCTCGCGTTTTCCTTTATGCAAACCAGACTTTGCTCAAATTAAATTGAAAATCAATTTGAGATGGTCTTGAGGACACTCAGTAGAGATGACTAGTTATTAGACATCCTCTAAACTGCAGATACTTTTTATTGCTATAAGGTAAGTTTCGGGTGAGTGATGAGACATCAAGAGAGCTTTTACAAGGAATATTCTAGGTCAGGGAGATGATGCTTGGTTGTTCTAGTGGGTCAGGAGAAAGCCTTCAGAAAAGAAGACAATAGTGATGAGGTGCTCAGCAGACCTGATTCAAGTTGGACAGGAAATAACCAGGGTCAAGGGGGGACTAGTGCAATAATACACGGAAAAGCTAGTGTGGGGAAAAGTGCCTTCATCTGTGTACTCAGCTCTCCACCACAATCTTGGTACTCAGGTTGGAGCCTGTAGCTTATGACTCTCATATCGTGTCTCCATTGTCATCTCCCTTCTTCAGATCTTCCTTTGATATTTTGAACTCAAAGTTCCTTTTACAGTCTGAAAGACTACTAAGAGGAAAAATGAATTACTAGAGGAATAGGGACAGCGTAGATGAATTTGACTCAGGGATCAATTCCTAGACTAGCCATTTACTAGCCATATGACCTTGGGCACAGGGGCAAAATTTCAAGTGATGCAAATCTCAGCGACCTTATTTGTAAAATGGTCTTGACAACTCCTATCTTCTAGGACATCTGAGATGTATGCAATGCATGCAAATTACCAGACAGTTTGTGGCACATATTGGAGTTTTAAACTAATTGCAATAGTTTGTAATATGATTTCACAAATAAAACTAGTAATTTGCTCTACTAATAGAGATATTATTTACCTTGGTTACCTGGAGATTTTCTTCAAAGTTTAAACAACTCTCTTTGTCCTTCCTGGATCCTAATCCATCTATATCACTATTTACATGCATTCCATTACAACAAAATTCTGACCCATGTTTAGAGTTGACCAAATTATACTAAAGATTACCTAAATATTAGTGATCATTCCATGGAGCAGGTAATTATTCTTACAGATCATGGGATAAAGTGTCAACCTAGATAATGTTGGGCACATCAAGAGTGTACTCATCCTATTTCATGGGAAACACCCCAAGGTATGTAAATACAGCACTTAGTTAATACATTGTGATCAACTGCAGTGTGACAGGAGTGCAGGACAGTTTCCCTAACCACCCTAGGTGGAGACACCTTTACTTGAACCATAGTCCTAAAGGAAATGCTCCAAGAAATTTTCCATTCAGCCTTTCTTTCACCTATTGGATACTACCATCTAAGAAGCTGGTTCTCACCCCCATCTAGCTTAACAAAAAGATAATGCCCACAGAAGTTGGAGGTTCCCAAAGCTGCAAATTGCCTTGGCTCACAGAATTGACACCTGACTGCTATTGGCATTATAATCCCACCAATTCAGCCATTTTTATTAATTTACTCTTTGTTTTAGACTATTGCTGTATCTTCCTTATCTTAGAATCGCCACTACTAATATACCTTCCAAAAGCAGTCACTCAATATTTGCTGGAGAAGTATGATCCAGTGCTGTCATTTTCAAAGTTTTACTTTCTCATACATTTTTAAGAAAGGTTCTAAGTAACTTTAATTAATTTATTTTTTTGACAGAGAGAGAGAGGAAGAAAGAGAGAGACACAGAGAGAGAGAATTGGCATGCCAGGGTCTCTAGCCACTGCAAACGAATTCCAGACACTCATGCCCCCTTGTGCATCTGGCTTATGTGGGTCCTGGGGAATTGAACTGGGGTCCTTAAGTTTAGCAGACAAATGCCTTAACCACTAAGCCATTTCCCCAGCCCTCTCATACATTTTTGAATAAACCAAGTAAGTGAGCTACATGTTTTAGTTTTACAAAGCACACTAAAGTCTATAGTGACCTTCCCATGGAGTGGGTTTTAGCTCTTTTAGATCAGGAGAGATTGTCAACCTAGATAATGGTGGCCACCACATCCAGGGAGTATTAGCTTATGCCTCAGGGAAGCCCTGAAAGTGTCACACATAAGTACTTAGTAAATATGCTGTAGTCAACTGCATTGGGATGACTGCAGGCAATTTTCTCTAATCACACCTGTTGGAGATTGTTTTCTGGTTTAGCCATGGTCCAAAAGGAAATGCTCAGAGCATTCCTCCAAGTTTTCTTTCAAATATCAGACATATTGTCAAAGAATCTATCTCCCACCACCACTTACCTTAACAATAAGTTAACATCCATTGTGATAGTCTGAATAAATAATCCCCCCGCCACACACACAGTAGATTCAGGAGTTTATTAAACCTTCTTAGATTTCTAGCCAACTGGCTAAAGGAGGTGTCACTGGAAATATCTTAGGGTCCAGCCCTAAGTTATGGTGGTGGACTTGAAATTCCAATCAAAAGATATGCAAAGTGCCTGGAGTTCCTGAAGTATGTTTATTTGTGTTATGGTTTTAGAGATTTGGCTTATGGATTTTCTCTCTCTGTCTCGCTCTCTCTCTCTGCTTGGACCTGTGAAGGCAGGCCAGCTTCTTCTGCCATATGGAACTTCCCTTGGATCTGTAAGCTTCAATAAATATCCATTTTTCCATAACTGTGCCTGGTTTGGAAGTTCATCTCAGAGACCTGAGGTTGTCTTCTACACCCATAGTAGGTGTGGATTTGGAAGGACTCAAAATGCCTTGGCTCAGAGATTTGACACTTGTTTGCTCACACTGGAAGCCCACCACCCAATATTTTCTTTTACTTTCTCTTTGTTTTAGAGACCATTCTTCTATATTCCTTGCCCATCTTAGAACGTCCCCTACTAACAAAATACTTCCTAAAGAACAGACACTCAATATTCACTGAAAAATGTGAACCAGTGTTCTTGTTTATTAAGATTTATTTCTCATACATTATTGAAAACAAAAAGAAAAACTGAGTGAGGTACATATTTTTAGTTTTACAAAACAGTCTAAAGATGCAGGGATCCTAGTACTAGCAATCTTCTAATTTTTCCTATAGTTATTGATACTATCTATTCTAAACCTCGGCTCTCACATTTTAAAGAAAAAATTCTTCCAACACTATTTTTTTTGTTCTAAATTCAAAACATGACAGTTTCTCTGCATGTTCTTTACCATAGTAGAACTCTTATTCTTAATACTGACAAATGGGAGAAAATGTCTCAAAATATAACCGATAAATCCAGATTCAGAAGCTATTCAACCTTGTAAAGAAAACATTTAAAAATCACAAAAGGAAGTATGAGAAGCAAAATTATCCTCACAATTTAGAACATTGGCTGCTACCATCCCAGAATGAAGGACTTGTCTGGGACATTACTCAGTGCCAGGTTTGGCAATGGAGCCAACACTGGTAGTGGGAGCAGCAGCAGCAATGGCAACTGCTCTCTCGGCTTTCTCCTCCTCATATCTCAGAGCTTCCCTATATAAGTCTATGCAGTCAGTGGGGCTGCTCCCACTGATCTTGGAGTAAAACTCCAGGACTTTCATCTTGCTGGTTTCAGCATGGGCCCTTGGGCCCCACAAGAACTCAAAGCGTGGAGGGTCACTGAACTGTACCTGCCGGTACTTCAAGTAGCCTTCTTGCACAAACTCTTCTGTGACCAACTTCCTGGGATTAGCACATATGAACTCATGCTTGTCAGGATAAATATCCATCCTACGTAGCACCTCCCAGATCTTTTCCTCAGGGGCTCGGTTGCCCTCTATGAAGATCACACCCAGGATGAGCATCAGAATACCAGTCTTGGGTATTCCCTGGCAATCGCTCAACCTCCCATCATAGGTGAGGTCTAGGATTTTAACAAGCTCATAGACATGGTTTGTAGCATCAACTTCCTTCACTTCAATGCCAAAAACCACTTCCATGCACTCACATACATTCTTGAAGATCATGGGGAAGTAGTACTTGTGATCTTTGATGACTTTCTTCATAATTTCTGCCTTAGTTATAGAATCCTTGGTTGTATACTTTATACTCAGAAACTTTACCACCTCAACCACCTTCCGCATCAGGGTACGGAGCAGAAACTGGGAGTATGGGCGGGCATGGGAGGTGCGTGGATACTTCCCTGTGAGGCCACTGAAACCTTCACTGGATTTGGCTGACAGAGTGGCTTGGGTAGGAGTGCAGGAAGAACAGGCTCCCTGAGCAGGTACTTCCTCTGGAGTGCCTGGGATCAGAGCAGAAGAGGAGGCAGCGCTGGCACCCACCTCTTTAGCTTCAGGAACTTTCTCATCTCCCAGGCCCTGGGCCTCTCTTGGGGCCTTAAGGGCTTGCTCATACTTCTGGCCATGTGGCATCATATCTATTTTCTTTTTCAGATAATGACCAGGTGAATGGTGATGGAGACAATCGACCTAAAGAATAAATAATGAGTGTAAGATTTTTGTTTTTCCCCAATAAATACTGAAACAGATTTTCTTGACAGCTATCTTAGGGTAGTTCTTTAGAACATACAATTATTCTGTCCTTTTTATCCTCTTGCCACCTGGGTATATTTAGGAAATTGTAACAATGCTCTATAGGCTACATCCATGTAGCAGAGTCTGAGGCATCTAGGGCTGGCTTTAGGATGTGTATGGTCAGGATCTGTAGTGTAAGGGCACTGATGCACATTTAGGATTTGCACCTTCCTTTGACTCCTGGGCTTGTTCTACTCTGTGACATGAAAACTGGTAACATCAATAAATTTGACCTTTCCTTCCAAAAGCCTCTAGAAAATGATCTGAGAGGTGCCCTTCAGGTAATATATTACAAATTCAGACCCAAGTCTATACTCAGAGCTAAGAACTATGCAGGAATGGACTTTGAACTCCAACCATTTAAGAAAGGGATGGACCCTCAAAGAGCAGGAATATGTAAGGGCCAAGCTCCATATGTTCCTTTGTAAAGGGCCTTTTCACCCTCCAAATAAGTTCTGGAAAGATCTGAGTCTTCCCTATGATGAACTGATTCTAGTTGCTCGAGACAACGAGGCTGGAATAATGGCATAACATACCTTAATAACAGATGCCTGGATTTATTAGCACACAGAGTATATGTAGGGCAGCAGAACCACACCTTCAAAGCCATATAGATGCCTTTAATATTAATTTAGGGTACTTATATGGACATTTAGCATAACTTACTTCTCCTTTGGGAAATGACCAGATGTAGCTATCTCTGCAACTTCCTTAGGACAATGCCTTCCAGTCCCTACAACCAATGAGAAAACGTGAAAAGGTACCAAATTACAGCCACCCCTAATCTCTCAAGTCTGGCTGGACAGTAACAATACAGTATGACCTTGAGTGGTAGGCACACTTAGTTCACTCTTGCCATCCACTCCTACATATGCAAAAGTGTCTGAGATTCTTCACATTGGAGATTTGATTCTAGTACTCTCACACACAAAAAAAATCTCACCTCTGAAATATTACCAGGTCAGATTGAAATGAGGGAAGTGCTGACAGACAGACCTGCTTGTGTATTTCTACGGCTGATAAGACAGAGCAGGTTTCCATGGAGACTCATTTGCTTAGAGAAGAATGTACCCTAAGTCTTCTTGAAGTAATTCATATCATCTTCCCATGGGACTTTCATTCCCATTGTTCTGAGTGTGCAGCCCCTCTGGCCAAACTTCATCTACTCTAGATGACAGAGAAATACTGATGGGCAATGGAAGTGGTTGTATGGAGGTGTCTATTTCTGAGAGTCCTACCCAGGTTCTTCTTGAGTTCATAGCAGGACAGAGTTAGATACACTCTGTGATGGCATGATTCAGGTGTTAACTCATAAACTTAGGTGTTCTGTATGCTAGGTACCCAGATGATGGAGATTTGGGAACTAATTCCTCCTGGAGAGAGTGTATTGTCGGGGGCAGGCTTATGGGTGAAATAGCCAGTGTCCCCCTAACAGTGTTTGGCATACTCTCCTGTTGCTATTGTTCACCTCATGTTGGCCAGGGGGTGATGTCCACCCTCTGCTCATGCCATCATTTTCCCCTGCCATCATGGAGGTTCTCCTTGATTCTATAAGCCAAAATAAACCCTTTCTTCCCCAAAGCTGATCTTGGTCAGGTGATTTCTGCCAGTAATGCTAACCTGACTGCAACAGAAAAGTTGGTATTGAGAGATGGGTAATTTGCTGCTAGACACTTGACTCTGTGGTCTTGGCCTTTTGGCCTTTTATTTATTTATTCATTTTACTAATTAGTTTTGTACTCAGCAAATACATTCAATTTGGTACCATTGTTAGGCTCATACATTTCCTACCCCCTCCCTTTGGCCCCTCCTTGTTGAAGTATATGGGTCATGCATTCTGGAGTTAGCTCACAGTTATGGGTAGGATAAATGTCTCTGCATATCATGACCCAACATGTGGCTCTGACATTCTTTCTGCCCCCTCTTCCACAAAATTTCCCTGAGCCATGTTGGGTTCATTTTTGGTCAGCTTCAGTGATGAGGTGTTGGGGGCCTCTGGGTCTCTGGATCTCTGATTTGGTAGGAGTTGATTTTTCTCTGTGTTGATCTCCTTTACCCTTGTGCTGGTACCCGGTTCACCAAGAAAACAGCCTCTTGTAGTTGATTTTCAAGAGGAATGTAGAAGTATTTGAAATCTTAGCCTAAGATATATCTTGCAGTACTGTAAGTACAACTTGATAGACTATTCTGGTCAGAGTTGAAAGACCTGAACACAATAAGAACTATGGACTGTGAGGTTTGGCTTATGAGGGAGAGAAAGAGCTTTGCCTGGACTGGGCTAGAAACAGTTTGTGTGAGAGGACTGCAGTTATGTGTATGTCCTCATAACTTGTGCAGGGTTGCTTTGCATAGAAATGGACTGAACAGAGGGATATGGCAGAGAAATAAAATCTTTGGGCTAAAATTTCTGCCCGTTCAGCTGTAATTATATGAGAGATTACAACCACTGAAATTGGGCCAACTGACCTGCGCTGAGACAACAGAAAGAATGGAGAATCCTTAAGGGGCCTGAGAGCTCAAGGAGTGTCCTGTTCTTCAAAGTCTGCTTTATTCGCCCCCTGTATTAACAAATTGGCACCCTACCTGGTATTAAGGAGTATAAAAAATCCAGGAAAGAAAGGGTCACTGACTTTGCAACATGGTCTTGTGTTTTGGAAGTGGCCATGGGCTGTGTGAAGCAGGTTTGCTGGATGCCTATACCCATGAGGATGAACCGTGGGTTGCCATGGAGTCCCAGTGGAGATGCTAGAACCATGAGATGGCTGCTAAAGAGAGTTGCTGGCCCCTACCAAGTTTTCCAGGATTGTGAGTAACCCAGGTGGAGGGTCAGAATTGGAACTCCAGAGACTTTTTGCTGGTTAGAATTATCTGACTTGGAAAGATGTCACTGACTAGAGTTGTTGGACTTGGAGGAACAGAGGTTGATGTTTTCCTGTTTAAATCTTGTATTGGCTGAATATTTCTTTGTTATGTCCAATGCCATCTTTTGCAGTGTGAGTGTTTACTCTGTGCCATGATAGGTTTTTTGAATATTTTTTTTGGTATTATGGCTCAGTTATTAGACCTTGGACTATAGGGATGTTTGAACATCTTTAGAATTGATAAAAATATGTGGACTTACAAAGTTAAACTGAATGCATTGCATTTTACATCATGGATGGTTACCAGTTTATGCGGTCCAGGGCAGAATGTGGTGGTTTGATTCAGGTGACCCCCATAAACTTAGGTGTTCTGAATGCTAAGTTCCCAGCTGATGGAGATTCGGGAATTAATGTCTCCTGGAGGGGGTGTATTGTTGGGGGTGGACTTATGGGTATTATAGCCAGTTTCCCCTTGCCAGTGTTTGGCACACTGTCCTGTTGCTATTGTCCACCTGATGTTGGCCAGGGTGTCATGTCCACCCTCTGCTCATGCCATCATTTTCCCCTGCCATCATGGAGCTTCCCCTCAAGTCTGTAAGCCAAAATAATCTTTTTCTTCCCATACGCTGCTCTTGGTTGGGTGAGTTCTGCTAGCAATGCAAACCTGACTGCAACACCCTCTCTTTGTGGTTTAAGGTCCTGTCAGTCCTTTTCTGAATCTTAATCTTGACATCTGGCAGGATGAAGATTTGCTCTCTGTTTACCTGGTGCTTCACTCTTCCGTCTGAGGCTCTCATCACACTTAAGTACATCAAGAAAGAACTAACATGGAGCCAATGACTTCTATGACTATTGGAATCATGTTTTGAATAAGGTCTACAGATATCATAAATGGGACAGGGTACATGTCTATGTTTGGTGTGTAATTGTTTTGAACAGGACATATAATATTTGCTTTTTGCTGTCCTGAGACTATATCTGTTACAGTTTATGTAATACTAGCCCTTTAGTGTAAGGCACTCACCTCCCTGAAGCCCTCACTGTGGATATGATACAAGGGAAGAGGCTCAGGCTGATAATAGGAACATGGGTGAACTGTATAAAAGCACCATATGGGTTCTGATGTGAGGTAGTATCATTCACCAATCCTCAAGGTTTTTATATATCCTATTTCTTTTGAGCTTGCTTCTTTATATTAAGACAGGAGCTCACTCATTTTTGCAGGCTGGCTTGAAAATTACTATGTATTTTTAGCCATTTGCCAGTTTATGAAGATCCCTTGCTTCAGGTTTCCCATTGGTGGGGTTATAGATATGAACCACCACTAATAATACAGAAAAAAACATATTATTCTCTCTCTCTCTCCATATATATATTGAGAAAGAGGATAATGAAATGAATAGATATTTTTCAAAAGAAACACAAATGCCTGACACTTTAAAAGTGTCCAGAATCATTTGTTATTAGGTAAAGACAAATTTAAACTACTTCAATATTTCATCTCACCTCAGTTAAAATAGCTATCATCAAGACAACTAATAACAAAAACAATCCTGAGGATGTGAGAAAAGAGGAACCTTTATTAATTATTAGAATGAGTGTAAATAGAGGCAGCCACTGTGGAAATAATATAGGCAGGTTCCTAAAAAGCTAAAAATCAGAGACTGGAGAGATGGCTTAGTGGTTAAGGCACTTGCCTGTGGAGTCTAAGGACCTAGGTTCAATTGCCCAGGACCCACATAAGCCAGATGCACAAAGTGGCACATGAGTCTGAAGTTTGTTTGCACTGGCTAGAGACCTTGGCACTCCCATTCTCTCTCTCTCTCTTTCTCTCTCTCTCTCTCTCTCTCTTATACATAAATAAATAAAATATTTTTTTAAGTTACAAATCAGGGACTAGTGTGATATCTCCATGGTTAAAGGCACTTGCTTGCCAGTCCATCATCCTGATATAGATTCCTCAGCACCCATGTAAAGATGGATGCAAAGCACATATAGCTAAGAGAGACAGAGCCAGGAACATCCAGAAGCTAGCAAGTAGCAGTAGCAACAGGGAAAAAAAAGAAAAGAACAAGTCTCAGAGAAGGAAGTTGAAGGGGAGGGCAAACATCTCTGACCTCAACACCTGTGATATGACACGCATTCAAATACAAATCTTCATACACACATATATAGATACATACAACTGCACAGTTCTTAAAAAGATCACTAAGCAATCAGAGAGTAAAACGTGGTAATGAGAAGGGGTGAAAAAACATTAAGGATGAAAGCAAAAGGAAAGGGTATAACAGGAAAGGGGAAGAAGAGCCAAGAAGGGAAAAAAATAGAAAATTTACTTGAAAAGCATCACAACACATTCTTAGTATGCTAAAAATTATTTGAACTTTCAGAAAGCAGTTCATGTACTCAAGCCTCATTTGGACTCACACTGAAGCCATGGATGGCCAAGAACTCCTGATTGTCCTGCTTCTACTCCAGAGATCTGGTATTACAGACATTGCCCACTATGCCAGGCTCATCACACACATTTCCCACAGGATTGTACCACCTTCTTCTGCTTAAATCACACCAAGCCTCCCCCCCCCCCAGCCCCTGCTCTGGGAGACATACTGGAAGGCTTGAGGGGGTCACATCTCCCAGCCTTTGAGAGATAATAGGGCAGAGCTTTTTTATGAGTGTGAGTTTTCCTCACATCTCCATAGCATTCCTCACTTTGAGGTCTGTCAATGCCTGGGATGGCTCACTATGCTCACCCCAGAGAGGAGTTCTTTTCAGAACCCATCCCTCCATCCCATCCATTTCCAAGATGGAGGTCAGCATAAACCACTCAGTTGCCTGCCTGCTGAGACCCAGCCTTTCCCCACTTCCAGGCCTGATAGCAGCATCGGCATAGCAGGACAAAGAGAACTGTGCTATATGTGATAAGGGGCCCCTCATGTTTCTTTCTGTGTCCTCACCTTTAAGAATGATAGGGCCTGAAACTCTGACTTCTGCTGACCAGTGTACAGCCTCCTTCCAGAAGCTTCACCTTCTTCTGATACAAACTGTTGCAATGGAATTCAGAGGACTCTACAGTGCCCGCCTACTCTTCCTGGGATTCCTTGGACACGATTGGTGGACACCAACTCACTCCTGTTCCACTAGGAATAGGATTGGTCACGAAACTACAAAGAAGCAATTAGAGGTTCACAAGAAGAGGTGGGGTGGATAATAGAGCGCATGTAACAGGCAAGGCCAAAGGAGCGAGAAGGATACTAGCGGGAGGGGGAGAAGGCAGGTGGGGTGGGATGGAGGAGGGAGAATGATTCTCCAAAACAAATTGTGTTTGAAAATGGCACTAGGAAAGCTATTACTTTGTATGCTAATCAGAGAAGACCACAAAAACATTCCAAATCAAAATGTGTTAACAGTCTCAAAAACAGAGCATGCCTTTAATCTCTACATTAATGTCAGTCAGTATTAATAAACACAGTTACGATTATTTTCTGATTAAAAAGCTTCTTTCCTCAGACAATGTCCTCACCTAGACTCCTGGCACCTCCTACCTTTTTTCTTCGTCTGTACAAGGCCACATCCTTCAGATCAATGCCCCCTCCCTACACTAAGACCACAGAAATGGGACTGCAGCAGAAGTTTCAGCTTACCGGCTTGTAAGATCTTCATAAATAATCAGACTGGCCATGCAAGGTACTCCTTGCCTTCAAAAGGTCCTCAGTCCAAGACAGTCACTCCCCTAAAAACCTATCCTCTCTTCCTCTACTAGACAAGGTATACCACTTCTAATTTATTTCTACGCTTCTACAGTTTTGTTACTGATGTCAATTTTAGCCTTCATTTACAACCCATTGCTAGTGTGGAGAAATGAGTTTCTTTGTTCTTCATTGATATTACTTGCAACAATGTTGCTGAACTCTCCTTGCTCCAAAATTATGCCTGCATGTTTTCTTGCTTTCTATGCAAACTTTCCTGTGAGTAATACAAAGACTGCATGTTTCCAGTTCTAATACAATTTTCCCTTGCCTTACAGCTAGTTACAAATGGTAGTACAGTACTTAATAGACAAGATACCTTTACTATTCCTAACAGCTTAGTTGGTATTGGATCACAAAAATAAACATTAAAAAGAAAACATACAAAAAAAACTGTTTCTCTGCATATTTTTGAGGCAAGCCCAATAGACTGGTCTTTTGGAGAGAGAGAGAGAGAGGGAGAGAATTGGCATGCTAGGACCTCCAGCCACTGTGACTGAACTCCAGATGCATGCACCACCTTGTGCACAAGTGCAGCCTTGTGCATATGTCACCTTGTGCATCTGCCTAGGGAGTTGAACATGGATCCTTAGGTTTTGAAAGCAAGTGTCTTAAACACTAAGCAATCTCTCCAGCTCTTTCTGCTTATTTATTTATTTATTTATTTATTTATTTATTTTACAGAGAAAGAGGGAGAAACAGAGAGAGAGAGAGAGCGGGCGCACCAGGGCCTCCAGCCACTGCAAACAAACTCCAGACATGTGCGTCCCCTTGTGCATCTGGATAACGTGGGTCCTGAGGAATTGAGCCTCAAGCCAGGGTCCATAGGCTTCACAGGCAAGTGCTTAACCACTAAGCAATCTCTCCAGCCTTCTGCATATTTTTTTATTTCAGTTGCTTTAATAATTGTATAGATAGACTCCACTGATATTAATGTTAATATGTACATAAAGGAACATTTTAAAATTTATTAATATATTTTTTAAATTATTTTTTATATTTTATTTAAGAGAGAGAGAGAGAATGGGTGTACCAGGGTCTCTAGCCACTGCAAATGAACTCCAGATACATGTGTCACCATGTGCTTCTGGCTTACATGGGTTCTGGGGAATTGCACCTCAGTCTTTAGGCTTTGCAGACAAGTGTCTTAAGTACTAACCCATCTCTTCGGTCCAGAAACATCTTGCAACCAGAATTAATATTAAGCTCGAATGAAAAATAGATATTATTGTCTTTTTTAAGTTTGAGTTGTCCTAATATTAATAAATCTACCATCAGTCATACAACATTCCTATGAGTCATTTACTCTTCTGTGGGCTTCGTGTATGCCAGGTAAGTTCCCCTAAAATTTTGTGACTCAAAGGTGAGTACTGTCCCTATAATGGAAGTAATACCTGACAGAATAACTTATTTGTTCCCTTTTATTCTCATGCCTAGTGAGGGGCAAAATTCATATCATGTTTTTCTAGCATCTATACTTATAGCTCTTGTGTCAAGCTGAGTTATAATTTCCTTCTAATGTGTTTGTTTTAATAAAACAGAGGAAACTGTGATGTGACTCACTTATAATAAATTACTAGATAATATAGATTAAATTTGTTTTGCAGTTCTAAGAGAAGTTCATCTCTGGTAGTGAATGCTGATTTTCCACTTAATTGGATCAAGAATCAAGACAGGAATCTTCGACAGATCTGTGATAGCATGTCTAGGAAAGTTTAACTGAGGAAACTCTTCTCTGACAGTGGGCAGCCCCTATGGTGGCAGCTTACATATTAAGAGGTTCCAAGAACTGGCAGTGATGTGTTACCTGCCTCTTTCTGCTCAATGTGTCGGTTCAACTATGAATCCCAATAGTACTTACAGATCTCTGAGGAAACCCCGGCCCAGAAAACCAAACATCGCATGTTCTCTCTCATATGCAGATCCTAGCTACAAATAACTGGACTTCTGTGTGAATAGAAAGAAAACTTAGTAGCATAGGCCAGAGAGCTAGAAAGGAGATATAAAGGGAATAGAAAAGGAGAGAGGTGGACCTAACAGGATGGTATTGTATATATGTAAGTAGAAGAACAGATTAATGGGGGTGAAAAGACCTAAGTGAGGTCAGAGGAAGAGATTGAGTAAGGAAAGGTATAGGGAGGGCTAATCAAGGTCTAAGAGGACATAAATAAGTCATATGCAAACCTACTTTTCTGGACAATAGAACACACAGGAGCCATAGATTGTTACTAGAAATTTTTCAGTGTCAGGGATGGGATACCTTCTAGTGAATTGTTGGCCAGGAAGGTCCCTGATGCCCCCTAAACATTATGGGCCATTGTCAAGGCCCTTGGTTTCCCACCAGGAATAGATGGTAAGACCCTATTGCTGAAGACTCCACATACTTGGGTTGCAAGGTCACTGAGAAACCCTGATGGAGCTGAGCTGAAAACTTCCTCCATGTAGAGCAGCTAACAGAAAGCTGGAAAAAGTACATGTTGCATGCAGTTCAATGGGAGAGAGAGAAATCACCAGTGAAGATGTCCAATAGTGGACAGTGCAAGCCTTATATTTGGCCAGCTAGGCCAAATGATCCAATTGGTGAAATAGTGGCACATCTGCTATGGGGAAACCAACTGCCCTCTAATTTGACTAGAGGCCTGCTCCATGGGAGGTAATATATCCCTGATACTGAAAACCTACAACAGGGGTAGTCATAAGCCCTAGGAGTATAACATCTATTGCTGTCTGGCTAAAAGTATATACTATGCTCACCAAACTGCACAGTAAGCACTTCTCTTAACTTTCATACCCATATATTAATGTTACTCTCACTTTTGGCTAGAGAACCTTGCCTTTTCAGATGGCAGTAACCTTGGGATGACTCAGGAGGCACTATGGTGCTGAGAAGAAGTGACATAGGAGTACTCAGAACTGAAATATCTCAATCACACCTTCCATGGCTCAGGGTCCATTGCAGAAGAGGTGGTGGAAAGAATGTAAGAGCCAAAGGAAGGGTAGGACTCCTTACAATGTGCTCTCCCAGACACAAAATTTCCTGGATATCCATGACCTCACAGTGTCTGACACTACCTACACAAGAGCATCACAATAGGAAGAAAAGATCATGAAATCAAAATAAATAGATACTAATTGAGAGGGGAATGGGATATGATAGAGAATGGAGTTTCAAAGGAGAAGGGAATGGGAGGAATTACCATGGCATATTGTTTATAAATATGGAAGTTGTCAATAAAAAAATTTAAGACTAAAAGAAAAAATAAGGGCTGGGGCGATGGCCTAGCTAGTAAAGGCATTTGCTTGCAAAGCCTGACAGTCTGAGTTTGATTCCCCAGAACCCAATTAAAAAAAACAGGATCAAGTTGCCAACAGAGTACTTCACAAATTGACTTTTTCCTCTGTGTTCTTGTGTTCTTGTCTGTGCTCCCTTCTGCTTGCCATAGGTCTGTGTCACAATGTCACAAGGGTACACATGAAACTACTTAGCATATTGAAGTTCATTTCAGAATTGGCATCCTAAGTAATCTAGTGCATAACTAGGACATGTGGCACAAATAAAACACAGTATTGTTGACAGAGCTCATCATTTTTGCTTATGAGGGTGGGTGGAGCATGCATGCTATGTATTATTCAATCTTATCAAACTTTCCTTGATGAAAATGTAAAAGCAATTATTTCTGAATAGAAAATGTACACTTTCTACTGCACTCTGAGTTTCTATGGGGACAAGTATGAATTCTACTCTAACAGAACTTCTGTGCTAAAATATTTTTGTTGGCTTCTTTCTTTGAAATTAAACCATGTTTCTCCTTCCAAATATTTGAAAAATAAATGGAGAAATTTTAAAATAATACTAATATGATATGAAAAGTAGCAGGGTTGATGTATTCCCAGAGTGATTTCACATTCAAGATACTTTTCATGATATTACATAAAATAAATCAAATCTGTGGGCCATACGAAAATCCCATTTCTCAAGACTTTATTTTGTTATATATCATATGTGTCTTTAAAGTATAAATATAAAACTTTAAACTTAAATGCAACTAATTTCTTTTGTACAGACATAAGAATCAAGGTTCAGTTTTCTGAAAGGTTGGAAAACTACCTCTTACATATTTTTTTCATATTTTTGCATGTTTACCAAATGGTGAGCATGTCTATTGCTCTTCTAAATAGAATTATATCCCTTTCAGAATGTATAATCAAATCAAGAAGCAGGGAAAAGGTAAATATACACATTCAGACTGTACAATCAGGAACAGGAATGGAATTTCAGGACTGTTTCAACTGAGAACTGACTTAATTAATGATTGCAATAAATTATTAATGGCTATATGCATTTTTATCATCTGAGATAAGAAATGAAATTTCTTATTAAGATATGATAGGTTTGAAAATAAAATGTTACCTTTGCATCAAATTAATAATGCTATCAATGGGCATAGCATGTAAGAACCAAACTTGCAGTTTTTAGAAGGTCCGAAAGAAGAGCTTTTTAGTTTTGTGTATGTGTTTCCATATATACATGTATATACATATGCATACAAAGGTTCAATTTTGTGTCTATATAGACCTTCTAGGATCTATGTCTTTCAATCATTACCTAAATTCGTCATTGTAGATTTAAAAATGTCATCCTCTGTATTCCAAGAGTCTTGATCCCTAAATTCCACCACAGAGAAAAATTAACCTCATATATTACAAAATAAGTAGCACATGTTAAAAACAGAAGTACGTACCCCATGTAAGAGCCCTATATTTTATGTATGTGTTGTATAATACAGTGTCCATATGCCAACAGGAAAACTAGTCATTCTCTAGGCATTTGCATGTGGATTCAGGAAAGCAGTAGGAAAATTCTTTTTTTTTTTTTTTTTTTTTTTGTTAATAAACCTCTTTTATCCCACCAGCTGCTCTTGGTTGGGTGATTTCTTTTTTTTTTTTTTAATTTTTTAATTTTTGTTTTTTATTTATTTATTTGAGAGTGACAGACAGAGAGAGGAAGAGGCAGATAGAGACAGAGAGAGAGAATGGGCGCGCCAGGGCCTCCAGCCACTGCAAACGAACTCCAGACGCGTGCGCCCCCTTGTGCATCTGGCTAACGTGGGTCCTGGGGAATCGAGCCTCAAACCAGGGTCCTTAGGCTTCACAGGCAAGCGCTTAACCACTAAGCCATCTCTCCAGGCCCGGAAAATTCTTTTAACTTGTGAACTCTATTGACAGAAAAAGATGTGAGATCTATTTGAATTTCATTATATTCAAATTCAGAAGACCAAAATGATTGAGGCAGAGAAACAGCTTACTGACAAACTATGCTTATGAGATAACTTTCCTGATATTGTCACAGTATTTGATATAAAAATGAAGTCAATACATTCAGTACTTATCAAATTATTTCTATCAATATGTTGAAAGTAGATAAAGAAATTTGTGTCTCAGTACAAACATAGATGAATATACAAAATAATAATTAAGACAATAGGAATCATCTAAAGAACAAATAGAAAAGGACAAGAAGTAAAGTCAATCTTGCCTTGAGTTGATATAAGGTCATTGTAATTCTTGCTGCTTTTTGTGTTCTTTATTTCTGTGTGTTTGCTACTCCTTCTTACAACAAGTGTTTTTGGAATAGTTCAGTTGTATTTAGTTCTGAGTTCCAATGTCTGTCATCTCTTTTAGATATATAGCCATTGAATAAAAGTAAGAATTTATTATAATGAAAGCTATCTTATCTCATTTATAGCAGTTAGGAGTAAATTCATGAATCTTAGGCCATCAAATCGCTCTGCCAGAAGTGTTAGATATCCATAAAAATATTCATTCATTCATTCAGCAAGTGTTTCTTTGTGCCTATACTAGTACAGATAAATGATACAAAACCTGATGACTTCTGGTCAAGATGGTTGGTGTTTGCCTAACAGCGCTGCACCTGCCAGAGAAGGAAAGCAAAGACGTTTAGGGCTCATTGGGTCTTCTAGGGGTGAGCAGACTCTAATAGACCTCCAGTGGGAGGGAGTGGAGGAGCAAAGTAGGGATTCCACTGATTTCAACACTCTCAGGTAGCCCATCAGTCCCCCAATCCCCTGAAGCAGATATCATAGCCATAGTCCCAGCCTCAAGTTCCTCCTGCACTAACCTAAGGCAAGGAGACACAGGCCAGCAGGCTAGCACAGCTCTACATGCACCTCCAAGCTTATGAACACCATCCTTCTCACTACTGCTCCCACCCCCGTTCCCAGACCCAGGCCAGCAGAAATGTGCTCCCCCAGGGGACCTCCACACTCATGAGTGCCATCCCACCTGCCACCAAACCTCCCCCTGTTTATGGACCCAGGTCAGCCGGCTACAGCGCCCCCAGGGGACCTCCATGCGCAAATGCCATCCTACTCACCATTGTGTTAATGTCACCTCAGAACTCCACACAAGAACTTTGCCGCTACCCCATCCCCAATGCGTGGACCCAGGCCAGCAGACTAGGGTTTGCCCCGGGGACCTCCACATCGGAACACCATCCCACTTGCCACTAGTTCCCACACCTCTGCACTGACACAGGCCAGCAGGCCAGCATTCCCCCAGAGGACCTCCATATGTGATCATGAAACCACAAGTGCTTGACCGCACATACATGAAAGATGAAAGGATGAAAATAGTTAATCACTATAGGGGCCCGATGGCTGTAATTGAGGTAAATAATTATGGGATTGTTTGATGTAAAGAAATAGCAAAAAGTTTCTATGAATTCTGTGGAACTGTACCTTTCTTGAAGTTTGCTCTTGCATGACATGATCAAAAAATAAAAGACTGAGGTTAAGAGCTGGGGCAGCAGAGAAGCAGAGAGAGAGAGAGAGAGAGAGAGAGAGAGAGAGAGAGAGAAACTCAGCTGCCTTCAGCATTATCCTTTAACTCCCAGTACCAGTATGTGGTTAACATCCACAATGAGCTGTTGATCAGAGAGACCTACAAGGTTTCCCAAAAGAAGACAGATTTCTCACAGAGTACTTGATGACCCACCAAAGGTTAGTGGTAAGACCCTACTGCTGAAGACATCATATGCTATTGGTATAGAACATGGAGTGACATGGCTGGAATCTGAAAGGGTGTCAGTCCCCAGACAATTAGCTTGTCTAGTGCCAGAAAGTGCTACATGAGCGATTGGGAGAAAATGAACAACATCTATCCAAATAACATGTGGTCTAAGCTACTCAGCAGCAAACAACATGGCATGATGTTCACAAAAATTCAATAGTGGCACATAGCCATGGAGGTTAACGAACTGGTCTTGATTTGGCTAGCAGATCAGCTCAGTGGAACAGAACCCATAGCTGGATCTGGGAAACAAGTCAGAACCATATCCAAAAAATGAGCCCACTGTCCATTATCAAGCTCCTACCATTCCTGGGCTGCAAGAGGGCCTACACCTATTAAATTCTCTCTAAAATAATAATGGTTACCCATTTATCTGGTGCTGACTTCACTCTCTGTTGGGGAATTTGCTTCTCTTTTACAGATGGATGTAGATCCTGAGGAGAGAGTCAGATATTAATAAAAGTGAAAGGCTAGATGGGAAGAAGAACCAGAGACTAGTGGCTCACAAAAATTGCTCTTGTTTAAAATGTGGGTGGGAAAGTGTGTTTAGGCCACTTTGAAAAAGGTGATGACAACCAAGCTAAGCCTTGTATGGTCATTTAGAAGAAAATCTTACAATGCAACAGAAGAATTTTAAGTTAGAAAGTACCACAAGATGCAAAGAACTTGAGGTCAGACTAAGAGAGCCAGGATGGGAATTCTGTAAGTACCCACGTATTTAATAGATAGACTATATGTTTAGAAAAACAGAGAAAAATATATCCCATCCTGCTGTTATATGTGATCACTTTCCTCATTAAACCATTTAGTTCATAAATCATGTATACATTGGAGGCATATTTCTCTCAGTTGGTAACTTACATAATGCTCAAAAGAATCTTAAGATTCAAGAATATTTATCATTAAATTTATACATTTGAGAAATAGATTTCAAATAACAAAGGTATTAAAAATGTCTGCATTTGGGCTGGAGAGAGGGCTCAGCAATTAAGGACATCAAGAAAAAAAAAAACTGGCACCCTTTCTCATCCTAGGCACACTGTGATTACAGACACTCATGCTGCAGTGTATGGCTTCATGTAAGTTATGGGTATCTGAAGTCCAATATTCCAGCTCAGGTGTCAAGTGCTTTATCCACTGAGCCATGTACCTTAGTATCACAATCATTAATACCCTTAATATAATGCCTACTATGGAATCAGCACTTAATATTACTTTTCATCACTTATATTTCTCCAACGTTTCAGACTTGATTCTTCTAGAATAATTTTGGATGTACACAGCACTTGCCATAGGCCTTGTTGGGTATTATTGCTAAGAAGCAAAGGTTATAATGTGTTGATTCAAAAGAAGCTATTGTCAGTTTTCTAAAGAAGCATCTGAATTGTTAGTAGATGACCTGTACGGTACAAATAATTTTTTCCAAACACACATCTAACTAAATGTAACACTTGTGACTTGATTACATGTCTTGGAATTTTGAAAATATGGTTGTATCTAGATGCCATGACACTATGGGGCTTAAGCTATGAGAGAGCTTGTTAGAATTTTCTTATTAACAGATTTAACAGAAGAAATAAATTAGTTTAAATAATGTAGTTCTTCTTTTCAGTTTTCTATATTTAGAATTTACTGAGTGAAATAATTTCCTAGTCACAGTTGAATGGAAACTCATAATGAAACAAACCATGAATTAGGATAAAATGCAAGCTATATGTTCTAAATGCAACTTCTCTGGGCTGCCAGTATAATTTACTAAATGAGCACCATCTAGTTTCAAGTTGACTATTTCTTTCCTATTAGTAACACACTGTGATATTTCTAGCATTTAGTGATTATGTGGAATCTGGCCAAATGGTAATCATAGCAAATAGCTACACATCCCACTATGAGTCTCCTCAACACAAGAGGATGTGGAGATGTTGAACTATGCAACCATTAAAGCTGGAATGCAATCAGAGCGAGCAATATGCAAATAGCTGGAGAGTGCTTGAAGCACAACTTCTGAAACACAATTCTATTTGCTTTCCACACCAAATGAAAAATATTAGTTATAGAATCCCCACAAGAATAATGTCTGTCTCACACACTGTGTGTAGGTAAACCCAGCAACATAGGCATTTACTAGACATGAGTTTATTCACTCAAATCAAAGAAAGCAGAGAAAGAAAAACCTGAGAAGACATTTTTATTTATCTTGACTCCGATTATTAATTGGCATTTATTTACTTTTATTATTTATTTATTATTTTATTTTTATTTATTCATTTGCAAGGAAAGACACAGAGAGAGAGAGAATCAATATGTGTGCACCAGTGTTTCTAGCTACTGCAAGCAAACTCCAGACCCTTGTGCCACTTTGTGCATCTGGCTTTATGTCTCTACTGAGGATTAGAACCCAGGTCCTTAGGATTTTCATGCAAGTGTCCTAACTGGTTAGCAATTTCTCCAGCCCCTAAATGGGCTTTTATATGTTTTCATTTTTTTAAATATTTTTATTTATTATTTATTTGAGAGAGAGAAAGAGAGGCAGCTGGAGAGAGAATGAGGATGCCAGCGTTTCCAGCCGCTGCAAACAAACTCAAGACGCATGCACCACCCTGTGCATCTGGCTTATGTGGGTCCTAGGGAATTGAACCTGGGACCTTTGGCTTTGCAGGGAAGGGCCTTAACTGCTAAGCCATCTCTTCAGCCCTATGTTTTCAATTTTGAAACAGGGTTTCACTATATAGCCTAGCCTGGCCTTGAACTTGTGATCCATATGCCTCCTCCAGAGTGTTTTGATGACTAGAATGTGCACATATGGTTCAGCCTTAAGATAAATGAACCAGCAGGGTGTAGTGGCACAGGTCTTTAATCCCAGCACTTGGGAGGCAGTGGCAGAAGGAGTGCTATGAGTTTGAGGCCACCTTGAGACTACAAACTGAATTCCAGGTTAGCCTGAGCTAGAGTGGGACTCTACTTAAAAACAAAAAAAAAAGATAAATGAACTCATGCTAATTTCAGAATTTTCATAATTATCTTTTATAGGATTTGTTCTTCCTGAATCCTCATTTTGCATTGGACAATGTTTTATTAGTGTCTTTGCAGATTCATTCTGGGTAAGGCTATATGGTTTATCTTGGACAGGAGAGCCAGTTTCAGCCTTTGTCCTCAAGGTCCCTATGTGTTTTCACTTTCTTATGGATCATTGCTGTTTCTATAGAATGAACATGACTTAAACTATTTTATTGGATCATGAAGGAAAAATGAGAGAAAATGGAGTAAAATTGTTACCAATGTGAAGCCAAGCATAAATTAGGCAACTCCTGGACACATAAAACAAATTTTAGATTAGCAGGACTGTGTAATACAGTGAAGCCTAGATTATCTCAGAAACAAACTTGTTAATTAAGCAAATGCTCACCATTAAGGACACTGGGATTTTTCAACATTACTTAATGTTATTAAGGCTGTTGTTAATTAGTAAATTATAAACAGAGTTTGTGAAAAGGTTTTCAATATTATACCACCATATGGTAGTTTGAATGGAGGTCCCCTAATACATTCAGGTGTTTATTAAAACTTGAAGCTTGAATCTCTAGCCACCTGGCTGGAAGAAGTGTCACTGATGGTGGGTCTTAGGGTCCAGCCCCAAGGTATGTTTAGGGAATTCCATTCAAAATGTATGAAAGTGCTTGTGTTTTGTCTGGGGTTCCAGAAGTATGTTTGCTTGTGCTTCTCTCTCTCTCTCTCTCTCTCTCTCTCTCTCTCTCTCTCTCTCGACCTGGGAAAATAGGCCAGCTTCTCCTGCCATAACGGAATTTCCCTCTCTATCTGAAAGCTTCAATAAATCCCTTTCTCCCATAACTTGTGCCTGGTTTGGAAGTTCATCCTAGCAATATGAAGCTGACTAGTACACACCACAAGAATTTTTTTTGCCAAGAATAGAGACCTAATTGATGTAGAGAACATGACAAGTATGAGACTTTTCAGTAAAATTTTCTGCTTCAGCCCTCCTACTTTTCATAACTTCTTTTTTAACATATGTGTGGGGATATGGTATTTGTGAGGTGTGGTGTATGCATAAGTGTGTGCTAACACATGTACCGCGTGCATACACATATGGAGACTGAAGGAGAATGTCAGCTGAGTGCTAGGGTCAGTGAAAGAACCTGTCTCAAATAAAAATGATAGGAAGTGATGAGGGAAACACTACCTTGATCTCTTGCCTCCACAAACATACATGTGCAAAGATAACACACACATGCACCCTTACAACAAAAAGCAGAAATCATACACTTTATGCTACAAAATACAGCTGAGAGAAATAAAATAGGACCCATATAAATTTGAGATATTTCATATTCATAAGTATCAACATAGTAAGATAGCAAATTTCTTAGTATTATCATTTCAAACAAATTCCTAGTAGTGTCATGTATGGTTTTTATTTTGCTTTATTTATTTTTTAGTTGAAATTGGCAACCTCACCCAAGATAGCACTAATCATAAAAATAATTAAAACTTATCACACTACTATTTCAGAGGTAAAATTTAAAAATTTTAGAAGAACACCTTTGGAGTACGCAATTTCACAAACATAATGTCAAATGTATGACCCATAAAAGATGACAGTAAACAATTGAATTTTATGTAACTGAAAAGCTTTTGCATTTCAGAATAAAACAATATGAACCAAAGTACAATGCATAAACTGGAAGAAAAATACTTGCAGATCATTTAGCTATAGGGCACTAGTATAATTTATAATTAAAGACCTTTTATAACTCAAAAGAAAACATATCCTAATTAATAAAATAGCATAATTTTCATTTCCTTGATAAATTTTAAAAATAGCATTTAACATCATTAGCCTTTAGTGAAATGAAAATTACAACTACTTTGAGAATACATCATTTTATTTATTTATTTATTTTGGTTTTTCGAGGTAGGGTTTCACTCTAGCCCAGGCTGACCTGGAATTCACTATGGAGTCTCAGGGTGGCCTCGAACTCACAGCAATCCTCCTACCTCTGCCTCCCGAGTGCTGGGATTAAAGGCGTGCGCCACCACGCCCGGCAGAATACCTCATTTTAATCTCATTTATAATAGCAAGAAAATTCCAAAGTTTCTCATAACTTTTGAAGGAATGGAAGGAATTTCTATGAAATGTACAGTAATACTTTACTGATAAATTCAAATGAGCTAAGCCCCAAATAAACAGAGCATTATCTCATATGAATGGATATGGTATACGGTATACATCACTATAAAGTTTTTATGCCCTACTTACAGATATAGTAGACCATGAAAATGACAATCAAGTTTAGGACCCAAAATCACATCTTTTGCTCTAAAAATCAAAAGCCCCAGTAAAGTAAATTAAATACAAATATATACAATGATATGTAAACAATAACACATGAAAAAACTCTAGGGTAAACTGAAGCTTGTATTTAACTGACTCTGGTGTTTGTGGTGAGAGAATTGAGACTCATGGAAAAGTTGTGAAGGGTTTTTAGCATGCAATGGAGAAAAGGTGACTGCATATGAAGAAACAGCCTTTTAAATTTCATTTCATCCTGAATATAGTGGCTCACACCTTTAATTCTATCATTCATGAAAGAGGCTGAGGAAGAAGGATCACCATGAATTTAAGGTCAGCCTGGGATTATAGAGTGAACTCCAGGTAAGTCTAGGTTACTGTGAGAGCCTGCTTCAAAAACATCAAAAATCAAAGTAAAATAAAATAATAAAACCCGACAAACAAAACAATCTTCTTCTACTATACTGCATATGTCAGAGGCAGTACCTCAGAACTCTGTAGTCTTATGGCAGTAGCATCATAACAGCAAGAAAGGTGGGTTGTTGAAACAGTATTACTCTAGTCTTTGTTTATAATTACATTGGTGGTTTGATTCAGATGTCCCTCATAAATTCAAGTGTTCTGAATGCTAGGTTCCCAGCTGATGGAGATTTGGGAACTAACACCTCCAGGAGGCAGTGTATTGTTGGGGGTGGGTTTATGAGTGTTATAGCCAGGTCCCCTTGCTAGTGTTTGAAACACTGTCCTGTTCCTATTGTCCACCTTATGTGGGCCAGGGGGTGATGTCCATCCTCTGCTCATGCCATCATTTTTCCCTGCCATCGTGGAGCTTTCCCTATAGCGTGTAAGCCAAAATAAATCTCTTTATTTCACCAGCTGCTCTTGGTTGGGTGATTTCTACCAGCAGTGTGAACCTGACTGCAACAGTAAAGTGGTACCAAAGAGTGGGATTTCTGCTAGACATCTGATTGTGTGGGTTTGGCCTTTTGGAGCTGATTTTCAAGGGGAATGTGGAAGGATTTGAAACCTTGGCCTAAGAGATGCCTTTTGGTGCTGTAAGTACAGCTTGATGGACTATTCTGGTCAGAGTTGAAAGACCTGAATGCAGTAAGGACTATGAACTGTGAGGTATGGCTTGTGAGGATGAGAAAGAGCTTTGTTTGGACTGGGCTAGAGTCAGTTTATGTGGAAAAACTTGCTGTTGTACCCATGTCCTGAGAATTTGTGCAGGGTTTCTTTGCATAGAAAGGAACTGGTGTGAGCAGAGGGATATGACACAGGGAAAAAAATTGTTTGCATTTAATTGCTGCCCATTCACAAGAAAATGTTTTGAGAGATTACAGCCTTTGAGATTGAGCCATCTGACCTGCACTGAGACAATAGGAAGAATGTAGACTTTTTTGAAGGGGCCTGAGTGCTCAAGGAGTGTCCTGTTCTTCAAAATCTGCTTCATTCCCCCATGGATTAACAAATTGGCACCCTGTATGGTATTATGGAGTATCAGAAATGCAGGAAAGAGAGGGTCTTGTGTTTTGGAAATGGCCATGGGCAGTGTGAATAGGTTTGTTGGATGTCTGCAATGGAGATGCCAGGACCATGAGATGGCTGACAAGGAGAACTGCTGGCCCAGGATGAAATTTTCCAGGACTGTGAGTAGCCTAGCTGGATGGGCGGAACTGGAACTCCAGAGACTTGTTGCTAGTTGGAGTTATCAGACTTGGAGACTTGTCACTGGCTAGTTGTTGGACTTGGAGCTAGAGAGTTTAGAATTTGCCCTATTTAAATCATGTATTGCTTGAGTATTTCTTTGCTATGCCCAATGGCATCTTTTTCAGTGTGAATGTTTATTCTGTGCCATTATGGGATTTGTTTTTTTTTTTTTTTTTTTTTTTTTTTTTGGTATTATGGCTCAGTTAAAAGATCTTGGACTATGGGGATATATGAACATCATTGGAAATGACCAAAACAGTGGGGACTTTTAAAGTTGGATGAACGTGCTAAATTTTACATCATGTATGGTTATCAGTTTATGGGGGCCAGGGGAGGAATGTGGTGGTTTGATTCAGGTGTCCCCCATAAACTTAGGTGTTCTGAATGCTAGGTTCCCAGCTGATGGAGATTTGGGACTTGGCAACTCCTGGAGGCAGTGTATTGTTGGGGGTAGACTTATGGGTGTTATAGCCAGCTCCCCCTTGATAGTGTTTGGCACACTCTCCTTTTCCTGTTGTCTACCTTATATGGCCCAGGGGATGATATTCACCCTCTTCTCACAACCAACATTTTCTCCTGCCATTGTGGAGCTTCCCCTCTAGCCTGTAAGCTAAAATAAACATCCTTTTTCCCAGAAGCTGCTCTTGGTTGGGTGATTTCTACCAGCAATGTGAACCTGACTGCAACAATTACTGAAAGTTCTTCACTGGATAAGGACTATTTCTTTTAAAAGTATTTTATTTTAATAAAGCATAAAGAATGATCTAAAATGGAATAGTATTTATCATAATGCATTACACATTATTAGAGCAAACAGTACTCCATGATATACACATGTATAAACTAAACACATACTTGGTAAAGGTGTGCAATGATTTTATATAGTATGAATAAATATTATGAAAGTAGGAGTCAGGAAAATGTTACCAAAGTACATTGTATGCATATATGAAAATGACATAAAAACATAATCATGTTCAATTATCATAACATCATAAAATGTTAATAGTTGTAAAACACTTTGATGAACAATGTGATATGATAAAATGAGGCAAATCCTCCCTAAATCACCATGATCAGCCTGTGTGTATAGAAAAGAAATGTTTTAAACATAAAGATTCTGAAAGCTTTTTTAAAATAAACACTTTCCTCCAGAAAGCTGCTATTGGTTGGGTATTTTCTGCCAGAAATGAGACGCTAACCACAACAGGTGGTTTGAATGAGATGTTGCCCATAGCCTCATGTGTTTTGAATACTTAGTCACCAGCTGGTGGAAATTCGGAAGGTGGGTCCTTACTGTAGGTGATGTGTTGCTGGGGGTGGCACAATTGATTGTTATAGCCAGCTGCTCTTTATTTATTTACTTATTTTTATTGACAACTTCAATACTTACAGACAATAAACTATGATAATTCCCTCCCCTCCCACACTTTCCCCTTCACAACTCCACTCTCCATCATATCCCCTCCTCTCTCCATTAGGCTCTCGTTTATTTTTATGTCATCATCTTTTTCTCCTATTATGAGGTCTTGTGCTAGGTACTGCGAGGTCATGGATATCAAGGACAATTTCTGTAAGGAGTGGTGCCTTCCTTTGGCTCTTACACTCTTTCCACCACCTCTTCTTCAGGGACTCTGACACTTGGAGGTTGTGATAGAGATTTTTCAGTGCTGGATACTCCTCCATCACTTTTTCTCAGTACTATGTTGCGTTTTGGGTCATCCTAGTGGTCACCACCATCTAAAAAGAAAAGCTTCTCTAACCAAAAGTGAGAGTAGCATTAATATATGAATATGAACATTAAGTGTAGTGTTTTCAGGGCAGATTGGTGAGAATAATATATGCATTTAGCCAGAAAAGAGCAGGCTTAATACCCCTAAAGCTCATGACCTCCCCTGCCATAGACTTTTGGTTAGGTTTTCAGTACCAGGCATGCATTCTATCCCATAGAGTGGGTCTTCAGTACAATTAAAATGCAGTTGGTTTCCCTCAGAGCAGACATGTCACTATTGTACCCTTTTGGTCATTTGGCCTGTCTGGCCAAACTTGATGCTTCCAGTGTCCACTGTTTACACTGCTGATGACTTCTGTCTCCCACAGGGCTGCATGCAGTGCAGCTTTTTCCAGCTTTCAGTTGGCTGGTCTACAGGGTTTCCAGCTCAGTAACAGCTTGATTTCTCAGGGACCTTGTTGCTCAGGCATGTGAACTCTTCAGAAATAGGGTCTTAGCATCTGTTATTCGTGAGAAACCAAGGGCCTTGAAAATAGACTGTAATGTTTTAGAAGCAACAGGGATCTCGCTGGCCAAAAACTCACTGTGCCATCTCTGGGATTGAAATTTTTCCAGTAGCAATCTATGGCTTCTGGATGTCATTATCCAGAAAAGTAGGCTTTTGTATGTCTTATTCAGAATATCTTGAATTTTAATTAACCCTCTCCTCACCCTTCTCTTATTCAAACTCTTCTTCTGGCCTCAATTAGGCCATTTCACTCCCTGTAATCTGTTCTTCTACTTACATATATACAATATAATTCCCTAAAGTTCTTCCCTCTCCTCCCTCCCTTACTGCCTTTTTCTAGCTTACTGGCATCTGCTACAGATTTTTGGCTCCAGCTCATATACAAGTATAAATATTTGTAGCTAGGATCCACATGTGAGAGAGAACATGTGATGATTAGCTTTCTGGGCCTGGGTTACCTCACTTTGTATAATCCTTTACAGACCCACTCATTTCCCCACAATTTTCATAACTTCATTTTCCTTTACCACTGAATAGACCTCCATTGTGCAAATACACCACATCTTAATTATCCATTCACCACTTGAGGTATATTTAGGTTGGTTCCATTTCCTAGATATTGTGAATACAGTAGCAATAAACATGGTTGCACAAGTATGTCTAAGGTAGTGAGAAGAGTCATTAGGATATATGCCTTGGAGTGCTATTGCTGGATCATAAGGTATATCTATTTTTAGCTGTTTATTGCAAGGTATTTTTGAAGCAATGGTGAATGGGAGAGATTCACTGGTTTCATCCTCTGCATGTTTATTGTTAGCATATAGGAAAACTGCTGAATTCTGTGAGTTTATTTTGTATCTTGCTACATTTCTGCAAGTGTTTATCAGCTCTAACAGTTTGCTGATGGAGTCTTTAGAGACCTTTATGTATAGAATCGTATCATCTCTTCCTTTCCAATTTGTATCCCTTTAATGAGTGTCTCTTGCCTTAATGCTCTATCTAGAACTTCTAGTACTATATTAAATAGAACTGGGGACAGTGGACACCTTTGTCTTGTTCTTGAATTTAGTGGAAAAGCTTAAGGTTTTTCCCTATTTAGTATTATGTTGGCTATAGGATTGTCATAAGTATCTTTTATTATGTTGAGATATTTTCATTCTATTCCCAGTTTCTGTAGGACTTTTACTATGAAGGGATGTTGGATTTTATTGAATGCCTCTTTTGCAACTATTGAGATAATCATGTGATTTTTGTTCTTAAGGCCATTTATTATAGTGTATTACATTTATCAGTTTGAGTATGTTGAACCATCCCTGCATCTCTGGAATAAAGTCTACTTGGTCGGAGTGAATAATTTTTCTGATATATTCATATATTCTGTTTGCCAGTATTTTGTTCGGAATTTTTGCCTCTATGTTCATGAGAGAGACTGGTCTGTAATTTTCTTTATTCTGTCCTTGTCTGGTTTTGGTATGAGGGTGATGCTGGCTTTGTAGAAGGAATTGGGGAGAATTATTTTTCTATTTCATGGAAAAGTTTGAGAAACAGTGGTGTCAGTTCTTCCATGAAGGTCTGGTAAAATTCACCAGTGAATCCATCTTGGCCTGGACTTTTTTAGTTGGGAGACTTTTTATAACTGCTTGGATCTCTGTACCTTTTTGGTCTATTTGAATGGTTTATCTCATCTTGATTTAATTTTGGTCGGTCATATAAATCAAGAGAATGATACATTTCTTTCCGATTTTCAAACTTAGATGTGTATATATTCTTAAAGTATGTCCTTATGATTTTCTGAATTTCTTTGGTGTTTGTTGTAATGGTGCCTTTTTCATGCCTAATTTTATTAACTTTGTCTCTTGTCCCTTTCTTCTGGTCACATTTGCTAAGAGTTTATCAATCTTGTTTATACTTGCAAAGAAGCAACTCTTTGTTTCATTGATTCTTTGGATTTTTTGGTTCAATTTCATTAATTTGTACACTAATCTTTATTATTTCTTCCCATCTACTGATTTTTGGTTTGTCTTGTTCTTATTTTTCCAAGCCCTTAAGGTCAAACATTAAATTGTTTCCTTGTGAACTCTCTAATGTCTTAATATAGGCACTTAGAGCCATTAATTTCTGTATTAGGCACTGCCTTCATTGTTTCCCAAAGGTATGTTGTATTCTCATCATTAGATTCTATGAATTTATTGATTTCCTTGTTTGATTTCTTCAATAACCCATTCATGATTCAATAGTGTACAGTTTAGTCCCCATGAATTACTGTAAACTCAGTTGTTTTTCTTGTTGATTTGTAGCTTAATCCAACTGTGGTCAGATAGAGTACAAGAGATTATTTCAATTTTCCTATATTTGTTAAGATTTGCTGGTGTTCTGGTTAGCTGTGCTGTATGTCCTGCCACTGAGAGCTGAATGTGTTCTCTGGGGGTTGCAGTGCTATTGGTTGGGGGATGGGACAGTGCAGGAAGCCCAGAGTTGTACTGGAACAGCTCAGCTGGTCCTACCTGTATCCCCTTCAGCAGCTCCTCTGCAGGTTTCTTGACTTTGTAAGGAGGACGATGAGGTTGGAAAATCCCCTTGTTTGGTCACTGCTCCTGCAGCTATGTGCTGGGCCTACATGCAGGTCCGAGCAGGTCCATGTGGATTGGGTCTGGGTCCATGTCCTCAAGATCCTCAGTGGGATGCTGGCTGATTTCCTCCATTCTGATAGATCTTATTTTCTCCTGATTCTCTGCTGTGGCCAATAAAAACCTATACACCTTTATTTTTCAGACAAAGAGCATATTTTGCTGTGGTTTTGCTAAAATCCTCCCCAGGCTAGATTGGTGGGACTCCTATGCAGCCATCTTACCCAGAAGTTCAGCTTCTGTTTGTTTTTAAGTTTCGGTCTCACTCTAGCCCAGGCTGACCTGTAACTCACTCTGTAGTCCCAGGCTGGCCTTGAACTCACAGTGATCCTCCTAACTCTGCCTCCTGAGTATTGGGATTAAAGGCATGTGCCCTCATTCTTGGCTAAATTTATGAAGTTTAAATCTTCCTGGCTCCAGGCCAGGTCACAGTTCATACTGCTTGTTTCTGTGTTCCTCATTGGGAAACTGAAGGAAGGGAGACTTTTTGCAAAGGGGCAGAGCTGGAGGTAAGAAGGGAAGATTCCAAGCCTGGGGAACATTTAAGTAAAGGGACTGCCTGGAGAAAGGACTGGGAATATGTTGAGGGACAATGAGTAAGGAATGGCTGTCCCTCCTCTTCCCTCCCTTGTAGTCATCCCTGGGATGCTCCAGGGGTGATAAAGGTGCTATTTTCCAGGGCCATGAATCTGAGGGAGATGAGACTTTCGAGGAGGGAGTTGAATTGATCAGTGTAGCAGACAGCCTCAGGTTGCCTAGATGAACTTCCAAATCAGGCACAGTTATGGGGGAAGGGGATTATTGAAGTAGGGGAAGTTCCATCATGGTAGAAGAAGTTGGCCTGCTTTCACAGGTGCAAGTAGAGAGAGAAAAGCCCCGAGCCACCACCAGCACCACAAGCAAGCACACTTCAGAAACTCGGGGAAGAACGTTGGCAACAACCACTTAGAGTAACTTTCTGGTGCTCCACAGATTATAGGGAGCTAGTTCTGTCTACCCTGGAAGTTGTGCACTCCAGGTGCTAAGGCTGCTCAACTTGTACCGTTTTCTGTGATCCACATCAAACTTCTGAGGGCGGTAAGGCTTTATGTCAGGGCAATGGGCTTAGGGCAGAAGGAAAGGCAGATCAGCCTTGAAGAGGAGGATTCTGAAGGAGGAGTGGGAGCCCTCCTCAAGTACAGGCATAATATGGCTTGTCCAGGAGGCAGCTTCGTGAGGCTCCAAGCCATGTCATTGCTTGTAATTATTGTCTCCTTAATTCTGTTCTGTGTTATGTTTGAAGGACAAGGTAAGCTTTTTGTAAGAGAGCTGGCTTGGGGTAAATAGGGTTGGAATCCTAGCTTTTAAAGGGAGAACGCTTGAGGGAGATGTGGGAGCCAATTCTCTCCTCCGCACTCACAATTATACTGGAAGTAGAGTACAGCTTGCTAAGGCTGCCATGCTAGAAGCTCCAGACTAGTTTCTGGCTTCTACATTTTGTTTCCTTGGTTTGCTGTCAGATTTGTGAGGGAAAAGAAATAGGATTGGCTGTGGAATATTCAAAGCCAAGAATAGAGGGAGGTGCCATGAGAAAGGACTTGGAAAACTATAGGATAATTGAAACAGTTCCTCTTCTTTTCCACCACAGATATGGAGGGTCTGATTCTGCCTTCTCCAGGAACCATCTGTGGGAGGATCCAGCCTGGATGCCTGTTGGTGCAGTTTTCCAAATTCCCTCACATAGGGCTGAGGAAGGTCAGCAATTTGGGGAGGGGCTGGACTTGAGTCATCAGGGAAAGAGTCCAAGCTTTGATGGGGCGGACTCTCAAGGGAGGAGTGAGTGCGTTCTCCTCCCCACAGAAATACAGAGGATCTTCCAAATTTCCTAGGCCAAATAGGGGTTCTATGTTTTGAATTTAGAGTTCAATTTTGGGAGTCCAAGGGAAGAAATGAATTTCGCAAGGTGTCTGGGCTGGAGTCAGCAGGGGAAGATTCCTATCCTGGGGCAATATGGAGGGGAGAGGAATAACCTTAGAAGGAATTGGGAGGACTCTAAGGGAGGATTGGAAGACGTCTCCTCTCCAACAGATATAGATGGTGCCAGCCATGCCTCTTCAGGCAGTTGTTCCTAGGAGACTCCAGGCCATGTCTGGCTGTGTTGCTTTCTGAGTGTTGTGAATGTACTGTGTATGACAGGGATGGGAATGATGTCTGAGTTTATTGAATCACAGTAAATTCATTGACTAGATATTCCTTCTTTGTCTTGATAAAAATGGCCATTTGCAATTACAGGTTCTTTTATTCCAATTTGAATTAACAGTATTAATTCTCAAGTCACAGTTTACACATCACACTGAATGTATATATACATATAAATGTGTGTGTGTGTATGTGTGTGTGTGATAGAATAATTAAGAAAGAGGTATAGAGGCTGCAGAGTTCAGTGGGTCTGTCATAAAGATAGAGGCAGAAAGCTAATACAGATGTAAGGTAAAGTCTCTTTATAAGACCCGATACGTTTGACAAACTGCAGGTGCAGAGCTCTCCAGGACTCAGGGTTTGTACGTAGATCCCAGTGGCAGGGTATTTTTAATTCCAGTTTGAAGTGGATTCAGTGTCACAAGCAAGAGGCCGCGGTGAAGCCAGGAGGCTGGTGATAGAGGCAGAGGTCTTTTTGGCAGTAGCAATTTTCCTGGATGAATTTGGAGTGTGTGACTAGTTGACAGTTCAGTGTGACTAAATGCATCCCAGTCCTGCAATTCTGCTTCTTTATAATTCCAGATGAGAGGGTAACATCTGGTATGATGGAGAAGCTCATATATCTAGTGTTTATGATATAATTTTGTATATTCATAGGTGTCATTATTTATTGACAGAAATAAATTATTTATCAATTTGTGCCCTCTGGTGTGCTGACAGATGGTAGCTGTTTACTTATGTAAGTAAGATGTAGAGTCATTCTGTCTTCAGAGTTATATTGCAAATGGAATAACTCAGGTCAAACTTTTGCTTTAAAAATGAAGTACTTCAAAGCTATGCACAGTCCCAAACCTGGAATGGAGTAACCCAGAGCAGGCTCAGCCTGTTCTCAGCCCATCCTCAGAAGGACTCCTGAGAGCAGGCTCTGCAATAAGAGAAGTCACATTCTTTTTATCTAATCCTCACAGAAACTGAGTGTGTCAGTCTTAAAGAAGTAGACTCCAAATATAATTTCTAGTAACAAAATCAGCATTTATTTTAGATGAGGCATCAGAGGATTCAAAGCAGACAGTGGGTCTTTACCTGGTATGTGCGCTTTGGGGGTTTTGCCAATTACTACAGAATATTTTACCAATGCAATCATGTTTGCATTTAATATTGCAAATATGTGCTTGGTGATCTTAACTGAATTCCTGGTATTTGTCAGTTATCTGTGGAAGACATCAGGTGCAATTTCAATAACGTGTTGTGGTGTTGACACACAGGATTTCTTGGATTCTACCTGATTTGGATTCAGTCATTTGACATTACCTGAGAATATGAGGCTAGGAAAGTCCTTCCATTTCTTGTAACACTTGCCAATTGTCAACCTTAAACATTATGAGATGTCTGCCTGATAAAGAATTGAGTAGGATGCATAATCAAAAATATCTGAGTTTATGGGGGCCATACATTTGCATTCGAACCATCACACATATGTTGTTGCAGATGTATGTTAGTGCTTGGACAAAAGTAAAAATTGCAATAAGATTTAAGGTGTTTGCTTTTCTGTTGGGTTCTATGCAGAGTTTGTTTCACATTGATAATTTAAATATGCCATTTATTATGTTCATGTTCTGACACTGCCACTGATGTTACTGCTACAGTAGTCATGATGTTTGTGAATATCAGTTTGGCCAAGATGATTAGCTCATTCATGTCCCTAATTATGTCAGTTGAGATTGTTGATTTTCTGTGGTCCTAAAATCTCTATGTCCTGTTGTCCTATAGATACTTCTATCTCCTGGTGCCAAGATTTAACATGGGGAGATATGGTTTTAGTTTCTCCATGAACCTTGTGGTGTAGTATGCTATTTCCTGTTTACCTTCCTTCTGTATTTTTTTTAAACTGGTGCATTTAAATAGGATCATAGGCATTCTTCACTTCTTAGTTCTTTCTTATTTAGACTGAAATACTCCTGAAGCCATTTAGTTGTAAAGATGGGAATTCTGGAAATAACTGTAATTATCTTTCTCAATAGTCCATTAAATCCTCTTATGAATCCTGCTGCTACAGCATTATATAGTAAATAACAATCCCATTGTACATTACATTCATCACATAGGCACTCTACTGCCCATGTTGTGAAGTGAGCTTCCGGATCATTTATTCTAGGAAGCACATAAGCTGCCTAGTTCTCTAGCACTAATTCCCTGGTTTCAAACACTGCTGATAATTGGTCTGCTGCTAAAGTTGAACATAATCCTATGTAGATATTCACATAGCTATTGAATATTTCTGTGAGTATTTTTGTTACATCAAGTACGTAGCATAATGAAGTTAAATATGTATGTTGACAACTTAACTTAAACATTATCAGTCAAGTTTTATATTCTTCACATCCCTGTATCTCATGCCATCTTAACTTTTTGTTCATAGCTCTCATCCATTTATATAGTCCATGGGTGCCCATGGGTGTATGTGTACTCAGTATGTCCTGTGATATCATTTTAGCATTTGAGTCTTTAATGTCTGTCTCTCTCCTTACATTTTTATTTTCATGCTTGGTATTTAGGGAATTACTCATTAGTCATCTTCTATCTTTCGTGTGTGAGTGTGTGTGTGTGTGTGAGAGAGAGAGAGAGAGAGAGAGAGAGAGAAAGAGAGAGAGAGGGAGGGAGAATGTGTGTGACAGAGTGTGGACATGCATGTACCATGGTGCACATTTATGATGTATGTGGAGGTCAGAGTGCAACTTGCTGGTAGATCCTCATCTTTCCACCTCTAGATCTTGCTGTGCTGTTGTTTCTCTTTTGCTGTGCTTGCTGTGAATTTCTTGGAAAATTTTCTTCTCTGCCTTCCATCTTACCTTCAGAGTGCTGGGACAGAAGACCTCTATAATTTTCAATATTTTTTACATGGGGTCTGAGGATTGAACTCAGGCAGTCGAGCTTGAGCAGTGTATATTTTATGCACTGAGCTATCTCCCTAACCACACCCCTTTTCTGAGTATTATAGGTGAAAGTGTATGTCTGTATTTATTATTCATATCCATGATACATTTTAATTTGGGTATTTTGTGTTATACCTTTATACTTCTTGCTAATGTATGTGCTTATTGTTATAGTTAGTTGTTTTGTGAATCGTTCTTCTGATGCTGATATTTATGTTACCCAGATTGCTAGCTTTTTTATGAGAGTTCTTGTAATTCTTTCCAATTTTGGCATGACCACAGATTTTTGCCATTCATTTTCTTCTATTTACATGACCATGGGGACATTTGTAATTTCCTATTAGTATGTAAATATGTAATTGTTTAAATTATAGAATAGCTGCAAACACTATGAATACTCCATGTTATACAGACATTGAACTACCTTGTTCAACAAGACAGTGAGTCTCAGAGTCTCAGGAGTACTGTTCTCCATTTCATTTTTCCTTGGGACATGGGTTCGATCCATGTGATATATATTATATATGGTTTTTTGAGGTAGGGACTTGCTTTAGCCCAGGTTGACCTGGAATTCACTATGTAGTCTCATACTTGCCTCTTATTCACAACGCTCCTGCCTACCTCTTCCTCCAGGGTGCTGGAATTAAATAACTCTGTTAGGTGATTCTCTGTTAGGTGATTTTTCAGTACAGGGGTAAATTATACTTTTTCATGGGTATCTTACTCCTTTTTCTCCTTCATGTCTATATCTGGTAATACAACTGGGTGGTTAGAAGATATATTTAAAATTTTTAATGTATTTATTTTATGTATTTATTTATGTATATATCTGCATATCGGTATATGGGTATACAATGGTCACTTGACACTGCTCACATGCCTATCAAGTTTAATGTGAGTTACTGGGGAATTGAAACCAGGCTGTCAGCCTTTTGCACACAAGCACTTGTAATCACTGAGCCATCTCTCCAGCCCCAGAACATGTTTTTTTTTTTTTCCTTTAAATTCCTATCCTACTAACCTACATCATTCATTAGGCTTTAAAACTGATCAATCTAAAATATTAATGTCATTAGACTTGGGAATGAAGAGATGGCTTAGTTGTTAAAGTGCTTGCCTGCAATGCCTAAGGACACATGTTTGATTCCCCAGGACCCACATAAGCCAGATGCACAAGATGGCACATGTGTCTGTAGTTCATTTGCAGTGCCTGGAGGCCATGACATGCCCAGTCTCCCTATCTGCCCTACTCTTCCTCTCTCTCTGTCTCTTTCCCTCTCTAATAACTAAATAGAATATTTTTAAAAGTTATGAGAATTATCATGTATTTTAATTATTTTTTTAAAGATCACTCTCTTTTCTGTAATTTGTTTTTTTCCACCCTTTAACAGGTTGTGGTGGTTTGATTCAAGCGTCCCCCCATAAACAGGAGTTCTGAATGCTAGATTCCCAGCTGATGGAAATTTGGGGATTAATGCTTCCTGGAGGGAGTATATTGTTGGGGGCGGGCTTGTGGGTCTTATAACCAGTTTCCCCATGCCAGTGTTTGACAGTCTCCGGTTGCTATGGTCCACCTTATGTTAGCCTCATGTCATCGTTTTCCCTGCCATCATGGAGCTTCCCCCTCAAGCTTGTAAGCAAAAATAAACCTCTTTTTTCCCTACAAGTTACTCTTGGTTGGGTGATTTCTACCAGCAATGTGAACCTGACTGCAACACAGGTATTAATTAGTTTATAATGCCTATTAACAAAGGGGATAGACTGATGGGTATTTTCCGGACCTTTGTTAATTTATATATTTTATGCATTTTATTGGCAACCAATTTTTAAATTTGACTTGCATATGTTTATTTATCTGTGTGTATGTATCTGTGCATGTACCGTGTCATAAATGTGGGGGTCAGAGGACCTCAAGGTGTCTGTGCTCTTCTTCCACCTTATTTGAGACAGACTCACTTGCTACTAAGGAAAACTAAACTAGTTGGCTCCTGGACCTTGGATTCACCTGTCTCTGCCTGCCATTGTCAAAAGACATTGGGATCACAGAAAAATGAACTATTTTGCAACAGCTTTACCTGTGTTCTGGGGAGGTTTGAACTCAAGAACACAGGTTTTGAAGCACCTTTACACACTGTGGCATCTCCCCAGCCCCTTGGCTGTCAATTTTTGTATCTTGTGTCACATTCAAATGTATCTCATGTGAGCATTGTATATGGTTACATCTATTGAATCATTATTAGAGCATCAATTATTACAGCAGCAGTTATTTTGCCAGCCAATATTATTTTTTAATTAATTTATTTATTTGAGAGGGAGAGAGACAGAGACAGAGAAAATGGTAGCACCAGGGCCTTCCAGCTGCTGCAAACGAACTCCAGACATATGTGCCTCCTCGTGCATCTGGCTTACGTGGATCCTGGGGAACTGCACCTGGGTCCTTAGGCTTCACAGACAAGTGCCTTGACTACTAAGCCATCTCTCCAGCCCCTCCAATATTATTTTTGAGGTTATTTCATTTATTAGTCTGTTTCTGGCTGGGTTGTTTGTGTCAGATGTGTTGTTCTGGAACTTGGTCTAGTGTTAAATGTGAAAAGGATTATTCTTTGGGTGGATCCCTGATTTGGAAGCAATCTGGTCATAAATGTTACTTAGTTTGATCCAGATAGTTCAGATGACAGCTGAAAATTTTGCAATATGTCATGCATGATATGACAACTGGCTAATACATTCAGGAATGAGACTTTTAGGTGTTCTGGTGTACATTGATAAAGCTTTCTTTATCACTTTGTTGCTGGTACTGCAAATAGTGCAGTAAATGAACTAGTCTGGGATATCATTGCTAGCATGGCCAATTTTCTGGTGTTCTTAATTGTTTTATTTATATTTATGTATCTAAAGCTGCCCCAAAATTGTGTGCAGTCATAATAAGGGTCTGTTACTCTCCAACTTATTGTTATCCAGTCACAGAATGACAGAAATCTGTTTGAGTGATTATTTGGGTGTATTTGAATCATATGGTTTAAATTTGGATTTTTTGCTATGAAGGAGAGATGTGATTCATGTTGGACAAACTAAGGGCTACAGTATTGGCTCCTCTGGTCCACAGGTATACTATTAAAACAGCATCTGTATTTTGTTTCTGCATTAACTCTTTCCTAACTTTTAAAAATTATGACTTGGAGTGTTCCCTATCTTCTGCTAGTTCATACCATGTTTATGCTCATTACTATTTTTCTAGTTTTAATCAGTCTTGTCATATATTTTCTCCTCCAAGGTCCATGAAATCTCTTGAGTCCTCAAGATCAAAGTCCTACAGTTGGAGTAAATGACTAATTACCATGATTCCATGGCTAGATATTATATCAACTGCCAATTTATGTTTCTTAAGTATTTGAAGTGTTCCGTGGCCTTGTATTTATCATAGCCAATAAGTGACAAGTTTTATAACAATAGTGAAGGTACATCTTCTCTGTTTATCATTTATTTATTTATTTATTTATTTATTTGAAAGGATAGAGTGAGAGAATGAATATGACTGGGCTCCTCAGGACCTTTTGCCAGTATAAACAAACTCCAGAAACATGCATTACTTTGTGTATCTGGTTTTACATGGGTACTGGGGAATAGAACCAAGGCTGTAAGGTTTTGCAGGAAAGCACCTTTAACCCCTGAGTCAACTTTCCAGCCCCATTTTCTCCTTTTAAATGAATTTTTAAACTTTTTTTATTTTATTTATTTGAGAGAGAGAGAGAAAGAGGGAGAGAGAGAGAAAGAAAAAAAAAAGAGAGAGAGAATGGGCACACCAGGGCCTTCAGCCCTTACAAATGAACTCCAGAATAATGTGCTACCCTATGCATCTGATTATCAGGGGTCCTGGGGAATCGAACCTGGGTCTTTTGGCTTTGCAGCCAAGTGCCTTAACCATTAAGCCAACTCTCCAGCCCTTAAATGAATTTTTGTAAGCATATAAAATTATAGTTTTATACTATAAAACTGCCCCCACTTTCCTCCTCCTGCTGCCTTCTTTGTTCTCCCAAAGTAACACTTTTGTTTCTATTTTCATGTCATAGGTATAGATATATGTATGTATATAAACAAACATATATATATATATATATATATATATATATATATATATACCCATTTTCTTACCTATGTTCTGTATATGAAAGAAAATATGTTATTTTTTCTCCCATTAATACCTCCCTCTGACTTCCATTTGATTCCTTCCTCTCCTCATATCTACTTTCTTTCACATTGTGTGTGTGTGTGTGTGTGTGTGTGTGTGTCTAAAATCTACACCCATATATAAAAGAAAACAAGCAAAACCTGTCTTTCTATGTCTGGGTTATTTTTTCTTTTTAACATGATAATCTCCATATCCATCCATTTTTTTCTGCATATGGCATGATTTCATTCATCTTTAGGGATGAATTCAATTCCATTGTGTATGTGTTCCATATTTTCTTTATTCATTGAATTACTGATGGTCATCCACAGTGGTTCCGTGCCTTGGCTACTATTAACACTGTGGCAATAAATATGGGTTTAGAAGTATCTCTGTGGTAAGCTGACCCTCAGGTGTATACTCAGAAGTTGTATAGTTGAATCATAAGATAATGTTGGCTTTTGTTCTTTAAGGAACCTTTACAGTGACTGAACTAATTTATACTCACATCAAAGTGTATAAAGGGTTCATTTCCCCCATTTGCTTACCAACACTTTTACTGTTTTCTTGAAAATAGCCATTCATAAGAGCATGAAATAAAATGTCAGATGGCTAAAGATATTAAACTTACTAATCCTCTGTTAGATCTATAGCTTGAAAAATTTCTCTCCTATTCTGAAGGCTGTTTTTAATTCTGTTTATTGTTTCCTTAATTTTTTGTAATCCTATTTTTTCACTTCTCTTTTTTTACATTTTATTTATTTACTTATTTGAAAGAGAGAGAGAGAAATAGAGAGGCAGAAGGCAGAGAGATACAGAGAGAATGGGAGTGCCAGGGCTTTCCTGGCAAGCACCTTAACTGCTAAGATGTATTTCAAGCCCTAAATTCTTGGTTTTATTTCCTCAGTTATAACATTTAATTTCAGAATGTTCTTGCCTGTGAAAAACGCTCTCTCTAAGTTTTCCTACAGCAGTTTCAATATTTCAGGTCTTGAATTAATGTCTTTGATTTTTTTTTGAATGGATGTTTGCACATGTTGAGAGATATAGATGTAATGTATTATTTTACATGTGAATATCACATTAGTCAAAAACCAGGTAGCTGTAACTTCATGGATGTATGTCTGGGTCTGCTATTCTATTGCATTAGTATGTGTCTATTTTTGTGCTACGGCCATGCTGTTTTTATTACTATGGCTCTGTAGTGTGGTTTGTTGTCATCCTTTCAGCATCACTCTATCTGCTTAGAATTGTTTTTGCTATCAGGGGTCATTTTGTATGTATACATACATTTTGGCATTTTTTTTCTAGTTTGAGAAGAATGCCATTGGTATTTAAGATGAATTTCATTGAATGAGTAGGTTGTACTTGGTAATATAGCCATTTTTAGCTAAAATTATTTATGAGACAGAGAAAAAGAAAGAGGTGAGTGAGTGTAGAGAGAGTAGAAGCACCAAGGACTTTCTGCCACTGCAAAAAAAAAAAAAAAAAAAAAAAAAAAAAAAAAAAAAAAAAAAAAACTCAAGATACATGTGTCACTTGTGCACTTGGCTTTATGTGGTTACCAGGGAATCCAACCTAAGCTGTTAGGCTTTGCAACAAGCTCCTTTAACTGCTGAGCCATCTCTCCACCCCTATGTAGTCATTCTTTCAGCATTAATTATGCCAACCCAGGAGCATGGAATGGATTTTCATTTTCTAATGTCATCTTACTGTGTTTTAAATTTGTCATTAAATATATTTCTTCTATTCCTTGGTTAGGTTTATACTTAGGTATTTTATTTATGTTGAAACTATTTGGGATTATGTATTTCTTTTTTGATAAGCTTATTATTGGCATATAGAAAAGCTATTGATCTTTCTAGGTTGATTCTGAATTCAGCCTTTATCAGAAGTAAAGCACACTGGTGGACACTTTAGGGATTTTTTTAAAGTATATCATCTAAAATTATGAATATTTTGACTTTTCTTTACTGTTTGTATTTTATTTCTTTGTCTCTTTGTTTCTATAGCTAAAATTTTAAGTACTATATTTAATAAAACTAGAAAGAGTGGATACCTTTGTCTCCCATTCCTGCTTTTACAGGAAATAATTTCAGTTTTTCTCATTTTAGTTAATGTTGTCTTTAGGTTTATTGTGCATAACCTTTATTTTATTGAAATATGTTCCTCCTGTTCCAGGTTTGTTTGGGCTTTTACCATAAGGCATGTTGAACTTTGTCAAAGGCTTTTTTGCAATTTGTATAGATCATCATGTGATTTCTGTGTCTGAGTGTATTTTTGTGCTGTATTTATTTATTAACATGCATATTTTGAAGCATATTTGCATGCATGGAGTGAAACAAACTCAGTCATGATTTATGATCTTTTTAATGTGTTGTTCAATTCAACTTGCAATTATAACATTGAGAATTATTGCATCTTTATTCATCAGGAAAATTGATCCATCAATTTTTACTTTTACTTTTTGGTCGTGTCCTTATCTGGTTTGGGGGTCAGGGAAATACTGACTTCATATAGTGGTTTTGATGGATTTCCTCTTTCTGTTTTGTGAAACAATTTGCTTAACCTTGGCCGTAGTTCTTACCAAATCTCACAGAGTTTGGCAGTGAATTCGTGTGATGCTGGGCTTTTCTTTACTTTCTTCTTTTTTTCTGTCCACAGTGTCAATTTTTTATATTAGATATGGACATATTTAGTATGTAAAGCAACACATGTTGGTGCCATCCTTTCCCTCCTCCATGCCCCTTTTCTGAAGAAGCTTTCTTCATTGGGGCTGCAAGTCAACTCCATGAGGATTGTGGGTAATCCATTATGGGGGGGAGAGACAATGTCTCTGTGAAAAATGTCCCAACTTGTGCCTCTAACAATCTATCTGCCCCCTCTTCTGCAAAATTCCCTGAGCCATGCTGGGAGCATTTTAAGTTTACTTCAGTGATGGGCATGAAGGAGCCTCTGGATCTCTGGTTTGGTAGGTGTTGAGTAGTGTCCTCAGTATCTATCTACATCACCCATGTGTGTGCTGATATCAGATTCACAAAGAAAGCAGTACTCTTGATCATTTCCCCCACTTCCTCTGGGGTGTCAGCTGGGGTCATGGTGGAGTGTACTGGGTCATTTATCTCCTCAGGTCAGGCTCCCATCTAAAAAACAGAAGAAACATATTCTTCAATAGAGAATGAAGTCAGCACCAATTAAATGGGATAACCATTATTAATTTAGAGAGAACTTAAAGGGTGTAGACCCACTTATAGCCAAAGGTTAGTGGGAGCTTGACAAAGTAAAGCAGAATCATTATCTGGATATTATTCTGACTTGTTTCCCAGTTCCAAATATGGTTTCCTTTCCACTGAGCAGATCCGATAGCCAATCCAAGAGCACTTGGCTACCCACCATGACTGTGTACCACTATTGCACTTGTGAGAATCATATCAGGTTGTTTGCATCTGATTCACTTAGACTTTGAGCTGCTTGGAAAGATGTTGACCACTTCCCCTGGTAGCTCATTAGCTCCTTCTAGCACTAGATAGGATAATTATCTGGGGACTGGCTCTCCTCTGGTTTCCAACCAGGTCTCCCCATGGTCCATGCCAACAGTAATAGGTTTTGATTCTATGGTCCTCATTCGATTTGGGTTCAGTTTTGTGTCCCCCTCCACTCTTCCCATTCCCTCAAGCTCTACCTTCCCTATTGTCCAAGCCTCAAGATGCTATTCAGCTATGTCATCAATTCTGGTTGATACAGATTAGGAACTGCAGATGAGTGAGAACATGTGACAGTTGTCTTTCTATGATTCTGTGAGTTCACTTAGAATGATTAAGTTCCAAGTTTGACCATTTTTCTACAAATTTCAATGTGCCATTTTTTTTTTCTTACTGCTGAGTAGAATTCCATTGTAAAGATATACCACATCTTGGTTATCCATTTGTCCAATGATGGGCACCTGGGATGATTTCAGTTTTTAACTATTGTTAATTGAGCAGCTATAATATGGTTGAGCAAATACCTCTGAACTAAGATGTGGCGCTTTTAGGGTAAATGCCCAGTAAGGGAATAACAGGGTCTGTTGTTAACTCGATAGTCATCCTTTTCAGGAGTCTCCAAATTGATTTCCATAGTGGTTGTACCAGCTTACATTCCCACCAACAAGGAACGAGTGTTCCTATTTCTCCACAACATTGCCAATATTTGTTTTCATTTGATTTTTTAATGTTTTCTATACTTACTGAAGTAAAGTGGAATCTCGTAGTTGTTTTAATTTGCATTTCCCTAATGGTTAAGGAAGTTGAACATTTTCTTAAGTGTGTGTTAGCCATTTGTAATTCTTCCTCTGAGAACTCCCTATTCAGTTCTCTGCCCCACTTTTAGAGTGGATTTTTTGATTTTTTTTATTATTTAATTTTTTGAGTTCTTTGTAGATTCTTTTTTTTTTTTTTTTTTTTTTGGTTTTTTGAGATATGGTCTCACTCTGGTCCAGGCTGACCTGGAATTAACTCTGTCATCTCAGGGTGGCCTTGAACTCATGGCAATCCTCCTACCTCTGCCTCCCGAGTGCTGGGATTAAAGGTGTGTGCCACTACGCCCGGCTTCTTTGTAGATTCTTGACATTAGGCTTCTATCAGTGGTATGGCTGGCTAAGATTTCCCCCAATTCAGTGGGTAATCTGTTGGCTCTGGTTATGGTATGTTTGTCTGTGCAAAAGCTTTTTAGCTTCATGAGATCCCAAGGTTGAGTGCTTATTTAATTTCCTGGACTACTAAAATTTTGTTCAGGAAATCTTTTTCCAGTCCCATAACACGGAGAGTGCCTCCTATTTTTCTTCCAGTAGTTGAAGTGTTTCAGATCTTATATTGAGGTCTTTAATCTATTTGGACTAGATTTTTGTGTGTGGCAAAATGAGTGGTTCTAATTTCGTTTTTCTACATATGGTCATGCAATTTGTCCAACACCATTTGTTGAAGATTATGTCTTTTCTTCAGTCTATATTATTGGCACCTTTGTCAAAGATCAAGCAGCTGCAGGTACTTGACCTAAGGTCTGGGTCTTCCATTCTGTTCTACTGGCCTATATTTCTGTTTTTATTCCCATATCATGCTGTTTTTGTCACTACACCTTTGTAATATAGATTTAGATTGGGTATGATGATACTGCCAGAGGTATTTGTTTTTCGGATGATATGTTTGCATATCCAAGGACTTCTGCCATTCCATATGAATTTTGAGATTATATTTTTTAATCTCTGTGAAGGATGATGCTGGTATTTTTCTTGTCATTGCATTAATTTGTATGCTGCTTTTGGTAGAATTGCCAATTTCACAATATTAATTCTACTGATCCAGGAACGTGGGAGGACTTTCTACCATCTCAAGTCCTCTTCTATTTCCTTCTTGAATGTGTTTATGTTTTCATTATATAGGTTTTTCACATCCTTGGTTAGGGTTATTCCAAGGTATTTTGTTTTTGTTGTTCTTGTTGGTACTGAAAATGGAATGGCCTCACTGACTTATTTCTTTGTGTATTTGTCCTTTACATATAGAAGAGCTACTGATTTTTGCACATTGATTTTGTGTCCTGACATTTTGCTGAAGGACATTAAGAGCTTTATATATAACCTTTATTGTGTTGAGATATAAACCATCCATGCCTATTCTTTCCAGTGTTTTGATCATAAAGTCGTGTTGTATTTTGCCAAAAGCCTTGTCTGCAACAATTGAGATGACCAGGTGGTTTTTATGGTTCAGTTTATTTATGTGGTATATTACATTGACTAACTTCCATATGTTAAACCATCCCTGAGTCCCTCAGATGAAGCCTACTTGATCAAGATAGATAATACTTTTGATGTGTTGTTGAATTAGGTTTGCAAGGATTTTGTTCAGGATCTTTGCATCTAAGTTCATTCAGGATACAGGCCTACAGTTTCTTTTCTTGTTGCATCTCTGTCTGGTTTTGGTATTAGGGTGATGCAAGTGTCATAAAAGGAGTCAGGGAGGAATCCTTGGTCTTTGATTATGTGGAACAATTTGAGAAAAATTGGTTTCAGTTCTTCAATGAGGGTTTGATAGAATTCAGCTGAGAAGCCTCTGGTCCTAGACTTTTCTTTTGGGGGAAGTTTTTGATTACCTTTTCAATTTCCATGCATGTGATAGGTTTGCTTAGGAGATTAATTTGCTCTGAGTTTAGTTTTGGTAGGAGGTACATGTCTAGAAATTCATCTATTTCTTCCAGATTATTTAATTTCGTGGAGTAGAGGTTTTGGGAATATGCCCTGATGACTCTTCCAATTTCATTGATGTCTGTTGTGATCTCTCTTTTTTCATTTCTGATTTTGTTGAGACTTCTCTTTTTATTTTTTTGTTTGACCAATTTGGTCAGGAGTTTATCAATCTTATTTATTTTTTCAATGAACCAGCTCCTCATTTCATTGATTTTTTAAAAATTGTTTTCTTTGTTTCCAATTCATTAATTTCTGCTCAAATCTTGATTATTTCTCTCTATCTGGAGCTCTTTGGGTTGGTTCTTTTTGTTTTTCCACTGCCTTTAGGGGGCAGTCACATTGTTAATGGGAGCTCTCTGTCTTTGTAATGAAGGCATTTAGGACTTTGAATTTTCCCCTTCTGACTGCTTTCATTTTGACCCCTAACTATTGCTAGGTTGTGTTTCCATTATCATTAAATTCTATGATTTTTACAATTTATTTTGATTTCTTCCAAGACCCATTCAGTCTTGAGAAATGTCTTGTTTAGTCTCCAGGAACTGGGGGAGTTCTTGACATGGCTTTGGTTAATTTCTAGATTTAAAGAATTGTGATCAGACATGATTTAGGAAGTTGCTTCAATTTTCCTGACTTTATGAAGGCATGTTTTATAGCCTATCATATGGTCAATTTTAGAGAAGGTTCCGTGGGCTGCTGAGAAGAATGTGTATTCTGCAGAATTGGGGTGGAAAGTTCTATAGTTATCTGTTAGGTCTAATTGATCTATGCTGTTGTTGAGTTCTATTATTTCCATGTTGATTTTCTGCTTGGATGTTCTGTCTATTGATGATAATGGAGTATTGAAGTCTCCAACTACGATGGTGTTGGTGTCTATTTCTGTTCTATTGTTGAGTAGATTTTGTTTCATAAACTGTGGTGCACCTGTGTTTGGGGTGTGTGTGTGTGTGTGTGTGTGTGTGTGTGTGTGTGTGTGTGTTGTATTCATGTTGGATCATTTCTTTGATGAGTAAGAAGTAGCCTTCTTTCTTCTTTGTCCTTTTTGAATACATTTAGTTTGAAGTCTATTTGATCAGATATTAATACAGAAATACCACTTGTTCTGTATTTCCATTTACTTGGGATATCATTTTCCAACCTTTCACTTTGAGGGGGTATTTATCTTTAGTGGTGATGTGGGTTTCTTGAAGACAGCAGATAGAAGGGTTCAGTTTTTTGATCCATCCTTATAACCTGTGTCTTTTGATGGGTTAGGTAAGACCATTAATATTTAAGGTTATTTCTGTTGCATTTGAATTAATTTCTTCCATGATGAGGTGTTTATGGGGTTTGGTGCTTTCTTGCATTTTGTACTATTTTGAGCATGGCCAATTTTTGTTATTGTGATCTTCTTCTTGGCTCTTGAGATTGTTTGTTTGACTGCTCTGTGTGGAGTATTCCCTCAAGTATTCTCTGTAGGTTTGGCTTTGTGTTCATATAATCATACAATTGTTATTGTTCTTTTCATGGAAAGTTTTTCTTTCAACATCTATTATGAGGGATATGTTTGTTGGGTAGAGTAGTTTGGGCTAAAAGCCATAGATTTTAGGCTTTGAAATGTTCCATTCCAGGCCTTTCTGGCTTTCAGGTTTCTATCGAGAAATCTGATGTAATTCTGATGGCATTGCCTTTGTATAGTGTGAATTGTTTCTGTCTTGCTGCTTTTAACACCCTGTCTTTGTTTTCATTGTCAAGAGTTTTAAATATGATATGCCTTGAGAGTTTCTTCTTTGTTCCTGTCTGTTTGGTGTTCTATAGGCTTCTTGTGTCTGGATGGGCCTCTCTTTTGAGAGATACAGAAAATTTTCTTCAATTTTGTTGAATATGTTCTCTATGCCTCTGGTTTGGATTTCCTCTCCTTCTTGTATACCTATGATCTGGATGTTTGGTCATTTTAGGGTATCTCGCAGTTCCCTTGTATTCCACTCACTTCATTTTTTTGAACTTAGCAAAGTTTTTTGGCTTCCCGATCAATTTCTTCTATCTTGTTTTCCAGGTCAGAGGTTCTGTCTTCCATATGAGTATTTGTGTTTGCAGGGAGTTTTAGAGAGGTTTTTATAATTGTTTTTTTTTTTAATTTTTGGTTTCTGTTGTATTATTTTGCATCATGTCCATCTCTTTTGTGAAGTACAATTTAAATTCAAATTCTGATTTTCTTGATGATTTCTGTAGTTCATTCATAAATTTGATCAAGTCCTCATTAAGGTTAATCAATTGGTTTTTGAGATCTTCCATTTCTTGACTTACCTTCAAATTATTCATATCTCTTTGGAGTTTTCTAATGCTTTCTTCAATCAAGTTAAGCCTTCTGTCAAAAGCTGAATGTTCTAGGAGACGATTCTGTTCAATTTCATTGATATGACTGTTGGGTCTTTGATGGTTTCTTCCAATTCAGCTTTTTTTTTTTTTTTTTTTTAATCTGGTCTCATTGGTTGTTGTGTTTTCATTTTGGGAATAAATTTCTGTTGATTTCATCGGAGGCTTCCGTTGTAGGACTAGGCATCTTTGGTTGAGGTCTCTCAGTTTTCTGATTTTCATTGGCTTCTTTGCATTATTGCCTACCCATTTTAGGAAGAATATTATATTGAGGAGGAAGTCAGTTTTTGTCCTTTGGCCAGTACACCCTCTGACTCAGGTGAACAGTGATGTTGGCACTCAATGGAAAGTCAGGATACCAGAGCAAAAGGCCTCATTCAACAGCTCACACAGGGACCAGGCCTCCCCAAGCAAGGCACGGTGGGATGTACCAGGACCAGGGAACTGGGAGGAGCTAGGAAGGAGGCGTCTGGCCTACTCACTCCAGACCACTGAGCTGGCTGAGCTGGCCAGCACACAGACCGGCACAAGGAACTCAAACTGGGGAGGTGGGAGGAGCCCAGAAAAAGGGGTCTGGCCTACTCACTCCATACCACCATGCCTACACACCCACATATTGTCCACATAGGCAACCCAGGCTGGGGAGGTGGGAGACACTTGGGGGTAGGCTCTAGATTGTTACTTCAATCATACTGCTCACAGATTTTTGAAGATTTTTCTATCCTCAGTTTAATTTTACTAGGTCATATATATCTAGCATTTTACCCATTTCTTCTAGGTTTTCCAGCTGTGTGGAATATGGTCATAAAATGCTCCTTCAAAAAAACCTCTGGATTTCATTAGTATGTGCTTCACTGTCTCCTTTCTTGTCTCTACATTTATTAATTTGAATCTATTCTCTCCTTTCTTTGGTCAGTGTGGCTTTTTATTGTTTTATGACAGAGAGAGAGAAAGAGAAAGAGAGAGAGAATTGGTGCACCAGGGCCGCAAGCCACTGCAATTGAACTCCAGTTGTGTGTGTCACCTTGTATGCATGTGTTTTCTTAGGCACTTGTGTCACCTTGTATAACTGGCTTATGTGGGACCTGGAGAGTTGACCTTGGGTCCTTAGGCTTGGCAGGCAAACACCTTAACCAGCAAGCCATCTCTCCAGCCCTAATGTGGCTTGTTTTTTAATCTTTTCAAAGACTCAATGGGTGGTATTGGACTTTTGTGTCTATTTCATTTGTTGGTGCTCTGGTTCCTATTATTCATTTCTGTATACTGTATCTGGGTTTGGTCTATTCTTATTTTTCTAAGATACTGATCTTTCTGAATTTTTTTATTGAGGTTGGATATTATTCTAGCTCAGGCTGACTTGGAACTCTGTAATCTCAGACTGGCCTCAAACTCACTGGGATCATCCTACCTCTGCTTCCTGGGTGCTGTATTTTTTTTTATGTTGGCATTCATAGCTGTAAACTTTTCTCTTAGAACTACCTTTGCTGTATCTCAGGACTTTTCATTAGTTGTGCTTTCACTGTTGTTTGATTCTAGGAAGTTTTATATTTCTACCCTGATTTATTCAATGACTCACTAGCTATTCAACAGTGTGATGTTCCATGTTGATGTATGTGTGTTGTTTCTCTAGGTTTTCTTTCTATAGCTTTACAGGTTTATTCCATTGGTGAGATATACAAAACCAATTCTTTTGTATTTGTTAAAAATTCCTTTATGGTCTAAAATGTGATCTGTTCTAAAATGAGTTGTTAAATAGGATACAGAGAAGAATGTGTAGATATCTTTGAATTTTGATCTGTATACAGTAAAGTGCTGTAATTTCTTTGTTGATTTTTAAAAATATTTTATTTATTTATTAATTTGAGAGAGAGAGAGAGAGAGAGAGAGAGAGGACATTCTAGGGGCCCTAGCCACTGCAAACAAAATCCAGATGCCCGTGTCACATGTGGAGTATGGCTTATGTGGGTACTGGGGAATTGAACCTGGGTCTTTAGGCCTTGTAGGCAAGTACCTTAACAATTAAGCCATCTCTCCAGCCCCTCTTTGTTGATTTTTAATCTTGATTAGTTGTGCACTGTATATATTATAGTATATATATTCTTCTTTTGATGTTTCTATAATCAAATTGGGAGGCACCAGCACATGATGTATCCATACTAAGTATGTCCATAATAAAAAATAAATTAAAAAATTGGGAGCTTCAGTATTAAGTACATGTATTTACAATTGTTTTATCTTCATGATTTATTTTTCCATTTGTTAATATGAGTGGCCTTCACACTGTAATGCACACATTTTACAGAATGTGTAATTTTACAGACTGGATTATAAGATGTAAAGAGGCTGTAGAGTTCATAGAGAAGTCTAAAATACAGGGAGCTGATACAGACATAATAAAAAGGCTCTACAGGGGACCAGGTTGAAAGATATCACACAGGTATAGAGGTACTAAGTGTAAGTCCAGGTGTTCTGCAATTTTGAGTATCAGTTGGAAGTAAGCTGGGAATCACAGACAAAAGAAACTACCATTGAGCTGGAGCCCATGGATATAAGGAAAGGTTCTTCACTGTGGTAATATTCTTGGATGAGACTCAGGATGAGTGACTAGGTTACCTGTTGATGTTCCTGCTACACTTCAGTACTGGGATGCTCCTTTTTCTAAAAACAAATATGGAATGCTTCACAGATTTGTGTGTCATCCTTTGCAGGGGCCACACCAATCTTTGTATTGCTCCAATTTCAGTATATATGTTACTAAAGTGAGAAATCCCATCTTTTAGAGTCCTAAGTGAGAGGGTTACATCTAGTGTGATTGAGAAACTCAAGAATCTGGATTTTTTATGATTTTGTATACTCACAGGTGTCAATTCTTATTGGCACAAATAATTTATCAATTTATGCCTTCTAGTCTGCTGGCAGATGGTGATTGTTTAATTACATTAGCAAGATGTAAAGTCATTCTTCCTGTCACTTATTTCTAAAATAGAATAACTCAGCTGGTCAAAAGTGTTACTTTATAAAATGAAATAATTGAAGCCTAAGCACAACCTGAAATCTGCACACATCATAGTGTAATCCAGGGGAAACAGCCTGTTGCTTTCACCAGGAGCTTTCTCAGGAGTGTGAGGGGAGTGAGGCTATGTTGAGTTCACTAGATTTCAGTCAGCAAGGAGTTCCAGCCTTGAGAAACATCAAAACAGGCCATTGAGTGAGGACTTGGTACCTTCCCTTTTCCCAAAGATATAGGAAACATCAGCCGCACCTGCCTTAGAAGTCTTTTATAGCTGGGCATGCTGGTGCATGCCTTTAATTCCAGCACTCGGGAGGCATAGGTAGGAGGATCACAATGAGTTGGAGGCCAGCCTGAAACTACATAGTGAATTCCAGGTCAGCCTAGACTATGGTGAAACCCTACCTCCAAAAAACAAACAAACAAACAAACAACAAACAAACAAATGTCCTCTCTAGGGAGGATACAGTCCAGGTCATGGCTTATATAGTTTCTGGGGTTCTATTTTAGGCAGTTAATGGATGTGAGACCTTTTAAAAGAAGATTACTCTTGCATCATCAGAGATGGTATTGAAGAGGACTACTTGAAAATAGCCATCTCTTCCACCACAGGTATAATGTGTGTTCACCTCCCATGAAAAGTACAAGGACACTTTATTTCTTGTCCTACTTGTGTTGGTTCAGGGGTTCCATGTAAGAAGGCTGAAGGTGATCAGACACTTTTAAGAGAACCGGACATAGGAGGTACTCATCTTTGGAAAAATCATCAAGAGGAACTAGAACTCAGTGTAGGCCAAGTTTGTGTACATGTTCTATCTTATGATTGGTGTCTCATCTTCATCTTTATTTTCTTTGGGGGGTAGCTTTCAAATATCATTCCTTGTAATAGAGAATGTATTAGCATTATAATTTTAGTTTAGTGAGTGATATTGGTCTTATATTTGTTGCTACTTGTCAAGTTTTGAGAAAATATAGAGGAAAACTATCCAATGGTTATCTTTGGACTTCTTTAACCCTTGCAGTCTATTTTGTAATGCTTTATACCTGCATTTTTTGGCATATCCAAGAATGAAGAAAAATATTAGAAAAGCCTCTGCTTATTGACTTGTTTATTAACCAAATATTAGTTCAGTACTTTCTTTTGGAAGGCACTTTGTTACTGAGGCAGTGCATGAGAGAAAGGTAGAGTTTTGGAAAAGCTACCCTATCTGGAACATGGGTAGATGTTTGACAAGATGTAAAGAACAAGATAAAACAGGAAAAGGTCAAGAACTGGGGCTCTAATTGTCAGCAATGAGATGGGAATGCCCTGAACCAATGCAGTGTATAATTTTGGAAAGCACATCTCCTGTGGGAGTGAATTTTATGTTAAACCATGGGAAGTGTCAGCGGACAGACTCTCAGTTAGTCTTAGAGGAAAGAGAAAATCATTGCATAAAAACTGCTCCGAACAATTCCTTCAGGATTTCTGATAATCCAGTGAGGAATTCTCAGCTGCTGCCAGTGTGAAAGGAGTCCTGGGCTCTTGTCCTGGCCCAGGAAGACTCAGTCGCTGTAGTAAGTGCTCTGTACACAAAAGGTACAAGGAGTTCCTGGGAACTAGGGTAGAAAACTCTTGAGTTGCTTCCTAGAGTCCAGTGTGGCATTCTTTCCCCTGGCCAGTGAGAGCCAGAGCTCCCCCCCCCCCCGTCCATTATACTACATTCAAATAGGTGATCGCAACTGCCATTTGGCCTACTAAGCAAGGTCTACTATCTGGGGGCAGTGAAATTCATTTAAAATTAGTGGGGCTTGGAAGATGGCTCAGTGGTGAAAGTCACTTTATTGTGCATCTACCAGCCAAAGTTCAATCCCCAGCACCAAAGTAAAGCCAGACCCAGAGTAGCACATGTACCTGTGATTCCAATGTACCTATGGCAATGGAAGGCAGAGTCAGGAGCATCTGGGTGCATGTAAGAAACCTATACTTGTGAACATGAAGTGTAATGGCAAAAACAAAATCATAAGGGAGACCCTGTCTCCAGCAGGGTAGAGGGAGAGAACAAACCCCTTGAGGTTGTCCTCAGACTTCTACACATGTGCAGTGGAATGCTCACACCCATAAACATACAAATCATACACATTCTCACATACATGTGTATACATACAACATATATGTAGGGTGTGTGTGTGTGTGTGTGTGTGTGTGTGTGTGTGTGTGATGAGTAACTGGTAGCTGAGGAAGGTGTTTCCCTTTGACTCAATTCTGGGACTTTTGAGTTTTTTCAGCATGGGATGACTGTCTAACCACCACCCCCTCAAACAACATACCCTCTGAAAAGGAAATTATCATGAATTTCATTTCAAAAGTATTATCTTCCAATTTGATATTCTTTTGCCCTGTAGTCTACATCTTTGCTGAAGTGTTTGGAATAACAACAAAACCCAGGAGAGAGGATAGGTTTGAGGTCAAACTAATATTCAAACTAAGTGCTAGTCATGAAATATACAATATACATGGGCAATGTACCAGGTGACTTACAACACATACTCAAACAGTCCTACAAAATAATCTTTTCAACCAAGCTTCAATGTGAGAAAATCTAACTCCAGTTCTTGGGAATTGCCCAATGTTACGTGACTGGAAAGTGACAGGGCTCCACAAGCATTTATAGAGTTCGCATTGTTCCCACTCCACACAGTCTGTGGCAGGCCTTGTTTTCTTCATCAATTTCTCTCCATTCCAAAATGCTTCAGGCTGGCAATGACTGTGTGTCCAAGGACTAGAAGCAAAAAGGAAATGGAAATGAGAATAAAACACATGAAGTTTATTTTGACTAAGCCCCATGCCTAGTAAATTTCATAGCTAATTATGCCCTAGTGCTGGCTGTTTTGTTGTATCCCCTCTTTTTTTCCATAGCACCCATTTTCTGGTGTTCCCAATATGCATTCCTGTCCAAATCAGGAACATGACCTGCTGACCAGAACATCACTGTTGCCTCCTATAGAGGCCATACCATTCTTGCATTGGAATGATCCTGAATTGTCTACCCTACACCTGAACCAAGGCATACCAACCATCCCATTCTTCATTTTGAATTCCCTCTGGTCTGGTTTAAGGATGGTAATATTTATCTATATAATTGATGGTGAAACTTAACCCTTAATATCCAAAACGGTATTATGGAGCAGTGTGGCCTCTGGAAGTCTATTAAGTTAGCCCTTATACATAATGTTAGCACTCTTATAAAAAAGAAGGACTTTGAAGAGAGTATTCATTATCTTTTATAACTTCTTCCATGAAATGACAGCATTGCTCCTCTCTGGGGAATTGTCCCTTCTGAGGTGCTGTCTTGGAAACAGAGAGCAACTCTCCTTAGACACCAACTCTGCTAGACCATTGGGCTTGAAATTCTCCATCTCCATAGACATTTTCTCATTAGCCTAAGCAAGAAAATAATTCCTCACTCATGGAAATCTGGATTTATGTAGTGATATCTAGAATAATGGGATTTCTATGGGTATGGCTTAATATTCTGAAAGATTAACCAAATATTTCCTCTTTGTAAGAAGGGCAAACAAGAATTTTTTTAATAATGTAAAGGAACAACTGAGACGATGTTTCAGTGGACAAGAACACTTAACTTTACAGGCAAGATGACCAGAATTGAATCACCAGGACCCACATAAATAGCCACACATACCTGTGACATCCGTGACGAACAGGGCATACATAAGGATCACTGGAGTTCCCTGGACAGCCAGAAGAATAGCAAGCTCCAGGTTCAATGAGAGACTCTGCTTTGGGGAAATAATACAGAAGAATGGCCAAAGGGGCCACTCATATTGCTCTGACCTCCACAGGCATATACGTGGGCTATGTGCATCTTTACACACACACACACACACACACACACGCACACACACACACACCATAAACGTTACACTCATAAACACCGTCTTCCTAAAACAGAATGTTCAGGATCCAGTTTGGGCAAAGAGACAGACAAGACACCCTCATCTTATGATAAGCTTAGGAAGATTGAGGGACTAGCGAGTGCTGGCTATGAGCAAGACCTAATGCAAAACAAATCCAGAGTGCCTGGGCAGCCACTCAGCTATGAGTCAGAGTTAAGTCTATGATGGTGAAGGGTTCAGAAGAAGAGAATGTGGGAAATCTAGCTGGTGTGGCTAGAAAATCCTTATTGAACACATGTTTTGAGAAAACATAAAGCAAAAATGTGGCAAAGCCCTTAATTTAAGTTTAAGAGGAGGTCAGGTCTCCTCCCCCACACTAGCCACCATAGCTCCCTGAAAGTCATGCAGCAAGCTCCAGGGATGCAGCTTTCATGAATTTGGGACATAGATGCCTTTGAGTTGTCCATTCTCCAGTAAGTAGCTCCTAACCTGTGTTCTGAAAGGAACAAAGGAAAGTCATTGGTTTGCCAAATTGCACTTTGGTGAAATTGTACTTTGGTCTGTCATCTGTGTCCTATCTGTAATTTATAGCCATATGTTCATGTCTCCCCAGAGAAAAAGTTTAATGCCACAATTTCTAATAGTCAACTTGTGACCAACTAATCTTTCTATCTTTGTAACTTACCATCTTGTTTTTCCAACTTCCCATTGTGCTGCTAAAAGTTAGACATACATTGTCCTGGCAGCCACTCATCTAATCTCATTCTCAACATGAGTTTGAGAATGGCTGTGAATCCTCTCATTAGCTCTTATGCACCATCTTCCTTTACATTTTTCAGTAATTCTTCATTCCTACTGACTCCAAATTCTGTCCATCCTTCTATTATACCTCTATGTTAAGTTCCCTTATAGGAAAAAAGGTTTCTGCTACCACTTTTACCAATTTGTTTATATTCATTTGTTTATATGCTCACATGCTCTGGAGTTTCTTGCTACTGAGAAAAAAAATGCCCTCCCACTTTTACATGGGTAGCTGGGGAACTGAGCTCAGACTGGGCTGGAAGGCTTTGCAAGCAATTGACTTTGACTATTGAACCATCTCTCCAGGCCCTTCATTGTTTTTGGTAGGAAATCTCCCAGGAAGCTTATCTTCCTTTGTCAGAATGTGTATTTTTCCTCTAGCTTCTTTCAATACTTTATCATTGGTTGCAAGCAATTTGATTATGATGTCCATTGATATAGTTTCTTCATGCTTCTTGTTTTAGAACTTTTCTTGGATTTATGGATTATGTTTTGCATCAAATTGGGAAAAATTTATTACTTCTGTATTCTTTTAATTTCCTTTTGAGACTCTTTCTCAAGTTCATAAAATGAATGTTATATTAAACCTTAAGAATTTGTCCACAGATTACTATAGCTCTATCATTTTCAGTCCTTTTTTGTTTAAATTTGAAAAGTGCATATTGTCATATCTTCAAGGGCACTAATCTTTTCCTTTCTTGTTTAATTTCCTTGCCATTAATCTAAAACACATCAAATTTTGACTCAGATATTGTCATTTTGTTCTCTCAAAGTTCATTTAAAATTTTTATATCATCATTGGCTGTTTTAACATGTTTAACTTTTCCTCTTATTTCTTGACAATATGAAATAGTTATAATAGCTGTTTTAATATCCTGACCTATTAACTCTATCACTTGTATCAGTTTTAATCAATTAATTTTCCTCCTCAGTATCAATCCTAATTTCATGCTTCTTTGCATGCCTGATAATTTTGATTGGATATCAGATATAAGACATATTGTGAATTTTACCTTATTGAGTGCTGGATATTTGTAATTCTATAAATAAATATCCTTGACCTTTCTTGTAAGATATACTTAAGCTACTCGAAAACAGTGTGATTTTTTTTCAGAACTTGCTTTTAACTTTTGTTGATTAAGTAGTCTTTAGTGTACAGTTATTATTGACACATTACTAAGGCAAAAATGTTTAGAAAATTCTACCTAACTGTGTATCAAAATATTGTGAGAATTTCTACTCTGACTGGTAGCAAGAAGAACTATCCCAATCTTTGCGTGAGCTCCAAAGTTATCTTCCTATGCAGTTCTCTGATCTCTGATATTCTGTCCTGCTTTATAATTATAAAATATTTAATATATGATTTAGACTACCAAAAGTAAAAGCATATCCTCTAGATTGTTTGCTTGCAATACTGATCAACATTTTGCTGCCTCTAGCATGCCCACTGCTTGTTGAACTAAAAAGAAAATAAAATACAATACAATTAGTAGGCTATGGTTAGTCATTTAGTATCCCCCACATCTTCAAATCAGATGCTTCACAGAGAAGAAACTCTTTTTTGTAATGGTCTCACTTCATTTATAAACCTAGATCATATTCTCCAATGTGCACAGCATTAATATGAAGGTTAGTACTGAGATAATATTGGGAGAAGGTGTTATAATAATCACATTCATTATTGTAAGTGTTCTTTTATAAGTCTTATGAAATCCCATAAAATGTAGTTATCCTAAAAATGCATTCATTCTTTTGTCATTACTACCATTATTTCTAAGTGTTACTTGAAATGCACTTTTACTAACTTCTTGATTTTTCTATGAATAATGGCATATTTTCATATGAGCAACTACTTTTATTTCATAGACTATTCAACATAGTTTCTTTTTGTTAGAGTAAATTTTTATTACTAATTATTTTTAGGTAACATACAGATTAATGGGGTTCATAGTCACATTTACTTAAAAATTTTATTTTATTTTATTTGGCTACATGTGTGCACTTGTACATGTGTGTGAGTATTGGACAACATGTACCATGGTGTGCATGTGAAGATTAGAGGACAAGTTTCAGGTTGGTCCTTGCTTTCTACTTGTTTCTTGACTTGGTTTCTTATTGGCCTTGTTATTGTTGTAAACCCCTTCTTACTTCTACTCTACTTCCCTCCCTACTGTTGGTGCACTGGGATTACAGAGGCCTGCCATGATATCTGTTTTATTTATTTCATTTTGTAAAATGTGAGGTCTGTGGATCAAAACTCAGGTACTCATAGTTGTGCTTGAGGACCATTTTCCACCAAGTCATTTCCTCAGCTTCTCATTGTGATATTTTCAAACATGTATAGCATATACTTTCTCTTCATTCACTGTCCACGGCTTTGCCTCACTCTTGCATTTCTAGCCTCCAAAATGACCTCCTTTCTACTTTCATGGCCCATATATCACATTACCTTCCAATTCTACTTAGTTCTTTCCTCTCATACTTTCATGTCATACATATGATGTTTTCCTTAAAGTGGAAACTATGTTATTAACATTCAAGGTCCTCTCATGGTCTTAGCATCTCTCTTATATTGTATCTCAGTGTTATAGTGCTTGTCTTGCAAATACAAGGCCCTGTGTTCAAACCCCAGCACAAGAAACAAATCTCTTTTTTTTAAAGTATATATTATTTTATTTATAAACATTATTTTATTAATTAGTTTTGTATTCAGTAAATACAGTCAGTTTGGTACCATTATTAGGCTCATCCGTGACCTACCCCCTCCCCTTGGCCCCTCCTTGTTGAGGTATATGGGTCATGCATTGTGGAGTTAGCCCACAGTTATGGGTAAAATAAACGTCTCTGCATATCATGACCCAACATGTGGCCCTGACATTCTTATTGCCCCCTCTTCCACAAAATTTCCCTGAGCCATGTTGGGTTCATTTTTGGTCTGCTTCAGTGATGAGGTGTTGGGGGCGTCTGAGGCTCTGGGTCTCTGATTTGGTAGGAGTTGATTTTTCTCTGTGTTGATCTCCTTCCCCCTTGTGCTGGTATCTGGTTCATCAGGAAAACAGCACCCATGCTTGTTTCGCCAATTTTTCTTTGTTTCAGCCAGGGACCCTTTTGAGGTATGATGCGATGGCTCTAAACAAATCTCTTAAGCTAGCTATCCCTCATAAATTATATACAGAGGAAATTGTTCAAGTAATGGATTTAAAATCAGTGCTTTTTTATTAGCTATGTACACAGTGTGTATACATATATGTTGGTACCATTGCTAGCCTCCCCTTGCCCTCCCCCTCCACAGGGACCCTCCTCGTTGGGGAATGTGGGTCATGCATTGTGGCGTTAGCTTATTTTTAACAGAACTAAGGAAACGTTAAAGATTTTCAAAAGGTAAATTTCATATTGTACATGATTTTAACTGTGTACAAAATTCTTACATTTTACATATATATATATGTGTGTGTGTGTGTGTGTGTGTGTGTGTATGTGTATTTAAATCTAGATTTCACATATAAAAGAAAACCATGGTTTCTTAAGATAGTGCATGATTATCTTCCAATAAGGAATTTATTTTTTTATTTTTTATTGACTACTTCCATAATTCCAAACCTCAATAAGGACTTTTACCAAAAGTTTCATAATTCATGTTTTTTGTAATAATTTGTTGTAAGCTTTCTGTTACCTAGTCAATATGTACATTCATCAAAACCTCCATTCTAATGTTTTCATTCACATACTGTGGGAAAGACATCATTAATAGTCATTTATATGATTCCATATCCCTTTTGTCTTTAGCATTCTCTAATTAGTGTCTTAATTATAGCTTTATTTTTTCTTTATCACAAAAACATTCTACCTCCAAATGTGAAAGTTTTTAAATTTATTTTTTGGGACAATTGCCCCCTTATGAAACTTAATCTCTGAGTTTCAGGGAACGGTTTTGACCCAATGGTATGTCTATACTTTTTCATGAAATGTGTACACATTAGTTGCAATGTAATTAACTTACAAAACTTTCTTATTGCTTTATTTCTTTATTTTGAGAGAGAGAGAGAAATAGGCAGAGAGAGGGAGAGAGAGAGAGAGAGAGAGAGAGAGAGAGAGAGAGAGAGGAGAATGGGCGTGCGAAGGCCTTTCAGCTGCTGTGAATGAACTCCAGAGGTGTGCGCCCCTTGTGGTATTTCATGGCATTGCATGCTTGCATCACTTGCATCTGGCTATACATGGGATCTGGAGGATTCACAGGCAAGTGCCTTAACTTTTAAGCCATGTGTCTAGCCCTGTTATTATTTTTTTAAATCTAGGATCTCACTCTGAAGTCCAGGCTTGCCTTATATGTGCATATGTATGATCTATCTGTCTCTACCTTCCAAGTGCTAAGATTATGGGCATTTGCCACCCTGCTTGACCTAGCTTTAACTGTTTTGAAACATAAGTTCATGTTCTCAAAAAACATATATGAATGAACAAGCACAAATGCCTTTACCAATACCATTTAACATTTAGCCACATTATTTCCTTATGAAAATAGAGCTATTAGTTCTCCGTGTTATCTTATTTCCTTTATATTAATTTGCTATATGTATAATTTATTTGATAGCTTTCACAACTTTTAAACCATTACAAACTGAGACTAATGGAATTGATTCATTTATATGGCTGGACTATATGTCAAGCCATTTTATTCTTTTTGAAATTTTCAGTATCATATATATTTTCTGCTTATACATAGTTTCTTATCATCTCTTAAAATTTTTTGGATACTTCAGTTTCTATAATTTTTTGGGGGGTGAAGATAAACATGGGTGATAGAGATTAAATCTGTGGCTTTGTACTTGCCATTAAGTGATAATCCCCACAGGTTTTCTTGCTTGTTTTGTAATAAAGAATAAATATCAAACACATTTTCAACAATATTATTTATTTATTTATTTTCAAGAAGAGAGAGATAGATGTGAGAGAGAGAGAGAATATGAGGGCAGCAGAGCCTCCAGTCTCTGCAAACATACTCCAGATGCATGTGCTGCTTTGGAAATCTGGCTTAATGTGGGTACTGGGAAGTCAAACCCTGGTTATCACGATTTGTAGGCAAGCACCTCAACCACTGAGCCATCTCTTTTGCCTTCAAACACATTTTATGTGAAATAAAATCTGTTACAAAGAAGGGGGAATTAAATGTTAACAATTGTTATTCCTAGATTGAATTGTAACATTGGACTAATGAGATCCAGGTTTTCTAATTTTTTTTCAAAGAAAGTCTTGTTCCATTGATTTTTATATATTGTATTTCTAGTTTCAATTACATCAATTTCTGCTGTTTTCTTACTATTTTTGCCTCGGGTTTTATTCTCACTTCTTTGTATAATTTCGTAACGTTGAAACAGATATCACTGAAGCAAGATTTTTCTTTCTACTCTTTTTTCCCCCTTAGTTAGAGTCATCATGTAGCCCAGGCTGGTCTGGCATTCCCTATGTAGTTTCTGGCTGGCCTTGAACTCACAGGCATTGTTTTACCTAAGCCTCCCAAGTGATGGGATTAAAGGCATACCCCACCAGACCCAGCAAGATTTTCCTTTCTAACATGAACACTTTGTAATACAATTTACATTTACACACTGTTACCTGAATCCCACAAATTATGATATCTAGTAGTTAAATTTTCTTTCAGGAATCTACATAGAACTGAAAAACCTAAACAATAAAACAACTCACTCACAAAATGGGGCAAGGAACTGGACAGATAGTTCATGGAAGCAGAAATACAAATGGCAAACACACACGTAAAGGAAATGTTCATCATCCCTAATAATCAGGGAAATGCAAATTAAAACAACTATGAGATTCCACCTTATTCCAGGAAGGATAGCAAACATCAGAAAATCCAATGAAAATAAATGTTGGCAAAGATGTGGAGAATTAGGAACCCTCATCCACTGTTGGTGGGAATGTAAGATGGCACAACCATTTTGGAAAGCAATATGGAGGCTCCTAAAAAAAACCAACTATGGGACTGGAGAGATTGCTTAGTGGTTAATTATTTCCCTGTGAAGCCTAAAGACCCTGGTTCCAGGCTCAATTCCCTAGGACCCATGTTAGCCAGATGCATAAGGGGGCACACACATCTGGGGTTCATTTTCAGTGGCTGATGGCCATGGCGCACCCATTCTCTCTCTCTCTCTTTCTCTCTCTCTCTCTCTCTTTCTGTCTGTCACTCTCAAATAAATAAATAAAAATAAACAAAAAAATTTTAACAAAACCAACTATAGAGTTACCAACAGACCCAGTTATCCCCTTCCTGGGCATATACCCTAAAAGCTCCATCCCTCAGCTCAGAGATTTTCTCAACCATGTTTATAGCTGCTCAATTCATAATAGCCAAGAGCTGGAATCAACCCAGATGTCCATCACTAGACGAATGGATAACTAAGATGTGGTATATCTACATGATGGAATTCTACTCAGCTGTAAGGGAAAATGACACCTTGAAATTTGAAGAAAAGTAGTCAAGCCTGGAACAGCTTATTCTCAGTGAACTCATACAATCACAGAAAGATAATTGTCACATAATTTCACTCATCTACAGTTCCTAACCTGAATCTACCGAAGTCACCAACATACCTACCAAGCATCTCAATGACCGGACAATAGGGAGGGGAGGGGAAGGAATGGAGGGGGGTACATAAAACTGGACCCAAAAGACCATGGTACCATAAAACTCTACATCTTAAAAGACAGACCAAATGGATGAACCTCCACCAGGCCCTTAGGGGGAACACCAGATTCACAAGGCCCTCGAGAGGGTACGACAAAACTGTTCATTATCTCCTCCTATTTCTGCTTCTCTCTCTCTCTCTCTCTCTCTCCCTCCTTCCCTCCCTCCCTCTTCTCTCTCATCCCCCTATCTCTTTTATATCACTTATTAGGTTCTTCCTTCTCTTCTTGGCCACTGACCTGTAACTCCCAGTACCAGCAGGTGGCAATCATCCACAATGAGCTTTTGATCACAGAGACCTACAAGGTCTCTCAAAAGAAGACAGATTTATGTCCGAGCGCTTGAGGACCCACCATAGGTTAGTGGTAAGACCCTACTGCTGAAGACATCATACACTGTTGGTATGTAGCATGGAGTGACATGGCTGGAAGCTGGAAGAGAGTCAGTCCCCAGACAATGCATCTAGTGCTAGAAGGTGCTACTTGAGCAACTGGGGGATAAAGACCAATATCTGTCCAAGCAATGCATGGTCTAATGTACTTAGCATCAAACAACCTGATGTGATGCTCATACAAGTGCAATAGTGGTGCATAACCATGGTGGGAAACCAACTGCTCTCAATTTGGCTAACTGATCTGCTCAGTGGAATGGAACCCATAGCTGGAGCTCGGAAACAAGTCAAAACCATATCCAAAAATGAACCCGCTCTCCACTAAACTATCTCTAAAAAACAATGGTTAACACATCTACTTGGTGCTAACTTACTCTCCATTGGAGAATCTGCTTTTCTTCTTCAGATAGATGCAGATCTTAAGGAGAGAACCACCCCATCACACCTCAAAAGAGCCCCAGCTGAAACTAAGAATAATTGGGGAAACATGCAAGAGTGCTGTTTTCTTGGTGAGCTGGGCCCTAGCACAACAGTGAAGGAGATAGACACAGAGAACAATCAACCCCTACCAAACCAGATATCCAGAGACACAGAGGCACACAAGATGTCCATACGGAAGCAGACCTAACATGAACCCAACATGGTTCAGGGAAATTTGAGGAAGAGGGGGCGGAAAGAATGTCAGAGCCACACGTTGGGTCATGACACACAGAGACATTTCCTCCTACCTGAAACTAAAGGCTAATCCCACAATGCACAACCCAACAAGGAAGGTCCCAGTGGAGCGGGGAGGACAGGGAGGAGGCTAACAATGGTACCAACTTGAATGTATTCACTGACAACAAAAATAAAGGAATAAATTTTAAAAAATTTCATTCAATTAAAATTATTTTATAATTTCAATATTTTTTTTGAAATATGGACTCTGGGGAGGATGGGTTGATGTGTAAGATCATTTGCTGCATAAGCATGAGGGACTGAGAAGGCTGGATTCATTCTGAGTTTGATTCCTCAACACCTACTTAACTAAAAACTGGAGAATCACTGAGACCGGCTGATAAGCCTGAGTTCAGCAGTTCTGAGTTCAGTGAGAGACTCTGTCTTAAGAAAATATACAGATAAATGATAAAAGAGAACACCCAACATTTTCCTCAGGCCTCCACACACATGCACATGGGACACACTCGTCTAGACACATAAACATGAAAACAACTTGTATACTACACCAGGTCACACTGTTGCAGTCAGGTTCACATTGTTGGCAGAAATCACCAGACCAAGAGCAGTTCTGGGGGGAAAAGATTTATTTTGGTTTACAGACTCTAGGGCAAGCTACACAATGGCAGGGGAAAACAACAACATGAGCAGATTATCGACATCACCCCCTGACCAACATCAGGTGGATAACAGCAACAGGAGAGTGTGCCAAACACTGGCAAAGAGAAACTGACAATCCCACAGCAATACACTGCCTCCAGGAGGTGATAATTACCAAATCTCCATCATCTGAAGACCTAGGATTCAGAACACCTAAGTTTATGAGATACACCTGAATCAAACCACCATATTCAGCCCCTGGCCCCAATAAACTGATAACCATCCATGAGGTAAAATGCAATGCATTCAGTCCAAATTTAAAAGTCACACATTTTTTTATCAATCCTAATGATGTTCAAACATCCCCATAATCCAAGGTATTTTAACTCAGACATAATACCAAAAAATCCCCCCAAAACATAGTGGCACAGAATAAACACTCATACTATAAAAGACGACACTGGGCATAGCAAAGAAATATTCAAACAATACAAGATATAAAACAACCAGGGCAAACATGAAACTCAGTAGTTCCAAGACCAACAATTCCAGCCAGTGACACATCTCCATGTCTGATAATCCTAACCAGCAACAAGTCTTTGGAGTTCCAATTCTGCTCCTCCAGCTAAGCTACTCACAGTTCCAAAAAAATCTTCATCTGGGCAGCAGCTTTCCTTAGCAGCCATCTCATGGTCCTGGCATCTCCACTGGGTCTCCACTGCAACCCACAGTTCATCGTCATGGCTCCATTGGGTCTCCATTCAGGCATCCAGCAAACCTGCTTCAAACTGCCCATGGACATTTCCAAAACACAAGACAACCTTACAAACTCAATGAGTCTCTGTTTCCTGCATTTCTTATACTCCACAATACCAGGTAGTGTGCCAATTTGTTAATCCAGGGTGGAATGAAGCAGATTTTGTATAACAGGACACTCCTTGAGCACTCAGGCACCTTCAAAAGCATCCACATTCTTCCTGTTGCCCCAGTGCAGGTCAGCTGGCCCAATCTAAAAGGTTGTAATCTCTCAATTGCAGCTGAACAGGCAGCAGTTTTGGCCTTAAAGATTTCATTTCTGTGACATATCCCTCTACACATACCAGTCCTTTTCTACACAAAGCAACCCTGCACAACTTCTCAGGGGATGGGAGTAACAGCAAGCCTCTCACAAAAATTGCTTCTATCCCAGTCCAAGTTAAGCTTTTTCTCACCCTCATAAGCCAGACCTCACAGTCCATAGCTCTTTCTGCATTCAATTCTTTCAACTCTGACTGGAATACTACTTCAAGCTGTACTTACAGCACTGCAAGGTGTCTCTTAGGCCAAGGTTTCAAATATTTCCACATTCCTTTTGATAATCACTTCGAAAAAGCCCAAGCATCACTTCCACTCCTTGGTACCAACTATTACTGTTGCAGTCAGGTTCACATTGCTAGCAGAAGTCACCCAATCAAGATCAGCTTTTTGCAAAAAAAAAAAAGTTTATTTTGGCTTACAGGCTTGAGGGGAAGCTCTATGATGGCAAGGGTAAATGACAGCATGAGTACAGGGAGGATATCACCCCCTGGCCAACATCAGGTGGACAACAGCAACAGGAGAATGTGTCAAACACTGGCATGGGGAAACTCGCTGTAACACCCATGAGCCCGCCCCCAACAATACACTTCCTCCACAAGGTGCTATTTCCCAAATCTCCATCAGCTGGAAACCTAGCATTCAGAACACCGAAGTTTATGAGAGACACCTGAATCAAACTACCACACACACATACCTCACAAACACACACAAAAATAAAACTAAAAAAAGGACCTGAGGTATAGGGTAGTTAAAGTATATAATTTTACTTTCAAATGCTTGTTCATATTGCAGACATAACAAAAAAATGGGCCTTAAAGTGCCAAAGCAAGGCATTTGCACCTAGTATGATTGAATGACAAAAGTCACCAATGATTTCTGAGAAATACGCTCACATGATTACACCTATGTATGCTGGAAAAAAAAAGTCTTGAAAGACATAATACAGGGGAGGCAGGAAATAGATAATGTACATAGAAGTCTGCTACTTATTCTAAACAAACAAGCCATATCCTAGGACTGATGATTTAAGAAAGAAACATAATTTTGCATTATTCAGGTGACTTTAAGTTTAAATCTATGTTGTAATATACTAACAAATTTACTATTGATAGTGTCATCTGCAATGGTAATTAGAATGTACATTAAGTGTCTATATGAATGAGTAGTTTAAACATTATGCTGAATAATTTGCTTAAATCACGTGAATTGCTACTCAGCTACATATAGAAAAATGAAAATGACATTGGAATAAGACAGTATGAAATAAGAACCATTTAACTTTGTACCTCGGTATTTTGACTTATAAATCTAGAAGTCTACTTGCTATGTATACACACACACACACATTTATGGATTTCAGAATATGTCAAATTAAGATATTTCAACAAGTCTCTTATACTCTAAAATATTGTGGAAGTAACCCAATTTTTGCTTAACATGTGACTTAAAAGGCAAGTAATGTTAAGTTGAGCTAGCTCACTCAGTAACTTTATATATTCTTCCTCAAGGTTCCAGCAATTTTAAAAGGTTTTGCTATTTGTTTTCAAAACAACTACCATAAATTCTTGACTACATAGGCAAGAAGCTATTACATTCTCATTATGTGGTGTGTATGAACAAAGGGATAATTTCTTGCTGTAGATAGAGGAAAGGACAAACCACTGGGATGCAACTTAAAGAATGTACACTTTTCCCTTCCTGATTCTTTGCATTGAAGAGACAGTTGAATCATGATAACATGAAGTCAACAACATTCAAGAATTTTCATCAATAGCATTCTTCTTAATATTTTCCACATGGATCCTTTCTGAATTTAATGAAAGCTTAAAAAGTGGTAACTTGCCAAGATTATCCTCCTCATATGAATACATGGTTAATATTTTGGACATAATTTCAGGGTGCTAATAGATTTCTTCCTGTTATGGATTGAATTGAGAAAAGATATATAGAAGTTGTCATTGTTAACACTATGAATGGAATGTTTGCAGATGCATTTAAGGCATTAAAGTGGATCCCAATCCAATGTAACTGGGGTTTTCTTAAAACAAAGAGAAGGAAATTTGAGACGCAGATACAATAAGAGAATGGCACATGAAGATGAAAGCAGACATTTAAGCAATGTAGCCATAGAACTCCAAACATCCCTAATGGATAGAAATAATTTGCCCTACTCTGTTGCAAACTTTTTTTAGACCAACAACAATTTTTGCATTCCAAATTGTTTCTTTGGGAATCAGATACCCAGCTTATGTATGTGCCACCACTGATGGTATCCTGGAGACAGGTAATTTCTTTCCTAGGTTTCAACAATCCATAGTTGGAGAGGAATTTTGCTCAAAATGGGTCACAATAAGACACCCATCATTTTTAATGTAATTTAGATGGTGAGGTTTGAGACTTTTGGAGTTAGTTATATAGTTGATATTTTGGACATAAAGCTGGTGAAGCCACTGTGAGGAATGGGTAGAGGTTTGGAGGATACTGGAATAGAGTTAATATATTTTGGCCATGGAGAAGAAATGGATTTGGGAAAGGAAGAGAACAATATTTTCCATGTTGAATTTCCTGCACTCCCCCCCAGGATGTTTATATTCTATCCCCCAGCAACTGTGAACATGACCTTATTTTGACATAGACACTTTGCAGACATAATCAAATCTTTATGTTAGAGTAATCCAAAATGACTAGTGTCCTTATGAAAAGACTTATAGTAGGAAGATATAAAATGAGCAAATACCATGTGCAAATGGAGTCAGAGATAAGATGGATATATCACAAGCTAAGGAATTCCAAGAAGTGAAGCTAATCTCTCTCTCTCTCTCTCTCTCTCTCTCTCTCTCTCTCCCTCTCTCTCTCTCTCTCTCTCACACACACACACACACACTCAAAGAGGGAGGGAGAAAATAAATTGTCCTTCAGAAACCTCAAATACAATCAACACTATACCCATGATTTTTAACATCCAGCATCTAAAACTATAACACAATAGATTTCTATTGTTTTATACCCTGTATTTTGTTGTTATTTGTTTTATTAGCAATATTAAGCAAATGAATTCCCACTTAAATCACATCTGTAATTTTTGTTGCAGCTTATGAAGCCTACAAGACTTCCATTGACAGATATTGTACAGCTAGTGTCAAAATGCCTCCAATATAGTATAAAACATTTTTATCCAAGTTCTGGGGCTAAGGCTAGATAACATTATAGCTTTTAAGATCTTTGCATAATTTAGTGAACTATTGAAGAATGTGCTTTGAAAACGGTAGTAGTTGGTAGCAGACATTTCATTCCAGCATTCTGATTCTCTATCTGACTAACCTTTGCTCACTCATTGATTAATGTGTTTGTACTCTCCATGAGCATAGAGTTGAATATCAAATTTGCCGCTGAGTCACTATTTAATGGATATTCCAATGCATTCTTTTCTCAAGTGCTTGGTTAAAACTTATCATTAGTAACTTAAAATACTTGAAATAACTTATGGAACTATTAGAATAAATACTTTCTCGGGAGGTTAACTGGGATGTATGTCAGTCTCACACACAAATAAATCTTTAAAATTTGAAAATGATGGATATTAAAGATGTATGAGTTCATTAGAGAAGAAATAAAACATTAAAGTCCAATATATAATATTATTTTTAAAATATCTATTTATTTATATATATGTAAAGAGAGAGAGAGAGAGGAAAAATGGGTATGTCTGAGTCTAATGCCACTGTAAACAAATTACAGACTTATGTGCCACTTTATGCATCTGGTTCTACGTAGTTACTGTGGAATCAAACCTAGGCCATAAGGTTTTGCAAGCAAATGCTTTTAACCATTGAGCAAACCCTCCACCCCCCCCAAAAAAATGGACAATTCAGGGATGGGGATTTTTCTTATTTATTTTGTTGTTGTTGAGGAAGGGGCTCACTCTAGCCCAGGCTGACCTAAAATTCACTGTATAGTCCAAGGTTAGCTTTGATCCTCCAACCTTGGCATCCACAGTGCCATCATGCCTGGACTTTATTTTTTTATGTCAAAGTAGTGGCTAAAAAATCATTGTTATGGTTAATCTCTGGTTTTCATCTTGGCAGGATTTAGAATCACCATGGAAGCATATCTGTGGGGAATTTTGTAGATTACATTAGTTGAGTTGAAAGGACTCACCCTAGTTATGACCAGTACCTTCCCATGGACTCAATTCTTAGACTGTATACAAAGAAGAAAGCTGTCAGAATATTCATCATTCATTGCTATACTTTGCTTCTCTTCCTCACTTTTGGACTGAATGTCATCATTTTGTTCCAACAATCAAAAGTAACTGATCCAGAAAATTGATAGCAAGAAGTAAAGTAATTACTGTGATAAACATAACCACGAGGTTCTTAGTCTTTGGAACTAGTTTTCAGGAGGAATGTGCAAAGGTTTGGAAGTTTAAACTAGAGAAGCCTTACAATCCTATAAGCAGAGCCTAATGGACCATTCTGGTGAGGGATTGGAAGAACAGAATGTTGAGAGAAAGGTGTTCTGTGGAGGCTAGGATCATGAGCCTTCAGTTTGGAAGAATGGACTCTATTGGAAACTGTGCTAGAGACATGTCTTATAATATTCTGGCAAAGAAACTCCTCTGCCATAGTCCTGAGAACTTGATCAAAGCTGAATTTGAAAGTAACTATTGTGTTTGGTAGAGTAAAATAAAGAGCATAAAGATATAAAATAGTTTGGCATGGGAAAATCTGCAAGCAGATTTCAGGTCTCAGGCCCAGATACTGCCTCTGCTTCAGCTGTAATTGCTAAAGATATTACCACCATTGAATATATGCTCATTGCTCTACATTGGAAAAATTGGAAGGATACCTTAAGGGCAAGACTCGGCCCTAGTTCAAGCTAGTAGGAATACTGGATCTTTAGAAGGAAAATTCCCAAAGAGAGAATGAAGGAATTTCCTGTTCTCCAGGGTCATCTGCTCTTGTGTTCTGGGGTATCACTTAGTGGTACTGATTTTGGAAGAATGAAGGAGGAAGTATGGAGGTCCTAGATGTCATGGTTCTAGGGGGCCACTGAGGCTCAGCAATATGTGGCAGGCTCAAAGTCCCTGCAGAGAGTCCTGGTAGGCCATTGTGTGAAACTGAGAAGATAAACTTTGTAAGGAAAGTGTTAAAGAAAGCCACAAGAGAAACATCAGACTTGCTCTTAACAGAGACTCTATATTGAAGCACAGAGAGGGGCTACAACCTTCCCACAGGATGGAGGCTGAAGCACTCAGCTAGGCTAGAGTTAATGCTTGTAAGGAGGACCCTGAGGAAAACAGACTGGACCAGGTTGTGGTCTAAGGGAAATTGATAATGAACTGTAGCTATTTATGGCCTTTCTCTGAAAGAATCAGAATAAACTGTTTCAACAAGCTTGTCTATGGCAGGATGCCCCAGATGGTTTTGGTTCATTCAAGGCCTCCTGAGTTAAGGGAAGTTTATCAAGCAGAGAAGTTTTCAGACTTGTCTGGGACTGAATGCCTCTGATGTTCCCAAGACCTCCTAGATTCAGGGACAGTCATTAACCCTTCAGTTCCATTAATCCTTCAAAACTATATTTTGCAGGAGACCTCAGGATGTTGGAGATGTTGGACTATGGAATGTCTGTTTGTCAAGAGCCTCAGGCTTGGGGCAGGTCCTGCTGAGGACAAGGGCACCAGGCAGTATAGCTAGAGGACGATCGAAGCCTTGTGGTACACAGATGGTTTTATCATTTGTCCCAGATAAGAGGCATGAAGTGACAGAATTTGATTTTGACCTGCTGGGTTTTGGTCTTGTATTGGTCCATTTTTTTCACTGTTTTGCCCCCATTCTTCCCTTTTGGAGTGGTAGTTGTTTTTTTTTTCTGTGCTATTATATGATGGAAGAATGTAATTTGTGTTTTGATTTTATAGGGTTCACAGTCCAGAGATTGCCTTGGGTCTTGAATGAGACTTTGGAGTTTGGATTTTTAAACATTTTTGGGAATGGTAATATCAATGGGGATTTTTTAAATTGGACTGAATGAATTTTACATAATGAGATGATCAATAGTCTATAGAGCCCAAGGTCAGAATGTGGTGGTTTGTACTTGAAATGTCTCCAGTAGAGTCACATGTTTGAATGTTTCATCCACTTTTGGTGCTGTTGTTTGGGAAGTTTGTGGAACATTTATGAGGTAGAACCTTGCTGGAGGAGTATATCTTTGCAGGCAGGTTTTGAGGTGCTGTAATCCAGCCTCACTTGTTCCCTTTACTTCTTTCCACATGATCTGAAGATGTAATGCCAGAATGTGTGCTCCTGCTATGTTTTCCCACCATAATGAAACTTTTCCCTCAAAATGTTGAGTCTAATTAAACTCTTTCCTACCATAAACTGCTTCAGTACAAGCTTGAACAGTGGGGGTGAAAGAAGAAGGAGGAAGATGAGGAGAAGCAGCAGTAGCATGGAGGCCCATGCCTGTAATCAACACATGAAAGGCTGAGGCAGGATCATAATGTGAGATCAGTCAAAGGTACATAGTGAGGTACTTTAAAAAGTAAAAGAAACAGCTCTATGTCTGTAATTACAGGTATCTTGGAGGCTTAGGCAAGGGGATTGCTATGAGTTTGAATCCAGCATGTGCTACATGGTGAAACTCTGTTGCAACCCTACCTCCAAAAAAGAAGAAATAATTGTTTCTATTTATTTATTTATTTTCACTTTCTCGCGGAAAATATAGTACATAGTAAATATGAGTTTAGCAATCTTATTTAGGAAGATTTAGATTTAGATTTCCTGCTAATTTTGTTCTGTGAAATGGTAAAAATTTTCTTCTGTGAAATGGTAATAATTTTCCTCCACTTGAGAAGGAAGAAAAAATACAAATATCATCATTAGAAAATAATACACTCATCAATGATTTACTGAGTGCCTACAAAGTATCTAATAGTATGATGTACGATGAGAATACAGAAACAGATTATGTATGGTCTCTATGCTCAAGGAATTTTTCTGATAGGAAAAGGCACACAAAATAGTAATTTTTGCATATAGTGACCTGAGTCATCTAATCTACCCAAGGTGTCCTGAACAAGATAGGAAGTGAAATGAATCTCAGAAAGGGCAAGCCAATTCCAGGGAGATGATGAAAGCATAAACTAAAACTAAGGTGAGAAAAAGGTGCTGACTGTACTATATTTATACTATAAAAATTTGTTTATCTGAAATTAAAGTTTAATTAAGTGTCCTATTTTTATATATTCTAATTTGGAAATTTATATATGGGTAACTGAAATAATCATTTCTGTGTTGGAAAATGCAAGTGTAAGGTGTGGAAGGCTAGATTGATGTCATATCATGAAAACTAGTCTTCTAAAGTGAGAAACTTACACTTAGTTCTAAGAAAGTAGTGGACCATTCTCAAGCTTTTAGTAGAGCAATAAAACAATCAGACTTCTGAATGTGTTTTTAAAACAATATATGGAGAATACACATATGTGAATAAAATTAGAAAAAGGGAAATTATTATACTGAGTAGGGTAGGGTGAATCCAGCACAGTTTATGGCAGCTTAAACTGGTCCAGTGATTGGTAGGACTGCAAGTTGGAGAAACTTTTGGAAGCAAAGTGAAATCTGGAAATATGGATGAGTGCCTAAACAGAGTTATCAAAGAGAGGAATTTAGAATAACCATAAAGATATAATTCTAATGACTAGATCAATGCTATAAAAGTGCATGAAAATTTGTAAGGTAAGTTGTTGTTGCTGCTATTTGTTTTATGAGAAAATGAGAAGTTATGCTTTGGCATATGAAGTTATTAGTACTTATGGGCTAAGAGACGGAAATGACCAACAAGAATCAAAGGAGCAATCTGTGTTGACAACACAGACATAGAGTCATTGGGAAAAACTCCATACTAGGAAAATAAACAGAGAATTGATGATAAATACTCAAACTTGCAGTTGTTAGAAGTAAAAATACTCTTGATGGAAAACTCTCCTTCATTGTAACTCTAATATTGACTTATTAAAACATTACAAAATAATTTTATAAAGTCAATGCAGAGTTATGTCTGAAGACCTTATTTGTTGCAAACCATGTGGCAGATTATCTTACTGAATAATAATTTTATATTTAGTAGACCTGGATATAATTATAGTTATGAATAGTCCAAATTGCAGAAAAAATGAGTAATCAGTATTTATTATGGCCTTCATGTGTAATTTAATTACAAAGCATGACCTTATATTAACAGTAAAATAATTGATGTTTCAATGTGAACATTTGTAAAGGGAAATTTTATCTGTAAATCTAATTTGAAACTTGTATTCTCTAATATTTATTGCAGCTTAAGAAAGAAAATGCATCTTTTCAATTAAATGTCAAAGAATAGAATGCTGTGGATGAGGATTTGAATTTAAGATGAAGAATATTTCAACTTGGAGATACAGACATTTATATATTAAAGAAGACTGACTCATACCCTATCAAGTTCTTACATATGTACATAAATAATAAGCACAAGGGTAGAATATTGAAATGTTAATGTGCCAGACATGGACCTAAGCAGTTTTATTATTATGTTATTATTTCATGTATTTCTAAAGAAATCTCAAGAACTATGTGTATATGGTATTGACATTTGTTTCACTGAGAAAACTAAAACTGATAAACTATCTAACATTTATCAATAAGTATCTCTCAATTGTGTGTTTAAGAATCTCATATTATGAATATTAAGAATGTCATAAATATATACATAAATAACACAGAAATATATGTGTGAATATATACACATGTATGTGAAGATAGAGTCATGAAAAATGGAAATATATATATACCTCAAGATGCAGAGGCTAATGTACACTTTGGTTATATTTTATCCCTGTCAAAGTAATCATCTTTAACTTCACTGGTTTATGATTCATATCATGAACTCTTTGTCAAAGGCACTAGAAAAGTATGAATTATTCCTTCTTAGAATAGCTATGCAATTGAATTAGTCAACTGTTTGCTTTACCATATGTCAATTTGTCTTCCTAGATTAGAGCCATAGAATATCAGAGTTGAAAAATATTTTAAAATTCACCAAGTCAAACTTCCCTGCTTAGTTAAGAATCCATCTCTAACAACCATGTACTAATTTTCTTGTACATGCCCACATATCTACAGTGACAAGGAGGAAATTCATTCTATTGTTGGGTAGCTTCTGTAGGCATATGCTGAACTATAATTTGTGTGTATAACAACAGTGTTTGGTTTGAATAGGAAATACCCATATAGTGTCACGTGTTTGAACTTTCAGCTCATAGCTACTATTGTTGGGTGCTATTTGTGAAGGCTATGTATCCTTTAGGAGGTGTAGTCTCAGTGGGCAATGTGGGTCACAGACGGTTGGCCTTGAGGTTTTATAGCCTGGCCCAATTTCCTGTAAGATTTTCTTCCTGACTATGACCTTAGTGTGATTAACGACTTCCTGCTCCTGCTTCACACCTTCTCCACCATGATGGAATGCGTTCCCTCAAACCGGTAAGCTGGGCATGAGGGATGGCTTAAGGATCTTGTCTACAAAGTGAAAGCACCCAGGTTCGATTCCCCAAGACCCATATAAGCCAGATACACAAGGTGGCACATGAATCTGGAGTCCATTTGCAGTGGCTGAAGGTCCTGGTGTGCCTGATTTTCTCTCTCTCTCTCTCTCTCTCTCCCCCCGCCTCTTTCTCTCAAAACATTTTAAAAAAAATTTTAAACTGTAAGCCAGAATAAACCCGTTGCTTCTTTGAGCTGCTTGCTGTCAGGTGTTAAGTCACAGCAACAATAAATTAACACAAACACTTCCTTTCAGAGACATTTTCATGTCACTTTAGTTTCTCCAAACTTTTCTTGTTTTCTTACTACTGAAATTTCCATTCTTCTTTGTTTGCATTATTTGTGTGGCAGTTTTAAAGCATGTTCAGTTGGGCATGATGGTTTACAATTGTAATTCCAGCACCCAAGAGGCAGAGACAGGTGGATTTCTGTTGAGTCCTAGGCTAGCTGGGGCTATATAATGAGAGTCTGTATCAGAAAAAGGAAGAAAGGAAGGGAGGAAGGAAGGAAGGAAGGAAGGAAGGAAGGAAGGAAGGAAGGAAGGAAGGAAGGAAGGAAGGAAGGAAAAAAGAAAATGGGGCAGAGGAGATAGATCAGCTAGTAAAATGATTGCTGAAAAGCATGAAGACCTGAATTAAAATCTAGCACCTGTGTAAAAGCAGGACATCTGTAATCCCCAAATTGAAAAAGTAGAGGTACATGAATCCTAGGATGTTGCTCTCCAGCTAAGTCAATAAGCTCCAGTTTGTGAGAAATCCTATCAGAAAATAAGGTGGAGAGCACTAAGAAAGAAACCCGATGTCAACCTATGGGCTCCACATGCACACACACACACACATAAGCATGGGCACATGTATGTGTGTGTGTGCATGTGTTCATTCACATATAAACATGTATATACACATGCATGCACATCACACACATATTCAAAAGGGTCAGATAGATAAATATGCTCACATATTGTTTGATATGAACCTTTCAAGAAATAGTGCTTAATTTCCCCCTCTTTTTTTATTCCATAAAGAGGGTATGTTTGGGGTTGCTTATAATTTGTTGAATTCATGTGGATCTCTTGTTTACTTTTTATGTGATTTTATCTTTATTCATATATTTTATATTGTTTTATATGCTTTATTTGGAAATTTAATATATGTACATACTGTAATTCAGTTGTATTCCCATTAGGTTATCCCCTTTCTCCCTCTCACATTCCTCTGATGTCCTTCCTCAGTGGGGGTATCGGGAATCCCTGAAGGGTCATGAATGTACCAACTGATTTATGTTGGGAGGACAGTGTCTCACAGTATACCTTCCCACCCCAGTGGCTCTAACGTTCTTTCTATCCCCTCTGTTGCAATGATCTCTGAAACTTGGAGGTCATGTTAGATGTCTCCCTTAGTGTTGAGCTCTTGACAGCCTCTCACTTTTTGCTTTGATGAGTTTTGAGTCTCCCCACTGTCTTCCAGAATCAGAGCAGATGCTCAGTCCCTTTTGAAAGAATAGGCTACATTAACAAATATAGTATGCCAAACAAGGGGCAATGTATGGCTATGTCACAAAAAGAACCGAAACATCTTTTTTCTTGTCCTTATTATATTTCTGGGCCTGGAAAAAGATTTACACCATACTTTGAAGAAACTTAATCAATGCTAAGGGGAGACCTATACAACGAGGAACTAAAAAGCCTTATGCCATAATCCACTAATTAATTACCTTATCACATTAGATGTGTGAGTAAGCCATATTGGAAACAAATATTTCCTACACCTGTCAACTTGTTCCATGAATTCCATTTTTACTGAAACATCAGAAGAAATTTTGGAGTTGGTGGCTCATGCCTAAAATCCTGGTATTTGGAAGGCCAAGGTAGGGGGATTTATGAGTTTGAGGCAAATTTATGTTGCATAATGAATATGAGATCAACCTGGGATCCAGAGTGATAAGCATGAGGAGGAAAGAAAGAGTGTGTGGGAAAGAGAGAAGAGAGAGAGAGAGAAAAGAAATATAAAGCACAGAAAGAAAGAGAAAGGATGAAGGGAGAAGTTAGGTGGTATGAGAGAGGCAAGAGGAGGTATTATGACATGTTTAATTATGGAGTGCATTTGTTACACAGCAAGAAATAACTAATATGATATGGATTCTCGATGTTTTTTTTACATACTGGCCTCCTCTTCCGGACACATTAGAATTTCTTGATGCCTGTCACAATATGTAATAAAATGATTGATCAAACATTCTGTTTCTTGCTATTTTCCTCAGTGTCAAACACACTGAATTATTTTAAGGGCACAAAAAGACTAAATTGTAAAAATATAGTGTATAAATTATATCTATATCTATATCATATATATCTGTATCTGTATCTGTATCTCTCTCTCTCTCTCTCTCTCTCTATATATATATATATATATATATATATATATATATATATACTTTTTTGGCAAATTTCACTTTTTTGGCAGTACTGAGGATAGAACCTAGGGTCTTGTGTATGTGTGGCAATGGTTTCCTACTAAGCTTTACCCACAGCTAAAATTTAACTTCTGCAAAATTGAACCTTAAAAATCCCAAACCATAAGTTGACATTTTGCATATTAAATACTATCAAATGCCTCTACTGTGCAAAAAGGTTTGTTCGATGTTTGTTTTAAGACAACTATACATTCACATGAAATTTGAAGTAACAGTACTGAAAGATATCTATAGCCTTCCTGAAGGTTTATGCAATGGTATGTGACATGATGTATAACTACAGCCCAGCAGTGTAACAAAGACATTAACATGAATATATGCGTAAAATTAATCAAAGACATACAGATTTCATGAGATTTAAGCATGTGTGTATATGTCTATCTAGTTTTTCACAATTTTATAAAATGTATATGTGTATATCTACCGTGATAGTGAACTGCTGCATAGTTCAAAATCATATTTATTCCTCACTCTGTCCCAACATCTTAGTAAGCACTCATCCATTCCCCAGCGACAATGTCAGTGTAACTAGCTAAAAGAGGTCATCCCTGCATGGAAATTCCAAGAAAACAAACAGAATACTTTGGAGAATGAATTATGTATTAACTCTGAAAGATACTCACATGTTTATAGGAATAAAATGTGTCAAGAAACTTAGAAAATGAAACCAAAAGATTTGGAATGATAGGAAAGGCATTTAATGTTTTTGTTTGACTTTGTTCTGCCCTCCTCTGTTGGCCCACCTTCCCATACTGACAGTTACTTAGCAATGGTGGCTTATGCTCTCAGTATGGGAGTTTGGTCTCTCATTCTGAAGGGAATGCAGCAAATTTTATTCTCAAAGCACTGTTTTGTCTGTTTCTATTTTCTGACAGTTATCTGAAAGGCTTATGCATGGGGATTGCCTTTGTTTTGCCTAATTCAGAACTCTCCAGATGGAAATGTAGATGTGTAGAGGGCATTCCTTAAAAGTACTATAAAACAAGTGAATAACCTACCACAATTGGCAAGAAGAAGTCATAAATGAGGAAAAGTATAGATATGTTGAAAGCCTGGGAGGAAAATATTGAAAGAGAATATTATGGGAAATTAGGATACTGAACATCACATACAATGCCAGTCACATGCTCAGAAAAGTTCTCAGAATTTCTAAACTTTTCCTTTTGGCTGATCTCTAGGCTCAGTGTAAGGAGGAAATTAAATCTAAGGCAAAGATATAAATGGCTTTGCTAATCCCCAACACCAAGATAACTTTCAGACAATCTAAAGATATTTCAACTCCTTGATTGAATTTATTCCAGACATTTCGTTCTTAATGCTATAGTAGATAGGATTCTATTATCAATTTCATGAGGGGGGGGGTTGGTTTCTCTTTAGTGTGTAAAAACATAACTGTTAAAAAGCACTGTGGTACTAATAAAAAACAGAGGCAAAAACCAATGGACAATCATTTTCAGTAAAGAAATAAATATATACATATCGGCACACAAAGAGACAGCTAAGTTTTGACAAGGGTGTGAAGAGGAAATGAGGAAAGGATATTACTTTCAATAATTAGTACTGGTAAATATTGATATCCACATGAAATAACAGAATACAATTGGAACTTTGTTTCACATTATATGAAAAAATAAACTTGAGAGCTGGTAAGATAGCTCTGTGGTTGAAGGCACTTGGTTGCAAAGCTTGATGTCCTGGGTTTGATTCCCCAGTATCCATTTAAAGCCCTGTGTGCAAAGAAGTACATGTGTTTAGAGTTCAATTTCAGTGGCAGGAGATCCTGACATGCTCAATCTCCCTCTCTCTCTCTCTCTCTCTTTCCCTCTGTCTCTCTCTGTCTCGCTCTCATCTTTCTCTCTCAACTTTTCTCTCACTTGAAATGCATTAAAAACATTAATGTAATTTGTGAAGCCACAAAAGACCTAGAAGAAAACATAAGAAAAATAATATCCTTAACATTGACCACAGTAATGATTATTTGAATGTGACAACAAAATTATTAAAAATATAAGGAGAATGAAATTAAACTAAAATATCTTTCTATAAGAAGATAAATGATCAATAGAGTGAAAAGGCAAACCCATCAACTGTGTGAAAATATTTCGAACGATATATCTAATGGTTTATTATTCAGAATATGTGGTGAATACATATATAACTCAGTAGCATTAATAAATATTATTCAATATATTCAAAACCAGGTACTGGATATGGCTAACAGATATATGAAAAGGTGCTCCAAATTACTAATTATCAGTAAATGCAGGTCAAACGCACAATGAAATATTGTTTAATATTTTACACATGTGATAATGATAAAAATACAAAAACTAACAAGTGTTCGCCAGGGTATGGGGAAAAGGGAGTCCTTGGATACTGATGGTTAGAATGTGACACACACACACACACACACACATTTAAATATTTTTATTTATCTATTTTCAAGCAGGGAGGGAAGGATGTTCCAGGACATCATGCACCATTTTGTGTATCTTGTTTATGTAAGTACTGAGGAATCAAATCTAGGTCATCAGGCTTTACAAGCAAATATATTTAATCACTGAGCCATCTCTCTAGCCCCACACACATACATTTATAAGAGAGAACATGCAGTATTTTTCTCCATTTTTCATTCTGGCTCATTTTACTTAATATTAAATTAATGATTTCAACTTGCATATCTTTTTCTGCAAATATCATGATTTCATTTTTCTTTAAATCAGAATAAAAGTCACAGGCTCACATTTTCTTTATCTATTCATCTGTTGATAGATTGTACATTGGGTCCTATCTGAGCTGTCATGATGAGTGAATCAATTAACATGGGTGGACAAGTATCCGAGACAGCACTTACAATCCTTCAGATATGTGCTATAAGTAGTATGGTTTGCTTCATCTCTAGATCTACTTTCATTTTTATGGAAAGTTTCTACAATCATTTCCATAGTGGCTTCACCAGTTTACATTCCCACGGGCAGTGAATAAATCAACCCAGATGTCCATCACTAGAAGAATGGATAACTAAGATGTGGTATATCTACACAATGGAATTCTACACAGCAGTAAGAAAAAATGACACAATGAAATTTGAGGAAAAATGGTTGAACCTGGAACAGATCATTCTTAGTGAACTTACCCAATCACAGAAAGAAAATCAACACATAGTCTCACTCATTTACAGCAGCTAACCTGAATCTACCCAAGATGCCAACATACCCAGAAAGCATCTCAAGGACTAGACAATAGGGTGGGTGGGAAGGGAGGGGAGGGTAAAGGAGGGGGTGGGAGACACAAATCTAGACCCAAACGGCAATGGTGCCATAAAATTCTACATCCTGAAAGGCAGACCAAATGGTTGAACCTTCTCCAGGCCCTTAGAGGGAACACCTGAGCCACAAGACACTGGAGAGGGTATGATGAAGACTGACCTTAATCTCCTACAGCTTCTCTCCCCCCTCTCTCTGTCTGTCTCTCTTCTCTCTAACTCTTTTATATTCATTATCTTTTTCTTCCTTTTCTTAGTGAGCACTGACCTGTAACTCCCAGAACTAGCATGTGGCCTTCATACACAGTGAGTTTTTGATCAGAGAGACCTACAAGTTTTCCTAAAAGAAAGACAGATTTCTGTCAGAGTACTTGGTGACCCACCAAAGGTTAGTGGTAAGACCCTACTGCTGAAGACACCTTATGTGGTTGACATGCAAAATGGAGTGGCATGGCTGGAAGCTGGAAGAGAGTCAGTCCCCAGACAGTCAGTGCGTCTAGTGCCAGAAGGTGCTACATGGGCAACTGGGGGAAAATGACCAATATCTTTCCAAGCAACTCATGGTCTAACCTACTTAGCAGCAAATAACCTGTTGTGATGCCCACACAAGTGCAATAGTGGCACACAGCCATGGTGGGGAACCAACTGTTCTTGATTTGGCTAACTGTTCCCTCAGTGGTATGGGACCCATAGCTGGAGCTGGGAAACAAGTCAGAACCATATCCAAACATGAGCCCGCTCTCCATTATCAAGGAGATCCACAATCATGGGCTACAAGAGGGCCTACACCTATTAAATTCTCTATTAAAAAATAAGGATTATCCCTTTTGTTTGGTGCTAACTTTACTCTCCACTGGAGAATCTGCTTCTCTTTTTCAGATAGACGCAGATCCTAAGGAGACAACTATCCCATCATACCTCAAAAGGGCCCCAGCTGAAACAGAACATTTGGCGAAACAAGCAAGGGTGCTGTTTTCTTGGTGAACCAGGTAACGGCACAAAGGTGAAGAAGATCAGCACAGAGAACAATCAACTCTTACTATATCAGATATCCAGAGACCCAGAGGCTCCCAACACCTCATCACTGAAGCAGACCAAAAATGAACCCAACATGGCTCAGGAAAATTTTGCTGAAGCGGGGGCAGAAAGAATGTCAGAGCCACATGTTGGGTCATGATATGCAGAGACATTTCTCCTACCCATAACTGTGTGCCAACTCCACAATGCATGGCCCATATACCTCAACATGGAGGGGGAAATAGGGAGGGGGTAGTTCATGGATGAGCCTAACTATGGTACCAACTTGACTGTATTCACTGAGTAGAAAACTAATTAATTAAAAAATGAATAAATTTTAAAAAAGAGTTCTTCTTTCTCCACATCCTCGCTAGCATGTCTTGTTATTTATCTTTTTCATAGTACCCATTATGACTGGGTGAGATAGAATCTCAACGAAGTTTTCCTATACATTTTCCTGATGACTAAAGATGTTGAACAATTTTTAAAATGTTTATGTGGGGTACTGATATTTCTTTCAGAAACTTTTTACTCAGTTTATTGGCTCATTTACTGGTAGAAAGCTTAAGGTTTTCTTGGAATTTAATTTTAGAACTATGTATATATATATATATATATATATATATATATATATATATATATACATATGTATATATATGTATATATATATATATGTATGTATATATACATATATATAATATATACATATATATACATATGTATATGTACATATTTCTAGGTATTCATTCCCCATCTATTGTATAGTTGGCAATGATTTTTTCCCATTCTTTAGGCAGTGTTCTAGCTCTAGTGACTGTTTCTTCTGTTCAGCAGAAGCTTTTTAAACTAATGCCATCATATTTGTTAATTCCTAAAACTATTTCCTGTGCTAGTAGAATCATGTTTAGAAAGTTATTGCCTATGTTTATATCTTGAAATGTTTTATCTATATTTTCCTGTTGTAGCTTTGGTGTTTCTCTAATCCATTTTGAATTGATTTTTCAACAAGGTGAGAAAATGGCTCTCATTTCATTTTTCTGCATGTGGATATTCAGTTTTTCCAGCATCATTTGTTGAAGAGGCTTTCTGAAAACTTTTTGAATATGATGTGACAATGGCTGGATGGGTTTGTTTTTTAGTCATGAGTGTTTGTGTGTGTGTGTGGTATACATGTATGTAGACACACATGTATGCAGGTGTGCATACAAGTATACATACATGCATGTAAAGGCCAGAAATCAATGAGTGTCTTTATTAATTGCTGTAGACCTCGTTTTTTTTTTTCTCTGATGTAGAGATTTTCACTGAACCCAGAGCTCATAGATTATATGAGCAATGGTTTTATTTCTGGCTTACAGTATCCAGCAAAGGCTTCATCATGGCAGAAGAATCTGGCTCACTTCATTATGAATCCACAGGAGAGAAACAAGAGCCAGCAAGTATGAACTGACTCAACACACAGAGTAGGGTTAGACTCAAGACCCAATCCCACTGGCACACACCTTCCACAGCACAGGAGACTTTAAAGGAAGCTTAATCTGAATCAAAAAAAGCTGAGTCTATGGGGAAATTTACTTTCAAAACTACCACATTCCACCCCTGGCCCTATACATTTATGACCATCTGATAGGGTAAAATACATTCAGTGTGACACCAAAGTCACCATAACATTTACCATTCTTAACACTGTGCAAAAGTCCAGACTCAGATGAGATTCAAGACAGTCTTTCAACTGTGAGTCCTGTAAAATCAAAATGCATGTTACATACTGCTAACACATAATGGTTTAAAGTAAATATTTCCATTGAAAAATAAAGGCATAACAGACAAAGTCTGGATACATTGTGCCCATGTGTTATTTCAGAATAATGTCCTTATCACAAAGCCCTTGTTTTAATTGTATCTGAAAAAAATCCCTTTTGTCATGTAAATTAGCAGAGTTAGAGATTCTGGGAATTAAGATATGCACCAGTAATTTTGCTGAAATCCACACATACTTGTTGAACAGTATCCCCTTGACTTACTAGCCTAGTAAGCCTTTGAAAGATTAGCAATTAAGTCGGCTGATGCAACTGCAATACATTCAATGATAGAAGTGATAAAAAACACAGTTAATTGAATATTCCAATTGTGCTATACAAAGACTGGATATACGAAAACTGATTTCTAAAGATCTATATATGTATAGTATATATAGATAGATAGATAGTATATATATATGGCCACAAGTAAGGGTTACGTCTTAATTATATTCATATACTGTTGCCATTTACATACCCTGCCAGTTAAGAGGCATTGATTGAGATAATTGACAGATTAACTATATATTGATTAATAATTCTGTCCTATATCTCTTTATGATGAAATTATTTCATGGTTTTCATCACTGATTTGCATGTTTTTCACATAGGAAATGTATAGTACTGATTTGATCACTAAATAGAACAAACTGAAATGTAAATATTCATTTGACCTATACTGAAACCACATTCAACCAAAGAAAATAGAAATAATCTCAGAAAGCTAAACAGTTCTTGTAAATATATGTAAAATACAAGACAGCAATATACCTAAGCATACATACATATGTATGTACATATGCACATATATATTTCCCTTCCTTAAAATGTGAAAGTATATCCAAATAGTATTTTTCTATTTTTTGCAACCAAAGGTTTTCCAAAGAAGTTTCTCGTTGCTAAACTAAAATTGACATTCAGTACACAAAAAAATATTTTTGATGAATTCTGGCTCATAGTTCCATTGCTATCTGTGGTAATTACTAGCTCAAAATGTGAAAATGCATATAAAATACCATCCTGTTTTCTTGGTCAGTTGGTGACAGTGTGAGTACATAAACACATATTCCTTCTATCTGAAACTCCAAAGATGCCTTATGAGGTTTCTGGCTTAATCATTGTCTACTGGGTTCATGGTATCTGCCCATTTATTAAACATGTCCTCAGAGTATACATCAAATACGTTAACTGAGTTGAGCCAAATATAGGGGCTAATACAGAAAGGTCCCTTTAGATGTTCTTACCAGACAGATTTTCAGTATACAGACATCTCCTAAGATTGAAATTTTCTAAATAGTCTGCAATCCTTCCTTCCCAGTCCGTACAAATTTCCTTGAAGAACAGGCTTCTGGCTAGTACTTACATATATATCTGACTGGGTTGTTTTGACATACAGGAGTCACTAAAAATCTCCCTTTAAGATTAAGTGTATTCTGTGCCACTAAGCCCAAAGGACAAAAATCTCTTTTTACAAGCTATAGCCTCTGTTCACATTTCTGTGTTAATTTTTATCTCAGTTGTAGTGTACAGCAATTAAGGATTTCTCTTACCATACCTTTCTCTTACATAGAGTCACACTGACTTTTTAATCAAATAGTATATACTGATATTTCATTGTTTCTGTGTTTGTCTTTGTTTCCATTTGTCTCTTTAAGCTGTGAGCTGAGAGAGAGTTGAGAGCCAGACTTTGAAATGTGTCAGCTATGTAGAGCCCAGACACGAAAGGGGTTTCCGTAGCAACCAGAGATGTGTGGGAAAGCCTTGTGCACACTATAGCTTAGGAAGCAGGATTTACTGGCTGATGCACAAAGCTTCCTTTCAGTCCTGGAGTTATTTTGTAAATACCAAGAGACTAGGTTTGTGTTAGTTTTAGTTAAGAAACATTCTAAACCTTCTCAAGGCAAACTTTGAATCATGTTTTTAAAAAACTCAAATATCAATATTGAACATATTTTTTTTCAAAAATAGCCATAAAACCAGCAGACCAATGTTAAATAAAAGAGTCAAGCTTATATCAGTGACAAATAGTGAAGGTATTTTGTCAATGTCAGCACAAATACATTCTCTATAATAGTGCATGGAATTTGGCAAATTTCTCACCTCCATTCTTATCTATTGAAAGACTTTTAATATTCAGTTTCAGTGGATCTAACTTAGAAACCGCTTATGAGAGACAACATGTGCTGTATGTTTTTCTTAGCCTGTGTGACCTCTGATAGAATGATATTTTTCAAGTCCATCCACTTTCCTGTGACTTTTAAAAAATTTCTTTAATAATTAGTTTTGTACTCAGCGAATACAGTCAGTTTGGTACCAATATTAGGCTCATCAGTGATCTACCCCCTCCCCTTGACCCCTCATTGTTGAGGTATATGGGTTATGCATTCTGGAGTTAGCCCACAGTTATGGGTAAGATAAATGTCTCTGCATATCATGACCCAACATGTGGCTCTGACATTCTTTCCGCCCCCTCTTCCGCAAAATTTCCCTGAGCCATGTTGGGTTCATTTTTGGTCTGCTTCAGTAATGAGGTGTTGGGGACCTCTGGGTCTCTGGCTCTCTGATTTGGTAGGAGTTGATTTTTCTCTGTGTTAATCTCCTTCACCCTTGTGCTGGTACCTTTATTACTTTTTTTCCTTACTGTTGAGCAGAATTCTATTGTGTATATATGCAGCATATCTTTATTAACCATTCATCACTGGCTGGGTATCTGGGTGGATTCCATTTCCTAGCTATTGTGAGTAGAGTGGTGACAAACATGGTTGAGCACTGTGGTGGATTGATGCAGGTGTCTCCCATAAAGTTATATGTTCTGAATGCTATATCCCCAGCAGGTGACAGTTTGGGAACCTGGAGGTGATATGTTGCTGAGAGGTAGGTTTATGGGTGTTATAGCCAGTTTCCCCTTGGCAGTGTTTGGCACAGTCTCCTCACACTGTTGTCTATCTGATGTTGGCCAGGAGGTGATTTCCATCCTCTTTTTGTGCCATAAATTCCCCCCTGCCATCATGGAGCTTCCCGTTGAGTCTCTAAGCCAAAATAAACCCTTTCCTCCCACAAGCTGCTCTTGGTTGGGTGATTTCAGCCACCAATGCTAAGTGACTACAACAGTTAAACTTGGAACTAAGAGTGGGATCATTGCTGCTAGAAACCTGTCTGTGTGGCTTTTGGCCTTTTGGTACTGATTTAAGGGAGGAATGTCGAAGGATTTGAAACCTTGACCTAAGAGATGCCTTGAAGTGATATAAATACAGCTTGATGGTCAGAGTTGAAAGACCTGAATGCAGTAAGAACTACGGATTGTGAGGTTTGGCTTATGAGGGTGAAAAAGAGCTTTATGTAGACTAGGCTAAATGCATTTTGTGTGAGAGGCTTGCTGCTATGCCTGTGTCCTGAGAACTTGTGCCAAGTTACATTGCATAGTAATGAACTGGTGTTAGCAGAGGTATGTAGCACAGGTAAAAAGGAAATCTTTCGGTCAAAACTTCTGCCTGTTCAGCTGCAATTGTTTGAGAGATTACAACTTTGAGATTAGGACAGCTGACCTGCATTTGGACAACAGGCAGAATGCAGACTCTTTTGAAGGGGTCCTGAATGCTGAGGGAGTGTTCTGCTATTCAAAGTCTGCTTTATTCTCCCCTGTATTAACAAGTTGGTAGTATGCCTGGTATTATGGAGTGTAATAAACACAGGAAAGAGAGGGTCATTGAATTTGCAACGCTGTTTTGAATTTTGGATGTGGCCATCAGCAATGTGAATCAGGCTTGTTGGATTACCAGTATGAAGGCCCAATGGAGCCATGATGATGAACTGTGAGTTTCATCAGAGACCTAGCAGAGATGCCAGGACTATGGGATGGCTGCTAAGGAGAGCGGCCAGCACCAGATGAAGTTTTCCGGGACCATAAGTAATCTAGCTGGAGGGGGTGGAACTGAAACTCCAGATACTCTCATCATTGGTTAGAATTACGGGACTTGGAGTCTCATCACTGGTTAGAGTTATCAGACATGGAGCTAAAGAATTTGCAGTTTTCCCTGTTTGTGTTAAATCGTTTATTAGCTGAATATCACTTTGCTCTGCTCAATGCCATTTTTTGCAGTGTGAATATTTATTGTGTGCCTTTATTTTTTGTGCGGGTATTTTGGTTCAGTTAAAAGACCTTGGACTATGGAGATTTTTGGACAGCATTGGGATTGATAAAAACTGTGAGGACTTTTAAAGTTGGACTGAATACATTGAATTTTACATCATGTATTGTTATCAGTTTATGAAGGCCAGGAGCAGAAGTGTTTGAATTCCGGTTTCCCCATAAACTTAGATGTTCTGAGTGCGAGGTCTCCAGCTGGTAGAAATTTGAGAATTGGAGCGTCATGGAGGCAATGATTGTTGGGGATGGATTTGTGGGTGTTATAGCCAGCTTCGCCTTGCCACTGTTTGGCACACTCACCTGTTGCTGTTGTCCAGCTGATGTTGGCCGGATTATGTCTACCTGTTGTGATATGATTTTGGTATCCCCCATAAACTTAAGTGTTCTGAATGCTAGGTTCCCAGCTGATGGAGATTTGGGGATTAACACCTCCTGGAGGGAGTGTATTGTTGGGGTGCACTTATGGGTATTGTAGCGAGTTTCCCTGTGCCAGTGTTTGGCATACACTCCTGTTGTTAATGTCCATGTGATGTTGGCCAGGGGATGATGTCCACCCTCTGCTCATGCAATCGTTTTCCCTGACTTCATGTAGCTTCCCCCCTCAAGCCTGTAAGCCAAAATAAACCTCTGTTTTTCCCCACAAACTGCTCTTGATAAGGTGTTTTCTGCCAGAAACATGAATCTGACTGCAACAGCACCCTCTGCTCATGCCATGATTTTTTTTTTTTTATTTTTCAAGGTAGGGTCTCACTCTAGCCCATGCTGACATGGAATTCACTATGTAGTCTCAGGGTGGCCTCCAACTCACGGCGATCCTCCTACCTCTGCCTTCCGAGTGCTGGGATTAAAAGCATGCACCACCACGCCTGGCTCATACCATCATTTTTCCCCACCATCATGGAGCTTCCCTTAAGTCTATAAGCCAAAATAGACCCTTTTCTCCCACATGATGCTCTTGGTCAAGTGCTTTCTTCCAGTAACATGAAGCTGACTGTAATAAGCATGTATGTTTGTAGTACATATTTGGGGTATATGGATAGCAGTTTAATAGATGGATCAAATTGTAGATTTACTTCATCTTTTTCAGCAGTCCTCATACTAATTTTTGTAGTATCTATACTACTTTGCACTCTCACCTGCAGTGAACAATGGTTCCTTTTGTCCTCACAGCCTTGCCAACATTTGCTGTCATTTGATTTTCTGATGATTGTTATTTTGGCTGGAGTGAGAAGGAATCTCAAAGCCATTTTAATTTGCATTTCTATGATGAATAAAAGATGTTGAGCATCTCTTTAATTGTGTAATGGCCATTTTTATTTCTTCCTTTGAGTATTTTCTATTCAGATCTATTCCCCATTTTTGATTGCGCTGTTAGTTTTTTTTTTATTGCTTAGTTGTTTGAAATCTTTGTCAATTCTAGATATTATACTTCTTTTGGAGGTATACTTGGTGAAAATTTTCTCCCATTCTATGCGTTGTGTATTGGTTCTGTTGCTTGAATAAAAATGGGAGTTATCATTAGGATTAAGAGCATAGAACTAAAATGAGGCTAGGCGAACATGGAAATAGGGAGGGAGAAGAGAAGGAGAAACCTGGAAGCTAGTAAAGGGAAAGAAGATAAGGGGTGGGAGGGTAGAGGGGAAAGGACAAGTAGCAAGGGAAAGTGGGGAGGGGACTACACAAAACTAAACACAAAAGCAATCAATACAATAGAAACCTTTCTCCCAGATACTATCTTATAAAACATAAACCCCATTTGAGGGGTGGATGCCAAGTACTAGGCAGAGAAAGCTTAAATCTAAAGCCATGGCTCTGTCTAGTGAATCTCAGGAACACAATTAGGTTACTCACCACCCTGAACTGTTAGTCAGAGAGGCCCAAGTAATCTCCAAAACAGTGCTGACCATTATTAGAGTACTTGGTTACCCATCAGAACTAAAAGTTAAGACCATACTGCTGAAGACATCTCAGGCTACTGTCACAGGACACTGAAAGACCACAGCGAAACTGAGAGGAAACTCAGCCCTCTCCTGGCAGACTGTCATGGTACAGGAAAGTGCTGAGGGAGCTGCTGATGGATATAGATAACCAACACCATGAAATAATCAGGGGATCCTGCAAGCTATGCAACCAACCAGCCAGGAAAGAAGTATACATCTGTGCAATAGTGGCACATAGCCGATACAGGTAACCAACTGCCCACCAATTCCATCAGGACCTGCTCAGTGGGAGAGAACTCATATTTGGCACTGGGAACCAAATTAAAACCCCATGGCCAATAATCTCATAGACAAAACCCCAGTGCTGTCTGTATAAGTAGAGTGGACATACAAACCAAATTGTCTCTCAAATCACTATGCATATCCCCATAAATCAAAGCTGTTCTCACTCTTGGTCCAAGAATCTGTTGTGTTTTACAGATTTCAAACAATAATGGGGAGATCCAACAGCTATCAGTATGGCAAGTAAAGACACCTGACTGCCTTCCAGTTGACATACCACTTATACCACAACTTCTGGGACCCAGAAGTAATTTGTAGAGGAAGCAAGGACATAAATATTGTTTTACTGCTCCCTTGACAACCAACTTTGGGGGAAACAGTGACCAACACAGTGACTCAAAACAGAAACCCAGAGGCTACAAAGAACTTATCATTAAACCAGACTGCTAACATACTCTCCAAGGCTCAAGATCATTGCAGCCAAGGGAGCAGGGAGATTGCAAAAAGTGCATGGGGGCTTGGTATTTCCTCCTGCAGAGATTGGCTGAGACCTTAATTACCCAACAATGAATACCAATAACTCCACTGAGGAGAACCATCAAGAAAAGTGGGTCCAGAGGAGAGGGAATATAAGGTTATAACCTTTGTAAAATATATAAAAGATATCTGATACCTAGCAGGTTTGCTTCAGATGACTAAATCTTCAATTAGCAATAATTATGCCTCAGATAAACCTCATTTTCTACAATACTGTTACTGTACAAAGCTACAGACTTCATCTTTCAGACAACTAATCTTTATTTTATCTGTGGTTTAATTGGTTTAAAATTGTTCTAAGTAATCTAAGGCTCCCCTTGTTCCTCTGAGTCCTAGGTAGTTTCTCTGTGATGTAGATATTGGGTAGAAGTGAATCAATGTGCTTCCATGTCTATTACTAGAAAAGTAACTCCAAGGATATGCTGTTAAATTCATTCTTCTACAGTACACAGGTATATATTGTCTGGGTTTGAAAACCAGTAATGGAAGTTCATGTGATTAGACAACTATTGCAGTAAGACCATGAGGTTACTTGTGACCTTTGGCTCTGTGGCAAGAATCTGCCCTTTTAAAAACCGTTCTTCTTATTTCTGCTAGTGTCTTTTTACACACATCTCTACATTTTAACATTCTAATGAAACTCCTCAATCTCTCTTATATAAACATTTTGTTGACATGTGGAGTGACATCATAATTTTTAACTAAATCCTTTCTCTCAAATATGTGGTTATCATATTTAAAATGCTAGATAGTTTCTTCAAAATGATATTGGTAAAAAGCTATGCAGGGTTGTACACAAAATAGCCACAGAATTTTTTGACTTGAAGAACTTACATGATTCTAGACTCAGCTCAATAATTATAGAATATCACAACAAGAATGATTTTTGTGATTAAGCAGTCCAATCTCCTCATTGTACAGATGGTGAAAGTTGAAGCTAATTCCCCTTAAGTTTAATAAAAACAGATGCTTTTAAATTTGAAATATTTTTTCAATATCCTGGTAATATATATATAATATATATTTTAAAGCCAAAGCACTTTTGACTAACATGAATATTTATCCGCAGATTCCTTGCAGGACATAAGGGTAGTGCTATCATACATTGGACTGGCACTGTTATAAAAGCAGAGATTTAGGTAGGGACTACAGTTCCAAGGCAGAGCACTTACTTAGCATGTATGAGTCTCTGAGTTTGACCCATTTCATCATCTCTCCCTCCTCAGCGAACAGAGATGCCATCACTATCATAATGTGATGAATACATTTTTTGCTATTTAGGCAGATTTCTTCAATAAGGGCAAGTACTGTCTTACAGGTACCATGATTTTTTTTTCTCTTGGTTTTCTTTTAATTACATTCTATACAGAAAAAAATAAAATAAAATGTGCCAGGCGTGGTGGTGCATGCCTTTAATCCCAGCACTCCAGAGGAAGAGGTAGGAGAATCCCCATGAGTTCGAGGCCACCCTGAGACTACTTAGTGAGTTCCAGGTCAGTCTGGACTAGAGTGAAACCCTACCTCAAACAAAACAAAGCAAAAATATGCCTGTAAAAGAGCTTTTTAAGTGAATATGCCAGTGTTGCTACTATTTTGTCTACTTTCCATCTTGGTATTACTGAGATAAACAAAGAACATAAAAGTAGTTTGTATTATACTTTGTAAATGTTTGTTGAATGAAAGGATGAATTTGTAAATAAATGAGATCTCACATTTTTTTCAAAGCATTTTATTTATTTATTTATTTATTTGCAAGCAGAAAGAGACAGTGAGAAGAGAGAAAAACAGAGAATGGGCCTTCCATGGACTCCAGCTGCTACAAAGGAACTCCAGATGTGTGTACCACTTTGTACATGTATCTGGCTTTTGTAGGTACTGGGGTATTGATCCCAGGTATTCAGGATTTGCATTCAAATGCCTTAACTGATGAGCCATCTTGTCTGTCTCTCACATTGTTTTCATTTTTTAGCAGTCTCATTTATGTATTCCTTAACCTCCACATAATTATTTGTATTAACAGGCACAGTATATTATGGCTTCAAGTATCACATACATTTCCAATTTGAACTTTTGATTTGAGTGCTAGTTCAAATAACCATGCTTGACTCCCAGGCACATCTTCTTGGATTGTGAATTCTTTCTCCCAAACCAATTATGTCTATAAGTGAACTCTCTTTCATACAGCTACCATCTCAAATCAAATTCAGTGCTCTTCCAAATAACTTTTTTCCTACTTAGAGATTTCTCATTCCATTTAGTCTGAGCCTATGTATTACCTTTCAAAAAGACTGTCATTGCCATCCATATTTCCATCCTTCTCTCTTTGCCCATTTCAATGTATATGCTTTCTTATGTTTCTATTACTGAAGAGGTTTCTTGGCAAGTCCTCAAGTTCTATGTTCTCCCTTACCCCATATTACCTTCCGTGTGAGCTATGTTTTTCATCACTGCGACCAAATACCTGAGAGAAAAAATTTAAGAGAGAAACAATTTACTTTTCCTCATGGTTCTCGAGGTTTCAGTCTATCATGGTAGAAGGGCATGGTGGAATAAGTCTCAACAGAGCTGTCAGGAAGAAGAGAGAGAGAGAGGGAGAGAGATGGAGAGGGAGACAGAGACAGAGACAGAGACAGAGAATGTCTGTGTTTGTGCTACTGTTTTATTTTCTTTTCATTTTTACCAACTTATTCCATCCAGACCTCCAGCCTCTAGGATGGTGCTGCCCACAGTAAGAGTGAGTCTTCCCTGACTAGTTTCTCTTCTCTGGCAAAGTCCTCAGAGGTGCTCTTAGAGATGTGCTTTAGTAATCTCCTGGGCATCGCTTATTCTAGTCATGTGGATCCTCCTCTATTGCTTTCCCTCTCTCTTTTCTCCTACAGCTTTCATAAGTTGTATTTCTTAGGTGAGCACTAATCTATATAGTTTTACACTGGCCTTTATTGTTGTTTATAGAACTTTTCCTCAGTAGATTGCAAATTCCTCAAAAACCCAGGAAGTAGCTTAAACTGCTCTCAATTTCTCACAGTCCTGTGCACAAATAGCCAGTTAAAAACATTAAGGATATGTGAATAAAATGAAAAGGACAGGGATAGAGAAATATTAATGGAGGGCTGGAGAGATGGCTTAGAGGTTAAGCACTTGCCTGTGAAGCCTAAGGACCCCAGTTCAAGGCTCTATTCCCCAGGACCCACATTAGCCAGATGCGGAAGGGGGTGCACACATCTGGAGATTGTTTGCAATGGCTGGAAGACCTGGCATACCCAATCTCACTCTCTCTCTCTTTCTCTCTCTCTCTCTCTCTGTTGCTCTCAAACAAATAAATAAAATAAACAAAAAATATTAATAAAAATAGTAAAGGAGCCGGGCATGGTGGCACATGCTTTTAATCCCAGCACTCGGGATGCAGAGGTAGGAGGATTGCCATGAGATCAAGGCCACCTTGAGACTCCACAGTGAATTCAAAGTCAGCCTGGGCTAGAGTGAGACCCTACCTTGAAAAGCCAAAAAGAAAGAAAGAAAGAAAGAAAGGAAGAAAGAAAGAAAGGGAGGGAGGGAGGGAGGAAGGAAAGGAAAGGAAAGGAAAGGAAAGGAAAGGAAAGGAAAGGAAAGGAAAGGAAAGGAAAGGAAAGGAAAGGAAAGGAAAGGAAAAGAAAAGAAAAGAAACAGTAAAGGAGTGCTCGAGCTGGAGACATGCCTTAGCTGATAAGGTGCTTGCCTGAGAAACCTAAGGACACAAGTTCAATTCCCCAGATGCCATGTAAGCCAGATGCACATGGTGGCACATGTGTCTGGAGTTCATTTGCAGTGGTTAGAGGCCCTGGTGTACCCATTCTCTCTCTGTGTCTAATAAATAAATAAATCATTTATTTATTTAATTAAAGAAAGGAACAGAAAAGGAGAGAATAATCAAAGGAAACGAACCATGATGTCTCCCAATTGCCTCACCCCATCCATTCCCCAAACACCCCAATGGAGCAACTAAAAAGGATTTGTTGTTGACCTTGTTTTTCATTCCTGTAGACAGTATAAATAAACTGAAAGGTAAGTAGTCATAAGGAAATATGCTTTTAGTCTTAGCATAAACATATAGCTGATGGTAGAGCTGATGTTTTGGCTGAGGTATTGAATTTGAGATGACTTGGCAAGATGGTGAAAAAATAACTTCTCTAAAGAAGAATAATACATCTAATTTCACACACAGTGACAACCACCAAAATCTTTTTTGGGTTCTCTTCCACTAGTTTGCCTACATTTCTGACTTTCACAAAGAATTTCAAAATTACTATACATTATGTTTGTGGTCTGGTGTGAATGTATGTGTTCTCTCCCACTTCATATATTACTATGCAATGCTGAGTTACATAACCTATACCATCTGCTATCGTCAGAATATTTCAAAGTGCATGTGTTGAAATTCCAAACCAAGTAATGACATTAGGAATTAGGACTGTTATAAGGTGAGTAGTTGATAAGAGGCAGAGCACAAAGGAACTCATAGTGCTTTTATATATGAAACCCTAATTTTTGTGCTTATCTTTCTGTCAAAAAGGGACTTCAGTATCAAAATTTTGTTGATCACTGATCTGTGTCTATGTTTGAGCCTTACACTCATCACTTAGTGCCTATATAACCTTCCTACTGGTTCTGAAATTCAAAACATTTCCTGCCAACTCAGTTTTATTCCCTCTTCATGCCCAAACTACTATAATTCCCATGTTCTCCAGTTCTTTAGATGGCATAATTATCTAACCAAATGCTCAAGCCAGATATTTGAAAATCATTTATCCTCCTCTTTGTTAATAAATTTTTTTAAAAAAAATTATTTATTTATTTGAGAGTGACAGACAGAGAGAGAAAGAGGCAGATAGAGAGAAAGAGAGAGAACGGGCACGCCAGATCCTTCAGCCACTGCAAACAAACTCCAGATGCATGTGCCCCCTTGTGCATCTGGCTAACTTGGGTCCTGGGGAATCGAGCCTCAAACCGGGGTCCTTAGGCTTCACAGGCAAGCGCTTAACCGCTAAACCATTTCTCCAGCCCTTATCCTCCTTTTTATAATGCTCTATGGTTCATCACTCACCAAATCCTGATTATTCTATAATGCCAAACTTCTGTCTAACCTATAAAGGTTATCTCCATAGTCACATATACAGTGTGATGGTTAATATGTTGTAGTCAACTAAACAGGATTTGGAGTCACCATGGGGGAAAAAAAAGCCCTCTAGAAAAGTCTGTGATGGAATTTTAGTTTAGATTGAGATGAGAGAATCTACCCAAACTTTAGCTAGCACCATTCCATGGGCTAGGGTGCTGGACTGAATAAAAAGGAGAAAATGAGTTGGGCAGCAGCTGTCTTTACCTCTTCCCTATTAATGTGATGTCGATGCCAGTTTCTTGATCCTGCCATGCACTCCCATCATGATAGATTCTACTCTCTGGTACTGTGAGTTTAAAGAAACTCTTTCCATAAGCTATTTATGGTCAGGTATTATGTCATAGCAATGAGTATTGAAACATACTATATTAAGCATGTAGCTACTACTCCCAAGCTAGAGAACTTTAACCTTTCCTTTATACTTCATCTCACAAAATTTATAGTTACCTGTATAAAATACCAATATTAAACTATAAATATCATACTAAAGGTAACCAACAATCTGTCATTTACATGTATAGAGAAAATACATATAATAACAAGGCATATTTTAAGGATCTTAATATATAGATGATATGGAGATGGAGGGAAAAAAGCAGGCAGTTATGGGCTTTCAATATAAACAAAAGAAGTAGAATTGATAATTTAAGCAAACAATAAAGATTATAATAAATCAGTCAATAGTTTACAAAACATTAAATCTAGAAAAGTAGATTTAGAAAACAAACAAGAAAAGATCACTAGATAGTGGAAACTTACTACCCCTCACTCCTCAAGAACAGCTGATACTTTCCCTATTACCTTTGGTCACTTGGCTATTATGTCAATGAATACTATCTAAGTATTCATGTTTTTTTTTGCATTAATCCCTCATGATCCAAATTCTAAGGAGACTGTGCATGTACCTCAGCAGTGTATGTTGCCTATCTACCATGTATGTGATCCTGATTTCCATTCTCAGAGTCAAAGAAACTTCAAACACCTGAATAGATCATTAAACCAGTGATTTCTGACACATGTATCCATGAATCAGAACCTGAAAGAAAGAGATGAGCATTCACAGCTATGTCAAATCTATGGTATACTTCTATAGGAATCATACAATGGCAAATTCCCTCAGAATAGAATGGCTCCTTAGATATTAATCATCTCCTTAAAGGAGCAACAGTATATGAATATAAACAAGTTCACAACTCCTAATCTCAGAACCTAGGAAATAGTGATATTTCAGAATCTATAAATATTCTTACTTTAAGGAGTGATGATATGGTCCATATATTGTATATTGAACAAATACAGAGTGGGAATTGGAGCATTTGTATATCTGAGCTGAGGTATGACTTGTAAGAGGATGTGGGGATAAGGAATGTAGAGTCTCACACCACTTCTGCTTGCATTTTACTAACCAAAATATCTAGGTCATATCACATGTTTTAAGAGATTACAAAATTGTTTTTATTTTCATAATTTTTTATTAATTAGTTTTGTACTCAGCAAATACAGTCAGTTTGGTACCATTATTAGGCTCATCCATGACCTACCCTCTCCCCTTGGCCCCTCCTTGTTGAGGTATACGGGTCATGCATTCTGGAATTAGCCAACAGTTATGGGTAGGATAAATGTCTCTGCATATCATGACCCAACATGTGCCCTGACATTCTTTCCACCCCCTCTTCAACAAAATTTCCCTGAGCCATGTTGGGTCCATTTTTGGTCTGCTTCAGTGATGTGGTGTTGGGGGCCTCTGGGTCTCTGGATCTCTGATTTGGTAGGAGTTGGTTTTTCTCTGTGCTGATCTCCTTCACCCTTGTGCTGGTACCCAGTTCACCAAGAAAACAGCACCCTTGCTTGTTTCACCAATTGTTCTTAGTTTCAGCCAGAGCCCTTTTGAGGTACGATGGCATGGCTCTCTCCTAAGGATCTACATCTATCTGAAAAAGAGAAGCAGATTCTCCAACGAAGAGTAAGTCAACACCAGGACAAATGAGATAACCCTTACTTTTTTGTAGAGAATTTAATAGGTATAGGCCCTCTTGTAGCCCACAATTGGTGGTAGCTTGATAGTGGAGAGCAGACTCATGTTTGGATATGGTTATGACTTGTTTCCCAGCCCCAGCTATGGATCCCTTACCACTGAGGGGATCAGTTAGCCGAATCAAGAGTGGCTGGTTACCCACCATGGCTGTGTGCCACTATTGCACTTGTGTGAGCATCACAACAGGTTATTTGCTGCTAAGTAGGTGAGAACATGAGTTGCTTGGACAGATATTAGTCATTTTCCCCCAGTCGCCCATGTAGCACCTTCTGGCACTAGACGCGCTGACTGTCTGGGGACTGACTCTCATCCAGCTTCCAGCCATGTCATTCCATTTTATATGTCAGCCGCATAAGGTGTCTTCAGCAGTAGGGTCTTACCACTAACTGTTTGTGGGTCATGAAATACTCTGACAGAAATCTGTCTTTCTTTTAGGAAACCTTGTAGGTCTCTCTGATCAAAAGCTCATTGTGGATAATAGCCACATGTTGCCACTGGGAGTTACAGGTCAGTGCCCATTAAGAAAAGGAAGAAAAAGATAACTAATATAAAAGAGATAGAGAGAAGAGAGAGAGAGAAAGAGAAAGAGAAAGGGAGAGAGAGAGGTTGTAAAAGATTAAGGTCAGTCTTCATCATACCCTCTCCAGTGTTTTGTGGCTCAGGTGTTCCCTCTAAGGGCCTGGTGAAAGTTCAGCCATTTGGTCTGCCTTTTAGGACGTAGAATTTTATGGTACCATTGCTGTTTGGGTCTAGATTTGTATTTCCCACCCCATCCCTTCCCCTGCCCTCCCTCCCCACCCATCCTACTGTCTAGTCCACGAGAAGCTTGCTGGGTATGTAAGGCATCTTGGGTAGATTCAGGTTAGGTGCTATAGATGAGTGAGATTATGTGGCGATTTTTTTCCTTTAATTGGGTAAGTTCACTGAGAATGATCTGTTCCAGGTTCAACCATTTTCCTCCAAATTTCAATGTGTCATTTTTTTCTTACTGCTGTACAGTATTCCATTGTGTAGATATACCACATCTTAGTTATCCATTATTCTAGTGATGGACATCTGGGTTGATTCCAGCTGTTACTATTGTGAATTGAGCCAATAAAAACATGGTTGAGCAAATATCTCTGGCCTATGGTTTGAAGGTTTTAGGGTAGATGTCCAGTAAGGGAATAACTGGGTCTGTCGGTATCTCTATAGTCAGCTTTTTCAGGAGTCTCCATATTGCTTTCCAAAGTGGTAGTATCTTACATTCCCACCAACAGTGGATGAGTGTTCCAACTTCTCCACATCTTTGCCAGCATTTAATTTCATTTGATTTTTTGATGTTTGCTATCCTTACTGGGGTAAGGAGGAATCTCATTGTTGTTTTCAGTTGCATTTCCCTGATGATTAGGGATGATGAACATTTTCTCAAATGTGTGCTTGCATTTGTATTTCTTCCTCTGTGAACTGCCTATTGAGCTCTTTGTCCCATTTTGTGAGTGGGGTGCTTGATTTTTTACTGTTTCGATTTTTGAGTTCTTTGTAAAATTGAGAGATTAGGCCTCTGTCAGTCACATAACCAGCAAATATTTTCTCCCATTCTGTGGGTAACCTATTGGCTTTGCTTATTGTATGCTTGTCTGTAAAGAAACTCTTCAGCTTCATGTGATCCCATTGTTTGAGTGACTGTTTAAGATCCTGAGCTACTTGGGTTTTGTTCAGGAAGCCTTTTTCCATTCCTATGCCATGGAAAGTACTTCCTATACTTTCTCCCACTAGTAGTCAAGGTTCTGGTCTTATATTGAGGTCTTTGATACATTTGGACTTGAGTGTAGTGAGTGGCAAAATGTGTGGATCAAGTTTCAATTTCCTGCATATGGTTATCCACTTTGTCCAGCACCGTTTGATGAAGATGCTGTCTTTTTTCCAGCCTATATTGTTAGGGCCTTTGTCAAATATCAAGTAGCTGTAGTTGCTTGACCCAACGTCCGGGTACTCAAGTCTATTCCATTGGTCTATACTCCTGTTTTTATGCCAGTACCATGCTGTTTTTATTACTATGGCTTTGTAATATAGCTTTACATCAGGTATGGTGATGCCCCAGAGGTATTTCTTTTGCTGAGAATATGTTTGGATATGCGAGGCCTTCTGCCTTTCCATATGAAATGTGAGATCATTTCTTCTATCTCTGTGAAGAACACCGTTGGGATTTTAATTGGAATTGCATTAAATCTGTATATTGCCTTGGTAGGATTGCGATCTTCACAATGTTAATTCTGCCTATCCAGGAGCATGGGAAGTCTTTCCATTTTCTCAAGTCCTCCTCAATTTCTATTCTGAGTGTTTTTACATTTTTGTTGTATAGATATTGCACTTCCTTGGTTAACATTATTCCAAGGTATTTTATTTTTTGTGTTGCTATTGAAAATCAGACCATGTCCCTTCTTTCTGTCTCTGTATCTTTTTAATTTGCATATAGAAAGGCTACTGATTTTTGTGCATTGATTTTGTATCCTGCTACTTTGCTATAGGAGTTAATCACCTTCAGGAGTTTTGGGATGGAGTCTCTCAGGTCTCTTACATTTGCAAACATGTCATCACCTAATAAAGCTAACTTAACTTCTTCCTTTCCAAATTCTATCCCTTTTATTTCCTTCTCCTGTCTAATTGCTTGAGCTAGAACTTCCAGTACTATATTGAAGAGCAGTGGTGAGAGTCGACAACCCTGTCTTGTTCCTGATCTTAATGGGAATTCCTCCAGTCTCTCTCCATTAACTATTATTTGGGCCTTAGGAGCTTTGTATATTACCTTTATTATGTTAAGATATGAACCAACCATGCCAATTCTCTCCAATGTTTTGATCATGAAGTGATGTTGTATCTTGTGAAAGGCCTTTTCTGTATGTATCGAAATGATCATGTGGTTTTTATGTTTAACCTTGTTTATGTGGTGTATTACATTGACAGATTTCCATATGTTGAACCACCCCTGTGTTCTTGGGATGAATCCCACTTGGTCAAGGTGGATAATGCTTCTGATGTGTCGTTGAATTCGGTTTGTGAGGATTTTGTTCAGGATATTTGCATCAAAGTTCAACAGGGAAATAGGCCGGAAGTGTTTTTTTTTTTTTTTTTTTTTCTTGTGGCATCTCTGTCTGGTTTTGGAATTAGGGTGATGCTAGCTTCATAAAAGGAGTTGGGTAGATTTTCCTGTTCTCCAATTGTGTGGCACAGTTTGAGGAAGACTGGTTTGAGTTCTTCCATGAAGGTTTGATAGAATTCAGCTGAGAAGCCATCTGGTCCTGGACTCTTCTTTTTGGGGAGGTTTTTTTTATATTACATTTTCAATCTCAATGAGAGTGATAGATTCATTGAGGAGATTAATCTGCTCTGAGTTTAGCTTTGATAGATGGTATGCATCCAGGAATTTTCCAATCTCATCCACATTATCCAGTTTTGTGGAGTAGAGGTTTTTGAAATAAGTCCTGATGATTCTCCCAATTTTACCTATGTCTGTTGTGATCTCTCCTTTTTCAGTTTGAACTTTGTTAACTTGAAGCATCTTTTTTTTTGCTTGATCAAATTGGCCAGAGGTTTGTCAATCTTCTTTATTTTTCCAAAGATCCAGCTCTTTGTTTTATCAATTGTCCTAATTGTTTTCTTAGTTTCCAATTCGTTAATTTCTGCTCTGATTTTAATTATTTCTTTCCTTCTGTAGCTCTTTTTGTTGGATTTTTTTTGCTCTTCCGGTGCCTTTAGGTGTATGGTTAGGTTATTCATTTGGGTTCTCTCTGTCTTTTTTATGAAGGCATTGAGTGCTATGAATTTTCCCCTGAGGACCGCCTTTATTGTGTCCCATAAGTTTTGGTATGATGCGTTCTCATCTTCATTCAATTCTAGAAATTCTGCAATTTCATTTTTTATTTCATCCATTATCTATGTATTGTTTAAAAGTGTGCTGTTCAGTTTCCAGGAGCCATTGGGATTCTTGGTGGGTCTTTTGTTGTTAATTTCTAGCAATATAGCATTGTAATCTGATATCATCCAGTGAATTATGTCAATCTTCCTAAGTATGTGGAGCCAGGCTTTGTCATCCAGTATATGGTCTATTTTAGAGAATGTTCATGGGCTGCTGAGAAGAATGTGTAGTCTGTGGATTTGGGATGGAAAGTTCCGTAGATGTCCATTAGGTCTAAGTGATCTATGGTTTTGTTGAGGTCTCTTATTTCCCTGCTGAATTTCTGTTTGGATGATCTGTCTATTACTGTTAATGGTGTATTGAAGTCCCCAACTATGATGGTGTTGGTGCTTATTTCTGTTTTATTGTCAAGTAGGTTTTGTTTTATGAAGTGTGGTGCCTCTGTGTTTGGTGCATACAGATTTAGGATTGTAATATCCTCTTGATGGATTGTTCCCTTGATAAGAAGGAAGTGGCCTTCTTTGACTTTTTGGATTATTTTTTGTTTGAAGTCTATTTTATCCAATATTAATATAGGTAGACCTGCTTGTTTCTTATACCCATCTGCTTGGAATATTGTTTTCCACCCTTTCACCCTGAGCAGGTGTCTGTCTTTAGTGGTGAGGTGGGTTTCTTGAAGCCAACAGATTGAGGGGTCTAATTTCTTGATCCATCCTGTTAGCTTCTGTTTCTTGATGGGGGAATTAAGGCCATTGATATTTAGGGTAATATCAGAGATTTGATTTGGTCCTTGCCATATTGTGATGGTATATGTGGTTTGGTGGTTTTATGGACTTTGAAGTTTTTTGTGCCTACTCTGAGTTTGGTTATTGTGATCTGCTTCTTGTATGCATTGGAAGTTGATTATTTGCTTCTTCTCTGTGGAGAATTACCTGAAGTACTCTCTGTAGGCTTGGTTTTGTGTTCATGTAATTTTAAAGCTGAGTTTTGTCATGGGAAGTTTTTCTTTCACCATCTATTATGAGGGATATTTTGCTGGGTAGAGTAGTTTGGGTTGGAAGCCATAGGTTCTTAGACTTTGCAGTGTTTCATTCCAGGCACTTCTGGCTTTCAGGGTTTCCATTGCGAAGTCTGGAATAATTCTGATGGGTTACCTTTAAAAGAGGTGTGCTGTTTTTCCCTAGCTGCTTTTAGGATCTTCTCTTTGGTGTCAATATTTTGAGTCTTAATGACAATATGTCTTGGAGAGTTTCTCCTTTGGTCCAGTCTGTTTGGAGATCTGTTGGCTTCTTGTATCTTGATGGGCCTTTCTTTCAAGAGACTGGGGAAGTTTTCTTCGATTATTTTTTAAATAAGTTCTCCATGCCTTTGGTGTGAATATCTTCTCCTTCTGCTATTTCAACGACCCTGATATTAGGACGTTTAAGTGTATCCCACAATTCCCTCATGTTCTGTTCACAGAAGCTTTTGAACTTACTGAAATTTTTGAACTGTCATACTGTTTCATCCATCTTGTCTTCCAGATCAGAGTTTCTATCCTCCACATGGCTGACTCTATTCTTCAGAGCTTCTAGAGAGTTTTGGACTTCTTCAATTAGGTTTGTGTTTTCTACTACTTTTATATGTATGATTTCCATCCCTCTGTCAAGCTCCCTTTTCTCATCATTTTCTGATTTTCTTGATGGTTCTTGGAATTTGTCCTTGCATTTCTTTATGTCTTCATTTAGTATCGCCAGCTGATTTTTGAGGTCCTCTTTTTTTTCACTCTACCTCGTATCTCTTAACTGTCTTTGAACTCCTTCCATTTTCTTATCTATTAGGTCTATTCTAGTGATGGCAGCATCCACACGATTATTGGTCCTTTGTTGCTTTTCTGCAAGTTCTACCAGTAGCTTTGTCAGGGTTGCATTGCTCATAGCTTCCTTTTGGTGTTCTGATTATAGTGACTCTTCTATGTTTTGATTAGGGATGTTCATTGTAGGACTGTGTGATCTAACTGGATTTTCTTGCATTTGATTTCTCATGTTACTTCTTTTGTGCTGTGGTCTGCCCATCGCAGTGTATGGGCATGTAGGTTGGTGGACCAGCCTGGGCTCAAGCACAATGGGAATCTGAAGCAGCCTGAGGCTCTTGCCAAGCAGCCTGGGCTTTGGCTCTCGCTTGCCAAAGCCGCCTGAGTTCCTGCCTGGCCGGGGCACCAAAGTTTCCTGAGCTCTCACTGGGTAATGTGCCAAAGCTGTGTGCGCTCACCCAGCACTGGAGCTGCCCAAACTCTGGTGTGGTGGACAGTGGGATCAGAAGCAGCCTGCACTCCCCCACAACAGGACAATGGTGATCGGCGGGTGTGGGAGACAGGGAGGGGCTAGCACCTGAGCTAGTGTAAGCAGCAGACACAGTCTGAGCTCAAGTGTGGAGTTGGAAATTGGCCTGGGCTTGTGTGTGCGTGAATGTGTGGTGGCTGGAACAGTAAGTGGGGAAGTGGGCGGAGCAGACTAAACTTCCACAAGCAGGATTGGAGCAGAGGCGGGCACTATTTAAATTGTTCAAGGGAGCCTGAGCTCCAGTGGGCCAGCAGGCATAGCCTTGCCAAGGTCACTTGTGGGCAGGGGTAGCAGGGCAATCACCCCTGTGCAGTGAGGCAAATGGAAGTATGTTGGCCTGGGACCCTTTTCCTACAGTAAGTGCGGGAGTTTCCTGAAGCTGAGACTGTGCTGCTTGGTTGGAGGGGTGGGCTACCTGCCTGCCCGCAAGGGAATCAGTGATTCCCTGTTTTTTTTCTCCCTCTGTGCCCTCCCACTGGCAATCTATTGAAGATTTCTGTCCTCTAAAAGACCCAGCGAACCCTTAAAAGACCCAGTGATCTCTTAATATCTTGCCTTTCTTTCCCGGGGATGTGTGGCGCAGTTAGGCGGTTGCCATCTTGGTCGGAAGTCCTATTTTCATAATTTTTAGTAATTATCAATTTTAAGAAAGACATAGTTACCCTATGCATGCTAAATACCATAAATGTTAATCAAAAGTTATATAATGGAAAGCATGATTATTTTGAAGAAAACAAAGACAATTTAGTAAAGAAGGGAAGATTTGAACCTTGTCTACCACATATGATGACTAGGATTTGAATGGACTTGAATATGAAGAAGGGCATACAAACTAGAAGGCAGAGCACAAATGATAAACATACTCTGTATATAATAACAAAGAAACATGAAGAGTTTGGGTCAAGCTTTAGGGTCTGTGAATAGCAGTATATAACCTTTAAAGACAAAAAGCCAGATTAAGAGATTATCTTTATTTTATAGTCAATGGGAAGACATCTTGCTTTTTGAGAAAGGATTTACAAGATTAGGACTATTCTTTGAGAAGATTAAACTTTCAGTGCTGCCATTTCCAAACAATCTATATTCATAAATTCTATCTAATGTCATAAGTGGTATTTAATTTATACAATTGAAATCCATTTTCTCTTGTTCTTGTCTCAGTAAACTGCTGCTCAAAACAAATAGGTCAATATTCCTATATTTGCTACTCAATTCCTACTCAATTTCAACTCAGAAGTATTGAAGAATTGTCAGAAGTGTTGTGAAGAGTTATACTAGTAGTATAAAATGAACCATGAATACACAATTGAAGACAGAATGCCAAATTTCAATGTTAATATTTAATCACATTCAATTTTTGCATGGTTCTGCTAATGATATAACACTATGCCAGATGCTGATGAGAGTGACTTATTTACAATTATTCCACACTGAAAGAGATCGTTATAGAGATCAGTCCAGACACATATTGAACATTCAATGAACACATAAGTTAACCTTGGCAATTTCTGTACTTTCTACTGTCAGAATTGATCAATTTCTTTATTTTTAATTTTTTGTTCGTTTATTTATTTATTTGAGAGTGACAGAGAGAAGGAGGGAGAGAGAGAGAGAGAGAGAGAAAGAGAGAATGGGTGCGCCAGAGCTTCCAGCCTCTGTAAACGAACTCCAGATGCATGCGCCCCCTTGTGCATCTGGCAAACGTGGGTCCTGGATAATTGAGCCTCAAACCGGGGTCCTTAGGCTTCACAGGCAAGCACTTAACCACTAAGCCATCTCTTCAGCCCTTGATCAATTTCTTATACATCCATCAGTAAAATGTCTCTGTTGTCCCTCATCACCCTAAAAAGTCCTCCCTACTTTCTTGAAAGCAATTTTTAAAAGTCTATTTGTGGTGCTTCTTTCTCCATAGCAGGAGGATCTGGCAGTTTTCTTCTTTTCAAATGATTTCTTTTTTCACTAACTACAAGGATCATAGTATTTTCAATCGAAGACTATTGGATGCCCAAGGTGATTAGCAGCCAACAACATGAAAATCAATGAACTCAGTATGTTTGATGATGGTAGTTCATTAGTGCCCACTAAGTATGAGCCATAAAAATGTCTTAATTGCCTCCAAACTCCTCGTTACTTTGGACCTGAATATGAATATTTTCCATACAAGCTGCTATCTACAGATTTGCCATGACACATATTATCCATTAATAATTCATATCAAACTCCAGTGTATTTTTGTTCCATGAGTTATAATATTTCTAAGAATTAGGATTCTTAAAAATGAGACTGGAGATATGGCTCAATGGATAAAGTTCATGTTGTGCATGAATTTCATTAGGACCTGTGTTCAAGTCCCTAGCACCCACAGAAAATTTGGGTATGGTGTTATGGACTTGGGATCCCAGCAATGTGGGGGCAGAGACAAGCAGAACCCCAAGGCTTGCTGGATAACTAGTCTAGTCAAATTGTTGAGCTCTAGATTCAGGAGGAGGTACTGTTTGGAAACAAAGGAGAGTAATCAAGGCAGACAACTGACATCAACTTCTGGCCATTGCACATGCACCCTCTGTTCCCATGTGTACCCACAAATATACAAACACACATATACACTACATACATACAAAATTTCATACATACATTCTTGCAAAAATAAAAAAAAATGGAATAAAAATGTTAAAAAACTAGTCTTCAGAATGAATTACTTAGCAACCAATTGTTTTATACATTTCATCTATATCAGAATAATTCTTATACCACACACAAACCAACTGACTAATTCCTTAAAGTCCTATCTCTTTCACTTTCAAAAAGGTTTCTAATATTGTCTTGATATTCTCAAAATCAGCTGATTGTTTTAAAAGAATCCTTAAAAAATCATGTGTACTTGGCTGGTGTCACAGGGGATAGACCATGTGACCCAGTGCACCAATTTTAAACTCAATTATACCATGGGACACGGAATGAAAAATGTTACAGCACTTATCCCACTCTGAGAGAGGCCCCTGTTCTAGTCACAACACATCCTTTTACTACTTACTCAATAAAAGTAAATCAGACTGTAAGATTCTGGGTGTGACCATGTATATTCCTTGTTTTCTTCCTTTTTTAAAATTAATTTATTTTTATTAACAGCTTCCATGATTGCAAACAGTATCCTATGGTAATGACCTCCCTCCCCCCACTTTCCCCCTTTAAACTCCACTCTTCTTCATATTCCCTTGCAGTCTCAACCCATCTCTTTTTTATTTTGATGACATGATCTTTTTCCTCTTATTAAGATGATCTTGTGTCGGTAGTGTCAGGTACTGTGAAGTCATGGATATCCCGGCCATTTTGTGTCTGGGGGAGCATGTTGTAAGGAGCCTTACCCTTCCTTTGGCTCTTACATTCTTTCCTCCACTTCTTCCGCAATAGACCCTGCACCTTGGAAGGTGTGCTAGAGATGTTTCATTGCTGAGATCTCCTCTGTCACTTCTTTCCAGCACCACGATGCCTTCTGAGTCATCCTAAGGTCACTGCCATCTGAAAAGAGAAGGTTCTCTACCAAAAGTGAACATAGCATTGATATATGGGTATGAACATTAAGAGAAGTGCTTACTTGGCAGTTTGATGAGCATAGTATATACATTCAGCCAGATAGCAGCAGAGGTTACACCCCTAGGGCTCATGGCTACCCCTGTTGTAGGTTTTCAGTATCAGGAATGTATTCCCTCCCATGGAGCTGGCCTCCAGTCCAATTAGATGTCAGTTGGTTTCCACCATAACAGACATGCCACTATTGCACCCATTGGCTCATTTGGCCTGGCTGGCCAAATATAAAGTTTGCAGTGTCCACTGTTGAGTATCTTCACTGGTGATTTCTCTCATTCCCATTGAACTGCATGCAGAATGGCTTCTTTGAGCTTTCTGTCTGTTGGTCTACATGGAGGAGGTTTTCAGCTCAGTTCCAGCAGGGGTTCTCAGTGGCCTTGCAGCCCAAGCATGTTGAGTCTTTAGAAATAGAGTCTTCCCATCTATTCCTGGTGGGAAATCAAGGACCTCGGCAATGGCCTGTAATGTTTTTGGGGCATCAGCGACTTCCCTGGCCAACAACTCAGTGGAAGGCATCCCATCACTGGCACTGAAAATTTACTAGTAACAATCTACAGCTCCTGTGTGTTCCATTGCCCAAAAAAGTGGGTTTCCATATGACTTATTTATATACTGTTAGATTTTGATTAGCCCTCCCTCCACCTTTCCTTTACTCAATATCTTCCCCTGACCTCACTTAGGCCTTTTCTCCCCTATTAATGTATTCTTCTACTTACATATAAGCAATGCCATCCTATTAAGTCCCCTGTCCCTTCCTTTCTATTCCCTTTATATCTCCTTTCTAGCTTACTGGTTTCCCTTTTATCCTACTGTCTTTTGTTGGCCTTTCTTCCACAGCCTGACTTCAAGATAGGGTAATTTTCAGATTCAGTACAAGGGAAATCTCTTCTCATTCCCTAGATATATAAATATCAATTTAGTATTCATATTTTCATGATACCGAAAGATATTTCCAAGGAAAATCCCTCTTCTGTTCTGAAGTACATCAGTTTTACTATCTACATTATCTCTTTTTCGATATTTCAATAGCATTTCAAATTCAACTCTTCTGCCGAGTCTAATCCATCATCATTCTTTACTTTGTTTACAGAGTGGACATGGTAAGTAAGTGCTCCAGAAGTTAGGACTTTCTCAGCTCTGCAGTTCTTGTGTCATTATAGAGTAAATAATCGTATCAGGTGATCATGACTGAAAGTGAATTATTACAAATATAGATGAAGGAATGTATATTTGCAAGGGGATTAATATGACTGTCCCACCTTTCTCTTTGGAGCAGTCTAGGAACATAGTGGTTGAGAAAACATTCATAGACACTATAGGATTTTATAGCAGCTAAGAAGGTCAGACTCATTTTCTAGAGACATTAGCATCTTCCTATGTATTACTCCGCATGTATCCTGCCATTTAGGATGAAATTTGCCCATAACAAAGTCTCAATACCATAAGATGGCAATATAATTTGTGTTTTACAGTGGTCTGTTCTAGGGCTGATTTTGTTGTCTTCTAAATTCAATTGCCCACTATAAGAGGAAAACAGATAACAGTGAAATGTGGATGAAGCTAGGGAGAATGAGAATGGTGGGACTCTACTGGCAAAGAAGAGACAAATACGATAGTGTTAATCAGAAAGGAAATGTCCCACCTCTGGCTAGTTCTGTTGTTTTGTTAAGACCACAAAATCAGTTTCATAATACATTTCTATTTTGGCCTTAGCTCATAGCAATGATAGTATGTCTCGTCTTTTACCACTTTCTCTTCCAGTATCTCTTTTAATCACACCATCTCTGAACTAAATTTTTTAGGCAATCATTCTATTATCTCCCAAATATCCACACTGACTTTTGCCTCACTTCCTTCCAGTCACATCTAAGATAGTCTTTTGTCATAGGTGTTTCCTGGCTTTTTCCACCGGTATGTGTCAAGTACTTTATCACTCCAGTGAAAAAAAAATTAATGGCCAAAAAGATAGATAATGAAAGTGATACAAAAATGAAGATAGAGATAACCTTCCTTGTAGCAGATAAAATAAACATCAATAAAAGAATATTAACAGAAATAAAGCATGAGATGTCACAACAAAAGAGGTACGTCTTTTTTGTGAAGACATACAATCATGGTTAGTCACCGAATAAAGAAATTCAAATATTAAAAATATATGTATTGAACAATGTAAATCATGAAAATAGATACTTCCATAATTATACACTGATATTTAACATGCTTCTTTCAACAATTAAAGAGTAAGATAAAAAGTCAATAAATATTTCAAAGATTTGAGCAACTTTTATCAATCAATTTGAATTAGTTAGTATTTATAGAAATCTGCAAAGTACAAACTCTAAGTACACACTACTTTCAAGTGTGGAGCGACCAATGTCTGAACTCAGAGAAAAAGAAGTCCAGTATAAATACATACAGTATATCTAAAATCATATATACTATGTTGTCTGATAACAGGGGAGTTCAATTATAAATGAACAATACTAGCACACCTAGATAAAAATAAGCCTCTGTGTATAAATCCCTAAAAGACCAAGAGTACAGAGAATAAATCTCAAAGAAAATTACAGTGTATTTCAATTGAATAATAACGATAGTATCAATATATCACTACTTTATATTTTAATAATGAGCAGTTTCTATTCCGATGGTAATTCTGAATACCAGTTTGTCAACTCTAACTCAGTTTCCTCCTTTTCCTATAGCTTAGGAAAGGAGAGGCAATGTCTCAGAATTCAGATGAGTGTTTCAAAGTGAATCCTATAGGCTCACAAGAAGTGGGACAATCTATGGATGTGGAAGAAACTATTAAAGCAGGTATAGCCTCAGATCAGGGTAATATCCCACATAGTAAGTGCTCCAACATGACCCATCCCGAAAGACTCATGTAAATATATGCAAACATCTACACTCCAAGATGTCCTCACTGGCCATGTGTACCCTAGTTTGTGTTGTCATCAATAAGTCAGAGTAATCAAGGAAAGAATTTCTAAGTTGTCTTATCCAACAGGTAACAGTGAGGGTTTTAAAATAATAAATAATGTATATGTGGTAATGAGCAAACTAAAAGATTGAGAAAAATGGAGAGTCTGAAAATGATTAATATAACATTCCCTAGATGATGAAAAGATAACTAAGCTATTCTGCTTTCAAACCTTTTTGCTGGTTCAAGCCTGAGCCAAACTTGCAGAAGAGGGGTAGTTTTCATGGGAGGAGGCAGGGATAATTGGGGAAAATATGAAAAGAAACATGCATTATGTTCATGGATGAAAATGTTATGATGGGAAAACTAAATGAAAATTAAAAAATGATATGGTATCAATATAATTTAGTACAGCTGCAATAACTTTTAATATTAAATAGCTAAAAGAAAATCAAATACTAATTAATGGGCAAAATATAGATATTCAGAAGGCAATTTGAAATGCTGTCTTTAGCATAATTATATTAGTATGTTTCCTTGCCTCTTCCCAGGATAGTATCCTTAGCCATGGGTTTTGGCCAGGTTTACAGGACCAAACATGAATGTGAGCCTCAAATTTAATACTAAAGCAGTTGTTTGATCCTAGAATAGCTAATAGCAGTTAATAGTTTCAGGGAGAGGTGAATTGGTTTATTAGTGGTTTAGCTACTGGTAAGTTTCCCATTCCACACTAAACACCTTTCTACCTATGATCATACAAGAGACCCCAATTTAATATAATAGGTTTGAAAAGTTAAAGATCGTTATTAATGGGCAAGAGGAAGGGAATTAATGGGATGAAGGGAAATAAAATCAAAATGAATTATATAAAGCTGGGTGTGGTACCACATGCCTTTCATCCCAACCCTCAGGAGACAGAGGTAGGAGCATAGCCACGAGTTCGAGGCCACTCTGAGAATACATAGTGAATTCTAGGTCAGCCTGGGCTAGAGTGAGACCCTACCTCAAAAAAATGCATTATATTCATGTATGAACGTGTTTAAATGTGAAAGATAAACTGCAAAAGGAATTCAATAATGAAATTTAAAGCAAAGGCTTGAGATGTTACTCAGTGCTGGACTACTTTACTAGCATGAACCAGGCCACTGCAATAAAAGATAAGAGTAGATATCTGTCAAACAGAAAACAGATAAACATTAGAGAACATGAAGAGACACAAAGTATATTCAAAAAAATTTACTAGCTTATATTAATTGCAAATAATGGGTTTCATTCTGCCATGTTCTACATGTATACAAAATATAGTTCAAATACCCCATAACCTGCTTTAGCTCTCTCTCATACTCCCTCTGATTCTGATCATATTCTCAATCAGTCTTTTTTTCATTCTTTTCTTCCTTTTTTCCCTTTCCTTTTCACTCTAGTGAAATTAATCAACTTTTGTCTGATTGGATATAAGGACCATTCGACAGAACTCACATCTAGTACTGAAAATCTGATCAAAAGTGCATGGCTGGGGAAGCCGTAGGCCTTAATGGGGAAGCTACTGCTGTCGTTTTACTGCTCAACATAATGTCCTTGTCAAATTGCCTTCTAAATATGTTTGTTTAAGCTCACAGATTAATGGTGCTGTCAGCTTTGGTCAGAGAGATTTCTTTCTGCAGTTTTCATTGGTAATTGTAGAGACATATGTCTTCAGAGTGCTGAGAATAAATGACTATGGTAAGCAGATCTCTAAATGGGTCATCTATATCACCCCCTCCAAGTCTCAGGGAACATTATGGATGAAGGAACAGAAAAACATTTAAGAACCAGAGGGAAGGGTGAAGTGTTGTGTAGCGCTTTCTTCACCACTGCACTGCTGAACTGACAGCAGCTATGGTTATCAGCACATGAGCTGCACAAGAGTGGGCCATCAACGTCATGTTATGGATGAGACTTAGAAGCAGTTAAGGATAGACAGTAGGGTCAAACAGACCTACATCTCTGTTAATGGTTGTTGGGTAAGGGAGAGATATTTTCTTCAGTGGTGTAGCTATTGTATGATAGCTGTGCTTCTATAAATAACTTATCATCAATACTCTAGGCAGCCCTAAAACTCACTGGTCCATGTTAGCATATGAACATGTAGGCAAACACACACACACACACACACCACGCATGCATATGTGCAAAATGAATACAAAAGTACAAGATGCTCAACAATTTCAGCATATGAAATCCTGAAAAATCAGAAAAATAAATTTCATTTGTTCCTGGAGCATATGTAATTTTCCATAGTTATTGAATGAGAAATAAACAGAATTTGATAAAATTCAAAACTTAATGACACTAAGTCAAACTGAGCATAGAAGGAAAAAATTTAATGTAGATAAAAGTCATTTTCAACAAAACCTAGAACTAACATTGCATGTAGGGATTAAATATCAGGCATTTTTCTGTCTGTTCATCACATTCCATGAGATAAATACGGAAATAAATGATCTAAAGATCAAATTAGTTTTAGATTTTGTGAAAGTATATGCAGAAAATCACAAGGAATGTACAAATAAAATTACCAGAACTAATAATGACTCTTTGGTGATATAGTAGGAAATCTAGTTATCAATTACATTTTCATATAAAATTGCCTAGCTGGAGAATTAGATGAAGGCAATACAAAACCATCATTTTCCTAGAAATAAATTAAATATCAGATGTGAAAGACCTCTATGCTGAAAACTGCAAACCATTGCTCAGCTAAATAAAAACATATGTCATATTCATGAATTGTAAAAAGAATATTTCAATATGTTAATTATTCCCAGATTTAACCACAGATTCAACACAGACTTAAAGAAAAGTTTGTCATGCCCTATGTAACAATTGATAATCTGATGTCCTAAATAAATAGGGAGGGCTGGAGAGATGCTTAGTGGTTAAGGCACATTCCCATGAAGCCTAAAGGTACAGGTTCAAATCCCCAGGACCCACATAAGCCAGATGCACATGGTGGCATATGCATCTGGAGTTAATTTGCAGTGGCTAGAGACCCTGGCATGCTCTCTCTCTCTCTCTCTCCCTCTCTCTCTAATAAATAAATACAAACAAAAATCTTTTAAAAAATAAATAAATAGATTAATTAAAGGACTCAAAATTGCAAAAGCAATTAGGCAAATAACAAATTTGAAGAGACATACTTCCTTATTTTAAGAATTACTGTAAACCTACCTCTGCTTTCAAAATGTTCCCTGAGCCTCAGAGGACATGTCAGACATGCCTCCTTTAGTGCTGAGCTCTCAGCAGCTTCTTATTTTCAGTTTTCTTGAGTTTTGATTCTCCTTAGTGTGCTAGAGCAGTATCTCTGGACAGCAGTGAGAGAAGCACCAATGCTATTTCCATCACTACATACTTGGCTATCTCTTCCACTTGTCACCTTGATGTGTATTAGGTCTCTCCAGTATTTACCTCCATCTGCAAAGGGAAGTTTCTCTAATCAAAAGTGAAAAACAGCATAAAAATGGACACAAACACATACGCTTAAAAGGCAACTTTATGGGCTTAAGGTGTCCATTTAGCCAATGAACAGTGGTAGCTTCCCTTTAGGGCCTAAGTTATTTCAAGCCATAGGATTTTGGCTCAGTTTTCAGTACCAGGCATGAATTCCCTCCCACTGGGTGGGCCAAAAATCCAATCAGAGAAAAGTTGGTTATGTCCATAACATTCATGTCAGTACTGCACTCATGGGTACATCTTTTTTTGGCTAGTTGATTGTAGAACTTGCAAAAATCCACTGCTTTTTTTTTTTTTTTTTTTTTTTTTTTTTTTTTTTGGTTTTATGAGATAGGGTCTCACTTTAGTTCAGGCTGACCTGGAATTCACTATGGAGTCTCAGGGTGGCCTCGAGCTCATGGTGATTCTCCTACCTCTGCCTCCCGAGTGCTGGGATTAAAGGCGTGCGCCACCACGCCCGGCTAAATCCACTGCTTTTTAAGACTATTACTGTCTTTTCTCTAAAGTCAGCCTACAAAACCACTTTCCAGTATTATATCAGTATGCCATTTGGTGGGTGGCTCAGTTCCTGATTGATTTTTAGTTTCTTTTTACAACAGCTTGTGGTATCTTCAGCAATAAGGTGTTACCATTTAGTTCATGTAGGGAACCAAGGGCATTGGCAATAGCCTGGACTTCTTTGGGGGACTTGTGGGCCCCCTCAGTGAGAATGTTGGCAAAAATCAGACAAAAAGAGTAAATTGTGTGTCAGTATATATGGTTCTACATATGAACACATAAGTAATATGTGTATATGTTCATATGTAGTTTCTTAAATTATTGGCATAAACATTTTTTGAAAAGGAGGAAAACCATTGTTAATGGTATTTGTTTGTAGCTCTCTTAGAGACTGGAAATAGAAGATATTAATATTCATTGTATATCATTTCATACTGAATGAATTTTTTAAAAATATTTTATTTACTTATTTATTTGAGAGAGGAAAAGAGGGAGGAAGGGAGGAGAGAGAGAGAAAGAGAGAGAGAGAGAGAATGGGCACATCAAGGCATCTGCTGCTATAAATTACTCCAGATACATGCACCCCCTTGTGCATCTGGCTTATGTGAGTCCTGGAGAATAGAACTTGGATCCTTTGGCTTTGCAGGCAAATGTGTTAACCATTAAGCCATCTCTCCAGCCCCTGGATGAAATTTTATTGAATTAATGTGCTATTTTAATAAAAGATATGTAGAAAGCTAAAAAGTAAGCAACATAATAAAAGTATAAATTAATCGGAATGTCCCCTCTTCATGTCTACTTAATGAAATAGAGAAATGGAGAAGGTTTGATTTGAGAGACTAGTACTTGGAATACAACCAAATCTTGCCTGAGCAGATCAAGAATCAAGATCAATCTACATACTCATACATGTGAATGGACTTTGCATAGATTATTTAAAGGTTCTGAGCCTGTGTTTAACATCAATGGGATTAAGACAACAAAATAAGACTGTAAATGTTAGTTTTATAGCATATGTAAATAGTCGGATGGAGAATGGACCCTCAAAGTACTTAGCACTCATGATAATAACTAGAAAATAGAGTAATAAAATAATTAAAGATGATTTGACTTTCTGTATCTTGAAGAAACAAGTTACCTACTTCTGTACTTCTACTACTATAGGTTCTTAAAGTCTCAGGAAATCATTAATAAACTATACGAATCAATGTCTTGATAGACTGCTACATCCTATACATTCTGACAGAGGGGCTTAGGTTAAACCTTAATGAGTCCCTAATGAAGGAATGCCTTGGAATATTTGATCAGAGAAACACAAGTCATAAGTCAAGCTACTTGGCCTTAGTACGTTTATAACCCAAAGAAATGCATAATAAATTATAAAAAAGAATTTCATTAAATTACTAATATATTCTGGCATTTAAGGGTTAATCTTTATCCTTTTAGACAAAGTTTATGTCCAAACAATTACTGTTCTAAAGACTTCATATTTACAAAGTTTGTTCAACTGCTGGAAGTTTGTAGGGGCATGGTAAAGAATTTAAAATGCACCTATTTATCTGGTTTAGATTTTGTTTTACCTGTTTTCACATTTGGCTTCTGTGTCAGTAAGTTCACTATTACTGTAACAAAATACTTGGTAAAATCAACTTGAAGTAGAAAAGGTTTATTTTAGTCCACAGTTTAAGTAGTTTCAATTCCTAGCCACTTGGCTCCATGAGACAGAACATCATGGAAGGAGGATGTAGATAGGCAAGGTGTTTGCCTCATTGAAACCAGAAAGCAGAGAGGGTGAGAAGAAAGGGCTTAGGACACGATATGACCGTTAAAAGCACATTCCCAGTAACCAACTTCCTCCAACTAGGCTCCTTCCCCCTTGGTGACTTCCTTTGTTCTAGTAAGCCCTTCTGCTAATAGCACTTATAAGGTATTAGGTAGGAAAAGCCAACACTAGTCTGATCCCAGTTTGTATTGATTTAATATATGGAAGAATCTTAGGGAATGTGGGCGTTGCTACTATAGCAAAAATGAGAATCTTATTATTGTGTGCTAAACATTATCACAGTCAGTGTAAAGACAAAGGCATCAAAAATGATTAGGCTGTAGCTTTTGTAGTGTTTGGAATTCTCATTTATGAAGATGTACAGTAAGTAAGCAAAACATATGTGACAAGTTTAAATAGTGTTAGCTGTGAAGAAAGTTTTAGAAAGAATTAAAAAAAAATAAATGAAAGTGACAAAGCAGGACCACAGAACCTTTCATCAAGCCTGTCTGAGTGGTTAATATATGATTTGATGTTTGAGTGATCTCAATGTGAATCTGGAGGAAACCCAAGGGCAAGAACAACAAGGATGTGCAACCAATAGAGACCAATTCTTAAATATCCATGTATTAACAAGCACTCTCACTCAGTAGATCTGAGAGCCCACAAGTGCATTTGAGCATGTATCAAGCTCACTTCAAGATATTTCTAATTTTGAGGACATATCTGCATCTTTTTTCTCTGTATGTGATGGATTCTATATACTGAGGCCCAAGATTGGCTGCAGAAATCCAAAGTTTTAAATCTAATGGAAAGACCCCTAGAATTTGGAAGGTCATAGCCCCTTGGGGGAAAGCTGCTACTGTTGTTTGACTAATTGGATATGCTGTGCCCAACTGATTGTCCTCTAAATGTTTGTGTTTATACTCACATAGTTCTGGTCTCATTTTTGTTCAGAGAAGCTTCTTTTCACAAATGGCAGTGGCTACTGGAGAGATTCAAATATCACCAAATGCAGAGAAAATGATACAGTTAAGAGCTCAACTTTATTTTTTTTCCTTTTTTCTTTATTAGTCGCAACTTTAAACTAGATATCCTTCTCACACTTGTCAAGGTTCAGAAAATGTTGGACAAGAGGTGGTGGAAAGAGTGTAAAAAGAAGGAATGCTTTGAATCATTGTGTTCTGGAAATGAGGTGGCCATTCCATTCATGACCTCACACTGTCTGTCATTATCTGTATAATATTGGACCCATCAACATGTTCTCATGGATGATTAAGGAAGATAAAAAAGACATAAATAGAAAAGGGACTTGTTAGAGGGAGAATGGGGTTCAGTGGAAGAGGTATGTGAGACAAGAGACATGAGAGAGTGATGTGAGTGGTCTATGATAAAAATACTTTATGTACTCATGTAAAATATATGAGAAGTTTTTAAGTCTGCTTTCTGCCTTGCTTCCTGTTTTCTACTGTGTGTGGGTGACCTGAGCTCATAAGTGATAACTGGTAATAGGAAGACTGCAGAAGCCTGTAGAATGCAGATATACCCTGGCTTTTGGTGGGGGGGAAAGGTTGAACTGTTACCTTTCACCTCTCCAAGTGCTTCATATCACAAATAGAACCATCTAGATATTGTTGATAGAGAAAAATAGGGAGGAGATACAATCCAGTTTTTATTTCCAGCTTAGATAAAAGTAATGAGTTTTGCCACATTCTAATTACTGATTTCTGCCTGGAGGAACATCTTGGCATTTCCAATTAGCAATAATTTAATATGTTATTGTTTATACTTGTTCCATTTCTTCGAGCTCATCCAATTATTGTGTGCTGCTTTTGTTTTCTTAGCTTGAAACATCACTTCCATTATTTTTTCTATGAGATTTTTCATTAGATTGTGTTCTAATTATAAAGGATTCACTGTTGTATTTAAAAGCCATGATTAAATGTTTTGTATTTTGGCATGTCTTAAAAGAGTGAATAAACTATCATATGTTAATCCAGGAATAATGGAAGTTATGAAATATTCTTCTGAATTACCTTTAACAAATCATTTTACTCAATTTAAACTATTATCATTACAAGGTATATGCAATTTAAACAAAATTGCATCCTCTTGGTAAATCAATGACTTCAAAAATTATTTTCCTTGTTAACTGAATAATCAGTCTAGGAGCCATTGTATAGTTCTCTGTCTTTCACTCAGTTTGGGTCTAAAACAGTTTTTAAAAAGGCAGTGCTTTCACCATATTTGTGAAATTTCTAATAAAGAGACCACTATATAGCATAAAATTTTCTAGAAACCCCATTTTTATTATGTAAAAATGACATAATAGGCATTATAATTCATTCATCTCTCGTACTATGTGTAGTTTATACCTCATATTTTATTGTAATGTTTTATGGTTCAGTTACCAGATGTAAGTACATATAACTCTTCCTCCTCTACTTCCCCTCTTTCTTCTTGTCCTTTTCTTTTTCTTTGAGACAGGATCTCCCTGTGTATAAGCCAAACTGGGCTTGACCTTGTGATTCTCCTGCTTTAGCCTCCAGTATACATGGAGTACAGTTGTGTATGATCACATCTAGAAGACTAATATCTTCTTGAAGGTAAAAACTCTACATCATGCCTTTCTTTGCCTATTAATGCCAAGTAAAATCTAGGATAACAGTGAGTTTCCAAAGTCGACTGACAGGTATAATTTGGCATTCCTCTCCCAATGCCCTGGTTAAATTTTTACTATCTGAGCATCACTGATTATAAAATTCAATAAAACGAATCTATATAATTAAATTGTTCATCTACAACTTCACTGATGTCATGCTTTGCTCCAGTTTGTGCTCTCAGACACAATGATCAATTCTGCTGAGAGGAGCAAGAAAAGGGTAGAACAGTCACATTGTTAGCAATTTTAATCTCCATCAGAAAATTCCATAGCCTAAAGGCCAAAGCATAATTTTTAAGACCAGTCTATTAACAGAACTCATCAGCTTTTATTTCGTGGATTTCATTTGTACAAGTTTCAGTTTTAATAGAAGAAATGCAAACTCTGAACCATTCATTGCAAAGCAACAACGCTTAAATCAGGTTGTGTACTCTAAAAGAGGTTATGCACATTGAAATATCTTAATTATTTACTAGGAATCCTTTCTCAAGATATTTGGCAGTACCACCTTTGTAATAAATCATTGGCTTATACAAATACAATTTTAGCAATATGTCTGTGAGCATTCTTCTTCCATTGAAATTTTCAAGAATCTGTTCAATTGGTTTGTGCTTATGTAAGAGAATATGTTCTCAGTGTTGCCCTAACTTCAACTGTAAAAAATAAATAAATAAAAATAAAAACCTGAAAAAGACATGTATTAGAATTATTTCTGAACCTATAGTTCAAGTGGTACTATACCTGATCATATCACTTACTAGTCAGGTAAAGTTAAACAAGCCATTGTAACTCTGTAAGGTTTTGACTAATTCCCTGTTAAGTCTGCTTATCTTCCTGTTTTTCAGAGCTGTGAGGATTTCCATGCTTGTAAGTGCTCAAACATGATGTAAATTTAATGGATAACATCCATGTTAAGCAAACCAGTTCCTACCTTGAGCTATGCAGTTATGGATTGATCATGAATTTTTCCAGGAAAGAATTCCAGTATTTAAATGAAAAGGAACAACAACAAAAAAACAAAGTTGAGCCAAATGTAAATTTCTTCTTTTATATAATGCCCTCCTCTCTTTAGATATGTATATCTGCCCCTCTCTGGCATAGCTACCTTGTTTCCAAGTACCTCTCAGTTAACATAATTCCACTTTGTTCTTTCTAGATGTTCAAAGTCTAGTTCTTTGACAATATGCTCACATGTGGTGGATGGAATGTAAAATGTTGTTCATAACCACATGGGATTGAATACTTACTCTCCAGTTGATGTTGCTATTTGGGAAGGTTGCAGAATCTTTAGGAGGTAGAACCTTTCTGGAGGAATTATGCCACTGGGGGAAAATCTTGAGATATTAGAGCCAGGTGCCATTTGTGGTGCTCTACTTCCTTCCCCCTGATGTGATATGACTTTGGTTTGCTGCTGCTGCCGTGCTTTACTCACCATGGTAAACTCTACCCTCTGGAACTGTAAGGCAAAATAAATCTTTTTCCTTCCTTAAGCAATGATACTGTTACTGCTGCACCATACAATGCTTTTTGTTGCTTTTGTTTTGAGACAAGGTCTTGATATGTAGCCCTGGTCATCCTGGTATTTACTATGTAGATCATCCTGAACTTCACCTTGAAGCCATTTCCCTCCCTTTGTCTCCCAAGGGCTAACACTATACACAAGAACCACTATGCCTGGCCTGAACTGCCATTTTCCTTCTCTTTGTTCCCAGAGATACTAGGATGATTGAAACCATTTGGTAAGTGTTGGCTCCTTCAACAGTCCTTCCATGAAATCCTCACCACATCTGGCATATAGACCCCTCATTTGTGCTCCCAGGGGGCCCAGGGTAGGGTGTGCTTCTATTATAGCATTTTACACACTTGATATTTTAAAAAGCATTATGAGAAGTTTGGGAGATGGCTCAATTGTTAAAGTGCCTGCTGTGTAAGCATGTGAACTTGACTTTAGTCCCCAACACCTACATAAAAGCCAGGTATGATATGTGCCTTAAATCCCAGCACTGGGGAAGCAGAGATAGAAGGATCCCTGGGACTTGTTAGCCTGCCAATTTTCCTAAATCTGTGAACTCTAGGTTCACTGATAGAACATGTCTTAAGACATAAGGTAGAGAGTGACTGTGTATGTCACCTGATGTCAACTCTGGCTTCCAGTTCACTCTCTCATACATATGCAGCAACACATATGTGCACCTCACACATACAGACATGTCTATACACATGTGCACCCCACACAAAAGCAGCATGAACTATGATCAAAATAATTATATGAATTCATGAAAATGTCATGAGAGCATTATATTGTATAATTACTTTATGCTGAAAAAATTAATGAGCAAATGGTTTGATTAATTATCTATTTACCATGTAGTTTATGAAATAATGAAATCATGAAAATACTGAAATCATAGGGCTGAGGAAATGGCTGAGAAGTTAAAGTCACTTGATGTCAAAGCCTGCCTCCCTGAGTTCTATTCCCTAGTTACCCACGTAAATCCCAATACAAAAAAGCACATGCATCTCAGATTTCAATATGCTTATGACAATGAGTATAGAGTCAGGAAGATGTGAAGCTTGCAGACCAGCTGGGCGAGCATTTGTTCCCAGCAGCAAGATACCTTGTCTCAAAGAAGTTACAAGAAGAGCAAAGATACATGGAGATTGTCCTCTAACCTTCATATGCATGCTATGGCATGCACTTGCAAATACACACACAGACACACAAATAAATGAATGAATGAAATACATAAAATATTCTGTAAAAATTCTGAAGATGCATGGATATGCCCATAAACCTTATTGCTCTCTAATCTCTCTCAGAAGTAGCTACTATTAAGCCCTGATGAGGCTTCAATATAATGTGACTCACATTTTGAAATTGGAAATTTACTGGAAGTATTCTCTATGAATATGTTTTCCCCCTGTGTATTAATCCATGCCATGTTGCATTCTTTGCTGTTATACAATTTGTAGCTTGGAATTTATTTCCGTTGAACATCCCTAATCAAAACATCTGCTGAGAGCTCAACACTAAAATAGATTTAAAGCACACCCACAAAGGCTCATGGAAGTTTATAGAAGAATGGACAGAAAGAAAGTAAGAGTCATAGGGTGGGATGGAATAGCCAGAGACCTAGCCCTCCCTACAATGACAGATTGCTGCTCTCATAACTCATAACCCACAACTCCATGGTGAACACCAGCAATCCCATGAAGGAGGACCCTCAATGGAGTGGGAGCAGAGAGGAGGGAAATGATGGTGCCAACATATGATGTATCCATACAAAGTTTCTACTTAATAATAATAAAACACACACACTGAAATTTAAAATGACTCAAAATCTAAAATGGTCTGAATGTCTGCATTATATTTTAAAAAGGTTTAAGTTTTGGAGGCATTTTATATTTTAGAGTTTTATATTAGGGTTGTCAACCGGTAGTCTATGCAAATATTCCAAAATCTAAAACATGTCTGTCCTCAAATATTTTGGACGAGGGATGCATGAATTATGCTATAAATTTATAATTTTAACTGATTTTAATCAGTAATTTTATGATGGTCTTTTGCTCTACATGCACAGGTTTTTATCTAATATACATACAGATAGATAGATAGATAGATAGATAGATAGATAGATAGATATGTATTCATGTATGCATACATATATATGTGTATGTGTAAGTTTGGGCATTATAAAGTATGTATGTTAAGCTTTGGTGAATTTTGCCAAATTGTGTTCTGAAGTAGTTGTAAATATATACGCTGTCACAAGCATCATGTGGGTTTTGTCTGTGCTGTACATACTCTCAAACATTTAATATTGTTAAAGTTTTAATATTTGATGTGTCTTGTGCCACTCTAATCCATGTTTATTAGTTTCTTCTCTGCTATGTGACATAAGAAAATTGAACTGTCGGGAGGTCAGAAAAGAGTTTATCTTTGTCTTCTATTTGGGGAGTAAAAGAAGGAAAATGATGAAGGGAGGAAGGAGTTAAGAGAACCATTTTCACTCTTTAAGTTCCCTCTGGTTGAGGTAATTACTGCATGAAATAGAATTCTTCTCTTATTATTTGTATTCTAATTGTTCTGATTTGTTGGAATCCCATGTGTATTCTGGATAGTAATCTTTATGGACAAGTTATATACATTTTAAATATCTTCTCCCAATATATGGCATGTTTTCTTTTCTTAATATTATTTGGCACAAATATTTTCCAAAAAAGTTATAGTGGTTTTATTATGAAGTTATTCCATCTTTGAGAAGACACCTGTAATAGTTGTTATATCTGACTCATGACTCCTTCATACATGTTCAAAGCTCACAGTATAATAGTTCATCTCTCTCTCTCTCTTTCTCTCTCTCTCTCTCTCCTCTGTAGTAGAATCTTTCATCATATATGAGTACTTGTAATTATATTTAGGATCTCTATGGCTTATCTAATGTAACCTCACATATAGAGATCCTTAAGCTAATCACTTCTGAAAAGTTCTTGCTATCATTTAAGTTGAAGTCACAGGAAAGGACAACTGTAGATTTTGGGGAGGGGTGTTATTTAGCACATCGATCATGCACTCCATTAGATTTGCGAAAATTTTGAGGATCTATTAGTCTTATTAGCATTTAAATCCCTAGGACATTATACATACCAAATGTTCCCTGAATGAATACAATTTTGCTTAATTTTCATGCTATTATTATAAATTCCTTCAAAGAAGTCTAGTCTCTTTTAATATCTTCTAATTAGTTTACAGTGGCACAGTGCATTTATTACACTGGAGGCAATATGGTAGAGTAGAAAAAAATATCTAGAACCTAGTCTTGGTTGTCTTGCTTATTCTAGGAACATACTTTTGTTTTGTTTTGTTTTGTTTTGTTTTTTCGAGGTAGGGTTTCACTCTCCAGGCTGACCTGGAATTCACTATGTAGTCTCAGAGTAGCCTAGAACTCATAGCAATCCTCCTACCTTTGCCAACCCAGTGCTGGAATTAAAGGTATGTGCCACCATGTGAGGAACATACATTTTTGTTTTACAGAAATTTCTTTTTCATGGGTGAAATGGATAGGAGCAGATGTGATTACCTGGTGAGATTCTGAGATTCCCTGCTCCTGATTCTTCCAACACATTTCAACTTCCATGTGTTCAGTGAAACTACTCAACATTTTATACAAGATTTCATGTGAAGAAAGCAGAAGGATTTTCTTTTAAATACTTTCAAAATATTATTGTTCTCATCATAGCCCACCATGGGGATACTGAAGCTGAGAGAAGTACAATGCATTGCTTCCTAAACCTGCTTTCTGAAATGATTGCCTTGGTAGCAGTCACCTTCTCCTTGCTGCTAACATAGCAACCCAACCAGAAGAGGCAGCTTATGGAAGGAAAGGGTCCATTTTGGCTTACAGTTTACAGGGGAAATAATATCATGTAGAGGAAAGTGTGCAGAACAGACAAAGAGCATAACACGCCATCACATCAGTTGGGAGGAAATAGCAAGTGTTAGCTAGCTAATGAATACCCAGTAGGGCTGGAATAACAAACCTCAGGGTTCATTCCCCCCAGTGGCACACCTCCTCTAGCAACACTCTACCTCCCAAAGGCTCCACTACCTGGTGCTTGGGTATGAGGTGTAATCACAAACAAATGTGGCTATAAGAGCCTCTTCACATTCAAACCACCACACTCTGGTAAATTCATTGCTTTGTAACCATGTGTTGAAAAGACCACTAAGACAATTTCTGTCCTTCTAGGATTGTTAGCATCCTCTGGTGTTCACAGAAAGGAAAATTGTAATCTGTATACCATATAAATATTTCATTAGTCGCATATTTCCTATAAGCAGACCAAGATTCAAGTTTGCTGCACAATTTCATAAGCGAAAAAGGCACAGCAATATTTTAGAAGAAAAGTATTGATTAGCATTAGTACACTAGTAAGTCAGGAAACTCACTAGATTCAGTGTGGTGGGTGCAGAGAATGCTCACTGAAAGCAGAATTGTCTCTTATTTATATTCATACAAACATACATGTCTAATACATGACACAATGTCGCCCTCAGAGGGACTTGTAGCTCAGTTAACATGATCTATTTTAACCTAGTAAGAGAGTAAGATAGCCAAACTGAGTAAATTGTCTGGGCGCCAATATTTGCAGTCACTAATATATAGTTAACATTGTCTCTCTAAAGTCTATCCTGCAACACTTAGAGATTGTCGTTAGACATGCAAGAAATGGTCAATTGACTTACTGAAGAGGAAATATCAACTTGCTTTTTCCATGTATTTCAACAGTTTGTCTAAAGAATCAAATCATATCATATAAATATGATAAACATATTTATGTGTTCTGATCACTTCCTATATTTTTGAGCTTACACAGTTCCTTCCTAACCCAGTGCATTATTTCTTCACCCATATAAAATGAAAAGACGCAGACTAAATGATCCCAGAATTCCTGTTCAGTTTCTAGAGACTATGATATATTATTATGTGCATTAAGTGTATCACCTTAACATAGTAAATCAGTTTTCTTAAATGTCTTCACCATTCAATAGCTATTCATTTAATGCTTACTAGGTGCAAGAATTTCACTCAAAGATAAAACAGGAGCAAGAAGAAAGCTTTATTATGTTAGGGATAGATGGTATTATTCTCTGACACAAATTGTAATGTCTGGGTATATTTTAAGTCAATGAAGAGTAACCATGGCAACATAGGTTAAATTGAATATTGGCCTATAGTAAAGTGTCAAAGTCTTTAAAAATTTCTCCTCTGCAGCAATGATAGCAAAGTAAGAATATAGCACTCGTTTCTATTTCAAAATAAACACAATAAATGAAGTAATTTGAATAGATTATTCAAAAAGTCTGTGACAGATCTTAGAAGGATTAAATAGGAATGTAACTTCCAAAAACAAAATAAGATTACCCTTTTATATGCTATTTTATCCAGATACATTAAACTTAATAGCCTGAGTTTGTGTGAAACGTGATAATCAAGAATGTCTTCATATTATATTATATATTAAGGAAAATCTTATCAATTTTCCAAATAACTAAAATATATTTTTAAGTGTGTCCTTTGTATTATAAGGAATTATGGATGGAAGAATACTTATGTGAAAAAATGAAAAATAACCAGTGTGTCCCAAAAAAGAATTTGAAAGGGTACAATAATTCAGATATTTCTTTTCTCTTTTATTTCCATGCTTTTTTCCTCCATACCCTACACGTGGGATCTTTAGCCACGTGGGTACCTTTCCTTGACTCTGTATTTCACTTAATAAATATAATGATTTAGTACTTAAAAATATAATTCAGGTATACCTCTTCCAAAAATCACTTAGTATGTGCATGCATGAGTCACAATTGAGCTGATCATTTTATATTAATTATTATGCCACAGTAACTTTTTAAAAATAATTTATTTACAAACAGAGAGAGATAGAAGAGAGAATGGGCAAGCCAGGCCTTCTATCCACTGCAAACAGACTCCAAAAGTATATGGTACCTTGTGCATCTGGGTTTATGTGGGTACTGGAGAATTGAACTCAGGTCGTTAGGCCCTTCAGGCAAGCACCTTAACTGCAGAGCCATCTATCTATCTCTGGTTTTCTTTAAACTAGGAGTTACATACTGGCAATATTTATTGACATATTGAATTGCTTCCCAGCTAAAGATGGGGTTCAATATTTATGATCACTTTGTTACCATGATGTATTATAATGATTACTAATCAATAGTTCCTAGTCCTTTCTACTCTCATTTTCAACAAAAATTTTTCAATGAAGACTCAAGATCAAAACCATTTTTGTTTCGTTCTCTCAAGTTCTTGCTGTTCTTCTGTTCACCCATTCCCTTAGTTTCTATTTTCTTCTTTGAATTTAGTGAAGGAAATGTCTGTCTGTGATTTTAAATACAATTCATCTCTATCACTACTTTGATCCCTTGATTCTCCTTTCATCCAAACTTATGTCATATTTTCTTTGGTCACTTTCTATATTTCCATCTTTAATACTGGTCTTCCTTCTAGGTCCCACATCAGGACTTAACAGCTTCTGGGTGGTTATTTATAAGAAATGTTCCTTGGACTCCTTTTGTTTTTCAATGAAACTAATCATTGTCTATCCAAAATGATTCCCTCATTTTACTTAATGGGACTATCCATTTAATTTGTATAACTTTAACCTAAGTTTGATCCCTTCTTCCCACTATGTTTTAAACCATACTGATCCTACGTCAAGATAGAATAAGAAAAAAAAAAAAGATAGAATAAGATAGGTATTTATGTCCTGTGGTCAAGTTAACTTAATTTTTGCCTACATTCTTTCTTTCCTAATATTACTGGAAAATTATAAGTCATCTTTGTCTGTCCTCATTCTATACAGTTCACCCTCCCTACTATTACCAAGCTGATCTCTTGATGTTCAATTCTAGTCATACCATGCAACTGATTAAACAGTTATTTTCCTGGATCCAAAGAATAAAACTTAGTACATAACTGCATCTTCAGTAATGTGGACTTGTATTTCCTTGAATCTTGCTCCTTAGATCTACTTAACAACTTGCTTTTCTAAAGATGGCTCCAGAACATTCCCTTCTTTGCAATCCTTCCCCTGTTTTCTTATAGTCTTTTTCTTTTATCTGTCAAAATAAAATGACAGCTTAACTTTTGTATCTTCCATGAAGATTACTAATTGATTTTATGGTTACATACATTCAATGATTTCATCAATGAATTTTCATACATATATCATTATGACTTGTTCTTATTCCTTCTTCACACTGCCCTGTCCCATTCTCCTGCAACCCTTTGCTGGCCTCCTTCCTCCCTTCGTGTAGTTCTCTGTTCTTTCATGTCACATGTGTTCCATTACTCTTTCTTCTTTTTATACCATTAGTGTGTGAATCTCCTCTTCTCTCAGCTGTGGTCCCTTCATTCTCTATTTCTGAATTCTGAAAATGAATGACTGATGTATAGATAGGCTATAATTTAGATAGATAGATATAATTTAGATATAATTTAGAATCTGTAGTTCTCTTAGCTATACATTTTTATTTAGGTAACATTCAACTGTGTATCCCAGGCTGGTCTTGAACTCATCAGCCTTCTGAGTCACTCTTCTGAGTGCTCTGATCATGGGTGTATACCAGCACACCTGACTTGAGTTAGACATTCTTATTCATATTCTTTCCTTTTGGCTGTCATATTTAATTTCCTAGATGATTTCATCTAATTCAAAACACTAGATAATATATATTCAAATCTAGTAGCTAAGTGTTGTATATCACAGAAAAATATTGATATGTGTACTTCACAGAAAATAGTCATTGGAGCAGGGCATGGTGGTGCACACCTTTAATCCCAGCACTCACAGGGCAGAGGTAGCAGGATCACCATGAGTTCAAGGGCAACTTGACATTACATAGTGAATTCCAGGTCAGTCTGGGCTAGAGAGAGACCCTACCAAGGGAGAAAACAGTCATTGAACCCAACCAGTATTGCCAAATATACTGATTCCATAGAAGAGATGCATTTTGGTTTAGCTAAACTGGTTCCACTGAGAGAATGTTTCCATGTTTGCACTTCACGAGGCAAATGAACTGAAATCTGATTGTCTTCCTTAAAGGTATAATGATACATTGATAGGAGTTACCAATGACTTTTCACTCATGAAAAGGAACTGCAACTTGGAACCTCTCTGTGATGTATGTTATGCCACTGAGTTTACAGATTTCTTGGAAATAGCTGGTATATCAGGGTGATGGTCACTACATATGACATATATCTAGCATTTCCCAAATCCTAAATATGTTCTTTTTGGGTCAGAATATACTGATACAAGTATGTGATTTTATTATCCTATATCTTTCACTTCCCATTTTATTATCTGTATCAATCTTCTTAAAGGTCATGATCCATTTTTCAGCTGATTCAGATGTTATATTTCTCTAATTCAGAATACAGGACTGAGATAAGTATCTTGCACAAGGAGATTTTATTGAACACCATCAGGACATAATGTGAGTAAGATTGGAAGTGTCAGTAGAGAAAGTTTCTCTGGGTTTCTAGGTTCAACCAAGGTATCTAAGTGGATGCCAAATTCTTAAAAACATTTTTCCATACCTGGTCAAAGTTGAAAGCCCTGAAAAGAGGCTAGGAAAATTTCACTGAGCTCCATCGAATCAACTCTTTATTATAAATTTTGCTCTGGCACTGTACTGCAGGTCTATATTTGTAGATTTTAAATATTGCTCTAAGCCTTATTTTGGAATTTTTGATTGGATTTGCATGTCCACTTGGCCTTAGTAGTGATATTGACTTGGGATACTGTCATTCAATATGAAGATCAGATTCTTAAAATGACAGCCTAGGAAACTTCAGCTTGGACAAGAACAGAGGTAAAAAAAAACTCAGCCTCATGTAATTATGAGCACTTTGATACTTCAAAACCAATTTCACCAGCCAAATTTCAAAAGCCAGATATGAGTACAAAAACATTTTAAGTGTATTTTATTTTTGCATGTGAATGTATATGTGGTATGCATATTTGTGTGGGGCCACACATGAGCATGTGTATATGGAGGTCAGAGGTTGAAGGTAGATGGCTGATCAATCATTCTTCACCTTACTTTTTTTTAGAAACGATCTCTATGAACCTGGAGATCATGAATTGTACTAGATTAGCTAGTTAGCCTCATGAAATCCTCCTGTGTCCTTCTTCCCCACATTGGGATTACTTACCATATCACCATAATAGCATATTTTGTATGTCTTTGTGAGGGTGTATACACATGCATGTGTGAAAATGCACATACCCTGTGTCCATCCATGCATGTGAGGTCCAGAGCAGAATGCCAGGTGTCCTCCTCCATCACTTATCTCCCTGATTTCTTGATACAGGATCTCAGTGAATCAGGAGCTAACCCTGTGAGTGAACCCCAGTGATTTTCTGGCCTCCTCTACCCACAACTTTGTGGTTACAGAAATGTGTGGCTGTACACAGCTGTTTATATACACTGCTAGGGATTCAAATTCCATGAATCAAGCTCTCAGGCTTGCATGAGTAGCACTCTTTCCTGTGGAGCTATCTCTTCAGATCCACACCCAGAATTTTTTAAATGTATTTTCTTTAGATATGGGCATATTTAGTATGTAAACAATACATGTTGGTACCATCCTTTCCTTCCTCCCTTCCCCTTTTCTGAAGAGGCCTTGATCACTGGGGATGCAGGCTAACCCCATGGGGATTGTGGGTCATGCATTATGGGGGCAGCAGTCAGTTATGAGGGAGAGAAAATGTCTCTGTGCAAAATGTCCCAACTTGTGCCTCAAAAATCTTTCTTCACCCTCTTCTGCAAAATTCCCTGAGCCATGTTTCACACCCAGAATTTCTACATGGGCACTGAGGATCCAAAATCAGATACTGATGCTTGCTAAGCAAGCATATTAATTACCAAGCCATCTCTCCAGCCCAAAACAGTTATGTTAATTAAATCTATGGTGTTGCTAAAGTAGACAAAGACTGTAGGAAGAGAAGTTTAACAATGTGGGGTGATGACTATGGAGAACTTATTTAATTTCTGTGAGGTTTTACTTCTCATGCACAATTTTCTTGTTAGACGTGTTGAAAGAACTGAAGATAACAGAAATCCAAACATTTCAAATAAAGGAAAATCTTCATTGAAACTATGAACATAAACAAGAATTGTTTTACAAAGAATGAAAGCTTTGACAATTTACAAAGTAACTAATTTTCTGAAAAAAAGTCCTATTTTCCTGCAGCTCTTGGAACCTCTTTGAGTTAATTGTTCATGGTAAGTGAGCTGATGTCATTTTTTACTTATAATTTTGCCCATTAAACCACCACTCTGTCTTCTTTCATACAGAAATAGCTGCCTTTATATTTCATGTCTTCTTTCCAATATCCAGACTAAATAACACAGTGACATGAATAATAGCCAATCTCTCATAGCGTGCTCTGTACTTCATAGTGTGATTCATTGGTGCAGTTTGAGTTGTGCAATGCTCCTTGATTTGAAGTTCTGGAGGTCTATGTTTTCCCTCTATATTAACTTTGGACATGTTCTGTCAGTATCATATTACACAGTGGCTTTCAGCTGAGGAATGATCTTATTTTGAAGAACAAGGACTCCATCATTTAGTAGAGAGCCAGGGTTTGCACAGTAATTTAATCCTTTCCTTAGTTTTGATGCCCTTATTTATATCAGAGATAACTGTCACACAACAATTTACATAATGATTTATTTCACAAACTATACTATTTCTTTTTTTATCCTTTCCTTTTTGTAGAGAAGTACAACCAAATGTATTTAATTTAATGAACAGTCTATAGTCAATGGTTACTATAAGGAAAATCTCATCTACGCTTATTTGTAATTTTAAAGATACCCCCAGTACTTTCTGAAAAATTAAATTATTCAAGTCTGGGAGATCTCTTTGTTCTGAGACATCAGCTTTATTCATATACTTATGCCTGTAAAAGTCAGCAATCTGTAAAAGAGTTAATTCTGTATTTTCAACTGTGTTAATGGCCAGTTTACACACAGCAGAGCAATATGACCATACACTGACCCAAAACAACATTTTAAGACTGATGTTATGTGGACCTGCTGAAGCAATTCAAAATGCTGTTAGTTAAAGCTGTATGTGGTTAATAGTGAAACCCAGAGGTGTTTAAAGATGGTACCCACAGCACAATGTTAGGAGTTATTTTCAACTGTATCAGATGATGAATTTATGCTCTGGGACGATGGAATAAGCTAGTTTATGGGCTACGGTTGACATTTTAACTGATTGATAGATATTTCTCGAGTTTTGCCAAGTGCCTAAGGTTGTCAGAGTGATTAAATTCTTTGATTGAGTTAGAAGGCCAAAACAAAGTTCTAAGGCAGATATCAAAATTATAAAGTAAAAGAAAACTAAATGAGAGTGTCTGTACTGGAGTCTGAGATAAGATATCATTAAAATTTCTTAGGGTATCTGAAAGACAGGTTCATAGAGCCACAAAGGAAGAAGCAATGGAAAAACTGGTGCAGAGGGCCTCAAAATTGGACTGGGGAAAATAGGAAAGATTCTTGGTCATGCTGTTGCTTCCTCTAATAGCTTTCATTTCCCTTTGGAGGTAATACCAGATAACTGTGTTTTATTTTTCTATGTCTTTTTTTTTTAATGGGCAAATTAGTTAATTGGTAAAAAGAAGTAACTTCCTTATATATGCTCTTCTCTAGATAGTATAAGAGAGAGATAGAAAGATGGGAAATATTTTTTGGCTTCATAATCTAATTGTTTATAGTCTATGTTGGAGTGTGATGTTAAATGTGTATATAAAACCTATATTTAAAGTGCCAAATGAGAAGCATATCATGTAAATGCTACAAGAGTTCACTATTTTTTTTTTTTTTTTTGCAGTTCTGAAGTTTTTACTCAAACAGACCTGGATGAAAATGAACATTTACTTCTGGTTACTTGGAATCCAGTTTTGGGAGTAGCCAAGTCATCTCAGTTCCAGAAAGGCAAGAGGACCACAACACCGTTCTGAGGATGTATGAATAGCCAGCATCTCTAGATCACATTTCCATGACATTGTGCCAGTGCTGATATAGTGTCACACTTCCATTGAAAGGCAACCGGGCCTTAACACAGCACTGTCAGGTCAAGCTTCAAAGAGGAGGAGAGTCCTAACTTCAAGCCAAAGATGCTCACAAACAATGCATTCTCTCTCTTGTTGATGCCCCTCTGGGTTTCCAGCAAGGAGTGGCAGTCTGGTTAACATCCTATTCAGAAATAAATAACTAAAGTCATTTAGAGTTAATTATAAAAGAGCAGTGGAAAAAGGTCACTGCTCAATGTTTGCAAAGAGTGAATGAATGCACGTGAACAAACACAGAAAACAATACAATTCATAGAATAAATCCTGCATTTCCCACATTCATATGGAAATAATCTTTAAACAAAAAAATATTAATTAGCGTTTGTTCTTGAGTGGGTTGAACAGTTCAGGGCTCTGAGCATTCACAGCCTTACAAACAAGGTTGTAAGCAGCCTCTCCATACCTCAAGTCAGGACCATGGTGCAGAAAGAGGCCTTCATGCACTTTTGACAGCTCAGTACCTATGAGAGAACAGAAACGATGCAGGGACTCTAACCCACAATACATGAGGTATATGGAAACACCCATGAAAGAACCACCAGCAGATAGAAGGACCAGGTGGGGCACTGTCACAGCAACTGCTGATGAAGGATTTCCCACACCATCTTCTTCCGGAAGAGAGGCATCTGGTGCTGAGTAAAAGTGATAGGTTTGTCCCTAGAAATATAATCTGCATATTTGCAAGTAAACATTCCACAATCACTCCCATTCAACTGTTGAGGAATCTCATGGGGCTTCATGCTGTAGTGGGTCCACTCTAAGAGATTCAGATCAATATTCCTTTTGGTCTTACTTTCATCTTGTAAATACTGAAGAAGAAGTTCACATATCCTATGGTCTTTTTGTCCCATAGAATCCAGATATTTAAGACACTTCTCTTAGGTCCATCACCACCAGGCTCCAGTGTACCTTCCGATGAATAGGCACCAGAACAAGTTCTTGTTCAAAGAGATTTAACCCTTTGGTCCATCTTTTCACTGCTTGGTAACCTCCAAAATTTAATTTAGGATAGAAGAAAGTACTGAATGCATGAAGTGCTGGATAGCCTTGCTTCTTATTTCTTTCCATTAGAAGATTCATATAAAAATTAATGACCTCATCATTGAACCACTGACAGCACTTTAAGGTCTGGATATTTCCTTGAGTAATTCGCAATTGGAAAGCACTGCTTAGGATTTCATCTGGCGGGTCATGGCCTAGGGCGTTATTGATCTTCTTTTCCATGTCCTCTGTAAGTTCAAGAAGATCATGTGTTCTTCTGTCCTTCCCTTTGCCTGAGAAATGCTTTTCCTTTGCCTCAATAATTGATGCTTTCCTCCTGAGAAAGCCATTGCTTCCACTGCCCAGGCGAAGCACTTCTTCTGACAGGTCAGGCTCCCTCTGGTGACCCCATCTACTTTCATTTTCAAATCTGAATCCGGCCATCTTCTCTGTATCAGAAACTCTCCCCTTTGAACACCTCTTTTCACTTCTCATTGAACAGAGAGGTCCCCTTATTTCAACAACTCTATATTGTTTTGGAAGAAAATGATTTGTTCTGACTCCATGATTCTGTTCTTCCATCCAGCCTTTGGTCTTTAGTGTGTCCATCTGACTTCTTCAAATTCTACCTTCATTTACTATAGGACCTCCAAGAACCTTTACTGTTCTTCCTAGTTCATTTTTGGGATCTGTGATTCTCTATGATTACTTTATTGCTAACCAACTCACCATATGACCTGTAATCAAATGAAATGACAAGGTTAATTTTTCTTCACTACAACATCTCTATCACCTAGCTCAGGGTTACATTCTTTTCATATACTTAGTTCATGTATTTTTTAATGTTTATTTTAGTTCATCATATACATGTATATAACATACAATGAGATGCCTTCATTTAAAATGTTATAGATTTCATAGGTAAATATAGTCTTAGACCTACCACCACACTCAAGCTACAGGACATTTCCATCATCCCCTCTCCCCCAAAACATTCTCTCTTGCCCCTTTACCATCTACCACATGCCTTTGACCCAGGACCAGGAAAATAACAATGGTTTTGTCGCTGTACCTTTCTCTGATCTTTCTAGTATTTCATATTCATGGTAATAAAATATGTACCCTTGTGCTTGCTTTGGCAGCACATATACTAAAATTGGAACTATACAGAGAAGATTAGCATGGCCCCTACACAAGGATGACACCCAAATTCGTGAAGCGTTTCATATTTAAAAAAATAAAAATAAAATGAAATAAAATATGTACCTTTATGTCTAGATTTCTTCATTCAACATAATAATTTTGAGGTTCCTCATATATTCACAAGCCACAATATGTCTACAGGCCTCTCAACAAAATTTTCTGACTAATATTTGCCAAGTTCCAAACTTTTATCTTGCAAGCTTCCAATTTATTATTATATTTTATTACATAATTTAGTTATTTAACATGACAAATGGAGAAGTAATGTGATTATTTGTAATCTGCTAGTAGGTGTGAGCCTTCGTAAAAGACCTGAAAACTTCCTAACATTGTTAAATGAACTTGAATAAAGCATTGAAGTATCATCATATCAATAGTTTGAAACTCAGGAGTAAATTTTCATTCTTTCTTTTTTTGCTGGACTTTTATCAGACCTGTTGATGGGAGTTAGGGAAAAGTTTCATTCGGAGACATGTACACAGAAATGAGAGATTATTTTGATCTTTGTAAGCAATTTTAATCAACAGTGTGTACATTTTTAGTTTGACGAATTTTTCCAGTGGTGAGAATATCATAATACTGAGGAAATCTTAGAGAACATTGTTAAGAAAGAATAAAGAGAGTTGGAGAGATAGCTTAGTGTTTAAGGTATTTGCCTGTGAAGCCAAAGGAGCCAGGTTCAATTCCCCAGGACCCACATAAGCCAGATGCACAAGGGGCACATATGCCTAGAGTTCATTTGCAATAGCTAGAGGCTTTGGTATGCCCAGTCTCTCTCTATATGTCTCTCTTCTCTCTTTCTCTCTCTGCTTGCAAATAAATAAATGATATTTTTAAAAAAGAATCAAGAGAAATTGGTAGCTGTTTAAGTATGAGATACTAGGCAAGAATTAAAAATTATTTTGATGTTAAAAACTAGTCATCTTTGCCTAAGTTTAGAACTTTAGACTAGAATAAACAGCTCTGCTTCAACCACTGCTAGTGCTTAGCTTCCCTCTACAGATGTTTCTAGGGTGCTTTTGCACCTGCAGTAAGAGCACCTCTTCTCCCTATCATAGTCCAGTCCATTTTTAGAGAGTTCAACCGTATGGATTTTTCCTTATTCAAGCAAGATTTTGCATTCCAGTGACTTTAATTCCTCAGTCTTACTTAAAATCTGTGGAGTCCATAGAATGGTTTAGGTCTTCTTTGCCATAAGGTAGTCAGCCTCTAAAGTCAGTTGCCATGTTAATCCAGTTTTTCTTCTCTAGAGGAAACATTTCTGAACCCTTCATCAGTTCCTCATTTCATTTCTCTTCCAGAACATTTAAAATCCCTATATATAGTGGATACATTCCTGTTTACTATCTTTCTTTGGAAAGCAAAGTGTGTGAAAATACAGATTGGAAAAAAGTACACAGTGATGGGCTGGCTAGTATTTAGCAAAGGAAAACTGTTATCTAGCTTCCTTTGTTATTGAATATTGATTAATGCAAAGCAAGACCACAGTCAGTAGCTTTTTGAGAAGCTGCAATTTATCTTGTACTTATTTCTACATTTAACAAATGACCAACCAAAAATAAAAACTAATAAATGAACCATCTTTTTTGTTTATTTGTTTGAGATAGAGATTCATAGTCTATGTAGCCTGAATGGCCTGGAACTTCCTCTGTAGATAATTCTGGTGTCAAATTTGCTGTGATCCTCTGGCCTCTGTCTGTTGAATGCTGGGATTAAAGGCATGTGCTACCACATACAGGATGTAGTTTTTATATACTGCTTTTAACACCATACACTGAAAATTTCTGACCTTCTAAGCCAAGAGCTTTTTGATATTTTGCATGTGACAATCTTTTATATATATAAAAGACATCAGCTTATTAAGCTCTTATTCATCTTAGAAAATAGTATCATAAGTACTGTAACTGTTGCATGCCCAAATGAACATGTGATACTCTCCAAAAAATGTATCTTGCTTTATGTCTTAAGTCAATATACATGTTTGTTCTTTGTATCTTAAAATATTATTTTTCTATTTTAAATTTTATTTATTTATTTATTTTATTTTTTTTAAAGAATTATTTATTTATTTATTTGAGATCGACAGGCAGAGAGAAAGAGGGAGAGACAGATAGAGAGAGAGAATGGGCGCGCCAGGGCCTCCAGCCACTGCAAACGAACTCCAGACGCGTGCGCCCCCTTGTGCATCTGGCTAACGTGGGTCCTGGAGAATCGAGCCTCGAACCCGGGTCCTTAGGCTTCACAGACAAGCGCTTAACCGCTAAGCCATCTCTCCAGCCCTATTTATTTATTTTTAAACCTAAACAGGTTTTAATGAAAAGCTGATATAGACTCAAAACTCTAGGCAAGCCATTCAGTCCAGTAATACAGAATGCATATCACTGGAACTGTTTAATAAGCTGATGAGAGTGTTGTGGGCACATAACATCAATGCATGTGACACTTAAGTCAATGATTTAAATCACAAAGTACCAAAGACTGCTCATGAAGATATTCATGTCCTGAATTATCCTACATTCGTTTTACCCTTATATATTTAAGTAAATTTCTTTCATAAAGATCTTACTGAAACATAAATAACAGTTCTCCAGGCCCAGCTGGCTTCATTGGTAAATACTTACTAACATTTTTGGAAGAAGTGATATAAATTCTACCTAAAATCTGCTTGATAGCAGAAGGAGCATGTCAACTTTCCTTATAAGACTGCTGTTGATGTAATTACTATATTACACAGAAATGACAAAAGATAATTGACAAAATCTAAGTTGAATGAGTATATAGTTATATACCATTTTCATAAACATTAAGAATCAGTATTGCTGGAATACCATTTCTCCCCAAAATTTTCAAGATTCTACATAATAGTAAAAATCTCAAGACTGGAGAAATGGCTTAGTGGTTGTGGTGGTTTGAATAGATGGCCCCCAATATATTTCAGTTGTTTATTTGTTTGTAGTTTGCATCTGCAGACACCTGGCTGGAGGCAATGTCACTGGGTGGATCTTAAGGTGCGGTGGTGGGTTTCAGATTTCAATCTAAAGATATGCAAAGTGTGCCTAGTAGGAGTTCCTGAAGTGTGCTGTGCTGTGTGGCTCTTGGCTTGTGCTTCTCTCTCTCTCTGCTTGACCTGTGAAGGCAGGCCAGCTTCTTCTGCCATTTATGGAACTTCCCCTGGATCTGTGAGCTTCAATAAATATCCCTTCCTCCATAACTGTGTCTGGTCTGAAAGTTCATCTCAGTGAACCTGAAGCTGCCTACTACAGTGGTTAAGGCATTTGCCTGCAAAGCCTGAGGACCCAGGTTCAATTCTCTGGGACCAACTTAAGCCAGATGCACAAGGGGGCGCATGTGCCTGGAGTTTGTATGCAGTGACTCCAGGCCCTGGCATGCCCATTCTCTCTTTCTATTTGTCTCTTTCTCCCTCATAAATAAATAAATAAAATATTTTTAAAAAATCTCCAGGTGTGTGTTTTCTTTGTAGAAGTTGAACTATTTATTATTTTTATTTTATTTTAATGTTTAATGTTTTACTATTTTTTATTAAGAACATACTTTGCATGAATATATCATGAGTTGGTACCATCTTTTCCCTCTTCCCTGCCCCCATTCCTCTAGGGGCCATCCACTGTGGGGTTGCTGGTACTCCCCATGGGGTTGTGAGTTATGCATTGCGGGAGCAGCACTCAGTTATAGGGGATAGGAAATGCCTCTGGGCATGACTTCCCAACCTGTGGCTCTTACAATCATTCAGCCCCCTCTTCTGCAAACTTCCCTGTGACTTGGTGAGTGTGCTTTAAGTCTACTTTAGTGATAAGCTCTCAGGATCTTCTGGATTTCTACTTTGGTATGTGTTGAGTATCCTCAGCATCTGTCTCCTTTACCCTGGCACTGATTTTCCGGCTCACCAAGGAAGCAGCACTCTTGCTCATCTCCCCAAATTCCTCTGTGGTTTTACCTGGGCCTTGGCTGAAATGGGAGGAGGGGTTGATCTCCTCTGGTCTAGCTACCTTTCTGTTCATGAACCCTTCAGATCAGGGTATCTAGGAGTTGGGGACCCAGGGGCAGGTTAATAAGGAAATGTAGAGCAAAAGCCTGCTTCTGCAGCGTGGAGGCAGGGTCCATGCCACCCCAAGCCAGGACCAGGTAACTGGGAAGTCTGTTTATTTCTTTATGAGAGAGAGAGAGAGAGAATAGGCCTCCACTCACCGCAAACGAACTTCAGAAACATGTGCCACCTGTTGCATCTAGCTTTTCATGGATAATGGGGAATCAAACCTAGGTCCTTAGGTTTTGTTGGGAAGTACCTTAACCACTGAGCCATTCGTCCAGCTCTATTACTTGCATTTTCTAAAAATTTTTATGGCTTTTTCTCTTGTGTGTTTGTGGTATGTACACATGCATATTCCCATGCATTGTCCATAGGGGCCTGAGCAGAACAGTTGTTCCACTCTTCCACTCATTCTTATTTGAGCTGAACTCTCTTACTAATCCAGGAGTTTGTGAGTTTTCTTCTTTTTGTTTTTGCTGCTTTCTTAAGATATGGCCTCTGCTTCCAAGGAACTGAAGTTAAGTACCGTATGACGACTAGCAGGTATCTATGTGGGTCCTGGGGGTTGTACTAGAAGTGATCTCTCAGGCCTCTTAGGCCTTTATGCTTATACAGGAAATGCTCTTAAACACTGACTCATCTCTCCATACTGCCCTGATATTTTCTAAAAATATTTTATTTATTTATTTGTTTATGTATGAGAGAGAGGGGGAGAGAGAAAATGAGCATGCCAAAACCTCCAGCCATTACAAGCTCCAGAAACATGTGCTACCTGGTGCATCTGGCTTACTTGGGTACTAACTAGGGAATAGAACCTGGGTCTTTAGGCTTCACAGGCAAGTGCCTTAACCATTAATCCCATCTTTCAAGCCCTGCCCTGGTGTTTTGGTTTTTTTTGTTGTTGTTGTTTTGTTTTGTTTTTAGGAAGAATAGTTTCTTGAGTACAATGCAAGGAGAAGTGGGTTAGGCAATGAGGAGAGTATTGCCTGCATCCAAATTTTTTTAGCATACAGAAAGAACATTTTTCAGTGTCCAAAATGTTAAAGGAAAACTTGTAATTGGGTTATACTACAAACATTTAATATAGCAATATTTGAATATAATAATATTCAAGATATCAGGTATACTGTGCCCTAAGAAGTAATAAGCAGGACAATTTAATTTTGATGACAAGATGCAAAAAGATGGGGTTTCTATATTGCAGACGCTTAAAACAAAATGAAACGTTGCCAGCATAAGGTTGTGAAACCATTACCAATAAATTGTAACTTTCCATTTATAATATTTTTAGTAGAAACTGATCTTTTCTCAGAGTATGTTACCAAGCAGTGTCATAAAATAATTAGTTAACCAATTTAGTGGCTGAAAAGAAAGCATGTCACCTGATCTTTGGCTAAGAATTACTGTAACATAAGACAATATTTCTCTGAAATATCCATTCAGAACTGACTTTCTTCAAGAGAAATTGTATTTATTACGTCCATCAAGTGTCATTATTTTCAATTCAGAGGGAAAGACTAGCTTGGGGGAATCCTTAAGGCTCCTGAATATGAATCACAGCAACTTCACAGTCCCTAGTAAATTATTGTAATAAGCAGATTTTATTTGTATAGTATGAATGTCCTTAGCACAGTCATTTAAAAAAATATATTGAACAAGGCAGGCCCAAATTTCCTGCTCTGCATTGCAGCACTAGCAAATTCCCTCTAGAATTCAACTGAACCATACTCAGCGCGTTTTTGTTGTAGTGAGTTGACAAAAGTTGAATCCTTCCAGCTCCACTGAGCAGTGAGCCTGTTCTCTAACTCATCCAAAACATCAATAGAGACACTGCTGCTTTCTCCATGCTTTCCTTTGAATTCTTTAGGATGCTGCAATGTTAAGGAGGTTCCTAGGAATAGTGTTGATTTTAACTTCATAAGAAGAGGTAATTCTAATGCATATAAATATCTTAACATCAATACATTTTTTAATTTAAAAAAATCCAAATTACTTGTATGACAAATAAAGTGAAATAGCCCAATGCACACTATTCTTAGCTCAATCTGTCAGCACATATTTGCATAATATCACAATGTACTGATTTCAGCTGTTTGTTGTATCAGTACCAGATGGAGCAAGGCCAGAAAACACAGTGGAAGTAGCTAAAGATGCTAGTACTGCTTTTCATTAATAAGCAGCTTAAAGAATGGCCTCCAAAAAAAATAATAACACTTGTCAGAGGATAAAATGGTGCTGTATAACAAGTATTGATTGATCTCCCTGAGCCAGGAAATTAGAAAGAGGAGAGTCATTGTACAACAATTCATCTTTGTCAATAAAAGGAATCTATTTCTACTGAAAACCATATCTTTCCTGGTACCTACGATGCAGCCTTTTAAGAACTGTATATTTCTGTAGCAATTTTCAGGTGTTATCTTGGGAAGTCATTCAATTGCAATAATTATGTGTGCTTACACTTGTCACCTTAAACCAATTATAATTACATCCACTTACAAAAGCAAAGTGCCACAGGAGTGAAATGTTCCCCAATGTACCAAGGAGTTTCACAGTATGGCAACATTGAAAACGAATTTATGTCAATGAAAACTCAAAGTTACACTCAATTATGTTGTCTGGATAGCAATTTTTTAATTAGAATGGAAGTGCCACGAGAGCAGGGATGCTAATTTGCGCAACAAGATGTCCTCACCAATGAGTTGAGTTTCTGGAACATAGCATATACTTAATAAATATTCATGATAGCAATACATTAATAGGTAACTATTCAAAGCATAGCTAAAATTTCTACTATAAACAAGGTGTCAGGTACTGTTAAAATAGTCAATCAGGGCTGGAGAGATGATTTAGTGCCCATTTTTTCTCTCTATCTGCCCCTTCTCTCAAATAAATAAATAAATAAAATATTTAAAAATAGTAATTCAACAAATATTGAATACCTAATATGTGCTAAACATTGAATAGGGGATGATTTTCCAGGAGATTGTTTGTCCTCTTAAAATATATGGTCCATTGGCAAATGGCTAGAAATAAAAGATAGATTCTCTAGTTTTGAGAATTAGCTATTTTAAAATTTATTTAGTGCATAAGCATAAGCACACAAAAAGTTAAATAGTGTGATTCTATTTTATCTTAATGTATGTATATATGTATGAATGTATTGAGACACCATCTCACTGTGTAGCCCATGCTGACCTTGAACTTACTATGCAGTTCAGGCTGGCCTCAAACTCAGGATCCAACTGCCTTGGCAGTCCAAGTGCTGTAATTACTAGCATGTGTCACCACTCCTGCACAAATAATTAGATTTTAATGTATATGACACAAAATTTGCCATCTTTTTGTTTTGAGTATCTTAAAAGTCCATCCAGGCTCCACTCACTATTATATCTATTTGATTTCTTTTTTATTTTGTTTTATGAGAGTTTAGCAGCTGCATTTCCCTTAGGTATTTAATCTCATATTTTCCTTAGTCCTTCAACTGTTTTATTTTCACTCATCATTTTTCTTTCTTGTATACTTTAAGCCACAAACTAAACAAGAAACAAAATACAGCCTTTCTCTTTGTGCCACCAAAAGCTGTTATACTCTAGTCTGTTGGCTGTATCCTCTAAGCTCTTTTAATTTAGATGTAGTTACATTTGCATAACAGTTTAGCTGTGAATTTGGCAGACAATTTCTGAAGAGTTATTTTGGTTCTACAGAGAGTTTACCCAATGCTTAATAAGTATATCTCTTGTACAGTATTACATTTTTTGTCTTTCCAAAAAAGTACTCTAAAGGTTCATACTTTGGAAACCACCCTCAAAATATTGTATTATTAGCAATAGGCGGCATTGCTTTTCCTAAGTGTGAGATGTGGTAAAGTCAGTTGAATTTCTGAACTAAAATTAACAATACAGGAAAAACTTAATGAAAATGATATTTAACGTTTTTGTGGGAAGCTCAACAGACTGCTTGTGTGTGAGTGTGTGTGTGTGTGTGTGTGTGAGAGAGAGAGAGAGAGAGGGGGGGGGGAGAATTGGCATGCCAGGGCCTCCAGTCAATGCAATCAAACTCCATAAGTATGCACCTCGTTGTACACATGTACAACCTTGTGTACTTGCATCACTGTGCATCTGGCTTATATGGAACCTGGAGAGTCAAACATGAGTCCTTATGCTTCACAGATAAGTGCCTTAACTGTTAAGCTATCTGTCCAGACTAATATTTAACATTTTTGTATGCCATACCTTTTATGATCATAACAGAAATGCATATTATAGTTATATATTTAGAATAAGCAGAGAAATTCAGCAAGGGTAAAATCACCAATATTCCTATTGATGCAAGATTTTTGGGTTTAGGAGGTATCCCCAAATTTATGAAGTCCAATCATGGGTACTGTCCTATTTTTAACAAAAAAATGATTTAACTTACATGTGCATATATAGTGTGCATTCTTTTTATGGCTTCTGTACTCAGCATAATGCCTATGATTCATCTAAGTGTATCAGTAATTCATTCTGTTTCATTGCTGGGTATGAATGATATCCAACTGTATGAACATATTTGTCTGTTTACCTGCCCTTTTGTTCATGAACACCTCAACTATTTATAGTTTTGGCTATTATGAACATGAATGCTTATGCTACAAAAATATGACTCACAGTATTTATATGTGTACAGAGAGATTTTTTTCTTTTTATTGAATTAATGTCTGAAAGACCAAGAATCAGGTCATAGATAAAGTTCATGCTTACTTCTATAAGAAACTGCTCAAATTTTCTAATGTGTTTAATACTATTTTCACACAATCATCAATATACGAGAATTCTTTCTAGCCTATACCTTCATCCATTTTTGGCTATTAGTGGCCTTTCTGGGATACATTGTTGTCTTGTGTTGATTTGGTCATTGGTATAGACAACTTCCTAACAAACACAATTCTAAACGAAGCCCTTCTCAAGGCTGTCTGGACACCAGAAGCATCATAATGTCTAAGGTGTCAAAAGCACTGACCAATAAAGCTGAAGAGGAAGGTTACAGAAGGCAAGAAGAAACACTGGCAATTGGTAGCCCCAGAGGCTCGAGCCAGCTTCTTCACTTCTAGGCATTTTGAATTAAAGATGTTTGTGAAAGATCCATGAAGTCAATATCATAGAGAGTTGGCGAGATAGAAAACATATTTAGTGTGGGGCGTTCAAGTCAGTGATTTTGAAGGAGTGGATTCTAATGGTGACAATGGAGGACTAATTAATTCTGATGAAGTCCAGGAAGCTATTGGGAGAGTCTTAGGCATATTAAATTCCCAAATGATAATGATAATAGTAGTATAAGTGAAGACCGTGATTGGGAACAGAAAGTTTCATACATATTGATATGCTATGCCCACCAAATTGCTCTCTAAATATCCGTGGTTATGCCCATAGACTAGTGCTACTCTCATTTTTGGTCAAAGAAGGTTCTTTGCGATGATATGCCTGACTACTGGAAGACTCAAAAATCATCAAAGTTCTGAGAAGTGACAGTTGAGTGCATGCTTAGCACTAAATGAGATGTCATTATCATACCAGCTAAAGCGCAGGGAGCATTGTGGAAGAGATGGAGGAAAGAATGTAAGAGCCAGAGGATGGGGAGGTGTGCTTCCAGCCATGAGGTGTCTGTTGCATTCATAACATCACAGCATCTATGGCTACCTGCATAAGACCTGCACAATATTGGGACCACAATATTGGGAACATGTGAGCATAGATGATGGAGGACTGGAATAAAATAACATCAAAACAGATGAGGGGCTAGTTAGAAAAAGATGGGGTTTGGAGCAAGGTAGGTGAAGGAGGACGGCAAAATAAATTAATGGGCCTTGAAATCAAGAGAAAATGTCATTCATGTTAGACAATGCATAAAATTTGGAAAGTTAAGCAATGAGAGTGGAATGGAGAAGGTAACATAAGAACTGGCATGTGATTCACAAAGGTTTTAAATAAGTATTAGAGCACTTTGAAAGAAATGCTCAAAAGTGCAAAATAGGAAATATGCTTGTATTGATTTTATTATTATTTATGTCCTACTTCATTATCAAAAAAGGGTTTGAAAGCAGGGAGTATTGGTCCATAGTGCTGGGGTTCTTCCTTTGACACATACCTTTCAATTCCCATTGTGGTAAATGGTAAGAAATAATTAGCCACATATCCTAAAATATGCAATTCTATGAGTCCTTTATGGTTTCAAATATTCATGGGTGGATTTATTAATATATTCCATTATAAAGACCATCATCAATCACATTCTCAAATGAATCACTAATGAGTCTATGATCATATATTTGTCAGAGTACTGTAAATTAGGAGTGGTTGAATGAATGATTATTTTTGGTCTGTGTGTAGTATTTGTGGTGTGTGTATGTGCATGTATATATGATGAATAGACATATGCATGTAGATTTGTATACCTCATGTACATTTTGATGGAGACTACAGGAGGATGTCTTGTGCCCTCTTCTATCACTCTTATGACTTATTTCCTTGAGATAAAGTTTCCTACTCAATCTAGAGAGCATCATTTTTCAGTTAGACTGGCTGAACAGGGAGCCATAGCCATACTCCTTTCTTCTCTCCCATCATGTCTAGTATTACAGGCATGTATGGCCATATCCAGCTTTTTATATGAATATTTAGGATACAACTCAAGTCATTATACTTGTCTAAGAAGTGCTCCTACCCACCGAGCAATCTCCCAGGTCCCTGAATGTTTTAATTGGCATATATTTTTGTACCCAATGATGGACTCAAAGATTTTGTACATTTTATAAACACTTTGATTAACTGTATTATGTTCAAAATATGTTTCATTATATGTATTAAAATATGAGTTTTGTTGGAAAACAAATCAAAAAAATAAACTCTTCACCCTCTGTCACTTTCTAACTGGATATTAAAAAGCTACCCTCTGCTTACTCCTAGCCTTTTCATAGAAAGCTGGTGAGAGCCTTTCAATTTATTATCAAATAAATTAGAAGGCAGTGGTTCATAGTGTATAAAGTATTGGCTACGTAATCATGCACATGTACCAGACATTTAAGCATGTTTCTCCAAGGCACAACTAGATGTGATTCACGTGATTGCTAAGGGCTTGAAACACTAGGTATGGAAAAGATAGATGCTCTGTTGACATTTTCAGAGAGATGTGAGAATGCTATGAAATGGGAAGTCAGAATTAGAAAAGAGATTTCAACAGCTCATACCCTTGATTCCCTATAAAAAGATAGCTTGATTCATGGGAGTGATCTAAGAATAAAAGACACAGTACTGAATTTAAGACTATGATTCTTTGGACTATTTGCTTATATAAATTCTCTTTCATTATGTAAGTGAATTCCGTCATTGTGTAAATTTTTTTATTGTATAAATTCTCATCATTACTACACAATGCTTATTAAAGCCATATATACAGAAATGTGATTGGCAAAATGTTCATGCTACTAATGTATGACTTCTTGAAGATAGAAATTTCTCCGTTTTATTATCATCCACTTTCCATTTCAACTGGCAAGCCAATTTTTCCTCAGCAACTGGCAGTGGAGGTTCACCTTTAGCTGATGACATTGTAACACCCACAATGCTGCCATCACTTAGGTCCCAGATGCCATTTGTTTGTCCAGGACATTGATTTTTCATATTGTAGTATTCTTCAGCATAGAGTTAATGTTGCTATGATGGTAATACCAGAAAATGACTCATTGCACTAAAGAGATGGCATGGGTAAATGGTTGTCTTAATTAAAAATCTGCTGATTTTGGATTGTAGTTACCTCTAAGAGTACAAAACATAGTCTTATGGGTATTTCACTTGCACAGAGAGGAATTTATTAAAGGTATAAATAAAAGGGTAAATAATGCAAGAGTTAGCATTTATCTACATCCAGATCATTAGACATTATTACAGTTTATGTATTTGTCAAAAATTAATAGTCACTTTTGACTCTTGTAAGGAAACAGGATTCCAGGGCTATTGAGATGCTCTGTGTAATATATGAAGTGAAGTTTGGCAGGTAAGCATTGATAAGCCCATTTTGGAAAGCCCTTTACAGAGTCACTAGGAGTAGGAAAACCACAGAGAAAAAAATGACCACATTTGTGAGGAATTGTCCTTGAACTGTGCTTGTGGATTTTCCATGATACCATGTGACCATGATAATCTAGTATCTAATTGACAGTTTGACCTTTCCATTACTTTTGGGGATCCTGTCATGAGGTGTAATATCCAATTTTATGAAGTGATAAATTTTAATATGTAATTTTCTCCTTTTAATTTTGTATATATAACATTGAAAAAATTTACCTTACCTTGCTGAGAAAAATCCAGTCAGTCATAAAAAATTTTCTACTTTGCATATAACTGGCTTAATTGGTTACTTGTTGGTAAAACAATTTTAGATTTGTGTTTCTGAGGGATAGAAGTCTGTTTTCTTTTCTTTGAATGACTTTTTGGAAAGTTTTGTCATCAGTTTTATTTAGCCTCCAAAATATTTTGGGAGACATTTCTTCTGTTTTCTGAATTTGTATAAAATTGTTTCTGTCTAACTAAGAAAAATTGGAGAAACAAGCAAGGGGGCTGTTTTCCTGATGAACCGGATACCAGCACAAGGGGGAAGGAGATCAGCACAGAGAAAAATCAACTCCTACCAAATCAGAGAGCCAGAGCCTCAGAGGCCCCCAACACCTCATCACTGAAGCAGACCAAAAATGAACCCAACATGGCTCAGGGAAATTTTGCAGAAGAGGGGGCGGAAAGAATGTCGGAGCCACATGTTGGGTCATGATATGCAGAGCATTTAGCTTACCCATAACAGTGGGCTAACTCCACAATGCATGACCCATATACCTCAACAAGGAGGGGCCAAGGGGAGGGGGTAGGTCACGGATGAGCCTAATAATGGTACCAAACTGACTGTAAAAAAAATAATAATTAAAAAAAATAAAAAATAAATAAAAAATTGTTTCTGTCTAAAATAGTAGAAAGAATTAAGCAGTGAATTCATTGGAGATTGAAATTTCATTTATGTAAATGTTTCTATTAATGATTTCAGTAATCTTGACAAATTTAAAGCTATTTAGAATTTCCATTTTATCTTATGACTATCTGATATCTTTTTGAAGTACATTGTACTTTCTATCTCATTCACCTAACTTACTGGGATTGCTCATTCGTTCTTGGTATTGGTTATTAGGGTTACTTGGTCTTTCCACGATTTTGTGTGCACTCTTCAAAAACCAACATTTGACTTAGTCTATTTTTGTGTTGGTTCTATAATTTCTAATTTGATATGTACTGTTTATTATTTATCTCCATTCTATTTACTACAGAATCAATTTGTATAGTGCTATGAGGTGGAAACATTTTGTTTGTTTTATTTAGGCAAGTTCTCATTATATCTCAGGCTGAACTCACTTTGTGGCCCAGGCTGCTGGGGGGGGGGGGACTCTTGAATGTATTTACTTATTATTAATTATTTATCAAAATAGATATTTTGTTGTTTTAGTGTAGACTTCAATTGTAAATCATTAAAGTTATCTTTTTAATTTGAGAAAGAATAATTATTTTAAAAATTATTTTTATTTATTTGCAAGCAGAGAGAAAGAGAGAAGAGAGACAGACACAGAGAGAGAATGGGTGTAGCAGGGCCTGTAGCCACTTGCAAATGAACTCCAGACACATGTGCTCCTTGTGCATCTGGCTTGCATGGGTCCTGGAGAATCAAACCTGAGTCCTTTGGCTTTGCAGACAAATTCCTTAACCACTAAGCCATATCTCCAGCCCAGAAAAATTACTTTTTTAGAAACAATGCTTCTGCAAGATTTTGCCAATGATTTCCTTAGTGCAGTTCTAATTGTAAATGGCATACAACCTTCATTCTTTGCCAAAAATGATAGGTGCTATGGTGTAAAACAGGTAAAATTTGTAGGTAGAGTAAGAAATAAATACAAATAATAAGTAATGCCACAACTTACTAGCAAATAATTCCCTTTCTGACTCCTGATAACTATATTTAAAAAAAAATCTGTTTATTTGAGAAAGCCAGATGAGAGAGAGAGAGATAGAGTGAATGGGCATACCAGACCTCCAGCCACTGCAAACAAACTCCAGATTCTTGTGCCACTTTGTGCATCTGGCTTACTTGGATCCTGGGGAACCAAAACTGTGTCCTTTGCCTTTGCAGGCAAGTGCCATAACCAGTAAGCCATCTCTCCAGCCCACTAAGATATTTCCTTAGGTTCTTCTTCCTTCTCTTGTTTTAATCTTATTTGTAATTTTTTTAAAAAATAATATCTGACTGAGGTTCCTAATTATCCCACAGTGAACACCAATAGCCCCACTGAAGAGAGACTTCAGGAAAATGAGGCCCAGGGGAGAGGTTATATAAGGCTATAACCTATACAAAAACTACAATTAAAATTAACAAAGAAATGCCTCAAAATATATGAAGAAAAATTGTCATTAAGGATTAACTGAAGAGATAAATAGATCATCTATGACTTTTAAAAGGTTTAGAGCAAATTTAGGGCAATGCATTATGAAATGACTTTTCATGGGACAAGGATACATGAATATTAATCACAAATGGGTCTACAAAGAATCAACTAAAATGTATATAAAAGTCTTATACATATATATGAAAATATTATAATTAAACCTATTATTTCAGATGCTCACTTAATAAATTAAAAAAATGAGGGTTGGCGAGATTGCTTAGCAGTTAAGGCATTTGCCTGTGAAACCTAAGGACCCAGGTTTGATTTCTCAGTAAACCATATGCACAAGGTGGCGCATGCATCTGGAATTTGTTTGCAGTGGGAGGCGGCCCTGGTAAGCCCATTCTCTCTCTTTTTAAAAATATTTTATTTATTTATTTATTTGAGAGAAAGAGACAGATAGAGAGAAAGAGAGAATGGGCATGTCAGGGCCTCTAGCCACTGCATACGAACTCCAGGTACACGTGCCCCCTTGCGTATCTGGCTTATGTGGGCCCTGGGGAATTGAACCCAGCCCCTTAGTCTTCACAGGCAAATGCCATAACTGCTAAGCCATTTCCCCAGTCCCCCCATTCTCTCTATTTATCTGCCTCTTGCTCTCTCTCTCTCTCTCTCTCTCTCTCTCTCTTTCTCTCTCTTAAATAAATAATTAAATATATAAGTAAAATATATTTTAAAAAGAAATTAAAAATGAAAAGTCCCATTACAGATATATATCATAAAATTTTCAGGACAAACAGTTCACTTACAAATAAACATACCAAAGTTATGTAGGACTTCTTACAACTCAGTGTTAGTAAATAATGTAAGTGCAACTTCAAAGTTCTGAGTGCACAATTTTGACCCTAGAAGTTGGTAGTGGCTTCACTGTGCTAGACAGATAGCATGATTCTTGTGTTGTCTAGTTAAGTCCTGTTGCCCTTTGAAAAGGTGGAAGATCAAGATATCCATAACAATGATGTTTTTTCAATCAGAATTCCTGCCTTTTGCATGAATAGAATTTTTGGTAGGTTAATAGATAATGTGTTTTTATGCTGTTGGGGTTTTGCTGCTTTTATCCTTTTAAGTATTCATGGATTTTGGTAATTCATGCAGTTAAATTCACTAGGATAAGTTTGATCCTCTTTCAAATTGCAGCTGTTTTCCTAGATGTCCTTGACTTGTATCTTCCATTAGGCTACTGCCCTTCTCTCAGCTCTTTGCTTAGGGTTACCAATTTTTCTCATTCTGGCTGATGGGAACACAATACATTCTTAGCCCTTGGGAACTTTGGCAATTGTGCAACTTTGCGCATTGCAGTGACTCTATTTTCTATACCTGGTAATTTCCCCCACAAATACTCGAGGGACATCTCTGTGGAGCTCTGGAAGGTTCTCCCAGGTGCTAAACTACCTTTAAGTTTATCATCTTTGCTGCCTTCCCTGAGCTTTGATTTTAGTCTTCTCAGCACAGCAAACCACTGGGCTCTGTTCAGGTGCCCCTGATTCTACACTACAACAAGGGAAATCCTCTAGGTGATAAACTGGGACAGTTGTACAGATCAGTTTGCTTGTTTTTCCAATCTATTTGCAAAGATGGTTTGGTGCTGCCTGCTGTCCAATCTGAAAACTACAGATTCATGTATTTTATCCAACTTTCTTGTTGCTTAAGCAAAGAGGATCAATAAAATCCCTATCATTATTGTCTACTTTTTTTTATAAGCTTCAGTGAAGTATGATTGATAAGTAAAAAGCATGTAATATAAATTTAGGGTGTACATTGTGATGATTTGATATATGTACATATGTTGAAATCTCTATTACTCTAGCACAGATGATTACAGATGTTTGTGACAAATTAAGTAATTTCCTTTTCACTGCTGACATTTTACAGCTTGTTTTTTTTTTATTTCTTTAAACTCTTGAAGCATAGCTGTTTTATGGCTGTTTATAAATAGTTCCATGTGATGTTGACCTCATTGCCTGCTCATTTTTTCTGCTGATGCATAATAAATTACCACACGTTTAGTCCATCAAGACAGTAACCAATTATTAGCTCAAATTTGTGCCATTCTGAATCGTATGTGGAGTTCTCTGCCTGCTCTTTCATAAGCCTGAGTATCATTGACTTTCTCCTTGCTGGGACAAAATTTACAGATTTGAGGGGAAGTCATATCATTGTGGGGGAAGGCATGGCAGGCTGGACTGGAAAGAGCATGTCTCCTCTCATCAGAGAGTGAGAAGCAAGTAGAGCTGGACAGTAAAACCTCAAGGCCTGGGCCCAGAGACCTGCTTCCTCCAGCAAGGCTCTATCTACCTCTTCAAGATTTCACAACCTTCCTTATTAGTACCACAAACTGGAGGTTAAGTGATTAAACATACAGGCTTTTGTAAAACATTTTCCATTCTAACCACCATAGACCAAAATCAAGGTTTCTATCCAGGTGTGTTTTTCTCCTAGCTCAGTCTACTTCTTATAGTGTCAGAATTAAATTCCTTGTTGCTCCAGGGCTGAGTTCTCTGTTTCCTAAGATCACTGTCACTATATTTCACATTTTTACTTACCATAACTGGTGTTTCCATTGAGTAGTTTCTGTTGTTCATTTTCATATTTGTATAATTATTATTCTGTAGCCTTAATATCACAGTCAAAATTTTTCTGTGAAGGATTATAAGAGGGGCTGGAGGGATGGGTTAGTGGTTAAGGCTCTTGCCTGCAAAACCAAAGGTCCCACGTTCCATTCCCCAGGACGCATGTAAGCCAGATACACAAGGTGGCACATGAGTCTGGAGTTTGTTTGCAGCAGCTGGCCCTGGTGTTCTCTCTCTCTCTCCCCCAAATAAATAAATTAAAATATTAAAACATTTTTAAATAATTATAACAGGCCTGTAGTGACAGTTTCCTTCTCAACAGACAAATTTTTGTTTGTTTATTCCAGGTCCTGTGGTATATCGTAGGTGCAACTATGGGTTGGAGACTATATAATATTCTATTTCAAGCTTCCCCAATAAGGTTGGATTGCATATTTTCAATATTTCAAAATCAAATTAATAAAGAATCAAATTAATAAAACACTGCTAATAAAATTTTAAATTGTTATTAATTTTTCTTTGGGCCCTTTCATACTAGGTTAAATGTAAGCATTCTTGGGTGAATGGGGTACTTGGGGTCCTGGATACTTCTGTAAAGGATAGGGTTGTAAATAAGGAGGCAGAGGCACAGGACTCTGTGGTACACCAAACAGATACTTCAGAAGAGGGCAGTAATACTTTATAAAATGAAAACAAAAAAGCTAAGCTAATTTGCATGGGGTATAAATAGAATTACAGTGTTAAAAGGAAAACATATAAATAAAATGAAACTCAAAAATTTAGATGATGCAAGGGATGGTAATACATCATACTGGTACATGACTGCTTAATGTTTTGCCTTATGATATTAGTGATGCTTTCATTAGTCATTCGCAAGAACAAATGAAATAAGTATTAAACAAAGCAAAGAAACATTTTTAAAAGTTAATTTACCTCTTATAATTTACCATATAACCAGCATGTGTTAGAAGAATTTGAGTTTAGTTATATATAAAATTCCGGACAGACACCTGCTTTCTGATCGTCACTGCTAAGCCTGCTGGCTTTCCCTAATTAAAACTAAAAGAATCATAGCTTTTCCTTTCCTCTTTTTTATATCTTCTTTGGACATGGGTTAAAATCCTAAGCATGCTTGTCCTGATACACTTGGATTTCTCATAGCTTTCTCAATAATATCCTTTGCTTTTCTTACAAAAATCTTAAATAAACATTGAAGTTTATAAAAATAAATATTTTATAATAATTTAAAAATATGTAATAAATTTGAACATGGCTTAAAGTGGGAGAAAAGTAATTCATTCATCTTAACAATTTCATTATAAAAATTTGATCTTAAGAAAATAAGCATGCATATAAATGAAAAGCTATGGATATATTTGGTAGAACATAATTGATAATAGGAAAAAAGGAAACAATCTTAATGCTCAACAATAGACTAATTAAGAAACATATGGTACATGTATGAAACAGAATAACAGAATTTATGTATGCAATTCCATTTGTGTAAATATGTATATATGCACTCATGTATAATACATTTAATGGTACAGATCATATAACTTTAAATTCCAAACATGAAAAAGAAAGCATATATGATTTCATATTAATAGTTGTTATCTTTGGGAATAACTATTTTTTCCTAAATTTTTTAAATTCTACAATGAACATAAACTTTTTATACAACTAAAATGTAATATCACTTTATTAATTCAAACAAATACCTGGTATTGTATTAGTTTTTTCCAAAATACAGGTCCTGCAAATAGAAAAATACTTGTCTAATTTTGAATTCTGTTATAGGTGTTGGGATTTATGTGTTAAAGAGCAGGTAGTAAATGAGAGATACCTTGAATGATCATCTTTTTTTTATGAGGTAGATAACTGTTAGGGAAGTAATTATTCTTTCAGAGCTCAATTAAGTAGAAATTTATTTGAGTCAGTAGGTTTTTTTGCCAGTCCTGGTTTGCACTATTTAGTTTTCATTTTTATGTATCTTCATTGGTATTTAAGGAGAAAGCTGTGCCATTACACTGGATGTACTACCTTGAAGTCATTTTGAAAATGAACTTCCAGACCAGGCACAGTTATGGAGGAAGGGATTTATTGAAGCTTACAGATCCAGGGGAAGTTCCATAATGGCAGAAGAAGCTGGCCTGCCTTCACAGGCCCAAGCAGAGAGAGAAGTACAAGCCTAAAGGCCAAAAGCCACAGCACACTTCAGGAACTCCAGCTAGGCACACTTTGCATATCTTTAGATTGAAATCTCAAACCCACCACCACACCTTAAGATCCATCCAGTGACACCGACTCGAGCCAGGTGGCTGCAGATGCAAAGTACAAGCTAATAAAAAACTGAATATATTGGGGGCCATCTATTCAAACTGCCGCAATGTATCATGAAGCTCTATCATGTTATACTTAAAATGGAGTGAATTTTAAAAGTTGAAAGCTATCAACCAAAAATAATAATGTTACTGTAGAAAGGGATTACAATTTAATTACATGCTATCTTAAGAGAATTTGATTAATAATAGACTTTTGTCAGTGACATTAATAAATTTGAAAATCCCTAAAAATTGGTTTACTTTTTCAGCTTGAAAAAACTCATATAGATCCTAATTATATAAGAGAAATGACACTGTTTCCATAAATAAGAACCGCAAGTACATGCCAATTGAAAAAGAATATATAACGTAGGATGCCAAAGGTGAGTTTTGATATCATTCGATGCTGATACTGATTTTATGAGTTATTCATATCCTTTCGTGGGCACTGATGCACATGCCCTCTGAGAAAACCCTGAACTTGCTTATTTAGCAATTATCTCCTTTCTGTGATCAGAAAGGAATCAGAACATCTACTATTTCACATATTTCTTTACTTATATTCCTGGCATTAATACAAATAATACAAGTTATAAAATGATGGCTTTCTGAGGAATCAGGCAGTCATTATTGAATCAGATCTCTTCCGCCTCCAAGATGCAGCTAGAGGCCTGTCAATCTATCAAACTTCCAAAGGCCTATGCTTTCTAAGGTTTAACAGGAGCCAACAAAAAGTAAAAATGAACTTGTAGTTCTTTGACAAAAGACTTTCTGGCATTTATTGCCTTTTCAGGCACCTAAGCATTAGATAAATCTCGGCTTCATGAAATCTGTTTGTCTCTGTCTCTAATGGAGTTGAAACTAACAAAAAAGACCATCAATGTCTGACTGTACCATGATTTTCTGCAAAATTGTGTGAATGACTTATTAATCAAATATGGACCTTTCTAGCTATTTCTTTGAAGGACTTTAGAGAACAATCACTAATAGACTAACTTAAGAATGTGATGGCTGCTTAATGCTGATTTGCTATATAATTTCTGCTTTACAGAGTGTGGTTAGTGGTAATGCCCCTCCCCCTCAGCTCTTCAATCATTGCCATGGGTCTCCTCCATTTTGCCAACAGGAAGTGATCTCAACCTGAAATGCAACTTCAAACATATGTATAATTCAATTTTATTTATTTTTTATTTTTTATTAATAATTTTCATACATGTATATAACGTATCTTGATGACAATCTCCTCCCTTTACTTTCTCATGTCCCCCTTCCACTGAATCGTTCCAAATAGTCCCTCTTCTATTTTAATGTATTTTTCATCCTCTCCCATTACCAGACAGAATGTTGATTGGTTCAATATTGTGTAGTTTTTTTTTCAGGTAACAACAGTGACTGTGAACTCATGAAAGCAACTCCACTTCATTTCTGGAGGACAGTGCTCCAATGCACTTCTCTCCATCTTCTGGCTCTTATGCATGTGTTTATGTGTGCATACTTGAGATAGCTAAGAAACCAGTTTGCATAAGTTGAAATTCAGTATCTTTTGTTTATCTTTTCAAAGGGAAATCTCATTACATTCGTCCTTTGTATTGTTTCAGTCCATACTTCATTTATTTCCTGTCTATTATTTTGTTCCATGAAAGGAATTTAATTAATTTGGATTGATTAGGCCTTGTGTTTCTAATATTTTGGGATGAATCATTAAGTAATTATTTAAGATTGCTGTTTTATAATTTTTAAACATTTTTGTTTATTTGAGTGGTGTGTGTGTGTGTGTGTGTGTGTAGCACATACATGTGTATGTGTATGTATGAGCGTGCCAGTGTTTCTTGCCACTTCAACGTAAATGTCAGATGCTTGCACCAGTTTTTGCATCTGGTTTTACGTGGCTGCTAGAACCCTGGACCTCAGGCTTTGTAAGGGCTTTTAATCACTTAGCAATTGCTCCAGTCCCATGTTTGTTTGTTTGTTTTTTAATATAGGCATTTAAAGTTATAAATGTTCACTTTGGAACTACCTTTGCCATATCCTATAGCTGTTAGCATGTTGTTTTTTCCTTTTCATTTGGTTCTTGTGATTTTTAATTTCAAGTTCAAGTTTTCTTCAATAATCCTCTGCTTATTAAAAAGGGTCTTGCTGGGGCTGGGGAGATGGCTTAGTTGTTAAGGCACTGTACTGTGCAGCCTAGGGACCCATGTTCAACTCTCCAGATCCCATAAGCCAGATGCACAAAGGTGAGGCAAGTGCAAGGTCATACATGCCCATGAGGTGTTACAAGCATCTGGAGTTCAATTACAGTGGCTGAGGCCCTGGCACACCAATATTCTTGCTTGCTCTCTCTCTCTCCCCACTAACAAAGTATCTTGCTCAATCTTCATGTTTGTATAATTTCTGTACTTTTTCTCCTGCTGCTGATTTGAAGTTTCATTACATTATGATCTGTTAATACACAAGACATTCTTTTAATTTTTTTTGTATTTGTTAAGTCTTGCTTTATGGCTTGAAGTAAGATCTTGATTTTTTTTCAGTTTTATCCTAGTTCAATGTGTTGGTGTAAAGAATGTGAATTCTGCCACTCTTGCATGGAATATTCTACAAATGTCTAATAAATCCATTTTATGTATGGGAAATGTTACTGTGATATTACTTTGTTTGTAGATTTGGGTGGAGGTGTTCTTTAGGGGAATATGTTTTAAGTCACTTACTATTACTGTGTTTGAGCCAATCTCTCCCTTGATGACTATAATATTTATGCTACAAAATTGGGAAGTCTGATGTTTAATACATATATTAAACATATATATTTGTTTATTGGTGTGGATATATATTATAATAATTGCACTTTACTTTCTCTTTCAACTGATCAGGAATTGTAATCTACTTTGTAAAAGATGTGTATGGCCACTTGTGTTATCTTCAGGTACCATATGCTTATAATAAATTTCCCATCCTTTCACTTTCAATCTGTGTATATCTTTCCTGATGAGAAGAGCTTCTTGAAAGAAACAAGTCTCATATTTTTTCAAAAAATTAATCAGCCAATCTATATTTTAACTGAGAGTTAAGACCATTTACATTCGTGGTGATTATTAAAAGCTGTGTAGTGTACTAGCTCCTGTCATTTTGTTGGTTTTCCTCTAGTTGTTTTGAATAGTGTGTGCTCATATCTTTCTTATTCATGGGAGAAAGTTGACAGCTGACTAAATTGTGTTTGATTCACTTTTAATACTCATTTGCTTATCTACTCCACTAGGGATATTTATTCTTTGGCATGCTCTCATGATTGTGCTTATCATGTTTTCTCTTCTATCTATAGGATTCTTCAACAATGTTGGCTTTAGTTGTTTAAAATTCCAGTTGTTTGTGCTTATCTTGGAAAGTGTTTGTTGCTCAATACTTCTGAAAGATAATTTGCCAGGTATTGGGTGACATTTTTTTTCAGAACTTTAAATAAATCATTCCATGATATCCTGAACCTTAAAATATTTTATATATATTTATTTGACAGAGAAAGGAGAGCGAGAGACAGAGAGAGAGAGAGAGAGAGAGAGAGAGAGAGAGACGGAGAGAGACAGAGAGAGACAGAGAGAATGGGCATGCCTCCAGCCACTGCAGAGGAACTCCAGATGCACGCACCCCCTTATGCATCTGACTAACATGGGTCCGAGGTAATCAAACCTGGGTCCTTTGGCTTTGCAGGCAAGTGTCTTACTCATTAAGCCATCCTTCTAGCCCCAATATCCTGGACTTTATATTTTCTGCTGAGAAATCTGTTTTCATTCTTATGGGGTTGTCCTTATATAAGATTCAGTGCTTCTTTCTTTCAGCTTTCATATTATTTCTTTGTTCTATACTATTAACAGATTATCAAATGATACAAGTGGTCCTTTTCTGATCACATCTATTTGGGGTTATAAATGGATGTCTTTATTGTTCCCAACATTTGGGAAAGTTTTTTTGCTTCAATTTCTCTGAATAGTAATTTCCCATGGCATTATCCTATACGTGTACTCTTTGAGTCTACTGATTATGCATAGGTTTCTACTTTTAATTGTGTCATATATGTTTTATTTGTTCAGTTTTCTTATTTTTTTTTCTGTTTTGCTGTTTGAATGTGATAATTCATCAGCCCTGTCTTCAAGGTCTTCAAGCTCTGGTATTCTTTCTTCCACTTCATCTAGTCTCCTGATGAGGGCTTCAATAGGGTGCTTTTAATTTTTTCTTTTGGTTTTTCGAGGTAGGGTTTCACTCTAGCTGAGGCTGACCTGGAATTCACTATGTAGTCTCAGGGTAGCCTCAAACACTTGGTGATCCTCCCAACCTCTGCCTCCTGGGTACTGGGGTTAAAGGCATGTGCCTTCACGGTCAACTGAGTGCTTTAACTTGATCTTTTGAGCTTTGTTATTTCCAAGATTTTGGTTTCTATTTGAATCTTTTCCAGAGTATCTCTATCAAAATGGTTTCTAATATCCTGTAATTGTCTTACTAAATTCATTCAGCTGCCTGTGTCCACTTTGATTCATCAATCAATCTTAAAATTTAATCCCCTGAATTCTTTCTCAAGCAATGGACTCATTTCAATATCTTTTGGTTCTATTACTGAAGAGTTATGACCTTTTGGAAGAGTCACATTTGTTTTTCTTTTTGTTATTACTTTTGTGGGGAATTCTAAGGAAAGTACCATCAATAAAAGGCTTTTTTTTGGCACTGCTGAATTTAATTCCAACTGTACTTCAAAGTGCAATTTCCATTTTAATCCTTTAGCTATGATTAATATGTTTTTATTCAGATAGTGTGAGACTCACACTTAGAATATCACAAACTAGTAGTAGTTGATGCACTGCTTTGTGTCTTTGTTTATATTTTTAACATTTAGAACAGTGAAACAGTGACAAAGCATTTTAAATAACACATACCTATTTACTCATACTTCTGGAGACTGAATGTTTGAGATTAGTATACAGGCATGGTGAGTTATCAGTGAAGGTTCCCTCAGTGCATTATAGGGACCTACCTTCTCACTCTGCTCATAAGACCTCTTCCTAATATGAGCAGGAAAACAGACAATTGACCTCACTCTCTGGTTCCTCCTCTTATGAGAACACTATTCTTATCACCACAAGATCTCAGCAGAGGGTAAGGTGGCAGCAAAAGTAGACAGAAGGTGACTGATGGGGAATTCTATGAGCCTCACAGCAGAGGAAGTGATAATATAAAGAGGGAGCACTCAAGAAAACTAATCTAAATGATAGTTGCATATTGTCCCATTGACTTAGAAGTGAAATTTTCAGGGACTTTTTCAGAAGAGGGAGTGGGAATAATGTAAGAGCCAGAGGGGTGGGTAGAAATATCCTGAGGCACAGTCCTCCCCGCCCCTGGCGCGGCCAAGACTGACAGAGGTCCTACTTACCCCACAGTGAAAACACCATGAATACACCCTTGGAGGGCCCTCAAGGAAATAGGAAATGGGAGTGAAGGGATATAGAACTAACTAACACACACATGCATACACACACAGAGAGAGTCACTTATATAGGAGAAAACTTAAGTTGAAAATGAGAGTAACTTGGGATATTAATGATTCAGAGATTTTAAATTTTAGAAAGAAAATATGAAAATATCTGTTCACATCAAAAGCTCTCAATTTAGTATGAAAGTTCACTATACAGCAATCATATGAAATAACTGGTTCCCCACCGTGGCTGTGTGCCACTATTGAGCTTGTATGGGCATCACAACAACTTATTTGCTGCTAAGTAGGTTAGACCATGAGTTGCTCGGACAGATTTTGGTCATTTTCCCCCAGTCGCCCATGTAGCACCTTCTGGCACTAGATGCACTGACTGTCTGGGGACTGACTCTCTTCCAACTTCCAGCCATGCCATTCCATTTTGCATGTCAACCACATGAGGTGTCTTCAGCAGTAGGGACTTACCACTAACCTTTGGTGGGTCATCAAGTACTCTGACAGAAATCTGTCTGTCTTTTAAGAAAATTTGTAGGTCTCTCTGATCTAAAGCTCATTGTGGATGATAGTCCCATGCTGGTACTGGGAGTTACAGGTCAGTGCGCACTAAGAAAATGAGGGAAAAGATAACTAATATACAAGAGTTAGAGAGGAGAGAGAGAGAGGGAGAGGGAGGGAGGGAAGATGTAGAAGATTAAGGTGAGTCTTGATCCTACCCTCTCCAGTGTCTTGTGGCTCAGGTGTTCCCTGTAAGGGCCTGCTGAAGGTTCAGCCATTTGGTCTGCCTTTTAGTAAGTAGAATTTTATGGTACCATTTCCGTTTGGGTCTAGTTTTGTGTTTCCCATCCCTTTGATGCCATGCCCTCCCTCCCCATCCGTTCTAGTGTCTAGTCCACGAGATGCTTTCTGGGTATGTAAAGTATATTGGGTAGATTCAGGTTAGGCGCTGTAGATGAGTGAGACTATGTGGCGATTTTTTTTCTGTGATTGGGTAAGTACACTGAGAATGATCTGTTCAGGTTCAACCATTTTTCCTCAAATTTCATTGTGTCATTTTATTTACTGCTGTATAGAATTCCATTGTGTAGATATACCACATCTTAGTTATCCATTCTTCTAGTGATGGGCATCTGGGTTGATTCCAGCTCTTAGCTATTACAAATTGAGCCACTACAAACATGGTTGAGCAAATCTGTCTAGCCTGTGGTTTGAAGGTTTTAGGTTAGATGCCCAGTAAGGGAATAACTGGGTCTGTTGGTATCTCTATAGTCAGGTTTTCGAGAAGTCTCCATATTGTCTCCAAAGTGGTAGTACCATCCTACTTTCCCACCAACAGTGGATGAATGTTCCTATTTCTCCACATCCTCGCCAGCATTTATTTTTATTTGATTTTTTGATGTTTGCTATCCTTACCGGGGTAAGGTGGAATCTCATAGTTGTTTTAATTTGCATTTCTCTGATGATTAGGGATGATGAACATTTTCTTAAGTGTGTGTTCGCCATTTGTATTTCTTCCTCTGTAAACTGCCTGTTCAGCTCTTTGACCCATTTTGTGAGTGGGGTGTTTGACTTCTTACTGCTTAGATTTTTGAGTTCTTTGTAGATTCTAGAGATTAGGCCTCTATCAGTTGGATAACCCGCAAATATTTTCTCCCATTCTGTGGGTAACCTACTGGCTTTGCTTATTGTATGCTTGTCTGTAAAGAAACTCTTCAACTTCATGGGATACCATTGGTTGAGTGACTGCTTAAGATCCTGAACTATTGGGGTTTTGTTCAGAAAGTCTTTTTCCATTCATATATCATGGAAAGTACTTCCTACACTTTCCTCCTGTAGTATTCAAGTTTCTGTTCGTATATTGAAGTCTTTGATCCATTTGGACGTGAGTGTAGTGCATGGTGAAATGTGTGGATGAAGTTTCAGTTTCCTGCATATGTTTATCCAGTTTGTCCAGCACCATTTGTTGAAGATGCCGTCTATTTTCCAGCCTATATTGTTCGGGCCTTTGTCAAATATCAAGTAGCTATAGTTGCTTGACCCAAAGTCTTGGTCCTCAAGTCTATTCCATTCATCTATACTCCTGTTTTTATTCCAGTGCCATGCTGTTTTTATTACTATGGCTTTGTAATATAGCTTTAGATCAGGTATGGTGATGCCTCCAGAGGTATTTCTTTTGCTAAAGATATGTTTGGATATGCGAGGCCTTCTGCCTTTCCATATGAAATTTGAGATCATTTTCTCTATCTCTGTGAAGAACACTGTAGGGATTTTAATTGGAATTGCATTAAATCTATATATTGCCTTTGGTAGGATTGTCATCTTCACAATGTTAATTCTGCCTATCCAGGAGCAAGGGAGGTATTTCCATTTTCTCAAGTCCTCCTCAATTTCTTTTTTGAGTGCTTTTATGCTTTCATTGTATAGATCTTTCAATTCCTTGCTTAACGTTATTCCAAGGTTTGTTTTTGTTGTTCTTGCTATTGAAAATGGGACTATGTCCCTTATTTCTTTCTCTGTATCTTTGTCATTTGCATATAGGAAGGATGCTGATTTTTTGCATTGATTTTGTATCCTGCTACTTTGCTATAGGAGTTAATCACCTTCAGGAGTTTTGGGATGGAGTCTCTTGGGTCTCCTACAAATACAATCATGTCATCAGCGAATAGAGCTAACTTACTTCTTCCTTTCCAAATGGTATCCCTTTTATTTCCTTCTCCTGTCTTATTGCTTGAGCTAGGACTTCCAGTACTATATCGAAAAGCAGAGGTGAGAGTGGACAACCCTGTCTTGTTCCTGATCTTAATGGGAATTCCTCCAGTCTCTCTCCATTAAGTGTTATTTGGGCCTTCGGAGCTTTGTATATTGCCTTTATTATGTTAAGATATGAACCAACCATGCCAATTCTCTCCAATGTTTTGATCATGAAGTGATGTTGTATCTTGTCAAAGGCCTTTTCTGCATCTATTGAAATGATCATTTGTTTTTTGTGTTTAACCTTGTTGATGTGGTGTATTACATTGACAGATTTCCATACGTTGAACCATCCCTGTGTTCCTGGGATGAATCCCACTTGGTCAAGGTGGATAACGCTTTTGATGTGTTGTTGGACTCGGTTTGGGAGGATTTTGTTCAGGATCTCTGCATCAAAGTCCATCAGGGAAATAGGCCAGTAGTTTTCTTTTCTTGTGGCATCTCTGCCTGGTTTTGGAATTAGGGTGATGCTAGCGTCATAAAAGGAGTTGGGTAGCTTTCCCTGTTCACCAATTGTGTGGCACAGTTTGAGGAAAATTGGTTTGAGTATTTCCATGAAGGTTTGATAGAATTCAGCTGAGAAGCCATCTGGTCCTGGACTCTTCTTTTTGGGGAGGCTTTTTATTACTTTTTCAATCTTCATGAGTGTGATGGGTTCATTGAGGTGATTAATCTGCTCTGAGTTTAGCTTTGATAGATGGTATGCATCCAGGAATTTATCCATCTCCTCCACATTATCCAGTTTTGTGGAGTAGAGGTTTTTGAAATAAGTCCTGATGATTCTCCCAATTTCACTTATGTCTGTTGTGATCGCTCCTTTTTCATTTTGAATTTTGGTAATTTAAAGCTTCTCCTTTTTTTGCTTGCTCAGATTGGCCAGGGGCTTGTCAATCTTGTTTATTTTTTCAAAGAACCAGCTCTTTGTTTTGTCAATTGTCTTAATTGTTTCCTTGGTTTCCAATTTGTTAAGTTTCTGCTCTGATTTTAATTATTTCTTTCCTTCTGGAGCTCTTTGGGTTGGATTTTTCTTGTTTTTCCAATGCCTTTAGGTGGGTGGTTAGGTTGTTGATTTGGGATCTTTCTGTCTTTTTTATGAAGGCATTGAGTGCTATGAATTTTCCCCTGAGGACCACCTTCATTGTGTCTCATAAGTTTTGGTATGATGTGTTCTCATTGTCATTCAATTCCAGAACTTTTGCAATTTCATTTTTTATTTCATCCATTATCTATTTATTGTTTGAAAGTGTGATGTTCAGTTTCCAGGTGCCATTGGGATTCTTGGTGGGTCTTTTGTTGTTGATTTCTAGCAATATAGCATTGTGATCTGATATCATGCAAGGAATTATGTCTATCTTCCTAAATATGTGGAGGCAGTCTTTGTGACCCAGTATATGGTCTATTTTAGAGAATGTCCCATGGGCTGCTGAGAAGAATGTGTAGTCTGTGGATTTGGGATGGAAAGTTCTGTAGATGTCCACTAGGTCTAAGTGATCTGTGGTTTTGTTGAGCTCTCTTACTTCCCTGTTGATTTTCTGTTTGGATGATCTGTCTATTTCTGATAATGGTGTATTGAAGTCCCCAGCTATGATGGTGTTGGTGGTTATTTCTATTTTATTGTCAAGTACGTTTTGTTTTATGAACTGTGGTGCCCCTGTGTTTGGTGCATACAGATTTATGATTGTAACATCCTCTTGATGGATCGTTCCCTTGATAAGTAGGAAGTGGCCTTCTTTGTCTTTTTTGATTATTTTTTGTTTGAAGTCTATTTTATCCGATATTAGTATAGCTATGCCTGCTTGTTTCTTATTCCCATTTGCTTGGAATATTGTTTTCCACCCTTTCACCCTGAGGCGGTGTCTGTCTTTAGTGGTGAGGTGGGTTTCTTGAAGCCAACAGATTGAGGGGTCTAAGTTTTTGATCCATCCTGTTAGCCTGTGTCTCTTGATGGGTGATGAAGTCTATGAAATTTGTCATAGAATTTTCTACATACAAGGATACTGCTTATTTTATACTGTTGCCAGAATTAGGCATATGCTTATCATTTATCTTTTAACAATGAAATAGAAATATGACCATATATTTTTTTCTGAAAATATCTTTTCTTGACTATCATCAACAGTATTAAAATGTTTGCCTATCTGTAAATATTTCCCACACTATTATTATATTTATTTATTTACTGTAAAGGAGCTATGCTTTGGAGGAAATAATAGTAATATCTTTTAAAGGTCAAAATGATCAAATTATAATGTGGCATGATTTGAAGAGTCTTAATTGTTCAAATATGTGCCTGTAAAATTTTATATTGACATTCATAATATAAAATCATTGACAATTTCATAACATTTATATGGGCAATGGGAAAACAGTTCAGCAGGAGAAAAGTCCGGGACTACCCTGTGAGTAAGTGGGAAGAAGGAAAGGATAAGGAATTATGCCCCATCCCTTCATTTTGTAATTATAGTCAATATTGAAGAAAATGTGGCATGATTGATTTTACACTCAGATTATTCTATACTGTACAGGAAATTACACACTGTAGATAATATACTTGTTCTTGTCTACTTAGTGTGGATTTTTCCAATCTACCTTCCAGGCATTTATTAACAATTAGTTTGGGTTTAACATAATATTGTGCTGTGTATTTTCTTCTTTTCATTCCTCTCTCATCATTAATGTTTAAATGTTTTCCAATGAACTTTATTTTTTACATATTTACATAGTCATTTATTTTAGACAGAAAGAGAGTAAGCAACAGAGAGAGTGAGTATGGTTGTATTAGGGCCTCCTACCACTGTATACAGACTGAGGATGCATGTCACAATTCGTGCATCTTTTATGTCTCTGTGTGGTTGGGTACTGGGGACTGGAACCGAGGCCATCAGGCTTTGCAAGCAAGCATCTTTAACTGCTGAGACATCTCTCCAGCCCCAATTTTATTTATTTATTTTTTACTTCCATATAGTGTTCCCTTGTTTGGCTGTCCCTCGCTTCATTTATCCATTTCCCTACTTGCGGATATTTAGGCTGTTTCCAGTGCATTACTAATGCTGCAGCAATGCACATGTTCCAAACATCTTTGTGTGCTTGTGCAGAAATTTCACCAGGCTCAATACTTCGAAATTGAATAACTAGACCCTGACAAATGTACATTTCTATTTCTTCTAAAAATTTACAAATGAATATTCATAATGGACCACAACTTTCTACTTCCAACAAAAATAGCTGAAGATTTCAAATTATACATCTTCTTTCTAGCACTTTACATCATCCAGTTCAAAACTTACATTATCTGATAAATGCAAGTAACATGTTTCTCTTCCACTTTCCATATTTCACATTACTATTTTTAATAAGTCATAAAACCCTCAGATTTTTAAAATTAATTAGTTAATTAATTAACGAAAGAGAGAGAGAAAGAGGAAGAATGGCATCCACTAGAACCTCTAGCAAACAAACTCCAGATCAGTGTGCCACCTTGTGCATCTGGCTTTACATGGTTACTGAGGAATCAAACCTGGGTTCTTAGGCTTTGCAGACAAGTACGTTACCTACTGAACCATCTCTTCAGCCCTCACATTACTAATATTTTTGATCATCTCTACCTACACTTACTGCATATTCATATTGTCCTCTTCTGAACTTTATTTTCAGAATTTTTATCTAGTTTTCTATTATGCACATCCTGTTTTTATCTTGCCGATTTATGGGAATTTCTTGTACATCAAAACTAATTATTCTTAATGAAGACAGACTTATTCCCAAGGGAAATTTGGAGAGTTTGTCTGGATGATTGAAGGGTATTATTAGGCCTTAGTGGGCTAAAGCCAGAAATGTTAGCTATCCTACACATAAAAAACTCCCTTTATCCCACTCTACTTTCAAATATCTTGTCAGCTGTTCACACAGATGATGAATGTTTTTATGCAAAATATATTAGCTTCTTAGTTCAGATAACTTAAACACAAGGTAATCTTGTGCTTCCTAGAATCTACCTTGTATTTATACATTTTTTTTTTACCTATACTTGGAAAAAACAAAATATCGGTCCAGTGGCAACAAGGCTCAAACACCCGTCACTCCAATAATGAACAATTATGTCAGTTTATATTTATAATCTTTCCATTCCTTGTGGTTGCTTCAAGTATAATCCTAAGCATATGTCTACTGCTTTTGTCTTATGATACATTTGGCCCTAATATTAATGTTTTGAACACGTATTCCATTTTCATCATTATATGCCAATTTACTTTCATTAGTCTTGATATAAAAATTGGAGCATTGGAATGGAATTATTACTATAAATTCTGTATATTAATATATTAAAAACATAAATTTCATTTCAGGGTAATTCAGAATGGTTACATAATCATAATATGAGGGAATATTTGTGACCGAATTGAGACCCACTATTTTAGATCTTTAACTAGTACATCCTTTTCCATATGATGTCTTCCAGTGAATAGAGCCTTGGATTTTGTATTAGAAAGTGTACATTTTCCCCATTATATTTTCTGTGTTGCATCTTTTGTTAAAAGCCTCTTATAATCAGAAATAAAGAAATAATTTATATTTTATCATAATAAAATCACAGCCTTCATTTCATCCAGACTTAATGTTTTAACATGGTAACCCATAAGTCTTTCAAGTTTAGTTTATTAAATAATCTATCCTTGATTTCTTTAGCATGTATATGTATTGGGTTTGTGTGCATGTGCATGTGTGTGTGTGTGTGTGTGTGCCTGTGCATGGGGAGTCCAGAAGTGACACTGGGTTCTTCCATCACTTTGCAAATCTCTCACTGAACCTAGAACTCACTGATTTTAGTTGCCAGTGAGTCAAGGGATTCCTTGTATCTGCATCTCCAGTACTGGGATTATAGGCACACACCACCAGACCTAGAATTTCAGGTGGATACTGTGGATCCAAACTCAGTTCCTCATACTTGAATAGCAAGCATATTACTTAATGAGCCATCTCCTTCATCCCTTATCTTTGATTTCTGGCATAACATTGCAACATGTTTTAAAACCAAAAAGGCTAAGACTTTATTATTCTTATTTTTTAGACTAGTCCTTTACACTTGTAAACATATACTTTTCTCTATGAATTTTATAGTCTGTTCAATAATTGCATCCAAAATAATACTGGATTTTTAAAAAATAATTTTATTGAGCCTTTATATGGGCTTTGATAAAAAATGCATTTGAAGATGTGTTATTGCTGCAGTTAGCTTCTCATTGCTGAGACAAACACCTGACTAGAAGCAGCTTATTGTAAGTAAGTGCTTATTTCAGGTTTACAGAATCCAGAAGACATACTATCAGTGGCAGAAGAAACGGGCTCATTACAATATATTCATAGCAGGGAGAAACAACCAAACAGTAAGTAAACACGAAGACTCAGAGCTCAAACTGTTCTGAACGCTTCTTAGGGCTTGGCTTAATATCTGCCCCCAAGACACATACTCCAGCAGGCTGCTGGAGACTTAAGTTGCAAACTTAATAAAAAAAAATACCTGAGACTATGGGGGGCATATATTCACATTCAAACCACCACAGTCATTGATGTCTTATTTTAATTTATTATTTTTTTTCAGACAGGTTCTCATGTATTTCAGACTGGCTTTGAACTCAATTTATAGCCAAGGATGGTCTTGAACTTCTGATACTCCTACCACTGTCTCCTGAGTGCTGGAATTATAGACACATGCCACCACACGTGCTTTATGTTATGCTTGGTATGATATAGTGCTGTGTGTATGCTAGGCAACCAGTCTACCAACAGAGCTGCATTCCCAGGCCCTTATTTCTCATTACGCAGGGGTTCTTAATGTCCTTTGTAAACCCATTTTCTTCATTAGGTTTTGTGCTTTTTGGGTTAAATTGCTAGACAACTTGTAGTATCATCCAATATTATAATTTGCTTTTACTTTCCATTACATTTTATAAGATGTTATGACTAACATAGAGAAATTATATTTTCTAAAATATTTTATTTATTTGTTTTTAGGAGAGAGAGCCTCCAGATGCTGCAAACAAACTCCAGATGCATGCAACACTGTGCATCTGGCTTTATGAAGGTACTGGGGAATCAAACCTGGGTTGTTATGCTTTTGCAAGCACTTTAACCACGGAGCAATCTCTCCAGCCAAAGAAATTATATTTTTTTTATGTTGACTAAAGTTAGGCAACCATTTTAAATTCCTCAGTGAGTTCCAATTGTTTAAGAATTCTCTTTTTTCACATATATATATTCACATTTTCTTGCAAATAGCAAGTTTCATCTCTTCTCTGACAATATGAATGCCACGCATTTCACTTGCTTTTTCCCTTTACATTTTCTTGTTTTACTATGTTGACCAGGTCATCCAGTACAGTTTGTTCTACTGATATATATGCATTCCTAAGAAGCATCATGATTTTGAAAAATCACACCATAACATCCCCAGGGTCAAAAGACTGGAGCTAGAGGCTTGGCACTCAAAATCTTAATCAATGGCATATTTTAAAATATAGGGACTTATCAATGTCATATTTTAAAATATAGGGACCTAATAAAAACAATATTATAGCTTAACACACTTTAAATCATTAAAAATAAACATAGTTAAATAAATCTGGAATTTTACCTGAAGAAAATCACATTCCTCACACACTGTATACATACCATAAGTTCCAGGATGAACTGCATAGAAAAAGCTAACAATAAAATGTAAGGTGAGTTGGAAGATCCATCAGTTTGCAACTTAGTTTTTAATTTAACATGAGAGAGAGAATTAGATTTAGATTAATGAATGCAATTAAGTTCATATGTTGTTATTATGATTAGACTGGAGTTTCAAACTCTCTCTCAAATTTACTTTCAAATACATGGAGTCCTGTCAGAAATGTTTCCCATCAACACAGGCAAAGTGAAACTGAACTTTACAGTGAACTTTTCAGGTATGGTAGTTAGATCTGGAATGACTACATTTTTAAGCTTTCCATTTGCAGTTTATTGTTCATTGAATTACTGCTCAATCCCTTCTAATCATGCTCTGAGAATTTCTCAGTGGATTTGAATTAAGGAATGTTTTATTTATTCATTTATCAATGATGGGGCTATTCGAATCACAATTTCAAACCTCATTATATGCAGAAATTCTTCATTTTGCTTTGATTTTGGGATTTCCAAGTCATTATTTTATAAGCTTTGATAATGCTGAGTTGAGAACTCATCCAGTTTCTTGTATCCAGTTCTGATTTACTTCAGCTGATGATACCTTCATTCAAATTAGCCTGAGAATATATAAGTGGACAGATTCCTAGAATTCTAATCCTGGTCACAGTGTTTGCTTAGATATTGTGAGCCCTAAATGTTGGAGGTCTCTATGGTACCCTTGAATGCATAGTCATTCTCATAGTGTTCATCTGTGTGTAAACTCCTTGTGAATACATGCTTCAAAATAAGTTTCCCAGCAATTTCTATAGTCTATTTGACTATATTTCTATTTGACTATGGCAAAGCTTATCAGCTCTTTCTGTAACTTAGGAATATAGATATCTAGAAGCTAAAATCATTTTTAACTATAGTTGGCACAAATCATATTTAGTTTATGCTGACAACAGTTTTATTGTCTTTCAATTCTATAAACTGTTATTATACCATAAGCTAATTGATACTAAAAATTACATGTTAATATAACTAGAAAAGGCGAGCCTAAGGGTTTCTAATACATAGACATGATAAATTTTTGACACAGTGGAAATGGTAATTACTCCAACTTGATCACTACACATTATATGTCATTATGAAGTTATATTGTTCTCCATTAATATATCCAAATATTATGTATAATTTTTGAAAATTATACATTACTGTGATGCTACTGTTTCTTCTCATTAATAGGTGGTGCTATGCCTTGTTTCACTCAAACTAAAAGCATTTGGAAGAGACTTTCTCTATTTTTCTGCCAATACAATCTAATCCATTGTGCATAAAACTACATGAACAATGCTATTAGTACCAGCATTTCCATTTGTTTATGATCCCTACACAAGAATTACACCTATCACTCCTTTCCACTGTATCATTCCATGCTGAGATTTATTGATGGCAGAGAAAAAATAATGTTATGCCTTATATTGGAAAGGACAAAAGGATTGTGTTTCCGTAAAACTGCCCTTTTAATATGTATGCCTAAGCCCATAGATTACTGCTGCTCTCACCTTTGGTTAAGTAAGATACATTTTGCACTTGGTAGTGGCCACTGAGAAGTCCCAAAACTCCTCAAAGTACCAAAAATTGAGAACTCTGGAATTCTCAATGCAAAATGAAACATCTATATCACCTCCATGATGAATAATGAAGATAGGGTGGGGACAATGTGGAAGAAGGAGTGGAAAAATATAAGCACTATAGGACTGGGAGGAGTGTTGTGGAACACTGTCTTCCAGGCAGGGCATGGCTGTTGAAATCATGACCTCACAATGACAGTTGTAACCTGCACAAGATCCTCACAATGCCGGTCCCATCAACATTCTATGATGGAGGAGGGCATGAGACCACTTCCATCCCTTCCAGAGGAGTTACAGGCAGTTAATGATGACTGGGAGAATGGGAGACATTTTCACCTTCAGCCCCTGGTAGGATTTATGCTCTCAAGTAAATAATCCCACACATGTATCATGCAGATAACATTAATTACACCCACACACAAAACCAAAGAAGATATCAAAGTAGTAGATGCACTGCTTGGGAAGAAGGAGTCCAGTAGAAGGGGGATGGGGAAGGGTGTTCAAGCCAAGGTAAGGAGAGAGGATTATGATCAGAATATATTATGTACCTGTAAAATCATCAGCAAAATAAAAAGACAAAGAAATTTCCCCTTTTTAAATATTTTTTTTTATTTGCAAGCAGAGATAAGGGGGAGAGAGAGAGATAAAAGGGCATGCCAGAGCCTCATGCCACTGCAATCAAACTCTGAACACATGTGTTACTTTATGCATATGGCTTTATGTGGGCATAATAGTTAAGGTGTTGTCAACTTGATCTGATTAGTAATCCACGGAAATCCCTTTTGGGAGGCTCTCTGAGGTTACTTCCAGGAAGGATTAACTGAAGAGGAAGTCCTTCCTCCAGAGTGAGCCCTTCCCCCAGTGCAGGCGGCCCCTCTCAGAGGGGAAGGAAATTTATATAAGGAAATTCTGGGTGAAAAGAGCCCCTTCCTTCCTTTCACATGACTGCCAGAGCTGCTTGCTGCCTTCCAGCATGGAATGAAGACGAGCACAGACAGAAGACCAGCGTCAACTGAAGACCTGGGTGGATTGAATACCAGCGGCTCCTCAGGAAGCCCCCAGGCCTTCATTGCCAGATTGGGAGTGCTGAGGCATCTGGCCACGTGGGCTGAGCAGCTACCAGCTTCCATGATTTTGGGCCCTGCAACTGATATTGGATAATCCAATAAATTCCCTTTTTAATATAATTCATTCTAGAAATTCTGCTTCTATAGAGAACCCTGATTAATACAGTGGGCATTGGGAAATCAAACCTGGGTGATTTGGCTTTGCATGCAACAGCTTTAACTGCTGAGCCATTTCTCCAGCCCCAAGAAATTCATCTTTAATTCTACACCCATTCTCTTTCTTTCATATTTATCATTACTCTCATATTAATCATTAATTGCTGGGTAACAAATCCCTAAAATCAGTAGCTGAGAACAATGTTTATTGCCTTTAAATTCAAGAAGATTGGGATTTTAGGGCAGTTTAGGTGTTGGATGTAGCTTAGCTTCTCTCACGATGTAGTAATTCAGTGATCCACTAGGGCTGTGATATCTCCTCTATTGGAGCTGAATTCAATTCTGTGTTCATGAAGTTTCTGACAGGACTTAACTTCTCAACTGCTATTGTATGGATGGCCTTAGTTTCAAAGCAACCATTTAAGCTTCTCCACAAGGTAGCTCAATACCTGATAGCTTGCTTTCCTTGCTGCCAGTATACAGAGACAGAGACAGTGAAACCAAGAAAGAAGCTACATTTTTTTTTTTTTTTTGTAAATTGAAATCACAAGTGATTCACTGTCTCCTTTGCCACATTCTAATTTTAGGATTGTCACTAAATACAGCCAGAAGTCAAGGGAAGTGGAGAATCATGGGAGAGTACTTCCAATAATACTCCCCTAATGACTATGGTAGTTCTATTTCTCCCTTTCTAACTAAACCCATGCCTGTTAAGATGGTATCTTAAACCATCTGTGCTGTTATAGCAAAATTCTATAGAATGAGTAATTTTAAATTATACTAACTGAAAGTTGTTTCTCACAGTTTTGGAGGCTGGGAAATCCAATATTATTAGTGTTTGGTGTAGGCTCATTCTTGGCCTCCAAGATACTTCCTTATATGTCCTCTGGAGGTACTAATGTGGTGTACTTATGTAGCAGAAAGGATGGAAGAGTTAAAAAAAAAGAACTCTGAACTTGCTGGAACCTTTTTTTAGGACCACATAACTCATTTGTGATTTTGGAACCTCTTTACTGAATTACATCTAGAAGATCCCATCCTCCAAATACTATAACATTTAATATTATACACTAACATGAGCTTTGGAGAAACACAAACTGTCAAACCATAGAATATGGAATAGTATCTTCTGGAGACATCAAGCCCAGTATTCATGGACTCACAGAAGATGTAGTTCCTGCACATTTGTGAGCCTGTCAATATTTCACAATAGATGAAAGAGCATCTATGAGATCCCACAGCTCCCATAGTAAATAGTAGAAATAGATTATTTCTGTGAGACCGGAAGTAATGTTCTTTAGTGGTATAGCCATGTGTGAGTTGCCCATTGTCCAGTAAGTAACCTTCTATCCACAATTATGTAAACCACTCTTATTTAAATCAGTGGGTGTGTCAAATTTAATAAATAAATCAATAAATAATTCATGAAAATAGGATGGGGACCCAAGGGAAAGAATAAAGGTTAGAGATGGAGGTGAGTAGAAAGAGATAGGGTAATTGGGTAGAGAGGGATAAAAAATCATTATATACATGTAAGGAGATGTCAAAAATAACTGAGTATGGGGAGAAACTGAAGTCCTGGTCCACTGTTGATCAGGCAGTAAAATGGTACAACAATGTGAAAAGCAGTACAACAGTTTCTCAAAAAAGATAACACAAGACAACTATGGGCCAATAACTGATGAAAATAGATGCAAAAAATTTCAACAAAACACTAGAAAACTAAAGTAAAAAGACATCACTAGCAATATATATCACAGCCAAGAATGATTTATCACTGGGCTTGGTTTTAACATGTGTCATATCACTTGAAGCTACACTCCTAAAATTTTTAGTATAAATATACTTCTGTCATTTTCTCACCTCACATACTGGCACTTTTTGTTTGCTTGTTTTTTCTTTGGGTATTTTTTTTTTGATACATGTTCTCATGTAACCCAGGCTTACTTCAAATGTAATATGCAGCTTAGAGTGAACTTGAATCTTCTATCCTACTATCTCTGTTTTCCAAGTATGTGGTTACCATACTTGGCATACTTGTGTGATGTATTTTTTACTACTTTCAGTTTACTGAAACACCTTTCTCCTTGTCAAATTTAATTAACCATTCTCTTTAAGCATTGATCAACTGGATTTGATATGAGATGCTACATCATCCTTGAAATATTTTTCTTTGTTGTGTTCTATTAATTTCTTTGTCAAAGCAGACTTCACACTATGCCAGAATGACTTAGAACTCACCCTGTAGACCAAGTTAACCTTGAACTGATGTTTATCCATCTACTTTATCTCCCAGGAGTGCTGGGACTAAAGGTGTGTGCCATCATATCCAGCTGTTTTGCTTTTAGAACTCCATAGTCTCCTGGTGTTCCTGAAATCTAAATGGATTTCCTTATCAACCTCATTTGTTGGTTGTTCCATTATGCTATAAAATGTCTACATGATGAAGTCTGCAAGATTTTACTTTGAACCCTTCTTCTCTTCCATAGATTATATTATCTAGGCTTGTGTCTAATAATCATCTAAATCTTAAAGTGCCCTGAATATGATTTTTTATTTCAGGTAATAAAATTGATTTCTTGTCTTCTCTAACTCATTTAACAGCACTAGTATAAACTCAATTCCTTAGGTAACTGTTCAGCAAATCCAGCATAGTCCTATTTAAGACTTCAAATAGTCTCAAATTCAACCTCTACTTGCCATGTTCATTATAAATATTTGGATGATGCCACAATCACATTTTCCCTAGATTACTGACACCAAAATGTCAATTATAAAATTTAATATCTGTAGAAGATTATATTGGAGCATGTTAACAGAAAAATAAAATTGGTTTGTTCCGAGAAGTCTGAGCTCTGGAAATTTGTGCCTGCTGCTGTTCATATTTGCTTGCTACAGTTGTTTCTTTCTACTTGGATCTATGAAAGGGAGACAGTTTCTTCTGCCATTCATGGCAGGAATTCGGAAGAAAGCCAGTCCCCAGACAGCCTGTCTAGTGCTGGAAAGTGGCCAACAACCTTGTGAGCAAGCAGAGGTCTAAGCTACTCAGAATCAACCAGCCTGACAAGAAGTACACACCAGTGCAATCATAGAACAGCCTTCGTGGGTAGCCAGTGACTTTCTGACCTTTGCAGTGGTAAGGAATCCATATCTGGAACTGGGAACCAGGTCTGAATCCCATGGAAACAAAGATTATGCCCCTACATGACAAGCTCCCACTAGTCTTTGGCCTTATGTCTCTGGAGTTCATATGCAATGGCTAGAGGCCCTGGCATGCCCATTCTCTCTTTCTGTCTGTCTCTTTCTCTCTCATAAATAAATAAATTATATATATACATATATATCTATATCTATATATCTATATCTGTATATGTTTTTCTTTTTTAAAAATTTTTTTGTTGTTATTTTTACTTATTTATTTGAGAGCGACAGAGAGAGAGAGAAAGAGGCAGATAGAGAGAAGGAGAGAGAATGGGCGCGCCAGGGCCTCCAGCCAATGCAAACGAACTCCAGACGCGTGCGCCCCCTTGTGCATCTGGATATTGTGGGTCCTGGGGAGTCGGGCCTCGAACCGGGGTCCTTATGCTTCACAGGCAAGCGCTTAACCTCTAAGCCATCTCTCCAGCCCCTATATATGTTTTTCAAAATAGGGTCTCACTCTAGCCCAGGCTGACCTGGAATTCACTCTGTATTCTCAGGGTGGCCTTGAACTCATGGCGATCCGCTTACCTCTGCCTCCTGAGTACTGAGATTAAAGGCGTACACCACCATGTCCGGCTCAAATAAACTATTTTTAAAAAAGAAATATTATTTTGTCAATAGAAAAAGATGGAGAGTCCGAATATGCCCCCTCCCCAGTACTCACATCTGGGACATATGTAGGAAGAAATGACTTTTTTTTTAACAACGTGTACTGAAATGACTGGATGCAGAACCTGAGCTTGCTGCTTTTCTCAAGCCATGTATACGAATTAACAAGAACTGAATCATAGACCTAAATTAAATTCTAAAACCATAAAACTTTTAGAAAAAGAAGAGAGAAAATCACTGTGACCTTTGGCTAGGCAAGGATTTATTAAATAGGACATAAAGTGCATAGAATAACAAAAGAAAATTTGGTGCTGGGCAGAGTGGCTCATACTTGTATCTCTAGCACTTCAGGGAGAGGGAGAGCAAGAGGATTGCTGCAATGTTGAGGCCAGCATGGGTTACATAGTGAGTTTAATGTCATCCTCAGCTACAGATTGAGACCCTATCTCAAAAATACAAAAAGTAAAAAAAGCTAGGAAGAAATGAGAGGGACAAAGAGAGAAACAAAAGATTGAGAAGGCTAATTGGAGAGGAAGGAAAACAGAAAAGAAAGAAATGACCATCAAAATCTAAAATCAGCCGGGCTTGATGGTGCACACCTTTAATCCCAGCATTTGTGAAGCATATGTAGGAGGATTGCCATGAGTTCCAGGCAACATGAGACTACACAGTGAATTCTAGGTCAGCCTGGGCTAAAGTGAGACACTACCTCAAAACCTACCACCCCCCAAAAAATCTAAAATTAAAAATGTATCAAAATCTAAAATGAGGGCTACAGAGATGGCATAGCAGTTAAGGTGTTTGCCTGCAAAGCCAAAGGATCCCAGTTTGATTCTCCAGGACCCACATAAGCCAGATGCACAAGGGGGGGTGCATGCATCTAGAGTTTGTTTGCAGTGGCTGGAGGCCCTGGCATGCCCATTCTCTCTCTCTCTCTCTCTCTCTCTCATAAATAAATAAATAAATAAATAAATAAATAAATAAATAAAACATATTTTGAAAATTCTAAAATTCTTATACTGTTCTAAGAAGATGCTTAAAAAAATAAAGAAGGGCTGGAGAGATGGCATAGTGGTTAAGGGCTTGCCTGTGAAGCCTAAGGACCCCAGGCCAGGGCTGGATTCCCCAGGACCCAGGATAGCCTGATGCACAAGGGGCGGACGCGTCTGGAGTTTGTTCACTGTGGCTGGAGGTCCTGGCGCTCCCATTCTCTCTCTCTCTCTCTCTCTCTCTCTGCCTCTTTTTCTCTCTGTCTGTTGCTCTCAAATAAATAAATAAAAATGAACAAAAATTTAAAAAAAAATAAAGAAGTGGGCTGGGGAGATAGCTGAGGTGTTAAGAGTATTTGCTGCTCTAACTTGAGGGCTTAGGAGAGCCTGAGACAGCCAGAGTTTGACTTCCCTGAGCCCATATTAAAGCTGGGCATGGGCATGGCTATAGCCCCAGGGCAGAGACTAAAGAGTTGCTTAGGCTCCCTGTACTAAAACAACAGCATCAAAAAAAAAAAAAGTAAGAGCAAGCTTCAAGCTTGTCAAAAATAGTTACAAAATATGCAGGATAGGTCACTTGTTAGCACAATATATATAAAGAAATCTTACAGCTCTATATTAAAATATTCTTTTTTTATTATTTCAACTCTTCTAGCAACATGTTTTATTTAATTTTTATTTAATTTAATAGATCTAAAATGTTGCAATGTGAGTTAACTGAAAAAACTCTTTTTTTTATAGTCTCAATATAGAATGGGTCATTTTATTTTTTTTTTTTATTAGTCAGTTCTGTATTCAGCAAATACAGTCAGTTTGGTACCATTATTAGGCTCATCCGTGACCTACCCCCTCCCCTTGGCCCCTCCTTGTTGAGGTATACGGGTCATGCATTGTGGAGTTAGCCCACAGTTATGGGTAAGCTAAATGTCTCTGCATATCATGACCCAACATGCGAAAAAACTCTTAATTAAATATATATTTTTTGCAACCTTTCATTTCTTTTTTTTTCTATTTTTATTTTTTATTTTATTTTTTTTACAGTCAGTTTGGTACCATTATTAGGCTCATCCGTGACCTATCCCCTCCCCTTGGAAAAAATGACACAATGAAATTTGAGGAAAAATGGTTGAACCTGGAACAGATCATTCTCAGTGAACTTACCCAATCACAGAAAAAAAATCGCCACATAATCTCACTCATCTACAGCACCTAAACTGAATCTACCCAAGATACCTTACATACCCAGCAAGCACCTCCTAGACTAGACACTAGGATGGAAGGGGAGGGAGGGGAGGACATCAAAGGGGTGGGAAACACAAATCTAGACCCAAATGGCAATGGTACTATAATTTTCTACTTACTAAAAAATTCTTACTAAGAGTAAGAAAAGCTAGGCATGAAGGCACATACCTATAATCCTAATACTTGGAAGAAGGAGACAGGGGCTTAGGAATTTGAGGTCATCTTGACTTTATAGGAAGTTTAAGGTAAGCTTGGTCTACATGAAAACACAGACAGCAAAAAACAATAAATAACTAAAAATATAAATAAATTAGTAGGGAAGATACGTGATGAAGCATTTTACAAAAAAAAGTATAGAAATGTTCAACAAGTATATCGGAAAGTACTCAACATCTTTAGAAATCAAGAACATATCAATTAACTGTCACAGATAATTAAATAGTTAAATTTAAAAAAGATATCAGAATAGGCAACCGAAACTGTCACATACTGGTGGTGTGATAAGAAGTAGTTCAGCCACTTTGTAAAATAATTTAATAATTTCATGTTAAAATAAGCCCCCATTTACTATGATGTAGCGATACCCCATTTACATTGTTTTATCTATGAGAGATAGAATCATTTGTCCACCAATATACTTATCCACCACCTCTTCTGCAATGGACCCTTAGCCTTGGAGGATGTGAGATGTTTCAGTGCTAGACACTCCTCCATCCCTTCTTCTCAGCACTATGTTGCCTTTTGGGTCATCCCAGTGGTCATCGCCATATGAAAAGAGAAGCTTCTCTAGCCAGAAGTGAGAGTAGCATTAATATATGAATATGAACATTAAGTGTAGTGCTTTCAGGGCAATTTGGTGAAAGTAATATATGCATTTTTCCGGACAAGAGCAGGCTTTATACACCTAAGGCTCATGACCTCCCCTGCCATAGGCTTTTGATGAGGTTTTCAGTACCAGGAACGTATTCCCTCCCATAGAGCAGTCCTTTAGTCCAATTAGAAAGCAGTTGGTTTCCCCCAGAGCAGACATGCCACTATAGCATTCGTTCAGTCATTTGGCCTGTATGGCCAAACATGAGGCTTCCAGTGTCCATTGTTTTCACCGCTGATGACTTCTGTCTCCCATAAGACTGAATAGAGTGCAACTTTTTCCAGCTTTCTTACAGGGAATCAAGTGCCTTGGCAATAGCCTATAATATTTTGGAGGCAACAGGGACCTCCCTGACCAACAACTCACTGGAAGGTATCCCCATCCCTGGCACTGAAAAATTTCTAGTAACAATCAATGGCTTTTGGATGTGCCATTATTCAAGAAAGTAGATTTTCATATATCTTATTCAGAATACCTTGAATTTTGATTGACCCTCCACCCTTCTTTTATATAATCTCTTCCCCTGACTTTGCTTAGGCCTTTCCCCTCCCTGTAATCTGTATGTATGTATGTATATATATATATATATATATATATATATATATATATATATGTATATATATATATATATAATTACCATCCCCTTAAAACCTTCCCTCTATTCCCTCCCTTATAGCCTTTCTGTAGCTTATGGGCCTCTGTTACCAATTTTTGGTTCCAGCTCACACACACGTCTATACTTTTGTAACTAGGACCCACATATAAGACAGAACATGTGACATTTGTTTGCTGGGCCTGGGTTACCTCACTTAGTATAATCCTTTCCAGATCCATCCATTTCCCTGCAAATTTCATAATTTCATTTTTTCTTTACCACTGAATAGAACTCCATAATGTAAATGTACCACACCTTCATTATTCATTCATCTGTGGATGGACATCTAGGCTGCTTCCATTTCCTAGCTATTGTGAATAGAGCAGCAATAAACATGGTTGTACAAGTATCTCTAAGGAAGTAAGAAGAGCCATTAGGATACATGCCTTGGGGAGCTGTAGCTGGATCGTATGGTAAATATATTTTTAGCATTCTCAAGAACCTACACACTGATTTCCGCAATGGCTGTACCAGATTACATTCCCACCAATAGTGTAGAAGGGTTCCCCTTTTACTGCATTCTTGCTAACATTTATTGTCATTTGTTTTCTGTAGCCATTCTGACAGGAGAGAGATGGAATCTCAAGGTAGTTTTAATTTGCATTTTCCTGATGGCTAAGTATGAAGAACACTTTTTTAGATGTTTATATCCCATCTGTATTTCTTCTGATGAGAATTCTCTATTTATTTCCATGTCCCATTTTTTAATTGGGTTGTTTTATTTCTTATTGTTCTGTTTTTTTTTTTTGAGTTCTTTCTATATTCTGGATATTAATCCTCTGTCAGATGTACAGCTAGCAAATATTTTCTCTCATTCTGTAGGTTGTATCTTTACTCACAGTGTCCTTTGCTGTACAAAAGCTTTGTAATTTCTTGAGATCCCAGTGATTGATTAGTGGTTTTATGTTTTGAGCAACTGGGGTTATATTCAGAAAGTCATTACCTATGCCAATATGATGAAGGGTTTCCCCTACCTTTTCCTCTAGCTATTTCAGAGTTTTAGGTCTGATATTAAAGTACCTGATCCACTTGGATTTGATTCTTGTGCATGGAGAAAGACAAGGATCTATTTTTATCTTTCTACATATAGATAACCAGTTTTACCAGCACCACTTGTTGAAGAGGCTGTCTTCTCTGCAATGAATATTTTTGGCATTTTTGTCAAAAATCAGATGGCTGTAGCTGCCTGGATTAACATCTGGGTCCTATATTCTGCTCCATTTATCTACATTTCTGCCTTTGTGGCAATACCATGCTGTTTTTGTTACTATGGCTTTCTAATATAGCTTAAAACTGGATATGGTGATATTATCAGCCTTATTTTTGTTGCTCAAAATCATTTTGGCTATTCAAGGTTTTTGGTGCTTGTTTTGGTAAGATTGACATTTTTACAGTATTCTTTCTTCCAATGCAAGAACATAGGATGCCTTTCCATTTCTCCGTGTCTTCTGCAATTTCTTGCCTGAGAGTCTTAAAGTTCTCATTGTAGAGAGAGATCCTTCACTTCCTTGGTTAAGTCTATTCCAAGGAACTTTATGTTTTTGGGTGGTAATTGTAAATGGGAGAGATTCCCTGATTTCATCCTCTGTATGTTTGTTGTTCGTATATAGGAAAGCTACTGATTTCTGTGTATTTATTTTGTATCCTGCTATGTTGCTAAAAGTGTTTATCAGCTCAAACAGTTTGCTGGTACAGTCTTTAGGGTCTTTTATGTATAGAATCATATCATCTGCAAATAGTGATAATTTGATCTCTTCCTTTCCAATTTGTATCCCTTTCAGGAGTGTCTCTTGCCTTATTGATATAGCTAAAACCTCCAGTACTATATTAAATAAAAGTGGGTGCAGTGGAAACCCTTGTTTTTTTTTCCTGAACTTAGTGGAAAAGCTTCAAGTTTTTCTCCATTTGGTATTATGTTGGCTGTAGGTTTGTCATAAATAGCTTTTATTATGTTGAGATATGTTCCTTCTATTCCCAGTTTCTGTAATACTTTTAGATTTTTGGCATGTATTGCAATGATCATGTGATTTTTGTCCTTCAGACCATTTATATGATGTATTACATTTATTGATTTGCATATGTTGAACTATCCCTGTATCCCTGAGATAAAGCCAACTTGATCGGGGTGAATAATCTTTTTGATATATTGTCGTATTCTGTTTGGCAATATTTTGTTCCGAATTTTTGCGTCTATGTTCATGAGGCAGATTGGTCCGTAATTTTTTTGTTTGTTCTATCTTTGTCTGGTTTTGGTACCAGGGTAATGCTGGCTTTGTAGAAGGAGTTAGGTAGGATTCCTTCCTTTTCTATTTTATGGAAAAGTTTGAGAAATAATGGTGTCAGTTCTTCCATGAAGGTCTGGTAAAATTCACCAGTGAATCCTTCTGTGACTTGACTTTTTTTTAGTTGGGAGACGTTTTATAACTGCTTGAATATCTCTACTTGTTATAGGTCTATTTAAATGGTTTATCTCATCTTGATTTAATTTTCGTAGGTCATATGAATCAAGGAAATCATCAATTTCTTTCATACTTTCAAACTTAGAGGCATATATATTCTTACACTATGTCCTTATAATTGTCTCAATTTCTTTGGTATTTGTTGTAACTGTGCCTTTTTTGTCTCTAATTTTATTAATTTTTGTCTCCTCTCTCTTCTGGTGAAATTTGCTAAGGGTTTATCAATCTTGTTTACCCTTTTAAAGAACCAACTCTTTGTTTCATTTATTCTTTGGATTGATTTATTGGTTTCTATTTCATTTTTTTTCTTTAATTTTTTTATTGGCAACTTCTATACTTACAGACAATAAACCATATATCCGTCGCATCTCTCACTTTCCCTGTCACAACTCTACTATCCATCATACCCCTCTCCCTCTTCTCCCTCTATTTCATTATTTTCTGCCCTAATCTTTATTATTTCTTCTCATCTACAGATTTTTGCTTTGCTTTGTTCTTCTTTTTCTAAGGCCTAATGTGAAGGATTAAAATATTTAACTGTGAACTCTCTAATTTCTTAATATATTCACTTAGAGCTATGAATTTCCCTCTTATGACTGCCTTCATTGTGTCCCAAAAGTTTTGGTATGTTGTACCATGCACTATCACCATCATTTGATTCTATGAGTTTATTAATTTCCTTTTTTTGGTATTTAGAGGTAGGGTCTCACTCTAGCTCAGGCTGACCTGGAATTAACAATGGAGTCTCAGGGTAACCTCGAACTCATGGCAATCCTCCTACCTCTGCCTCCCAAGTGCTGGAAGTTGAAGGCATGCACCAACATGCCCGGCTTGATTTCATTTTTTATTTCATCAATGACCCATTGATCATTCAATAGTGTACTGTTTAGTGTCCATGAATTTCTATATGCTCTGTAGCTTTACTTGCTGCTGATTTGCAGTTTATTCCCATTGTGGTCAGATAGAGTACAAGTGATTTCTTCAATTTGCCTATATTTGGAGAATATTCCATGTGATGCTGAGAAAAATGTATATTCTGCAGCATTTGGATGGAATGTTCTGTAGATATCTGTTAGGTCCAGTTTTTCCATAATATCACTTAATCCAGATATATCTCTTTATTTATTTATTTATTTTTTGCTGGGATGACCTGTCAATTGATGACAGTGGGGTATTGAATTCTCCCACTAAAATTGTGATTGATGTTATCTGTAACCTTAAGTCTAATAGTGTTTGTTTGATGAAACTGGGAATCCCCATGTTAGGTGCATATATGTTTAGGATTTTAACGTCCTCCTGTTGGAGTGCTCCTTTCATCAGTATAATATGATCTTCTTTATCTTTCCTCACTAATGTTGGTTTGAAGTCTAACCTGTCAGATATTAGGATAGCAACCCCTGCTTGCTTCCTAGGCCCATTTGCTTGAAATACCATATTCCATCCTTTCACCCTAATGTGGTGTCTATCTTTTATTGAGAGATGAGTTTCCTGGAGGCAACAAATGGCAGGGTCCAACTTTTTAATCCAGTCTGCAAGCCTGTGTCTTTTGGTTGGTGCATTGAGGCAGTTGATATTGAAAGGTATACATTTCTTCTTGCCATTCTTCTTATTTTGTAGTGTTTCCTGTTTTCCCTTTACTCATTTGTTTTTACTGTTATTTGAGTGTGGTTTATTTTTTTCCTATTTCCTATTTTGTGTGTGTTTTGATTTCTGTTCAGCATTAATTATTCCTTCAAGTATTTTCTGTAGAGCTGGTTTAGTTGTCATAAAGTCCTTTAGTCTGTTTTTGCTGTGGAATGTCCTTATTTCTTCACCAATTTGGATAGATAGCTTTGCAGGATAAAGTAATCTTGGTTGACAGTTATCTTTAAGATCTTGGAATACATCCTTCCAAGCCCTTCTGGCTTTTAAAATTTGTGTTGAGTAATCTGCAGTTATTTTGATGGTCTTGCCTTTGTAGGTGATTTGCTTTTTCTCTCTAACTGCTTTCAATATAGATAGATAGATAGATAGATAGATAGATAGATAGATAGATAGATTCGTTTGCGTGTTTAGTAGTTTGATTATAACATGGCAAAGAAAAGGGTCTTTCCAGGTTTTGTCTGCTTGGTGTTCTAAAAGCTTCTTGTATCTGCATTGGCATTTCTTTCCCAATTTGGGGAATTTTTTTCTTCTGTTTTGTTGTAAACACCTACTAAGCCTCTGGATTGAAATGCTTCTCCTTCTATTATACCCTGAATTCTTATGTTTGAACTTTTGATACTGTCCCAGAGATCTTGAAATTCCCATTCATGCCTTGCTATTAGCTTGTCTTTCTCTTTGTTGGACTTTATTAGGTCTGCCACCTGGTCTTCTGGTTTGGATATTCTGTTCTCTCCTTCGTACATTCTACTGGTGAGACTTTCCACAGAGTTGTTTTTTTTTTTTTTTTTTTTTTTAATTTTACTGACTGTATTCTTCAGAGCTAGGATTTCAGCCTGTTTTTTCCTCAGTATTTCTATTTCCTTACTCATGTCTTGCAATGACCTTATTGCATTAAGCTGGTTTCCTGTGTTCTCCTTCAGAAGTTTGTTTTCTTCTTTAATTCCTTTGTTTTCTTCTTTGATTCCTTTCATTTCTTCTTTGATTTCTTTGAGTATAGATACCATCATTTTTTTTTGAAATCTTTGTCAGGCATTTCATCTAAAACAGTCTTATTGGTGATCATTTCTGATGGTTTTATATTTTTTGGTGGGACTGATTGTCTTGATTCTTTGAGTTTCTTTTTTTAAATATTTTTGTTAATTATTTATTTATTAGACAGTGACAGAGAGAGAGAGAGAAAGAGGGAGAATGGGTATGCCAGGGCTTCCAGCCACTGCAAATGAACTCCAGATGCATGCGCCCCCTTGTGCATCTGGCTAACGTGGGTCCTGGGGAACCAAGCCTGGAACTGGGGTCCTTAGGTTTCATAGGCAAGCACTCAACTGCTAAGCTATCTCTCCAGCCCTCTTTGAGTTTCTTATATTATAATGTAGTGTCTTTTGAATCCTGAATTTCTTTGAAGATTGTGTTTCTACTTATCTGTGGTGTTCTTAGATGTGGCAATTGACCTTTATATACTTTCAGGATATTTATTTAAGGTTCCAGGTGTAGCTTTTTTTTACCCCAATCAAGCCACAGAAGTAATCCTAGGTGTTGAGTTTGCTTGCTAAGCAAGTATTGTAGTGGACTAGGTGGAAAAATTTACTGGCAAATTCTAAACTTCAACTGAGCAATATACACAATCAATAAAGACCAGCACAAAGTATGCAATTATGGGGATTAAAACAAACAGATAGTCATATAAAGGCAAAATCCCTAAGGATGTGTGCTGTTCTACACCCTTAATCTTGTCAGCTGTGGGGTAGAGATTTCTATTCTGAATTTGGTTACAGGTCATCCACGACCTGGATCAGATCCTGCTCACAATAATGAAAGGCCCTATAAATATGAAAGCATCAAGTGCAACAATAGTCAACCCCCTAATACAAGTTATTTGAAAATAGTAAAGCCATCGAAGAGTATATAACCCATAACATTCCCTGACAAGGAAAGTGAGATTAGCTCTTCCAATGCAGGCCTATGTACTTTTTTTTTTTCTTTTCTTTTTTTGTCAGTTGGCCTTGTTACCTTTTGGGGTGGCTTCCAATCTCACCAATGCTGAGTGCCCACATCAATCCCTCCATGTTATGCTGTTGAGCTGAAGCTCCCATCAGCTGTGCTGGTTGTGCTTCCACTGGGGACTAAATGCTGGAGGTTGGTGGTTCTGATGGTTTGGGATGGGAGATTTCAGACTTCTGGAGTTGCTCACACAGTTCCACCTGTATCCCTTTCAGTAGCAGCTTTGTTGATCTAGGATGTCTTTCCTTCAGATTTCTTAACTTTGCATGAAGGCTCATAAAGTTGAAAAATCTCCTTGTTTGGTCTCTGCTGCTGCTGTTACTTGGTGTGCCTGGTGGGGCAGTGCCAGGTGGGTGCACGGATATCACGGATTTGTGGGTCACAAGTACCTCAGTGGGACTCTCACCATTTTCCTCCTTTCTGGTGGATCTTGGTCTCTCTAGCTTCCCTGCTGTGTCTAAAATAACCTATACTCTTTCACTTTTCAGAAGAAAAAGTGTATTTTGCTGGGGTTTTACTTAAATCCCTCCCTAGGCTGGTTTGGCATGGCTCCTATGCTGTCATATTACCCAGAAGTCAAAAACACTTCTTGTTGGAACTAGTAATGATAAATGTCAAGAGTTACATATTCATCTCTGATTAATTAATCCTGGATAGGTACAATTAGTATTCTAAATTCTCCTTCTACATTTATGCACATGAACACATGAAATACTATATAACAACTACAGTGGCTGTAGTTTCCTAGTTTATAAGGAATAACTTGATCATCTCTCAGTTGTATTGATGTGGAATTTATTCTATAAAAATGCACAAAACTGAACTCAAACTAGCAATAAAAAAGACAATCTATACATCATGTATGCAAATCTATCTTCAATGTATAATGTATCCCAGGGAATTTGTAGTACAGGAATTTGTCTATGTAACTGCAAAGTCTAAAGAGCCTTCCTGTAAACCATGATGTAGTTAAGAAAATGATCTTATCTATGTTAAGTTTCTGCTGCCTGTTTCATCTACTTTCTGTTTTGTTTGCTTAATGCTAGGTTGATTTACTTTTTTTCTTTCATTTGGTGGATAATATGACCACAGAAACTTACAGACTCATATAAGCCTCATAGCCCATTATTCCAGTAAATGAAGGAACCTGTTTATACCATCTTCTATGAAAGTCCAAGGGAATACAGTGACTGTCCAAGCTTAGGACATGCACTACATTGGGGTACGGTTTGGGCCAGGTGCTCAATTGCACAGTAATCTAAAGAAAATTCCCATTAGAAGCAAGTCAAATGGTTTCCTGTGGTGGTTTGAATGGATGACACCCAGTAGATTCAGGAGTTTTAGTGAAGCTTGTAATTTAGATCTCCAGCCACCTGGCTGGAGGATGTATCTGGATGGATCCTAGTGTCCAGCCCAAAGGTGTGTCTGGGGTCAGATCTGTATTCCAGCTAAAGATATGTAAAGTGCCAGAGTTCAGCCTCATGTTCCTGGAGTGTGCTTACTTATGATGATGGTCATGGTATTTCTTTCTGCATAGACCTGTGAAAGTGGGCCAGCTTCTTCCACCTTCATGAAACTTCCCTTCAATCTTTAAAGTGTAATAAATCCCTTTCTCCCATAACTGTGCCTGATTCAGAAATTCTTCCCAGCCAATTAAGTTGACTGCAACAGTTCCAAAAAGGAAAAATTGAACAATTGTATATTTTTAGATAAAAAGAAAATGGAGGGGCTGGAGAGACAGCTTAGTGCTTAAGCGCTTGCCTGTGAAGCCTAAGGACCCCGGTTCAAGGCTCAATTCCCCAGGACCCACGTTAGCCAGATGCACCAGGGGGCGCACGTGTCTGGAGTTCGTTTGCAGTGGCTGGAGGCCCTGGGGTGCCCATTCTCTCTCTTTCTCTCTATCTGCCTCTTTTTATCTCTGTCTGTTGCTTTCAAACAAATAAATAAAAATGAACAAAAAATATTTAAAAAATAATAATAAAAAAGAAAATGGAAAATATATTAGCTATTCCAATGCTGTATGAAGTACATACCACTTCATAGTACACTCACACTTCTTACTCATCTTTCCCTTTTACTCTGTAATCTAGATAAGTTTGATTACTTTTTAAATTATATTATCCTTGTGCATCATTTTGAATAATTTCTTATGACATTTAAAATATATCTAACGGGCTGGGGAGATGGCTCAGAGGTTAATGGCATTTGTTTACAAAGCCTGCTGAGCCAAGTTCAAGACCCCAGTACCCATGTAAATCTAGAGGCACAACATGGCACATATATCTAGTATTTGTTTGCAGCAGCAAGCAGTCCTGGCATGCTCTTTCTGTTCCTCTCCTCACAAATAAATAAAAAATGTTTTAAAAATAATATATTACATATAACAATATGTAACATGTTTATTGAGTGATCTGAACTCAGTAGAGATTAGAGGAAGTTCTTTCATCATTTTTTATTGCTTGCTCTCTATCTTGTTCCATCATTTTATTCCTTTCCTCTTAGAGAAAAAAACGTTGGGCATGTTCATTAAGGAAAAGTTTCTCCAGCAGCTTTCAGGTATTATCAATGCCCACAACTGCATTAAACTTAATGGGTGTTCATTCCCTCAGTTCAGGAGTGAATGAACACTTACTGCTTGGTAAGTCCTTTGAAGAGAAGGGAGGGTGAGTGCCTTCAACTATTTCTTTCTCTATTTCTATCCCGACTAACTGGCTGCTGACATGTGGAATTTTGGTAATCATCACAAAGGTGAAGGGAAGAGATAAAGAAGGTAGAATAGGTCTTTACTTAACAAGTATGTTTTGTGCAACAGCAGATTTCACTTTGTCAGATTTTTCAATCATCAGTTTTCACTTTTAAGAGTTCTAAGAACCTCATCCTGACAAATATCTCAACTGAAACTCTTTTCTCAGGATAATTTCTACTTCTGCTGGTAATTTGCCTTCACACTTAGCTTGTGCTTTCTTTCAGTGGGTCACCCACTTCATAGTTACCTTGTCCTATGAGATAGTCTTCTTAAGAAAAGCGCATCTCATGACAAATCCATCCAGTTTCCTTTCTGGAATTGCATCTAACTAAAAGGAAAGAAACATTTTTATCTTTTGCCCAACTAATCTCCAAATTTACAGTTACTTCTTATATTTTCAAAAAAAACATCTGGCCAGTTATATTCTTTCATTTCTCAGAAAGTCCTTAAATATCAGCCCTTTTTCATGCAAATCTCAGGGGACACATTTCAAGTTCACTAAGACTCCCCTTGAAGGGACTGTTAATTTGCATAATAAGGTCTAGGAAAGAAACTTCTTACTTGAACCCTTTCAGTGGTTTTGAAAGATCATATACTAAACCTCATTTAGACTTAATCTAAATTTCTCAGTCCTCAAACTTTCAAAGAATTATTAGTCTTTTCTTATGTTATTTACAGGTGGATGATGGAAACATGGTGTTAGATCCCCTATAGGAGAATACCTTTTGTAATCCTATAGGAATACTTTTTTATCTTCCATTAGGATGAAATGATTCCATGAACCTTATTCTTTCGGCCTGTGGAATTGTTGTAAGGCACTGATACAGCAGGAACTATCTCATTAAACATGATCTGTATGAATTTTCAGTTACACACATTTTAATCTGCATTTAACTGATTTGAGGTTGTTTATTTTCATGTATGTTACTTTTTCTTGATGCATATCATTGAATATATAATCCAACTTGCATATATTCACACAGACATATAGACACATGGCTACAGATTGTTCCCTACGTATATCTTCTTATGCTTACATTTAATCTTTTATGCTAAGTTATCTAAAAAATATTTTCTTTTGCCTAAAATCATTTTTAAGTATGTTTTTTTTAAAGATCAGAAATGATCCATGTTATTTTCCCATTCACAGACTATGGTGAACATGAAAAATTTGAAACCCTATTAATAATAACACTAATAATATCCTATAACTTTGCTTTTCTTCAATGCTAAAAAAAAATCTAAAATATTTTGCCAAATTTTCTTACAATTGAGGGTCCTTGTGTGAAAGTCTCTGGTCTACATGCGCAAGTTTCTGTATTGTGGAAATGACTTATTAGAATGAACCTTGGAAATGAAATATGAGAAAGATCTCTAGGAAAGAACTGTGAGAATAGTTCTTGTGGACCTTTCAAATAACTTTTCTGAAAACATTTCTGTGGGATGCTTTCTTTACTAAAACTCCTGTCCTGTAAATTGTCCTGAGGTTAGTCTTGCAACCATGAATCAGCCAGTTTAAAACAATGGTTTTCTTTGCCTTAGATGGCCTTGCTCTGACTAGTACAGATAATCAATATTGAAAAGGAATGTGAAGAGATACTGACTGAACTTGTCATAAACTTGCTGTACTTCCTCGGTGACCTGGTTGTACTTTTTATACCAAACAACATGTGCTTGTGGGAGATATATTAACTACCATTGAAAGCACTGGACATTAAAGAGAACAAATTGCCCACAGAAATGGTAAAAGCAACAGGTGAACTTAGAGTGATAGCACGAGTGAATGTATGTATGTGCAGGGTATGTGTGTGTGTTTTCTGGTCCACTAAAGTTCATCAGTCTTGCCCCTATATCCTCTCCTTTGAGTAAAAATTTAAAGAATATTTTAGAGTCTAAATTTGTTTGCCCTCACCCATGTATTGCTGATTCTTTGTTATTATTATTGCTGTTTTTGCTGTTCAGTAAAGCACCAGATGAATGCCTTTCTCAGAAGCAGAAGTAACTAGCAGCAGAAGCAACCAGATACAGAAGTGCACAGAAAGAATCACTTCTGGGTACACGATGCCAGCAGTCAAGTTCTTTTCTTCCAAGACACCATCACAATTCAGCAATATGTAGGCCTTTATACACATTTTCATATGAGCCTATTAATATATATAATTCCTTGTGAGTACAGTAAATGAGCATGTCTGTTTGATCCTTTGTATATTCCTGCCTGAAGTGTACAGGTGAAACAGATATATCGGAGCCGCTGTGGAATCATGAAGGGGAAAACTAAATATGTAAGTCTAGAAGAATAAGCAGGTAGAAAAATGCTTGGTTATCTGTTGATACCTTTAAGTAGTTGTGCCAGCTCTGTGTTGTCTCCCTCTGGTCTGTTCAATACTGAAATACAAAAACTGTCACCATTTTATTAAGTTCGCTAAAAAACAAAGGTTATCCCATTTATCTGACACTAACTTCACTCTCCATTGGAGAATTTGCTTCTCTTTCAGATGGACGCAGATTCTAAGGAGAAAACCAGCCCATCACACATCAAAAGTGCCCCAGCTGAAACTAAGAGTAATTGGGGAAATGAGTAACAGTGCTGCTTTCTTGGTGAACCTGGTACCAGCACAAGGGTGAAGGAGATAGACAAATAGAACACTCATCTCCTACCAAGCGAGATATCCAGAGACACAGAGGCACGCAAGACCTCATCACTTTAGCAGACCTAAAATGATCCCAAAATGGCTCAAGTAAATTTGCAGAAGAAGGGCTGGAAAGAATGTCAAGGCCACACATTGGGTCATGATACATGGAGACTTTGCTTCCTACTCATAACTGATAGCTAACCCCACAATGCACAACCCATATTCCTCAACAAGGAGGCGGGAGGGCAGGGAGGAGGCTAATGATGGTGCCAACTTGATTGTATACACTGAGTACAAAACTAATTTAAAAAAATCCTGTCACCATTTCAGTCACTGTCACATTTTCTCACATATGCAGACCAACTGGAGGAATTTTCCTTGTGTATGTTTGATATGTGCTAGGTGACTGATGTTATCCTGTTAGATATGAAGGTGGAGAACAGGCTGATAGGTCCCTGGTATGTAAAAGTACAACTTTGAAATTTCTAGTATGTTAATAGTACTTGTACTTGATGTCTTAAAGTGAAATAAATCCCTTGTCATCATTTTAATTCCTTTGCTTGATTAATTATTGTGTACTTAGGAAGAGGTAGGTAGACTTTTATTCAAGTCTCATCTAACTATGTACTTCCTGAAGTTTGCTTCAAATTTAGGAAAATATATATATTCTCCTAGTATAAATTAGGAGATAAATAAAAATTTAAATAAATAAAAAATAACATAAATAAATCCCAATAATAAATCTTCTAATATAAATTATATATATGGTGTATGTGTGCATATGCATATTTTTTCCTAAAGGAAAATGATGCCAATTTCAAATGTGAATGCACTGATACCTGACATATACCCTTAATCTGCTAGTCCTCAGTCCAATCAATGTGGTACCGTGCATTACTTTCAGACCTTGAGTTATATAAGGTTTCAATTTCTTAATTTCTTCATCTTTAGAAACTTGGCTTATAGCTTCAATCTAAAATCACATTTAAGAATAAATAGTTAACTGTTCAATGACTTTAATATGAAGTTCATAAGTGAAAGAATGGAAGAGAGGGACAGAGAGAGGATGATTGCAAGGCACAAAATAGGAATGCAATATACTATGATGCCTTCTCTCCCTAATAGTCTACTATATCACTTGTTTAAGTGTGTGACAAGATAATTCTTGTAAATATCAAATTCTCATAATAAGTGGGGTTCCAGATTCTCATAAATTAAAGTTCAGGTGGATGATAAAGAGATATTTAGTTAGGTAATTGGTAGAGATACATAGATTTACACAATATATACATCGTAGTTATTTTTAACTAAATGATGGTTAACTTTTTATGTTTGTATCTTACTGAACTTTAAAAATTTCTATGGAACCACTTGTTCCATATTTAATACATGCAAACAAAAAAAATTGTCCTCTTGCCTCATAATATCATACTAACTATGGGAAACACATTGTCTAACAAAGAAAAGCAATATATAGTTGTCAGTTTCCAAAAGGTATAAGAATGGGAACAAGACCAGCAGCAATCACAGCAATTACAGAAAATACTGAGCTATGATTTGAGTCTGTTTCATGTTTTATACTTTTTTATTATATAACACAGTTAATAGTACTCATTTACCATGTGCCTTATTCTACATCATCTGAATGACACACCATCACATAGAATAGCAATCAGTAATCATGCCAACCTAAAGATCTTCATAAAGGTGCAATTTCTGGGCTGTGGATACGGCTTAACAGTTAAGGCACTTGCCTGCAAAGCTTAAGGACCCAGGTTCAACTCTCTAGGCCCCAAATAAGCCAGTTGCACTAGGTGATACGAGAATACAAGTTTCCACATGCGCCCAAGATGGCACACCTGGAGTTTGATTTCAGTGACTGAGGTCCTAGCATGTCAATTCTCACTCTCTTTCCCTCACTCTTGCTCTTGAATTAAAAAAAATAAAGTGTGATTTCTTTTTCTGGAGGGAAAACATTCCCTGGTGGTATGGTTATCCATTGTATTAGCTTGGCACATAAGCTGAGGGAAATTTCAGTCATAATTTGCTACTAACACTAATTGAAACATCAAATGTCACTGATTATGTGCTTTAAATTTAGATTGCGTTTAAGTTTTAAATTCCAAGGTAATAGTATATTCACAAATTTGTACAACAAACACCACTATCAACATCCCAAGAGGAAATACCAAATTTATGGGTAGTGACCTCTCACACTTTCCTCACTCTTATTTCTGACAACTATTCATATACATTCAGTCATGGATGTTCCCTTTTGAATGTTTCATATAAGTGCAAGCACATAAGATCCTGAGTTTTGTGTCTACATTCTTTCACTTAGCATCATATTTACAAAGTCCATGCAGGCTAATGTGTCAATACTCCATTCTCTTTTATGATTAAATAATATTTCCAGTTATGTACTGTGGTAGTTTGAATGAGATAGTATAAATGTATGACCTCTTATACTCAGGTGTTTTTTAAATTTAGAATTGTAACTTGGGTTTCCATCCTTCATGCCTGAGGAAGTCATTGTAGGTGGATCCTGGAGTGTAGGTAGATCTAGGGTGTGGAGAGAGAAGTTTGAGCTCTGGCTGTGTGAGGCTGCCTGGTGGTGGTTTCAGTCAGCTTGGATCTGTGAAATGGAGCCAGCTTCTTTTGCCATTTATGGAACTTCGCCTGGACCTATAAGCTTAATATAAATTCCTTTCTTCTCCCATTAACTGTTTGTGTTTGGATGTTCTTCCCAGAAATGTAGATCTGACTACAACAAGTACATACAATCTATTTATCAGCTGGTACACATTTGTACTGCTTCTATTTTGGAGTTATTGTAAATAATGCTGGTATGTTCATTCATGCACAAGTTGTTTTCACTTTTATTACAGTGCTGGGTATGGCACTAAGAGCTTGTACAAGACCCGGGATCTTAGCGAAGTACTTTAACACTGGGCTATATCCCCAATATATAACTTTTTCAAACAGGGTCTCACTATGTACTTCAGGATAACCTTGAATATATTATCTTCCTACCTTAATCTCCTGAGTGCCAGGCTTATGGGCATGTGCCACCATGCCAGATCCATATATGTTTTTGTATGTATCATATGGAGGGCGTTTGTAGCGGTGGTGCTATGTGTGTGTGTAGTGTAGTGTATGTGTGACACTTGTGCATAGAGATTCATCAGTGTCATTCCTACATGGAGGCCAGAGTAGAATGTTTTATGACTTCTATTCTATAGATTTCCCTCCCAATTTTATGTGAAGTGATTCTAAAGCACGAAAATATTTTTACTAAATTTTAATTAAGTACACTTAATTCATTTACATTCTGTCTGATGTCCTACTTCCTAGAGTTTTAAAGAATTATGCCTATATTTCTTTCAATAGTTTAAAGTTTAGGTACCAAGACTCAAGTACGAATGTAGATAATGTCACATCACATATATTTGATACATTTATGAGCTCAGTTTTAGGTATGATGTGAACAAGTTGTCCAAGTTTATTGTTTGTGCTTGGAAATGTGAGTGTCCCTACATCCTTAACTGAAAAAAAATATCTGTTCACATTGAATTGTTTTTGCACCACTGATAACAGGCAATTAATAAGAAATATAATGGTTATACTTATGCTGTTAATTGTATTACCATGATCAATATCTATTTTTGTATCTATATCACTTTCTTGATTACTGTAGCTTTGTTCATTCTGTAGCTTTGACTGTGCTCATGTCTTGCATTTATGCATGCATTTCTAGGCCATCACTTCTATGTTAATACAAAAGATGAACCTGGAATTTCCATAGAAAGGACATTGAGTTTGTGGATTAATTTGGGAAATGTGATTGCTAATTTTAGTTGGCAACTTGATTAATAATCTATCAAGCACCAATGTAGTGTTATTATAAAGGTGTTTTGTAGATAGAATTTGCATCTACAGTTATTTGCCTTAATACAAAGAGGATTACTTTTGATAAGGTGGGTGGATCTTATGCAGTGAGGCTGTAGGCCACCTGAGTAAATCAGATTTCTAAGGATAGTATTTCTGTTTCAAGACTGCTTCAATCCTGCCTGTTTCTACCCTGCCAGTCTACCTTGATTTTTTTTTGGCTTATCAGCTTCAATAACCATGTTAACTAACTCCTTAAAATAAATGAATACCTAAACAAATAAATAAGGAAAATATCTTTATAAGTAATATCCCTCTATTCTTACCTATATTTCTTTTTAATTTTTGTTTATTTGAAAGCAGAAGAAGAGAGAGAGAGAGAGAGTGCAAGAGAGAGAGAGAGAGAGAATGGGTGGGTCCACCAGAACCTCCAGCCACTGCAAACGAACTCCAGATGCATGTACCACCTTGTGCCGTTGTGCATCTGGCTTAAGTGGGTCCTGGGGAATCTAACCCTAATCCTTTGGTTTTGCAGCAAGTGCCTTAACTGCTAAGCCCTCTCTTCAGCCCCTCTCTTTTTCTATATCCCCTTTTCTTATTGGTTGTCTTTCTCTGGAAAACCCTCACTCACAAAGGGAATATAGGCATATTAACCATACAAGATTTACTAATCCAGAAATATGGAATGATGTTTAAATAACTTTTTAGCTTTTTCATTCTTTCTTTTTTGTGTGTATGTATATGTGTGTTGTGATGTATGTGTGTTTTTGTGTGTATGTAGTGTGGTGTGGTGTGTGTTGTGTATGAACATGGTTTATGTGCCCTTGTTGGTGACACATGCCCTCACCTGTTGCAGGGTGCACTCCCCTGTGTTGGCTTGTGGGAATGAATAGGTTCCCCAACCCGTCACACTTCTGCTGGTTGTAATTTGAGCCAGAGTCTCTTAATGATCCCAAAGCTTGCCACATTTTTCCATAAGCCCCAGCAATATCCAGGTATCTGCTCCCCTGTGGGACTGGAGTTAGAGGTATGTACGGCCATGCCTGGTTGTTTAACATGCATCTTGAAGATTTTAACTTGAGTGCTCTCTCAGTCCCTCTTGCGTGTGCAGGCAGGACACTTAACCACTAAGTCATCTCTTTATCCATTTACCATTCTTTTAATGTTAATTTATACTTTTTAAAATCTTTTTTTATGAGAGAGAGAGAGAGAGAGAGAGAGAGAGAAACATACAGACAGACAGAATTGGTATGCCAGGGCCTCTAGCCACTGCAATCAAACTCCAGACGTGTGTGCCACCTTGTGCAGAAGTGCATGCTTGTGTTACCTTGTGTGTTTAGCTTGAGTGGATCTGGGAGTAGAACATGGATCCTTAGATTTTCAGGCAAGTACCTTAATAACTAAGCCATCTCTTGAGCCCAATTTAGAATTTTTAATATACAACTTATACTTAATTTACTTTTAAACATTTAACCACTGAACCATCTCTCTAGCCCTTTTCCATTTCGCTTAATAGTTTAATAGTTTCTAATGTAAAACTCTTATACGTACTTAATTTACTTTGACACATTTTATTCTTTTTGGTGCTATTATAGGTGAACTTATTTTCTCAATTTAATTTTGTATTATTATTGATAGGTGAAAACCAGGTCCTCACATATGTTAGGCAAGCACTCTACCACTGGGCTATAAGCCAAGCCCTACAATTAACTTTTATATATTGATTTTGTAATCACTACTGTTGCTTAACTCATTTAGTAATTCCAGTTTTTGGTAAAGTTATTATGATTTAGTATATACAAATCATTCCTAATGGAAGTAGTTTTACTCCTTGATTTCCATTCTATTCTGAATTTGCTACTTTGTTTCATCTGATTTCACTGTGTATAAATTCTAGACTTCTTTTTGAAAAGCATCTTGTCTTGGTCCCAATGTTAGAGGAATAGCTTTAGTCTCTCATCCATAATGTGAGTACCAAACTTTCCATGAAGCCCTTTGCTAAGTTCAGAAAGTTCCTTCTTATGCTTAAATTTTTAGGGTGTTGATCATTTTAGGGTATTACGTGTTACCAAGTGATTTTTTTTTAATCTATAGAGAGGATCATTTTTTTTACCACTGATAGTAAGAATATTACTTTTTTCATTTTTTAAAATTCAATTTATAGGTTAACTCAAAATTGCATTCCTGAAATGAAACTTGATTGTTTATAATGTTTCTGGCTTTAGTTTCTTACTATGTTTTTTATTATGCTTTTTGCATCTTTACTAATAAAGGATGTTAGTACATTTTTGCTTCATGTACTCTTGAGATCCTATTGGTTGGTAAGTATATAATTGTAATTGTATGTTTTTTAGATAGACTGATCCATTTATCATAATAAAATGCTGATTTTCCTAGTCTCATTTTTTTTGCCTTTTATCCATTATTTTACAATATCTGTGCAGCCACTCTTACTTTATTATGTTTCTTTTTGCATATTATATGGTTTTTCTCATTTTACTGTCAACTTGTTTCAATTATGAACCCTGAAATCTGTTTTTTAAAGACATTATGTGACTAAATGTATCATTTTACTCAATTGTGGCAAACTCTATGAATTAATGATTCAAACCAGTTCATTTCATTGGTGATGATATAATCTAAAATATATCTTTTTGATTATTTTCAATGGTACAGTTTAGTGTCATCAATACATTCCTATTATGGCACAACAGACACTACTTTTCATCTCCAGAAGATTTTTATATACCAAAACTGAACTCTATCATTTTATTCATATAACTATTTTTTATTTTTAGGAACACAACTAATCATTTTTCTATTAGTGTTTGCTCATTTTGTATTGTGCTTGGTCTCCTTTTCTATTTCTTAAAATTTTACATACTTGGGATGGATAGATTGCTCAGTAGTTAAGGCACTTGCCTGCAAAGCCTAATGATCTGTGTTCAATTCCTCAGTACCCATGTAAAGCCAGATGCATAAATTGGTGCATGCATTTAGAGTTAGTTTGCAGCAGCTGAAGGCCCTGAGACAACCATTCTCTCTGTCTCTCTCTATCTTTCTCTACTTTCAAATAAATAAATAAATATGTATGCTAATTTTATATATTTATTCAGTACAGTGTAAAAATGATCAAACAGGGTAACTATCATTTTATCACCTTAAATATTTATGATTTCTTTCTATTGAAAACCTTAAAACTTCTCACTTCAAGTACTTTATGAAATATTTTCTAAATTATTATGAACTAATCCCACATTCGGTGTTACAGAACACAGAAACTTCCTATGAAACATGTATTTTGGTGCCTACTATCAGACCCATCTTTATCTCTCCTCCTCTCTACCTTCCCTAGCCTCTTAGTAATTACTACTCTAAGCTTTTCATCTCTGAAAACAACTTTAAAATTTTCCAAATATGAACGGGAGTTTATAACACTATTCTTTCTGTGAGTGAATTATTTAGTTAATTATGTTTGTCTATTTTGATGTTATTACTAATGTGATCGAAAAGTAAATCATCATGTTTATAGTGGTTTTCTATTTGTCTTTCAACTTTTTGTTCTCCTGTCTTGTTGTCTTTTTGTGCGGGGTCTAAATTAGTTGCTTTTTCTTTTTTTTGTTGTTGTTGTTTTTTGGTTTTCTAAGGTAGGGTCTCACTCTTGCCGAGGCTTATCTGGAATTAACTATATAGTCATAGGGTGGCCTGAAACTCACGGCGATCTACCTACCTCTACCTCCCAAGTCCTGGGATTAAAGACGTGCACCACCATGCCTGGCTAAATTAGTTATTTTTATTGTTTTACCTTAATTTCCTTCCTCTTTCCTTCTTCATATATATATATATATATACATATATATATATATATATGTATATATATATATATATATGTATATTTTCTCTCTTTTTTTTTAAGAGAGTCTCACTGTAGCCCAGGCTGACCTGGAATTCACTATGTAGTCTCAGGATGGCCTTGAACTCAAACTCGAGGTAATCCTACCTCTGCCTCTCAAGTACTGGGATTAAAGGCATGGACCACTATGCCTGGCCAAAATTATATATATATATATATATGGAGACAGAAAGCAAATTAAGGTAAAATAATAAAAATAATTAATTTAGTTATATAATGTTTTAAGAAAGTATTTATTTTCAGATTAACAATTAATATCCTACATATAGGTGTCGTTCAATTTAATAATAACTTAGGGGTCTGGAGAGATGGCTTAGTCGTTAAGGCATTTGCCTGAGAAGCCTAAGGGCCCAGGTTCAGTCCCCAAGGACCCATGTAAGCCACATGCACAAGGTAGCATATGCATCAGGACTTTGTTTACAGTGGCTTAAGCCCCTGGCACACCCATTCCCCCCTCTCTCTGTCTCTTTTTATCTCTTTCAAATAAATAAAAAAACTTAGAAGCAATATACAAAAGCTTTGCTGTTCTACATATTTTTGTTTTCTATTTTCCTATGTGCTATTGATGCAAGACACATGACATCTTTATACATTTTAAGAGCGCCTACAGATTTATATCATTTATCATACTCTATGTTTCATGCTGGTATGTCCATTGATAACTCTAGAATGAGAGCTTGTAGAAAGGAGAAACTGCATTTGGTTTGGAGCACAGTTTATCCACATGATATTTTTATATACTGAATGTGACTACAAATTTTGGCATTCTCTCTAGGCAAAATTTCCTGGAAGTAAGAAGTGCCAGGACTTACTTAGTATTATTTTCCATAATACATAATGCCCCCCAACACAATCTGGAATGCAGTATGTTGGTGAATGTAATGGTCATGTATTTTGAAAGTTCTTATGATCCATAATCTCAAACATTGTTCCAGCGATCTTGTTCAGTAATTTTACATTAAACGGAGGACAAACTTTTAAATTACCTGAGTCTGGTTTTGACATTTGTAAACTAAAAAACAAGTAGATTGTAAGTACACAGTTAGTACAAGCCATTGCATGTGAAGACTGTAAAGCTGAGTGGTAGTTCCAGTGGAAGTTGTACTGTACTAATCCCAGTAAGAAAAAAAAAAAAGCCATTGTAGTTAAACCCCAGAATGTCTCTTTTTCTCCAAGACTGATTCCATTTCAACCCATTTATCTTTGTGTGAATGCTTTATTCAGGTCTCGGTAACATGCTGTGGAGTATTGGGCTGTGTTTAAGTTAATAAATAGCTACAGAACAACAAGCTGAGCAAGTGATTCAAAGAAGCTGTTTCCATTTTATCATCACCCCATATATTAATTGTTAGCCTTACATAGATTTTAAAACAAATTATTTAAAAAGTGCACATAATTAGAGTACATAGTTTGTGCAGATGTGTTAACATGTTGCAGGGAAAACTTGAGGAAATCCTCTTTAGTGTGTAGAAATGCAGGAATACTTCTAAAGCCAAAGTACCCGGGATTTCTATCTTGGCTGCTCTAGTCTTTTCTGAATAGACATATGGACGTCTTCCCATCTGAGTTCTATTGGAGGCTGGGTGTGTGTGTGTGTGTGTGTGTGTGTGTGTGTGTGTGTGTGATATTTATATGAAAGGAGGCAGTGTTTGAAATAAAAGTAAAATGCAGAAATTGTGACACTGGGAATTGGATCAGTTGGTAAGAGTGCTCGCTGTGCAAGTATGAGGACCTGAGCTTGAATGAACCTCAGTGCCCCCCAAAAAGTCAGGCATGGTCGTTCATTTCTGCAAGCACAGTGCAGAGAAGGAGTAGATACAGAATGATTTCTGGGGATCACTTGTTAACCTGTGTAATTTGAAAATGGGAAGCTCCAGATTCAAGCAGACAATGTCTCAAGAAATTGATATGGAAGAGAGAGGACATCTGATATCTTCCTCTAATCTCCACATACAGGGTGCTTGCATTTATATACACATGTGCATATGCCACATATACATGTTCACACAGTACCAATGCTACAATACACAATATGGACAAATTGACCTGATTTTGGATTAATTTGGAATCCTAAATGTGAAACTTATTTTTTTATGCTAGAAAGAATCTTGTTGTACATGCTAGCAGACTTATAATTGTTGCAAATCTCTTGAAGATTGTTTTCTTAAAGGACTGGGATATAATTTAGTGTTATAGGGCTTATTTAACATTCATTAAACCCTAGGTTTCAATCCACAACAAAACAATACCCTCACAGAAACAGACACTGTAGAATGTGCCTGCAATCCAGGTAATAATGAGGCTGAGGCAGGTAGATCATTCGCACTCAGAGTATTCAGGTAGTGTCTCTTTCCCTTCTCTCCCTTCTTTCCCTCTCCTCCCCTCCCCTCGCCTCCCCTCCTCCCCTCTTCTCTCCTCTCCTCTCCTCTCCACTCCAGGATGGGTAAATTCATCATTCCATAACATGGAACTATATATCTGCAGATAAAAGTATGAAACATTGTCATTGTGAATATACTTATGAATGACAATTTATCATTATAAATATGGTTATAGTAGCCTGCCCTATCTACAATTCACCAATTCTTTTTGCAGTTGGAAGTGATAATGTATAATAATACTGCCTTATCCTGGTATAGATTTTGGTATTGGCAGGTGGGATTCAGTACCTAAAATGTGGAAGTGGCTTTGACTAGAGGTTGAAAGAAAATTGCAAAATATCATGAAAAAGTGTATATTGTGGATATGGCCTTGAAGAGACTGTAGAAATCTGGATGTTTTTGAGAGCCTAAAGAGGGTTCATTTCAATTTAACTCATGAATGACACACTTCAGCTAATGAAGCTTGTAAGGCACATTTGGATAAAATTTATTGAAAGTTATTATCAAGTTTGATTCTGCTCCCCTCTCCCACTGAATAATTATAATCAGCTAGCATAGATGGAAAGATGATCATATTGGATATTCATCATCTCTTATATTTTCACTTAGAAAATGGGTGCTTGGGAAAGTTGGAAATATGTAATTTAGGTCTCTGGAAAGTGGTTCAGTTAGCTTGACTAGCTTAGGAATGCAATAATGTGGTTGTGAGGGAGGAGAGGGGGATTGGCACAAATCATACCGACTTATAGTCCTTTAAGCGTTGAACCACTGAATATGAACACATGCCTTCCCCAGGTACAACAACAAACAAAATTCCTAGTGATATGTGTGGTAGGAAAAGTTGTTTTGCTTGCAAAGAATGATAGCATGAAGAAAATGTTTTGTTTTTCTGAATTTCATTCTGAGGTAAACACAGTGCAGGATGAGATTAATATTCTCAGACAGTGGTAACATGATATTAGATGCTTCGCTACAGAACAATTGCTGGAAGATTCCCAAGCTCTGCTGAAAACTATGCAAATATGCAAAATACCACATTTGATTCAGGGACCCACAAAAGGCTTAATGACCACCCCTTTATTACATTGTTAATAGGTGCTCTGTGGAACTAGGACATTTGTGTGTGTGTGTGTGTGTGTGTGTGTGTGTGTGTGTGTGTATGAAGCTAAGCATATAGCTCCTTAACATGGAACTTTGTAGCATGGAGCATGATGATGCACACTTTAAATCAAGAGAGAGGCCTCTCAACAGTCTTGGTTCCACTCCAGACCCACTTGGAAATGCTGCAGGTGGGCTCCAGCAAGCTCAGTCTCATGAATCCCAGTTAATTCTGCTGTGGGAGAAGGTCTGAGAAGCAATAATGATGGTAGTGTTTTCTGAAACTATTTGAACACAGAATCATTTTCCCCCTAACTTTCATCAAGTATATGGCAGGACTAACATTTTATAATGAACACTTCCAAGACGTGCATGAGTATACGTGATGAAAGTGTGTGAAAATGTTATCACTTGTAAAGAGGTCTGAGTTTATTGATTACTTGTTGATATGTTCAAACACCACCTTCTGCTCAAAGCAACTTGAGGCAACTAAAAAGAAAAAAAAATAAAACACTAGGTATCAAAGATTCTTCCCAAACATTTTGATCCTTTCTTAATTATATGATTGTCTGATATAACAAAGTGCTGATTTGTTCATCACCAGCAGACCTATGACGTTGCTGAACAATGCCAAAAGAGCAGCAGAAAACAAAACAGTCCATAATGAAACTTTAAAGTTGATGAAGACAGAGGGAGCCAGTGAACTACTTTTCTCTCTGGACTAAGATTAAAGAGCAGAAGGGTTCTCAGCAAGTCTACCCCATGGTGCATAAACGAAGACTCTTGGATCCAAGATAGGCAGACAGCCTCATCTCCTGCAGGTGTTCTTCAGAGCTCAGGCAGAATGAGCAGGATTCGGCTGTGCTTAATGGAATAACAAGTTGACTAGCTGGGCTGGGCTGGGCAAGGACCTTCTGTTGTGTCTGGCATGAACATTATGGGAATAGTCATTTTTTCAAATTTTTTTGTTTATTTTTATTTATTTATTTGAGAATGACAGACACACAGAAGGAGACAGAGAGAGAGAGAGAGAGAGAATGGGCACACCATGGCCTCCAGCCATTGCAAACAAACTCCAGATGCGTGTGCCCCCTTGTGCATCTGGCTAACATGGTCCTGGGGAATCGAGCCTCAAACCAGGGTCCTTAGTCTTCACAGGCAAGCGCTTAACCACTAAACATCTCTCCAGCCCAAGGAATAGTCATCTTTTTTTTTTCCCTGCCAAAGCAAGCTGCTTGGGCCACAGTAACCACTTTACATATGCCCTGAAAAATCATGAATTTTCTTCTGCTAGTTCCACCATTGTTCTGATATTGGCTACTTCCAAAGGGGTCAAGTCAGGCAATAGCAGCTTCAGGGAGCGAGAGAAAATGCATCTAAGCTAATGAATGCCTATATTTTTCTTGAGCTCTCCCAGATGGAAAGGACTTAAGCTGTTTAGTTCTCTGTTTTCCCTTTACATGAGAGAGGAGTGATTAAAAGGGGAGAAATGATACTGCCAGTGGTAGAGAGCTGACTAGATCATAGAACTTTGTACACTTTGATCATTGAATGACAAAGAGGATTCCTTGGTACCAGCCAGAAGGATAAAGTGTGTGTGGGGTGTGTGTGTGTGTGTGTGTGTGTGTGTGTGTGTGTGTGTATGTGTGAGTGTATGTCCCTGTACACTATCTGAGGATTGGGACTATATCCATATAATGTAGTGGTTAGTCTAGTTTCTAGCATATTTGCTAGCATGCAGTGGATACCTAATAAATATCTGCTGAATTTGTTTTCTTTGAATGAATATAAAGAGTTTATTTGGTGCGTATTTGGGTATACAACAACAAATATTAAACAACTTTTTAACTTTCTGTGTACAGGACAGAAATCTGCCTGTACATGCTATGTCCACTTTTGGAACACAGATTTTAACAATTATTAATGCACAAAAATCTTACATATCATGCAACTCTATGCCAAGATTCCAACTTTCTTCCATGCAACAGATATGAAGATCTAAATGGAAACCTAGCTAAGTCTTAAACACTTTTCCAGTAGCAAGTATAATATATGTTGTTTAGGGGTAACCAATCTTAACATTTCCTTGTACACAATATTCACGTGCCAAATACAATGACAGGAGGACTTGTACATGTACAGATGGAACAGTTCTTATTGGAACACAACACAAAAGACAACGTCACAGTTCCTGTCTTTATACAAGGAGCCACAATATTTAACATGATACACAAATGGAATTAAGAGAAATCTACATTTGAGAATAATTTTTTAAACTCATCTTTACTGACTGGGGTTGACAATATAACTCAATTTCTACGCACAAAGTACAGCTCGATAACTTGACCAGAATAGTACAAGTCTCAAATAAAATAAAATCAAAAATAAAGGTAAAATCACAAAAACACTGTTACCTTAAGCCTGAGATGCCAATTCAGTTTCAACCCTGAATTTGGTTGATTTGGATTACATGACAGAGTCAAGAGAACCATTGAATTTCAGAAAGTGGCACTATATGAAAGAAAAGTGTACATTTGAATTAAGCATAGATAGAAAACATTAAGCCAAGAAAACAACACAGCTCACATAACTGTTTGCCCCTACAAAACATGTAAGCAGTTAATTTTGTTTTGTTGTGTTTTTTTAAAATAATAATTGTGGTCTTTGAAATTTTCTTGGTTGGAGAGCAAATTTTAATCAGCATTAGTGCTGTGAAATATTTTTTGGTTTGTCATCCCCAAAGTATAGGTGAGATCATGAGAAAATTTGGCAGTCCTTCTCCCAGGTTTAGTTCATTGATAATGCTTGGCATTTTTTTTTTTTTGCACAAGCAGCTCAGTATAACTTATTGGCTGTAGAATGGATGATAACAAGGTTTAATGACAGAGGGAATAGTGAACTCTGCCCGTGTGTTTGGTAAACCTCACTGATGACAATTTTGAACTTTGGGTGAAGGACTGCTAGAAGAATTCAACAGCACCTGGAGGTAAGGTTCTGTTACAGAGCCCTTGTTTTGCCCTCACTGGCTACGTTGATTCATTGTGGCTCATGGATTTGCCCCCGTTGAGCACTCCGGAGACACTTCTGCTCTTGGTCGGGGTCCCACTTCCAGATCGGGAGAACTCCGTGAGATCGTGCAGTGACGGCTCCTTGTACATGGCCACTGAAAAGCACACAGAGATCATTTTAAAGCCCTTCACATGGGCATACCAATGGACTGCATTTTAATAAAACTGGTAGAAAACATCATGACAAAAATCGTAAGTTTGGAAGACTATGCTCATTTTCCTTAGGCTCAATTTAGCCACTCTACAGTGTATCCAAATTTCAAAATTTATTGTATAAAATAGTATTTATCAATAAAAGTAAATTTTAAAATCAAGATGGAGAGGGATGGGGAGATTGCTTAGTGGTTAAGGGTGCTGGCTTAGAAAACCTGTCTGCCCACGTTCAATTGTTCAGTATCCACATTACACCAGATGTACAAAGTGTCACATGTATCTGGACTTTGTTTGCAGTGGCAAGAGACCTGAGCATGTTCTCTCTCTCTTTTTTCAAATAAATTAATAAAAGTAAAAATAAAATTTTTAAAAAAGGAAAAAGAGAAAAGTCAAAAGGGAATATTTTTTAATTGATGTACTATACTGGTCCTTAAATTTAATTGTGGTTTCTAGGCTTCTATGCCTTAAGCCAAAGATCCAAAGTGCTGCTTTCATCCACTCTACAGAGAGTGGATGAAATCAGATTAAGTAAAATGTAGTTGGTGAAGTGAGTTATGTGTAAAGAATTTAAATGCCTAACTTCTCTCACTTATGGTTATACATGAGAGGATTAACAAAAAATGCATTTAATAAAGCTTTTAAAATTTAAATATGATCTACAACATACTGTGCAAGCCAAATATTAAAATTTAACATGCTGTAAAGCAATGAGTTCTATCATACTTTAAGATGAAACTCTCCAAGAGTCTTAAGTAATAGCATAATTCTTGGTGCACTAATTGATCATGATTATTGTTGTTGGGCTGCAAAGATTAGTGCTAGCTTATACTCATAAAGCATTTATCCCATGCTAGCTAGACACTGTCCTATGGTCTTCACATGCATCACTGCATTGAGTCTATGTGTGAATCCTATAACATACACATATTCTGTGTGTATGTGTGTGTGTGTGTGTGTGTGTGTGTGTGTGTGTGTGTGTGTACATGTGAGTATGGAGGTTAGGTATTGACACTGTCTTCCTTAGTCATGTCTGCCTTATTATTTTACAGAGGGTCTCTTAGTGAACCAAGAATTCACTGATTCAGCTGGCCTAGTTTGCTATCAAGCCATACAGATCATTCTGTCTCTACTTCCCTGGCACAGAAACAGACATGTAACACATGCCCTGCTTTTATATGGATGCTGGGAATCTGAATTGAGGTCCTCATGCCTGGATGACAAGCACTGTACCCACTGAACCATCTCCCAGATCCTGTTTTTTTTATTCTTTTTATTTGTTGTTTTGAGATAGTCTGGTACTGTAGTCCAGGCTGATTGGGTATTCACTATATAGCCCAGGCTGGCTTTGGACTCAAAAACCATTCTTCTGCCTTTGCTATCTAAGTGCTGGAATTGTAGGAATGAGCCATGTTGTCCAGTTGATACTCTTATTTATATTTCACAAATGAATCTGAACATGTTGATAAATATCCATATAAAAACCTTCTAGTTGACAGTATCACATAATTGTACATGCCTGTAATAGCAGCATTTGGGAGGCTAAGGCCAACTCAGATACATAGTAAAATACTACTGGTACTACTACTACTGATAATAATAATAAAGGCCATCCAGCTAGTGAAAGGTGGAGCAGTGAGTCTTAGTCTTGAACCTAGGTATTCTGGCTCCATAAAATTAGCTACAAAACACAGTACAACAGTGATTTCAGTGGGATAATATTTTTTGACCCTGCTTTCAGCCTATACTGTAACCTCAGGTAGGGTAACTATATTTTCTTGCATCTTCCATCCTTTCTCTATTGTGTTTATTCATATTTTATTCCTTTCTATTTTGTGATCAGTCTATTTACTAATGACTAAAAACCAGAGCTGTAAGTAAAAATCATTGAAGCTATATTGTTGGGCAGGCCTTTACAAATGGGCCAAAGGGCTTTCCCATAAATGCTAAGTATGAAGGCATTTTCACATAAATGTTTCCTCCATGCTCCCATTTTGGCATAATTTGAGGGTTCCCAGCAGTCCTGAGTTAGTAGTTTAAGTGCTTCTTCCTGAGAGAGGTGCTACTGCAAACAAACTCCAGACACATGTGCCACTTTGTGCATCTGAATTTACATGGGTATTGGGGAACTGAACACAGGCCATCAGGCTTTGCTAGCAAGGGTCTTTAACCTCTGAGCCATCTCACTAGTCCATCAATTCTTAATGTTTCTATGATTGCTTCAATCTTTTGTGTGCTGTGAAATGTTTGAAAATATATGTATAAATACTCCAATGAGGGAGAATTGCATTCCAATTTAAAAGGCATGATAAAGAATGCATTTAGTACTATTGATATCAGAATCCATAGTTCCTAGAATAGTGAATTTACCTTTCAGTGGTTTGGGCAGAAAATGTGCTGCGGGCTTGTTCTTCTTCACATGATTGCCTTTCATGATCTCTCCTTCCTTGTTCAGGCCGAGATACCACCCGCGGCCTGACTGCTGCTGACGGTATATCATCGATGAATATGTCACGTAGTAATTTTCAAACACTGATTCTTTGAATTTGCACTCAGGTGTGAAATGTTCCTGTAACACAGTAAGTAAACAAAAGGCTCATGTTTATAAAGCTACACATTTCAAGTAGGTCAACTGGAATTTGCCTCTCAGGAGTTTGAGGACATACAAGATGGGTACTCTAACAGAATATAAAACTATAACCATAGGAAACCAATTGAATAAAATGCCTTAAATGAAGATATTGCTTATCACTGATTTGTTCTCTTTATCATGGAAGATTCAACCTAGACACCTAAGTGGACATTGGGCAAATTCAATGAGCAAAAGGATTAACAAGATAAGAATACAATGATTATAAAGTTATTTGTTCCCATCAACAGAAAATATGAGCTAAGAAACAGTCTGTGTACTTAATTTTAATGGATTCTCAATTTTTCACACCATATTATGGCTGTCAGTTGCCTCAGGTTTAAACTAATGTTATAAGGCTGCTCCCTATATTTCTAAAATGATGCAATAAAGTAAGTCTGCCTTTTACTTGAAGGTAAACCAACTTCAACTTTTAGATCATTGGATTTTGAGCTTAAAAGAAAATTCTTGCCGGGTATGATGGCACACATATTTAATCTCAGCACTTGGGAGGCAGAGGTAGAAGGATCACTGGGAGTTCAAGGCCACCCTGAGACTACAGAGTGAGTTCCAAGTCAGCCTGGGCTAGAGTGAGACCCTACCTCGAAAAAAAAAAAAAAAATGAAAATTCTTCCTTGCCTTAAGGTAACATTTATAAGAAGATATAGTTGCAAGAACTTCACAGTAATTCTACAAGCAAACATAAGAAAATAGCACAGGGATCTTGAACCCTGGAATGTGACTTTCGGTCATGTATTTGGCCATGTTTCCTTTGGAGTGGGCCATTCAAATGAAAGACATCTTACCACAGTAGAATGCATTGAGGGCATAACACACACATGCACACACAAACACACACACACACACACACACACACACACACATACATACACACACACAATCTTTTTAGCTGCAGGGTGTGGGTGCACACATGCATGTAATAAACAGCCAGTAAAATGTCCATTTCTCACCAACTGAAATCAATATCAAATCTTAATCTATAAGTTATCCTCAGAATAGCAGAAGCTCCACTTGGAGGGGAAGATAATGAGGAAAATGCTAACTAAACCACATGTTACGAATATATCAATTATGTTATCAGATTTTTTGAGATGTTATCAGGGACAAGTCAATAATTTCACCCATTAAAAAAAAAAAAAAAACTTGTGTTGCAAGTTTTCTTGGTTACTTATGTTTCCTAAATGATGTCTCCTCATGGTTCTTTCTGTCATTTTCATCTTGAGTATCTTTGTAAGCAATGCACACCAGCTGAGTCCCAGCATCTGAAGCACTCTAAAGTACTTCAGCCAAGAGGGACTTATTTCTCAGCATGCAAGCAATTTTCTTTCTCCTTTTCTTAGAATCTATAAACTATAATTTATTCAGTAATCTGAATGACTCTCCCATTTGGCCTGCAGAGTGCACATGGTTGAAGTATCTTTGGGGGTTACTTCAGCTTTGATGCACAGAACAGATCTTCAGGGATTCAAGGGAGTTCAAGCAACTAATGCAGAAATATACTTCTAGGGCAACTCTCACATGACACAAAGTTAAAAGGGTTCTATTTATGTGCTGTGAAAATTCCCCTTCATAGAATTTCTCAACATAGGGAAAGTCATAGTATGTCTACAACGAAACTTGATTGCAAGTCTCCACATTTTCTTCAGTGTTAAGAAAAATTACTGGAGTTCTTTACAAATTAAATCATTGCTTGCAAAATGTATTCATCCTTGGAAAGGGGATATTGCTTTCATAACAGTCTGCCATCATTTGCAAATAAATGTAGTGAATAATACATATGATCAAGGTGAGTGATACGATTTAGCCATAAGAACAAGATTATGACACACTGCAGATGGGATCAATGTGTATTTAAGGTAAATACCCAAACAGGCTGTATTTAATAGCATGCATATTTGTATGTATTTAGTCAGTTCATATATATTTTTTTCTAATGACACTTTATGCATTTGGATGATGTTAACATTTATAGATAAATAATGCATTCCTTCAGACAGATTACTATGTAACCGATGGAATCATGTTAATGGCATGGACATGAGCTACAATGCAGTAAGTACAAGAAAGGAAACAAAAAAAAAAGTTTTGTTTGTCTGAGAATAGAAAAATTCAGGCTTACTGTTGACTGTGGGACTAACAGGGCGTCAACAAAGGGGTCTTTGTAACTAAGCCTTGAAGTATATGAAGTAATTCAATACAGAAAAGGTGAAAACTGAGTTGAAGCCCAGAGACAAACTTATTCTCTCTACATCCCCCCGACTCATTACACAGACATCAGTAAGCTGTCAGTTCCTCACTCTTAAACCTCAGAGGTTCTTTACATTCATTCAACTGCTTCAAGATCCTTAGATTCATTCAACTTCAAAGATCCATAACTTTCACCTTCTATTATTATCACCAGGGCTCTAGTTTATGCCTTTTATACCTTCACTAGAACACTGCAAGTATCTCCTAACCAGTTCTTCCTTCTCTCCTGGCAGATTCATTTTCCTAAAGCAATGTACCATTCCTCAGGATTTCTTGATGATTTTATCAGGCTTACAATAAAAAGCAGCTAATGACTTGATGCTTCATTTAAAATTCCTCACTATTCAATCACTAACATTCCTTCCGGTGACCACTTCCACCACAGAGCCATAGGTGCCTTTTCAATTGTCACTCGTTGCCTTTGTTTAGAAAGATGTCTTTCTCCTTTTGTGTGCCAGATTTTCTCTAGTCCTTCAGGGTCTAGCTCAAATCTACCTGCTTCTGCAACTATGCATGATCTTTTCCAATCAGTACTCATTAAATCTACACCTGTATTCCCAGAATCTTTTTTTTTTTTTTTTTTTTTTTTTTGGTTTTTCGAGGTAGGGTCTCACTCTAGCCCAGGCTGACCTGGAATTCACTATAGAGTCTCAGGGTGGCCTCGAACTCACAGCGATCCTCCTACCTCTGCCTCCCGAGTGCTGGGATTAAAGGCGTGCGCCACCACGCCCGGCCCCAGAATCTTATCTACATCACTCACATGGTCCTGTAACTTTTATACATATACAATTATCTCTGGATAACTAGAAACTTGTCTTATTTCCAAATCTATCCTCCAACCCAGAAAAAAAAAAAAAAAACTGAAAGGGGATATTACTTAGCTCATGGAAGACTAGCTGATGACTACACTTTACTAACATTAATTAAATTTTAATTTCAGGGATTCAGATTAAATACTAGAGATTGCATGACTAAGAATTATCAACTAGTAATATACCTACAGGGAATTTCCTTAATACCATATCATAAAATCAGCTGTATGTAGAAGGAGGCTGTCATTGCCGGAAACCTGAACGAGTGATTAAATAGCTGTTAAGACTAACAGGGAACCAGTAATATTAAGATGAAATTTGGCAATTGTTACAACTATTGAAAAATGGCTAGAAAGAATTCAATGAACTGAATGCTCTGTCTCATCCTAGCAGTTTCTCAGTCATCCCTACTAAATTTGGACTCAAAAGCTCAGTAGAGAGAAAAAATAATGAGGACAAAAAAAAATGTTGAAGCAACCAAAGGCAAGTTCTATACTCTGTGTGTGACACTGTCATTTTATTCTATGTTGGGATGAGTAAATAGAAGAGGCTTGATTCTTTTCAAATGTGGAAACATGAACATTTTATCACATAGAAGATGGTCCAAAGGGGACAGGAGTATAGTTGCACTGTTTTATGTCCTTGAAGTGATACACATAAATAGTGGAAATTGTATTTGACAATTCAGAAAAGTCCCATTCAAAGGAGACCAGGCTGAAATATACCAAGAAAACAACTGAATCTACTGTGATATATTGGAAATGCTTGCTTGCTAGTGCCTTGGAAGAAGGTGCCATGGTGGTCTTGTCACACAGCATGCACTAACGGAAGACAGAAATCAGTGTTATAGATTTAATAAGCACTAGACACATATCTGCTATTAGAATGATTGTGTGAATTAAAAATGTCACATATTCCTTGCATTGCCATGAAGTAATTACATGAGTATCAAAGGAAAGATGCTTTAGATCTTAAAACCTTTAATCCATTTATTTCTATTAAACATCATGTGCCTCTCTTGTTCATATATATTTTATCAGAAAAATAACTAATTTTTAAAAATATTTTTGGGGTTTTTATTAAGATATTTATTTATTTATTTATTTATTTATTTATTTATTAGGGAAAGAGAGAGATAGAGGCAGACAGGGAGAGAATGGGCATACTAGGGCCTCTAGCCACTGCAAACAAACTCCACACACATGCGCTGCCACATGCATCTGGCTTACATATGACCTGGGAAATCGAACCTGGGTCCTTAGGCTTGCAGCAATGTACTTTAAATGCTAAGCCACCTCTCCAGCCCAAAATAACTAATTTTAACTCATGAAATAATCTGCCTTTAAAATATCCCCTATATATAATGATTTCTATTTGATATCTTTTAAAGTTCACCATTTTTAAGTGTATTTTAAGTTTCTTGTTTTTAATCAGTAGAGCCCGTACCAGATAATTATAATGATATTTTGGGCAAGACATGAGGATTCTTCATTTAGAGAACTCACAGAACCGGGAGTAAAATCTAACAGTCCTTTTCACTAATTTCCTCACTATTAAGAGGTAAATAACTCTTTAGAGGTTGAAATATCCCAGACAGGAAGAAAAAATTTTGAAACACAAAAACATCAACAACACACATTGGAGAATTCTTACAGCCACAGAAACTACAGGTAAGATGTCCTAATTTCAGCTTTTAGATCTCCACAGAGTTTGAAAAGACCAGTAGGTAATATTGAAGTGATATGTATATAACTCCAAGATCTAACTAATGGTGTGCCAGAAGCTCCATCACCCCAAATACAGGACTTGAGATTAGTGTAAACTGCTGTTCTCTATGAGTCTGAAGAAGCAGCCATGTTCTGTGTCTGTTCAGTCACCAAAATCAAAGTTTGGATCAAAGTTTGAGGGCCATGACATATAGCTACTCTTTCAGGAACAATAAACAAAAGGTATTTAATGCATTTCTATATCTGTTATGTCATCCAAGTGCCTTAAACACATTTCCAATATCAAAGGACACACACCAAAATGAAATGACTTCCTAATTAAGGTAAGGAATTTGTCAAACATAGGCCTTAGTAACAGGTTTTCAATCCATTTTTTTCCCCACTCTTGCAGTTTCAGCTATGATACTACTGTAAGGGTGACAGTCTTTCATTGGAGCCTGTATCTCAATAGGATTGGAAGCTTTGAGGATTGCAATGCAGACTGTAAATGTTTGTTTAACACATTTATCCCACCTCCATAATAGATTTAAATAGTCTACACATATTCCCTTGTAACTAGAGTGAGCAAATATCTGCTGAAGTTATCCATTCCAAAAATAAAAATTAAAGCCTGAGGAAAAAAGAACTATTCATTTATTATTGTCTTTCACATAGGCATAGATTAAGCAATGGACACACATCCTGGTATAAACTAATATTTCTCAATATTTTCGTCCAGTTATTCACTTATAACATTTATAAAGTAGTCACTATAGAAAATAGAAAGCATACTCTATCTGCCTCTTTCTCTCTTTCTGTCTGTCTGTCTCAAATAAATAAAGACAAATAAACAAAATATCTAAAAAAAAGTGGGTTGGAGAGATGGCTTAGAAGTTAAGCACTTTCCTATGAATCCTAAGGATCTTGGTTCAAGACTCCATTCCCCAGTACCCTCATAAGCCAGATGTACAAGTTGGCCCTTGAATCTGGAGTTCATTTGCAGTGGCTGAGGCCCTGGTGTGCGCTCTCTCTCTCTCTCTCTCTCTCTCCCTCTTTCTTTCTGTCTGTCTCTCTCAAATAAATGAAGAACAATAAATATAAAATCTAAAAAAATTAAAAAACACAGTTCATAGAGTTATGAATGAACATTTATGGACATTTTGATCAATAGTTAGAAACATGATTTTCCAGAAGATCCTATATATATATATTAATTAATCTCCCTTTCTTTCAATTCTCCTAATGTCCTCCCTTCCCCTTCTTCCTTTAAGCCACATTGTCAGCACCCTAGTAAATGCAATAACTTAGCAATTACCATCAATTGCAAGGGTCACTCATCTAATCCTGAGCCATGTTCTTACAATAATTATTTTCTAGTTTTTTAAATGTACAGGTTTTTAAAAATTATTTTATTTAAGCAGGTTTGAATTGAATGTGCAAATAATTATCCAGTCTACTGAAAATTCTATAGAGATCAAAATCATATTTTAACTCTTTTATAAAATAAATAAATGGAAATTTAAATTATAAATTAATTCCATGCAAATGGCAATGGTACCATAATTTTCTACTTACTAAAAGACAGACCAAATAGCTGATCCTTCACCAGGCCCTTACAGGGAACACTTGAACCACAAGACACTGGAGAGGGTAAGATCAAGACTAACGTTAATCTTCTACATCTTCCCTCCCTCACTTCCCCTCTCTCTCTCTCTCTTTCTTATCTCTAACTCTTGTATATTAGTTATCTTCTTCCTCATTTCCTTAGTGGGCACTGACCTGTAACTCCCAGAACCAGCATGGGGCTATCATCCACAATGAGCTTTTGATCAGAGAGACCTACAAGGTTTCCTAAAGGACAGACAGATTTCTGTCAGAGTACTTGATGACCCACCAAAGGCTAGTGGTAAGACCCTACTGCTGAAGACACCTTATGTGATTGACATCCAAATTAGAATGGCATGGCTGGAAGTTGGAAGAGAGTCAGTCCCCAGACAGTCAGCGCGTCTAGTGCCAGAAGGTGCTACATGGGCGACTGGGGGAAAATGATCAATATCTGTTGAAGCAACGCATGGTCTAAACTACTTAGCAGCAAATAACCTGTTGTGATGCCCACACAAGTGCAGTGGTGGCACGCAGCCATGGTGGGGAACCAACTGCTCTCAATTTGGCTAACTGATCCCCTCAGTGGTATGGGACCCATCGCTGGGGCTGGGAAACAATTCAGAACCATATCCAAACATAAGCCCACTCTCCAATATCAAGCTACCATCAATTGTGGGCTACAAGTGGGCCTACACCTATTAAATTCTCTATAAAAAAAAGTAAGTGTTATCTCATTTGTCCTGGTGCTAACTTACTCTCTGTTGGAGAATCTGCTTCTCTTTTTCAGATAGATGTAGATCCTAAGGAGAGAGCCACCCCATCATACCTCAAAAGGGCCCTGGCTGAAACTAAGAAAAATTGGAGAAACAAGCAAGGGGGCTGTTTTCCTGATGAACCAGATACCAGTAGAAGGGGGAAGAAGATCAGCACAGAGAAAAATCAACTCCTACCAAATCAGAGAGCCAGAGCCTCAGAGGCCCCCAACACCTCATCACTGAAGCAGACCAAAAATGAACCCAACATGGCTCAGGGAAATTTTGCGGAAGACGGGGCGGAAAGAATGTCAGAGTCACATATTGGGTCATGATATGCAGAGACATTTAGCTTACCCATAACTGTGGGCTAACTCCACAATGCATGACCCGTATACCTCAACAAGGAGGGGCCAAGGGGAGGGGGTAGGTCACGGATGAGCCTAATAATGGTACCGAACTGACTGTATGTGATGAATACAAAACTAACTAATAAAGAAAAAAAAAGAGAAAACAATAAATTAATTCCATGGTTTGACAAGGTAACTACCTATATTTGCTAGTGAGGCTTCCCACTCTATCAGTTATCTCATAAACCAGGACTGATTAGTATATTCTGGGGTCTGATGTTCTCTCCTAGGGTATATTTAAGGCAAATGAACTTCATTATTACTGAGTTTAAAGTATGGTAAAAAGAGAAGCTAAGGAAGAGGGAATACTCATTCTATTGCACTGTTGCTAAGTAAATTGACTGATTCATGATAAAGACAGTATGACTTAGTCATGCAAATATCCTCTGGACTATGAGATACCTGAGGGCAGCTCCTGGTATAAGGCTTGGCTCATAGTACAAAATAAGTATACATGTGATGAGGTAACATGTATAAACGGAGCACATATGAAGCATCCTTGGAAACTCCCTTGTATAAATTCAAAAAAAATGTTCAATGTGGCACTATATGTTCCAAAGAATAGACTATTCTTTGAAGGGACAGATAGGTTAAAACTTGCCTGCTAAGGCAGAACTAGGAAGTCTTCATCATACCCTCTCCAGTGTCTTGTAGCTCAGGTGTTCCCTTTATGGGCCTGGTGAAGGTTCAGCCATTTGGTCTGCCTTTTAGGAAGTAGATTTTTTTATTTATTTGACAGCTACAGACAGAGGGAGAAAGAGGCAGAGATAGAGAGGGAGAATGGGCGTGCCAGGGCCTCCAGCCACTGCAAATGAACTCCAGACGCGTGCACCCCTTTGTGCATCTGGCTAACGTGGGCCCTGGGGAATCAAGCCTTGAACCGGGGTCCTTAGGCTTCACAGGCAAGCATTTAACCACTAAGCCATCTCTCCAGCCCAGGATGTAGAATTTTATGGAAGTGATAAAAGGAAGGAAGTAGTCTAGAGATGAAGTCTTATTTCTTTTAAATAAGAAAGGAAGAGAGGGAAAGAGGCAGGTAGGAAGAAAAGAGAGAATGATAAATGCCAAATACTTAAACTAAAAGTAAGAATAATGAGAAATCCTTGTAATCAAGACATAGGCCCAAACCCTACACTGTTGACTTTTGTGTCTCCAAATTATTAAATGTCAATTAAATTCTATTGGTCATATTTTGTAAAGTGCTAAAAAAATTTTACTAGTCCTCTTGATCTTATTAAGTTCTTGCATGAGAAGCCATTGAGATGGTCTTCAGGAAGCAGCTCTTACAATTGTACAATGCCATAAACAGGAAATGTGGGTTGCTTCTGATAAGACATATTGTGGAAGCCTGGGCAAAATAAATTCACTTTCATTTTTAGGGTTCTTTTTACTATAGAATCAATTTATAAGGAAAAGGTTGGCCCATAAGTGTTTTACTAATATGGAAGAATACAAATCCTGCCCCAAATCAGAACTTCACATGAATTAAAAAGCCTGGTTCCCACAAAACTGTCTTGTCTCCTTTCATTTTTCATTTCTGTCTGCAGCAGGACGAAATGTCTGCAGTGCTGTGATCCACAGCACAAGAAAAGAGAAAGGTGCTCAACATTGGCTGCATGTAATATCATAACACAAAATGACTACAAAGTACACATGCTAATTTGCAAGCATTTGGAAATTCACATTACACTTAATAATAGGAAAATAGGACTATATTCCCTCATATAGTTACAATGAAAATTTTGTAGTAGTTATATATTCTAAGATAGTTCATAGACATTTCAATGTACCTTATTTTGATCCCACAAAATATGGAAACAGTATTGATTTTCTCCTCAGTTCTCCAGAAACAAAAACTAGAACAAAATGAAGGGGCTTGTCAGCTTGTTATGAAAAGAGCCAAGGCACAGAAAAGATATTTGAGCACCTTATCTATGTCTTGGGTTGTTCTAGATGTTCTAATTTTATAGAGCATTATTATGCATTGGCTAATTCAGGTGGTCCAGTTTTGAAAGGCAATTTGTCTTCAAAAATATACTGAAATACGTTGGAAAATGTAGAATAAACAACAAAAACAATATATCCCTTTACAAAATCTAACAGAACTTTTGTCATGATAAAAAAATGTGACTTAAAAGCCTCATTCATCTCCCATCCTAGTCATCAAATAAAGGTGTGAAATGAAAGTAACTTGCTGAGATTTTGAACAAAGTGTGATGGCCCACATTTCTTCAGAACCGTGTGATTGGCCCCAAAATAGTATTTATTAACCTGATCCAAAAATTTTAGTAAAATACAGATTGCTTAATCAATCCAATTAGGAGGCAGAGAATGTACAGCATTTTACATCCAAGAAGTACAAACAAAATACTAACCTAAAAGAAGAAAATCCATAAATATAAGGAGAGACATGAATGAAATAAATGAAAAAAAAACAATATAAGCAACTAACAAAATGAAAGTTACTTCTTATTTTCTTATTCATTTATTTGCAAGCAGAGAGAGAGAGAGAGAGAGAAAGAAAGAAAGAGGAAAGAGAAAGAGAGGGGGGATGGATGCTCCAGGTCATCTAGCCACTGCAAATGAATTCCAGATGCATGCACCACTTTGTGCATCTGGGTTTACATGGGTACTGGGGAATGGAACCTAGGCTGTTAGGCTTTGCAGGCAAATGCCTTAACTACTGAGCCATCTCTCCAGCCCAAAAGTCAGCTCTTCTAAAATAAGTTGAATCAACAAACCCTTAACTAGAGTAAGAGAGAATGAAGAAGCAAACCAATAAACTCAGATGGAAAGGGTGATATTGTAAATGACACATAAGAAATACAAAGTATCTTGAGAGAGTACTTTGAATAATTATATATGCCATTAAACTTGATAGACTAGAAGAAAAACATGGATTCCAAGATACGTAAGAGTTATCAAGATTGAATCATTAAGAAGAAATAGAAAGTTTGAACAGTCCAATAATAAGTAAACAGGTTGAATTAGTTATAAAAGGTATCTTGGGTCATAATGTCCAAGACCAGATGAAAGCACTAAAGAATTCTACAAAGCATTTAAAGAAAAACTCATACCAATTCCACTTAAATCACTTTCACAAATTGAAGATGAGGGAATTCTTCCAAATATATTGAATGAGGCCAGCATTGTTGTGGTACTAAAACCAGATAAGAACCTAACACAAAAAGAAAACTACAGGCCAATATCCCTAATGAGCATAGATAGAGAAATCTATAATAAAATACTAACAAACTAAAGCAAACAGTTTAAAAATCATTCATATTTAAAACATCATTCACCATGATCAAGTGAAATTAAACCCAAGGAAACAGGGATGGTCCAACATATGCAAATTAACAACCTTGATAAACAGCATGCACAGAATGAAATAAAAGAATCATAGGATCATCTCTATAGATTAAGAAAAGTCATCTGATCAAGAGCTCATTGTGGATGATAGACACATGGTGGTACTGGGAGTTACAGGTCAGCAGGCAAGCAAAGAAGAAAGAAAAAGTTAAGAAATATAAAAATGATAGAAGAGAGAGAACAGGGAGACAAGGAGGGAGGGAGGGAGGGAGGGAGGGAGGCAGGGAGAGAGAGAGAGAGAAATAGAAACAGGAGAAGATTAAGGTCAGTCCTCATCATACTCTCTCTAACGCCTGTGATTTAGGTGTTCCTTCTAAGGGCCTGGTGAAGGTTCAACCATTTAGTCTGTCTTTTAGGATATATAATTTTATGTTACCGTTGCCATTTGGGTCGAGTTTTGTGACCCCCACCTTCTCCCTTACCCTCCCCTCCCTCCCCACCCACCCTATTGTAAGGTCCTCGAGGTGCTTGGTAGGTATGTCAGCATCTCGGGTAGATTCAGTTTAGGAGCTATAGATGAGTGAGACTATGAAGTGATTATCTTTCTGTGACTGGGTGAGTTCACTGAGAATTATCTGTTCCAGGTTCGATCAGTTTTCTTCAAATTTCACTGTATCGTTTTTCCTTATTGCTGTGTAGAATTCCATCATGTAGATATACCACATATTGGTTATCCATTCATCTAATGATGGACATCTGGGTTGATTCCAGCTCTTAGCTATTATGAATTGAGCAGCTATACACATGGTTGAGCAAATCTCTCTGAACTGAGGCATGGAGATTTTAGGATAAATGCCCAGTAAGGGAATAACTGTGTCTGTTGGTAACTCTATGGTCAAAATTTTTAGGAGTCTCCACATTGCTTTCCAAAGTGGTTTTACCATCTTACATTCCCACCAACAGTGGATGAGGGTTCCTATTTCTCCATATCCTTGCCAGCATTTATTTTCTTTTGAGTTTTTTAAGGTTTCCTATCCTTATTGGGGTAAGGTAGAATCTTATAGGTGTTTTAATTTGCATTTACCTGAAGATTAGGGATGATGAACATTTTCTTATGTGTGTGTTTGCCATTTGCATTTCTTCCTCTGAGAACTACCTGTCTAATTCTTTGTCCCATTTTGTGAGTGGGTTTTTACTGTCAGAGTACTTGATGACCCACCAAAGGTTAGTGGTAAGAACCTACTGCTGAAGACACCATATGCTGTTGGTACGGAACATGGAGTGACATGGCTGGAAGCTAGAAGAGAGTCACTCCCCAGATGGTTAGCTCATCTAGTACCAGAAGGTGCTACATGAGCAACAGGGAGAAAATGACCAATATCTTTCCAAGCAGTTCATGGTCTAAATTACTCAGCAGCAAATAACCTGACGTGATGCTCACACAAGTACAATAGTGGCACACAGTCATAGTGGGAAACCAACTGCTCTTGATTTGACTAACTGATTTGCTCAGTGGAACAGATCCCAAAGCTGGACCTGGGAATCAAGTCAGAACCATATCCAAAATAAGCCTGCTCTCCATTATCCCATTGTGGGCTAAAAAAGGGCCTACAGTATTAAATTATCTCTAAAAAAACAAAGGTTATCCCATTTATCTGGTGCTAACTTCACTCTCTGTTGGAGAATTTGCTTCTCTTTTTCAGATGCAGATTCTAAGGAGAAAACCAGCCCATCATACCTCAAAAGGGCTCCAGCTGAAACTAAGAATAATTGGGGAAATGAGTTACAGTGCTGCTTTCTTGGTAAACCTGGTAACAGAACAACGGTGAAGGAGATAGACACAGGGAACACTTAATTCTTACCAAACTAGATATCTAGACATACAGAGACTCCCAAGACCTCATCACTGAAGCAGACCTAAAATGAACCCAACATGGCTCAGGGAAATTTGCAGAAGATGAGGTGGAAAGAATGTCAGAGCCACAGGTTGGGTGAAGACTTTGCCTCCTACTCATAACTGATGGCTAACCCCACAATGCACGACCCATATTCCCCAATGAGGAGGGTCCCAGTGAAGGGGGTAGGACAGAGAGGAGGCTAACAATGGTTCCAACTTGACTGTATTCACTGAGTACAAAACTAGTAAAAAAAAAAAAAAAGAAGAAGAAGAAGAAGAAAAATCATCTGTTAAAAAAATCAGCATCTAGCTAAGAACTGGAATCAACCTAGATTCCCATCATTTAACAAATGGATAATGAAGATGTGATACATATACATAATGGAATTCTACTCAGCAGTAAGGAAAAATGAAGTAATGAAATTTGTAACAAAATTGATAGACTTGGAACAGATCATACTGTGTGAACTCCCATAAGCACAGAAAGACAAACATTGTATGTTCTCCCTCATATGTAGACCCTAACCTGGAAAAGCTTGAGTTGCACACAGACCTAAGAGGCTACTTAAGGGACAGAAAATAGGGATGGAAGGGTTTGTAGGGGAGAGAATTGAAGGGCAGGGAAAGACATACACAAAACTAAAGCCAAAATGATTTAGTACCATAGAAACCATCCTCCTGGATAGTAGACTAAAGGATATAATCCTCAATAGTAATATGGGTGAAATCATATGGAAAGAAGGGCCCTGGAGATGGTGGGAGGAAACATAATCCTAAAACAACTGGCTCTTGCTTATAACTCCCAGTACCAGAAACAGGTTACAACCCACGTTGAGCTGTTGATTGGAGAGATCTACAAGGTCCCCAAAACAAGTCAGGCTTCTGTCAAAGCACTTGATTGATACCCACCAGAGGTAATTGGTAAGACCTTAATGCTGAAGACACCACAAGTTGCCAACACAGAATATCCAGAGCTACCCTGATGGGTAGCCCTTACAGTGTTGGAAAGCACTACATGAGCTGCTGGGAAAATGGCCACAAATGTGGGTAAGCAGGGGAGTCTGCTATATGAAATCAACCAGCCTTAAAAGATGTACACATCTGGGCAAATAGTGGCACCCCGACTAGGTGAGTCACCAAAGACTCTCTGAATGGCTAACAGACCCACTCTGTGGAAAGGATCCCACAGCTGGTAGTGGGAACCAAGTCAGAATTCTATACACCAAGATTATGGATGCCAATGAGAAGCTCCCACTAGTCTTGGTCAAAGAGAAGTTACGACCATCAAAATACCTCTTATTTATTTATGCTTATTCCCTTTTACCTATGCTGATGTCAATCTCCATTGGAGAATCTGTTTTTCTTTTACAGAAGGCAGCACAAACCAAGGGCAACCAAAATCTATCAACAAGATAAGAGAACATAGTTGACTCCCCTTCCTGAGATAAGCCACCTCCACATGTCAGCCAGGGTCCAAGTGAAACCACAGACAAATTGGAGAGCTCAGCAAGAGAGCTGCTTTCACCACAAGCCCGAAAACCTGTGCAAGGAAATGGAAATAGATACTGAGGACACTCAAAACATACCAAATCAGAAATCCAGATGTTGCAGAGAGCTCAACACTAATGTAGACTTAAAACATACCTGCCAAGGCTTGGGGGATTTTGTGGAAGAGGGGGTGGAAAGGATTGGAGGGAGTATCCACAGGCATTAATTCTACACCCCCAAATGACTGACTGCTGCTCTTACAACTCATAAGTCACAACCACATGATGAATACAGAAGAGCGGTAATCTAACATTTTTTTTTCTAAATTCTGAAGTAATACATGAAGATCCATATTTATTGTTTTTGTTTAACAGATAAGTGAATGTCCTGGCCAAAAAATATGTAAGAGAAAGAAAGAAAAGGTGTCAAAATGAGAAAAGATAAAGTCTGCCGGGCGTGGTGGAGCACGCCTTTAATCCCAGCACTCGGGAGGCAGAGGTAGGAGGATCGCCGTGAGTTCAAGGCCACCCTGAGACTCCATAGTGAATTCCAGGTCAGCCTGGGCTAGAGTGAGACCCTACCTCGAAAAACCAAAAAAAAAAAAAAAAAAAAAAAAAAAAAAAAAAAAAAAAGAAAAGATAAAGTCTAACTGTCTAACTATCACTGTAGATATAGTCCTACATGTAGAAAAACCTCAAAGATAATGCCAGAAAAACTGTCAGAGTTAATAATATTCTCAGAACTAGAAAATAATAATTATATATTTCATATAGAACCATAAACACTCATCCCCCAAATATCCAAAGTAATCCTGAGCTGGGGGGACACAAAGAGGGAGGGATTACATTACCTTACCTCAAAATATACTATAAAGCCGTAAATATACTATAAAGCTGCAATCGTCATTATAGCCTGATATTGTCATGAAAAAAACCTGACAAATCCATGGAACTCAAGATAGATCCTAGAAGTAAATCCACACATTACTTGCCAATTGATTTGCAATGAAGGTGCTAAGAAGTGAGACTGGAATAAACAAAAATGTTCCAGACACAGTGTGTGAACATCAAATTGTGATTTAAAATCTTACAAAGGATATGGTTTTTAACAGAAAATCTATAGATTTTTTTTTCAGTACAGGAGATTGAATCTAGGGTCCCACATATACTAGCCAAGTGCTGTATCATTGAGCTATATCCCTAGCCCACAAATATTACTTTTCTGAGACTACTTCTGTTAGAGGAATAAGCTTCTAAATTTTTGTATATTATGTCCATTAACTCTGCATTCTGACTTTTTTTATTTATGTACATTCTCAGTATGCAAATAGCACATGTTGGTATCATCCTTGCCCTCATCCCTGCCCCCCATCTGAAGGTACCCTCTTCGTTTAGGATGCCAGTGCTTAATGTCCCAACTTGTGGCTCTAACAATCTTTCCATTCCCTCTTCCACGAATTTCCCTGAGCCATGTTGGGTTCATTTTAGGTCTATTTTGAAAGACAAAGACAAATCACAAATATCAGAAATGAGCCAGACATGGTGGTACATGCCTACAGCCCTAGCACATGGGGGCTGAAGCAGAAGGATTGCCATGAGTTCAAGACACACACACACACACACACTTGCTAATTCTGTACATATGTAATGCTTTCCAAAAGTCAGGGATCCTATCTAACCACTCAGTTAGTACAGTGCTTTCTAATTTGTGGCATTGTCCTTCTCTAATAACTTCAGAGTGTGATCTAAATTCATCTGCTAAAGAATGACCTCTATGGGACATGTAGTTAACAGAAGAACAAGCTTAATAGGTTGCACCTTTTTAAATAACTCTTGCAAGTTCTTCAGTAAAAAATAAAGCCTAGGAGCTCTGAGAAATTTTCCTAAAGATTCAGTCAACTGGCAGGGAAAGGAGTAAGATTATTAGATTAACTGAAAATCTTGGGCAAGGTAGGTAGCCCATTAAAACACACACCGTACCAGAGGGTGGGCACATAGGATGTTCTGCTACTTCAAGAAACTGAGGATCAGTATTTTGCTTTTTGTCAGATAGGCATTCTGTTAAGATTGTTGGGGTCTGTCTTTTCAGAAGAGTGTAACTTATAAAAACCAGGGGATTCTGCTTCTTCAAAGCCTTTAAAAGGAAATTCCATATAGCCTCACTTGCACAGGTAGGAAAGAAATGTTAAAGAAGACAGACTGCTCAAATGCAACTCACCACCATATGCATTCCACTGGAAAACACACAGCCTGGTATGGGAGGGCCAGGCCCAATAACGTCAACTGTATCTGTAAACTAACAATAAGAATGGAGTTCTACAGAGATACTGAATTTCTGCTTCACACCACATCTTCAAATTACTCCTGAGTTCATGGAGTGGCAATAAGAGGAATCTTTTTGCAAAGGCAGTGTGTCTCTGTCATCCTTCCCTTGAAAAGAGCTAAATGAGAGGATGCAAATCACTGTCAATTGCCAGGAGTCTGAATGGAGGAAGTTAATGCATTAGTTTAAAGCTCTGATGGAAGAGTTCATCCAAATTGACTGCTTACTGACAGCCTACTATGAGGTAGGCTTGCTAACTCTGTACATTTAATGCCATACTACAGCATTCAGCTATATTCCTCTAGCTGGAAACATTCTCTACTTCATAGGTGAAAAAAGCCTAAGAAAGCAGCATTTTGGGGTACATTTTTCCACCTAGATAGTAGTGACTGAGAAGGTATGTTTACATTTGAGCTACTTCTAAACATGTAATTCTAACATCCGCTAAAGTTCAACTCTCTCTTTTTGTGCACTCTGCCCCTTTGAATACTGAAAGAGTTCTACTCAAATCTACCTTCTTCCATTCTCCAGTTTTCTTAATTTGGGTAATTAATGTGTGGTCAGATCCTGTATCTGCAAGATGGGCACCACACCATGTGCTTCACAGGGAGGAATGGAGCAGGTAAGGAAAGTGGAGAGTAGAAGTGTCAGTGCTCAGTGACCACAGGGTTCCTTTATCACCTTTCAATTTTAGTCTTCAGAAAATACAAGAAGAGGTAGTACAGTCGTTACTCTACTCATTGCTATGGCCATATATCTGACAAGAAGCAGTTTCAGAAAGGGTTTACAATTGGATGTTACAGTCCATCATGGTGGGGAAGGCATAGCAACAGAAGCTTTAGGTAGCTGGTTACATTCAATCTGCAGTGAAGAAGCAGAAAGTGATGCATCTTGCTGTTCAGCTCACTTTCTCCTTTTTATTCAGTCCAAATACCACAGTCCATGTAAAGGTGCCACCTGTACTTTGGGGAGGTCTTCCCACATCAAATAACCTTGTCAAGATAATCTCTCTCAGGCATGCCCAGAGACTTATTTCCCAGGTGACTCTAGTTCCTGTGACATTGATAAGCATTCAACATAAAGCATCACAACTACCATCCTCAACTTGAAACTGATGCAAAAATTAGTGACTCTCCATGAAGACAAATGGAAGAGAGGAGTTCAATTTCTGTGGGGATAGTATTATCCATTAGTTGCACAGGTGAAATTGCTTTCAATAAATGATTCCTTTTCAAAGGTAACAATATACATGCATTCAACTTAAGCCTTAAAATAGTGCAAGATTCTAAAACTAGAATTACTACAATGTGTGTCAACATTATATGGTATTAAAGGAATTTCTGAAAAAAATCAAGTCATAATAGGCCAAATGATATGTCCATATCTTATTTAAATTACTATGTCATAAGAAGCCCAATGTTACTATTCCTTTATTTTAAACCACACATTGGTGGTATAGGGAAGAAGCTTGCATTTATCCTATGGAAATATATCCTGTTAGTGTTCTCATAAGCCAAGCAATGAAAAGTCCATTCTTCTACTGTACAATAGTCACAGCTGCATTTTAGTTCATTATGTGTTTTACCTTTCCAGGGGCTATTTCTCTACTCTAGAAATTTTTAAAGGAACAACTCCAGAACACCTTTACTGAATGAATCTAAAACTCTAAACAATGTAGGTTCAGGTATGGGTAAGAGATAAAGAGTGAAATGGAAATTAATCTAGTCAGATTTGCATGAGCATGACACGTGGAGAGAAACAATACAAAACAAAGTTGACTACAAACAGATAAAGTACAACTTGGGCTGATTTATTACCCTTAGCACTATATTCCTGTGGGCCAATGGTTTCATGGGGAAGGTAGGAAAACAAATCATCTACCCTCTGTTGGGGAAGATGTCTATTTCCTGTCCAAAAACCAGCTGCATTCAGAAATCAGGGTAAAACCAGAGGGCTGCCTACAATTGGTAAGTTATGCTCTTTAGAAAAGTTATTGTATGTAGAGCAAGCAGATGCAAAAGCAACCTCATTTCTTATAGGGAATCTTCCTAAATGCAATGCGCGTCTACCTCTGGAAAAGAAGAAAAAAGAAAGAAAGCCAGGTCTGTTGAAGAATTAAAGATTGGTACAAAGAAATACTATGAAATTTAATTAAAACAAGACATTTTGAGGTATGTCACTATCATAAAGGGAATCATATTTTCATAAGGGACATATAAACTGAGATTACATTACGCAAGATGATAGTTCTCCATTTGCGAGCTAACTGCTATCACCTGGGATGCTTTTGATTCTTAATTAGTCTTATATTATGGATATGAAGGAACTACTGCAGTGAAACTTGGATTCTGAAATCACATGATTTTCAGGACTGATTAGAAAAGTATATGGCTCTAACTCATCTAGTAACTTTAAATTAAATTTGGTTTGTTCTGAATTTTAAGATACTTCAATATTTTATATATTTCTTTATCAAATATACTATTAGAGTACATAAAATTATTAATATATTATAAGCTTAGTGCAACTACTAGCAATTTTGAATGATGTTTAGTATTTATTTTTATTAGTACAGAATTATTTGTCTGTGGATACAAAAATGCATAAATTATCCTTGCAGAGAGATTTAAAACTTAGCAGAGAAATGATCTTTAAGAAATAAACCAAGCACTAGAGAGATGGCTTAGAGTTTAAGGAGCATGCCTATGAAGCCTAAGGATCCTGGTTTGATACTCCAGGTCCCATGAAAGCCAGATGCATGTGGTGGTGCATGCGTCTGGGGTTTATTTGCAGTGGCTAGAGGCACTGGTGCACTGTCTCTCTCTCTCTCTCTCTCACTCTCTCTCTCTCTCTCTCTATGCTCTCTGTCTCTAATAAATAAATAAAAATAAAAACTTAAAAAAATAAAAAAGAACTAAAACAAATAACAACTCTACAGTCACTCTTTAAAATGCTTATTTTTCTGGGTTCCCAGTGCTCTGATTGTATATATAACACACTTCCTTTCTTCACATTTACAGTCATGTAATCAATTCTTACATTGTTCTTTTACCATAAAGCTCTTACAGCTGGCTAAAAAAATCTGCATGTTGTAACAACTGAATGTGACAACTAGTAGAGATGAATCTTCCAGTTCTATTCATTCTTAGAACATAACCTTAACACTCATGTAACATATCTTATCTTTGCATTTTACATCAAATGCACATCCAAATCAAATCCTAGATTTTAAAGGAAATTCTTCCTCCTTAAAATCTTTTAATGGCTCCCTGCTGCCTACCAGATAATACACAAATTCACTGCCCTGATGTTCCAGGTCCTCCACAATCTGTGGTAATATTCCTCTTCTGTAGCCAGAATGAAGAAATAAGGCTAGGGCAAAAAGTAGCAGATATATACTATGAATGGAAAAATATCTCCTACATACCAGTTATTGTGCTTTAGATCCTAGAAAATCCACTGTGGTATGAGTCTCATTGGGTGGCAAGAAATACATAACTAATCACTCTGAAGATTTATGCTTTACATTTTTGTTTTTTAATCCTAAGAAATGACTTGCACTTTTTGACCAACCAAATCATGTCATACTTTCTCACACCATGATTTAGCAGACTGACTCTTGCAGAGACTGCCACAGGGCATGCAGTCTTTTGGAGACTACTTGCTAATAATCTGCACCACTTCTTTTCACAGAGCACAAAGAGAAACAGTCAAACATCAACATGTCAGAAACCTCTAGCCTCAGCTTTGACTAGAATGCAAGTCATTTTACACTGAGTATTCCTGAACATGGATAGAAGTTGGATATTTGCAAAAAAGTCATAGGGAAGGAGGAAAAGAGGGACTGCAAGTCAAGTGTGGTGGTTTGATCCCAAGTTGTCCCTCATAAACTTATGTGTTCTGAATGCTTAGCTCCACAGCTGGTGGCAATTTGGGAATTGGATCCTAATCTAGGCAGTCTATTATTGGGGTGGGCTCATGAGTGTTATAGCTAGCTTTTCCTTGACAGTATTTGGCACAGTCTCTTTTTGCTGCTGTCCATCTTATGTTGGCCAGGAGGTGATGTCCATCCTCTGCTCATACAATGGTTTCCCTTCCTTCATGGATCTTCCCTTCGAGTCTTAAGCCAAAATACACCCTTCTTCACAAGCTGCTTTTGGTTGGGTGTTTTCTGACAGCAACATGAACCTGGCTGCAACGGTAATATTGGTACCAGAAGTATGGCCATTATTGCTAGAAACCTGTATCACTTTTGGCCTTTCTAGAGCTCATTTTTGAGGATAGAATGTGGACAGATTTAAAATGTTGGCTTAAGAAATGCCTTGCAGTGCTGTAAATACAGCTTGACTGACTATTCTGGTCAGAGTTGAAAGACCTGAAAGTAGTAAGAACTATGGACTGTGAGGTTTGGCTTCTGAGGGTGAGAAAGAGCTTTACTTGGACTGGGCTAGAAGCAGTTTGTGTGAAAAGCTTGCTGTTATGTCCTTGTCCTGAGAACTTGTACAGAGTTGCATTGTGTGGAAATGGACTGGTGTGAGCAGAAAAATATGTCACAGAAAAAAAATGAAATCTTTGTGCTGAAACTACTGTCTGCTCAGCAGCAATTGTTTGACAGATTACAACCTTTGTAATTGGGCCAGCTGATCTGCATTATAACAACTGGAAGAATGAGGACTCTTTTGAAGAAAGGGGCCTGAATGCTGAAGGAGTTTGCTGTCCTTCACAGTCTGCTTTATTCTTGCCTGGATTAACAAATTGGCCGCCCACTTTGGAGTACAGGAAATGCAGTAAAAGGAAGGTCATTAAATTTGCAACATGACTTTGTCTTTTGGAATTGGCCATGGGCAGTGTGAAGTAGGCTGTTTGATTACTTATGTGAAGGTCCAATGCAGCCATGTGGATGAACCGTGGGTTGCAGTGGAGACCCAAATGGAGATGCCGTAACTATGGAATGGCTGTAAGGAGAGCTGCCAGCACCAGATGAAGTTTTCTGGGACTGTGAGTAGCCCAGCTGGAGGGGTGGAATTGGAACTCCAGAGACTACTCATTGGTTAGAATTATCAGACTTGGAGAGTTGTCACTGATTACAGTTATCAGAATTGAAGTTACGGAGTTTGATGTTTGCCTGGTTTGTTTAAATCTTGAATTGGATGGATATTTATTTGCTATACCTAAGGCCATCTTTTGCAATATGAATGTTTATTTTGTGTTATTATGATTTTTTTTGTATTATGGCTCTGTTAAAAGACCTTGGACTACGGGGATGTTTGAACATCATTGGAATTGATAAAAAACTATGGGGATTTTTTTTAAGTTGGACAGAATGCATTAAATTTTACATCATGGATGGTTATCAATTTTTTTATTTTATTTTTTTCTTTATTAGTTAGTTTTGTATTCAGCAAATACAGTCAGTTTGGTACCATTATTAGGCTCATCTGTGACCTACCCCCTCACCTTGGTCCCTCCTTGTTGAGGTATATGGGTCATGCATTCTGGAGTTAGCCCAAAGTTATGGATAGGAGAAATGTCTCTGCATATCATGACCCAACATGTGGCTCTGACATTCTTTCCGCCCCCTCTTCCCCAAAATTTCCCTGAGCCATGTTGGGTTCATTTTTGGTCTGCTTCAGTGATAAGGTGTTGGTTATCAATTTTGAGGTCCAGGGGAAGAATGTAGTACTTTGATTCAGCTTCCCCTTGCCAGTGTTTGGCAGTTTGTCCTGTTGCTGTTATACATATAATGTTGGACTTCTGGCAAAGATGGGGACCGCCTAACTGCGCCGCACATCCCCGGGAAAGAAAGGCAAGACATTAAGGGTTCACTGGGTCTTTTGAGGGTTCACTGGGTCTTTTAGGGGACAGAAATCTCCAATAAATTACCAGTGGGAGGGCACAGAGGAGGAAAAACAGGGTATCACTTATTCCCTCGCAGGTGGGCGGGTAGAACACCCCTCCCCCCAAGCAGCTGCCATACCCACAGTCCCAGCTTCAGGAAACTCCCGCACTTACTGTAGGAAAATGGTCCCAGGCCAACACACTTCCACTTGCCTCACTGCACAGGGGCGATGGCCCTGCTACCCCTGCCCACGAGTGACCTTGGCAAGGCTACGCCTGCTGGCCCATTGGAGCTCAGGCTCCTTTGATCAATTTAAATGGCTGCCACTCCGATCCCTCTGGTGGAAGTATATTCTGCTCCACCCACCCTCCCACTTACTGTTCTGGCCACCGCACATTCACACGCGTGTGAGCCCTGGCGAATTTCCAACTCCACATGTGAGCTCAGACTGTGTCGGTCTCTTATGCTAGTTCAGGTGCCATCCCCTCCCTGTATCCCACACCAACGAAGCTCCATTGTCCTGTTGCGTGGGAGCACAGACTGATTCCGGATCCCAATGTGCCGCCACACCAGAGGTTGGGCTGCTCAAGTGCTTGTTGGTTCTGTGTCCCTCCTAGCCTGAGCACAGGAAGCTTTGGCACATTACCCAGTGAGAGCTCGGGACACTTTGGCGCCCCGGCCAGGCAGGAACTACGGTGACTTTAGCAAGCAAGAGCCAAAACTCAGGCTGCTTGGCAATAGCCTCAGGCTGCTTCAGATTCTCATTATGCTTGAGCACAGGCTGGTCCACCCACCTACATACCCATACACTGTGATGGGCAGACCACAGTGCAAAAGAAATAACATCAGAAATCAAAAGCAAGAAAATCCAGTTAGATCACCCAGTACTACAATGAACATCTCTAATCAAAACATAGAAGAGTCACTATGATCAGAACACCAAAAGGAAGCTATCAGCAATGCAACCCTGACCAAGCTACTGATAGAACTTGCAGAAAAGCAACAAAGGACCGATAATCGTGTGGATGCTGCCATCACTAGACAAGACCTAATAGATAAGAAAATGGAAGGAGTTCGAAGACAGTTAAGAGATATGAGGGAGAGTGAAAAAAAAAAGAGGACCTCAAAAATCAGGCTGGCGATACTAAGTGAAGACATAAAGAAATACAAGGATGAATTCCAAGAACCATCAAGAAAATCAGAAAATTATATGAAAAGGGAGCTTGACAGAGAGATGGAAATCATACATAGAAAAGTAATAGAAAATACAACCCTAATTGAACAAGTCCAAAACTCTCTAGAAGCTCTGAAGAATAGAGTCAGCCATGTGGAGGATAGAAACTGATCTGTAAGACAAGATGGAAGAAACAGTTCAAGAGTTCAAAAATTTCAGTAAGTTCAAAAATTCCTGTGAACAGAACATGAGGGAATTGGGGGATACACTTAAACGTCCAAATATTAGGATCATCGGAATACCAGAAGGAGAAGAAATTCAGACCAAAGGCATGGAGAATTTATTTAACAAAATAATCAAAGAAAACTTCCCCAATCTATTAAAGGAAAGGCCCATCAAGATACAAGAAGCCAACAGAACTCCAAATAGACTGGATCAAAGGAGAAACTCTCCAAGACATATTGTGATTAAGACTCGAAACATTGACACCAAAGAGAAAATCCTAAAAGCAGCTGTGGAAAAACAGCACACCACTTTTAAAGATAACCCCATCAGAAGTACTCCAGACTTCGCAATGGAAACCATGAAAGCCACAAGGGCCTGGAATGAAACACTGCAAAGTCTAAGAACCTATGGCTTCCAACCCAAACTACTCTACCCAGCAAAAGTATCCCTCATAATAGATGGTGAAAGAAACACTTCCCATGACAAAACTCAGCTTTACAATTACATGAACACAAAACCAACCGTACAGGGAGTATTTGAGGAAATTCTCCACAGAGAAGAAACAAATAATCAACCTCAAATGCCTACAAGAAGCAGGTCACAAGAACCACTCTGAGTAGGCACAAAAAACCATGAAACCACCAAACCATGTATATCATTACAATATGACAGGGATCAAATCAAATGTCACAATAATTACCCTAAATATCAATGGCCTTAATTCACCCATCAAGAGACACAGGCTAACGGGATGAATAAAAAAATTAGACCCCTCAATCTGTTGTCTCCAAGAAACCCACCTCACCACTAAAGACAGACACCTCCTCAGGGTGAAAGGGTGGAAAACAATTTTCCAAGGTAACGGGAATAAGAAACAAGGAGGTATATCTATATTAATATCAGATAAAATAGACTTCAAACCAAAAATAATCAAAAAAGACAAAGAAGGCCACTTCCTACTTATCAAGGGAACGATCCATCAAGAGGATATTACAATCTTAAATCTGTATGCACCAAACACAGGGGCACCACAGTTCATAAACCAGAACCTACATGACAATAAAACAGAAATAAGCACCAACACCATCATAGTTGGGGACTTCAATACACAATTATCAGTAACAGACAGATCATCCAAACAGAAAATCAACAGGGAAGTAAGAGAGCTCAACAAAACCATAGATCACTTAGACCTAATGGACATCTACAGAATTTTCCATCCCAAATCCACAGACTACACTTTCTTCTCAGCAGGCCATGGAACACTCTCTAAAATAGACCATAGACTGGATCACAAAGCCTGCCTCCACATACTTAGGAAGATTGACATATTCCTTGCATGATATCAGATCACAATGCTATATTTGTAGAAATTAACAACAAAAGACCCACCAAGAATCCCAATGGCACCTGGAAACTGAACAGCACACTTTTAAACAATAAATGGATAGTGGATGAAATAAAAAATGAAATTGCAAAATTTCTAGAATTAAATGACGATGAGAACACATTGTACCAAAACTTATGGGACACAATGAAGTCGGTCCTCAGGGGAAAATTCATAGCACTCAATGCCTTCATAAAAAAGACAGAGAGATCCGAAATCAGTAACCTAACCATCCACCTAAAGGCACTGGAAAAGCAAGATAAATCCAACCCACAGAGCTCCAGAAGGAAAGAAATAATTAAAATCAGATCAGAAATTAATGAATTGGAAACTAAGAAAACAATTAGGACAATTGAGAAAACAAAGAGCTGGTTCTTTGAAAAAATAAACAAGATTGACAAACCCCTAGCCAATTTGATCAAGCAAAAAAAGAGATGCTTCAAAGTAGCAAAATTCAAACTGAAAAAGGAGAGATCACAACAGACATAAGTGAAATTAGGAGAATCATCAGGACTTATTTCAAAAACCTCTACTCCACAAAACTGGATAATGTGGAGGAGATGGATAAATTCCTGGATACATACCATCTATCAACGCTAAACTCAGAGCAGATTAATCTCCTCAACGAAACTATCACAGTCATGGAGATTGAAAAAGTAATTAAAAAAACCTCCCTATAAAGAAGAGCCCAGGACCAGATGGCTTCTCAGCTGAATTCTACCAAACCTTCATGGAAGAACTCAAACCAGTCTTTCTCAAACTGTGCCACACCATTGGACAACAGGGAAAGCTACGCAACTCCTTTCATGAAGTTAGCATCACCCTAATTCTAAAACCAGGCAGTAATGCCACAAGAAAAGAAAACTACTGGCCTATTTCCCTGATGAACTTAGACGCAAAGATCCTGAACAAAATCCTCACAAATCGAATCCAACAACACATCAAAAGCATTATCCACCTTGACCAAGTGGGATTCATCCCAGGAACACAAGGGTGTTTCAACACACAGAAATCTGTCAGTGTAATACACCACATAAACATGGGTAAACACAAAAACCACATGATCATTTTGATAGATGCAGAAAAGGCCTTTGACAAGATATAACATCACTTTATGATCAAAACATTGGAGAGAATTGGCATGTTTGGTTCATATTTTAACATAATAAAGGCAATATACAAAGCTCCTAAGGCCCAAATAATATTAATGGAGAGAGACTGGAGGAATACCCATTAAGATGAAGAACATTCCAGGGTTATCCACTCTCACCTCTGCTTTTCAATATAGTATTGGAAGTCCTAGCTCAAGCAATAAGACAGGAGAAGGAAATACAAGGGATACAATTTGGAAAGGAAGAAGTTAAGTTAGCTCTATTCGCTGATGACATGATTGTATATGTAAGAAACCATGCTTATAGCGGCTCAATTTGTAATAGCTAAGAGCTGGAAACAACCCAGCTGTCCATCACTAGAGGAATGGATAACTAAGATATGGTATATCTACACAATGGAATTCTACACAGCAGTAAGAAAAAATGACACAATGAAATTTGAGCAAAAATGGTTGAACCTGGAACAGATCATTCTCAGTGAACTTACCAAATGAAAGAAAAAAAATTGCCACAGTCTCACTCATCTACAGCATCTAACCAGAATCTACCCAAGATACCTTACATACCCAGCAAGCATCTCCTAGACTAGACACTAGGATGGAAGGGGAGGGAGGGGAGGGCATCAAAGGCTGGGAAACACAAATCTATACCCAAACGGCAATGGTACCATAATTTTCTACTTACTAAAAGAGAGACAAAATGGCTGATCCTTCACCAGGCCCTTACACGGAACACTTGAACCAGAAGACACTGGAGAGGGTAAGATCAAGACTAACCTTAATCTTTTACATCTTCCCTCCCTCACTTCCCCTCTCCCTCTGTCTCTCTCTCTCTTATCTCTAACTCTTGTATATTAGTTATCTTTTTCCTCATTTTCTTAATGGGCACTGACCTATAACTTCCAGAACCAGCATCCACAATGAGCTTTTGATCAGAGAGACCTACAAGGTTTCCTAGAGGACAGACAGATTAATGTCAGAGTACTTGATGCCCCACCAAAGGCTAGTGGTAAGACCCTACTGCTGAAGACACCTTATGTGATTGACATCCAAATTAGAATAGCATGGCTGGAAGTTGGAAGAGATACAGTCCCCAGACAGTCAGTGCGTCTAGTGACAGAAGGTGCTACATGGGCGACTGGGGGAAAATGACTAATATCTGTCCAAAAAACGCATGGTCTAACCTACTTAGCAGCAAATAACTTGTTGTGATGCCCACACAAGTGCAGTAGTGGCACACAGCCATGGTGGAGAACCAACTGCTCTCAATTTGGCTAACTGATCCCCTCACTGGTATGGGACCCATAGCTGGAGCTTGGAAACAAGTCACAACCATATCCAAACATAAGCCCACTCTCCAATATCAAGCTACCATCAATCATGGGCTACAAGTGGGCCTACACCTATTAAATTCTCTATAAAAAAAAAGTAAGGGTTATCTCATTTGTCCTGGTGCTAACTTACTCTCCATTGGAGAATCTGCTTCTCTTTTTCAGATAGATGTAGATCCTAAGGAGAGAGCCACCCCATCATACCTCAAAATGGCCCCGGCTGAAACTAAGAAAAATTGGCTAAACAAGTAAGGGGGCTGTTTTCCTGATGAACCAGATACCAGCACAAGGGGGAAGGAGATCAACACAGAGAAAAATCAACTCCTACCAAATCAGAGATCCAGAGCCTCAGAGGCCCCCAACACCTCATCACTGAAGCAGACCAAAAATGAACCCAACATGGCTCAGGGAAATTTTGCGGAAGAGGGGGCGGAAAGAATGTCAGAGCCACATGTTGGGTCATGATATGCAGAGACATTTAGCTTACCATAACTGTGGGCTAACTCCACAATGCAAGACCCATATACCTCAACAAGGAGGGGCAAGGGGGTGGGGGGTATGTCACGGATGAGCCTAATAATGGTACCAAACTGACTGTATTTGCTGTATACAAAACTAACTAATAAAGAAAAAAAAAAAAAAAAGAAACCCGAGAGACTCCATCCCAAAACTCCTGAAGGTGATTAACTCCTATAGCAAAGTAGCAGGATACAAAATCAATGCACAAAAATCAGTAGCCTTTCTACATACAAATGACAAAGATAGAGAGAAAGAAATAAGGACATGGTCCCATTTTCAATAGCAACAAAAAAAGTGAAATACCTTGGAATAACCTTAAACAAGGAACAAGAAAAACATAAAAACACTCAAAACAGTAATTCAGGAGGACTGGAGAAAATGGAAATACCTCCCATGCTCCTGGATAGGCAGAATTAACACTGTGAAGATGACAGTCCTACCAAAGGCAATATACAGATTTAATGCTATTCCAATTAAAATTCCAATGTTGTTCTTCACAGAGATAGAAAAAATGATCTCAAATTTCATATGGAAATGCAGAAGGCCTCGCATATCCAAACATACCTTCAGCAAAACAAATACCTCTGGAGGCATCACCATCCCTGATCTAAAGCTATATTACAAAGCCACACTAATAAAAACATCATCGTAGTGGCATAAAAACAGGAGTACAGACCAATGGAATAGACTTGAGGATCTGGACTTTGGGTAAAGCAACTATAGCTACTTGATATTTGACAAAGGACCTAACAATAAAGGCTGGAAAAAAAGATAGCATCTACAACAAATGGTGCTGGACAAACTGGATAACCATATGCAGGAAATTCAAAGTTGATCCACACATTTTGCCATGCACTACACTCAGGTCCAAATGTATCAAAGACCTGAATATAAGACCAGAAACTCTATTACTGCTGGAAGAAAATATAGGAAGCACTTTACATGATATAGGAATGGAAAAAGACTTCCTGAACAAAACCCAAGTAGCTCACAATCTTAAACAGTCACTCAACCAATGGGATCACATGAAGCTGAAGAGTTTCTTTACAGACAAGCATACAATAAGCAAAGCCAATAGATTACACATAGAATGGGAGAAAATATTGGCTGGTTATCCAACTGACAGAGGCCTAATCTCTAGAATCTACAAAGATCACAAAAATCTAAACAGTAAAAAGTCAAACACACCATTCACAAAATGGGGCAAAGAGCTCAACAGGCAGTTCACAGAGGGAGAAATACAAGTGGTAAACACACACTTAAGAAAATGTTCATCATCCCTAATCATCAGGGAAATGCAACTGAAAACAACAGTGATATTCCACCTTAACCCAGTAAGGACAGCAAACATCAAAAAATCAAATGAAAATAAATGCTGGTGAGGATGTGGAGAAGTAGAAACACTCATCCACTGTTGATAGGAATGTGCGATGATACAACCACTTTGGAAAGCAATATGAAGACTCCTGAAAAAGCTGACTATAGAGATACCAACAGGCCCAGTTATTCCCTTACTGGACATCTGCCCTAAAACCTTCAAACCACAGGCCAAATAGATTTGCTCAACCATGTTTGTAGCTGCTCAATTCGTAATAGCTTAGAGCTGGAATCAACTCAGATGTCCATTACTAGAAAAATGAATAACTAAGATGTGGTATATGTACACAATGGAACTCTACACAGCAGTAAGAAAAAAAATGACACAATGAAATTTGAGGAAAAATGGTTGAACCTGGAACAGATCATTCTAAGTGAACTTACCTAATCACAGAAAAAAAATTGCCACATAGGCTCACTCATCTACAGAACCTAACCTGGATCTACCCAAGAAGCCTTACATACCCAGCAAGCTTCTCGTGGACTAGACAATAGGATGGGTAGGGAGGGAGAGGATAGGAAGGAAGGGGGTGGAAAACACAAAACTAGACGCAAACAGCAATGATACCATAAGATTCTATATCCCAAAAGGCAGACCAAATGGCTGAACCTTCACCAGGCCCTTAGAGGGAACACCTGAGCCACAAGACACTGGAAAGGGTATAATGAAGACTGACCTTAATCTTTTACAGCCTCTCTCTCTCTCTCTCTCTCTCTCTCTCTATATATATATATATATATATATATATATATATATATATATCCTCTATATCTCTTTTATATTAGTTATCTTTTTCTTCCTTTTCTTAGTGGGCACTGACCTGTAACTCCCAGTACCAGCATGTGGCTATCACCCACAATGAGCTTTTGATAAAAGAGTCTTAACAAGGTTTCCTAAAAGAAAGACAGATTTCTGTTCGAGTACTTCATGACCCACCAAAGGTTAGTGGTAAGACCCTACTGCTGAAGACACTTTATGCGGTTGACACATAAAATGCAATGGCATGGCTGGAAGCTGGATGAGAGTCAGTCCCCAGACAGTCAGCGCGTCTAGTGCCAGAAGGTGCTACATGGGCGACTGGGGTAAAATGACCAACATCTGTCCAAGCAACTCATGTTCTCACCTACGTAGCAGCAAATAACCTGTTGTGGTGCTCACAGAAGTGCAATAGTGGCACACAGCCATAGTGGGGAACCAACTGCTCTTAATTTGGCTAACTGATCCCCTCACTGGTACGGGACCCATAGCTGGAGCTGGGAAACAAGTCAGAACCATATCCAAACATAAGCCCACTCTCCAATATCAAGCTACCATCAATCATGGGCTACAAGAGGGCCTACACCTATTAAATTCTCTATTAAAAAAAGTTAAGGGTTATCTCATTTGTCCTGGTGGTAACTTGCCCTTCGTTGGAGAATCTGCTTCTCTTTTCCAGATAGTTGTAGGTCCTTAGGAGAGAGCCACCCCATCATACCTCAAAAGGGCCCTGGCTGAAACTAAGAGCAATTGGCGAAACAAGCAAGGGTGCTGTTTTCCTGATGAACCGCATACCAGCACAAGGGGGAAGGAGATCAGCACAGAGAAAAATCAACTCCTACCAAATCAGAGATCCAGAGATCCAGAGACCCAGAGGCCCCCAACACCTCATCACTGAAGCAGACCAAAAATGAAACCAACATGGCTCAGGGAAATTTTGCGGAAATGGGGGCAGAAAGAATGTCAGAGCCACATGTTGGGTCATGATATGCAGATATTTATCCTACCCATAACTGTGGGATAACTCCACAATGCATGACCCATATACTTCAACAAGGAAGGGCCAAGGGGAGGGGGTAGGTAATGGATGAGCCTAATAATGGTACCAAATTGGTACAAAACTAATTAATAATAAAAAAATACATATTATGTTGGCCAGGAAATGATGCCCATTGTCTGCTCATGCCAATATTTTCCCTACCATCATGGACCTCCCCTTGTAAGCCAAAATAAACCCTGTCATCCACAAGCTGTGCTTGGTCAGGTGTTTTCTGACAGCAACACACACCTTACTGTAACATCAACTGACTAAAATAAGGGCAGTATATATACTCAGTACATGACTATTTGAAAGCTCCAGTTTTGGGGACGTCCAATAGGCTACTATCAGTTGTTGAGAACTCACTCATTTTGTAGAATTAGAAAGAAACTGATAAATAAGGCAGCTATAAAGTCTTCAGAATTGTATATAGACATCAAACTGCTTGTAAATCTTCAATGAAATGGCAAAAAAAAAAAAAAAAGATGTGTAAAGAGTAGCCACAGGAGGACAGTGAATGGTTATATGTTATATATGGAGTTTCATAGCATCATTAACTCTAAGTAGCTAATGTTTAACCATGGTTTTATTTGTACTGTGTTTTCAATAAGGAGGAATGGTTTCAATTTTCACTGAGCCCGGGTCACAGCTTAGCAGTAAATTGACTGGTTTGGATGTGCCATGCTTTTTTAAGGCCGTGGGGTCATAATTTAAGGCACACTATGCTTGTTCTGGTTTATGAAGGTTCTTCTGACACATTTCAGTGGGAGTTGGTTTCACTGCACTTCTGAGGACTGAAGTATGGATGGGATGGCCTGAGCTAATAATACTTTCTTACCAGTTCCACAATGACCCACAAAACAAATATATGTATGATGTTTGCTTAAACTTATGGCTCTGCAACAACAACAAAAAGCCAATGAGGCTACATGGAGAAGGGTTTGTGGGCTCTTGGACAGCATTCCCTAACTTTCTATGCCAGTCACCCATCAGCACCAGAAATGCAGTAGCTGTAATAAAATACCACATTATAACATAAATATATCATTTCACTCAAAGCAATACCTTGCAACCGATTCAAGATTCCTGTCTCAGAGGCGAAGGCAAGTTCTTGCCTCAGTCCATGAAATCCTACATGATGTAAATCCCATGATACTTTTCTATTCTCAAATATCACTTAGCATCTCTTTCACTGCACATCAGTCACATTAGCTTTCTAGTTATCCACTGAACATGCTGAATATAGTTCCATCTCAGGGCCTTTGAACTTGCTGATTCTTGTGTTTGCAATATTTTTACTCGAGATAGCCATATGAATCTTTTCCTACTATCCTTCAAATGCTACCTGACCAGTGGCTTTCTTTGATCATCCTTTATCTCTCAGAACTCATTATGCTCCTAACTTTGCTGTTTTATTCTCTAACAAATATACATGCACATCACTTGCCTAGTGCCTGTCTGCCCCTCTAGACTATGAGTTCCATAGCCATAGGAATCATATTTTGCTTATTATTACATCCCAGCATTAAGAATAATGTCTGATATTTTGTATTCCTGCTGAAAAATTACTTAATGGAAGTATGAATGAATACTGGTGGACTGATAGATTGAAGGTATGATCTATTACATATTATTAAGGTCACTGAATTCAATGATTATTTAGTATTAAAAAATATCTAGATTATGTTGTTATTGGGGCTATAATTTTCAGTGTAGTTTTCAATTGTTATAAAGCAATATCTCTAACCAAAGAAACAAGCTAAACTTTTACTAATGCTTTTTAAGCTAAATGTGAAAAGCTACTCATGAAAAAGGTAGCTCAAAAAGAAAAGAAACAGCTAAATACTTTCAAAAGATGTGTCAGCAAGTAATTAATAACTTATAGAAGAAATGGCTACTTAATTTCAGGTGCTTACTTCAGTAATGTATGAAAGTGAAAAGCTTATGGATATATAAATGTTCATGCACTGTATTAGACAGAACAATGTATTTATATCTTTTTACAAAAATGCTAAAAATTGGTGATTTAATTAAGATTTATTAAAAACCAAAACATAAAATATGCAAAAGAAGTTAGCTATGGACCTGGTACTTAACTTTAATGGCTATTTCATGGGACATGCTTATAGTCTGATACCACGTGGCCTTAACTTGCTCTAAATTGCTCTGTGCAGAATGAGATAATCTCAATCTGAACACACACACACACATGTATGTGTATATATATATATATATATGTGTATATATATATATATATATATATATATATATATATATATAGTAGAAGTATGTGTAGCTCATTTCTTTGCCACAGATTCCATTTTGTCTTCAATTTACCAAAACAAACATAATGATGATACTATTTTTAAGAAAATGAAATGTTAAATAAGAAGAAAAAGTCACAACTTACTTATTGAATACAATGAAATTAAAAAAAAATCACTACAGGGCCAAAATTATCATGTTCTTTTGAGAATGGAAAGGAAGCATAGTGAAAGAGACAGAAAAGAATGGTTTCACCTGAGCATATATTGCAGTGGCTTAGCATTTGTGTAGCATGCATAAGTACATGGGGTTCAATCTGCAGCAACCCTACCACATAATGCTTGGATTGTGAATTATACCTTAAAGAAAAATAAACATTTAAACCTGTCAATAGTAGATGATGGGAAAAGTCTCATTATTCCACTCACTCACTGGTTATGGCCACCTGAAGTAGTGGGTATGGCACAATTCCCAAGCATTGTGCCTGTTAATAGTGGACGCTTAAGTAAAGAAACGGAACCAAATGTCTGGCATGGTTCTGACAAATGCAGAGTTTCTGTGTCCTAATCTAATGTAATGAGGAGGTTTGGCAGTATTCCTTGCAAGATAGACTCATTTGGATCTAAATGAATGGCTTAGACACTCGACCCACAATCAGGGTGAGGCAGTAAGCGTATTCGGTCCTGTATTTGTTCTTCGCATGGAATGTAGTTTTTAAGACAGACCACTTCAACTGTAATGCCTTGCTGATTTTGGCACCCTGAGAAGAGGCAAACTTGGTAAGAGCAACTAAATGCTTTTCAAGCATTCCTAAGTAAAGATGAGGGGCAAATCACCTCCCAGATGGTTGTGCTCTTCATTTTAGGTTCTATATTAAGGTGTGTACAATGGTTATAAGAACAGGTTGTAAAGTAAGCAAGTGAAAAGTAGAAATTAGAACTCAGATCTGTTGCCTGTGTCTCAGTTCCTTCAGTTTTAAAATAAGAGAAATAAAAGTATTCTCTTCACAAAGTTGTTGGAAGATAAACTAGGTTATGATTTTTTAAAAGCTGCATGGTCCATAATAAGGAATTTAATTTAAATCAGATGCATGTCTAGGAATGAAGTGCAGTATTTTAGGATGCTTTCAGTCATATAAAATACAATTACTTTGTGCCTGAATAAAATATCAGCACATTCCCCTTGGATATAGACCCAGAAGTGGGATAGCTAGATCATATGGAACACATATTTTTAGTTTTATGAGGAACCTTCATACTGCTTCCATATTGGTTGGGCTAATTTACATACCAATAATTTAGAAGACTAGGATTACTAGAGGTAGGGTGGTAGGCAGTGAATAAAGGGAGGCTAGATTTCATCAGTGAACACATGAAGGAAATATGAACACCATTAATGTGAACAATGCATGCTACTCAGAATGACATTAAATTATCAGCATTGCGATTGGGCTCACAGGCTCCAAGTATAAGGCAAAGTGTGAACAGCAATTAACACTTGTACATAGCATGTAGTCTACTCCATGGTGGATTTAAGGTTTGGGTTCTCAAAACAGGGTGATATCAGGTACTGAAGTTCTATGAATTTTTGGGGGGAGAATGTTCTATTTTGCTTCATGCCATTAATCAGCCATCCTCAGATCATAGGTTAAGATCCCTTCCCTTTAAGAATTTAAACATTTTCTAAATATCTGGCTAAGAAAACCCAGCGTAACTCTGGAAAGCCTCCTGTGTTCTTTCTTAGCTTTTGAAGTGTGAGGCTTCTCTTGTTGCCAGGCAATGAATTACAAGAGCTAACATTCTGACATCGGCTTCTCCCCAAAAATACTTCATTCTAGTACACCTCCTTATCTACCTCTGATTTCCTATGTTTCTCTTGTTGTATTGTAGGTGTCTTCACCTAAAATACTGTAACGTTGTCACTCTGCAGCATAAGTTATGCCTACATTTGGGAGAAGTCAGATGTTAGCACGAAGGAGACCTGTGATAGGCACTGCACTGTAATTACAATTCATGTCTCTTTATTTCAGTTGATGATAAGCTTACCGCAGTCACCTATGTTTGCAAATATTAGGCAAGTTGTGGATCATTGTCAAATTAATGACTATTTGGATGGACAGGTGAATGAGATATATATATGAACAGGGTGAGGTGGCACACATACTATTAATCCCAGAACTTGAGAGGTAGAGGTAGGAGGATTGCTGTAATTTTGTGATTTTGAGGCCACCCTGAGACTACATAGTAAATTCCAGGTTAGCCTGGGCTACAGTGAGACACTGCCTTAAAAAACAAGTAAAATAAAGAAAAGAAAAAAGAAACAATGTAGAAGGAACTCGGACTGCAAAAGAACAAGAAATAAATGCATACAGAATTTTAATTGGTTCATGGTAACAAGAGAAGCTGAGATGTGGTGCATTTGTGGAGCCAAGAACAGGCGAGAAAAAAATAAAAACTAAGAGAAACTTACATTCCAAATGCTGGGAAAACCTAGAAGAAATCGATACATTTATAAACACATAAGTCCTACAGCAATTAAAGGCAAATATTTAAACAACCTTTTAAATAGACCTAGAACAAGCCATGAAATTGAAGTAACAACTAAAAGTGTCCCCATAAAGAAAAGTCCAGGACTAGAGTGCTGAATTTTGCCAAAATCTGAAGGCAGACCTAATATCAACATTTCTCAAAATGTTCCACAAAACACAAAGGGAATCAACATTACCAAACTCATTCTATGATGCCCATATTATATTAATACCAAAGCTAGAAAAAAGCACACCCCCCAAAAAAACTCTGTAAACCACATTCCCTGATGAACACAGAATCAAAAATTCACAACAAAAATACTTGCCAACCAAATTCAAGGGCACACTATGAAGATCATACATCATGACCTAATTAGTTTCATGCCGAGGATGCATGACTAGTTCCATATGTACAATCTAAAATCAATTAATGCAATATATCATAACTTAAGGACAGAAATCAGGTAAGATGTAGAAAAGGCATTTGAAGAAGGTCATCACATGTTCAAGGAAAAAGTCCTGAAGAAACTGGGAATAGAATGAACATACCTTACCACAATAAAGGCTATATTGAGAAACATATATAGCCATGATACTAAATGGGGAAGACTGAGAGACCATTCCCTTTAAAATCTGGACTGAGACAAGGATGGTCACTCCATTTTATTTAATATATTTCTCAAAGTCTCAACTGGACAATTGAGACAAGACAAAGATAAAAAGCAATAACATTTTGAAAAGAAGAAATTAAACCATTTCTGTTTGTAGTCAACATGATTCTATATTTCAAAGTCCCCACTGATTCTCCCAGAAAACCTTTAGATCTGATAATCACTTTGAGTAAAGTTGCAAGTTAAAAAACTATCATACAAAAATTAATACAGTTATATATATCAATAATGAACTTGCTAGGAAAGAAATTAGGATAAATATTCAATTCATTATGGCTTCAAAAATAATTAAATTATTTAATAACAAGCCTAGCGAAGGTGATAAATGACCTCTAAAATAAAAACTTTTAAACACTGAATAAAGAAACGGAAGAAGTCACTACATAACGGAAAGACTTTCCATATTCCTGGACTGGCAGAACTAACAATGTGAAAATGGCAATATTACCAAAATTAATCTACAGATTCAATGCAATTCCAATCAAATTCAAATGATACTCCTCACAGAATAAGATAAAGCAATCATAAAATTCATATGGAACTGCAAAAGACTATGGTCAGCCACAGCAATCCTAAGCAAAAAGAATGTTGTTGAAGTCATCACATTACTTGACCTCAAACAATTTACAAAGACAGCATGCCACATAATTGACATAAAATCAGACATGTAGACCAGCAGAGCAGAATTCAGAACCCAGAAATATACTCACACAGATATGGGCACCTAACTTTAAGAAAGGTGACAGAAAAAAATTGGGCAAGGGGACAAGCCTATTCAATAAATAGTGCAGAAGAATGCAATTAGAGTTGTTTATCTCACTCTTCACAGAAATTCAATTAAAAGTAGATAAAAAGACTTGTAATACCAGAATTACTGAAAATGCTATGGGAAAATTTAGGTGATACACTTTAAGATAGTGATATATGCAAGCATTTTCCAAGTACAATCCCAATAGCAAAGGAAATAGCCCCAGCAATTAACAAATAGGATTACACGAAGTTAAAAAGCTTCTACACAGCAAAGTATAATATAAGCAGAGTAAGGAGACAATTAGAAAATACGTCAGACAGAAGTTTAATATGTAGAATACATAAAAAAAACTGTAAAAATAAAGCAACAAAAAGAAAGCTTCCAACTAACAAACGGACCAATTAACTGAGCAGACATTTCTCAAAAGAAGAAAAGTCAACATCCTATAAATATTTTCAAGGTGTTTAGTATCTGTGGTAGTTTGAATAGATGGCCCCCAATATATTGAGTGTTTTATTAGTTCTTTGTTTGGATCTGCAGACACCTAGCTGGAGCAGTTGTCAGTGGGTGGATCTTAAAGGTGTGGTGGTGGGTTTGAAATTCCAATCTAAATATATGCAAACTGCCTAGTTCCACCTGGAATTCCTGAAGTGTGCTGTATGGCTTTTGGGCTAGTGGCTTTTCTCTCTGTGTCTAGACCTGTGAAAGCAGGCCAGCTTTCTCTGTCATTATGGAACTTCCCCTGGATCTGTAAGCTTCAATAAATATCCCTTCCTCCATAACTGTGCCTGGTCTGGAAGGTCATTTCAGCAAATCTGACATTGTCTACTACAGTATCCTTAACTGCAAGGGAAATACAAATTAAAACTACTTTGAGATCCTATCCTGTCCCAGTCTGAATGAGTATCAAGAAAACTCATGACAAAGACTGGTGAGAGTGTGTGAGAAGAATGACTCTTATTCACTTTTGGTAAAAGTGTAAACTAGGGCAGCCACTATGGAAGTCATACTGAAGTTTTCTCAAAACACTAAAAATCGAACTACCTTATAGCCCAGTTACACCACAAGGACTATATACTACCAAAGTATTTACACATCAGTGTTTATTACTTTGCTATTCACAACATCAAGGAAATAGAACCAGGTTAGGTGTCCATCAAGAGAATAATGAATATTAAAAATATGATGCAAGGGCTGGGGTAATAGTTCAGAGGCTTAAGGTGCTTGTTTGTAAAGCCTGCCAGCTGGAGTTCAACTCCCCTTTACCCTTGTAAAACCAGATGTAACAGATATACCAAGTGGTGTATGTGTATGGAGTTGGTTTGCAAGGGCCAGGGACCCTGGAATGCCCATACTCACTCTATCTCCCACCCCTATCTCTCTAGTAAATAAATAAAAGTATTTTCAAAATATGATAAATACAATTGAATTTTCCTAAACATAAAGAAAAATGAAGTATGAAACCTGCAGGCAAATGGATAGATCTGAAAAATAAATGTAGTGAGGCACAGAAAGGCAAATGTCACATATTTTTTTTCATATGTGGATCCTAGCTTTGGATATTTAGACATTTATGCTTAAGTTAGAATGAATATAGACAGAGTCAAAAAAGTAGAAAGAGGGCTGGAGAGATGGCTTAGCGGTTAAGCCCTTTCCTGTGAAGCCTAAGGACCCCGGTTCGAGGCTCGACTCCCCAAGACCCACGATAGCCAGATGCACAAGGGGGCGCATGCATCTGGAGTTCATTTGCAGTGGCTGGAGACACTGGCACGCCCATTCTTTCTCTCTCTCTCTTTTCTCTCTCTCTCTCTTGCTCTAAAATAAATGAAAATAAAAATAAATATTTTTTAAAAAGTAGAAAGAGACACATGAGAGAAGAAAGATACTTTAAGTAAGGGGAGATGGCAAGAGACCACATATGATATGAAAGGGAAAACTGAAGACAGAAGAATACAAATGGGGAAGAGGGGCACAGATAAGGGGGTAAGAAGCAGGTAGGGTGAGAAGAGGAACAACTAAAAGTAAGTTCAAATGAAAATGCCATAACAAAACACAGTACTTTGTATTGTAACCAAAAATAAAATAAAATAAAATGAAATACACTAATGAATATTAATTTCTCCATGGTAAGTAATCTTATTATAAACACAAACACAGTTGTCATCCCATTTTGAGCAGTTAAAGATGGAGATTTACCTCTATCCCTAAAGGGTCAGCATTAGTTTTTGTCTCAAGCTACATGAATATGCAGTTCTTCAATTTGTGTTTTACAATTTGGCCCAATGATACTGCATATGATGATGGAACTACACGGCCTACATTTTATTATCTCAATTTTCCACTTTAAGGCAAATAGTATATATTTAAGGAAACCAAATCTTATACTTCATATGATGATTTAGAAGGAGGATTAGCCCACAGCTGAAGTTCAGTTCATTTCCCAGCATTCTGCTTAGTGGGGGGCGGGGGGGGAAATCCAGCCCTGGTGTGATCACTCCACTGACATGCAAAAATCTCAGTTTGAAAAACTCCATTAAAGTAGGTCTTTAAACATCTTATTTCTTCCTCAGCCAACTAACTGTACAGGATGGACAAAACTTCTAATGAAAGACTGACTTTACTGATTGTATTCATTCATTCATTCACTCACTCATTCATTTTTTAGGTAGACTCTAACTATGTATCCCAGGCTTGTTTTGAAATTCCTATTTCCTGCCTTATCCCCCCTGCCCATGAAAGGATCATATACATGTGCCACCACACCCAACTTCTTTAATTTTATTTATTTATTCATTTATTTATTTTGGTTTTTCGAGGTAGGGTCTCACTTTAGCTCAGGCTGACCTGGAATTAATTATGCAGTCAGAGGGTGGCCCTGAACTCACAGCAATCATCCTACCTCTGCCTCCCGAGTGCTGGGATTAAGGGCGTGCACCACCACGCCTGGCTCCTGCTTTAGTTTTTCATACAACTACATAGAAGTTGACGATTCAAATGTTTATTATGCATTATCAGCTCATTTCTTTTCTTTCCTAGAGGATAAGTCATGAAAGGTGACATCTGCAGAAAAAAACTCTCATTTAAAATCATATCAACTTACTGAACAAAGCCAACTAGTGGAACAATTCAATTTTGCCTGGACTGCAGTTTTTGTGTTTGGGAGGAAGGGGTTATTTTTAAGATAAAAGAAAAAAGTTGCACTTAAATAATTTTCAAGTAATTTTCCAAATGAATGAGAAAAATGTGATCCTGTGACAACAGGCAAGGATCCTTTCAAAACAAAGGTACGAGCGAACACAAGCAGCAATTACTGAGAGGAATTGCCTACACTGCAGAGTATCAAAGTGGTGGCAAAGCACATGCAAGACATTAATCCTTAAAACCTCATTTCCTTTTGTAAGGATACTTAAATGAAAGCAGGCAGCTAATCCAATTATTCTAATTATACTTTTTAAATTAAACTTTTTGATTTACCTAGGCTAGGTATATAACTAGAAAGTTATAATTATGACAAATTTGAATTCAATTTATGAATATAAAAAAATAATCAGTCTTACACAGTAAGACAGGAAGTGTCTTCAATTTGTCTGAAAACTGAGCATTTAGTTGTCTGGAGCAGCTTCTATTCAAGTCCAGTTAGTCTTTTAGATTCAAGAGTTCTAGGAAAAGACCTTTGGATACATCACTGATTTAACAAGTATTCTTACTGACATCTGGCATAATGCATTGTGCCTTGGGTTTCATTATTAAGACAAAGGGAAAAACGATATTGATCTTTCTCATTTACAAGTTAAAGCAAGATGAATATTATTTCTACAAGGCTATGTAATCACAGCTTGATTTATTTTCAAATTGTGTTTAAAGAAGGAGTTATTTTTTAAAAGTGTGAGTAAACCCTTCATCTTTTGCATATTCTGACAGATACTTTAAGTTGAAAGAAATTCGCCCACATTACACCTCAATGATATAAGTCAAAATATAGGATCTTAACTCAAGCTGATGGGAGAAATACTGGCTTGCATTTTCTAGCAACCTTATATAATCTTGAAATTTGGTCTTCTATGTCTCCAATTCTGAAATATTCAGGACATGAGTAATGTGTTGAAATTTTGAATGACGGATATTCACCATCGCATTAATAACTTCTAAAGAAATGAGTCAAAAATTTCCTCTAAAAGGATTTAAAATTGGCTGTTATAGGCAACCATTCTTCTCATTTTCATAAGCCATGTCTTTTACTAATTGGATGCATGTATGGAGTATTGATATATCACACATAAGGGTATCATATAGGTTATTATACTAAAGTTGGCATAAAAAGTGATTATTTGCCTGGGTTTGCAAATTAATGTGTAAAAAGGAGGAAAGTACTCCAGCCTTCCATAATAATCCTGTGGGCTACAAACAAGTGAAAGTAGGCTCAGTGTTTTTCAACCCATGTGTTCACATTGTTTAAATAACTTAAATCTTGTATAACATGGTAACCTAATAATTTGGAAATAACTTTCTAGAAGTACTTTATGGTATGGCTTTTTTAGATGTTGTTTTATCTACATAAGGTATGATAGTTTAAAATCATGAGATTTGAAATATATTATATTTGAGGAATGACACAGGTAATGCACACTCAGGTTAGCATTCACCTATGAAAAATATAAGAGTTTGTTGTGGTAGTACACATTTAAAGGCCCAGCAGTTAGGGAGTGGAGGAAGGAGGAGCAGTAGTGCTAGGTCATTGTGAGCTACATAGCAAGTATGTGGTCAGTCTGGACTATGTGAGATCCTGTCTCAAAAACACCAAAAGAAAAATATAGGTAAGAAAACTCATTTGTACCCTAAACATCTACTTATATAAACTGTGAGTCCAACCACAATATATGAGTTAATTCTGTTCCTTAAAATACTGTATCCTGGCTTATTTTCCTAGAAATCTACTTCCACTACTATTAATGTATTAGAGTAATCTGGAGAGCTAATAAGCACTTTAATTGGTAACTTGCTTAATATGTATTCACGCCATCCCTACCACCGCTATCACACCTTTTACTCAGCCACTGCTTTTGATAAAAAAAAATTATACAAAACGTTTATTAGAAGCAGTGCAACACTAAAATCGCATCTTTTCAGAAGCCTGGTCCTGCTTTCTTCTAATAGCATTTGTGTGTAGGGAACAAGGGCTTCCACTCTGCCTGCTATATAATCTAAACTGTAGTTCTACTTGTTGGCAGAGAGACCTACAGTTTAAGAAAAGAATTTTGGAGAACTTTTGCTATGAAGTTACTGTTTGTGTCCCTTTAACTTTCATGGTAACATGCCAATCCTTAAATTAATGGCACTGATGAATGGACAATTTGGGAAGCAAATGTGTTTTGGGGGTAGAGACTTTATGATGGCATTACTGCCCCATGAGGAGAGAGGGGTGTGCTTGCTACAGCTCAGCTACCTCTGCCAAGTGTGCATTCAATGAGAAGACTCTGATAACCAGATGGCAGGTATTCACCTGATCTAGATTGTGGACTTTTCAGTAGCTATAACTTTTGGAAATCAATGTTAGGTATTTAAACCACCAAGTTTGGGACTGTAGAGATTTCTCAGCAGTTAAAGTCTAACAGCCTGGATTCAATTCTAGTGCATGCATATGGAGTTCATTTATAATGACAAGAGGCTCTGGAATGCCCATATTCTCTGTGCCAGATTCTGTATGATAGATAATAAATAAATAAATAAATGAATAAATTTAAAAATAAAAAAAAAAGAAAAGATCTAATTTGCTCATCTAGGACACAGAATCCACATGGAGTTTTGGGGTACCAACAAGGATGACAAGAGGTCAGTGTGGATTCTGATGATGCTCTTGATGGTGTCCACACTCAGAAGTCCAGTAGGTACTGTGCTGCTGTTTGCAGGTTTTCTCTGTTTCTCACATAGCATTGTGTTTTCATCTATAATTTTAGATAGTAATTAAAGTTCTCTTACTCATATTACTTTGGTAAACAAATGAGATGAAAAGAGTTGTTACATTTTTAATCCCTGCACTTGGGAGGCAGAGGTAGTAGAATTGCCTTCAGTTCAATGCCACCCTGAGACTACATAGTGAATTCCAGGTCGGCCTGGGCTACAGTGAGACCCTACCTTGAAAAACCAAACAAACAAAAAAAAATGAAGGTACAAATTGTTGAAAATCCTTTTCACATATAGTTGGTCATTTTCATGTGTTTCACACTGTAAGAATAGTTTTATTTGAGTCAATAATTGGGATATAATGAGAAAGAACCAAACTGTGAAAATGTTCATGACAAAAATGTCACTAAGACTATTTATTTAAATGGAATGCAAATTTCACCAGTGGAGTCTAACCTTTATCAACTTAATCTTTTGGAAGAATAAAGCACAGTCCTCAATGAAATTCTCATCTACATACTAACCAAAGTTTGCTTTTCTTATAAGGAGCTAGTATAAAACTGGAAAAATAAATCACAATATGTTCATATAAGAAATGAGATGATTTACATACATGAAGCCTCTTCCAAGTGTATGATACATGTTAAAAGAAAAGTCGACATTAGTCAAATTAAAATTCGCCTGGCATTGAATGAGCCACTTCCTGAGCACTGACAAGATGAAATCCATTGTTCCTGTAATTTCATTTTTTCCCTATAAAATGTTCCTTTTTAGACAGGAGTACAGTGATAGACAATGATAGCACAATATAAATTAAAATGTTCCCAGTTTACAATGAATAACTAAACTGTCTAAGTAGCCCTCAATGCAGATCCATATTTCTATTGTGAGAGTTATGAGTTTGGAATAAACTTCAACCATCATTTTAGTACACATTGCTCAGCATGAGAAAATTAGCTTTTGAAAAACACGTCAAGTTAACAGCAATCAGAACTATATATTGAATCCATGTCCAGAAAATTTTATTTTTAGATGGAAGAAAACATGTTTCCATGAAAAAGAAATAAAATACAATTCAGGTAATGACACATCTAACTTACAAAAAATATGCTTCGAACACTAAAATCAGCAAGAGCCTCTTCATTCTTCCATTTGCTAACTGTTTCTAATCTATTCTGCAATTAAAAACATGGTGTGCTAATAGATAATCATTAAGAAGCAGGGAATGGCTTTCAGCTAGCTCTCATTCTCTCCAGATCCAAAGAAGGCATCAGATGTGCTTTGTAGACGTCAATACTGCCTAATGGGTAGCTGCTAGGTGTTGTCACTAGATAGCTGACAACATAAGATTTGGGATTTCCCTAAATCTAGAAGTCTCTCTGCTTTCTTATTTCTATTTTTATTATCTGCTCCAAAGCCTCATTCAAGATTTCTAAAACTACTACTGTCTTATGAAGAGAACCACTTTGGATAAGATTAATCCTCCCACCACTCTCAAAGGCTAGATTCTGGATTAATAGACAAGAAAGCAACAACATAAGTATTCAAGAGTACAAATTACCTCAACTACATTTCTCTTGTTTTGTATTGTGTAACATGGTATTCAGAGCAGGCATTAATCTTCCTAATTATATTTTGTGTACGTGAATATTAAGATGAATGTATACTTCCTGAGCCTCCTCTGACAGGGAGGAGTAATTTGGCAATGTAGTAAAGGCTAAGCCAGCCTGGAATTAAATTTTTTCTACAGATACAAATCCTAATTTTCTATCCACTAATTACTTCTAATCAATTCTGAATCAAATTGCTCAACAAAATCTACAAAGCATTTAAGGAATAGTTATACACATTTAAGTGAAAGCTGACACATTAAGGCCTTTTTTTGCCTGTGTATGTATGTGTGGTGTGCATGTGTGTGTGAAGGCATAAGTTCATATGTGTGCATGTGTATATAGAAGACATATGTCAATGTTGGGCTTCTTCCACATTTTCTCGCCACCTTATTTTTTTTGAGACAGGGTCTTTCATTGAACCTAGAACTCATCTATTCATATATCCTACCTAGCCAGTAGACCCAAATTTACCTGTCTTTGCCTTCCCAGTTGTGAGACTGTGGGAACACAATGAAGTGCCCAGATTTTATGTGCTTACTAGAGATTCTAACTCTGATCTTCATGATTGTGTAGCAAGCACTTCAAAAGGCCATCTCCCAAACTAATGAGTTTTAAGGGAAAAATTGCAAAGCTGCTAATGCCAATCATGAAATAGTGTACATTATTCTTTACCACAGTACGTTAAATCCTCACCATGAACTACAATGACCATTTTTAAATTCAAATCTTGTATCCAGATATCCACTAAAATGCTGAGACCAGCAATATTTGAGTTATATCTGTATTTTTTACTCAGTCCCAAGTAAGTCATTGCTGATCATTCTCCCTCATTTTCCACTATGGAAGAATATAATAAATGGATAGATATATTGGATGATTAACCTCACTATCATTCTAATAAAAGGCACATGTTCCTTCAATTAAAAACTGCAGGATTACCTTGGGTCACTTACCCAAAATCTGAATTTAATTAAAAAAATAACATGTGATTAGGTGCGGTCTACATTTATATATATATATATATATATATATATATATATATATATATATATAATTTATATTATTTATTTATTTGAGAGAGGGGCAAATAGAGGGTGTGGTGGTTTGAATAGATGGCCCCAATATATTCAGTTGTTTATTTGTTTGTAGTTTGCATCTGCAGCCACCTGGCTGGAGGCATTGTCACTGAGTGGATCTTAAGGTGTGGTGGTGGGTTTCAGATTTCAAACTAAAGATATGCAAAGTGTGCCTAGATGGAGTTCCTGAAGTGTGCTGTGGCTTTTGACCTTTTAGGCTTGTACTTCTCTCTCTCTCTGCATGGACCTATGAAGGCAGGCCAGCTTCTTCTGCCATTTATGGAACTTCCCCTGGATCTGTAGGCTTCAATAAATATCCCTTCCTTATAACCGTGCCTGGTCTGGAAGTTCATCTCAGTGAACCTGAAGCTATCTGCTACAAAGGGAGATGGGGGGAATAGGTACACCAAGACCTCCAGCCACTGCAAATGAACTCCAGACTCAGGCTCCACCTTATGCATCATCTTGTGTGTCCTGGGGAGTTGAACCTGTGTCCATTGGCTTTGTAGGCAAGTGCCTTAATTGCAAAGCCAGCTAGCTCTTCAATCCTGCTCTACATGCTTAATGCTTCATACTTCACTCAGTGTCATTCTAGACTCATAATGGGTACAGTCTACAGAAATGCCCACTGTACCTTCTCCTGTGATTTACCTTTCTCTTAGGTTTTTGTCATTTGATAATCTACTAGTCTATTTAAGGTCTTAATACAAACTCAAGGCTACACTTACAAACAGGTAGCTGCTGCTATAGTATCTTCTTCAGCAGCCCTATAAATGAGTCAGTCAAAAGCATGACTGTTCCAGTGGCCTATTTTGTGTTGGTAGTGCAATCTTCCAGCTGGTGAATTCCCCAGGAAGTCAGGACTATGGGAAAAATCTGTAGGACTGAAGAATTCTGAGAAGAGCTATGGCATGAAGCTCCCTATTGAGAATGGTTGGCACGGGTCCTTGAAGACAGTAATGGTTAAAAGTCCACTTTACACATTTTCTTATTGGCTAGGGCTCTCAAAAACCTCAAATTTATTACGAATTATTAGACAAAATTATCTTATTTAAGATTTTTTAGAGTCAGCCATGGTTGTGCATGCCTTTTATCCCAGCACTCAGAAGGCAGGGGAAGGAGGATTGCTATGCATTCAAAGCCAGCCTGAGACTAATTCCAGGTAAGCCTAGGCTAAATCAAGGACCTGCCTTAAAAACCAAACAAAAAAAAGGACTTTTAGGAGAAATCATTGAGAAAAGTAAGCAATAAGGCTTAGCTAAAGAAAGGGAGGTTTTTAAAGAGGCCAGTACATTACTAATCTCCAAGCACTAATTGGGGGTGAGATATTAATTTTATAAAAACTAACTTGAAGAAATAAAATTTTACACAGATGGCTGGTTATAGAACACTTGACAGTTAGGAAATGCCAGGAGGGTTTTCCACACACAGCTAAGAAAAATTACTTCTTTTTAAAAGAAGTATTGGCAAAAGGACAAAGAAGAAATAGGAAAGGAGAGAAAAAGGTAAAAAATGCAGACCTCCTTCTGTAAGTACCCAACAATGTTCTGGCTTATTCAGGCAACATCGATCAACTAGTTCAAGAAGTTTAAAGAAAAGCATAAGAAGTCCCCTTCACATTCTTTTCCACCTTGTTTACCCATTCCATTTTTATTTCTATGTTGTTTTTAAATTCAGTGCCCAGTGACTTTAACAACTTAATAGCATACTGGGTCCAGTGAGTTCCCTAGAAGTCAGGGAAGAGAGCCACTTCTCTACAGGAAATGAGTTAGTGCTCTTCACTCCCTTCAGAGCCTTGTGGCTCTGGAATGTACATTTTATTTCCATTTCTAGAAGATCACCCCCAGGCAAGATACTGGTCTCAATCCTAAAATTCCTTCCATCATAACTAATTTTAAGGGACAAAGTCAGGTTACTTGCTTTTCTTGGTCCCTGTGAAGTCTGGGGACCCATGCCAATTTTCCTTCAATTATCATGGTGATACTACTGCTACCCGGAGTTAAATTCAAGCCAATACTCTTATGAGCTCAAGTCATCCCCAATCTGACTATGTAATTATGCTAGCTTCATCCTTGTGGACTCATCGTCAACATTTGTACTTACTGTACTTATTCCTGATTGGGACCAGAGGATGAAGGGTGAGCTAGTAACTGTGTCTTTTCAGAAGAAACAAGAATAAATAATTGAACAATTTCATAAATGCTTTGAATCTGGGCATCAGCAATATACTACCAGCTTGCCTTTGGAAATATATAAGCACAAGATGCACTGCATTTAATACCCAAGAATTTGGCTGGGGAGATGACTCAGAGGTTAAAAGTGCTGGCTTCCAAAGCCTGTCAGCCCGGGTTCAATTTCCCAGTACCCATGTAAAGCCAGGCACAGCACAAAGTGGTACATGTATCTTACAAAAGAGATTCTGGTGCACTCAAATTTTCACCTTCTCTCTCTCCTTACAGATAAATAAATAAAAAAGTATTTACAAAAGTATACCCAAGCACTGATTGCAAGCAGAGGGTTCATTTAAACATTTCATTCTAATTTATGAAAAGTATGCAGTAGATTGTTTTGCAGTGCATTATGTATGTTTCAATAAGTGATTAGATGAAGGCAGTTTAGCTGAGTTGTAATGTCATTCAAACCTTGAAAGAAAAACAAAGTCATTACTCTCATGTAAAACAGATGAATAAAATATATGTCTGACTGCTTCTTAAATAGGTACCAGGATAAAATACCCAAACACAAGGAAGTATTTTAAAATTAAAAATGACAATCTGCTATGAACAACAACAACAAAAAGGAGACACTAGTGTCATGGACTATGTTTGGACTCGGGTAATTAAATAAGTGTTTTCCCATTTCCAGTTTCTTATGCATGTTAAAATATATCTCTAAGATATACTGAGAGGAAGCTTTTGTCTTATGATATGACTATCATATTCTTAAACCAACTGTACACATTTTTGGAAGTGTATGCATGTGTGATATGGATGTGTGTCTGTATGTGTGCAATGCATATTAGAGGCTACAGGTCAATGTTGCATGTCATCCTCAATCTGTCTTGGCTTTTTTTTTTTTTTTTGGCAGTGTTTTGTACTAAATCTAGAGCACAGAAATTTGACTAGACTATCTGCCAGCAATGCCAAGGAATTCTGTTTCTGTCTTCCTACTGGAGTGCACTGCCATACCTGGCATTTACTTGGATGTTGCATATCTAAACTCATGTACTTATGCTTGTATGGAAAGCACATTACCCACTGAAACATCTCCCTAGGCTCCAATGAATGTTATTTTGAAATCAAGATTTTTGAGCTGTGAGAACTTTGAATTACAACAATTTGTAGTTATTTACTTGTTCACAAGAAAGAATAAAATGGATTTCCTTCTTCCCAAGAAAAGCCTGAGATGCTACATTACTTTATAAGTATCATTATTAGGAATCAAAAATGTGATCAAATTTTTTGGTCTAGATATAATAATATAGCAAATTTGCATTCTTATAAAGTAAAAGTGCATTTCATTGGTAAAATCAAGTCATGTTCAATTTTCTGCTAATGAGAAAACTGATGAGAAGTTATACTTTCCTAAGGCATGATGTTAAAAAATGCACAATAGAATATTTGAATAGAAATGTTACAAAGAAACTATAAAACAATGTGAAGAAGATGGAACATGACAAAATTTACAGAGAAGAGTATTGGTTAGTGTTTGAAGACTTGATACCAAATTCTGAACCCCAGGCTTTCCTCTTCCAGTTTATTAATTGTGTGCCCTCTAAGACTACCCATTATCTCTTAGAACATTATTTATTTATAATGTTACAATTATCATATATTCACTGTCTATCTCACAAAGTGGATACAGGAATTAAAGAAGAAAGTGAATGTGGATATGTCACAGGCATATATAAAGACTTAGACATATATAAATGACTATTCTTATATGACAACGTGATACAGAAGCATACATAACTTGCAAGCAAAATATCATTATTACCCTAACAGTTTTTCAAGGATTCAAATGCCTGACCAAGACACAGATGTTATACACATTTAAACATCATCAGTACCTTGTTCAGAAAAATAAAATGAAACAGAGAAAACAACATAGATTCCTACAATTCATCCATAAAAATGTAATTTAGAAAAACATTTTATTTTAGGAGGTAATACAACTAGAAGATGGTGCTTTTCAATCATGATATATAAAGAGTGATTCCAAATACATATGCGTCAAACATATACGTGCTACAAATACACACACATGCATACACACACACATATATATGTATATATATACATATATATATATATATATATATATATATAGAGAGAGAGAGAGAGAGAGAGAGAGAGAGAGAAGAAGAAGGAACGGGAGGCTCAATTTGCAATAGTTTTTGTCCAACAAAGGCTATAGTACATTTCAATAACTTGAGACTTATCAAGGGTGAACTTCTTCCTTAGAGAAGATCAGTTGAATTTTCATGAAGCACTGGATTAGAGGAGTAGATTCCACATTCAATGGCTTTGAAGTTGAGTTCCAGTCAAAATTTGCAATGTGCTGTTGCCTATGCCCTCTGTATGGGAAACCCTGCCCTGCGCTCCCTTCAGTAAGCATACAGATAGAGTGCAGACCAGGGTCTCCCAACAGCAGCTGATTCAACATTTTGTTCCAGATTTTCTCTCTTCAGTTGTGGTTTTATGTGGGGAATGGTTGAGCTGTTGAGTGACCGTGTCCTTTTGAATTGTTCTGTGGCAGTGAAAGCCTCTGACAGATGAAGGTATGATCACTTTGCCCCTGTAAATAACTCTATTTTGGGACTTCATATGAACCTTAATTTGGTCATAAAAGCAAATAAAATTTGATAGTCTAATAACATGATGTGCTTCCCATAGTCATCTAAGAATTATAGACTGCTACACATTGGCCTGATGTTAGCATGTTATTATAAGGACTAAAGCAACCAACAATAATATCAAATATTTACTACTGTGATATGCTTAACACTACAAACTTTTGGGCATAGATCACCCTTTTGCATCTGCTTAAGAACCCTATAGGGTCCACACTACTATTTCTCTTCCTTTATAGGTAAAAAAAAATAAAGTAAAGAGGATTAACTCATTTGTCACTAATCATGAACTTTATAAGCATTTCAGCTAGATTCCAAACCCATATAATATGGCAGAGCCCTCTTAAGTATTAAAATTTGAAAGCAAATCTTATGTATCATTTATTAATGGTACTATATTGTGTTTAGCTCCAAGACATCAAAAGGTCACTGCTACAAGGAAAGTAAGGTTATTGTGTACTATTGCAGAGATAGAGACACTAGCCCCAATGTTGGTTATGTTGGGTTTGAAGGATCACTTGTGAGAGACAAATGTGCTTTCAAGAAGGAAATTATCAATATATGGATGGTAGTTGAAGCCACAAAATACATTAAGTAATGTAAAAGTAAACACAAAATAGAAGATTTATTTGGGGACTGAAAATGGGGTAAAGAAAAACATTCAAATGTTTAAGAAGAGATGTAGAAAGAAGGATAAGTAAAACTCAAATAAGGGTGGTGCGGAACAGAGTAAATACAGTGGTATTCAAAGTCAAAATTGCATTTTTTTGGTTTTGTTTTATCAAAGTAAGGTCTTTGTCTAGCCTGGGCTGACCTGGAATTCTCTATGTAATTTCAGGCTGGCCTTGAACTCACTATGATCCTCCTACCTCTGCCTCCCGAGTGCTGGAATTAAAGATGTGGGCCACCACAACTGACTGAATGGTTTTAATGAAGAGTAATAGCCCAACATAGTTTAATGCTGCTAAAAAGGAACTAAGGTAAGGACTAAAGGGAATAGTGCTGGTGATCTTAGAGGAGTATTTAAGGATGATGATTATTGCAGTCAGGTTCACATTGCTGGCAGAAATCACCCAACAAGAGCAGATTGTGGGGAAAAAAGGTTTATTTTGGCTTACCGACTCATGGGGGGAAGCTATATGATGGCAGGAGAAAATGATGGCATGAGAAGAGGGTGGACTCACCACCTGGCCAACATCAAGTGGACAATATGAATAGGAGAGTGTGCCAAACACTGGCATTAATTCCCAAATTGCCATCAGCTGGGAAACTAGCATTCAGAACACCTAAGCTTATGGGGGACACCTGAATCAAAGCACCCCATTCCACTCCTGGCCCCCAATAATCTGGTAAACATCCATGATGTAAAATGCAATGTTTTCAGTCCAACTTTAAAAGTCCCCATAGTTTTTATCAATTCCAATGATGTTCAACATCCTCATACTCCAAGGTCTCTTAACTGAGCCATAGTACCAGAAAAATCCTCCAAAAGCCCATAATGTCACAGAATAAACACTCACACTGCAAAAGATAACATTGGGCATGGCATAGAAATATTCAGCCAATAAAAGATTTAAAACAACCGGAAAAAACATCAAACTCTGTAGCTTCAACAACTCTAGTGAGTGACAAATCTCCAAATTCAAAAATTCTAACCAGCACCAAGTCTCTGGAGTTCCAATTTTGCCCCTCAAGCTAGGCTACTCACAGTCCTGGAAAACTTCATCTGTAGTCAGAATCTCTCCTCAGCAGCCACCTGGTGGTCCTGGCATTTACACTGGGTCTTCACTGCAACTCATGGTTCATCCTCATGGCTCCATTGGGTCTCCATGCAGGCATCCAGCAAACCTGCTTCACACTACCTATGGCCACTTCCAAAACACAAGACTGTGTTGCAAATTCAACGACCCCCTCTTTCCTGCATTTCTTATACTCCATAATACCAGGTGGGGTGCCAATTTGTTTATCCAAGGGAGAATAAAGCAGACTTTGAAGAACAGGCCACTCCTTGAGCATTCAGGCCCCTCAAAAGACTGCATTCTTTCTGTGGTTGCAATGCAGGTCAGCTGTCCCAATCTCAATGGTTGTAATCTCATAGAATTGCAGCTGAACATGCATAAGTTTAGGCCCAAATATTTCATTTCTGTGCTATATCCCTCTGTTCATACTAGTCCACTTCTATGCAATGCAACCCTGCACAAATTCTCAGGTCATGGGTATAACAGCAAGCCTCTCACACAAACTGCTTCTAGCCCAGTTCAAACAAAGCTCTTTTTCACCCTCATCAGCCAAACCTCACAGTTCACAGTTCTTACTGCATTCAGGTCTTTCAACTCTGACCAGAATAGTCTATCAAGCTGTACTTACAGCACTTCAAGGTATCTCTTAGGTCAAGATTTCAAATTCATCCACATTCCTCTTGAAAATAAGCTCCAAACAGCCAAATCCACACAGTCAGGTGTCTAGCAGCAAATGACACCACTCAATAACAACTTTACTGTTGCAGTCAAGTTCGCATTGCTGGCAGAAATCACCTGACCAAGAACAGCTTGCAGGTAAAAGGGTTTATTTTGGCTTATAGACTTGAGGGGAGGCTCCATCATGGCAGGGGGAAATGATGGCATGAGAGAAGAGGGGGGACATCACCCCCCTGGCCAACATCAGGTGGGCAAAAGGAACAGTGTGCCAAACACTGGCAAGAAGAAATTGGCAATAATACCCATAAAGCTGCCCCCAACAATGCACTGCCTCCAGCAGGTGTTAATTCCCAAATTTCCTTCAGCTGGGAACTTAACATTTAGAGTATGTATGTTTCTGGGGGACACCTGAATCAAACCACCACAATGATGAAGAAAGAAGATGGAATAGAAAAGGTTGAGGAATTAAGAAATGGATGGAGGAATGGAAGAATAAAAAATAAAGTTGGCTTGTCCATGAAGGGAAAGACACCAGTAAATAGTTGGAGGGTGGAACCGAATTGCAGGAGGAACATTTTGGATGGGCAGTCCTGACATGATCTGTATGTAATAGTCCAGAAGACAGTAAAGATACAATATAAAGGATACTGATGTATCTAATGCTCACCGGGTGTTGAGAAGGTATAGGAATACTGAAAAGATTAACTGACTAGCCCTATAAAGGAAGTTGACTCTCTTTTTAAGTAGAAAGCAGTTGACAACTAAGGCATTTTACAATACTTATTTTCACTGATAAAGGATAGGAAAAGTTTACAGTTTTTGCATGGAGCTTTGGAAAACTAATAAGGCATTGGACTCCTAAATGCTAGCTTGATGTCATATAAGAGAAGGGCATGTTTTAAGAATCCATTCTGTTTCAGACAACTACTAGTAAGTTCTTTACCTGATGCTAAACCTAGCTTTATGAGACTGGTTTTCATTCTGTAGACCAGTCTTAACCTAGAACTTCCTAGGTAACCAAGAGTGGCATCAAACTTGCAACAATGCTCCTGCCACAACTTCTAGAGTGCTGGGATTATAAGCATGGGCCACAATGCCTATTTGCCTTTTGTTACTAGTGTTTTAATATCAAAAAGAACTCTATCCTAGCTTGCTGGGCCATTTCTAAAGGCTGAGAAGAAATGCAATAGCTCTTACATAAAAATGGCATGCAATCTAAATGTAATAAGAGTGTTTAATAATGGAAACTGGGTCTCCCTCTATCATCATTGTCCTTAATATCTCTAAATTCCCTCTCCTCCCTAAAATATTTTAGCATTTCTCCTGTATGCATAAAAAGTAACAGCATCATTTACATTTCATCACTTTTTCAAAGAGGTTTCCAGGTGCTAGATATAAGCAGAAGATCTTGTGTTTTTCCTTTAGATCTAAATAGTCTGAGTCTCAGTACCGCTCACGGGAATGGTTTCAAAGGCTGAAGTGTCAGAATCTGAAAGGAAAGACGTGTGTGGGTGGGAAGTTCCACAGGCATACTTGTCATAGTCTTCTTTCCTTTCCAGACCTGCATATGCATGCATGCAGAAATTAGAGCTAGTTCCAAAGATCGTATTGTCAGCATCAAATGTCACCAAAATGGCAAGATCATATTGGTAGATTTAGGTGAAAATGTTCAATGGACTTGATCTTTAATTTAAATAGCTCTCTCTGCTAATGAGCCCTTTCATTCTCTCTTAGTATACTTTTTGCTCCTAGGCAAAGTGCAGAGTTAAACCGCCTCATTTATTCAATTTCACTACTTTGGAATTTATACTATTTTTAATTGGTATGAGCAGAAACTTCTTTTTAATATTTTATGTATTTATTTGAGAGATGAAGAGGTAGGGAGAGAGAGAGAGAGAGAGAGAGAATGGGCATGCCAGGGCCTTCAACCACTGGCTTACATAGGTCTTGGGGAATTGAACCTGGGGCCTTTGGCTTTTCAGGCAAAAACCTTATCCACTACACCATCTCTCCATCCCAAGGAGAAACTTCTTTAGTGATTCCTTTATACCCAGGAGTACAAAATAATGACACTGAATTAAAAAAATTTTAAATGGTTTGCACATTAAATTATGAAGATAGATGCAGAATATTCACCACAGAATTGTTCTATAACACCATCACCACCCTAAACAAAGGAAACAGTTCACAAACAGAGGACTGGCAAAGCAAATTATGGTACATACATACAACAGAATATTATGTATATTATGTATGTATGTTATAAAATCACAATGTAGTTGTAAATTTGTTAACATATAAAATGTGCACAAAGTATGAATGAAAAAAGCTAGCTAGAGAACACTAATCAGAGTAATTCCTCTTAACAGTTCGGGGATATATTCAAAACATGTTCTATGGATGCCACAGATAGTACTGAATTTTACTATATTCTACAGTGTTTTGTCCTATCTTTAAGTACTTATGATAAATTTCCATTTATTTAGGCAAAATGAGAGATTAATAAAAATAAGAAACAACAATTACACTCATGTTAAAAGAGCTATTTCAAAATTATGTATTATATCTTTCTGGAAATTTCCTTTTAGTATTTCACACTACAGTTCACTTAGGGTAGTTGAAATCATAGAAAGTAAAAGCCCACATGTGAGAATGCTATATGGCATTATATTAATACAAAAGTACATAGATCTGTATATATACATAGAAAAGTATTTGAATAATAGATGTAAAAATCTCTGGAAAGTGAGCTTGCAGCAAGATTTTACTTCATTTATATTTATTATAACATAAAAGAAACTATGTATAAAGCACTTACAGCATGGAAATGCTCATCTATAATCTTGCAATGAGGGAAATAATGACAAGAGAACTGGGAGTTAGAAGTCAGCCTGTGTTAGAGAGGTTGTCTCTAAGAAAAACATGACTACTACCACCACTATCAACAAGACCTAAGTAAATAAACGAATAAAAACATTCATGAATAAACATTCTTAGAATCTTCAGATAAATCTATCTGAATGCACTTGAGGCAATAAACTAAATAAGACTCATACTAAATAAGAGTCATATTTTAAATTACTCTTGGAAGCAGATATATCTCTTTAAAATATTTTATAGAGACAGACCCACTTCATAATTCTTTTTTAGTGATGAGTGAGTTGTATGTGGTGTGTGTACATGATCGAATAGCAAATCTTAACACAGTTATTTTGCTTTGGTATGTGCATGTAGGTACATGTGCGTGCACACACCCAACCACCATTACCATAAAAGGTATTAGATAGATATTAATGAGGATAACATGACATACTAGAATTAAGTGTATATTTAGCACTCATTCTCTAGCAACAAATCTAATCAAGCAAGAAAATTGGGCAAACTGATATATCTTCTTCACATGGGGAAAACAAATAGTAGGCAAAACCTCTGGTTTTCATATTTATAGTTCTCAGTCTTTGGACAAATCCACATTGTTATACCAAGAGTTAAATTCTGAGTATGAATCTTGAAAATGCATTGATAAACATTGCCTTGTTCTTGGATATTTATCTAACACACTGAGTTTAAACAAGAGTAGAAGTTCTTTCAATGCCTGAGTTAAATAATTAACTGATTAACTATTTCAACCAACATTTATTAAGCATCCACTATATGCCAGTCAGTGCTTCAGTCCCTAAGGCTAAATTGCTGCAATTAACCCTACCCTCAAGGAGCCAACAATCTAGTAAAGGGAGATATTGCACAAATATAAACATATCCATTCAGCTAACAAGATTTTTGTCTGCAAGTAATTTATATTCTAGTGTGAAGATGCCAGTGGCACAGTTGTTCCTCAATATCTGTGAGGAATAGGTTCCAAGGCCATCCTGGGATATTAACATTCACATATATAAAAGCCCTTTATGTAAGCTGTCATGGTGTTTGCATAAAAACTATTCATAACCTTCCATAAACATTAAATAATCTCTAATTTACTTAAAACTGATACAATGTAAATGGTATATAGTCTATAAGAAATAATGATAACAAAGTGTATGTACAGGAGTTGATAAAATGGCTCTGTGGTTATAGGCAAGTGGTTGCAAGCATAGCCCATGTTTGATTGCCCATCATCCACGTGAAGTTGGATATAAATTGGTACATGCATGTTTAATCTCAATGCTCCTGTGGCAACGTGGGGGAGGGAGGACAGAGCCAGGAGAATCTGGAAACTAGCTACATTGCTGCACATGAGGCAGCAAAATAAATAAACAAACAAACAAACAAATAACAACAGCAAAGGAGATCTGTCTCAAGAAAGTAGAAGGAGACAACTAGCACAAGGTTGTCTTCAAACCTCCACACATGCACCCATATAATATATACATGCACACCATATACATACAAACAAACATACATAATGAAAATTGTAAATATTCAAAATAGATACATTTTATCATTTTCAATTGGCAGTTAGATGAGTCCATATATGCAGAAGCTACAAATATGGAAGGCTGACTGTATATACATGAGTATTTTAATTAACATACACATTTTTCAACATATTAAACATGGCTTGACCCATTTAAAAATTCTGTAAAATCATGTATATATAAATAATGGTTACTTGGAGAAAGAAATGGAGAGTGACAAACTGCTGTTTTACATCAAGCAGTCAGGGAAACCTCTTTGATGAAGTGATGTCTGAAGAGAAGTCTGAAGGCAGTGATATAGAGAGCCATGGAAAGAGTAGTCCAGGCAGAAGAAAGAGCCAGAGCAAAGGCTCCAAGTCGAGGGCAAGTCCATCAGCATGTGATAAAGGAACAGTAGGAAGGCCAATGTTACCACAGCATTGTATGTGTGACATGGAGACCCATGAGTATTAGGAGAGTACAGCCACACAAACTTCTGGGGAACAGGGGCATCTTGTAGACTGCCTTACAGTAGTTATTAAAGATTTTGAGAAATTCTTTGGACAAATCTGAAAATGGGCATTACAGCATGATCTTCATGCATTTGAAAATAACTGGGTGGAAAATATAGTGGGAAAGTGTAAGGACAGAAGCAAGGAGACAAATTAGAATGCTCAAGCAATGATCCAGGACAGATAATTAGATTTCCAAATGGAGATTTGGGGGAAGCAGGTGGAAATATGACATTAGTTTTAGTAAGTAATGTTGGCTGAAGAATTTGGGTGAGTCATTAGCATTTGAAGTCATCTGAGTGATACACAGTATTCTAGTCACTGAGTATAGTAGAAAAAACATGATGTTAAAGAATTGAGTCCTGGGGCCTGCCTTGACTAATGGTATAGATGAGAACGAACCACTAAAGGAAACTTGTAATAATCAGATAGAGAGGTAGGAGGAAACTTATGAGAACATGATGTTCTATAAGCCAAGACAATGCTTTCAGAAGGAAGAAGTGGTGGGTTGTATCTATCAGTCAAGTGAAAAAAGGATTGAGGATTGGATACTGGATTTGGAAAAGTAGAGGTTACTAGTGAGTGACCTTGAGAAAAGCATCTGCAAGAATAATGGGATAAAAGCCCAAATGAAATAGTTTTAAGATAGTGGCATAAAGTCAAGTCAAGATAAGAGCTATATAATCCTTTAAGGAATATTGCTATGCAAAGAGAAACTCATAAAATTGAGTGGCAGTTCATGAAGTATGTATAATAAAGGATGTCATTTCATATTTAAATAGCAGAAGATAGGGCTGGAGAAATTGCTTAGCGTTTAAGCACTTGCCTGTAAAGCCTAAGGACTCCACTTCAAGGCTCGATTCCCCAGGACCCACATAAGCCAGATGCACAGGGGGGCACATGCATCTGGAGTTCTTTTGCAGTGGCTGGGGGCCCTGGCGTGCCCATTCTCTCTCTCTCTATATATATATATATCTATATCTCTTTCTGTTTCTCTGTCTGTCGCTCTCAAATAAATAAATAAAAGTAAATAAATAGCAGAAATTAGAATGGTTTATACTGGTAAGGATCATATGATATAATACAAAACTTGGTGAAATTCAGACAGAGACAGTGATAGAAACAGATTGAATAATTTCTGAAACGACAACCTAGAGTAAGGGACATGCGGTTGAATCCAGTGCAGCATTCTAAAGCTGGCCTTACATAGGAAAAAGTAAAGTGATCTGTAATGACAGAAAAGAAGAATATGGGGGCACAGATAAAAGTGGGCAAGTATCTATGGTGGTTGGAGTAGAAATTAATTTTGTTCTGGCTTAGATAGCCTAGACCTCAATAATCACTCTTTCATACACTCTTGCTTCCTCACCACTGGAATTAATGTGTACCACTCCTACCCTGGATAAATCAATATCTGTGCAAACTCTGATTCTGTACTAGTGCGACTAGAACAAAGTGCAACCAAACCACAAGAAAGGAAGGAGACACTGAGAAATTTAGGAGAAAGAATGTATGACATTGTCACCAAGATTAGTTATAAAAGTAATTCAAGCTAGGAAATTGTCATATCAATAATATCAAAAGAAGAGAAGGAAGAGAAGAAAAAAAAGAGGGTAGGGAGAGAAGGAGAAAGAAATGAGAATATACTAAGTATTAGATACTCTTCTATATATACTTAAAGCTCTCAACTCTATGACCATTGTATTTGATATTTTTTCCTACATTATAGATGAGAAAACAAAGTAATGTAAATATAACTCAATTGATTACAAGTGCTGCTTGACAGTTCTCATAGGTATGGTTCTCATGAACACCTTTTACCCTTGTCCTCTTTATCCAAGAGGCAAGTTGGACTGCCTGACATGAAAGCTTAGTTCAGTTTTTGTGACGACCTCCAAATAGAATTGTTTGCTAAATATATATTTTGTGGTCCTAATCACCTTGGCCAATAGAGAAGATTTATTCATCTGCAAGGCAAAGGAAAAATGAAACTTAAACCTTTCTAAAATTGAACTGGTCATGAATAATTTTTTAATGAAAGACTTGATATATCATAATCACCACGTGGTATTTTAACTCTATATTATTTATTACAAGCAACTACAGTTATATGCCAGATAAATTCTTGAGCTTGAAATATTATTTTTTTCTCCTTTTTTCTAGTAATTCTGATCCCTAGTATACATCATAAGGCCATTACTGTAAATTAAATGGACAGTTGTAATGACAAAAGAGTGGGAAATTCAGTTATATTAGGTACCTATCCTAAGGGTCCATTGTCTTGTTCTTTCCTTTCACAAAAATGCAAATCAATGAATTAATTTTATGCAATGATAGAGTTATAAAAATAAGAATGATATGTGATTTCCCCATTTGATGACAGACTCTGAAATGTTTGAATGTTTCCATCTTTCATAGAGAATGGGAGTTGAGAAATAAGGCCTGAGTCCTAGCTGAGTGATTTTCCTGCTGCTGTCATAGTCTCTCAATGTTTAGTAATTCAAGTTTCTGTTGTGTAATAGAGAAAATAGGTGATGGCTGCTAAGAGACCAAAAGAGCATTATTTTGAATAAATAGAAACATCGTCAAATGCAAGGAAAGACTTTGTATAAAGGCACAGTAGATAGATTAAATGATTTATACAGTAGCAGAATCCTTATGGCACACCACATCTGGAGTTAATTAGTCCTTGCTCCTACCAAGATCACAAAATTTGTTAATCCAAGACCCTAAAGAAAGACTAACTTGGGACTAAATTAAAGGCTAGGTTTACAAAGCCATTCAAGATTTAACGGTATGCTAAAAAACGGACGACATTAATATACTTGCAAAACACATTTGAATGTCCAGTATGAATTTATTTCTTTGAATGCATGGCTTGTCTACAACTATGTCTTATGGATTTGAGAAACCCTTACCTATGCCCTCAGTCTTCCAAGTTATTAAACAAGGGTGTTATAAAGGGTACATGGCTATATTATCTAAACTAGAAAAATAGATCATCCTGGTGAAGACCATCATACATTCTTTATAAAGCATTTCCAAGACTTCAAGCTCTTTCCCTTGAGTCAATTAAACACTGAAATGAGTGGGAATAAGATTCATATTCTAAACCAGCTCATTCTTAAAGTTTTATTGGAACTTTTTATAGAGTTTTTCATATTTTGATAGATTATGTATGCCTGCTATATATAGTCATATAACAATGTAACAGCATTTTAAAACAGAATAGCATACTAGTAATAAAGAATGCAATATTATCTTAGTAAATAAGGTAGACGTTCCAAGTAAATTGTCCCTTGATGTGGATAATTAACCCATTTGTAGGAGTTATACTCTTTGTTTCCTGCTGATACATGGAAAATACCATTCACATTAAACTTAGTTCCACAAATATAAGAAAGAAGAAACTATAACTATGAGTTTGTCACAATGCCATACTTGTGTGTGTTTATGACTGGAACATATGTATTTTTATGCATAGGTATGTGTGTGTTGTGTGCACATGTGTATATGTGTATGTATGTGTGCTCATATGTGGGTGAGTGAACTTCTGTGCAAGGGCAAACCAGAGGTCTTCATGGGGTGTCTTTCTCAGTTACTCTTGCCCCTTTTTCCTTAAGACAGGCTGTCTCACAGAACCTGGAATGCATTGATTTGACTAGTTTCGTTAGCCAGCAAATTCAAGGAATCTACCTCTCTCCATCTTATCATGGCTGAAATTTTATGTTGGTGCTGGGATCTGAACCTAGGCACTTATTTGTGTGGTAAGCACTTTACCAACTGAACCATCTTCTGGACTACATTTTTTTTTTTTAATGAGGCAGGTGAGAAAATGACAATCTCAGCACTAAAATGATACCATATATATATAAACCTAAACTGTGATAAATTGTTGGGCTTTTATACCACTGATATTTTCAGATTATTTAATTTAAAAATGTTTTCAATCTATAATGAAACAAAAAGTCCACTTAAACAAATAAAACAGGATAACAGAGCTCCCTTAAGAGATGTTTCTCTTTGCAAAATGTTTCATTAAAAAATTCCTCTGCTAGTGAGTGGCAACATGACCATTGCTCTTATTGATAGCCTGACAACTAGCTTTAGGATGATAGTGACAGACACAATGATCAATCAAAAACTATCAAAGCAGAAATCCAGAGGCTACAGAGATCACAACACTAAATCTGACTGGCAATAGGCTTGCCATGGCTCAGGAAACATTGTGGAAGAGGGGGAGAAAAAATGTAAGAGCCACAGATTGGGTAGGAATACCCTTAGGCATGGTTTCCCTCCTCCTCCACTACCACACTGGGACTGACTGAGAGCTTCATAACCCCATAAGTGAATACCATAACCCCAGTGAGGAGGGTCCCAGCAAAACAGGAGCACAGGTGAGGAGATAAAAGAGTATAACCTATTATAATATGTACAAAATAAAATTAACTTCTAAAAAAGCTTAAAAATTGTTTCTCCATAGGTCACATTTACTAACTAACTTTTGTTTGGGGGGGCGGGGTTTCGAGGTAGGGTCTCACTCTAGCCGAGGCTGACCTGGAATTCACTATGAAGTCTCAGGGTGGCCTCGAACTCACGGCAATCCTCCTACCTCTGCCTCCCGAATGCTGGGATTAAAGGCATGTGCCACCATGCCTGGCCTAACTAACATTTTATACTTTGCAATTACATGAGTCTGAAGGAATATTTAAGAAGACTTATTGAATAGAAGTTGGCCTTACTCTGATGCTCAACTGACCACTATGAAGGGATGCAGTCATCATTGAGCATATAGATTTAATAGACAATTCATATAAATAATAACACTGAATTCCAGTAGTACATAATGTTCCATTGTTGTTTTGGAATCCTGAAATTCCGAAATGTAAGGGTATCTGACCAAGATTTCACAGTTGACAAGTAATAGATACTCATGCTTATGGTGCCTGTGCTGGTTCTCAGGTTGGGTTGCCTTATACCCCTATTTTCTATGGCCCTAAATAAATACATGGAAAATAAGACTATTTATGGCTACCAAAGGAATGCTTTTCTCTCTAATTATACAGAGGAAAATGTTATGTATTTCCATGTCTAAGGATTATTTATATGACTTCCAGAAGTAGTACCACTTAGGTTGGCTATCCCTACAAATAAGAAAATAAGCACTAATCGTAGAAAGCTACATCATACAACTCAACAGTGCCTTGCAAATTAAGTGAACTTATTTTTTTTTTTTCAAGGTAGGGCCTCATTCTAGCTCAGGCTGACCTGAAATTCACTATGTAGTCTCAGGGTGGCCTCAAAGTTTTGGCACTCCTACTACCTCTACCTCCGAAGTGCTGGGATTAAAGACATGCACCACCATGCCCATCTCTTAAATGGACTCTTAATCCTCAGTTCATGATGGAATTACACAAATCTACATCCTCAAATATATTGTTAAGGAATAACTTGTGTGTAAATAGGAATTTTATGACAGATTTTATGCTGACTAAAAGTTATCTCTAATTTCATTGCCAGTTAGAGATGTATAGATAGAGTCTGTAAACTATGCAATGGCTTTTCCTAACTCATTTATAACTCAAAGCACAGAACTATTCATTCTTAGTCCTTAAAAAGTCCCAGACACCACCATCTTTGATACATAATAAAATAAAATATAAAGAAATGAGTAAGCAAAACTGTCAAACCGAGTACTTTAGAACTTCCTCTCAATTCAAATCACAAAAGCTTATATATTTGATCTGCTAAAAATTCCTCTGAAGATTTCTCAAGCACATTCTCTTGCCAGCAAAAGTAACATAAATTCCCAGCAATTATGACTTGATAAATTCATCAAAGAAACAAGATTTCTATGAATACACCAGAGGCTTGCTAACATTCTGTAGTAGCACTAATAAAACCTGCTAATATAATATAGAACTAGTGGTGGTGAATTTACTTTAATCCCACCTATGATTGCATATCACACACAGTGACTCATACCCAGAGATCTCTCCTGGTAAGGATTGACTTTTCTAATTCAGTTTTCCTGAGTTCAGAATGAAACTACATATTGGATAATTACCATCTGAGAGAGTAAAGCCTCTAACTATTACAATCACCCACATTAATTAAACTTGCATGAAAAAAATAACAAATATTTGGAAGACTGTGCTCTGAGGGAAAGAAATCAGTACAAGGAAAAAAAACTGATATTAATGGAGAAGGAAATCATGTGTTTCTATCACATGGGATAATTAATAATGGCTTATATGTAAGTCCACTTGATTTAATTCCTGGACCATTACACATAGGACAAGAATACAGACTGGGTAAATGATCCCTCATTACATGAATTAGTAACCCAGTACATGTTAACAGCATATGTCTTAACCAAAATTAGTTTTTCTTTCACTTTGGAAATATCTAGTTGTATATCTCGCCATTTTACAAAGCTTTCAATCCCTTTTATGGGGAGTAAGTTTCTGTATTTTGACACTATTCACACATTCATTTGTTATATGAGTCATAGACCATAAAATGTGACATTTTCCATCATTCAGTGGGAAGAAGAGCAAAGCCATTAAGCAGAGGCAATTAGAAGGCAAAAACCATCAGGTTTATAAGACTACTTATGTACTTGATGGAATCCTAATGTTACTTTTATAAAAACAAATCAGATAATTAACAGCAGAGAAAACTAAAAGAATATTATTATGGAAGATTCAATAGAAATATATATCCACTGTCTTGATGGTGAATAGATAATATGAGGCATATCTCATTTATTTCTAAAATGAACCCCCTGGTGAGTACTAAGGAACAGTCATTATATCCACTCAACTTCATTGCTGTGGATTCTATTTAAAAATTCTTAATAGATGCAATGTTGAGGTACTTTTTCTATTTATGAAATAAATTCAAAGAGTCACAGACATCAAATAAGCACTATCATTTAATATTTGAGATAATGGGTAAGGTAACAATGGAAGCTGCTCTAGTTCATGTTCTCAAACAGGGCTTTGAAGCCAGATTCCTGGATTTCTAGTTTAATGCGCCCACATTGTCACTGCCAGTACAAATGTGTTCAACTAGTGTTTCCTGTGTATAGAAAAGACATGATTAATCACATTATATTATCTTCAACACTACTTTGGAACAGTGACAGAGATTTGGTATACACAGCTTCCATGAGGAGAAGGGAGAGAGGTAAACATACTGGTTGGCACATTGAAAACACCTGATTTGATTTCAAACCTCCAAATGGTTCTTTACTAAGCAGTCCCATTCTTATCCAGTCACTGCTCTACATAGGAGAGAAATTATTCATTTTCTCTTAATCTTTAGCCTCTTAGTCAAATTTTCTTGTATTATTTTTCAAAATACATTTGTGGAATATGCACTGTGCATTTGGTAATAAAATTTGTATAATGGGAAATATAAAAGAAGTTATAATTTTGATCTACAAATAGTTTAAAACACAGTTTTCAGATGGCAGATTTACAGACATAATAAAATTTTGGAAAGAAAAAAGGTGTGTGATAGTATCATATACATTGTGTTCTGTGAACAGAAGGTGAGGCGAGGCAATGCTTCCATAGCCTTTTATACAGCTACAACACATAGGAAGTTAGTTTGAGACTATCTCTCTAACTTCTGTATTTATAATGTACTAATGAAGTACAAAGAGGGAAAGGGCTTAAGGACATTTAATCCAACCACTTCTGAACAGACTTGCCTCATAAAAATGTGAAGGCAGTGATTCCTCCCCTCAGCAGTCCAAGAGAGCACAAAATGACTACAGAAGAAAATAAACAACAAAAAAAAGCATAAACCAACAGAAAATCCTATCTCATTTGAATTCAGAATGTCACACTTGAGAGGAAAGTGAATTTCTAGGTATTCATACAAAATAAAATTTACATTAAAAGAAGGAATTACAAATTATATTAATTGAAAGCTCATTTTGCAACTACAGAGAAACAATAAAACTGTCTAGGGCTGAGCATGGTGGCACACGATAGGAATCCCAGAACTCAATAGGCAAAGTCACAAAGATCACTATGAGTTTGAGGCTAGCCAGGAGTCTATAGTGATACTCTGTCTCAAACAAACAGACAAACAAACAACAACTGTCTAGAGGAATATTTTCCTTGAATGAAGTGAAGTGGTGATGAGATGGGTAACTTTCAGTTGCTAGAAGAATCAACTTGCCAACGCCATATTTTGGACTTCTGGTTTTCATTACTGTGAAAAAGTGAATTCTTGATCTTTTGTGCCACACAGGTTATATAATTCGTTAGAGTTGCCTTCAATAACTTTAATAAAGCCACCATCCATCACACACACACACAAAGAATAATTGCCACCGGGTGTGGTGACACAAACCTTTAATCCCAGCACTTGAGAGGAAGAGGTACGAGAATTGCCATGAGTTTGAGGCCACTGAGACTATATAGTAAATTCCAGGTCAACTTGGGCTAGAGCAAGACCCTACCTTGTAAAACAAACAAACAAACAAAAAGAATCATTGCCTTAGGAACACTGTCAATATCAGCATTTAAAGACCTTTGAAAACTATATGAATCTTCCTTAAGATCTTATCAGAGGCACTTATTTTGGAAACGGGCCAAGATTTATACTCAACAAATAACTAAAGAAAAGTTCATGTGGCTTTTAAGAAAATGAATTTATGAATTTCTGGCCAGCAGTGTATCTATGAACAAAATTTGTGAGTGCAAACTTACATCATAGGTGTCATTACTGAAGAAATGAATTTCAAGCTATACCTTTGTACTTCTAACTAGAAATTTTGAAGTTGTTTGAACTATGCTTTTGTTTTTTTTTTTTTTTGGTTTTTTTTTTTTTTTTTGGTTTTTCGAGGTAGGGTCTCACTGTAGCCCAGGCTGACCTGGAATTCACTATAGAGTCTCAGCGTGGCCTTGAACTCACGGCGATCCTCCTACCTCTGCCTCCCAAGTGCTGGGATTAAAGGCGTGCGTCACCACGCCCGGCTTGAACTATGCTTTTAACTTAGTGGAAAATGACACTGGAAACCTACAGTTTGTGATCACATGACAAGTAAGTGTGCATCCTGTGATGTACTATAAGCAATAGTGGTTCTAAAGTTTACATCTCTATACTAAGTATTATATATTTTGATATAATTATTACACTAGACTGTCTATAAAATCGTACCCTAAGTGTCCAAGAGGCAGGACAAACTTACAATGGAAACTTTTATGTAGCAAAGTATCTGTAGCAGGCCCCAAACTAAACTCCCAGAAATGAGATTATCCTACATATAATGAGCACGTTCATATAAAGGGTCTCCAATGAACTTTTAACCCGCCAAGGATTCTGATTATATTAGCTCTTTATGTTGTTTTGTGGAAGAGTAATTTCCTCAATATGCCGAATAAGACACTCATTCCTGATAAGATAGTAATAGACTAAGTGGCCACAAAAACAGCAAATAAAATTTCATTAAAAATAAAAATTCTCAGCCGGGCGTGGTGGTGCACGCCTTTAATCCCAGCACTCGGGAGGCAGAGGTAGGAGGATCGCCGTGAGTTCGAGGCCACCCTGAGACTCCATAGTGAATTCCAGGTCAGCCTGGGCTAGAGGGAGACCCTACCTCGAAAAACCAAAAAATAAAAATAAAATAAAATAAAAAATAAAAAAAATAAAAATTCTCATTTGTACTTGGGTAAATTCTCCATGGGAGAAAAGCCATTATTTTCAAAGTCTTCCTGCTAAGTTTTGAGAGAAATGGTTAATTTTAACTTAAAAAATCAAAACCATGCAAAACTGATAGTAGTTATTTATTTTTCTTCTAACAAATATTTCAGAACACAGTATAGCTATTTGGTTAGGTATACTCAAATACTAATTTGTTATGTATGTAATAATCACTGATTCACTGAAAACCTGATAACATTTTTAAAAGTGTTACTGTGCTTAGAAAAGTGAAATAGGAACATGATGAACAAATTTGTGAAGTAATGAATTAATGTGCCAGAAACGAGCAAATTGTTGCTAATAATTTTGCAAGGTTTTTCAGAGTAGGCCCTATTTTCATTTACCCTAACTTGAAAACACCCTATGGAGTTTGATATCGATAATACTTAAGGCTGGTGACTTTAACGCACACACACACACACACACACACACACACACACACACGTGCGCACTGAATTACTAGATGCTATTTATTCATGAGTTTTTAGTATTATTACCTCTACATTAATGCCATCCATATCATGGTATAAGGTTTTTTTTGAATTACTGAATTTTGGATTTGATGCAATTTATTTAATGTTAGCTTAAAATGTATCATATTGAAGAATTATTCAATTTATGGAAACTTCATCTAGACTTAGGGATTAGTTATACTTAGGAAAATGTGTGTGTGTGTGTGTGTGTGTGTGTGTGTGTGTAGCTTAAATCACTATTCAATGATCCACAGTAATACTCCACGACATAAGAATAACAATATGAAACATTCATACATGAGTGATCAAAGCAAAGTAAAAAACTAAAGCAACTTCTCTCTTTCAGCTTCTTCTCTTCCAGCTTCTCTCAGAATGCTTTTATATCAGCATTTCAGTACACTAACCTACTGTACAACAATTTATTCTCAAGTTTCCAACGTTTAAACCAAGGAAGTTCATAACAACTCTGAACAAACAGCAAGTGTTTGCTTTCCTAAAAGGAAATGACCATATAAATGATGTGGTATAAATGCTTTTCCATTCACCATTAAGAAAATTTTGTCTAATATGCTAAGAGTAAATTCTAAATATGTAAGAAAATCTTATCACTTAAGACCTACTTATAAATATTTATATAAATACCAAAAACTGGGGGAAACACTGTAAACTTATTATATAATCTATATTGAAATGTTGAACCCCTTCTGTACTCAAAGATGAGGACTTGAAGGTGTATTTGTGCCAAACTGCTGAGCCTTAAGGATGGAACCTAGTACTTAGAAGTTATTTCAGAGAATTTCCGAGTACTAAAAACCATGTGGAAGAAACTGCATTTCATTTTCATCTTGGCTCCCTAAAGCTGTCAGTGCTACCTCGAAAAACCAAAAAAAAAAAAAAAAAATCTTGGCTGCCAACTGGGAAAAAAAGAAAAAGAAAGAAAGAAAGAAAGAAAGGAGGGAGGGAGGGAGGGAGGGAGGGAGGGAGGAAGGATAAAGCTTGGGTCTGAAAAAAATAAAATCCAGAATTATTTCAAAATTTCTGAGATTCTTACATTTCTTGAATATTGTTGTCCTTTACTATTTGCTTTCATTTTCTGCATGTAGTGATCTTACACAATTGCAAAACCAGCACAACTGTTTAGGCAGTGTATTGCAGAATAACTACCCTGTGGTTTTAAACTTAGGTGTGAGGTCCAAGAAGCAGAAGTCCAGTATCCTTGACAGCAAAGATCATGGGTGGCTCATGGAAATCCATAAATATCACTAAAATGTGTGACAAATATTAGGAAACAAACAAAACAATATGCCCTCAATGTTGGAACTTCACTAATTTCCCTAATAGTTCAGAAATTCAAGACAGATGCTACGGGGGAGGGATGGTGAATAAAAGGCTGAGTTATGGAGAGGAAAAGTACCTCACCCCAAAAGATAGAGACATACCTAAATGAGGTTGGCTAGTGGAGAAAAATGCTGTTCTCAGTGGGCAGAAGTAAGACCAAAGTACGCAACAAAGAAAAATGCTGTGCAAAATCACCCATATCATAGTTCTGTTGACTTTTCTTCTTAATGTCAATTACTGTTTTGCATAAAGTCATATGCTTACATCAAAAGCACTACCATTTGCTGAGCATATCTTATTATGTACAATTTAAAACCTGTTGTATTCAAAATTTCTGGTACTATTTAAATGTTTAGTTTTATTGATAGCCCTATAGGAAGCAGTTCCAGTTTTCAGCAAATAATTCTATTTTGGAGTAAAGGAATACAAAGAGAAATGAATTGGCCAGGCGGGGGGGGGGGTTCCTTCCTGTTAAGAATTTCAGGGATATAACTGCAATAAGTAGTTTTAATAAATGTGGTTTGCATCTATGTACTGTACCTAGTGCTAACCATTCATCTACTCCCAAATAAGTGGTAAATAAGTCTCAGGGATTATGGAGCAAGAGAACACGAAAGGGTCAAAACTTTTCTGCCTAGTGTCATCATTCATGAAAGTCAATGATAGAAAATGGTAACTCCATTATGGGCAAACAAATAAACAATAAAACACACTTTGTATTACTCAAAATAGCACATGTTAAGGCAACATGTAGATCATTGTTCCATAAATTGTATCTCTGTGTATGGATCAGCACTTTTCTTATTGCAGGATGAAATCATATACAAATACAGGAGAAACCATCACTGTGTCACTATAGTGGATTCTGCTATATCCAAAAGCTTCAGTTGGTTGGATCCACTGTAATCCAGTTTTTCTGTACAAGGTAGATCTTTTTTTTTTCTTCATTTTTTTTCAGATTTATTTTTTCAATACTTATTTATTTGACACAGAGAGAGAGAGAGACAGAATGGGCCTGCCAGGGCCTCCAGCCACTGCAAACAAACTCCAGACACATGTGCTCCCTTGCACATCTGACAATCATGGGTCCTGGGGAAACGAACCTGGGTCCTTTGGCTTTGCAGGCAAAAGCCTTAACTACTAAGCCAGCCCTCCAGCCCCTTTGATTTATTTTTATTTATTATTTATTACAGACAGAGAGAGGGACAGAGAGAGTGAGAATGGGTGTGCCAGGGCTTTTAGCCACTTCAAACAAACTCCAGACGCATGTGCCACCATGTGCATCTGGCTTATGTGGGACCTGGAGAATTGAACTTGGTCCTTAGGCTTTGCAGGCAAGTGTCATAACTTCTAAGCCATCTCTCCAGCCCTCAAATCTTTTTCTTAAGTCATGCATTTGTAAAACATTCATATTACTTCAACTGATATCATTTCTTGGTATTTTTAAAACCATTGCTCTGGCATATTCAGTAATGCCTCCCCATGCCATATAGACATGGTCATAATGTGGCCTGCTAGAGACTGTGGTGGTACATAACCAATAAGTATTGTTTAGTGTAACTGGTAAATTCCCATAATGATACACCCTTACCTACTCCCAGCCCCAAGGACATTGAAATTGTTTCCCTATAAGGACTATTGTTACAGGGAGATCTGGGCTAAAAATAACTTTGACAGGCTGCATAGGTCAGGTTGGGGATGAAACAGCTTATGACAACCCTTCCTGTGGTCGATCACCTGTTAACAATCAGGGCTCTGAACTTAGGGAATATCTCATTATATCTACTTGAACTCCAGATTCTGTCATGATGGACCAGTGTGACCATTATTTGGGGTGTTGAAAATTTGCAGAGATTCAACGGGCATTTGTAAATTCATTGATCATGAAAGCCTCTGGGCCACAAATTCACACTTTGGGTTATTTGGGAGTTTAGATATATCACTGGCTTTTTGAGACTAGGGACATGAAGACAATTTTTAGGAAAAGTCTTCTTCAAAGGTTATGACAGAATATAGAAACCTCTCAGCATCTGGACTCCCCTAGGTTCTATCTTTTTCAGTACAAATTGTCTTCAAAGAGGCTGTGGATGGACAGTGATTTACCACCGTTATATGGGCAGGAACCATACTTTAATTCTTCACTAAGGCTAATGACCAATTATTCTGAGGGACATTTATTGTAGTAGCTTTGATGTTGTAACCAAGGTACAGCAATAGAATTATTTTGTACAGGTTTATTTATTATAGTTTTTGTCATATATAACAGTTTTACCTATTTGAATTTCATTTCTGAAAGTTATTACTGTTGTTGCCTGGTGCCTTATTGCCAACCATGGAAGTACTATGGGACATTTTATGACCTCTTGACAAACATCTTTTAAAAAAGTATGTGTCGTGAGAGCACATGTATGAATATTTGCATGTGTGTGGGCACATGTGAGGGCAAGCATGCATGTATGTGTTATCTTTAATTACTTGTGCTCTCCCTTATTTATTGGGGCAGGGTCTCTCACTTAAACCCAGTGCTTGCTGATTCAACTAGTCTAGCCAGCCAGCTTGCTCTGGAGAATCTTCGGCCTTGGCCTCTGCCTAGTACCCAGCAGACTATCGCACACACCCAATATTTGTGTGGGTGCTGATTATCCAAAATCTGCTCCTCATGCTTCCCCAACTGAGCTATCATCCCAAGCCCTATAAAATGTTTTTCATCCTGGGTATTTTGTAGTCTAAGTTGTAACACTTTGGACTTGTTATGTACATTTGACTTTTCTAGATCTTTTAACAATATTTTAAATTTGTCTTGCATATGCATAGGAAAGTACATGTATATATGCAGGTGCTCAAGCATGTGTGAGTATGTGGAGGCAAGAAGTAGACATCTGGTGTCTTTCTTCTTTGCTCTCTACCTATCTTGGAAACAGCTGTCTTGCTGAATCTAGACCTCATAGATTTGGCTAGATTAGGAAGCTAGTTAGACCCAGGAATTCCCTGTTTGCCACCTCCCCCAGCCCTCAGATTACAGACATGTAGTACCAGATGTGGCATTTTATGTAGATTCTGATAATTTTGTTTTATTTATTTATTTGGATCCTGGAGATCCAAACTCAAGTCTTCATGCTTATATAGCAAGCACTTTCCCTGTGAGCTAAATCATCAGCACCAACTTTTCCAAATCTTTAATAAAATACTTCCTGTGTAAAAATGTGCATCAATTCTAATTTTGACTACTCCTGTTACATGCCATGCCATAATTCCTATGCACATCTGAGGCCTTTAGGAAGGAGGTATTGTGTATTATTGCTACTGGCTATATGCAAAATCCATCCAGGAAGTCAATTGAGGTTTTCCCGTAGTTCTACTTCCAGGGATGTCAAAAGGAGTTAATATCAGAGTATCTGATGAATAACCTACTCAAAAATTTTTTGCACAGACATGCAATTTATTCACACACTCAGTCTGAGAAAAACATATTTGATATATTAGTCAGGGGTTTTCCAGTTATTAACCCTGGTTACAGCTGTTATAATGATCAGAGAAATGTTTTCATTTAAAGTTTCTCTATTCAGATGTCTCAATTCCCTTTAAGCATTATAATCATTGAAACTTTCCAGTTTTTCCAGTTTTTTTTTTCCTGTGTCTCAGTCATTCACTGATTCAAACAATAATGAATTGTTAACTCTTTAGTATAACAGCAAAGGATTATAATTGGCCCCTTAAAATATTTTAAATATTCAAGTAGACCTGAGAGAAATTATATAATTGGTTCTTCTATTGAATTATGCACATATCTACTAATTATTTCAGTAAATATATATCAAAACACATTTTGCTAGTTACCGATATAAGACTAAGGAAAAAAGAGTTGAGAGAATAGGAAAAATTTGTAAGGAACACTATTTCAAAATTTCATGTACAAGAGGAAAACATGGAAAAATTATCAGTGGGCTGTTTGCCTGTCCCATTGTGGACTAAAATGATACAAACAAAAAGGCATAGACAAAAAACATGTGATTCAGTGGGTAGTTACAAAAGATAAAGCTAAAAAGGCATAATGGTTCTCTTTTATACAGCTATTAGGTATCAACAAGTATTTTGCTACAGCAGTCTTCCAATGTTCGGTGTAGGTTATATACCTAAAATTTAGAATTATTTTTGAAATTCCAAAATAAACTAGTGTCATCATTGCAACAGAATAATGACTTTAAGTTTGGTTTCTCCATTTTTCCAGTTTGTGTAGGTGCAAGCATGTGTGTCTGAAAGAGACAGAGACAGACAGACAGAGACAGGCCACAGGAAGGGAGAATGAAAGTAATCTTACGTATGGCTTTATTTGATAAAATTCCAGTTAGTCTGTCCTGCCAAATATTTTATTCTTTAGCTCCAAGAGAGTGGCTTTTCCCTATAAACATGAATTTAGCTTCAGTTAAAGCCATGAGACATTCTGTTAAATATGTGCCCCATGACCTCTAATTTAGATTATTTTTCCAACTTGGCCTCAAATGCAGAATGAAGAGCCAATATTTTTCTCTTTGACTTCAACCACTATTGTCTTTCAGATTTCTGAGAAAGTACCATGCTCAGTCATTTTCACACCTAAAAACATAAACGTAGACTTTCACCCTGAACAATTTTACCAGCTTTAGTTTTTTTTTATAGAGACCATAACAGAAAATGTTTAATTCTTAAGGTATAAAAAAATCAGATTTAACTACAATCATAGTCCAGTGATGTCAAGCAAGGTTTTCTTCAATATTTAAATGAAACATCCATTCCTATGTAGAACAGTAAATACATGAAATATTCTGTGACTTGGGAAGTGTGTGTTGATCATGAATTATGCTGATTCACTGGTGCTCTGAAGGAAAACAATCTAGGATGAATAGAGCTCCCCTGATATGTTTTTCACTGCAATAACTTTAATGACTTCTTTGCTCAATAGCATAAACAAAATAACTGAGCACTTCTTTAAGCCATAAAACCCAGCTCCTTGAGCTAGCAGTTATTCAGTAAAAAATAAAACACGTTTCTTTCTTCTGCTATTCCAACTGTAAAGTAATGCAACATTTTATACTTGTCACTTCTAGAGTTATCACTCAGAAATGTGTGTATGACTACCCTTACAATATTACAATCTGTTAGTCTGAAAATATGCCCAATGAAATGTTTAATGTCACAGATAAATATTATTCCATCAAGCTTTGTTCTGCATGCATTCATTTTGATAGTTAATACCTTTTGTAATTTTATATTAAATTTTAAAAATATAACTATTTTTGATTACCTGAAGGATATGAATGAGTAAACTATAATCAAAAGTTAATATTTCATTGTTGCTACTCTGTGTTTGATATTTTAACTTGATTATGACAAATTTCTTTTTCATTGGATACTGCTTGAGTTTATTTTAAACATATTTCCTTTTACAATTGAGTTAATATCACATGCCTAAACAATTCTAATGATTAAATAGGTACTTCACATTTATTTTTATTACATTTTGGTAATCCTCTATGATAATAACTCTAGAAGTTAAATTATATGTATTTGTTGATATAAAGATTTGACATTACCCAAATCTTTTACATGCTACAGATGTCTGCTAGGAATGCATTAATTACTCCAAATTGATCAATTACTCCATGCAAATTTTAATAAGCCTTCTATATTAGAATATGTACCAGAGATATGAAGTCATATCACTGAAAACTTCATAGGGTACATAATAAAACTCACCCCCCCCAAATTGTCAGTGTTATAAAAGACAAAGTGGAAGTGTTCTAGAGCAAAGGAGAACATAGGGATATGACAGCTTAATGTAATATGTGATCTTAGACTGCATCTTCTGCTAAAAGGGAAATGTAATAAACTTATTTGTCAACTGAGAAAATCGGAAAATGATTAGATAAAATATATTGTTAATTCTAATTTCCTGTACTTGATGATCATGTACTATGCTGTGTTTATTTAAGAGAATGCACTTGTCAGGAAATATACACCAAAATACTTAGGGGTAAAATGGTAAGTATTTAGCTTCCTCTCAAATTTCTCAAAATATTGTAAAAATATAGACAGATAGATGTTCGAAAAAAAAAGATAAAACAAAGGGGATAAAATGAGTCTAAGTAAGGTATATGATGCTCCTTGTATTAGTTACACTCAAGCACATTTTCTGTCTATTTGAAATTACTTCTATTTGGAGTTCAACCAAGGCTTTCAGTGCGTATATATTGAGAAATTAATAGTACTCATTCATCAAAACACTTTATACCAAGTGAAATAATCCAAGTAATCACAAAGGATTATGTGACTTCACTTATAGCAACTGTCCAAAATAGGCTAAGACAGAGGGAGAAAGAGAGGGAGGGAGAGAGGGGGGGGGAGAGGTTAAGAGTAGATTGATGGTTATCTGGGAGGAAGGGATGAGGTACATGTATTAATAGGTATAATCTCATCATTTATTGTAATGAAAATGTTCTAAAATAGTAATGATGACGGAACAACTCTGTTAATATGTTTAAAAAACCTATTAAATCTTATATACATATTTGGTTTTTCAAGGTAGGGTTTCACTCTAGCTCAGGCTGTCCTGGAATTAACTCTGTAGTCTCAGGGTGGCCTCGAACTCACAGCGATTCTCCTACCTCTGCCTCCTAAGTGCTGGGATTAAAGGTATGTGCCACATGCCCAGCTTAAATCTTATATTTTAATGGATGATTTTAAGGCCTGTGAATTATATTTTAATAAACTTATTTTAAAAATACAGATAGTGGGGCTGGGTAGATGACTTAGCAGTTAAGGCATTTGGCTGCAAAGCCAAAAGACCCTGGTTCGATTCCCCAGTACCCATGTAAGCCAGAAGCACAAGGTGGCACATGCATCTGGAGTTCATTTGCAGTGGCTGCAGGCCGTGGTGTGCTCATTCTTTCTCTCTCTCTCTCCATCTCTCTTTCTCTGTCTGTATCCATCTCTCTCTCTGTCTCTCTCTCTCTCTCTCTCTCTCTCTCAAATAAATAAATAATTTTTTTAAAAAAATTAAAATTAAAAAATACAGATAATGAAAAACTGTCCAATTGATTAAAGAAGTAGTATACATGGTATTGTCACAATAAAATTTTATTTAGCCATCAAAAACAAAATTATGCTATTTGCACACAATTAATGAATTCATATTAAGAATAATAAGCTAGACTCTGAAATACAAATATAGAATTTTTTCTCATATGTGGAACATAGAATATACATATATATATATATATATATATATATATATATATATATATGCATATACGTACATACATGACATGACATGAAAATAGAAAAGAGGATATTTAGGAATAAAGGGAAAAAAACAGACTGATGAGAGAGGGAGACTAGAGAGATTAATGGGGGTGGTGAATAGTCATATAAAATATACTTGAATGACAATGTAAGTATGAAACTCACCATTTTGCTAATGAATATATGCTAATATTTTGAAAAAGAATGTTAAAATGTAAATAGAAATCTTAGTGGCAGTGTTTTTGCTGATAATGACAATGACAAGAAAAGTATTTATTTTGGAATATCTGTAAGGAATGGTGCATTTCAGGCTTCTATATCTCATCATCCCTATCTGTCAGAAAAAAATTTCTAAGTATAAGGTGCATGTACTCATACATACACACACACACACACACCTCAGTGATCAAATATATCTGTCATAGTACTGGGTTTAGAGACATTATAACATAAGAAAGTTTTCAATTTAAGATGAATTTTATTTTTATCATTTTAATAGTACCAAATGTATGGAATATAGTGTCGTAATTCTGAAAGAATGTAAGAGCCATAGGATGGGAAGGAATATCCAGAGATATAGCCCTCCCCACAATGACAGGCTGCTGCGCTCACAACTTGTAACCCACAACTTCATGGTGAATATCAACAATCCCACTAAGGGGGGGGGGGCAGTGGAGTGGGGGCATGGAGAAGGCAAAGGATGGTACCAATGTATGATGTGTCCATACAAATTTTATACTTAATAAGAAAAAAATAAAAAAGGAAAAGCAAATAATTTTATGTGTCATAAGTACTATAGTGATTGTTAATTTTATTTGTCAGTATTTCTGATAGTGATTCTTCTGCAGGAAAATGCATTACAAGATATTGGGAATGGTATATAAGTCCACTTCAATATGATTGGAGGAAAAATGGTAAATTTAACGTCTATATAAATTATCTATTACAGGAAGAAAGCATGTCTTCTTAGTTCAGTCTATATAAGTAGGACCCTGGGGACATGAGTGGGACCCTGTGTTCAGTAACATAAACTTCATATTCCTAACACATTAAGCTAACTAAGATAGACTTGCTTTCTTGACTTGACTTTGCTGAGTTTTCTGTAGTATTCCTAAAACCACAAAATATTGTGGTTAAATCTTTGGAAATGCACGGAAAGGGCTTTCTTCTCAAGTGATTTCTACTTGTCTACAGATTGTTGCTGTTCTAATCCCAACTGACATGACACTGTGTACTCCAAAAAAAAAAAAAAAATGATAAACCAGTATTGAGGAAGGCTATGCAATCAGACAGGTAAAGATGCTGCTAAGACTACCAGACCATTCTTAAATCAAAATCAAATGCTTTGATTTTTAAAGTTTGTATTTTGACTATCTTGTTTCTAACATGTTATTACCCCTCAATTAAAATAGGGTACTGCTTATTTATATATTTCAGACCTTTGAGTTTTTGTAGTTAATGTGTATTTATTTCAAGCAGTTTTGAAAGTTTATTACACATAGCTTCATATTATTAAATATTCATGACACAAAGTTTTAAGTAACCCTCATAGGTTTATGTGGAACTCTATTAGTTGTAAAGGAAAACCAAAAGTAAGAGCAAATTTATCTATTTATAATGAATAATGATTTCCTTGTAGTTCTAGAAAAAGTTATGTCATAGTTGAAAGTAAATATGTTATGAAATAATGGATAATTATGATTCTCTGTGCCACAGATGGTTTCTCCCTGCCATTTGATCCTACATTAAATCTGTTCCCCATGGCAACAAGAAAAAATGGAGGAGGGGTGTGTGCAGTACAAGAATCGTAAGATTAATTATGGGAAATATATTGCAACCTCTGCAATAATAACATAGAGGTGTTGTTTATTTCAGGGACAAATGTAGAAAAGAAATGGTAAAACATGTGTAATTGAATTGGAATGAAATGAGGTGGAGCAGAAATGCAAAAGAAAAATGATGTGTAAATGAAAGTTTTCCCTAGGATCATCATTTTCTATCATCTCAAGAATAGTCCCTCAGAAACAAAAAGGCAATTTGATAGGAAGAAATTGGGGATAAAGATACTGTGCACATGATTTCAGAGTTTGTGACTTTATTTAAGGGGTGGATCACAGTGGTGCTCAGGAATCATGTTTCTTTGTCACAAGTTGGTGGTCTTAACACAGGCTTCATATTAAACATTAGCTGAAAAGTGTTAGAAAACAGACTGATATTCAGATATTCTGATATAATTGTTCTGGGTGGAGAAGGAAGAATGGAAATGTTGACAAATCCCTAGAGATTTTAATGGGTATCTAAGGCAGGGGAGTGGTTGCCAAATTAGAGTCTATTGGGGGTCAGCACAGTTTTTCTTTTTCTTTCTTCTTTTTTTTTTTTTTGATAAATGGCCAACATGTTTGGTAAATAACTGAGGCTCTGTGGGCCAGCCATAAAATTATAAGCTTTTGATCAAAACTATTCAACTGTCCTGCTATAGCACATAAAGCAGTCATAGGCACAAAAAATAAATGAATTAATATAACTGTTTCAACATAACTATCAAAACAAGAGTTGGGCTAGATTTGCCTCATGGTTGTAGATTTTCCATGCATGGATATACTTTCCCCAAATTCCTGCTCTTTACCTATTATCATCCTTATGCTTCCCATGGATGACCTTTCATTGCATTTTGCAGGATTTCTATGGAGAAAAACGAGTTACCTGAAATTCCCTAACTTCTTAGACCAGCACCAGCAGATACAGTATACTGTATACTCTTGTTGTCTACTATTTTAAGACCCCCTTCTTCTCACGGTGAATCTGACTTCATTTACACTCTGAGTAACCCGCCCATCTCCTCTGGGGCTCTACTTCGTACAGAATTCCATTTCCTTTTTCTTCATATGCTTTATTCATTCCCTATCTGTTGGATCCTTTAGTTAACACATATTCTCAAGTGTCTTTATGATTAACCAAAGAACTCCCAAAGCTTTTCTCAACCCATGCCATTTCCTGCTCTTCTGTTCTCCATCTCCTTCCATCCGCTGCTGTAGTGGAAGTGTTTTCGTAATGATCACCAAAGACCTGAATATGGTCAACTCATAATTCTTAGTTGTTTTTCCCTAGAAACATTTGACACCGATTAACTGCATAAAGCTTCCCATTTAGTTTGTTTTTGAAATGTCATTATGAGTGCTAAAAGTACTTTACTCTGCTTGCCACTTCAAAATAATAGTATTTGATAAATCCTCTTCCCTTTGCATGACACATACTCTCTCAACTGTTCTCATGGTGTTAGCAACCACCATGAGATAACGCCCAAGTTTTATCTGTCATCTACTTTCTTTTCATAAGCCCTAGGTAAATCTTTTCATGTCTATTGCCAACTATTCCCACTTATCACCTTCATCAAATCTGCCCTTTTCTATTTTTCTATTTGGTTAATAGCTTTAATACCTAAATGCCAAACGTCAAGCTGCCTGTCTCTTTTGAGACACCCAATGTTCCTCTGAGCACTACTGAACAAATTTGTTACCTCTGGAAACACTTTATATCCATCTATGTAGTGAATGGTAATACATATGATGGGTGGTATATGTTGAAGGGACTTGAAGATATAATCAATACCGAATAATAGGAAGAATTAGAAATTCATTCTGAAAGAAACCCTGACTTAATTCTTGGAACAAACAAATTTAAATATTTCCCTTAAAAGAACCCCAGGATCATTAATCTGTAATCTTTCCTACTTAATGACAACATAATTGTTTTTCCTTACTAGGAAATAAATATAGAAAGTTCTATATTTTTGCTGACTATTGGCTTGCACTTCACAGATAGGAAACCCACTAATCTACAGATCAGAATCCCCCTGGGAAGCCTTTCTTAGAAATGAGCTCACATAGACATTTACCAGTTTGCTGAAATAATGGTCAATTTGAATGACAAGTTCCATGTTTTCAATATTCCTAAAGTTAATAATGATACTTTAGTTTTCTTGAGTGGAGGACCCTGACATACTTCCTACTTTACATGAGTTCCCCATTTGTAAGTATTATTTTCAAACTGTGAGATTTTCAAAATTTGTATATTGCATGATTTATTTTTTGCTTTTATTCCATTTTATTTCAGAGAGAGAGAAAGAGGCAGATAGGGAGAATGGGCACACTAGGACCTTCAGCCACTGCAAACAAACTCCAGACGCATGTACCACTTTGTGAATTTGGCTTACGTGGGTACTAGGGAATTGAACCTGGATCCTTAGGCTTCATAGGCAAGCACCTTAACTACTGAGCCATCTCTCCAGCCCACATGATTTATTTTTAATCAACATTTTTTATCACAGCACCAATAACAGTGATAACAAATCAAAAAAATTTCAGAGTGTATTACCAGTAATTACTTTGCATACTCAAGAGTACACGCATGGCTCCATTGCACCCCATCCCATGCCTACATATTAGCTCCAGAAAGTACTTATTTTACTAAAAACCTACTTTGCATATAACCCTATTCATCTAATAGACATCATTTAAAATAAGAATCATCCACTATTAAATTATCCTACCGTTAAGGTACAAATCAGAAAAATAAATCACTTTTCCTATCATTTATACTAATAGCACTGTATTAATAAAGTGACGGATTTCACAATTCTTACAAGGTATTCAAATCTTTCATTTAGGAAAAAGAATAATAACCCTGTGTTTCTTTTAAAATTAGATGAATGAAATTGTATTGACAAGAATGCTGGCAGGGAGCAGGGTTTGAGACACAGGCTGATGAATGGGCCTTTGTGGTAGTGCTCCTCTCTCATTTCTCCTTCCCATCTTGGCCCTGAAAAGCAAAGATACTCCACAGTTTCCACCATGTCTGCCAAGACTTTTTCTTTGCATCTGGCTTTGAAGGAAATTTAGGGAAAAAGAGAAAGAAAAACTGATTACAGGTTAAGAGTTTTATTTGCAGCTTGAGGAATGGATTTCTATTCTCTCTCTCTCTCTCCCTCTCTACTTTGTGTGGACACATCATGTATAGGTACCATCATTTCCTTTCTTCCCTGTCCCCATTCTGATGAGGGCCCTCCTCAGTGGTATTGCTGGTATTCACCATGAGGTTGTGTGTTATGCATTGTGAGAGCAGCAGTCAGTCATCGTGCATGGTGGAGTGGGGGCAATGCCTCTGGATATTCCCTCCCACAAGGTGACTCTTACAATCCTTCGACCCCACCCCCTCCTCTTCTGCAAAATTCTCTAAACTGCTGAGAGCTAAACACTAAAGCAGACTTAAAATACACCCACCAAGGCTCAGGAAATAACCCCTTTAAGGCTAGTTTGTAGGCAGTTTACAAAGCAATTTTCTCCGCTTTCAATACACTGTTCTTTTCATAAAATACAGGAATGCAATATAGAAATGTAAAGAATTTATATATTTGATACCCTTTTTTTTTCGGTTTTTCAAGGTAGGGTTTCACTCTAGTTCAGGCTGACCTGGAATTCACTATGCAATCTCAGGGTGGCTTCAAACTCATGGTGATCCTTCTACCTCTGCCTCCCGAGTGCTGGGATTAAAGCATGCACCACCATGCCCGGCTTGATATCCTTTTTTAACATGAAACTAGATCTACTTATAAAATAGCTGGACATCTTGGCACACACCTTTAATCCCTGCACTCTACAGGTAGAGGTATGAAGATTGCATTGAGTTTGAGGCCACCCTGGGACTACATTGTGAATTTCAGGTCAGCCTGGGCTACAGCAAGATCATACCTTGAAAACCAAAACAAACAAACAAAACCTGGGAACTGTAAATACAGAATATCACCATGATTGTAGAAAATTCTACTGAGCAGTGCTACCTAGACAGCCAGCGTATACAATGTTATACATTTGCAATTAATCAGTCAAAATTAAAAAGTAAATAAATAAAATAAAATCTTTGAATGTGGTGGTGAATGCCTTTAATCCCAATACTTGGGGGGCAGAGGTAGGAGGACTGCTGTGAGTTTGAGGCTAGTATAAGACTAAATAGTGAATTTCAAGTCAGCCTGGGCTAGAGCAAGACCCTAGCTCAAAAAAAATAATAAATAATATCTTAACTCTACCCCTATGCTTATAATTTAATGTCAAAATGTGTAAAAATGATTAATTTGGGCCCACGTTATTTACTGAATTGTACATATATTCTTAATAAATCCACCTGAAGAAAATGTTCCTGGGAGATTTTATGAAGAAATATAAGAAATTTTTCTGAACAAAAAAGATAGTGTGGATACATCATGAATGAATATGAGCTCAAAAGCTCCAAAAATGATGTTAAAGACAAGAAGTATTAATTATCCTGACACAATTAGTGAATATTGTATAAATGTACTGAAATAGCACAAAGTACATAAGAAATGGTTATATCAATCAAAAATTATCTACAAAGTCTTTAAAAAGATGGGAATGCTTATTTCCCTGATTTAATCATTACGTATTGTATACACACTGAATTATGACACAGTATTTCATAATTTTTTACAATTAAAATAATTTGAAAAATTGAAAATAAGTAGAGACAGATGGCAACTCTGCTAATTGAACAGATGAGCAACAAATCCCTAAAAGCACTTCTAGTACTGGCCTTTGTGTCTTAGAGCTGATGAGAGAGAGAGAGAGAGAGAGAGAGAGATCTCATTAGTTCTTTTAGGGATAAAGGTGGAAAATATTTGTTTATATAGTTAAGAAATAGCTTTTTCTCCTACAACCACAGACAGAAGACCATTTTATGATATATATAACCCAATGACACTGTATGAAAACTTTTTAGTGAATTTTTTATTTTATATTAAACATGTTATCATCAAATGATTAGTAAGATAAAAATTTCACAGGAAAATAACTTGCCTTTCCCAAACAATCTATTTCCATACAAACCACAATTCATCTTCTCACCAAAATCTGAATCGAAAACACATATAGCACATTTTATTTCATAGCAGATGAAAAACAGGATAGTGAAAGCATGCACACAAAGACTTACCGAGGTGTACAAGTATCCCTCACTGTTCATTGCCAAATAAAGCTTGGTTTGAACTCCTTGAATAGCCACCACTCGAAGACCCACAGGGATGAGGTTAAACAGAGCTGAAAATTCAAAGAATGTGAAAATGTTACACTTCTTGATTTCATAGTTCTCCAATGAGTCCAACAGGAGTATCTGGCTCCCTAAAAGTAGTGTGGACTTGGCGAGTATACACATATACATCTAGCCACATAAAAAAATAAAGCCTCATTCCACCTTCTAGTGTACTTGACTCATGGTTTCCATTACAGTCATTTAACTGGGGCTACAAGTACATATTCTCAAATACTCCAGGTATCACAGAAAACTCTGGACTCAGCACCCTAGTTTATAGAATCAGAAATGAGGAATATTGAGGCTTCTTGCTTGATCTACCACCAAGAATTGTTCTGCGCATTAAATAGCATCATCCTTTATAAAGCTAGGCTTTTAAAAATATGTATGTTTTTCTTAAATTTATTTATTTGAGAAAAACAGGCAGAGACACACAGAGAGAGAATGGGCATGTCAGGGTCTTCAGCTGCAGCAACTGAACTCCAGATGCATGTGCCATCTTCTGTATCTGACTTCCATGGGCACTGGGAAAGAGATCCTGGGACCTTTGGCTTTGTAGGCAAGTGTGTTACCCACTAAGCCATCTCTCCAGTCAAAAACTAAGCTTTTAAATTGCTTCCCTAGGTAGTTGACCAAATTTACATGGCCAAGTTCAGATATACCTATCAGTTGGGAAGAGATTCCTGTACTCTTAGAAGAGACATTATTAGTCCAATATCTTCATTTAAATAATCTGTATAATTTCCAATGTAACTCCCCCCAAACGTATCTATGCCTTGCAGTAAAACGTCATATGCTCCCAGAGAAGATTTTAATAAAGAACAGAAATTTTCCAAGACAGTATTGAGAGGGGCCCTAGCTTTTGGTCTTGAAGAACAAAGATTAAATCAATAAAAACAAGGAGGTAGGTTTTGGGGTGCATGTCTTTAATCCCAGCACTTGAAAGGCTGAGGCAGGAGGATCACTGTGAGGATGAGGTCAGCCTGGGACTACAGAGTGAGTTCCAGGACACCCCACACTAGAATAAGGCACTGACTCAAAAAAAAAAAAGAATTTTAGAAAGGTGTATTTTATCATTATTTTCCTGCAAAATAGTTGCAAGTGGGCATCCAAATGGTGCTAATGAGGCCTTCATCTCTTCATTTGAAGGTCTGACTGCATGAAACTTACACCCAAGCTCTCCTCACAACCACACACCACTCACTGGAGACAACCAGTGGGTGTCCTCCCACTACCAGCTGTCTACTCCCTCCCACACCATGAACAAAAATAAAACAGTACATTTTTAAAGTGTAGTGCTTGCCACACACATTTTTTGAAAATAGCCTGTGCACCTTTCTCTCAGGAGTCATGGACCAAGACTGATGATTTTGTCTTGCTTTATAAGTTTATTGAGGATGATAAATTGGTCTGTTATTTCCATGACCAAAAATACAGAGATGTCAGTGCATGCGTAGGAATAGTGTTCTCGGGACCACTCATTTCTGTGCATATATATTCTGCTGTAGTAGACAGGATAATATGGATGAAAAATATTAATGAGGAAGGAAGTACTCCTTGCTGAGCTTATTGTGTATCTTTCCCTTAAAATCAGGGTACTTACCAAAGAGGAGTTAGGACATACTGTACAGTTCGAAGTAAAAGTGTTCCTACCACAAGCCACTGATGGTTCTTTATTCAATACTTGTCATATTGAAAGCTGTGCCCTTCTGTAACGTGAGGTAAAGGAAACTAATTGTACAGATTTTACGCCAGGATACTGTGCTATATCTGACAACACAATGTACAGGAAATAAGTGTAATATCTTGAGTACGTCGTGTATATGTCATATTTCCTTTCTTTGAAGATGCTTTGCTCACAGCAGGTGTTCAAAACATTTGTAGATTGATAAGAAACTACAGTGAAAATACGATAATGTATTTTTGAGAAGTAATAAATCACAATCCCATTATATAAGTCCATCATTTTAAAAAATCTGAAATCTTAAAACTAAATTTTCCTTATGGTTTCTTTTAAAGGTCATATTACTATGTATTACTTGACAATTATAAAACCAATGTAGGCCTGAAACCACGTTTGGCCATAGTAATATCTAATGGACAATAATGGTGAATGAAATTCAGAATTATTTCTGGAATTCCATTATTTTACAATATTCTAAATCTTCTTAGTTGTATTTTTTGAATATTTAAAAATTATTTGTGAGCAGACAGAAAGGGAAAGAGAGTGTGTATATGGACATGCCAGGGTCCCTTGCCAGTACAAATAAACTTCAGATATATGTGTCACTATGTGCATTTGGCTTTAGCTGGGTATTGGGGAAACAAACTTAGGCCAACAGGGTTTGCAAGCAAGGGCCCTTAACCACTGAGCAATCTCCTCAGTTCTTCTTAGTTATCTTAATGCAACTTTTAACAGAAGAGTTAAGGTAATGAGGTAAAGGGAGAAAGTGAAGAGAGAGAGAGAGAGATTAAGATTTTTTTGTTTGTTTGTTTTCCATCTACTTTGTGATTTGGGTTTTAATAAAAAATAAAATGCTTAAATTCCAAGGGCTTGAAAGTGGCAGGAGGAACAGAAGTGAAAAACATCAGCCATCTGTACCTGGTCTTATCTACTCCTGAATAACGGTATGAATTAAATAGCAGAATATGCATTTTTTTCTTATGTACTCCAAATTTCTATAAAGCCTGGTTCAAAACTTACTCGTCCAATACTATTTTCAAGCATAGAATCTCAGTATTTTATAAACCTGTCCAATCTGTGTCAAGAGGTTAGTCTTCCAGATAAAAATATGAATAAGTTATATCAGAGGTAAACTTAGAGAAAACCACAATTGTTCTATATGCTTTGGTTGTTTTAGTTTATCTGTTTTATTTTGAGATAAAGTATTGCCTTCTTTCTTTAACTGAGTTGATACTTGCTATGTAGTTCAGACTGGTCTTGTTGAACTATTGGTAGTCTCCCTGCCTCATCCTCTGTAGTGCTAGGATTACAAATATGTATCACCTTGGTCAACATAGCTTTGGTTTCTCTAATTCTGGATTACTTCTCCACAGATTGAAGAGCAGGACAAAAAATTTTCAGTGAGAAAGCAATTACTTGCATTTGTGTTTTTAAAACATATTTAATAAATACTGAAAAATTCTGCAAGTTCTGTCATAGTTTTGAAGTTGTTAATGAATGCATTTCCTTATTACTTATTCTCTTTGTGTCTACTGAAAACAGATGCTTTCTACATTAAGGGAATCATTTTCTCAGAGCTGTGCACCTAGTTGGCACTCAGTGTTTGCTGTATTCTACAATATAGCCACACTTCATCACTTAAGCTAGAGTTAATTTCTCTAATAGTTAATTCATCACTTAAGCTAGAGTTAATTTCTCTCTATCTCTCTCTGCCTCTTTCTCTCTGTGTCTATCACTCTCAAATAAATAAATAAAAATAACAACAAAAAATTTTAAAGATCCATAGTAACAAATGGAGCCTAGGTTTTGGTGTGTATATGTGTGTGTTGTGTGTGTATCTCCTAAAATGATTATATACAGTGTGAACTTGATGAGTTTAACATATCACAGTTATGAAGACACACAACACAATGAACCATCAATTCTTTTTGAACATATCCTTTGTAGGAAAATTATATGAACACCAGATCAAAATACTTCTTTTGTATTTGGAACTAGGCATTAAAAATTGATGGGGCAAAACTTGACCAGGCAGGGCTCATTGATAGCTTATCATGAACCTCCCTTTAATAGTGCCCATTGTTCCCAAAACATGTTGGAAAACAGAGCAACATACTTCCATTAATTCCTTCCTCAAACACCAATTTGTAATATAATTTTAGGAATGTTTTATTATTGATCACTATGTACTAATGTTGATTATTTAATTCTAGTAAAATGTATTCCTTCATTTAGATTGTTGTTTTAAATAGAATAGCAAGCATGGGGCTGGAGAGATGGCTTAGCAGTGAAGGCACTTACCTGCAAAGCCAAAGGACCCAGGTACAATTCCCCAAACCCACATAAGCCAGATGCACAAGGTGGTGCATTCATCTGGAGTTCATATGCAGTGGCTGGAGGCCCTGGTACACCCATTCTTTTTCTCTCTATCTCCCTCTTTCTCTTTCTCTCTCTCTCCCTCTCTCAAATAAAGAAAATAAAATATAGAATAGTATGCATGAAATAGCAACTGGGCTTCATTATAAAACTTTAATACCCACACAGTAATACAGCAATTTGCAAAAACAGTGAAGAATCATCTGATATAGAGGGTATTTAATCTTAGGATCATTGAAAATGACTTCCTCTAAAAGTCATAGTTCAACCCTTAGCCTAGGAAGCATTCTTTAAAAAGTGTAAAGCTCTTCAATCCTTGCTATCAAAAGCCTTGTTTATGACTTAGCTACCTCTAGCTATGTAGTTCTGAAAGTTCTGAAAGTAGTCCTTAGCAGTCAGATATACTTTCCTCCATTTTTTTTTCCTCAGGCAACAGTGGGGGTATTTCTAGGAATTATCCAATATGAGAGAAAAGTCAATAGATATTGGGTAAAACAGAGAATGAATTGTGAGAACCAAAAATTTTAACCTTATTAAACATTTAGTAGCTCTCAGAAATCTATAAATTACAAGAAAGCATCAATTTCTTGCATTAATAAGAAGGGTCATGTATTTACTTTCATTAGTCCAAATAAATCAGAAATTTGTAGCAAAAGTTATATAATATGTTCAAATTACCTTTCTTCAATTGTTAGCAATAACACTGCTACCATTTTTATGCATTTTCCTTTCAGGTTCACCATTATCATCTGTAACTTGATCTTGACTTAAATCACTGTTAAATGGAAGCACTAAGAGATATCCCTTTACCCACTTGTGGAAGTATCTCAATGTTAAAATCCCAATTAGTCTCAAAGTTATCAGTCTGTGTAGTGGGGAGCAGGAGCGAAAACTTGTTATAATATGAAACCAGTCCTGCCTCTTGGGATGAGACTGGTTTTGAAGAATGGTGATAACATGCTATTTCAGGATTAGTGTGTGGGTGAGTAAATTTTCTGTTGGGAAAAAGTATTAAAATCCAAAGGACAACCATACATCTATTTAGATTACCATGGAGATGACATTTGGATCATTCTTCAGATGGTGTCAACATTATTTGCTCTAGTTTGCCATTTTAGATATTTTTAGGTTCAACTTCCTGTAGGTGAACCTGTGTAAACGGGATTATGTAGTTTGACCATATTTTACATTCACTCAAAGGTTTGGCAAGGCTTGTTTGCCTTAAAAATAAATAAAAAGAACACAAAGTCAACAAAATGCTGTTAAATACTATTTATTTAGCAGTGACTTACTATAAGTGCTGTCCTCGTCTTTGGTGCCATCAATGGTTCCATCTGCCTGCAGCTGCAAGTGGTAGCCTTGTCGGCTGTAGAGTTTGGTAACTATACCCTTAAGTTGAGGCTCTGCAAAGACAGCAATATGTTGGTCAATTGATCAATTGGGCAGATGAAGTGGGAAAAATTCAGAATTCAAAATTTTAATTTAATTGATAAGTTTTAGTGGAGAAAAGTCAACCTATACTTTTAAAGAGTCCTCTAGAAGAAAGAAAATGCTTAAGTTTCTGAATAAACCTTGGAATATATGAAGAAAAATTCAATTTCTACTTTGCAACATTGGTAAAACCCAAAGCATTCAACAAAGTTCATTGTGTCTGATAGCTTGCATTCTGGCTTTCAGAGTGGCACTCTGCCTCATTGAACATTCTGAATGGGTTGGAAAATGGTATATCTTGCCTTCTTTAACAATGTGCAACTTTTCATGTGGAAGAAGGAAAAATACAAAGATAATTAAGAGTTGTTTGCCAAGCAGGTGTCCAAAAAAATCCCACCAGCAAAGATTGCCTTAAGGATTAGCATAATTTGTGTAAATAACCCACTCCATTTTCAGAAGGTTGAGCGTGCACAAATAAACCAGAATCTCATGGAAGAAACTTTATCTACAAAATAGGCTTTCATATAAACATGGGAGGTGGTAGAAAAAACAATCATGATCAGATCCTGTGTGTTAATTATTTTTAAGCAAAATAGATGTGGAAAGAAAAAATTTTATGTTAATGGGGAAGAAAGAAAATCAGTCCATACCTTTTTTTTCAAATGTAACTGAAAAAATATGATAACCCAACATAGGTTATTAATTAAAATAATATTCAATTATGAATCACCATAGATTAACCAGGCATCTAATTTACCTACAACAGCCATGTTATCCAAAATTTGTTTTTATTGAACATAGACACCTGCGTTGAAATAAGATTTATTGCAGCCCCATAATTACTCTTTGCAACTGCTTAAGCATTTCTAAAACAAGCCTAATTCACAGCTAATGAACTACAAACTTCGTGCAAATAGAAAACGTGTACTTCCATTTATATTCCAAGTTGTGTAGAAACCATAGAAAAATAAGAGTTCCGTGAGCAAGTTTGGTTTGCTGGCATATTTATCTAGTAAAAGGTAAGAAAATAATGCGAGCGATTGCATTTAGTTAAGAATGGCAAATAATCTGCATGTTGCCCTGAAGATCCGCCTTGACGCAACCTGACACCTAGAGCTGTCTGAATTTCTCCAGCCACGGGAAAATCGTGCCACTCTTTACCACTGAAATGGGGAAAGGGCTCACAATCTGGGGAGGACTTTAAGTGCCAAGTAACCATAGTTTTACTATGCTAACCAAAAACCCAAGCTCTTTGACGCAAGGTTCTTCTAGATATCCTAATCCCCCCGCCCCCACCAGCAAACATTTCAAAGCTGCACCACAAGTCGTCTGTCCCAAAAAAGGCTTCAAAGTAATCAAAGAAATGGAATGCCTAGATAGTAGAAAGCCCACACTTTCTTTCCTTGGTGGGTGGAAACTGGAGAGGAAGGGTCTCGGCAGGCAAAGAGAAGAAGGGTTTTCTAGGAGGGACGGGCAATGATGTCCGTTCAGCTCCCCTCCTGAAATTTCCATGCTACACACATGACAGCGTGTCTGGGTCACGCCTTCCCAGAGCCCGCGGAGCACACACATACACACGACATGTCTGAAGCTCAGGGGACGCGTCCAGGACAGGATATGCTCTGGGGCTCTGCGCCTGTCCCAGGGCAGTTGCACTGCAGCAAGCCCGTTACAGTTACAGAGGGAAGAAAGCCATCGCCTTCCCACGCACGCACACCGGCTAGGTGGCCTCATCGGCACAAGCTGGGCTACAAACTCACCTACGCTTACATGTCCGCCCCTAACCCCCTCCACCGTCCTCAAATCTAAGGGGAAAAGAATGTCAAAAGGCAAAAGCCCCTTCCGACCTGGTCTCCTTCTGCGCCTCTTCTTGGAGCCAAAGAGTTTGACCCGGGAAAAGACATTTAACTTGTTTTTGTCGCAGCTGGTCTTGCCTTTGCTGGGGCTGCTGACACACTTGCAGGCATTGGATTTCTCGCGCTCGCGGGCTTGTCTCTTCTGACGGATGAGGGAGCTGGCGATAGCCGCCGCCATGGCCACGACGCCCACCACCACCACTTCTTTTGGGGCCCCTCGGTGGGTTCGCCTCCTGCTCCTCCGCTGCGCCGCCGCTGGCTGGCGCTTCGCCGCCTGGGGTCTCCTTAGCCTGCGCTTTGCCCGGGCTTCTGAGCACTCGGGCTTCAACCGAGGAGGGGGCTCAGCATAGCCGTCTGAGCTCCTCTGGCGTTGGTCCGGCTCTTGCTCGGGCTGCTGGCTGTCTGGGTCCGAGCCGACGCCACAGCCCCGGGCCGGGATCGCAGGCGAGACTGACTGGCTGGCAGAGGAGACTGTGCTGCGCGATGGCGTGCGCTCGGCCCGTGAGCCCCGAGGACACTGTGCAAGTCCAAGCGGCTCGGGTCGGAGTTTCGCGGCACCCCCCGCCCTGTGCGACGCGGAGGGGGCCGGAGGAGGGAGGCGGGAGGAGGGAGAGCGCGGGCGGGCGAGCGGGAGAGAGGCCGCGGGCGCGGGCGGGAGGAGGGAGGAGGCAGCGCGCGGGGGAGCGCGCCCTGGCCCTAGCCCCCTCCGAGTCCTCTTCCACTAGTCCTTGCAACTTCTCGGCCTGATGATCGGCAAAAGTTGGCCCGTGCCAGCTTCCCGGCAGGGATCAAACAGGTAATGACCTCGCATCCTCGCTGTTGCTGCTGCTCTGGGCGCGGCACAGTCGCAGCACAGGAATTCAGTCTCCGCAGGCACCCTCCCGAAGAGCGCGACGGCCTCTGGGCGGCCCCCTCCCTCGGCAGTCCCCTCCCTTCGGGAGCCCAGCTACTGGTTGTCTCCAGAGGGCCGCCCCCACCCGCCCCACCCGCCCCACCCCCCAAGTTCCCCGCCGGTCGCTCCGCCTAACACCTGTAGGGGCTTAAGGTACTGCCCCAGTGGCCAAAGCCAGGTCGCTTGCTCACCCCTCTGAACAGAGCTTTGGGAGTGAACAGTGATGGAGGAAGAGCCCTGGGTGAGGTAGTTGCATTCAAGAAGCTGGGGTTTGTTCGGCTTTGGTAAGGGGAGGAGCGGGATGGGGTTGTTCCGTGAGTGTTTGACTCTTAGCTGGCCAGACGAAGCCTGGGCTGGAGCCCTTGGAAGTTCGCCATACCCCTGCCCCAGGCTGAGTGAGATAAAGCTCCCACCCGCTGAGGTATTTTGCATGGCGACACTTGTAGCCACTCAGAAGAGGCGACGGACGGCTCAGCCCCCACCACAGAGGCAGCGGCAGGCACTGCAGAGCTGCACACCACGCTGCCACCCAGTGGTTTTTGCTGACTTTTCATTTCATGCCAATTTGTGCGATCCAAACCCCCTTTTCTCTCTACGCCCCCTCATTTCTTGCGGGTTGGGTTTGGAAATCCACGCGGCGAGCTTGAGGAGTTTGCCATAGGCAGTATTTGAGAAATGCATAGCCCAGTCTCTTTTAGCTCTAGCCCATCTCCAATGTTTTTATTTCTTTTACCTGATCGTCAAACAGAAAAGCTCTTTTCCTTCCAAGTCAGGAATTAACCTGGCTTTTAGCTGGCATGGTATTCACAAGTTCTTTCTACTAAATGCAGGATACAGAACTGCCTGCTTACCTCCCTACCTTAGGACAAAAGTGTTCCACCACTTCACGTGATGTCTGAGGCCAAATCTGAAGCTGTTCTACACTGAGCTGCCACTCTACTGGAACGCTTTCTTTACTGGGTCCCTCAACCTTTTCTTTCTAATCCTTTCAGAACTGATGTAGATGCAAAATCAAATGTGCAACTTATTCCCAATGTGCCAGTCCTTTCCACTTGCCTGACCTCCCAACACTTTCAGTCTCAGCAGCAAGGAAACTCTCGGGCTTGTTAGCCCAGTAGAGCGGAACTACCTGGTACTTCTGAGGTCTTCCCTTCGCAGAGATCCCACTTCTGCCTCCCCTGTCCCTTCTGCCCAGTCTTGAAGTGCTAAATCAGAAGTAATATTGCCTGTCTGCAAGGCTGGTGTGGAGATTTACAGAATGATGCCAAGGGTTCTGAAATCCCCTGCCTTTGGAAATTCAGCCTTCCCAAAAGAAAAGGATAACTGAGATTAATAGGGGTAAAAACTGCTGCTTTTTCTCTCTGGAACACCATTACAGTTGAACTGGCCTTGTTCATCACTACAGGCCCATCCCTTGGTATAGAACTTGTCGTACAGTCTATGCTTTAGTCAAAACCCACTGATAATAACTGAAGAATGCCTGGTATATACTGACTCTGAGGAAGGAGATGTTTCTCAGCTCTGAATGTGCAACTGGTTAAATTCTGGGAACCACAAAAAGATCAATCTCACTGTAAGAAGGGTCAGAAGAAGCTTTGACCAGGGTCAGATATTCAAGTGAGCCCATGCTCACTTGGGCCTTCTACCAAGGGTCCTTGTTTTCCAATTCATCTTGGAACCGTGATCCAGAATATGAAAAAAAAAATGAAAACTAAAGAAAGGCAAAGTTTTTTTTTTTTTTGATTTTTTTTGAGGTAGGGTTTCACTCTAGCCCAGGCTGACCTGGAATTCACTATGGAGTCTCAGGGTGGCCTCGAACTCACGGCAATCCTCCTACCTCTGCCTCCCGAGTGCTGGGATTAAAGGCGTGCGCCACCACGCCTGGCTCGAAGCAAAGTTTTTGATTCAAGAAAGGGGCAGACTTTGAAAAGAATTAGGGGATGTTGCTGAAGAAACAAGGAAAGCTTTCTGATAATCTTTTTTCTTCCATTCTCCTCTAGTTCTCTCACCATCTGCCCAAATACTTTTCCTAAAGCATCTTTAGGATGCCTGTAGAATTATTGGTCATTCTGTGACGGCTACTGGAGGAAAACAGACCCATGGAAGGCTTTAGGATATACAATCAGGAGGAGGAATTATGAGAAAGTTGGAAGCACCAACATGGAAACATAGCTGCTCACTTTCTAACTCCTGTATATCACCCATTGCATTTTGTAGAGAATTAAACACTACACAGTGAGCTTGTGTGCCCACTAGGCCAAGATGGACAACTTAATTCTACAGGTGACCCTTTCTTGCTCTAATCCCTCTCTCCTCAATTATTTTTAATAAACTTTATTTTTTTCTGATGCATAAAACATAAAATTACACAGATTAGTGGGTCATCAAAATGTTTCAACATATGGATACATTATACATTGCTCACATCAAGTTAATATATTTCATTCATTATGAAAATATTCCTATAGCCTTTCTAGTTTTGTGAAATGCACAGTGCATAATATGCATCACTCTACTGTACAATAACACAGAAGAACGTCTTGCTCCTATCTAACTGTAACTCATACTCCTTGACCAACTTTACACCAATTAGCCTTTATAATTACAAAAATGGAGGACTTTTGGGAGAACGAGACATGCTTCTTGTTAGCTCCCAAAAGGTATCTGCCTTTTCATACCCCGCCCCACACATACCTCATTCTTTTATCTTCATGGACAGAAAAAAAAAAATTATCTGGCATACCATTGATGAGACTGGCATTAGGGGTCTCCAACTTTCTGTGTTCTATCCGCCACATACTTTTATCTTTCTCTTCCACTAAGAAAGGTCACAGAGGCCTGAGACAAAAGGTTAAATTTAGTCCAGGACATAAAGTGAAGGATGACTACCCTGAACTTGGGTCCATCTTAATCATATTATCTAATCAACTCATGCTTTCCTAAAACATTTTTCAAGTTCCTAGATGCTTAGCAGGTCAAAGATGACTGTGACTATCACTTCAAACTCCTCAAAGAGCCAAAGCCCTAGCCATCTCAGAATGGCATAACGACAGACAGAATGGCAGCCTGTCCTAGAAAAGCATGTTTTACCTTTTCTTTCTTCTCCATTGCCACCTCAGACCAATAGAATGGTGTTTTAGTGGGAGGAAGAATAAAGAACTCTTTTGACACACACCTATTTCCAAAACCCTTTTTTCCTGGTTTGTTTCATGCCTAGAAATTCTGCTATGGAATTTCTGAATCTCCTCCAGATTCATGGTGTTTGAATGCTCTCTATATAACCTGAATGTTTCCAACTCCTCTGAGCTGGGGAATGCGGGTCTACTACCCTTTGTTCTTTCTAAACCTCCTGTCCTCGACTGCACTGCCCACCAAGCTTACTTCTTGACCATGTTCAGTAAACAAGCATTTTTGGCACCATCTCTACTTCCCTTCCCAAAGACTTCTAGTCTGGCTGGAAAAAGGGATAAGTTTTCATCCTGTCTCTGCCACTAACTGCAGTAACTGACTGTGAGTTGGGGTATGCCATTCTTCCTGTTAGCAGGGACCTTAGTTTACCTTATCTTTAAAGTTACACAAACAATACTGGTGATGTTAAAATTGTATACTTCACTTCCATAAAAGTTCATGTAAATGGCTGAGGTTCCCTCATTACTCTTCCAACCATAGCACTTAAATAAACCTAAAAAAAAAAACGCTACTAAAGTTAAAATATTTGAAAACCCCTAGATGAGATGCTGCTTAAAATCCTTTTGGCTCTGGGAGTCTATGATTATTTTGTGTTTATCTATACTCCTTCAACCACCTCAGCATCCTCAGTTTATACTTATCATTTATCTCTTCCCTCCCCACTCCACCAAAACATAAAGTTTTTCATACACTCCAAAGGCAAATGCAAAAGGCCTTCAGCTCCACTCTTCATGAGTTCACCAGAGAACCAGGCCTTAAGATTGTTTTCAAAGAGTTATGTGAGTTATCAGAGCACAGAATGCACATCATTCTTTGCCAGTCTTTTTGGCTGGCCTCAGATGAGCTGTAAGAAGCTGAGAGGACCAGCTCTCAAGAGCCATCTCTAGGTGAGAGAAAGAAACCCAAGCAGATGGGACTGTGGTGAGTAAAGATAACAGACCTGAGACAGCATAATCAGGAGCAGTCTCAGTACCTTTTGGTGAGGAAGGAACGACTGTCTGAAACTCTGAAAATGAGAGATTTCCTTCAAGATAAATATGATCAGAACCACTTGCCAGTTTGCTTTCTATCTCCATTAGCAGTTCATTCAAACAAAAATGAAACAAAACAAAAATACCTCTGACTGGACTGGTCGACTACAGTTTAAGAACTGATAATGAACTCTGAGAGGAGTTCAAATACAACAGGGTCAAGAACACTGGGACCTCCCTATTTGCTGAATAAGGCACCACAGGGAGTAGTTAAGAGATTGAGCAGCACATAGCACATTACATTTTTGGCGTATCTAATTATGTCCAAATGCCCAGAGAAACAACCGGGTAGAAATACGAATGAGGAGATTAGAGAAAAGCCATTAGAACAGACTCTTGGAACTTAAGGCCAAGTAGGAAGAAAAACACAAGGTGGTCTTGCCAATGTCACACTGAAATTCTAGAGGTATAAAGACAGAAGTTTACTAGCTGGAAAAGAGTTTCTCCTAATCACTTGTGGGGGCTCTACTTCAGAAACAAAGGTTTCCAGAATATTTTTTAAAGAAATTGATTGTTTCTCCTGATTTGAATTCAAACTAAAAAGGTATGGGGCACTCCACTTGCAATACACTCTGATGGTGACTTAGTTTTCATTATGTCCTCTATCTGAGATCTTTTTCATAATACTTTGGCTACAGAATTTACTGAAGCCACTTCTGATTTATATTTAAAATCAATTGAGAAAACACTGATTAATTCTGATCCTTAAGAAGAAAAATCCTATAGCCTGCATAAAAGTTTCATTGTCAGGCATAATTTATCCACATAAAGACCATAAAACAATGTTATGATATTAATCATATCTATGAATTCAGACTTTGCTATTTAATTAGCCATGACAGCTGCAGTATTGACAGTTCAAGGCCTTTGATTAACTGTTTGGTCATTTAATCAAGAAAACCTGAAGAGGAATAGCAGATTGCTGAGATAGAAGCTCTTCTTCATCATAAGGAGAAAACATAAGGAAATGAGTGTGGGATTCAATATGTGAAGATTTACATTTTGTAGGAGGAAAATGTTCATTGCAGTAAGAGTTGTTAAATACCATAATTAATTGTTGATTTTCCTTCTATGGAAATTTTTATGAATATAATTGAATTCAACCAGGTGGGTATGTAGGTTTCCCTCAAGACTAATTGTCACACCAACTACACTATGTATATGCCCATAACCTATTACTAAGACAGTAAGACCATTATTGAGAAAGTTTAATAGCTATAGTGAGGGCCTTTACCCTCAAAAGATCATACTGGATGAACTTGGAGTATGTAGGCCAATGTAGACCCTTTTCTGAGTTTTGTCTTGTCCAACCTGTGGAAAACACTGTAAATATACAACAAATTTATTCCTAAGCACAGGTTGCTCCAGTGAAGATAGAATACTCATAACCAACAAAAGGGCATTGTATTCTCTGAAAGGAGTTTGATTCAGTGTTTTCTACAATATTTGAATGTCCTGAAAGAACACTTACTATTTTATGAATATATTGATGGCTAACAAATATAAATTACATGTTTCTACCATGAAAGTTTTATGGCAGACTGAAAATGCACAAGATTTAGAAGCAAAATATCTGTAGCACTGGGTTCACTTCTGGCCCAGTAAACTTGGTAATCTAAATGAACAACTATAGAAGAGTGTGATAGAATTTGTAGCCAAAGCAGAGGGTCTTGTTTTTCTGTATTTAAGCTGTTTCAGGGTTATTGGAAGAAAATGGCCTAAACTCATGATTTTAGGAAGGGAATGCAGTGTTTGCAAATATCTAACATGCATCATGATTTAGCATACAGGCCAGGACTCAAGGGCAGCATAAGGAAAACGTGGTTCATTTCCCACGTACCAATGACATTGTTGCCAATAATTTCCTATTGAGAATTTTCATTTTTAAAAGGAATAGAGAGTACTTTCTCAGGACTGAGTCTTAAAAACAGCTTTTTTTTTCCTGGCACAAAACCAGAATTCTATCAAGGGAAATATTCACCAGAATCTAGGAAAGAGATGAAGGACAGATGGATGACCTATTTGAACACTATGGATGCCCTAGGTTGGTTTTAAATGTCCTATTGTGCTTTGAATTGAGAACTCAAAGAGGCATAGCATGCAATAAGCGGTTATAATTGGACAAGAACATGTTAAATGCTATAACATTATTTGTTGGATAGAATTTTTACAGTAATATTATGATTGTCACTTTAATGGTGAGAGAAGTGAAGCCTAGTAAAACTAAGTGATACATTGGTGAATCCCTGGAAAGTGGCCAAGTGGGAGTGCGAGTGTTTAAGGATTCTCAGCCAATACAATATATGTATAGAAGGCTTTCCTCCTTGGCACTGGGTCTTGGATTTGAGTTGCTCAACAGTGGTACTTGAATATGGCTAGTTTTTGCCTTGGACAGCTGACAAAAATTGAACATACTGTGTTCTCAATTGAGTTGTGTTTCCTCCTTTCTTTGATGAAGTTAATTATGAAATAAATAAATAAATGCAAAAATAACCAAGGTATCCTTGGTCATATCTTCCATAACAAGTTCTTAGAGTGATATTTAAATTTAAAAATTGCTAACTTTCTCACAAAACACCACATTTATCATAAGCCACTGCTTAATGTTTTTTTTTTTTTCCTGGGGTTGTTCATCCCACGAAATAGTTTCACAATAGAATGCAGTATTCTGTGGATAACCCAGGGCTTTAGAATGCTATAAGGCCCAAAGGATATTTCTAAACCTTTATCTCCATCACTACTGAGCAGAGACAAGTCACTAATGTATTTTCAATTCTCTCAGTTCTTTTCATACAGGGAAAACTGGCTTTCCACAGTGTAAGCTTTTTTTGTGCCATCTGCTTTCAGCTACAGGAAGCTTGAGTTCAGCCAAAAGAGAGAAAAATATTACACAGTATATTTACTTTCATGGTTGGGAGCTTATGACTATCTTTTGAAACTAGGGGTTTCTCCAGTATCCATTCTAACTAAATTTGCTCTCACATTTCCCTTCTGACAAACATCTAAAAGTACAATCAAATGGTTGAATGTATTTAGTAATTTATCTTACACCCACTGAAGGCCTCAAGAACCTAATTTCACAAGACAGCCTTGAATGCTCATATATGGATCTCATTTTAGAGAAAAGATACGGCACAAGGGAAGTTGACTACATTTGACTTAGGCCACGTCTTCAGTCTTTCATTCACTTATTCATTCAAGATTTACTGAGAATGCTTTGCCCAGTATATATCTACACGTGAATAATGCTTAGATTCTAATTGCCATAGTATCCTTTATCCCAGAGGCTAAATACTTTGTTTGCTCATTTAATTAGTACAACAACTTTCTGAATTTACATTTGAGGAAACTGAGAGAAAGAGAGCATAATTAGTTTGATTAGATAGGAAGTGGGGAAGTCAGAGTTCAAACACATGCATTCTGACTACAGATCTCATAATATTAAGACTACTATAATACCTCTGAAACTCAGTGGAGGTAAGACATTAATAAGTAATTGAAACACAGATATGATAAGCACCATTAGGAATGATCCCCCAGTGACAACACTGGAGTGTGTTGTTAGAGCCCAAAAGAAGGCACAGTGATCTCTGCATGAGAAGGCAAGAAATGTGTTTAGCATCAGAAAAAAAAAAAAAAAAAACTTAGTAAAGATGAGTTTTAGGGGATGACAAGGAGCTAAGAAACTTGGAAACTTCAATCTTCCATCTAAATGGAGTGGGCTTTTCTTAACCAAGCCATAATGTGTCACTCACCTGAAAGAACTTATATAACCTTTGTCTTTTATTTCCTTACACTTTTAATCACTTGACAATAAGTAACCCTGGCTAGTATTGTGCTTTTCTGTGAAATGCTAATTGTTGGTTGGTCAAGAAGTATTCTGTGAATTGGGAGAAGTCAATGGTATTATCTAAACATTGTGATTGACATTTGTGAGCTATTTTTTTCCTGCTTATAAACCAATTGTCTTTCCCACTGATCACATTTTGCACACACCATCAACAGTAATGTTCAAGTTCACAGTCATTGACTATAACTGTCACCAACAGAGGGGTTAGTAGCAGTAATCCCTTTAGGAAGATGCCAATCAAAATTAAAATGACATTGCCATGTATGCAACATCAAGTAAGTCTTTCTTTTCCTAAAAAGATTGGGTGAACTTGGAGATCAGCTACTTGTACATGGATATAATTATATATTTTATTATGATGTTAGTGTTTTAAGCTAAGAAGCAAGTTAAAGATTATAGTGAAATAACTGTGAGAAACAATCTCAGTATTGCCTCTATGTACCTTTCAGTATTGTTATTATATGACAATGAGGATTTAATTGATATTTGAAAATATGGAAAACATATTGAAATTGCCATATTCATTGTTTTCATTTTCTTGCCCTAAAGTACATTACCTACTTTTCTAGAAATTGTAATCATTTCATCTGAAGCAAAAAGTACTTAACAGAATTGTTCAGCAAAAAAGTGTCCCATTTCATTTCATGCATAACAAAGACAGCACCACATTGCACAGGAGATCTGTGTGTCTATGTGTTCGCTTTATGCAGGCCTCTCTCTGACAATGCTGTCAAGAAAGCACCTTAGCTCAGATGACCATTGTTGTCATCAGACCCTGTAACATTATCTGTTCTTTCAGATAAAGCTTTAGTTACCATGATTTCTCAATTCTCAAATAGTTCCTTCCTATATCTCATACTTGGATAACTTGGATAACTTGGATAACTACTTTCCAATAAAAATGACTTGTTAATCACATCCTCACATCAATGCCAGATTAATAGGAACTACTTGACTTATACCCCTTGCCTGAATTGGCTTAGTTTTACCAAGAGTTAATATTATAATAGAGAGCACCTCTAGTGGTGACATTTTCAGTAACATAATAGACTGCTGGGGTAGCTTGAGAGGAAGGAATAGCTTGAAAGAATCCACCAATAGAATAGGTCCCACAGTTCATACTACTGGCTTTATGAATGTGGTCCCATGAGAGTAGACATGTAACATGGTTTTGCTACTTTTATACTAATAATTATAGCACAAATTAATGTCAGGCAAGCTCACTAGGATCCTATCTGATCTTCATATTTTGTTTTTTAAACTTGTATATAATTATTTGCACATGTGAGTATTTGAGTATGTGTGTGTAAGCATGCAAGCTCCAGGGTCTCTTGCCCCTGAAAATGAATACCAGACACATACACTTTTTGGTATCTGTCTTTATGTGGGTGACTGAGAAATTGAATCTGGACCATCAGGCTTTGCAAGCAAGTGACTTTAACTGTTGAGCCAACTCCCCATGTCCCCAATCTTTATGTTTTAAAGTCAAGATTCTTGAAGAGAAAAAATAATGTGACCAACATTCTCTACTTCCTTGCTTTATACGTATCATTCTCTATTATATATCCAAAGCAATTCCTCTATATAAATTTAAATACTCCTATTGGAGTGGGGCAACTAGAATTTGATTGGCATTTGAATATACAGCAAATATATTTTAAATGTCCTTACTGCATTCCTGTTAGATTATAAGCCTTTGATTATTCAAAATATTTTTTCTTTGTTTTTTGAAATTTAGCCATCATTTCTTCCATACTGGCCTTAAAACAATCTCCTTCGTCTTTTTTGAAATTCTTATTATATATACCTTAAAGTTTGTTCTGTCCATTGTGATACCATACTTCTCATTTCTTGTTCCATCTTTTCATTTAAAAAAAATTAAAGATTTTATTTTTATTTATTTATTTAATAGAGACAGAGATAGTGAGAGAAAGAGTGAGAATGGTACCTAGGGCCTCTAGCCACTACAAATGAACTCCAGACGCATGCACCACCATGTGCATTTGGCTTACATGGTACGTTGGGAATCAAACCAGTGTCCTTAGGCTTTTCAGGCATGCACTTTAATTGCTAAGCCATCTCTCCAGCCCATCTTTTCATTCTTTTAAAACCTGGATTCATAAGCCGGGTGTGGTGGCGCACGCCTTTAATCCCAGCACTTGGGAGGCAGAGGTAGGAGGATTGCCGTGAGTTCGAGGCCACCCTGAGATGACATAGTGAATTCCAGGTCAGCCTGAACTAGAGTGAGACCCTACCTCGCAAAACCAAAAAAAAATAAAAAATAAAAATAAAAAATAAATAAATAAATAAAACCTGGGTTCTTCACTGATCCCCCTCATGAGGGAGATATAGTCTATTGTTTGATTTTTTCATTGAAATATACACACGAAATGGTATGCTATATGCTAATACCTTACACATGGCATAAAATGATATTTATACATATGTCTTACAATTTCTATGGTGTCTTTACAAATAAGTCCCTTTGTTTTCTTTTTATTCCACTATATATTGTTCATATCTTATAGATTTTATTCCTTCCTTTATCCCATTTAACCTTTCATTGGGAAAGGATTTTCCGCTAATAGCCCAGGCTGGCTATTATGATCATAAGGCCTCAGTCTCTAGAGTGCTGGGATTGCAGCATTCTTGACCACAGTCAGCTGCTTATGTTTGAGTCCCCTTATTTTATTTCTATAATAATACTGTTTTATTTATTTTGGGTGGGGGGAGGCATCACTGCTAACTCAAAATGTGCTTTGTTTTTTTGTTTTTTTTTCATGCTCCATACATTTGACCATGGACTTGGCTTCAACAGAAGAGTCATTTTCTCCAAAAATCCCACACGAACAGACTAGTCATTATTCTGTGTAGTATTGCAATTTTTGTCTGCTAGCCATGGATTTCACTGGTCCAGATAAGTCTTTTATTTTCATCTCTTAGCATGGTATTAAAGTTCAGAAGAGGGTTCCAATTCCCTATACTCCCAGTCCATTTGTATTCTAGGTGCCTTGCCTTGGGCTTTGATTTATCATTATCTTGATAACTCTTCTTGCTCCCTGGGCCTGAAGAGAATGCACAGGGCTCTCTATCAGGGTGGTGATATCAACAGACCCTAGTTTCTTTCTATCTATCTACCATATATTATCTATCTCTCTGTATTGTGTGTGTGTGTGTGTGTGTGTGTGTGTGTGTGTGTGTGTGGTTTGATTCTAATGTCCTCCATCATGTCCTCCATAAAGTTAGGTGTTCTGAATGCTAGGTTCCCAGCTGATGGATATTAGGAAATTAACACATCCAGGAAGCAGTGTAATGTTGGGGGCGGGCTTATGGGTGTTATAACCAGCTCCCCCTTCTAGTGTTTAGAGCACTCTCTTGTTCCTGTTGTCCACCTTATGTGGGCCAGGGGGTGATGTTCACTCTCTGCTCATGCCATCGTTTTCCCCTGCCATCGTGGAGCTTCCCCTCAAGCCTGTAAGCCAAAATAAATATTTTGTTTTGTTTTGTTTTTTCCACAAGTTGCTCTTTGTTGGGAGATTTCTACCAGCAATGTGAACCTGACTACAACAGTAAAGTGGTGCAGAGGAGTGGGATTGCTGCTAGACATCTGACTGTGTGGCTTTGGCCTTTTAGAGCTGATTCAATAGGAATGTGGAAGGATTTGAAACTTTAGTCTAAGAGACGCCCTGTAGTGCTGTAGGTATAGTTTGATGGACTATTCTGGTCAGAGTTGAAAGACATGAATGCAGTAAGAACTATGGACTGTGAGGTTTGGCTTATGAATATGAGAAAGAGCTTTGCAAGGACTGGGCTAGCAGTTTGTGTCAGAAGCTTGCTGTTATGCCCATGTCCTGAGAACTTGTGCAGGGTTGCTTTGCATAGAAATGAACTGGCGTGAGCAAAGCGATGTGGCACAGAAGAAAAAACATCTTTGGGTGAACTGCTATCCATTCAGCTGCAATTATATGAGAGATCACAAATTTTGAGATTGGGCCAGCTGACCTGCAGTGGCACTAAAAGAAGAATGTAGACTCTTTTGAAGGGGCCTGAGTTCTCAAGGAGTGTCCTGTTCTTCAAAGTCTGCTTTATTCCCTCCTGGATTAACAAATTGGCACAGTACCTGGTGTTGTGGAGTATAAGAAATGCAGGAAAGAGAGGGTCATTGAGTTTGCAACATCATCTTTTGTTTTGGAAATGGTCAGGGGCAGTGTGAAACAGGTTTGCTGGTTGCCTGCATGGAGACCCTATGGGGCCATGAGGATGAGCCATGGGTTGCAGTGGGAGACCCAGTGGAGATGCCAGGACCACGAGATGGCTACCAAGGAGAGCTGCTGGCCCTGGATAAAGTTTCCCAGGACTGTGAGTAGCCTAGCTGGATGGGCAGAATTGGAATTCCAGAGAATTGATGCTGGTTAGAATAATCGGACTTGGAGATTTGTTACTTAGACTACACTTGTTGGACTTGAAGCTACAGAATTTGATGTTTGCCCTGGTTGTTTTAAATTTTGTATTGGCTGAATATTTCTTTGCTATATTCAATGCCATCTTTTTTAGTGTGAATGTTTATTCTGTGCCATTATGGTTTTTTTTGGGGGGGGACTTTTTGATGTAATGGCTCAGTTAAAAGGCCTTGGACTATGGGGATGTTTTGACATCATTGGGATTTATAAAAACTATGGGGACTTTTAAAGTTGGACTGAATGCATTGTATTTTACATCATGTATGGATATAATTTTATGGGGGCCAGGGGTGGAATGTGGTGGTTTGAATCAGGTGTCCCCCATAAACTCAGGTGTTCTGATTGCTAGGTTCCCAGCTGATGGAGATTTGGGAACTAACACCTCCAGGAGGCAGTGTATTATTCGGGATGGGCTTATGGGTGTTATAACTAGCTCCCCCTTGCTAATGCTGGAACACTCTCCTGTTCCTGTTGTCCACCTGATGTGGGCATGGGGGTGATGTCCACCCTCTGCTCATGCTATTGTTTTCCCCTGCCATCGCAGAGCTTCCCGCTCAAGCCTGTAAGCCAAAATAAACCTCTTTTTTTTTCCTACAAGCTGCTCTTGGTTGGGTGATTTCTGCCAACAATGTGAAACTGACTGCAACAATATATGTATGAATATGTATCTATTCATCTATCCACTATCTTTCCTTCCATATATGAGTAGTTTTGCCCAGATATCCCATAGGAACTTAAACTTAAAAAATCCAAACCTGATCTCATCTCAACAAACTGATGATTGTCTCTCGTATCTAACTCTTTTCATTATGCATTTGTAAGTTCAACCAAGTCCCCCCCCTCGAAAAAAAAATCAAATACTCCTGAAACACTTCCTTTATTCCTATACTGTATCCAAGGGATAACTGAATACTTCAGATTCTACTTCTTAATATCTTTTCAAATTTCCTGTTGTGAAGATATTTCTTATCCTTGCCTGAATTTTACCACAGGCCTCTAAGTGCTTTCTTTGCCTACAATCAATCTACTCAGTGCTATAATTCTGACCTTTAAATCTAATCACGTTAGGCCCTATTAACAAGTCTTGAGTGGCTCTCCATCACATACAAGCCCTTCATTATGTGGCCTCAGATTTCTTGTCACACTTAGATCTTGCTATTCTTTCTCTGATACACTATTTTTCAGATATACCAAAATGCTTCTTTTCCCCAAAGCACATTTCTTCCTTTCTTTGGCTACTACAACCTCAAATTCTATTTCTTTCCACCCAGAAAGTACTCACAATTGTTCTCAGGTATTATGTCTCTGGGAAACATTCTCCCACATCTAGTCAGTTTATTATTTGTGGTTCCAACAGCCCACTGTACATATGATATATGTTCATGATACCTATTCAATAAATTTCTGCCTATTTCTCTGCCATTCCCACCAAGCAGTGACCTAAGGGAAGGATCAAGACTTCCTCTTTCTGTTTCCACATCTAAATACAGCAAGGAACTTAACTGATATCACCATGAATTAATTAATTTGCTAACTGTTCTTTGGAAAGCTGACAGGAGGCATATGAAACAAGGAAATGAAATACATATCATTTCAAAGAAGTACATGCATAGATAGTACATATTGGAGCATAAAGTGCCTGTGCCATGCTTTTATGACAAGTAGACAGAATTAATACGCAAGCATTGAATGACATAGCAGGGGCCTATCAGCTCTGTATAAAGGCAAAGGTGAAAATCAAATCATGTTAACATTATACTTGTCCATATTTTGGTCATTTTCTAATATTGAAAATAATTCTTTGGAAGTACACAACACTTTCAGGATTGAAAAATCTCTTAAGAAACTTGTCTTATATGATGTGCATGAGAACAGGTGAGAGAGCCAGAGTAGATATCAAGAGGGTCCATTTTACAAACAAGAAAACATTCTCATCAACTTGCTTAACGCCATACAATTAATTAATTTATTTATTTACAGTTTATTAATCTGTATAGAATTACCTCCAAAGAGAAAGTGGGTTTGCTTATAAGAGAAAGTGGTGTGGCTTACAAAAAAGAAAAAGAAAAAAAAAATCAGAGTGAACTGAAACACAAGGACATGAACATTGGAATGAAGGAGTGAGGGTCCATAGAGGATGCCAGTAGAGTTTCAAACCAAGGTTCCTGACCCCTCCTCTCACTCCCTTTCAGCTCTATTAGGCTGCCACGGAACCCTTGTGATCCACTGAGTAATGACTGACAGTATTGTTGGCATTCAAAAAATAAAAATAAATGTACAACGCCAGCAAAAACAGTAATTTTGACTGCATACAGCATATTGCCCAGCATCTACTGAAATATCTCATGAAATGTAAGTACTGAAACATCTCATCCAAATATGAATTACTGTAATTATCCTGCTTGGACTAGAAACTTAACCAATCAATAGACAGAGGCGAGGTGAAATGAGCAGAGTCCACAAAGAAAATTAGTCCATGAAATGTCACAGGCCTGAGATTGTTTCTCAGAGTAACATAGATGTCATAAAAGAGGTGGCTGTTCTGATGTAAATTAATTCACTTGTGATCACAAAACATTTTACAGATGTCCACCTGTTCCTCTATTTTGATGAGAGTTTAAACAACATGGCTTTACTTGGATCCTATGACTCAACTAGATTCACTGTTTCCATTTTCCTAAGGGTTGCATTGAAATTGAAAATGATAATACCTATAAAATCTCTCTAGTTGCTGACATTTTCAAGGCTCTTTTCTAACACAAACAAAATTAAAAAATGGAAAATATAACCTTTTTCAACTTGTCTGTAGTTTCTCTACACAGTGTGAAAAATTGAAAAGTAGCAGTGTCTATTCCAGAATCAACAACAATTGCAAGCATAATAATAATAGTGCCAAAAGTTAAAATGATATCAACTTATATATTCATTGAGCCAAGAACTGCTATAAATACAAACTCAAGTCTCATAACAACATTGTAAAGTAAAAACTATTATTATTCCCATGCCATGGAGGAAGAAAATAAAACACAGTGAGATTAAAACTTTGCTTAAACCGGGCGTGGTAGCGCATGCCTTTAATCCCAGCACCTGGGAGGCAGAGGTATCACCATGAGTTCGAGGCCACCCTGAGAATACAGAGTGGATTCCAACTTCCTATTATGTTTTCCTTATTTTTTTTCTGTTTTTATCATTTTATTTTAACATTTCCCTAGTAGATACTCAGGGAAGCTAAAGATACCACTAAATTTATAGAAAATTCTTTAAGTTTCCTCAAGAAGTAGGAAGACTTCTGTTTTCCTTAAGTATTTTCTTCTTTCTTAATGCTCATTGCAGTGATTCCCATCATATTTTACAGATTGAAAATCAGTTATTCACAGATAGATGGTTCATCCTGGTGTTGCCATGGAAATTTAGCTCAATGTCCCAAGCCAAGCCCCAATGTCCACACTTTGTTAATAAGAAGGGATATATGCTAATCCTTGTCAAACTCTATCATCAACTGTCATGGCTAATCTCACCAGGTGGCCATATATATAGGATTTGGGAATGTGAGCAACTAATTCTCTCAGTTCATTTAACACTTCAGTTCTGCTCAGTAACAGTTTAATTAAAATTCAAAGGTTGGGAGAGGTCAGTTGTAAGCTCTAGAGTTCCAGGACCCACATAAGCCAGATGCACAAGGGGGCGCATGCATCTGGAGTTTGTCTGCAGTGGCTGAAGGCCCTGGCATGCCCATTCTCTCTCTCTCTCTCAGTCTCTCTCTCTCTCCCTCTTTCTCTCTCTCAAATAAATAAATAAAATATATTTTAAAAAAGAAAAAAATATCTCTGTTGTCAAGCAGAAGAATGATGTAATGCAACAAAAAAGGTATATGTCATCTGGGTATTCACTAGTTGTCTACAAGGTAAATAATTTTTTTTTCATGTAGAAACTTTGTATGGCTACTATTTTCTCCTCCCTTTTGCCATTCCACTGAGGGCCCTCCTCAGTGAGATTGCTAATATTCACCATGGGGTTGTGGGTTATGAGTTGTGAGAGCAGCAGTCAGTGAGTGTGTGTGGCAGGAGGACAATGCCTCTGAATATTCTTTCATATGGAAAGTCTTCTATACACCTGTTAATGAGGTAGGTAATTCCATAAGTGTTATATAATTTACTTCTCAGGATAATCCTATAAACATGGTGGTGAGTTTCTTTTTTAACAAGTTAAGGCGATTAAGGCCCAATGAGGTGAAATCATATACTGTAAAGCAGTCGTCCAAAGTTAGCACCTCCTGAGTGTGACTGATTCCTTCCTTACATCTGGCGTGAGACTGTATGTTGAACTTATTTGTTGTCTACTATCTTGCTTTTGTGCAGGACAGAAATGGGGTCAATGAAGAGAACCTGCAAGGGACCAGATTTGGGTTCATTTTGATATAGCTACTTCTAACAGTCCAGAAGCAGATGGTATAGACATATCTTGGGACATAATCCATTTACTGCCACTGGAAGTGTCCCCAGAGACATAGTAGTGGTAGTGTTGGGCAAAAGACCTGTTTCAATGCTTACTAAATGTTGTAGAAGGGATTCTTGAATTTACTGTATGATCGGATCATGTCATCATGGGCACTTTTATCAAAGACCCTACACAAAAACTCCCAGAGAAACCTGTTCATCCGAAGCAGGATATGTGTAGCAAACTGAACAAGAAAAAGTATCCTCTGACAGTGTCAGTAAGCTGAAAAGAGAGGAGTTTTCAAAGTGGTTATAGCATTTAGAGTTGGTAGGACAGAAGTTTATAAGCATGACTCTTAAAAATTCTAATCTGAATTTTTGAATGAGGTGTGTTGCTGGAAGTCAGTGATGTTATCTTTGGGACACATGACCCATATAGATTGACTGTTAAAATAGTGGGAGTTAAAAAGAAAATCAAAAAACCTCAAAGAATTTCAGAGACCAGAGGAGCTAAGAAGATATGATGACTAAATGTAATGAACCATTTTGGATTGAATCCTGAAAAAGAACCAGACAATTGGAAATTTGGTAAAATCTTGAAAGAATATGGTTTAGATAGTAATGTTCATAGCTTAGTGCTGACAAATGTAGTGCAGTATAAAAGATGTTAACTTTAAAGGTAACTGAGTTCAAGTTTTATAGGAACTTATTGTATTATTTATATAACCTTTAAATAACTTTTGAAGGTTTTTTGTTGTTTATTTTTATTTATTTATTTGAGAGCAACAGAGAGCGAGAAAGAGGCAGAGATAGATAGATAGAGAGAGAGAGAGAGAGAGAGAGAGAGAGAGAGAGAGAGAATGGGCGTGCCAGGGCTTCCAGCCACTGCAAATGTGCGCCCCCTTGTGCATCTGGCTAACGTGGGTCCTGGGGAATGCAGCCTCAAACCGGGGTCCTTAGGCTTCACAGGGAAGCGTTTAACCACTAAGCCCTTAAATAACTTTTAATTTTTTAAATTGCCCTGCCCTTCATGGTTTGCTTAAATTGATCTCTTCTGTGATCATCTGACGTGTCTTCTAAACTGTGGCTTGTATCATTTCTTATCTTCATCTGGAAAGCACCTCAGAGCTGATATAGTTCAAACTGTGTTTCTATTTAATTTATCCATATGGAAAGAAATGGTGAGGTTTTTTTCTTGGTTTTTCGAGGTAGGGTCTCACTTTGGCTCAGCTTCACCTGGAAAGTGGTGAGATTTTGTTGGGTTGTAGCAGTTATATTTATCTTTAGTTCACTATATTTTCTCTAATTTTTTTAATTTTTCATTTATTTATATTAAAGGAGAGAGAGAGAGAGAGAATATGGGTGCACCAGGGCCTGTAGCCAATGCAAACGAACTCCAGATGCCTGCAACATTTTGTGCATCCAACATTACGTGGGTACTGGGGAATCAAAACTGGGTTGTTAGGCTTTGCACACAAAAGCCTTAACTTCTGAACCATCTCTCCACCCCAATTTCTCTCTAACTTTATAATTTCTTGAATTCAAAGGACTTCATTGAGCATACAAATAATACTATACCAACATGCTTGAGGGATATGATATATATCTCGTGTCACTGCTCACAAAAAAGCAATATCTCATGACAAATAATGTTTATTGTTGTTGAACTCAGTTCTCCGGGCACAACTTAGTCATTGCACCTTGAAATTAGAGCAGCTGTGATTGCCCATAGGAGACCCTCATAAAATCAGAGCAAGGGTGTTCACAAGGCAGTGCACTAGACTGCTCACAAGGTAGCTTAGAGCATAGTATTGAGTACAAGGCCCCACCCCTTCCTGAGGCTATATGAGAGGTCACAATGGCTGCAGAAACTTTCATGGTGTAGTTGTAACTTGCTCATGCTACAATAAGACACTCCAATTAAATTTTCATTCATCAAGCTAGATTTGATTGGCTTCATTTCTTTAGTCTATCACCAGTGCTCTCTCTGGGGTGCACAGACATTTGCTTTCATATTCCCAGGAATAGATATGCAACACCCATGATATGGTTATATACCTGGGGATACAACTGCCTGAAGCTAACAAGCAGAGCATAAGAAGTCAAAACAAGCTAAGAACAGTTTCTCTATATCCCACTGAATGAAAAGCTGCACCCTTACTGTTCCTAAGCAGTGCTCTGAAATTTCTCAGCATTAAGACTGCCAGCACCATACATTATGAATTTTAAGTCTTCAGCTCTTCCAGGAAGCCAGCTGCAGATGGTATACACAATTTTAGTAGATAAATTCCATTTAGGGCAAACAATATTGATAATATAATGGCTTCTGTCCTAACTTAGAGTATTTGACATGTATTTCAAGCTTGGAAAGCTTGACTTCCCCCAAACCCCATGGAAAATATTGATATAATAATAAATTGATATACTAATGGTAATGGACAAAGGATGACTTTACATTGGCAAAATTAAGGGCTAGTTTTTATGGTAAGACAAAAATTGTTATGGGTTTTCATGGGAAATTTAAGAAATAGTATTCAGTTTGATTGGATTCCCCTTTACTGGCTTGGGGAATGAAGAAAATAAGCTTCTGGATTTGAGTCTCAGTTGTCCTTTTACATAGTCTGGGGATTTTAGTATATGTCTGTTTATCATCTGGGATTGTGTCCCATGTTATTAAAAGGGCAGGCATAAACTAGATGATGTCCAAAGGCCTATGGACATGAAACTTCTTTGAATTAAATTATTCTATCACTAATCAGGAAGACAATAATTATGGAAGTTTATCACATGACCATGAAACTATGTGCTCATCAAAGTTAGCTCCTCCATCCAATTTCAAAAGGAATGTCCCACATCAAGCTCAATATTTAGCACAGAAGCTGGCAAAGTTTTTAGATGTACCAAATATGGAGCTAGGAAATGGGTGGAACCATAGAAAGCTATTTAATCTCTCTTTCCTTCAATTTTCTTTACTGTAAAATGAAAATAACTATAGTATCTACCTCCAAAGGTAATTGTGAGACACACATGTTTAATGAACTTCAAGATCTTAGCATGTATGTGGCCTGTAATCCACACTCAATTTGGATCTCCTATGGTCTCCTACCTTCCTAGCTGCCCTAATCAAGGCTGTCAGTCAAATATCATAACTAATACACACAACTCGCTTTTTCTGTGTCAAGTATTGGTCTTTTGTTGCATCCATTAACCTAACCCTATTATTAAGGTAGGCACTATTATTACCCTTGCATGTTAGGTGATAAAACTGAGGCTAAGGGAGATTAAGCAGCTTGCTTAGGAAGCAGAGAGGAGGTAACTGAATTTTAACAGATATTGAAGTTATCCTCAGAAAGACTATGCAACTTAGGCTTTTCTCCCGTGTTTTCCAGGATGTGGAGAAAGAGAAATTCTTACATACTGTTGGTGGTAATGTAAATTAGTACAGCCACTTGGAAAAGAGTTTTTATGTTCCTAAATAATTAAAATACATCTACCATATGATTTTGATGTCCCACTATTGTGCATATATTGTAAGGAAAATAAACCTATGAAGGAAAAACTTGCACTTTCATGTTCAATGTGGCAGTAGTCACGATAGTCGAGTTATGGAAGCAATTGGTGCATACATAAAAATGGAATATATATATATATGTGTATATATATATATATATATATATATATATATATATATATAAACACAATTGAATATCCAACCACAAAAGGTTGATTTTTGTCATTTTTGGCAAAATTGATGGAACTGGAGACATGTTGAGAGAAATAATCCAGGCACAGAAAGATAATTATATCTTTTCTCATTCATTTGTGGAAACTAAGTAAAACAATTTTAGAGAAGTTGAATGCAGAACAAAGGTCACTGCAGGCTAGGAAGGGAAAGGAGAAAAGGAGATGAAGAGGGAGGATGATGAAAACCAAAATATAGTTTGAATATGGAGAAGTAGTTCTAAAGCTCTACAATACAGCAAGATTGCTATAGAATGCAAGAGTTAATTACATACCTCAAAGTAACTAAAGAGCTTTCACAACATAGAAGGATAACACTTTGACCAGAAATGTGAATTATCTTATTTTAAGCATAATACGTTGTATACATGTATTGAATTATAAAATATTACCCTATAAATAGAGATAATATATGTCAATTAAAATTTTAAAAAGACTAAGTAGCTTTCTCGGTGTCACAGAATTGGGGAGTGCTGCAGTCTGTGATCATAACCTATGTTCTATCTTCTATATTTTCCCTTAGTAGGAATGATATTCACTCCTTTTTAAAATGCCGATTTAATAATGGAATATAAAAGCAAATTCTTTATAGTGTCAGTTTTCTAGAAGGGACAGATTACCACAACACTAATAGACTTTCTAGGAAATATACATCCCTCCATTAATGAGGCATAGAAAACCTTCATTAAAGCTCCCCACTAACATCAAGTTTCCCTAGGTCCTATAGAGATCTGTAGATCCCTCCAACAAAATTGTATCTTATATAAAAAGAGTTACTGAAGCACATAAAGAATGTTATCGTATGAAATTCAAATTTGTTCAACCTTCCTGAGAATGAATCTTAAGTGAGGAAAATAACATTTTGACTAAAACCCATAATCGCATCACTTTCTACATGATGAAATACAATGAGATGCAAGGAGGAAATAGCTGTGGTGCAAATTCACCTTATTTAATTCTTCTAGAGAATAGTTCATCTAGATTTACCAGAGGAGTGCATAGGATATCAATGACACCTATATATTTTATGACATATACTCAAATGTACCCAATTAAGTTAATGATTAATAATTCCTTATCTTCAAATTAGATAGCAAATTATAGTCCACAAAATAATATGAAATCTTACTCCTAAAAGTACTCTTGTTAACAATAAATAGTTAGAGAAATCTGTAAGTACTATATTCTTTTAACTTTCCTCTCATTGGATATTATACTTTATTATAACATCTTATTCAACATTTTTTAAAACATCCTTTCCAAGTTCAACAAGGTCATAATGCTAAATATAGTAGAGAAGACAGATGGGAAAACTATTTTAACAGGGACTTTTATTCACACAGTATTTTAATATTATACTATTCTTTCCAAAGCCACAGTTGGCAAAAGCTGAAGAAAAATGTGTGAATTTCTACTCTGCTGAAGATTCTTACATGAAGTAAAATATGAACACATTTATATTAAACCAAAGCATTTAGAGTACCATAATCCATCATGGAATGACTTATTTACTTACCATTCTACTTTAAGCTGATAATATTGTCCACAGCTTTACTGTCTTGGCTCTGTGGGTTATTAATCCAGGTTCACCAAAGTTTCAGAGTAGAGTGTATCTCTGATTTAGCAGTTAAATATGAGTAAACAAAAGCAAACTTTTACCTTATCCTATTCCCAAATCCTCATCAGCTCAGCCACAGGCCCTTGTATTATCAATGAGATTTCATTTAAGTATACCATAAGGGAACTCTGACAATCAAATTGGGAGCTGGGTTTAAGCAGCCAAATACATAGTTATTACTTAGTTAAATATCCACAGAATTTTGGGTTATTATGTAATCAGTTGACATTATAGTATTTTTTTCCACAATAATGACACTCAAACATATGTTGAAAAGCAATGGAAAAAGAAGCTCAGAAAATAGGAGTCAGGATACTTCCACATTCTAGGTTTTTCAATGAGTAAGAAACAGTGCTTATCTAAGTTACAGAATGGGAAGGGAAGTTGAGATCCACCTTCTCCAATCCTAGGTGCACAATACATAGATGGTAGGGATAATAACAGTGAAAGATCACAGGCATTAATTGTTTCTAGCACTCCAAATGCTGCCCAATGTCTTTCTACTGTTGGAGAAGGAGATAATAAGAAAGAAAAGTTCAGTCTAAAGTCCCGCTGGAAGTAACTTTGTTATCCTGTTCTTAGGGAATCTGAAGCCTGTAGTAAAATGAATGTAACTAGTGCCACAAAGTTCTGATCCATCTCTATCAAAGAGTAGGTCGATCCCAAACCAAACACCAGAAGCATCATAGAAAAAAATGATATTCCCATTATGGTATATTGCCATAATTTTTCCGTTTCTACTTTTTCACGTATAATGATATATTCAAACAGAATTCAGATAATCAACAATAACAAGTCCAAATGAGAAAAAATAAAACATTCTCCAAATATAGTAAATAGAAGTACCCCAAAGATGGTCTAAATCAAGGAATTAATAGGAACTATTAATAGAAAATAAAAACTTCTAGATATTAAATCGTATGTCTTTTTTTCCCAAAAACTTTGGTTGAAAAGTGAATAACATGCATGATTGAATGGATAATTTCAGCACTGCAAAGAAATCTATGAACAGCAAACTAGAAAAGATAGAAATGAATTGTAGGATATCATAGTGAGTTCCTTTGATGTATTAATCACATGACTGATTATAAAAGAGAAAGGAGTTATGACTTAAATACAGTCTAATAGGAAGCATCCAAACAACAAAATGAAGTAAAACAGTGAAATTCTGAAACAGTGTCTGATATCTCTGGGAAAATAGCAAACCATCAAGCATATGTATAAAATACAGTCTCAGGAGAAGAGACAGAACTGCGTATCAGAATTATGTAAGGGGACTATAGGCCAACATTTTTTCTTCAAAATTATGAAAGTATTTTATCTATCTATGAATCTCAGAGAATACCAAAAAGAATAATATAACAAACAATGACAACAAGCTTACATCAAATGCCATAGTCAAATTGCTAAAACACAACACTAAAGTCCTGACAGCATCTAGACAAAGAGAAATATGACATATAATTCAATATAACATCAATAAGAGAAGAATATAGCTTCTCATTAAAATAATGAATAACAGAAGACAAGGGAAAACCTCATCTTTAAAGTTCTGAAAGAAAATCAGAATCTGTCAGATTTGCATTACATATTTAGCAAAAAAGAATCTTTAAAGATAAAGAGAAAATAAATACATTTTCAGTAAAAAAGAAAGAAATTTTTCCAGCAAATATGAATTATGAGAAATGCTCATAGCTTTTCAAACTGAAGGAAACTGATATTAAAATATCCAATTCTATAGCCGGGCATGGTGGTGCATGCCTTTAGTCCTGGCACTGGGGGGGTACAGGTAGGAGTATTGCCGTGAGTTCGAGGCCACCCTGAGACTCCATAGCGAATTCCAGGTCAGCCTGGGCTAGAGCGAGACCCTACCTTGAAAAAAAAATCCAATTTTGTAGGGAAAATGAAAAAGTAAATAAGTTGGCAAATATAAAGGATCATTTCAAGTATCAGATAAGCATGTATGTAGAAATCACATCAAAGACTACTGACTGCTCTAATAAAAATAACATGTGAACGAAGGAGCTGATAGTACATGTATAATGATATATATGAGACAATAATCACAATGTTTTCAAATAATATAGTTACAACAACTGTTCCATAAATGGTTTACCTTGTTTGAGAAATAATAAAATATGTATTGAAAGTAGGAGAGGGACTGGAGAGACTGATGGCTTAGCAGTTAAGGCACTTACCAACAAAGCCAAAGGACCCAGAATCAATTCCCCAGTACCCATGTAGAGCCAGATGCACAAGGTGGCACATGTGTCTGGTGTTCATTTGCAGTAGCTAGAGGTCCTAGTGTGCCCATCATTTGTCTCTCTATCTGCCTCTCTCTTTTCTCTCTCTAATAAATAAATAAATAAATAAATAAATAAGTGAATAAATAAAATTTAAAAAAGCAAGTAGGGGTGGAAAGCAGAGGTGCATATTATATGCTAAAGAAGCTATTAAAACAACACAGAGAGGGCTAGAGAGATGATTCAGCCATTAAAGACACTTACTTGCAAAGCCTAGTGGCCTAGGTTTGATTCCACAGTACTCACATAAAGCAAGACAAAGTGGCACATGCATCTTGAGTTAACATGCAGTGTCAAGTGGCCATGGTATCTCCATTCTCATCCCACCCTCTGTTAATACAAAGAATGTACTATGAAAAATAATGCCTTATTCAGTTCCAAAATGTTTGAAAGCAGCGTCATAGAGACATTGAAAACAACAGGACATATACAACACAAACACCAGAATGTGATATTTACATCCAACCGTCAGTATAAAAGGAATAAATAGACAAAATATCAAAGCAAAGAAAACTCTGGATACTGTGAGACAAAGAGAAAGTCTATTCTACATTATTTATAATAGACACACTTTAACCATGAAGACATAAACAAGATAAAAGTCGTAGGTGAAGAAATATGCACCATGCACATGTCAAGCTAAACAAAGCAGATGTGCAGATAAGGGAATGGTGCACTAAAGGATATTAACTGAAATTGTGAAAGAAATTCTACAAATTATAAAATGTTCAATTTATCCAGAATACACAAATTAGCATATGTGTTTGCACCAGAGAGTTATTACATACTTGAAGCAAAAATTGATAACACTGAAAGTAAACACAGTTATAGTTGAATGTTTCAATACTCATTTTGAGAAATTTTAATAATCCCTGAATTGATGAAACATGTGGACAAAAATCAAAATATATACCAATTACACAAAATTATTGATCAATTTCACTTGACATATTTATAGAAGCAAGAAACATAAAAGTGATTTAGGACATGCAAATGAAATATATGCATCAAGCAAACCATATATAGAGCTACGGCATAAGTTTAAATAAATTTCCAAGGCTCAAAACCAAAGAGAATGTATCTAACTAAAAATATATTTTAATTCAAGAATATCAATATTGGATATCAAGAATGTAAACAAACTATAGGCCTCAAAAAGTGGAAATATGCATTACTTGTAAATAAGTCATGAGTTAAAAGGAGTGAGTTGCTCTATTGAGAATGATCACTAATATACAATATACTGAATAATTAAGTCAATCTACAACAGCCTATTAGTTAAAAAAATATACATACCAAAAGCATATACTGTGATGTTTCCATTTATATGAAGTTCTATAATAGGGAAAACTAACCTATGGTGATGAAATAAGTTCAATGGTTACTTCTGGTGGCACAGGGCTATTGACTATGAAGGCCACTTTCCTAGAAACTTTCTGGAGTGATGACAATCTTCTATAACTTGATGGAAGTAAACATAATGTGTATGCACTTTTCAAACTGATCAGTCTACTTAATATCTGAGCCCCAAAATTATACATAAATAGTAAAACAACTTTAAAAGACAATATACAGTTATTTTGTGTTGCTGGGAGAAGCAGGTAAGTGAAGGAAAATGAACATTGGTCATAAAGACAGGAAGATATTTAAGTGACGCATATTTGCCCTTCCTACATCAGAATCCCATGGAGTGAGTATTGAATGTGGATGCTCATGTTCTAACTAACTCAGCTTGGAGTACACAGTTCAAGCAGTTTCTCAGATGATATTTATGGTACATACTAAAGTTTGGAAATGGCAGGTTGTGGAATTTTCAACCCAGAATACAGAGTTTTACCATATAGAAACACTCTCGTTTGACAACATTGAATTTGAGGCTTGAAATGTAATTCTGGATATTTTGTTTGTTTGTATTTTTTTTTTTTTGAGAGTGACAGAGAGGGAGAGAAAGAGGCAGATAGAGAGAGAATGGATGCACCAGGGCCTCTAGCCACTGCAAACAAACTCCAGACGCGTGCACCCCCTTGTGCATCTGGCTAACGTGGGTCCTGGGGAATCGAGCCTTGAACCAGGGTCCTTAGGCTTCACAAGCAAGTAACAAGTAAACCATCTCTCCAGCCCGATATTTTTATAAGTAATGAGTGCTATGTGTCAGCTTTCTTTCATTTGTCTATAAAATCAGATTATTTTGTTTTATTGAGATCAACTGACAGTCACCTTTGGAAACTTTGAACATATGACTGAAACTATAACCTTGTCAAATTTAAAATCCTTCTGAGTTGTTTACATTAATTTCCAATATGTATCCAGGTAAAAAATGTCTAAGGAAACTGAGATATATTATACAAATCAAGAATTTTAATTCTATTAAACATAAAACATTCACTCAATTTCTATTAGGAACATAATAATATTGGTCCTATATTAGTAGTTAGTAATTGCGATGAACCTCTTATGTTATTTTAAATATCCAATTTTAAATATCTCCATCAGAATGGAAACCAATCAATGAATCAATATTTTCCAAGAATCTATTCTATTTGAGAAAGTATTATATTTTGTCACTGTGCTTAAAGATTGACACCAATAATCATTAACCAGAGATCTTGGTCCATTATCTCCTCTGAGCCTCGGTTCTCACAGAGTTAAAATGTAGAAACTGCCGGGCGTGGTGGCACAAACCTTTAATCCCAGGCAGAGGTAGGAGAATCGCCGAGAGTTTGAGGCCACCCTGAGACTACAGAGTGAATTCCAGGTCAGCCTGGGCTAGAGTGAGACCCTACCTCCAAAAACAAAAACATGAAAAAAAATGTAGAAACTATTCATCTACTTTGTAAAGGGGGGGAGGGGAAACCTTTTCGGAAGAATTAGTTAAACCTGTAGAGTATTTAAGCTGAGGAATGGCCCATACTTAGTTCTAAATAACAGCTCAGTTGTAATTTCTTGATCATCCAGTCTAATCATTAGGTTAGACACTTATTGGGTAAGAGCAAAGAAACTTTATTTAGGCAAATATAAAGTAGACCGACACTTAGAAAATGAACAGAGAAGAAAGGAGTGTCTGTTCTTGTTCTTACATTCACTTTTTCTTGTGTTTCTTCCAGACTATACATTTCATGTTTTGTTCAGAACTTTGCTCCTAGACATTATAGTAGGGTATGGGTGAATGAAAGAGGGCAGCAAGAGTCTTTGTAGCTTGTTGGTACTAGTCTAGCTCATCAGGATATTCTATTAAGGTTTATATTATGCTCTTAGCTAGTAACAGTAAATGTGACTAATTTCATTTGCTGATTAGCTTAGTTCTATGGAGTATTGGTTAACTAAGAAGTCAAGTAACTAAGAAGATCTAACCAAGATTTTCTCACACAAATGACATTTTGTTATTAGCCCATGGCTATTGAATAACAAGATAAAAGGGTCATGCTTCCCTGGATTTTTAACCCAGTGGAAGGAATAAGTATAATATTGCATACAATATGAGGGAGTTTATATTATATGATTGGATTTTCCAGGTAGTATTATGAGAATTCAAGGTAGGGAAGAAATTCCATCTGGTTTCAAAGGGGAACTCATCTCAGAGGATATCCCTGGTTAAATTAAACTTTCTCCACATAGCAGGCCTCTTTCTCAAAAACAATGAATCAATAAATAATAACACCTTATCAATGAGGCAACCAAAAATTCCAACTCCAGAGAGCATTTTCCTAATCCTGATTCCCAGTGGCTTGTTGCAGGCCTCCTAAGGCATTGCTGATGCAAGGTATCCTGACAACTAGGCTATGTTGAAGGCTCTTCTATGTTGACATTTTCCTCAATGTCTAGTAAAGCAGATGCAGAACACTGCATAGAGTATACATTAATGAAATGTACAAATTCCTCTAGGGTCAGGAGAGAAATTGTATTGGCTGAAGTAGTACTTGTAGGGAAGGACGGAGATAATACTAGACAGGTGTGTTGAGACAGTGATATCAACTTTGCTTATCAAAAAAATATCAATTCCCTCTGTCCCCACAAGGTTGGTATTCAAATTGACAGCAGAAAATGGTTTTTAATATTTTATTTTTATTTATTTGACAGAGAAAGAGGGAGGGAGGAAGGGAGAGACACAGAGAGAGAATGGGTACACCAGGGCTTCCAGCCACTGCAAATGAACTCCAGAACCCCCTTGTGCATCTGGCTAACATGGGTCCTGGGGAATAGAACCTGGATTCTTTGCCTGCCACTAAGCCATCCCTCCAGCCCCCAGAAAATGTTTTTATGTAAGGAAGGAACATGATAAATGTGGCATTTGGAAACATTATTGAAATTCTACTGCATTTGTAGGCTAACTGGTCAATCTGGTCAAATATCTTCTTATTATTATTCAGTTATATACTTCTGCCTGGTATTTACACAAAGATGTATGCACAACGTCAACCAAAGGGTCCTAGTAAACACTTTCCAATGTGATTCCTCTGGAGGCTCTGTGTAGGTCTAAGTAACATGAACCTGCTCATGGATGGTGACGCTTCTGGATTCTAACTCAGTTCCCTAAAAACAAGGTAAGATGGAGTAGCATGGTGAGAAAGAACATGTAGGTTGAAGTAGACATTGATAATTGGCATGGGTAACAGATTAAAGTCTTGGGCCCCCAAAGTATATGCATACCTTAGTTAAATACATAAGTGGAAATACGAAAATTTGTATTTGCTTTTGGGCATTTGCTTTAGAAACCAGAGACTTTGGAGTTGCAAACAATGTTGGAAGTGAGGTAACTTGCGTGGCAGGACAGTTCAGCAGATAAGCTAAGCTCTTGTGCAGGAAGGAGAATGTACACAGAAAATGAGGACCTCAAGGATATAAAGAGGTTTACATATGGGTCCATTTTGACAGAGAATATGTTGGCTATATTAGAAGACATTGTTAAATAAGAGAATAGATGCTATATGGAGTAAGAAGCACTCATAAGATCTTCCCACACTTGCAAAACAAAGTAAGCAGTTTTGAACATAACCATTTTAATATTCCCACATATGCTGCAGCATTACATTGAAATACACATAAGCTTAGGAAACCTTGATCAGCTAAGTTATTCTAAACAGAATGTACATATCTTATTTTCATTCTAGTATTAAAAATACAGACTTTAAAGTGATATATTAAAAATTATCATTTAAATTTTTTGTAACAGATATCTTGATATTAGATACATGTAAAAATATTCATTTTCTTACTACATACCCTATGTTGATTTCAAGTGGAACTTGATTTGTATATAATTTTCAGGAAAACAATTTTATTATATGAAGCAAGTCACACTTGTAATGCCAAATGATACATGCCTAAACTCATAGGCCACAGCCAACAGCATTGTTAAAAATTTACAGTATATTCACCTTTCTCTCCTGAGACTGACTTCTCAAGTGGAGCTTACTGAGCTCTTTCTAGGCAGGAGGCCCTTATTTCCTATGAAAATACTCTCTCCTTTATAAGAACTTAGCTGTTTTGCTGAACTTTTCTACCACCCAAGATGTCTTCACTTCCAACATTATTCACTACTCCAAGTCTCTAGTTTCTTAAGCAAATAGCAAATGACATATGTGAACTTTCATTTTATATTCTAAATACAATTATTGATTAGAATATTTTTGGCATGTCTTATAAGATCAGAATACATTATTCAATTATTTTCAAGCAAAAATATGTTGAATTTCTTTTAGTGTTCTCTGCAGCCACTTTAGATACATAATCCCTCAAAAATACTGAGTATCTAATAATCACAAATTGGAGGTCAGGCAGTTAAACTTATATTATGACACTTTGAAACAGTGCCCAGATAGCAATAACTTCACTGTTTGGATTGATTGGATACCTGAAAATTAACCTCTATATCCTGTTGAAAATGGATTAAAATGATTAAAAATAATAGCTTTATCATTTTACAAATGTCCATAGGTAAGAAAATTATTTTAAAATATATCATTTCTTATACCCTCTGAGGGAGGAGCATGTCTTCATATGTTCTCTATTTTAGAAAAATCTAAAGTGAATATGATATGTGGATTATTAGGCAGGTGTACAAATGACTGTTTAGTACAAAAGCCACAACAGGGCAAAAAAAAAAAAAAAGCATGAAAGGACCTTGGAAACCAGAAGAAGTCATCACAGACAAACAGAAGGTAGCAAGGCAAGGAAAAAAAATAATATAATTTACAGAAGTAAATAGCCGAGCTGAAACATAGTATGTAAAAAAAAAAAAAATCAAACTAAATGGGAAGACAAAAAGAAAATCCTTGGGCTCCCTAAAAATAAGCAAGATCATGAGAGCTTCCAATCTCCAATCTGGGAAGAGTTACAGTGCAGATTTATGTTCTTTAACTTATGACCAAATGACAGACATCAGTCTGAACTTGAGGATGGGAGACTTTCGGTAAGTATTTGTACTATGAGAGCTGTTCAAATGGATTCTTTAGAGAACGTGTGGATGTGATACAAGGGATGTCTTCTCTGTATATGAGTGAAGTGCTTTCCTCTCTGAAGCCAAAGAAATAAGCTACTTCACCTTGCTTGGGGCTTACAATGTTTTGAAGGCACAACCCTTTCTCATGGTCTCATTTGCAACATGCTACCTTAAACCCAAAGCTCGCTCAGTATCACACGAAGAGCTTTTCAGATTCTTTCACAGACAAAAAACTGCAGCATCTCCAATCACTTCTGGTCTGCCCACAGTTTGCATTCATTTCTGCAAAGGGGTTAAATTTTCCATGAACATGTATGGATTAAAGCAGATATGTCTGTTTGTAACATTTCATCAATCTAGATGTCTTTTGTAACTATAATGTTGGTTTGTTCTTGAATCTAAGCCAACACTTTTGATGGCAGCATAGTCATTTCCAATTAAGAGATGCATGTGTCAATGCAATAATTGATAGGAATGTCCTGTGTCACAGACCTGACTCAGAAAATAGTTTATGCATATATTCCACTCACATATTTACAAGCAGAGTGATGAATATAAACATTTTCCCAAATATTCTATATCTTAAGTTAAGGAACATACAATCTGCAATTCCTTCATTTAAGGATCATTATAATCTGCTTGTTCCACATCCGACAGGTGAAAACTCTAGTGGGTTTCTCAGTACCATACATTTTGAGAATAAACATCTAAAATTAAAAGCTGAGCAGACCTCACAAATTCTATAACGATCTTCATTGATACATTGCTTTTGCTGCTCCAGCCTGTCAAGTGAACATTTTACTCCTTTTCATGAAGGTGTCAATTCAAAACAACCAAATCAATGATTGCTATGTAATATGACGGATCAATACAAACCTTCATTTTATTGCCCTAGGACCACCCACATAGCTCAGGAGATCCTGTTAAGTATTTGAAAACAAATTGTGTTCATCCCGGTTAATTACATGAATACATGCATGTTTCTCAGAAATTTGGAACAAGGAATAATTTTGAGGAGACAAAAAAAATTGCAATGAGCAATCATTCATGTGGACAAAATGTTCTTGCAAAATAAAACATTTAGAGAACTTAGCATTCTCTGGAATCCTTTCAAGTTCAATGCTAAAGTAAGTGCAAATGGTTTCAATGAAAGTGTTTGCTTTATGAGGCCGCTGTACTCAGATTATAAGAAGATTGACAAAAAAGTGTTCCGAGAAATGATGTCATTTTTTTTCCATTTAATTACGTGTTAAAGTTTCCCATCAGAAAGTGGCCATTGGTGTGACTTCAACCTCCAAAAGAATTCCTGCCTTACTATTTTCAAAGAGGTTTGAAAGTGACCATGGGATCCAGCGACCTTCTGTCTCCGCTTGTTTTTCCACAAGCTGCAGGCTCTTGGGCGTTGGTTCCATCAGCTGCCTGCAACGTATTCATTGCCGCCATGGAGGAATACATCCTCTCCTAGTTTCCGTTAGACATTATGGAGTCATTATGGAGTGATTTTTCTGTGATTTCCCTGAAGATACGCCTAATAGGATTCTCAGAATTGTTGTGGGATTGTGTCCACCTATCTCTAGCTCTGTGTCACTTTCTCTTTCTTTCCTAGCACAAGGCTAAAAAATACATTTAAAGCTAATTACAATGTCATTCTCTTTTCTTTCTTCATATATTAAAATAAATACTTTGTGATAGATGCATGGAGTTAATGTTAGTCTAGAAGTAGCACTACCTCTTCAATCAGCTAGTCTCTCATTGTTCAAATACAAATGTATCTTTAAACACTCAAATATAAACATTCACTTTTCAATAACAATATCTTAAATTCTTAGAAAACAAAACAAAATAGACTGCACTTTTCAAAATGTCGAGGCTGAAAAGCCAAACACCACGGAATTCGGGGAATTAAGAGTTCTTGCCCCATCCAGAAAGATAAGAGAACTAAACGGAAAGATCCAATAGCATTAATTTGTTAATTTCTACAAACATACCAATAACCAGTATCATCCTTCAAATCCATGTCCTTCAAAAATATTTCTTAAATATATCTTACCTGAATACGACTTCCTTAACAAAGCCATGCTTCTTTATAAGAAGGTTCTACCCAGACAATTTCTGTCTACATTTGGAGCAGACACACACACACACACACAGAGGGAGAGGAGATCAGAGAAAGTTTAAGGCATATCTAAAGTATTCTCCAAGGTACTGGCCAGAAACATCAAGCTCATCCTCGCGGTATAGAGAGATCATTAATGGGCATTAGTGACAGACCATTATGACTCTCACAGATCATTAATGATTCATCACGTAGCAGTATTGTTCTGGCAGGAATCAGACCATTGCTTGGACGCAGATATAACCTTTGCCCATACAATTTGCTTAAACTTATTATTTCCAAACATAAAATTTTATTTTGCCTTCTAGAATTACAGAAAAAATGGTCTGTAACAGGATCCCTCAACACATTAGAGAAGCTTTTGGAGTTAAGCTGCCTCATTTAGTAGACACTTTTCCTCCGATCAGAAACCCTGTAGTCTGAAAGTCTCCCCAATAGCTTTTCGGATATAGAAATGTGTCTTTTATTTTGAAATTGAATTATTGATGAATAGAAAATGCTGCAAGCAAAACATACATTTGCAAGAATTATAGCTGCATAGTCCTCTAAATATTACTTGTAAAATGTTGAAATTGTACTTGAACTTTCAGTTCTTTGCCTATAAAATACATTTTCCTACCAAAGTCCTTTGTTAAAAATTCTGAGAAACTATTAGGAGCCTATGAAAAGGATTTCAGCCAAATATAACAAAAAAATAAGGAGTGGACTATCCCAACATTGTACTACACAAACCACTAAAGCACTTGATAATGCTAATATAGGTATATAAATTTTAAAGTAAAACAACCCCTAAACTAACATTCTTTTTTAAAAGTATTACTTGATGGAAGATCCACTATTTTGGTTCAGCGTACAAATGGAAATGGAAATCTAAGTTATTCCTGGAGCAAATGAGTCTTTCCTATTGAACAGATTGGATTCTCCTTCTGTATGTCTCTGGGAAAACTTCTCTTGAGTCAGAAAGAAAGAAAATCGGTCTCAGGTTCTGAATATTGTCACTATCAGTGAAGAGTAAAAAAATTCTACACCCACAGAGATCTATATTCATGGAGCCCCATCACCCATATTCACTGCTATAAGGAAAGGAAGATTATATATATTCAAAAGCATTCCATGAACATAATTTCCTTAAGCCTCACTGCATAATAAAAATTGTTTTGTGCTTGCACTCTCTTCTCTTTTTCATCCAACACTAAGAATGTAACAGCAACAGCTGCATATGTTAGCCCCTCCCAGAGGGATTCAGCCTCCAGCAGAATTAGTTTAGCAGTATGGATGGGATTTCAGTGGGAGACAATGATGGAGAAAATTTGTTCTGCTCCGACATCAAACAGCCTCCCCTATTCTCCAATAGACATGCATAGCCTGGATATCTGAGCATCCGATTCCCTCAGAACCCAAAGGGCAGAAGAGTTGCTCCTTAGCAGGCAGATGGCTGACTCATGTGGCTACACAAGGCACCACTCTGAGAAAGGGCCAGCACTTAGGCTCCTGCTTTGTTGTCACTGATTTGAAATATCTTAATAATTCTTGAATAAGATTCCCTGTATTATTTTTGATTTGCATTAGACACTGCAAATTATATAGCCAGTTCTATCCTTTAAGTGATCAGCTTGGGTAGTTAGCCATGGGTTCTTCTCCATCGTCCTCTGATTGGGAAATTGAGCTAGTGCTCAGGCCACTAGGTACATAGTTGCATGTGCTCGGATTCCTGTTTGCAGACCAAAAGGGCTAATGGAAGAATTTAGGCTTCAGTGAATTCCTAAAACAGGAAAGATGCCAACTTCCTTCAAACAAAAATAGAAAACCCTAATACAGAGGCAGCCTACTTGGCCAATTTAAGAGCTCTTAAAAGGAAAAAAAATTTCCCAAGGGACAAAATTAAATCATTTCTATATGAGTGGTCTTATTGGGTCTAACCAGAGATCTCTTCTTTGGGATACACCATAGTTCTTTCTAATGGTCCTGTAATCACTGCACTGGTCAATGCAGCATAGAAAGGGTTCCTAGTGGTGGAAGCAACTCAGTCTTTTGATGTCTAGATACCACAGGAATAAGCAAAATGAGAGCTGACCTAGAGCCAAATTACAAGGCAGGTGAAACTTATTTCTACTGTTGCCTTTCTCCTTTCCCTTGAACAAATTCTCAGCTACTAGCATCCTTCATGCTTCTCTCTAGCTGCCTCAAACTCACTGCAAGAGTAGCTCCTGACTCTTTGGTATCCTATGTTTCTACTTTCCCTGGCATTCGGCATCTTCCTGTTCTCCTAATCTTCAATACAGAGGAGCACGATCAAATTGAACAGATTTGCACAATATGCCAGTTTTCACAAAGTCATTTTGCCTTTCACATAAGTATCTTATTCTATCATTGGCCTGCATTGGCTACCATGATAAATGGAAACTTTCTGAGCAACAGGGAAGCATAGGAGATCTGAGTACCCATCTTCTATACAGTTTTATATGATGTTGAATTTAAATGGCTTCATCATTTCTGTATTTCTTTCAATTTCTAAAATTTAGGACTAAGGTCCCCCCATGATTTAGAATGTGCCAGGGAGTACATGCTTGACATGAACCAATCCTTTGACTCAGGATGCCACCTTCAGCTCTCCACTTCTAGTTTCTCCCACAATGGCTTAAGATCTCCCTGTTTCTGCATACAAATCTTTCAACCTTCTCTAGGAAGACTATTCTGTGATCTTTTTCATATCTTTCAAAGTGGCTGTAAACTCTTTGGTTCCCTACTTTACCCAACACAAGATTCTATCATTCTTTTCCTTTAAGCTTGGTTACATTCAGCTGTTTACATGATCCCTCATTTAGTGAATTGTGAGGGCAATGCATCAGATGCAATGTGACAAGCAACTGTAAATACATAAAATTGATAGCAAATGGCAGAATACTCAATAGTGAGGTGCTAAGAGTCTGAAACTATGGTGGATATGCTCAAACAAGGTATATATACACATACCGACTATCATGCGTAGATTTGTAGTGACTGCATATGATGGTTTTATTCCCCAACAGTTACTACTAGTGCCACTTGGTTTCAGGATTTAGTTCTGTGATGCCAGTCTCTTTCTTTCTTTTTTTCTTTCTTCTTTTTTTTTTTTCAAGGTAGGGTCTCACTCTAGCCCAGGCTAACCTGGAATTCACTATGTAATCGCAGAGTGGCCTCGAACTCACAACAATCCTCTTCCCTCTGCCTCCCGAATGCTGGGATTAAAGGTGTGCACCACCATGCCTGGGACACTAGTGTTTTTCTAATGGATGTTTTCTCTCCTCCCCTCCTGCCCCTTCCCCTCCCCTTCCAATCAACCAATAACATGCCTCTGAATTCACCATCCATCACCTTTCCCTACAGGCAAAATCCAAGTAAACAGAAGCTGACAAACCTAGTTAACTCCTTGTCAAGTGTTTGGCAGTCCAAGAGGTTGCCTGTCTTCAAGCTTTCATTGCTCTGTGGTCAAGCAGCCAGTGTAAGCTTCCTGTCTTCCTGGAGGCCCCAATCAATACCCTGCCCTCTTCTTCCAGCCCAGACACATCAAAGGCAATAATCCCTGAGGTTTAATCATTTCCCATTAAAATGTAAAGCCCATCTCCAGGTCCCCTGGATCATTTGTTTTAAAATGCCCTCAGAAGCTGGTGTCAACAAATTTATAGTAATTGTTTAGTTGCTTCGTGTCTACCGTTTCTAAGCTAGTTACTAATAACATTTTGCTGCAGATTGAGCATCTTTGCTGCACAGATCCCTCTTGTTAGGAAGAAGAAAAGAAAGAGAAATTTCTGAGTAAGGGACAGATAAGATTTCTATTAAGAAGTATTGAGTGCCAATGGATCAAAATCCAGTATCTACACAACCCCACCCCATGGATGTTTACAACACTCTTATCGTTTTAAAATGTGGAGGTGCTGGAGATGTCCTTCAGTAGGTGTATGGTTGAACAAACTGCAGTACCACCCAGAAAGATTAAACATTATTCAGCACTAAACAGAGAGCAGCTAGCAAACCATTACCAGGCATGGAAGAATCATATATGCTCAATACTAAGGGAAACACACCAATCTGGTAAGGCCATGTATTCTGATTCTAAGGACATGGCATTATAGAAAAGGCAATACTATGAAGGCAATAAAAATGTTAATGATTGCTTGGAGTTGGAAAGAGGGAGGATAGATAGGTGGAGCACAGAGGACTTTTAGGGCAGTGTTGCTATCTGTAAAATACTACAATGGTGGATATAGTTATGCATATATCAAAACCCACAGGATACACAACACAAAGAGTGAACCATAATGTAAACTGGGGACTTTCAGTGATAATCATGTATTTGTTGAGGTTCATTTTCATAACAATATACCATACCATTTTGGTGGAGGATATCATTGGGGAATTGTGTATGTAGGGACAGGGAGTATGTGGGAATTCTATGAACTTTATGTTCAATTTTATTTTGAAACAAAAATTTCTTTAGAAAACAGTCTATTTAAAGTAAAAAAAATACAGTTTGAAAAAAGGAGAGACTATTTAAAGCACAGCAAGTAGTTTCTTCCAGGAGTACATGTTTCCTCATTTATTCCACATGATAGCCACAGAAGATTGCCTTTCTTTTTCTTTTATTGCTTGTTTATACTTATGCCTATCTATTCTTATACTTATTCCAGTGAGAAAACTTTTAACTAACAGAGATGAAGGGTTTTTTTTGTCCTGGATCACACAACTAGCAACTAATAATTAAGTTGGGTTTGCCTATAGTTTCTTCCAACCCAGAGATGGCCTCTCCTCGTCCATAAAGTATAACCAATTGTTAAAATCCCATCAGCATTATACAAAACCCTCACTTTCTACAATACTAAAAAGTTTCAGGGAGAAACAAAATGTTGCTTAGGAAGCCCTCTGACACCACTAGGATGAGAAGCTTTTATTGCCATCAACTACCAAGATCTACATTTCCCTCTTCTTTCCATTGGGGGTAGCAGGGACACAGCAGATAAGCAGGCATATCCCTTCCCCCCTGTGATAATAGGCCCTTGCTTCAGTAACTTCACAATGGTTGATTTGTCCACCACCAGGCTCATGCAGCATCACTGAGGCCTTGAGGTATGAAAGTCACATATGCAGCCTTGTATATAAGCAGGAACATCTATATGAGTGTTTTAATATAATAGGCACAATCATATTTCTTATTTACAAAAAGGTAATAGGTAGTAGGATTGGGGTGATAATCATTTCTTCAGTTAAATAGTATATTAACATAAAGTCCTTAATGCAGCACCTGGCACCTTGTGAGCAGTCAATAGAAGCTAGTCCTCTACTCCCAACCTTAGTCATTTTTTGCCCATTCACTTGTCTCCTCTGTAATCTTACCATTATCCCTTCTGACAGTTCTGGCAGCATTTTTAGTGAAAACAGATCAATAAGCAAGCAATCCACAAACATTAGCTGAGTCCTTATACTAAGATATTTGCCATGTGCAAGTCGCAAATATGGAAAGTACAGGTACACACACTCCACTGTCTAAATGGAAAGTTTATTGCTAGGGATACACATGAACACACTTTAAAAATATCATGAAGAATCCAAGAATAAAAAGGATATGTGCTGATGGCAAAAACTGGAGACAAGGCATTGAAGGTATGATTAGATTTGTCTAATTCATTGTTTTACCAACTACAACTTCCTCAAATATTGACCATGTTGAGAGTACATGCTGTATTATAGCCATTTCAAGAAATGAATCTGAGGTATTTTACACGCAGCTGGTACCAGTGCATCTGTTTTGGTGAAAAGAGCTGATTAATCTCTGATATGTTGAAAGGTCTTCTAAAAATATATCAGAGTTGAAAGCAATAAAGCACATTATTTATCTTACATGATTATGCTTTTGACATAGTATATTACACCTAAACTTGTCTATGGACAAATACCAGGCATACACAACAAATCTGGATGTTGTAAAGATGTTTGGCGTGTGTGTGTCCATTTTATTAGCAATCAGATTTATTCTAGACATGCATAATTTCCAAGTATGATGGGAGAACCATTCGATCCTTGCACAATTGTATGCAATGCCAGAAAAAAAAATAGAACATTTATTTGGTTTCTGCAGTTCTCTGAGGAGAACCAATTAATGGAAAATGGTTTCTTTCTGTGTTTATAGTATCCCCTAGTGGACAAACAGTAAATTTCAATTGAGTACTAAAATCTCTGCCAATAATGCTCAAATTCCACACCCTCCACCAATTTCCTCTCCTGAGTTTTATGGAGAAATTAAATATAAGGAACTTTCAAGATTACCATCTCATGACAATTGGGAAATAAAATCAAATTGCAGGGCTCTGTTCATTGCTTTTGAAGATTATCTTGGCCAATTCAAAAATTAATGTCAAACTTATTCCCTATTTTAGGAAAAAAAAATCCTTTCTAATTCATTGATTAAAGAAATATTCTCTGGGTGCCTATTATGTCTTAGGCTTTAAAATATTTATTTATTTGAGAGAGATAAAGGCAGATAGAGAAAGAGACAGAATGGGTACACCAGGGTCTCTAGTCACTGCAAATAAACTCCAGATGCATGTGCCACCCTATACATCTGGCTTACATGAGTATTGGGGAGTAGAACCTGAGTCATTAGGCTTCAGAGGCAGCACCTTAACCACTATTCCATCTGCCCAGACCTGTGCTAGGTATTTTATGGGTATCCTTCAGTGCAGGAATAAACATTCCCAGGGCACTGGTGGGGTGGAGCTTGTCCAGAACTGAGATGCACCTGTGTGCTAGTGAATCAATGGCTACCTTGAAACTCAAAGAAGGGGAACTCAAAGAAGGCAAATTGGAACCAGAAAGGTTTTATACAGCAGGAGAAAGTAAAATTGAGCATTGAAGGTGGAATCGTCGTGTTCACAAGCAGATGGAGTCTGTAGGTGAGGAAGAAAAGGTATTTCAGGCAGACGTAGACTGTGTACATACTTAGAATTATGAAACATCTGAAATGAGAAGTCACTTGGCACGGCTATAGACTAGGTGTTGGTAGATTTGAGCACTGGGAACAGATTTCATGCCTGACTCCCTATTTAACCTTACCTAACCCTTGTTTTTCACAGTAATCAATTGAAGTATATTTTCTTTCATTTCCAGCAAGCCAACCTCAGGGTAGCTATGTACTCTAGTGTGTCCATGGTGTAACATGTTAGGGACTACAAATTTAGATGAAAAATAATTGGTAACAACATCCCAAGAAATAATGATATTTATTCTTGCAATTTGCAGAAATAGAACGCATCTCTGGCTTTATTAGAATCTGATTTCATAATCTTGATCCACCAACTAACACATTACAATTAAGTTCTTTCTCTACTCTGTCTTGCCTGTCAACCAAATTGGCTTCCACCATGTTTTGAGCAGACAGATCCTACGAAAAGCTGTAGGAGAGGATTAGACTCATGACAGCAGGGAAGGAGGCAGTATAAAGTTCAGGATGCCAGTTCAAAGAGTTTGGACTTTATACTAAGGACAATTTAGACTTATGCAAGAATGGATTAAACTTTTCAGAAATGTGACCTGGAGTACAGTATGAAGAAGGTGCTAGAGAGTGGAAGAAGGAAGATAGGAAGCTCTATTAAGAGATATAGGTAGGGGGCTGAAGAGATAGATGGCTTAGTGGTTAAGGAGCTTGCATAAGGACTCAGATTCCATCCCCTAGTACCTGCATAAAGCCAAAGGCACACAATGGTGCATGTATCTAGAGTTCATTTGCAGTGGCTAGGCAGCCCTGGAGCTCCCATTCTCTCTCTCTCTCTGTCTGTCTGTCTCTCCCTCTCTTTCTCCCTCTATCAAGTAAGTAAATAAAATATTTTTAATAAAGAGATACAGGTAGGGCTGGAGAGATGTCTTAGTGGTTATTGTGCTTGCAAACAAAGCCTAAGGACCCAGGTTCAATTATCCAGATCCCATGTAAGCCAGATGCACATGGTGGCACATGTGTCTGGAGTTCATTTGCAGTGGCTAGAGACCCTGGTGTGCCCATTCTCTCTCTCTCTCTCTCTCTCTCTCATATAAAAAAGAAAAAGAAATCTTTTTCAAAAAATGTATTCTGAGATTCTATCTCATCCAGTTCAAAATGGTAGGACTTAGGGAAAGGAAAAGGGGGGAGAGACACAAAATCTGGACCCAAATTGAACTGGAACTATAGAATCCTATATCCTGGAAATCAGACTAAAAGGCGAGGGAGCACCTAAATCGAAGGGCCCTGGAAAGAGTGAGACAAAACCTAACCTCAAATTTCTCCCATTTCTCTTTCTTCTCTGGCTTTTTCTTTTTTCTTTTCCCTTGGCACTGGCCTGTAATTCCCTATACCAGGATGTGGTCCTCATCCATAATGAGCTGTTGATCAGAGAGACCTACTAGATCTCCCAAAACAAACATGACAGACTTCTGTCAGAAAACTTGATTTCCCAAAAGAGGTTAATGGTAAGACCCTACTGCTGAAGACACCAAACACTGTTGGTACAGACCATGGAGGGACCTGGTTGGAATCCAGAGAAGAGCCAGTCCCCAGATAATTAGCCCATCTAGTGCTGGATGGAGCTACATGAGCTACCAGGGGAAAGTGGCCAACATCTGTCCAAGCAACTCTAAGACTAAACAACTCAGAAGCAAATAACTTCAAGTGATGCTCACACTAGTGCAATAGTGGCATAAAGCCAAGGTGTGTAACTAACTTCTCTTGTATTGTCTAACGGATCTACTCAATGGAAAGGAAACCATATCTGGAACTGGGAAACAAGTCAGAATCATTCCTGGATAATGATTCTGCTTTCCATTGTCAAGCTCCCACTAACCTTAGATGGTAAAAGTGTCTAAACCCTTTTAATTCTATCTAAATTAATAATGTTTATCCCACTTAACTGGTGCTGACTGCACTCTACATTGGAGAGTCTGCTTGTCATTTTCAGATGGGAAATGGACCTGAGGAGATAAATGACTCTGCACACTCCATCCCAGCCCCAGCTAAAACCACAGAGGAACTGGGGAAATGAGCAAGAATGCTGCTCTCTTAGTTAAGCTGATGTCAGCACAAGGATGATGGAGAAAGATACTGAGGACACTCAACACCTACCAAACCAGAGAAGCAGATGCTCCTAAGTGCCCATTGCTGAACTAGACTTAAAATGCTTCTAGCATGGCTCAGGGAAATTTGTGGAAGAGGGGTGGAAAGATTGTTAGAGCCACATGTTGGGACATTTTGCACAGAGACATTGCCTCTCCCCCATAACTGACTGCTGCCCTCATAATGTATGACCCACAATCCCCATGGGGTTGACCTGCACCCCCAGTGAGGAAGGCCTCTTCAGAAAAGAAGAAGGGAGGAGGGAAAAGACGGTACCAGCATGTGATGTTTACATATATCATATGTCCATATCTAATAAAAAATAAAAAATATGACAATAAATATTGGTGAGGATGTGGGTAAATAGGGACTCTTGCACACGTTTTTGGGATTGCTGGCTGGTGCTACAGTTATGGAAGTCAGTGTGGAGGTTTCTCAACAAGCTAAAACTAAATCTATCATATAACCCAGCTATACCACTCATAGGTATATGCCTCAAGGATTCTAAATTTTTCTCCAGAGATACTTGCTTAGTCATACTTATTGCTACTCTATTCACCACAGCTAGGCAATGGAATCAGCCTGAATGTCCATCAACTGATGAATGGGTAAGGAAGCTATGGCATATATACACAATTGAATTTTAGTCAGCTTAAAAATGAAATTATGAAATTCACAGGAAAATGTATTGGCTTTGGAAAATATGCCAGGCTGAAAAAGAAAAATGCTGCAAGTTCTATCTCATGTGTGGATTCTAACTTTGAATTGTTGCATTTGTGTATAAGTTTAAATAAAAGAGTAGAAGCCAGAAATCTAGAAAGGAACCAAAGAAGGGTTAAGATAGACAGGTTAAGGGAAGGGTATAGTAGATAAGCAGAGGGTTGGGATGCTGAGGGTACACAAGCCATAGTGGGGTAAAGGGAAGGTAATGGAGGAGAGGAGAGGGTAGGGGGAAAGTGAACCAAAACTAAAGACAATATGAATAGAATGAAAGCGTAGCCCATTTATTTGTTATGTAAATAATTTAAAATATATAATTATTATTACAAAGAGAGATAGAGTTTAGGTAAAAGTCCTCTATAGAGGTAGACAATGCTGTTCTCTGAAGTCATATTTTGTTGCAGGAAAATCCTAGTACCAGGCATGGGATACCTTCCAGGGAGTTGTTGGTCAATGAAGCCTCTGAAATCCTCCAAACAATACAGGCTATTGTCAATGCACTTGGTTGCCTATTGGGACTACATATTAAATCACTGTTCCTGAAGACACCACAAGCCTGTTGCAGAACATTGAATAATCAAACTGGAACTGGGCTGGAAGTTTCCTCCCTACTGAAAAGCTGTCATTGCATGGGCAAGTGCAATATAGGCTGCTGGGGAGAAAAGTCATGAAGGTCTTACGCAATGGAGGATCTACCCTGCTTGCTACACAACTGACTGGCAAGGCAATATGTACTTACTTGTGCAATAGTGGCATCAGTAGTATGGGGTAAACTGATCTTTTCATTGGTTTTGAAGCCTGTTCCATGGAAAGGAATCCATATCTTAAACTATAAACTTAGTCAAAAGCCTATGGCTGAGGTCACAGATGCTGGTGTGGATATTACTGTTGTTTAAGTAAATGGATATGTTGTGGACATCAAATTGTCCCATAAAATTTTATATTATCTTTATTCCCATAGATTATTACTGCTTTCATTACTTTCCCGGAGATGTAAGAGGTGATGGATACAGGGAAGTATCCATCAAAGTGCTGAGAATCAATGTTAAGTGCTCAGTGCAAAATGACTCATCTCTATCATGCTCTTTAAAGATCAGGGAACACTGTAGAAGAGGGTGTAGAAAGAGGTAAGAGTCAGAAGGTGAGGAGAACTTTGAGACACTATCTCCAATACATGAAATAACCATTGCAATCATGACGTCATATTGATTAGGTCTATCTTCAAAAGACCTGCAAATTATTGAGCCCATCAATATTTTAACATGGATGATGGAAAAAGGAAAAATAAATACATTAGAATAGAAGATGGACTAATTGGAAAGTAGGATTTCAGTGGAATGATGGTGGAGTGGAGGATAACAGAAGCTGTGATGGGATTATGATCAATTACTATATATTAATTTATGAAAATTCTCATTAAACTGTTGAACAAAAGCCTCTCTGGCCAGAAAAGTTCTGTGTTCAGTAACTTTGGCAAATCCTCCATAACACACTGTTTCATGGTGATTTAATATCTTATACATTTGGCTTGATGAATGTTCAAAAGTAGCCCAGAGAAAAGAAACTCTTTTAATGTTAGAATCTGACTTAAACTAATTTGCTCTCAGAATCCTTTATTTCCAACAATAAGTACAAACGACCCCTGATGCTAGTATTTAGCACAGAACACTTTAAGGACATAACCAAGCTAATATCTCCTTGGCACAGAGTTCTTTAAGACTAACAGATTCCCTCAGAGAGTCTCAACCATTCATGACTTTGCAAACACCTAAATGAAAGATGGGCACTGTGTTCTCAACCACATATCATATGGCCTCTGCATGGTGGGGTTAAAAGTTGCCAAATATACAGCCAAACCAAGTGATTCTGATGCATCTGGTTTATACCCTAGGGCTCTTAAGGACATTTTGTATGTCTCTTAGTATGTAGAAATTAGAAAGTTCAAATTCCTGAAGCAAATAGTCTACTTGTACTACAGTGCTTCTTGTTCTGCATAGTGATTCTAGGGTTTGGGATAATCCAGAAGGAATGAAAAGAGAGAACATTCAGCTATTATTTCTCAGGTCATCCTCAGGAATGTAGTAATTTCAAATTAAAAAGTCAGAAGATAAAGTAGGGAGTAGTCGTGTCACAAAAACCAAGGGGTGAGAGTTTCAGAAAGGAAGCACCTCCTGAAAATTCAAGGATGCTGATATGAAGAGTTCAAGTTCATTATGGATTGGATATATGAACTAGCTTGTATAATCAGAAGACATGGCACAACTGTGGTGAAAGGAGTGGGTGCCTTGGGTTGAAGAGAGACAAAAAAAAAAGGTGAAGAAAATATGCCTTTTCTCTCTTCCCTTCTCTTCATCCTCCATTATTCCCATGCTAACCCACTGTGTGAATTTGCACAGTTATTCAGGCTAGAAGAACCTAGGATCTAGGAGAAACACTGAGTCCCCCAAAGAATATTTTCTGACTTCATTCTTGCCTTAAGTCAAGCCAATCTATGTTCAGAAGCATAGGTATCTTTGGGACTGGGAACTGGTAAGTGGGAGACTCATTTGTCTCCTAGTAGATAACATGGGGAGTTAGTACACAACATGTCAACTTTTAACTCCTCTAAGTGTCTCCTGGTCTTGCTTTTACACCATTTCTGCTGTTATCTTTCTGTACAGTATTAGTAACTTGTATTGCTGAAAGGTATGATTTCAGAGATGTGTTTAAAGTGTGCAAACACCTCCTTCCTATTTACTTCTTTTCATGTCAGTTACCATAAAGTTATGTTCACAGCTGGAGCTGAATATCCAGTAGGAACTTATCCTATTAAAAATCCTGTGCATGGAATGTACCATATCAACTGGAATATATGATATATATATATATGAGGTATGGTCAAAGTAAATTATATAAAAAGATGGGCTTAAATTATTTCATTCAAATGCCATTCTAATCACCATTACCACCATCAATATCATGGCAGATGTTATGAAATTTAAGTAGGTTATTTATTTTTGATATCACTCCCCTATACTCCTATTATTGTTTATCTTAGTTTACAAATAATACACGGATCATAAAATGGATATTAGAAGCCATTCGGGTTTACCCATAAGTAGCAGAGCCTGGAATGGAACCATTTAATAGTCCAACATATATTAAGTGAGCACCTTTGATGGACTGTATACTAAGGAAGCGTTCTTGACTCTTGTCTGAGCCACAGGAAAGGTAAAAGACAATTAGATACAAGAAGAGTACATTGGAAATTCAGTCATATTTCCCTCATCCAATTTAACTTGTATGCCTATTGTGGTGGTTTGATTCAGGTGCCCCCATAAGCTTAGGTGTTCTGAATCCTGGGTTCCCAGCTGATGGATATTTGTGAATTAACATCTCCTGAAGGGAGTATATTGTTGGGGGTGGGCTTATGGGTCTTATAGCCAGTTTCCCCATGCCAGTGTTTGGCACTCTCCTGCTGCTAGGGTCCACCTTACGTTGGCCAGGGGTGATGTCCACCCTCTGCTCATGTCGTCATTCTCCCTGCCATCATGGAGCTTCCCCCTTGTGCTTGTAAACCAAAATAAACCTCTTTTTTCCCACAACCTGCTCCTAGTTGGGTGATTTATACCAGCAATGCGAACTTGACTGCAACAGTAAAGTTGGTACTGAGAACGAGATTGCAACTAGACACGTGACTATGTGGCTTTGGCCCTTTGGAGCTGATTTTCTAGAGGAATGTGGAAGTATTTGAAACCTTGGTCTAAGAGACACCTTCCAGTGCTGTAAGTACAGTTTGATGGACTATTATAGTCAGAGTCAAAAGACCTAAATGCAATAAGAACTATGGACTGTGAGGTTTGGCTTATGAGGGTGAAAAAGAGTTTTTCTTGGACTGGACTAGAGGCAGTTTGTGTGAAAACCTTGCTGTTATGCCCATGTCCTGAGAAGTTGTGCAGGGTTGCTTTGCATAGAAATGAGCTGGAGTGAGCAGAGGGATATGACACACAAAGAAAAATCTTTGGGTGAACTGCTGCCTGTTCAGCTGCAATTGAAAGACTACAATCTTGAGATTGGGCCAGCTGAACTTCACTGGGGCAATGGGAAGAATGTATCTCTTTTGAAGGGGCCTGAATGCTCAAGGAGTGTCCTCCTGTTCTTCAAAGTCTGCTTTATTCCTCCCTGGATTAACAGATTGGCACACTACCTGGTAATATGGAGTATAAGACATGCAGGAAAGAGAAGGTCATTGAGTTTGTAACATGGTCTTGTGTTTTGGAAATGGCCATGGGCAGTGTAAAGCAGGTTTGCTGGATGCCTGCATGGAGACCCCATGGAGCCATAACGATGAACTGTGCATTGCAGTAGAGACCCAGTGGAGATGCCTGGACCATGAGATGGATGCTAAGGAAAGCTGCTGGCACCGATGAAGTTTTCTAGGACTTGGAGTAGCCTAGCTGGAGGGGCGGAATTGCAACTCCAGAGACTTCATGCTGGTTAGAATTATCAGATGTGGAGATTTGTCACTGGCTAGAGTTGTTGGACTTGGAGCTACAAAGTTTGTTGTTTTTCTTGTTTGAATCATATATTGCCTGAATATTTCTTTGCTATGCCCAATGCCACCTTTTGCAGTGTAAATGTTTATTCTCTGACATTATGGGTTTTTTGAAGTTGTTTTTTGGTAATATGGCTCAGTTAAAAGACGTCATATTATGGGGATGTATGAAAATAATTGGAATTGATTAAAAAACTATGGGGACTTTTTTATTAATTAGTTTGTGCTCAGTGAATACAGTCAATTTGGTACCATTGTTAGGCTCATCCATGTCCTACCCCCTTCCCCTGGCCCCTCCTTGTTGACGTATATGGGTCATGCATTCTGGAGTTAGCCTGCTCTCCATTATCAAGCTATGGGGACTTTTAAAGTTGGAAGAACTGACTGAAATTTACAGCATAGATAGTTATAAGTTTATGGGGGCCAGGGGCAGAATGTGGTGGTCTGATTCAGGTGTGCCCCATAAACTTAGGTGTTCTGAATGCTAGGTTCCCCAGCTGATGGCAATTGGAAATTAAAGCCTCCTGGAGGCAGTGTATTGTTGGGGGCAAGGCTTATGGGTGTTATAGCCAGTTTCCCCTTGCCAGTGTTTGGCATACTCTCCTGTTGCTATTGTCCACCTTATGTTGGCCAGGGGTGACGTCCACCCTCTGCTCATGTCATTGTTTTCCCTGCCATCATGGAGCTTTCCCCTTGGGCATGTAAGCCAAAATAAACCTCTTTTTTTCCCACAAGCTGCTCTTTGTTGGGTGATTTCTACCAGAAATGTGAACCTGACTGCAACACCTATGCTTATTGATAATGTAAATAATTGAAATAGAGAATAACCGATGCATAAATAAGGAACTTACACATAAATATACATGTTGAGATAGAGGTTATATGATTAAAAAGTGTATACATTGTAGGTCTAGGGTTCATGGTAAACAAGAACTCACTAGACTTGACTTCCTGACCTCTGAGACTATCACTGCTGAGCCTTTACAATTTAGACTGACTTGAAGTATACAAATCCCTAGTATTGTTTAACCAAAGCACAGGCTATGGATTTCTTCTAACATAATTTTTGTGAACAATTTATTTCCCGGACATTTATCCCCTATGGCTATTTTTCATTGTCAGAAAACATCTGAAGTATCTATGTTTGAATCAGCACCTTCCATAACTCATTTTTATTGATGATTGTTTTATAGCTGAAACATGAAAACGCTCTTAAAATGTGAAATTTGTACTCAGGTAACTGATCATATTACATTTATGCTCATTTTCACCTTCCCTAAAGCACTATTGTATGTTGATGTATTTATTCCAGCCAGTCGCATGTCTTGAAATTTTGTCACTTGAAAACACTATATTTTGAGGGGAGTTTTACTATCTGTAGGTTTTTTTTTTTCTCTTGCTGATTCTTTGCTACTATGATGGTTAATCTTGCTTTTCAACTTGATTGGATTGAGGGACACCTAGAAGATTAATAAAAGTAGACTTTTGATATGTCTCAGAGGGCATTTCTAGACGTGATAGATATGTGAGCACTCTGAACTGATGAATTAAACTTTTGATGAATTCATAACATGATGAAATTAGTGGGAAATAGTGAAATGTAGGTGTTGGGGCCTACTTGAAGGAAGTAGGTTAAGTAAGCTCATGTCCTGGAAAAAAATGCCTCGCTGTTGCCCTCTTCCTATCTCTCTTTTCTGTTTCTTGAGTGACATAAGGTAAACTCTATTCCACCATGCCCTCTTTGCCATAATCTTCTATTTCACCTCATGCCAAAAGCAATGCAGCCAGTCAAGCATGGACTGTAACATATGAAACCATGTGTCAAAATCCTTCATTTCTCTCTTGTTTACTTCAGGTCACAATAGGATTGTACTAACAGCCACGAGCAGCACAAATGAAGCAGTCACCCTTACTTAGTTTTCTTTATCAGATAACAATATAGCAGAAACATGTGAATTTGTCATGTTGGTAGAAATGAAGGCACTTTGATTATAACTGTGCATCAGTCAGGATGCATCTGATTTATCACATGGCAGTCTCATTTTTATGGCCAAATTCTAAGAGTACAATTTAACTGAAAATAAATAAACTCAAACTATAAAGACCTGACTATGAATCCTATATCCATCTCAATATTTCTAATTCTGTTGCCAAATCTGAGTAATGTTTGAGTCTAAGACTTATCTCTGCAGAATCAATTTTTCTTTCATGAAATGACTCAAGTAAAGCTGAGTGCTACTCTTAATAGTATAACTTGGAGATAGGCTTGAGATGTGGCCTTGTTGGCTATACAACAAAGTTATACGGAATAGTTCAGTCTATTAGATGGCAGCAATCTTCTGGACTTAATCAGAATTGGTTAGATACTACTAGGCTTCTAATGGTGTTCTTTTGTTTGAATTAAAGCTGATTAATCTGCTTTCTAGACTGGTTGTGTTTTCCTGCTTGCTGAAGAGCTAATACATTCCTCACCTTTGTTAATAAAATAACAACAAGAGGAAAATCTGACTGCCAACACATAAATGGATTTCTGATCTTGAGACTTGCAACTGACAAAACACCAAGGCCTCTAATCCAATCATATCAAATGGGTCCCTCTTTAATCTACTTTATCAATATTTATTATGTAAGTAATAGGTTACTAATATGCTGGCCTAGTTGCATGGATATAAATTTACATTCTTGTCTTTGTTTTATTCAGGGAGTGTGCTAAATATTTGTAAATATTTCGAGAGAACGTCCAATAAAATGGATGCAATGTATATAATTTATATCCTATAACATCCACTTAAAAGTGGGCTCTGTGGAGATACAGGCATTTGTTTATTTTCCTGTTGTGTAGTTAACACATTAGGACCCAATAAGGAATACAATTGTTGGGAACATAGACAGCTTGATTAACTTGCCTGAAACTTCCCCTCCATCCCAACTTTCTTTCAGTTTTCACCCTTAGCATCCTTCCTCTTCCACTAGGCCTTTGCATTGTTCCTTGCTGCTATCTACAGTGCTCATTTCCAGAAAATGAATCTTCCTCAGTATCACTTCACCAAGTTAACTGACCTAAAAATGTCTGCTTCTAGAATTGACCTGTTTCTGAGGTCTGGGAATATGGTAGGAAAATTTCCCTACAATGATTTAAGTGAAGCTTTTAATAAATGACAAACTGGTTCACTGTATTACAATAATTTTGTGAACATGGTTTATGCTAAAGACATGGGCTTCTGGGCATATAGAATTTTGGTACACATTAGGCAGAATGCAACTATGTGGCCAGCCCTCCACCGAGATGCAGGACACTAGATGAGTATTCTTGGTAGACAACATTTCCCATGTGTTGCACTGTTTCTGGGGAAAATAAGCATGTCCTGGCTAGTAGAACTGGGAGAAAACTTTCAGAAGCTTATTGTCCATTTCCTCCAGGCTTTTCTCCTTGCACCCTTTCCCTTTGCTGATTTTGATTCATCCACTGGCTATAAATAAATCATAAGAACTTGCACAACTGTATGCTGTGTCTCAGAAATCCTCCTATATCACTGAACCTGGGGCATGGTCTCAGCAACCTGAAATCTATCTTCCATATGTTCATCATATTTAATGAAATAAATGAAGAACCTAATATCTACCTGACTGTACATTCGAAGGGGGACAATAACTGTGCCAGTTCTGTTCAATCACAGCATCTGACTTTGTGCCTGGATTTCCAAGAATAGTTTAAATATTCCTGGAATGCAGCAATCACTGAAATAATAAGCAAATAATAACCTACTGTGAAAAGTACAGTAAGGTTGAATTCAATACTTGTTCATTTTTTGCACTTCAGAGTCCAGCAATTCGTGTGGCATGCATATCTAAATTTGTAGTATGAACTAAGTAGAACATATGGTCTAATGCACTCAAGCTTTTCACTCTCACACTTGGCCTAGAATATAGCATGTGTAAGGTATATGGCCAAAAATGCCTGGGCAGCCAGTTCCTTGAAGGCCTGCTGCATGCTTGTTATTAGCAGGCAGGCTCCTGGAGATGGCAGCATTAGCTAATGATTTCTCCCTCATGCAGAACAGTTGTTTTTTTGATTCTGCCTGAGCTGTCTCTGGCAAAGGGAGGATTCATGATAGGTCCAACAAAGCAGGGACCCTTGCCAGGGCCATATACTTGTAACTGGGATGGGGAAAGCCTTGAGATAATTTATTTCTCTTTGATAATTGCAATCCCCCCACCCAAGGCTTTAGAAGAGAAAACCACTAGGCATGTCAGACGTCCTATGGGACAATTGCACCATCGTTTTGCTCATTCTAGGTCATAAATTTCTTATTCTGGTCATCCCGTGGAAGTCAGTCTTGCCCTTCAAATCCATGCACCCTCTTCCCTGTGTATCCCCTCCTCAAACCACAGTACATATTACTATCTCAAAGATTGTGTTCCCACCATCTATTCCACATAATCCACCTGGAATACCACCCTCCCCCTACTTCCTTTATGTCATTCCAGTCTTTTGCCTCCTGTGAACCATGACACCCCTCCTGAGGGCCACAATCTGCAGTAAGGTATCTTTCTTGAGTCAAAATGATGCAAAGTGACAAGAGGTCTGTACAAAAGCTATATGTAAGGAGCTGCTATTGAAACAGACAATGGGAGAAAGGGTGGATGGGAGCCAGGAGAAGAGATGGGAAACAATGCTATCTGGATATTTAGTGTGACACTACTTGGTACTTGCTGCAGAACATGTATGGAGCCATGTTTCGACCCTTGGATCATATTACATTTGATTATATATTGGGCACTGCTTTCTTAGTTCCCTCTTTGCCAACTTCTCTTCTTGCTCTCAACTATCACTTGAGTTTTATGTACTGTCTCTGGTACTGAGCACTATTGCAACCTGTTGGCAGTGGTCTCAGCTTGATTCTACCTCAGTGAATTTCTTCCTTTACCCATTCCTTTCTTTTGTAGAACACTGTCCTCTAAGCATAGCAGTCATCCCATCTTCATCACATCAGCTCTGATAACTCACAAGAGACCCTTAAGATCAGATCTGCCAGCATTCTCTCATTAAAGGAGGAGAAGGTTAAAGGTCATCAGACCCTCATCTGCAATTTCACCCACACCCTGCTCTACCTCCTTGCCAGCTAGCTATATGAAATTCTGCTCCAGTTGCATGTGGCCTATGGAGGTGCTACAGTCTAAGAGGATGGAAGGATAACTCCACTTTACAGCTGTGGGGATGCCACTATCAATGTTGTGGTGAGCCTTTTTAGTGATGTAGTTGCTTTGAGGTAGCATATGCTCCTGTAATCATTCCCTCTCTGCTTTCTCCCTTCTTCCTTTCCCCTTCCTTCTTTCTTTCCTTCCTTTTCTTCTTTCCTTCATTTCTCCCTTCTTTTCTTCTCTCCTTCCTTCCTTCCTTTATTCAATATGAGACAAGATCTCACTCTGTAGTTTAGGCTAGCCTGGCACTCACTATATAGTCCCTGCTGTCCTCAATTCACTAAAGAGACCAGGCTGTCTCAAAATTGTAGCAGTCCTCTTGCCTCCAGCCTCCTGAGTGCTAGGATTGCAGACATGAGCCACCATACATGTCCCACTTCAGTAAATGTCTGAAAAAAACTAGATATCAGAACTTTCAGATGTTTTCTCTCATCAATAAAGTGTCAAAAACTTTAAAGAAGAGTTGCCTACTCATTGTGAATTCTGTTTAGTGTGCCTAGAAATGGATCTGTGGCAAGAGAGCTATCAATATAGCAGAACTTGCAAAGGATCACAGACAGGAAGATAGAAAAAAAATGTCAAACATAGGATTACTCACATTGAAACATGTAGATTAAGAAGAAAGAGAGTGTACAGAGGGTTATGTTGAGAAATGGAGCAAAGATATGAGGAAGGATTGGGGAAACACAAAGCGAATGCAAGTGAAGACCATTGCTCCAATTGTCTACAGGTTTTCTGACAATTTTGTCCATGGACTGTCTCACTCCCTGAGCAACCTCATGGCATTGCAACTATTTCTGACATGACAAAAGCAAAGGCAATTAATTTGGCCAGAAATGTACACAAAAGGCACACGAGAACTGAGTTTATGTGGACTCTAGTGTTTGAACTGTTAGCAACTGTGATGAACTAGCAAGGTGTAGTGCATTGGACTAACATACTGTATGGTAAATCTGCTTTTTCTTAGTAGGAATAAGGAAGCCACGGCTACTCCTCTAAGTCATTTTGGAAGGGAAGGAACAAACATAAGATGAACAAGTGCAGTCCATAAACATCAGCGCCATCTAATGTACTTCTTCCATAACACCTTTGCACATTATTCCTCCTTCTCCCCCAATGAGCAAACTGGAGTATTGCATCCCATAGAGGAGAAAGAGGCCAGGTCTGTATTCTCACTCACATATCTCCTGACTCAATGTACTTTCCTTGCATCCAGATTGTACTCTGAGGATATTATGACGTCTCCATGTGAAGATAATTCCTGTGTTGATACACTTTTTTTCCAGGCACATCCTCAGCTAGAAGAACAAGGAGCCAAAAAGCTCAGTAACTGCCCCACTGCTCTGATCAGTGACACAAAAGCTCCCAGTCCTAGTGCCCTGCGCTCAAGCTCTACTGTTTAGGAGGAATTCTCTGTTCCTTCTTCCACCCAGGAAGGGGCAGCCAGTTCCTTGGCATACCATGTGCTTCCTTCTCCCATTGCTCTCCCCCTGTAGCTATCTGAAGTATTATGAACCCACAGCTCTCTTCTCTTTTCTCTTCTCTTATCATCAGTATCCTCTCCTCTTCTCTCCCCTCTTCTTTTTCCTTCTCCATAATTGTTTGTAATTTTAAAATATCTTATTTATATATTTATTTGAGAAACAGAGAATGAAGGAGAGACAAAGGGAAAGAATGGGCACACCAGGTCCTCTAGCCACTGCAAATGAACTCCAGACACTTGTGCCATCTTGTGCATCTGGCTTTTCTTGGGTACTGGGGAATCAAACCTGGGTCCTTTGTATTTGTAGGCAAATGCCTTAACCACATAGCCATCCCTACAGCATTTTTATAGAGATGGTCTCACATAGTAGGCCACATTTCCCTGTAGTTCACTGTATAGCCCAGATGGACCTTGAACTTGGAATGACCCTCTTACTCAGCCTCCTGTTTGCTAAGATTACATGTACACACCTCCATGTCCAGTCCACACTCTTGTTTTTTCTTGTTTTTTTTTTTTAAAGCAAAAAGGCTTTGGTAACAAAAACTCTCAGAAATAAATCATTCATCTTTATCAAAGAATGTTGCCAAAATCAATATATGCATTCTGTCTCATATAACAGTCATTTAACTTATGCTAATTTAGTAATAGATCCACGATCAGTTTTTGCCTATTTGCTAATGAAAATTACTGTAATAAGGGTAATGTGAATAAATTTATGTCTATATTCCTTGTTAATGATTTTAGAATCATCTGTGTAAACTATACTGTAAATGCATTTACATACCAGGTACACCTGAAGAGCATACAGTTTCCTTCCTTGAAAGGACCAACAGAATAGAAAAGTTAGGTTGTAGTTCTTGGGTAATCAGTAAGAGCTGAAAGGATGAAATTTCTTTTTCTGTTGGTAGTTCACACTGTCTCAATTGTAGGCTAGTCTGAATCCTTGCAGACTTTGTTCAAGATCCTAACTGTGCATCTCATGTCCAAGGATTTGGAAAGAAATCATAAATCTGATTAAAAGAAAACAACAAAAAACACTTTTGCTTCAAGAATTCAGCACTCCTAGTCTTGCATAATAGATTGTGAGCACTGCATTCAGCTAACATCTTCTTAGGCCTTATTTCAAACTGGTCACCTTCCTTGTAAAATGCCATTTATGGCAACTGGTGAAGAGAGAGTTATTTATAGCAAGCAAAGCAGGGCAATTCTCCTGCAGACACCTCAAGTGTGCTCTTTTTATCACCTGCTTCTATGGACAAGCAAACAAGGGAAGAATGATGTGTGAGTGCAGGCTTAGGAGAAAGAAAAAGAGGAGAAGCAGCTACATGAGAACAGCTTACTGTTCTCAGGCCTAGAGACACAAGATAAATGAGGTGTTCTTTAACCCTGCCTGGAACAGGGCTGCTTGTCTCACTCTGAGGCCTAATCTGAGCACTGCATTGTTCCCACTGTCCTACTTCTCAAGTGTGGCAGGGTAAGTGGAAAGTATATGGGCTTAAGGATCACTGACCCGTATTGACTCTGCTACTTAGAAGCCTACTGACTTTGGGCAAATATGTCACTGCTTGGAATATTAATTCCTCATCTGGAACATTGGGTACTTCAGGGTAGTCTAAAATGAGTAAAGTACTAAGATTTTCAGTACCTGGCAACTTTTCATGCTACTTATGAAGTACAGGGTCTTGTATTTCACCTATTTTCTATTCCTAAAAATGACCAGCAATTTCATGAATGAAGATATTTTTTTTTGAGGTAGGGTCTTACTCTAGCCCAGGCCAACCTGGAATTCACTCTGTAGTCTCAGGATGGCCTTGAACTCTTGGCGATCCTCCTACTTCTTGCTTCCCAATTGTTGGGATTAAAGGCACAATTTTTTAATGAGTTCTTATTATATGCAAAAAAACTCTGCTAGTATATGTGCATGCATTGGTGGACTATGTGCAGGAGGGGTGGGGATATGTGTAAAGATGACTATTATAGCTACATTAATTTTCTGGTTGTTGAGCTTCTGTCACTTTCAACAGGCATTATTAATTTCAGAGATTCTCATACAGCTAATCCGGATTCAAAGTCATTTCATTGTAGCTAACCAAACACCTTTTCCCTCGCTTCTGGAACTCCTTAGCATTTAGCATAAATACTGTGCAGCATGAATGCTTTTTTATGTATACTAGTTCTGCAGAAAATGGCAAGGAAAAAAACATCCTTTGTAAGTGTTTGAAAAGTATTTTCTCCACAATAACACCTCCTCTTCGTGAGTTCCAGTGTTGATTTTTTAAATATTTATTTGCAAGGAGAGAGAAAGAGAAAAAGAGACAGAGAATGGGTACAAAATGGCCTCTAGCCACTACACATGAACTCTACATGCAAACACCACATTTTGTACCTGGCTTTACATGGGTACTGGAGAATAGAATCTGGGTCATGAGGCATTGCATCAAGTGCCTTAACTACTGAGTAAATTGCTCCAGGCCCAGTGTTGGTTTTGGGGATGCAAACTTGTCTTGGTAGTGACCTCACTTTGCAAGTTTGGAGCCACTTTATAGAACAGAGATTCCAAAGATTTTCACGGGGGGTGCACAAGTGTAATTCAAGCTGGGAAGTGTGAGATAAGGAAAATCAAGCTCTAGGCCAGCCTTGGCTCTACATCAAGATCCTGTCTCAAAACCAACCAAAAAAAAAAAAAAAAAAGACAATTAAGATTCTTTAGCCTCTCAAATGAAGTGGGCAGAGTATTGGTGATTTGGCAAAAAACAAAGAAAGAAACAGAGAATTCATTAGAGGCTAGAAGACGAAGGGCCAGCAGGCTTGTCTTTGCCCACACTTCCTCATCCAGATCTCATAACACCCTGAAGATCATAAAGTCCACCTACATAGTCCAAGGTCACATACATAATAGGAGGAAATGGCAGAATTCTATTTCAGGTGGTCTCCCTATGAAGGCCTTCAGCTATCATCCTGTGTAGTAATTTACTTTAAAGCCTTCATCTACAGGTCATTGGCTTAATGGCAGAGGTTTATAAGATTACATACATAATAGCAAGACCCTTTGACACCCCACCAGAAGAATACCTAGAAAGCCACAAATAAAAAGAAAATTTGAAACACTTGAGTGTATCAAAGTATTTCTTCCAGTTTCTGGAAATAAAAATGAAACTTTCTACCAGCTTCTGAAACACACATGTTTGGCCATAGATTGCATTCTCACAGTGTGGTAGTTTGAATAGATGGCCCCCAATATATTCAGTTCTTTATTGTTTGTAGTTTGCATCTGCAGCCACCTGGCTGGAGGCAGTGTCACTGGGTGGATCTTAAGGTGTGGTGGTAGGTTTCAGATTGCAATCTAAAGATATGCAAAGTGTGCCTAGCTGGAGTTCCTGAAGTGTGCTGTGGCTTTTGACTTTTAGGCTTGTACTTCTCTCTCTCTCTCTGCTTGGACCCATGAAGGCAGACCAGCTCCTTTTGCCATTATGGAACTTCCTCTGGATCTGTAGGCTTCAATATATATCCCTTCCTCCATAATTGTGCCTGGTCTGGAAGTTCATCTCAGTGAACCTGAAGCTGTCTGCTACAGAACTTGGTACCGAGGAGTGAGCTGAGATGAACCTGACTATGTGGATGTTTATCTTTTGGAACCTTTGTCTTGGAGAAATAGGCATGGACTTGGTGCTTGCAGCTGAAGATGTCTTCTGGAGTGGTAAGCCAAGTTTTATGGACTATTCTGATGAGAGTCTGAGAATGCTAAGTGCAGACAGCATTGAACTTCGAGGCTTGGCTTATGAGCTTTCTAAGAGGAAGGAAAGTCTGCAGAGGACTTTGTTGGAACTGGGCTACTGGCATAAGGGCTAGCTGCGTCCTGCTGCCCAAGCCCAGAGAGTTTGATCAAGGTTAAATTTGTAATGGACTGATGTGCTTGGCTGAAGATATTGGACTGAGAGATTTAAGATTTTAAGCTGGAAAACTTCAAGAAAGTTAAAATTACAGGCACTGAGACTGGTTTTAGGTTACTGAATCTGCTATTGCCAAACACATTAGCAATCTTAAAGGAAGATGGTCCAATTGCTTTACCATGGAAAGGATTCCTGAGGGAATACTATCATAGAAATGCAAACACTTTTGGAAAGAGTTGACTAGAGAAGGAGCCTGCTTTTCAAGGTTATGATTTATTTTGTCTGTGAATTAAGAATATGGCTGTGTCCTCCACACCTGGTATTGGTTTCAGAGGCATGAAAAATGTGAGCAGTGGTCATGAATTGCACACAGTTCCAGGAGCTGCTGCTGAGATGTGGCATGAGGTAGGGCCTGATGCCCTGATAGGCTGAAAGAGCCATTGGAACATGGACCATGGTTTGCATGAAGACCTGAAGATGTTTTGTATATACCAGGACAATGCAAGGGCTACCATAGAGTGCACTGTTGGCCTAAGATGGAAGTGTTCCCTGGCTACTCTGCCCAGCTGGAGCAGCAGAATTGGAAAATCTGGAGACTGTCAGTTGCTGATTGTATTGAACTTGAACTGCAGAAGTTTGATGTTTGTTTGACGGTGGTTGAGTTTGCATTGTTTTAGTCTCTCCTTGCTATGCCTTATACCAGTTGAAAATGTTTACTCTGTGCCTTTATATGTTAGAAGTGTTTAACTTGTTTGATTTTACAGGTCTTAACATCTTAAATTGGTCAAGACTGTGGGGACCTTTGAAATTGAACTGAGTACAATTTACAATGTGTAATGGTTATAAATCTATTGGGGGCCAGGGGTAGAATGTGGTAGTTTGAATAGATGTCCCCCAATATATTCAGTTCTTTATTGTTTGTAGTTTGCATCTGCAGCCACCTGGATGGCGGCAGTGTCACTGGGTGGATCTTAAAGTGTGGGGGTAGGTTTCAGATTGCAATCTAAAGATATGCAAAGTGTGCCTAGCTGGAGTTCCTGAAGTGTGCTGTGGCTTTTGGCTTTTAGGCTTGTACTTCTGTCTCTCTCTGCTTGGACCTGTGAAGGCAGGCCAGCTCCTTTTGCCATTATGGTACTTCCTCTGGATCTGTAGGCTTCAATATATATCCCTTCCTCCATAACTGTGCCTGGTCTGGAAGTTCATCTCAGTGAACCTGAAGCTGTCTGCCACACACAGGTTCTGACTCCATCTCCTGAACATAGGCTTATTATACTCTTCTCTGGCCTGAACTCCACAGAATATCAGGGTTAAATGCACCTGACAATAGCCAAAAGGGTAAGTTTCAATCAACTTAAAGGTCTGTTCCAATAATTCTCATTACTTTTGAGGTTTAATATTTTCTGCAATGTTGTCTGATCTTTCACTTGTGCTATTCAGACCTTATTAATAATCCCTTATGAATTTCACAACGGTCACTGACTTTTTAGGCTTTTTGAAGCAAGACCTTGCTGTGCAGCCCAGGCTAGTCTGCAACTTCGTATGTAGGTCAACTCATTGCGTTCCTCCTGTCCCATCCTGCAAAGTGTTGTGACTATAGGCATGAACCCCCATACCTGGCTAAGATTTTTTTATTACCATTACCAAGCTCAATCACCACCTTTGAATAGCATAGCACTGCTTTTCCAGAGTTCTGAACTCTGTCATTCCTGCAATTGCTCTGTAAAGGTTAAAGCCAAAAGTTTTAAGAGGTACATTGCTGCCACCAACAGTGTTGGTAGAAATACAGGCTCTCAAATATGTCATCACTGAGGATGAAGGAAGGAAGGAAGGAAGGAAGAAAGGAAAGAAGGAAGGAAGGAAAAAAGGGAGGGAAGGAGGGAGGGATGGAGGAAGAAGAGAAAAAAAGAAGGAAGAAGGAAGAAAGAAAGGAAGGAAGGGAGGGAGGGAGGAAGGGAGGGAGGGAGGGAAACAAGCATTCAGGGCCCAGTGGAACCATAAAGGAGTTGGCAAGATGAGCAAGAGTGCTGTTTCAATAGTAAGTCATCAACTAGCACCATAGTCATGGAGACAGACACTGAGAATACTCAAAATGCACCAAAGCAGAAATCCAGAAGCTGTTGAGAACACAACCCTAAAGTAGACTTAAAATATGTCCACCAAAGCTCAAGAAATTTTGTGGTCGAGGGGGCAGAAAGAATGTAAGAGCCACAGAGTGGAAGGGAATGTCCAGAGGCACTTCCTGCTTCCTTTACAATGACTGACTGCTGCTCTCACAACTCATAACCCACAACCCAATGGTAAATACAAGTAATCCCACTGAGAAGGGTCCTCAGCAGAATGGGGACAGAGAAGAGGGAAATGATCGTGCTAACATTTGATGCATCCGTACGACTTTATACTTAATAAAAATTGTAAAAAAAAATATAGAAGATAGACTGGTTGATGTGGGAACAAGAGGGAGGAATAGAAAAGGAGTATGAGAAAAATAATCATATACAAAAAATGTCAACAAAAACAGTAATATAATTAATGGAAGAATAGGTACTTTGGCATAACACTCTACCAATTGGACTTCTGAACAATAGCTGGACCGTGGGACTGACACTAGCCAGGGCAGTACCAGTCTTAAAGCAGCACTATCACTGTCCTCTAATGCAGGACCAAGTTTCTTCCTATTTATCAAATCCAGAAAATATGTTTCAATCTGTAACTTCAAAAGTTCTCTTGTCTGCATTTGACATTGAGATCCACAATTTCTTTAGTTTCTTTTTTTGCTACTATTCCAACTTTGACTTTCTTAACTCTACATTACCCTGGTTATCTTTCTACCACTTTCATCTCTTCATCTTTCTCTCTTTCTCTTTCTTATGAGGCAAGGCCTCATGCTAACCCAGGCTTACGTGAAACTCATTTTATAGCCCAGTTAGGCCTTGAACTCATCGTTATCATCCTGCCTCAGCCCTCCAAGTGCTGAGATTCTAGCCATGAGCCACCAGAAATGATAGGTGGTACCCAATGTCTTCTTCTTTTCTGTCTGGAGGATTCAGTACTATCAAATAGGGCTTTCTGGGATTATATACATACTGTGAACCTTTGCTCTCCAATATAGTAGCTGTTTGTTATATGTGGTCATTGAGGACTAAACTGTGCCTATCTTCCTGGATAAAATGGATACCTGCATGTGACAATTTCACCAAATAACCAGGAGTTCGGTAGCACCCCATGTAATGTGACTCCTCTAGGTATCTTTTCATGATGATCAATTGCATCTGAGAGGATTTCATAGCTGCTATATTCAATATGGATTCTACTTCTAGTTAGGCCTAGCAAAGATATTACTTGCTGAGTGAAAATATGAACAAATGGCAGTTAATTTAATTTCATTTTATTGAGATCTAGATGTACAAACTGAGAATAAAATTGTCTAGACACAGATGAAAATAATTGGCTGACTGTCACGGAAAAAACTTATATTCTTCTCAAAACTGATTACATTGTCTCATGAAAATTAAGATGTGAAAAGATTTTTTTTCTTTTGAGAAAACTGCACAGTACTGGTCTTAAGATTTTGGAACATGGTCATATGGACACCTGAATATACATACCACCACAAGCTGTGAACAAGTGGAAAAGGGCATAAGTGTCAGTCTCCCAGTGACTCAGTAGTCTCATCTGTAAAGGAGTACCCATCAGTCAGGCTTATAGTGAGGATTAAATAGAGTTAAGCACAAAAATAAACTAAGTGTGATACTTGGTACAAAGTAACTATAATAATAATTATAGCTAATATTGACTTGTGTGATAATCTTCCCAAGTTCACTACATTTGGCTTGGAGATACAATATATTGAGAAGTCCAGGAATTCTGGAATTGAAGTGTCAAATAGGGTATTGTTCTGGAGGTCTCCAGCTGCAGAAATTCTATGTAGCAGAACTGCTGAATAGGAATAGTTCTACAGACACTTTTTATTTATCCCCGTGGGACTTAAGCCTTGTAGAATCAAAATTACAACAGGTTTTCATGATCAAAGTCCTGGAAAAAGTTGGAATAGATGGAACACACTTCAAAACAATAAAGACCGTGTATGAAAAGCCCACAGCCAACATTATAGTAAGTGGAGAAACAAAAAGACCATTTCCTCTAAAACCATGTACATAGATGATGACTCTTGCTGCTTCTATTCAGTTCTAGGGTAGATTTCCTTGCTAAAGCAATAAGACAAGAAAAAGACATAAAAGGAATAAAAACAGGGATTGAAGAAATCAAACTATCCCATTTTGCAGATGACATGATTCTATACTTAAAAGGCCCAATAGAATCTACCAAAGAAAAATCCTCCTAGAGTTAATGCTTTTAGTAAAGTTGAGAGATACAAAATCAACACACAAAAATCAATACTGAATTTGTAGAGAAAGAAATCAATAAATCAATGCAAGCATTCCAGTCAAAATAGCTCCAAAAATTATATAGCTAAGAATAAACCTAACTAAATATGTGAAAAGCCTCTACAATGAAAAGTTCAAGAAACTACAAAGAACGGAAATCAATAAGGGTACTTGATAATAGAAAGACTTTCCATGTTCTGGAGTGGCAGAATTAATATTGTAAAAATTGCTATATTATCCAAACTAATAATAGCATTGGCTATCCTAAAGAGAAAGAATATAGCTGGAGGTGACCACATTTTACCCATTTATCTGATATCTGATAAATGATATCAAGTTTTACTACAGAGAAATAGAAATAGTGACAAACACAGTATGTATTTGCATCAACACAGACATAAAGGACTAGAGAGATTGCTCAGTGGTTAAGGTGCTTGCCTGCAAAGCCTAAAGATCTGAGTTTGATTCCCCAGTACCCACTTAAAGCACAAAGTGGTGCATGAGTCTGGTGTTCATTTTCAGTGGTTGCATGCCCTGGTGCACCCATTCTCTCCCTCACTCTATCTGCCTCTTTCTCTCTCACGCAGATATACACACACATATATATGTATATGTATTATATATATATATATATATATATATATATATATATATATATACATATACATATACAAAAACTCAAACACAAAAACAAATATAACAGAATAGAAAACTCAGAATCAAACCCACACTGCTTTGGCCACCTAATTTTTGACAAACAGGACAAAACTCTTCAGGGGAAAAAAGTTTATTCAACAAATGATGCTTGTCAAAACTCAATATCCACTTGCTGAAATACAAAATTAGACCTGTATCTTTCACCCTGTCCAGATACAAAATGAAAGCATATTAAAAATCTAAATCTAAAACCAGAGATACTGAAGCTGTTATAGCCAAAAATCGGATACATGCTGCAAAATATAGGCATAGGCAAGAACTTTCTGAACAGCACTCCAACAGCATAGGACATAAACCCAACAGGTAACAAAAGGGGTTACATGAAATGAAAAAGCTTGACACAGCAAAAGAAACCATCAGCAAAGTGAACAGACAACAGAATGAGAGAAAATCTTTGACAGTTATTCTTTAGACGGGGGCTAATAGTCCAGATTTTCAAAGAACTGCAAAAGTTAAACACCCCCAAATAACACAAAAAAATCACCAAGTGGGCTAAAAAAAAAAGCAAAGAAACAGTTCACAAAAGAAGAAACACAAATGCCCAGTAAGTATTAAAAAAAAAAAAAAAACTGAAAGGAAATGCTGGTGAGGACGTGAGGAAAGAGGAATCCTTATTCACTGCTTGTGGGAATACAAACCACTATGGTCATTGTGGAAATCAGTATGGAAGTTTCTCAAAAAAAATAGAAATAGAACTCCCATACAACCCACTTATACTATTCCTGGGCATATGCCCTAAGGATTTCATACTTTCTTACAGAGATACTTACACATCTATGTCTCTTGCTGTTCTCATTCCAATAGCTAAGAAAGGGAAACAGCCTAGATACCCATCAACAGATAAATGGGTAAAATGTGGAACATGTGTAATGTGTCAATGTGTCTTTTTACTCAGATATACAGAAAAAATTAAAATTTCAAGAGAATGGATGAATCTGGAAAGAATTATATTAAGTGAATTATCCAAGCTTAGAAAGACCAGAACAATATGTTCCCTCATATGTGGCTCCTAGCTTATAAATACTGTATATATTATATATAGCATAGAAAGGGAGAACAGCAAAAAGGAAATAGGAAGAGAGGAAGGGAGGAGAATCAGTTAAAATATATTATATTTGTAGCCGGGCGTGGTGGCGCACGCCTTTAATCCCAGCACTCGGGAGGCAGAGGTAGGAGGATCGCCGTGAGTTCGAGGCCACCCTGAGACTCCATAGTGAATTCCAGGTCAGCCTGGGCTACAGTGAAACCCTACCTCGAAAAACCAAAAAAAAAAAAAAAAAAAAAAAAAGAAATATATTATATTTGAAAATGCCAGAATGATACATAAAACACTGTATGTTAACTAAAATACTAAAAATTTTAAAAGTGAATACAATTGTTCTAATAGGCAGCTATAAAATTCTGGAACATATGCTTCTCTTAAAAGCATATTAGAAAATATTAGAAAGGCTGAGTTTTTCAGCATACCTTATTTCATAACAGCCAACTTGGAAAAAGTTGTATAATACATATATAAAATCATATATTTTATATTGAATATTTGTATATATTCTTCCCCAGGCTTGATTTGGGTAAGGTGTGAGGTCTCATGGTCTCTAACTATAATGGATAGACTACATAGAATATATTATGCATATCATTAAATATACACACATCATGTCTCATACATGGAGATGCTTACTCTATTTGAGTATATGTCAAATGTCTCTCAAAAGCTCATATGTTGAAGACTTGGTCGCCAATGTAGCAGTGTTCATAGGTGGAACCTTTGGGAAGTGATTGGATCATAAAGCTTCTGACCTCAACAATGGATCAACCCATTTATGAACTCACAACATCATGAACTATTGGGAGGTGGTATAAACTTTAGGAGGTAGGGTCTACATGGAAGAAATAGTTTCCTACTTCCCTCTCCCTTCCTTCTCTCTCTCCTTCCAGACCATCATGAGGTGAGCAGCTTTGATCTACTCCACATTTTCTGCCACTATGTTCTTATCATAGGCCAAAGAACAACGAAGTCAAGTGACCTTGTTCTGAAATATCCGAAGTGGGGAGCCAAAATATATATTTTGTCTTTTACATTGATTATTTCAGATATTTTTCACAGCAACAGCTAAAACGAGCTTTACTATTTGCATTTCTAGCAGAAATGCATGGGAGATGAACTTTGAAAACAAACTATGTGAACAAACTGTGGGAATGAACTATGTAAAATAATGGGGAGTATTTCTTATGGACGTTACAAATAACTTTTGTGATATTATTTCTGTGACATGCAGAATTTCTTACCTGTAACCTGCTTTAAATTCATAGCTGTATAATCTACCTGCTTAAAGCAGTGTGACCAGGTTTCCTCTGCCTTGGTATACCCTTGGCCTAAACAGTACAGATAAGAAATATTAACAATCAATGTTTAGAGATGTCGACTGATCTTAAGATGTGGTCAATACTCTTTTTCTGGGAGGACTGGATGGACTCTCAGAACAAAATACATGCATAAGAAATGATAATCATAGTGTTGAAGACAATGAGGTCAGTAACTTTAGGCCCACAGATCTGTTGAAGGCAACAGGTGTGCTTAATGTGATTGCTCTTGTGATCAGAGTTTATGTGTGTTCTGGATCAGCAGATTCCAGCAGATCATACCTCTAAATGCCTTCCTTTAACAAATGTTTAAGGATTATCCAAGGTCAAACATTCCTTACACTTTGCCTATACATTGTACTACTTGTTCAAGTATTACTGGTTTTAGGCTGTTCAATAAAAGTGAACATGTGTACATGTATACAAGAGAGGAAGTCACAGCTGTAGTAACATTTGAGCAGAAGTGACAGCAGATGCAGCAGGTTTACTAACGGCTTGAACTAAAGCTGCTGCTAGAGGCAGTTATTTCACTCCTGAGATAGGGATATCAAGAGTTAGCTTCTCATACCACTCAGGTTCTGCTCTTAGAAGCAGTTTGCCCACTTCTGGAAAGGAAAGTTCCAGTGGTTATTCTTCTCTAAATTTAGGGCTGTGCCCCACAATCAGGGCAATTGTGTGTGTACTTGTTTGTTTATGAGAATTCACATGGTGCACTCTACAAGGATTTGCATGAACTAAGGCATAGTTGTTGAATGGTAAAAGACATTATATATCTTATACAGCAAGAAATGTCATTTGTTGCTAAAATTCTGAAGTCAACATTTGGTTTTAGTTTGAATATACAGGTAACAGTCAGGTAGCATCTTCCTGTGCAGTGGTAGTATGTATTCTGAATCACAAACTCCATTTGAGGGGCTGTTTTAGTGGAAACTAAAGATCAGGCATTCTTTCTGTTGTACACTATGCTCTACATTTCCCATCTGTGAAACAAGGCCTTCATTTCTTCATCCACCAGATAAGCTACAGCTATTTTCTATGTCCAGTGCTAAGGCTACATCTTCAGCAATGGGACAGCACTGTCACTCTTGCATTTGTATATCGGATAATGAGAAAGCCCACCTGGGAAAGACTTGTACCATGGCAGTATGCAGACAATAAGTGCTGGCAAAACCAGCCAGTTGCTAGAGGTACGGGAATGAGAAAGACTGTCAGTCCTACAGATCTATTTCTCTAGGTTGACCTCTTTTTCTCTGTACAAAGAGCTTTGTTGACACAGTAGCTAGCTTATATCCCATCTTGAGAATCCCTTTAACTTGCTAAAGAGGGCCTGCTCTGGCTTCCAGGGAAACAGTGTAACAGCTCAGAACTAAGCCATGATTGGCAGCATATGAGCTCCAAACTTGGGGCAGTGGACTCATGGCAGCTTTTCTTCATGCAAGCATGTGTGACTAACCCTCTGCTATACTGGCTAAATAAACTCAAATTCTGCTGTTCCACCTAAAAATAAATTTATTAATTTGACAAACCTCTAACCCCTGCAGGTAGAAACATGCAATTTTTTACAAACAGTATGACAGGTAACAGGCATGAGTCTATAGGCATGCTGCTTAACATCATCTGGATAGAGTTACTAAACTATGACCCAAACATCTGGACCACTGACATCTGCTTCAGCACACAGGAAGAGTCACTTTTACATTTGTAAATGATTGAAAATAGCCCAAAGAAGACTATGTCTTGGTATATGGAATTCAGATAAAACTCAAATTTTAGAGTCCAGGAGTACAGTTTTATTGGACTGCACCATACACATTTGTTTCTGCATTTCCTATGGCTGTTTTATAACTACAATGGTGAGTTGATAGCTGCAAGGGAGACAGTAAAGCCTAAGCATTTCTTTTTTAGTTTTTGTCTAGCTCTTACAGAAAAAGTTTACCAACCTCTTGCTTACCTTTCTTGTATGAAATGGCCTTTTTATGAAATGTAGTTGGTAGCTGTAATATTATTTTAAGTGTCCTGTAGGGATTCAATTTGAATACACACAAACATGTGTGTGTGTGTCACATGTACCATTTTGGAGACTTGCTAGACAAGAAATCTGGGGCCATTTGAGAGATGTTAATACTTTGTCTTAAGAAATGCTTCACAACAATGAGAAGTTATTATTCAACACAATCTACATGTAGTAACTCCCTGAATAGCAAAACAATGGAAATGACCCACCATGTCTGGCAACAAAGAGGTTAATAAAAGAATACTTTGCATGATGGTTCAATTATTTTTATATATACTGTACTTCTTTCATTCACTTTTTAAATACATCTCTGAAAATGTCAGATCGGTTGGGCTGTATTTCCTTTACAGAAATAAACATTACATTGCCTTTCTTTGGGAAGGATTCATTTGTCACATCCAATATTACAAATTTTGTCTGCTTACTGGATATGAAAAAATAGATTCAGTCATATCATTGATAAAAATCAAGGCACCCTGTCTCAGTGCCCAGGTGCCCCACAGTAAAAAGAACTCAAGATGTATTTCAAAATAAATCAAGACACAGATTGGATTAGTGATGGCCTGAAACTTAAGGGCTGAAATTTCAGAAAAGTGAAGTCCAGGCATTGTAGTTCATGGCTGCAATACCAGCAGTTGTTCTTTAGAAAGATGTAAGGGGATCTTATCTAGACAGTGTGCTACCCCCATTCTGTACTGGAAGAACCAGGGGAAGGAAGACTATCAGTGCTCCACAGGCATTCTTTAAAATGGGTCTATCTTTGTGATGTATAAGGAGTCCTTGGTGACTGTGTAGCTGGTTTAGACCCTGTGCTGAGAAGCCTCTCTCACAGAATATCTCCACAAGTTTGATGTCTGCCTGATCTATACAGTGAGTCCAGGCCAGACATTGCTACACAGTGATACCCTCTCTCACAGAACTAAAAAAAGAAAATCAGAAAAGCATAGCTATTATAATTAGTCAAGGTGCTGGGGATAAGTGACTATTGAGTACTCAGACCTTTATTTGATAACAATATAACCTCTTCAAAATCTCATGAAACACTGCAGAAGATGGGAAGGAAGGAATGAAGAAGCTGGAGTATATGGTGGACTTGTGTAGAATGATATCTTCCAAACATGCCATGACAATCATCAACGCATAGCCACTATGGTTACCCACAGAGACCCGTACAAGATTGGACCCATTAATATTTCATCATAGATAGAGGAAGGGGTCATGAGGCCCCACTTCTTCTTGAGGAGCTACTGGCAGATAAAGGTTTCTGGGAAAAGAAAGCTCATTCTCTTCCTTGGTGTAGCTACTAGTAAGTTGCCTATATTCCAGCAAATAATGTCCCCCATGCTCATGATAATACTCCTAATTAAACTCAATGGGACACACACACACACACACATACACACACACACACAGAGAGAGAGAAACAGTCAAGAAAATGGAAGAAGGACTAAATGGAAAGAAAGACAAGTTGAGTAGAAGGACACAGGAAGTAAATGTATGGTCAGAATATATTATATACATGTACAAAGTTGTCAAACTAGATTAATTTAAAAAAACAAAATAATAGCATCTGAAAGCATGAACAAGTATTATATTGTGATGGGTTAGAGAGCTGGCTCAGCAATGAGATACACTTGGGTTTAAATCTCCACTCCACCTCTCACAGCTGTGATGCCTAGACCCAACTCTAGTCAATCTTCTTGGCCCCATCACAATCACTTTGGTGGTCCTCCTTTGTCATAGAGATGTCATCAACATCCCTCACATGGTCATAAAAGTCCTTTAGTCTCACTCATAGGCCACTCCTCCTTTCCTTCTCCCCTTAAACCTTACTGGCTCTGTTTGGATCTTTATCATTCATTGCCCTTTTGTTCCAAAGATACTCCCTTCATGTGTCATTTATTCTGCTGGGAACAAATTTCAAACTTCTACTCTCTTCTTTTCCCCACTCCACCTAGTTAACACCATTCAGTTTTCAAACCTTACCTCAGCCTGACTGCCATTTCACTAACTCCATCTCTATGTATATACAACTACCTTCATTCTTCAATCTGGACTCGCCTGCTCCATGTGCCTCTGTGTCTTGTATGAGTGCCACCAATACTTATAGTCTTACAAGTATAAATTGGACATGCTTTGTTACAGGAATGAGTCTTGTTCACTATTTTGTCTCTAGCACTTAGATTTATGCCTACTACACAGTATCTGTTAAATAAATGTGTGGCATGTAAGTGTGGCTGTAAGTTCTTGTAAACATGTAACTTTAGAAGAAATTGACTTCCACATCTGTTTTAGGCTCATAGGCTTGTGTGTTTTAATGCTTGCTCCTTACCTGGTTGTGCTGTTTTGGAAAGTTGTGGAACATTTAGTAGAGGAATCCTGGCTTGAGAAAGTGGGTCACATGGAATAATAGGACTTTAGATTTTATATTCCAGTCCCACTTCCTGTCCACTCTCTTTCCTTTTCTAAAAAGGATTGAGGCAATGAGTACCAGCTACACACTCCTGTACCATGGCGCCACCTGTGTTCTGCCATGGATTCTGCACTATGATGAAGTGCATCCTCTCAAACTACAAGTCAAAATAAACACCTCCTCCCATGTTTTTTATCTTTTTAGGTCTTTGGTCACAGCAACAAGAAAAGTAACTAATATTCTATCCCACAGAGATAACCTGCTCAAAGGCTGACAACTAAACTGTGGTCAATTCCCTGATGACAAAATGCCTTGAAGAGAAGACTTTCTGAGGAGTAGTTCCAGTTTCCCTGCTGACATGGTTTCATTTCAAACCTATTTCTCTTTGCTGTTCCTAGCAATAGTGCTATTAGAAGCCAGATAATGCAGACCATATTTAAAGAGCTTAAATATCACTGTGAAATTGCCCATAATTTATAATGTCTACAAAGGCAGGGCTGAGGTGGCTGATGTTTCCTTACACTGCAGCAAATTAAGGTGCCTATTTTCAACAGCAGGTGTGTGAATACTGTAAATCCAATTAATGCTAATGCCTCACATGTGTACAAAGAGAGCAAAGCAAATGAGGCAGGTTGTTCCTATGATCATCTTGTCAGAACCTCTCATTGCATCAAGAAGGCAGCAGCAGTGGCTTCTTGTTGAAATGAGGGTAACAATAATCTCGCCCTTTCCCCTAAGTATTACCTAAGGTATAAATTCTACATAATCCCATTTTAGTGAGGCATTCTGAACTCTGCTTGCAGGCATTTTATGATGCTTCTCAAACTTTAATGTCTAGACAAATCTCATTGGTAACTTATTAAAATAACTCAAGCAATCTGGGATGGAGCCTGAGATACTTCATTTCGTGTTGTTGGTCCATGGGAAATACTCTGGAAGCAAGGCCCTAGGGGATACTTTCATCTTTCCCTATTATCATCAATAGTAACTAATGCAACTAATGATCATTTTGAACCATCTATGGAGAGCAGAAACTCACAGTATCAGTCTTAAATTCTGGGAGCCATAGCTAAGATTTCTCCAAAGGAACAACTCTCTTCTATAAGATGGGGGTATAGTATGCTTCCTGGTTGATATATAATGATTACATGCAGAAGCTGTAGTCAAAACAGACATGGCATTGCATTCTGAATTAGCCAATTACTAACAACATAACATAGGCTAGGGAATTTAGCCATTCTGAATATCAGTTTTCTTATCTGTGAAAAGGGAGTAACAATAGCTGAACATGGTAAAACTCCTGAAATCTCAGCCAGTGAGAAGTCAAGCAAGAGGATCAGGAGTTCACAGCCAGCCTCAGGTACATACTAAGTTTGAGGTGAGCCTTGGGCTACAGGAGACCCTGTTTCAAAAACAAACAAACATTGTGGAGTTAGCTGACCCGTATACTTCAACAAGGAGGGGCAAAGGGGAGGGGGTAGGTCACGGATGAGCCTAATAATGGTACCAAACTGACTGTAAAAAAAAATAAATAAATAAATTAAAAAAAATGAAAAACCAACCAACCAACCAAACAAACAAACAAACAAAAAACCAGTAGCATAGGATCTTAAACAATCACTCAACCAATGGGATCACATGAAGCTGAAAAGTTTCTTCACAAACATACAATAAGAAAGCCAGAGCCAGGTGTGGTGGCGCACGCCTTTAATCCCAGCACTCGGGAGGCAGAGGTAGGAGGATTGCCGTGAGTTCGAGGCCACCCTGAGACTCCATAGTGAATTCCAGGTCAGCCTGGGCTAGAGTGAGACCTTGCCTCGAAAAACCAAAAAAAAAAAAAAAAAAAAGAAAGAAAGAAAGAAAGAAAGAAAGAAAGCCAATAGATTACCCACAGAGTGGGAGAAAGTGTTTGCTGAATATCCAACTGACAAAGGCCTAATCTCTAGAATCTACAAAGAACTCAAAACCTAAACAGTAAAAAGTCAAAGAACCCACTCAAAATGCGGCAAAGAACTGGACAGTCAGTTCACAGAGGAAGAAATACAAATGGCAAACACACTTAAGGACATGTTCATCATCCCTAATCATCAGAGAAATGCAAATTAAAACAACTATGAGATTCCACCTTACCCCAATAAGGATAGTAAACATTAAAAAATCAAATGAAAATAAGTGCTGGTGAGGGTGTGGTGAAATGGGAACCCTCATCCACTGTTGGTGGGAATGTAAGATGGTACAACCACTTTGGAAAGCAATATGGAGGCTCCTAAAAAAGCTGACTATAGAGTTACCAACAGACTCATTTATTCCCTTACTGGGCATCTACCCTAATACCTCCAAGCCTCAATCCAGAGAGATTTGCTCAAACATGTTTATAGCTGTTCAATTTGTAATAGCTAAGAGCTGGAATCAACCCTGATGTCCATAACTAGACAAATGGATAACTAAGATGTGGTATATCTACACAACGGAATTCTACACAGCAGTAAGAAAAAAATGACACAATGAAATTTAAAGAAAAATAGTCTAACCTGGAACAGATCAGTCTCAGTGATCTCACCCAATCACAGAAAGATAATTGCCACATAGTCTCACTCATCTACAGCTCCTAACCTGAATCTAGCCAAGATGCTGACATACCTAGCAAGCAACTCGAGGACCGGACAATTGGGTGGGCGGGGTAGGAGGGGAGGGTAAGGTAGGGTGTGGGAGACACAAATCTGGACCCAAATGGCAATGGTGCCATAAAATTCTACATCATCAATGACAGACCAAATGGTTGAACCTTCTCTATTCCCTTGGACGGAACACCTGAGTCACAAGGCCCTGGAGAGGGTATGATGAAGACTGACCTTAATCTTCTACTGATTTTCTCTCTCTCTTTCTCTCCCTCTCTTCTCTCTAACTCTTTTATATTACTTACGTTTTTCTTCCTTCTCTTCGTGGGCACTGACCTGTAACTCCCAGTACAAGCAGGTGGCTATCATCCACAATGACCTGCTGATGACAGAGACCTACAAGATTTCCTAAAAGGATGACAGATTTCTTTCAGAGTACTTTATGACCCACCAAAGGTAAGTGGTAAGAGCCTACAGTTGAAGACACCATATGCAGTTGACACATAACATGGAGTGACATGGTTGGAAGCTGGAAGAGAGTCAGTCCCCAGACAGTCATCACATCTTGTGCTACAAGGTGCTACATGGGCGACTGGGGGAAAATGACAAATATCTGTCCAAGCAACTCATGGTCTAATCTATTTAGCAGCAAAAACCTGTTGTGATGCTCACACAAGTGCAATAGTGGCACGCAGCCATGGTGGGAAACCAACTGCTCTTGATTTGGCTAACTGATCCTCTCAGTAGAATGGAACCCATAGCTGGAGCTGGAAACCAAGTCAGAACCTGATCCAAAAATGAGCCTGTTCTCCATTATCAAGCTACCACCAATCATGGGCTATAAGAGGGCCTATACCTATGAAATTATCTCTAAAAATTTAATGGTTACCCCATTTATCTGGTGCGAACCTTACTCTCCGTGGGAGAATCTGTTTCTCCTTTTCAGATATATGCAGATCCTAAGGAGAGAGCCACCCTATCATACCTCAAAAGGGCCCTGGCCTAAACTAAGAATAATTGACAAAACAAACAAGGGTGCTGTTTTCTTGGTGAACCTGGTACCAGCACAAGGCTGAAGGAGATCAACACAGAGAACAATTAATTCCTACCAAATCAGATATCCAGAGATACAGAGGCTCCCAACACCTCATCACTGAAGCAGACTGAAAATGAACTCAACATGGCTCAGGCAAATTTGCAGAAGAGGGGGCAGAAAGAATGTCAGAGCCACACATTGGGTCATGATATGCACAGTCATTTCCTCCTACCCATAACTGAGAACTAACCCTACAATGCATGACCCATATACCCCAAAAAGGAGAGGCCAGGGGGAGGAAGAAGGACAGGGAGGAGGCTAACAATGGTACCAACTTGACTATATTCAATGAGTACAAAACTAATTTAAAAAAAACAACTCCAAAACAACAAATACAAAACAACAACAACAAAAATTTGTAATAAAGAAGAACCAATTCCGGTGGGTGTTGGGGAAATTGTTGACCAGTAAAAATCACCCAGTTCCAAAAAGATTATAATAGTGAAAATTGATCATCATTTTATATAATTATAATTTCTAAAATTTTATTATACATTCCCCCACTATGCATTTTCATCTATCCTTTGGAGCATGGTTTCTGAAAATGTGTTCCAAAATATAATCTTTTCAAAATGTATTATTTAGTCAAAACAGTTATATGGTCAATAAGGTAAGGTTTCTATGTGTTCTGGCTCTCAGTTATGTGATGTACAGATTATAATAATCTGGAACATACACTGGCCAATGGAAGGTATTGCCAAGCCCTGCTGTATATTCAGTCACTTATTATTCATTTACTGAAATACTTATTGAGTGCCTATTATTTACCAGGTTCTATTCGAGGCATTGGAGGGAATAGAAAAGAAATATTCTTATGCCACCAGGCATTGCTAGATCCCATGGGTTTCCAATTATTAACTAAGTAAAGATCTTTCCTAATTTGCTCCTTTTACCTCCACTTGTACTCCAGATCCACTGAGTGTCTTGAGGTATCTAAAGCATGGCATTTAGTTTCACACCTCTGTGAATCTGCTTGTGTCACTTCTCCTTCTTCCTATACTGCTTTTATTTCCCTGAGTTCTTCCTGTCTCACTAATCTCATGCATCCATCCAGATTTTGCTCAAGCTCCAAACTCTATGAGCATTTCTTGAAATTCCAGCCACTGAACCGAGACATCTCTCACACCATACTCTCATTCAGTTCTGAGAAAGAACCCTGACAATGATCTCTTCACTTATATGTTCCATGCCAGACTCTGATTTTCTAGAATGGACTTGGCCTCATCCAGCTCTGAATTCCAAGAACATAATATGGTGTTTGGCTCAGTAGTGATTTTGCAAATGAGTGTTAATGTCTGTGTGAATTTGGGCCAACAGTCTAGTGCAAATGCAAATGGCAGGAAACCACCTGCTCTGAGCCAGCACAGTATTGGGGTGCAGGAATTGGTAAGAGCAAGACATGTGCACATGGTAGAATGGGGTACCCTATTCACTGATATGTGGCTTAAGAAGCAGAATGTGAGTTACCCTTTGACCCCCAACTTACTGCATTGCCTTGACAATTGTAGAATGAAGAAACCCCATCCCAGGCTGGGGATATCATTACACTGACTGACCTTTGTCACAGCTTTTGAATCTGAAACATGTCAGTCTAAAATGAATTAACAAAAGGATGTTTCTATTCAAGTCCAAATATAATTACTGTATTTGCTTTCTCTTACTAAAATTGTTCTATAAGTTGGCTGTACTCAGCTGATGGCCCATTCACCGACTCGGACATCTGGTGCTCATTTGCCTCTAAGGAGGTGATGATCAGTCGGCAGGGTTCCCACTCTAATGATGCAAGTTAAAATTGGTCTTACTGCTGGCTCTCAGTTATGTGATGCACAGATTATTTATAAACAGAATTTACAGTTGCCAAATAAAATAGAAGTTGGCCAATTTTGAATTAACAATGAATTTCTTAAAATCTGTCTGCCCTATACAACATTTAGGAAAAATTATGCCATAGACTATTTTGTGGTTGTTTATTTGAAATTCACATTTAACCTAGAATCCACTTTTTTTTCTTTTTTCTGTTTTCTGTTTTTTTGGTTTTTTTTTTTTCTTCCTAAATCTGGAAACTGCATGTGATTCTCTGTGCATGACCAGCTAAAATAGGAAAGATTTCTTCTGGCACTGCCCTGCAGAAAAAAAGGTGCACTTGTGTCAGTAATTAGTAGAGTCACTTGAGAAAACTCTATTCCTTCCCTGACTGCAGGGTAGTGTAAACAGAGAGATACTGGGAGAAAAGGGTAGGAAGGGAACTCGCTTCGGAACATCAAGGTTGGGTCACTAAATTCTGCCGAGGTTGTGGTAACAGATGCAGTTAATGTGAAACGTAGAGCGTGCCTTCATTTTTGCTGTTCACTAGTTAGGTTTTGCTGTCTCTGCTTTCAGATAGCACATTTTCTTTAAAATCAAATGTTTCAAATATATCTATGAGAAGAGGAAATATTCCCATGTTTGAGGGAATTATAAAAGCAAGTATTAAATGTGGTAACACATTTTAAGCATGTAAACAAAATAAATATTCCATAAAGTTGAGCTCCTAATATTATCATTTCTATTGTTCTTATTATTTCTACATCTGGTACAATTTACCTAACTTGAGCTCCACTTTATCAGGTGCAAAAGAGGAGGGAATTCCATATTTAAACTTCACCCTCAAAGCTGTATTTGTGCTCTCAAACGTTGGTACCTAAAACAACACCCAGTGGTTTACCCAAGCAGAATGTAAATGCTATTTGTCTTTGTTCCTTATTTTCTATGTCATCCTTCCAATTTCCCACTGCTAAAACTTATTTTTTCCCTTTCTTCCCCTCCCTTCACTTTTCTTTTTGTTTTTATATTTTGTCTTTTTTCACTTTTTTAAAAAATTTATTAATTAGTTTTGTACTCAGTGAATACAGTCAATTTGGTACCATTTACCAGGAGGGTTATCTCATTTGTCTGGTGCTAACTTACTCTCTGTTGGAGAATCTGCTTCTCTTTTTCAGATAGATATAGATCCTAAGGAGAGAGCCACCCCATCATACCTCAAAAGGGCCCCAGCTGAAACTAAGAACAATTGGCGAAACAAGCAAGCGTGCTGTTTGCTTGGTGGACTGGGTATATTTTGTCTTTTTGTTCATGGCCTCACTTTGTAGCTCAGGCTGGCCTTGAACTTACAATTCTCTTGCATAAGTTTATCTAGCACTAAAATTATAGGTATGTATCTCCATTCCCATCTTTAACCATTTTTAAAAGAATTTATACTGCAAACACTTGGCTAATTTTTGTTATTGAGTCAAAAATAAAAACAGAGTTTGTGTCTTACTTTTATTCAAAAGCCTAATCTGACAACCCCATTGTGATTTAAAAACTGTATGCCCAGCAAAAGGCTGATTCCCTTATAGTTTTGGCCAAGACAAAATTTTAGCTTTGGTTACCAATTTAATAGTTCATTAGCTTTGGAACACTTTAAAATCCATGTACTACTCCAACTCCAAATAGATCATGTGTTAAGCTGGTGTGACCTCTTATTAGTTTCTAATGGGAATCCAGGCAACACATTATTCTTTGAAGGGTGCTGGCAGAAGTTGCTATAAAAGTGTCTATAGTGGGCTCAAGTCATAGCAGTAAAGAATAATATTTCTGCATCATTGGCTGAGCTAACTGCTATGTTGTTTTAATTTTAAATTGATGACTGGTCTACATTTTAGGTTTTTTTTTTCTTTTTTTTAACCGCCTCATTGAAAAATGGTGGAAGTGATCAGTTGAGACATACTAACTGTTGCCATAAAATTTAAAGGAAGGATCCAGGGTGTAGTGGGCAGGTCATTTTGCATAGTATGAGAAATGAGTAAGCCCACCTGCCCAGCCTGTTCTCCAGTATGGAACAAGTCTGTGATTTGTTCTTTCACCCAGAGCTGTTCCTTCCACTGAGGTCACATTCAGGCCTTCAGAAAAATATTGATTCATTTAGACCCCCAAAGCCAGAGGAGCAACAGTGGACATAATTATGGATGAAGCTTCAGTGGCCAAGTCAAGAAGATAGAAACATGACATCAAGCTGGGTGTGGTGGTGCACGCCTTTAATCCCAGCACTCGGGAGGCAGAGGTAGGTGGGTCACCATGAGTTCAAGGCCACCCTGCGAATACATAGTGCATTCCAGGTCAGCCTCGACCAGAGTGAGACCCTACCTCGAAAAACCAAAAAAAAAAAAAAAAATGACATCATATCTCTTGCGCATTAGATGATAATGTTCAACATCAATAACAAACAGCACACTAGCCTACTGGGCATTTTGGTCTAGTCTATTCACCACCCTTTATTGGGGTTCTATCTCATAAACTTATTCCAGGAGGAAAGTTCCTATTGTGCTGAGTATTTTAGTCTTTGATTTTCCATCCTCTATTTCCCTGATCCCCCTCCCCCACCATCCCACACTGATATTCTTTTCTTCTACTGGTTCGTCTGGTATCCCCTTTACTCCTACCTCCCTGGCTCCTGTTGGATCTCAAGTTTCAAGTGAGGAACATTAACGTCATTTCATAAAGCTATGATATAATACATTGTTAGGTGGTTCAGACATTAAAAACAAAATGAATTTTAACTACTCTTATTCCATAGTTGTTAACATTCATAGTCCTATATCTTAGCTCAAAATACTTTAATAATAACACAGACATCATTGCTGAGTAAACAACTATTAGAAGCTATAAGTCATGGAGGGGTTACATCACAGCTTGAAGACACACAGCATTCAGCACTGCCCAAATAATACAGACCACATTTAAAGTACTCCATGCTAGTCATTGGACAGACCTGTCACCTTGTATTCTACACCTTCATTCTAGTTATTTCAGCTGATTCCCTTAAACCCAACAAAGAATGGGCCTTACATTCACCAGTATGCAAACAGATTTGGACAGCCCATGTTCTGCCTCTTGCCTTACTTCTCCACACAGTTAACATGCAAACCTCAGGTGTCATTCACTAGTGACACAGTCTTAAAACCTGCTGTTCTTTCATTTTCCTGTGCCTTTGTAAACCTTCTGCCTCAGGCCCTGAATTTAAGGAAGTAACACAGTAACTAGAGAAAGCAGAAAGATGATAAGTAAATTCTTAGGAATTAATTTAATTTAATTTATTTGCAGGCATAGATATACAGATGGAAAGAGAGAGAGAGAGTAAGGGTGAGCCAGTGTCTCCAGCCACTGCAATCGAACAGATGCATGTGCCATTCTGTGCATCTGGCTTATATGGGTACTAGGGAATCGAACTCGGGTCATTAGGCTTGGCAGGCAAGTACCTTAACTGCTGAGCCATGTTTCCAGCCCTCTTAGTATTTTTTTTAATGATGGAATGAGTCATGAAATTTAATTTAGCCTACAAAACCCAACTCAAATTCTTTGTAGTGACAGAGACAATGGTGACAGATGATGATGATGGTAATGATAGATAAACATACATAGCACTTACCATGTTTGGGAAACTATTCTGAATGCTTTGCCTACATAACTTGTTTATTTTCATGTGATTCAGGCAGTATATGATTCAAATTCCTAGATGGGGAAACTGAGCCATGGTTTATTGCCTATAATTATGGAAGTTGTCAATAATAAAAAAGAAAATAAAGAAAGTTATAGCATCCTGTCTAATGTCATGCAGCTGATAAGTAGTAATATTTGCAATTTGTTCTTTTTTTTTTTTTTTTTTTTTTGCTTTTACCCATCACACCAAACTCTTAATGTCTAGAACTCCCATCGCCCCTTCATAGAATTTTGGTTATGGCAGGTACTTACTTAACAGAAATGAGGAGAATAGAAGGCATGCTATCTAAGGATGCACATGTAAATTGAATGGTATAGCAGACAGCTTCAGGTTCACTAAGATAAACTTCCAGACCAGGCACAGTCCTGGAGGAAGTGCTATTTATTGAAGCTTACAGATCTGGGGGAAGTTCCACAATGGCAGAGGAATCTGGACTGCCTTCACAGGAACAAACACAGAGAGAGAAGCACAAGCCTAAAAGCCACATAGCACAGCATAGCACACTTCAGGAACTCCAGCTAGGCACACTTTGCGTATCTTTAAATTGAAATCTTAAACCTACCACCACACCTTAAGATCCGCCCAGTGACTCCGCCTCCATCCAGGTGGCTGAAGATGCAAACTACAAACTAATAAAACACTAAATATATATATATCTATTCAAACTACCACAAATGGTGAGACCTTTCAAGTCAGGAAAGCTATTTTATTTGTCTCATTGTATATCAGGACTTAGGACAGGGTTATGACATATCCAGAATAATTAGTTTTATGGTGCTAGCACTGTACATTCTAGGCAAGCACTCAAAAACTGAGCCACATAACTTGTCCTTAGATTTCATGGCAAGAGCTCACTATGCACCTGAATTTCTACAATGCCATTTCAATGGTATCCGAATTAGTCAAATGTAATTCTTCAGAAATTTTGACAGTGACTTTAACCTTAACCAATTCAGAAAGTGATTATCAGTCATTCCTTCCAGATTATGTCTAGATGATACAAAGGAAACTCAGTTCCTACTGATGGCTTTTTGTGATCCCTGGATGGCAATGACAGATCATTCCACAAGATGGCACTCCTAATTCTTCCTTGTAATTGTTTTTCTTCTGCAGAGAAACTAGAAGCATGATTTGTGTTACAGAATTCATGTTGCTGACTGATCATATTAACATAATTCAAAAACAAATATATTTGGTTTCTCAGGGGTTTTCAAATGTTACTTTGCGACCTGGTATAGGTTAGAATGTAGAAGTGTGTTACAATGTGATTGAATTACATACATTTGCACTGCTGGTCCCTGTCCTAGAAGACCACTCACACATAAGCAAAAGAAGGGCAGAAAGCTTCCCCAAACACTGTGGGCAAGTGGTGCTCCATCAGAATGAAAACCAGTTTTAGGAAGGTCAAAAAGCCTTAGACACCACCTAATACTTTGCAAGAAAGATTATGTTCCAATTGCTTCTTGGAGATCACAATACCCAGTTAGCAGTTAGCTCACATCCACTATTCCTATTAAGCGATCCAGTATGCCCGATTATGCCAAACTTCTCCTAGGACTTCTATACCACAAACATGGGAGCAAACTGAATTTGTAAAACTTTTATCAATGATATCTTAAAAATGCCATAATTCTGAAAAGAATGACTATGAAACATATAGTAACATTGACTGAATGTTGTATAAGAAGCATTTTAATAGGAATTTTGCAAGGGTTGTTCTCATATAAGAACTTTAGAAGCTATTTTATGTACATAATATATACTTATTACCATCTTAATCTAGTCAATTCTCAAATATTTGCAAATGTCAATTAAGCAGCTTCTAAAACCTATGAATATATATGTCATTAGCTCCACTTTATGGAAAGCTAAGGCAATAGAGATGATGTTCCAAAGGTCTCCCAGCTGGCAAGAAGTACAACTGTTGGGGTGGAGGCTGGAAAGTTGGCTCAGTGGTTAAGAGTGCTTCTTGGGTCAGTATGAAGGCCTGAGGCAGTCTAAGATCACCTAAGTTTGAATCCCTAGAACCTATGTAAGCAGCTGTTGTAGCCTGTGGAGACCAGAGACCAGAGAATCTCTGTGGCTTCTGAAAACAGCAAGCTCTGGGATCAGTAAGACAATCCATCTCAAGGAATGATACAGATGAGTGATGGATGGGAACCTGTGAATTTCTCCAATCTGTACAAATGAGGTACTACATCTTCACATACATGTGCACAAACAATATGCACATCAAGGTACACATACTACACATACACACATATAAAAAAAGCACAACTAGGCTCATAGCTAAGGATATAAATTTCTAGGGCCTAGGCTCTAATACTAAAACTCTAGTAAAAATGCATATAAATGTGTGCACATGTGTGTGCACGCACACACACACACACACACACACACTCACACAAATAGGCATATCCGCCAAGAACATCCTCAAATTGTTGCTAGAAAGCCTATAAATTTCTCTGAATTGACATCTTTTTTTCCCTCTCCTTTGCTTATTCTCTCCTCTCTGCTCTGTGTTCTTTTCTTTTGGTCCATTTTAGGACCTTGCTTGAATGACTGTCCTTTCACTTTTAGCTTCTCCTTTTACCTTTAAACCATAATCAGAACAGAGGTGGGAAATGATGGATGAGTGCATATATGCAGCCCTTTGCTGTGTTCCTTCAAATCTGAAATTTAAAAAAAAAAAATTGGGCATGTGGCTGCAGGTAGTAGTGGATTTGACAAGTCTGTGATTTGTTCTTTAACCCAGAGCTGTTCCTTCACTGAGGGTCACATTCTGGCCTTCAGAAAAATTTTGATCATTGAGACCCCCAATGCCAGAGCAGAGGAGCAACAGTGGTCATAATTTGGATGAAGCTTCTAGTGGCCAAGTCAGAAGGATAGAAACCATGACATCAAGCTGGGGTGTGGTTGGTGCACGCCTTATCCAGCACTCGGAGGCAGAGGTAGGTGGGTCACCATGAGTTCAAGGGCCACCCTGCGATACATAGTGCATTCCAGGTCCAGCCTCGACCAGAGTGAGACCCTACTCGAAAAACCAAAAAAAAAAAAAATGACATCATATCTCTTGCGCATTAGATGATAATGTTCAACATCATTAACAAACAGCACACTAGCCTACTGGGCATTTTGTGTCTAGTCTATTCACCACCCTTTATTGGGTTTATCTCATAAACTTATTCAGAGGAAAGTTCCTATTGTGCTGAGTATTTTAGTCTTTGATTTTCCATCCTCTATTTCCCTGATCCCCCTCCCCCACCATCCCACACTGATATTCTTTTCTTCTACTGGTTCGTCTGGTATCCCCTTTACTCCTACCTCCCTGGCTCCTGTTGGATCTCAAGTTTCAAGTGAGGAACATTAACGTCATTTCATAAAGCTATGATATAATACATTGTTAGGTGGTTCAGACATTAAAAACAAAATGAATTTTAACTACTCTTATTCCATAGTTGTTAACATTCATAGTCCTATATCTTAGCTCAAAATACTTTAATAATAACACAGACATCATTGCTGAGTAAACAACTATTAGAAGCTATAAGTCATGGAGGGGTTACATCACAGCTTGAAGACACACAGCATTCAGCACTGCCCAAATAATACAGACCACATTTAAAGTACTCCATGCTAGTCATTGGACAGACCTGTCACCTTGTATTCTACACCTTCATTCTAGTTATTTCAGCTGATTCCCTTAAACCCAACAAAGAATGGGCCTTACATTCACCAGTATGCAAACAGATTTGGACAGCCCATGTTCTGCCTCTTGCCTTACTTCTCCACACAGTTAACATGCAAACCTCAGGTGTCATTCACTAGTGACACAGTCTTAAAACCTGCTGTTCTTTCATTTTCCTGTGCCTTTGTAAACCTTCTGCCTCAGGCCCTGAATTTAAGGAAGTAACACAGTAACTAGAGAAAGCAGAAAGATGATAAGTAAATTCTTAGGAATTAATTTAATTTAATTTATTTGCAGGCATAGATATACAGATGGAAAGAGAGAGAGAGAGTAAGGGTGAGCCAGTGTCTCCAGCCACTGCAATCGAACAGATGCATGTGCCATTCTGTGCATCTGGCTTATATGGGTACTAGGGAATCGAACTCGGGTCATTAGGCTTGGCAGGCAAGTACCTTAACTGCTGAGCCATGTTTCCAGCCCTCTTAGTATTTTTTTTAATGATGGAATGAGTCATGAAATTTAATTTAGCCTACAAAACCCAACTCAAATTCTTTGTAGTGACAGAGACAATGGTGACAGATGATGATGATGGTAATGATAGATAAACATACATAGCACTTACCATGTTTGGGAAACTATTCTGAATGCTTTGCCTACATAACTTGTTTATTTTCATGTGATTCAGGCAGTATATGATTCAAATTCCTAGATGGGGAAACTGAGCCATGGTTTATTGCCTATAATTATGGAAGTTGTCAATAATAAAAAAGAAAATAAAGAAAGTTATAGCATCCTGTCTAATGTCATGCAGCTGATAAGTAGTAATATTTGCAATTTGTTCTTTTTTTTTTTTTTTTTTTTTTTGCTTTTACCCATCACACCAAACTCTTAATGTCTAGAACTCCCATCGCCCCCTTCATAGAATTTTGGTTATGGCAGGTACTTACTTAACAGAAATGAGGAGAATAGAAGGCATGCTATCTAAGGATGCACATGTAAATTGAATGGTATAGCAGACAGCTTCAGGTTCACTAAGATAAACTTCCAGACCAGGCACAGTCCTGGAGGAAGTGCTATTTATTGAAGCTTACAGATCTGGGGGAAGTTCCACAATGACAGAGGAATCTGGACTGCCTTCACAGGAACAAACACAGAGAGAGAAGCACAAGCCTAAAAGCCACATAGCACAGCATAGCACACTTCAGGAACTCCAGCTAGGCACACTTTGCGTATCTTTAAATTGAAATCTTAAACCTACCACCACACCTTAAGATCCGCCCAGTGACTCCGCCTCCATCCAGGTGGCTGAAGATGCAAACTACAAACTAATAAAACACTAAATATATATATATCTATTCAAACTACCACAAATGGTGAGACCTTTCAAGTCAGGAAAGCTATTTTATTTGTCTCATTGTATATCAGGACTTAGGACAGGGTTATGACATATCCAGAATAATTAGTTTTATGGTGCTAGCACTGTACATTCTAGGCAAGCACTCAAAAACTGAGCCACATAACTTGTCCTTAGATTTCATGGCAAGAGCTCACTATGCACCTGAATTTCTACAATGCCATTTCAATGGTATCCGAATTAGTCAAATGTAATTCTTCAGAAATTTTGACAGTGACTTTAACCTTAACCAATTCAGAAAGTGATTATCAGTCATTCCTTCCAGATTATGTCTAGATGATACAAAGGAAACTCAGTTCCTACTGATGGCTTTTTGTGATCCCTGGATGGCAATGACAGATCATTCCACAAGATGGCACTCCTAATTCTTCCTTGTAATTGTTTTTCTTCTGCAGAGAAACTAGAAGCATGATTTGTGTTACAGAATTCATGTTGCTGACTGATCATATTAACATAATTCAAAAACAAATATATTTGGTTTCTCAGGGGTTTTCAAATGTTACTTTGCGACCTGGTATAGGTTAGAATGTAGAAGTGTGTTACAATGTGATTGAATTACATACATTTGCACTGCTGGTCCCTGTCCTAGAAGACCACTCACACATAAGCAAAAGAAGGGCAGAAAGCTTCCCCAAACACTGTGGGCAAGTGGTGCTCCATCAGAATGAAAACCAGTTTTAGGAAGGTCAAAAAGCCTTAGACACCACCTAATACTTTGCAAGAAAGATTATGTTCCAATTGCTTCTTGGAGATCACAATACCCAGTTAGCAGTTAGCTCACATCCACTATTCCTATTAAGCGATCCAGTATGCCCGATTATGCCAAACTTCTCCTAGGACTTCTATACCACAAACATGGGAGCAAACTGAATTTGTAAAACTTTTATCAATGATATCTTAAAAATGCCATAATTCTGAAAAGAATGACTATGAAACATATAGTAACATTGACTGAATGTTGTATAAGAAGCATTTTAATAGGAATTTTGCAAGGGTTGTTCTCATATAAGAACTTTAGAAGCTATTTTATGTACATAATATATACTTATTACCATCTTAATCTAGTCAATTCTCAAATATTTGCAAATGTCAATTAAGCAGCTTCTAAAACCTATGAATATATATGTCATTAGCTCCACTTTATGGAAAGCTAAGGCAATAGAGATGATGTTCCAAAGGTCTCCCAGCTGGCAAGAAGTACAACTGTTGGGGTGGAGGCTGGAAAGTTGGCTCAGTGGTTAAGAGTGCTTCTTGGGTCAGTATGAAGGCCTGAGGCAGTCTAAGATCACCTAAGTTTGAATCCCTAGAACCTATGTAAGCAGCTGTTGTAGCCTGTGGAGACCAGAGACCAGAGAATCTCTGTGGCTTCTGAAAACAGCAAGCTCTGGGATCAGTAAGACAATCCATCTCAAGGAATGATACAGATGAGTGATGGATGGGAACCTGTGAATTTCTCCAATCTGTACAAATGAGGTACTACATCTTCACATACATGTGCACAAACAATATGCACATCAAGGTACACATACTACACATACACACATATAAAAAAAGCACAACTAGGCTCATAGCTAAGGATATAAATTTCTAGGGCCTAGGCTCTAATACTAAAACTCTAGTAAAAATGCATATAAATGTGTGCACATGTGTGTGCACGCACACACACACACACACACACACACACACACACACACACTCACACAAATAGGCATATCCGCCAAGAACATCCTCAAATTGTTGCTAGAAAGCCTATAAATTTCTCTGAATTGACATCTTTTTTTCCCTCTCCTTTGCTTATTCTCTCCTCTCTGCTCTGTGTTCTTTTCTTTTGGTCCATTTTAGGACCTTGCTTGAATGACTGTCCTTTCACTTTTAGCTTCTCCTTTTACCTTTAAACCATAATCAGAACAGAGGTGGGAAATGATGGATGAGTGCATATATGCAGCCCTTTGCTGTGTTCCTTCAAATCTGAAATTTAAAAAAAAAAAATTGGGCATGTGGCTGCAGGTAGTAGTGGATAATATGGAAAGGTATGAAAGGAAAACAATAAATAGTAGTCAGAGACTAACTAAAAATTAAGAAATAGTAAAATTTAGAAATTTTGAAATTAAAAAATTTAAAGAACCAAATATACAAACAAAGAAAAGTGATATTAGAGACTTCAGCCCCAGTAGCGCTGGAAGCAAAAATTGTGGGGAAGCTATAATGACTTCAAAGGCATACCTCAAAGGTAGATGGGCACTATATAAAAGTAACACTTAAGATGGGAGATGTGCATTCCCTGCAGCAAGCAGATGCTGGAAACAGGCTATCCTGCACTTCCTAGCTTCTTCGTTGATGTTGCTGGACAGGGATGATCTTAGGAGAAGACTAAGAGTTAAAACCTTGGCCAAAGAGAGTAGAAAACCATTCATTTTTATACCCCCAAACCCCAAATATTTTTCCCTTTCTAATAAGAAGGCAAATGACCATCCTAAGAATCACCATGGACTCAAGAAATGGGTTGCAACTTGAAGTCAGATTCACAGCACCAATCAGTTTGGGTGGAAAGTAGAAGTGATGAGGTTCATCATAGAGGGAAGCCAAGGGGAAACACAGGAGTGGAGCAGCAGCCCAAACTCATGCCTAAATCAAAATGTAGAAATATGACAGGCAGCTGGGCATGGTGGTGCACGCCTTCATTCTCAGCACTCGGGAGGCAGAGGTAGGAGGATCACCATGAGTTCAAGGCCACCCTGAGACTACATAGTGAATTCCAGGTCAGCCTGAGCTAGAGTGAGACCATACCTCTAAAAACAGAAAAAAAAAAAAAAAAAAAAAAAAAACAGAAATAAGAGATGTTAGAAACCAAGGCACTATGGCTCCTCCCAAAGCTCTTCAATATCCAAATCCAAAGATCTTAAATGGATAAAATGTCAAATATTTCAAGAGATGAATTATAAAAATTAGCAATGACTTCACAGAGGAAGGCAATAGATAGATGATGTAAGGAAGGCATCTGAAGACCTAGAAGTGAAAGTTACATCATGGATTAAAAAAAAATCAGTAAATAAACTGAGATTTAGAAAGAAATTAAAATGAAACAAGTGAAAAACTGAATAAATCCAGTAATAACAGTAGAAAAGATCTCCTAGAGAGCAGATGAAACAGAAGAAATATTATGGCGTGAAGACAAGGATAATAAAATATTACATTCCCATATCAATAAAAATAAGCCACCATGACCACAACTTTCAAGAATTCTGGGACACAATCAAGAGTCCAAACCTAAGAATTCATGGGGTGAAGGAGAAGGATCTTAGATACAAACCTAAGCCAGAAAAATTCCTATTCAATGAAATTACAACAGAAAATTTCCAACATGTAGGGAAATATATGAATATCCAATTATAAGAGGAACTTAGAACCCCAAATACACACAATGAGAAAAGATCCTATTACATTATGGCTAACATGATAAAATTGCAGACCAAGAGAACATATTAAAAGCTGAACAAAATGACAACTCAAAAAGGTAAGCTCACAAGAATTATATCAGATTTCTCAGCAAAAATATAAAAACTCAGGAAATTTTGAATATATCTTAAGCCTTGCAAGCATGGTCAATTATCCTTTAAAATGTATGGAGAAAATAAAGACAATTTGTAGCAGTGAACTTTTCTGTTGCTAGAACAAACACTTGACTAGAAGCAGCTTATGGAATGAATGTGATTATTTCATCTTATAGTTTTGAGGGGAAGTTTCATCATGGTGTAAGCTGAATAAGGTGGAAAATAAGTGAACAAAAACTACTCAAATCAACCTGAAAAAAATATAGAAATCAGAAAATTGCCCTCATGAACAACTCTAAATTTTGTTAGCTCTCAAAAAAAAAAAAAAGAGATACAGACTAGTAGAATGGAATAGAAAAATAAGGTCCAACTGTATTATGTTTATAGGAAACAATTTTTATAAGGACACATGAATATTGACTATGAAAGGATAGATAAGAAAACTGAGATATATGCATAATGGAGTATTATTCAGTCATAAAGGAGAACTAAATTATATCATGTTCAAGAAAATGAGTGGAAATGGAAATAGCAATCATCATAAACTAAATAAACAACTCAGCCAAATAAATGTGTCTCTTCTCTATTGCATCTTGAATGAAAGAACAAGACATGAAAGTAGCAGTGGGGCAATTTGGGAAGAGGACAGGTACCAGCAAGATAGGAAAATGGAGACAGGAGAGGGTAAGAGGTCAATAATCTGAACCTACATTGTGCAAGTATAAGAAAATGTCACAATAAAATCCAGTATTTCATACAGTTAATATATGCTAATTAAAAACATCAATTTCCTTTACAGCCAAGACATGATACAAATTATATCTTCGTGCTTTTCTGCACCAAGTGCAATCAGAATCCCAAGGAATAGGCTAGAAGACAAGTGAAGGAGCTCTGGCAACTGGTTATAGGCAGGCCTACTAGATTAGGACTCCAGAAAAGAAAAACAGCACAGTGGCAGAGTGTCTTCTGACCTGCCACCAACCAAAAATGGGAGTGCAGACTCAGCAGTACTTAACCCTATCTGAACAGCAGAAGGTAGCAGATATCGATGTGCTTCTTCTTGCATGAAACCTTAGCTATTGACAACAACAGGCCATTGTGACACCATCAGCAAAACAAAAGGAGACTGACTGAGAACCCTGCCAATAATAAGCAGCCAAAATGTATAGGACACAATAAAAAATAAACTAAAAAAATTTTAAAAAGTTGTCATACCTCAAATCAGGAAAGTGTCTATATGTTAACATTTTCTAAAAAGATTTAAAATCACTGGTTATGAAAATATATGTAAATTAATTACACATTCTCTTGAGAAAATGAAGCATGGAAAATATTAGAATACTATAGTAGTTTTTTTAATTTTTTTTTTGTTTATTTATTTGAGAGTGATAGACAGAGAGAAAAGCAGATTGAGAGACAGAGAGAGAAAGAATGTGCACACCAGTACCTCCAGCCACTACAAACGAACTCCACATGCACGTGCCACCTTGTGTATCTGGCTTAAGTAGGTACTGGAGAATCAAGCTTCAAACTGGGGTCCTTAGCATTCACAGGCAAGCACTTAAACACTAAGCCATCTTTCCAGCCCTATGGTAGTTTTAAGAATGCAATAGACGGCATAGAAATGCAAATTACCATATATACATAAAAATTTACTAGCAGAGATGAGATGATATTGGATAGAATTGGAGAACTTGGGAAATAAAATTCACAAATATGACCAGAAAGAAAAAAAAATATCCAACTTTCATATCATAAGAATACTAAGAAAAAAGTAGGACTGAAGAACATATAGAGAAATAAGGGTACAAACTTTGCAAAATTTGGTGCAAATTGTATCTAACATTCAAAAAGCCATCTCCAAATAGGATAAACCCAAAGAAATTTTTGGTAAGGCATATCATAGTTAAAATTCTAAAAAAAATAAGACACAGAAAATAGTATTGAAAGAAACTAGAAAATTACCACAAATTACTCATAGAGGAATACCAATTTGAATTACAAAAGATTACTCATCTGTAACCAAGGAGACAAGTAAGAAGGAAGAAGAAAAATACATTTTTTTGAATAATGAATAAGAAGTTTTTTAACTCCCTATGAAAGACTACAAGAAGGGGATGAAAATCAAACTACAGACTAGGAGAAAATATCTGTATACCATGGATATACCAGAAACTCTTCATGGTATTGTGATGGTTAATACTGATTGTCACTTTGAGAATGCCAAGAAATTCTGTCATTCATACATTTGTTGTATATGTATGGAATAGTATAGCTACTCTGGCAAACAACCTGGTAGGCTCTTGAAAACTTAAGTATGCAGCTAGCAAATGATCCAGCACTTCAAGGCACTCACTCCAGAGTAATGCAAACCTTCCTTCTCACAAAAAGCTCTACATGAATGACTATAGCAGCTTCATTCATAAGAGCTAAAAGTAATAACTCAGCTGTCCTTAGTGGGTGAACAGGTAAGGAATAGCCTTGTCATGAAACTCAGCAATAAAAATGGCTGAACTACTGATACACAGAACACTTAAGACAGATCTCCAGGGAATTATGCAAAGTAAGAAAAAAGAGAAAAAAACTAGAATTGAATCTCAAATGGATTCATATCAAATGATTCTAGCATGTAATATCAGTGAAAAGACAAGTTTATAGAAAGAGGAAATGCATTATTATTTGCAAACATGATTAGAAAATGGCAAAGGGAGAGAGTCCCATGGCATGGAAAGGATGCAGTGTCTTACCAACGGTGTGACATTAAAAGCAAAGAGATTGTGCTGAATCTACTCCATGCTCTCAAGAGAGTGCCAGTGATGCTGGAGGACTGCAGGTAAAGTTTTAAAGGTGTGGCAGTACCTGAATTGAAAGATTGTTCTCCACAACTAGAAGACACTACATTTGGTGGAACCCAGGAAGGTTATGTAAAGCGTCTCTCTGTACTTTTTGCAGACAATCATGTGTGAATTAGGTTAACAACATTTTAAATTAAAAGTCATAATCAAGTGTTGCTCAAGTAAATAAAACACACACAAAATTTCATGTAAGTCTTCCTATTCCAATATAGCCACCATCACTACCAAGCATATTTCAAAAGATTTTGGATTTCACTGCCACAATTTTCTTATCACCCAATTAATGTTCAATCATCTATACAAGATTCTATCATATCACCCCATTGAAATGACACTTGATCAAGGTCAACCATGATCTTTTCATACATATTCGCTGTTCAACTTTATATTTGCCTTTCACTTGACTCCTTGACTGCCTGACTTCTCCTTCCTTTCAGCAACATTCTTTCCCACCTTTCACACAGGAAAATAAAACTTACTCACACTTTGGGGCTCTTATTTCTCTATTTGCCTGGTATAGCAGACAGCTTCAGGTCGCTGAGATGAACTTCCAGACCTGGCACATTTATGGAGGAAGAGATTTATTGAAGCTTACAGATCCAGGGAAAGTTCTGTAATGTCAAAAGAAGCTAGCCATTCTTTCACACGTCCAAGTAGAGACAGAAAGACAGAGAGAGAGAGAGAGAGAGCCTCCATACACAAAATGGCCTGGATATCCATGACCTCACAGTGCCTGACACTACCTGCACAAGACCATCATAATAGGAGTAAAAGAGACACTGATTGAGATGGGGAGGGGGTATGATGGAGAATGGAGTTTCAAAGGGGAAAGTGGGGGGAGGGAAGATATTACCATGGGGTATTTTTTATAATCATGGAAGTTGTTAATAAAAATTTGGAAGAAGAAAAAAAGCCATGCCACACAGCACACACTTCAGGAACTCCAGGTGGAACTAGGTACTTGCATATCTTTAGATTAGAATTTCAAATCTACCACTACACTTTAGGGCTGGACCCTAAAATCCACCCAGTGACACCTCTTCCACTCACGTGGTTGCAGATCTTAATTAAGAACAGTAATAAAACACTGAGTATATTGGGGGCTATCTATTCAAACTACCACATTCCACCCCTGGTCCCCAATAGAATCATAACTATCTCACATTGTAAATTGTATTCAGTCAATGTATAAGGTCCCCACAGTCTTTACCATGCAAACCACGGACCATCTTCCAATGGCTCTTCCAGCCTATCTGGGTCATTGTGCCCTGTCGCATGCTGCATCTCAGCAGCAGCTCCTGGAACCATGAGCATTTCATGACCACTCCACACATTTTTTTATGCTTCAGAAACCATTACCAGCTGTGCAGGACACAGCCATATTCTTAATTAAGGGACAAACTAAATCGTTACCTGGAAAAGCAGGTTCCTTCTCCTGCCAACTCCTTTTCAAAACAGTTTGCATTTCTATCAATGGCATCTTGTCCCTTTTTTAATGTAAAGCAGTGGGCCATGTTCCTTACGAATGCAAATGTTTTTGTAGATAGCAGCTGCAGTAACCTAAAACCAGTCTGTAATTGTTTTGAAATTTTTTGTTCATTTTTATTTATTTATTTGAGAGTGACAGAGACAGAAAGAGGCAGATAGAGAGAGAGAGAGAGAGGGAGGGAGAGAGAGAGGGGGGGGAGAGAGAGAGAGAGAGGGAGGGAGATAATGGGCGCGCCAGGGCTTCTAGCCACTGCAAACGAACTCCAGAAGTGTGCGCCCCCTTGTGCATCTGGCTAACGTGGGTCCTGGAGAATCGAGCCTCGAACCAGGGTCCTTAGGCTTCACAGGCAAGCACTTAACCGCTAAGCCATCTCTCCAGCCCCAGTCTGTAATTTTAACTTACTTAAAATTTTACAATTTAAAAGCTTAAATCTCTCAGCCCCATATCTTTATCCAAGCACATAAATCCATTACAAATTTACCCTTGATCAAACTCTCTGGGCCTGGGCAGCAGAAGGCAGCCAGCCCTTATGCCAATAGCCCAGATCCAGCAAAGTCCTCTGCAGTCTTTCCTTCCCCTTAGAAAGTTCATAAGCCAAGCTGTTGCAGTCAGTTTTGCATTGCTGATAGAAATCACCCAACCAAGAGCAGCTTGTGGGAAAAAGGTTTATTTAGGCTTATAGGCTAGAGGGGAAGCTCCAGGATGGCAGGGGAAAACGATAGTATGAGCAGAAGTTTGACATCACCCCCTGGCCAACATAAAGTGGACAATAGTAAAAGAAGAGTATGCCAAACACTGACAAGGGGAAACTGGCTATAACACCCATAAGCCCATGCTCAACATTACACTGCCTCCAGGAGGTGTTAATTTGCAAATTTCCATCAGCTGGGAACCTAGCATGCAGAACACCTAAGTTTATGGGGGACACCTGAATCAAACCACCACACAAGCCTACACGTTCAATTCTCCTACACTTAGCACTCTCAAACTCAATTTGATATAGTCCATAATACTTGGCTTACCACACCAGAAGGTGTCTTCACTTTCAAGTATCAAATCCATGCCCATTCCTCCAAAGCAAAAGTTCCAAAAGACCAAAATCTACATGGTCACATTCATCTCAGCATTCTATCCCGCTCCACTGTACCAAGTTCTGCAGCAAACAGCGTCATGTTCACTGAGATGAACTTCCCAATCAGGCACAGTAATGGAGGAAGGGGTTTATTGAAGCTTACATATCCAGGGAAGTTCCATAATGGCAGAAGAAGCTGGCCCTGCTTTCACAGGTCCAAGCAGAGAGAGAGAGAGAGAGAGAGAGACAGACAGACAGACAGACAGACAGACAGAAAGAGAGGTTAAAAAAAAAAAACCAGCCATACCACAGAGCACACTAAGTACTATGTATATCTTTAGTTTGGAATTGAAATCCAGCACCACACCCTGGGGCTGGACCCTAAAATCCACCCAGTGACACCTCCACTCAGATGGCTGCAGATCTAAATTACAAACGGTAATAAAACACAGAATATATTGGGATATATTGGGGACTGTCTATTCAAATTACCACACCTGGCATTTCTCTGTTATTGCCAATATCTTATAGTAATTCTCTAATTTAATCAAATCATGGAAAGTAATATCCTTGCCCTTTTCTCACCATTGATCATTTCCCTTGTGTCTTTACTTTTTTTCCATCCAGACCTTAGACTTGATATTGCATTATATTTATTCTCTTTCAAATATGCTTAACTCCTCATCTTCTCTCTTCATCTGCCTTTCAAGGTTGGAACTTGAGTTTCTATCTGCCTCACCACTGTATTTTAGCAGTTAAGTACTGCCTGAGAAAGATGTACACAACTAGGTACAAAGGTTGTATTTTAAACTCATGACTATGGATTTATTTTAAACGTATTAGTGTGTTTTATTGTACAAAATCATCTGTTTTGTTATGATAATTTCATGCATTATTATCCTTTCTGATGTTTATTATACTTACATACATGTATATCATTGTACCTTGCTCATATCCACCCCCTCCTTCATCTCTTTTCTGTCCTATTACTAGTTCTCAGTTACCCTTCTCCTTTCATCCCATATATATTTATATGTCTACATGCAAATATTAAAAACTACCTTCCACATATGACAATATTTTTTTTCCTGAATCTCATTTATTTTGTTTAAGAATATGATATCCAGTTCTTTCCTCTCTCATGTAAATGTCATAATTTCATTCATTTTTATTACTGAATAAAATCAATTATGTCTGTATATAATTTCCTTTATCCATTCATTAGTTGATATGTAACTAGATTGATTTTATATCTTAGCTATTTCAATACTACAGCCAGGTATATATCCACAAGGTCATACTGTAGTTCTATCTTTAATTTTTTTGAATTAACATATTGATTTCCATGGTGGATGCAATTTATACTCCTACCAGCAGTGTATAAAACATTCTTATTCTCTGAATTGTTAATAGCATTTGCTGTTATTTGTTTGCTTGATGTAAATCTTAAATGAGCCCTCTGTGTCTCCTGAATTTCCTACCATTAGTCTTTCCCTGATCGCATTCAGATTTTGTAAAAGAATAGTTTACATTTTTGTAATTCTTCTCTAATATACTAATGCATCCAACATCTAACTATTCACTCACTGGTGGTGCCCTAACCTCAGTGTACCATGCAGTGGCACTGTAGTGATATATTACTGCTGTTCTATTCAGCTTTTCCTTCATACCCATCTTATCCCACCTAGCCTTCTCAAGGACATGCCTTTTTATTTTCCTTTCTATACAACCATCTTCATTAACAAACAGGCATGCTTTATGTATCATTTTAACCCATCTTTCCTTTCACTGAACAATGTCTCAGGTACTAGGCACTACTTTCAATCTTCACTTTTTCTCTCAATTCTCTTGAACCTAGTTTCTCTCTCTGATATTGGGTAGATACTATTTTGTCAAATTCACCAATAAACTTAATGTAATAAAAGAAAGTATGTGGTTTAATCTCTGTACATCATTCCTTGAGCTTCTAGGAGGACTCAACATGATTAGTCCTCATCTTTTTGACACATGTGTGTGTGTGTGTGTGTGTGTGTGTGTATACAAGTACACATGTCTGTATAGATATTATTGTTAGGTATACTACCCACATCTTTGAAGCAGGAGTACCATTGCTTTGGGGCTCACTAATTAGGCTAGGAATGCTGGTCAGTGATTCCCCTGGGATCCTTCTGTTTCTAGGCACTAGCACTGAGATTATAGGTGCTCAGTGCCTTATCTGGCATATTCATACATTGGTGCAGGACATTGAATTGAGCTCCTAGTGCCTTTGAGACACACAATTTACTGAGGAGCTATCTTACAAGTCCTGTTCCAAGTTTTTAAAAACCCTATTTTTACTCTGGGATTCTAGAACACTGAACCCTCTGAGATCTATTTCCAGCTCACTGACCTTTCCTTCTCAGTTTCTAAGTCTTCTCACAATTATTGGCCTCATTCATTTCAATAATTTTAAATATTGTGTGTGGATGCCTCCCTATTTTACAATCCCACTCCTATGTCCCACTAACTACTTAACATATCCACCTAAAATTCTTCCCCCGATCTCTAGGTTGCTCATGTAAATGATAAAACAATAAGTAATTTCAGCCATTTCTTACCTCATGTCTAATACTTTCACAAGCCCATTATGTAGCTAGAATCTGACTCTGCCTCCAAACATGCATCCCTGTTCTTTCTACTTTTATTCATTACCACTTTTGCCATCTGCATCTCATTTAGCAAACCCACTTGAGCCAAAGCAATGACTTCTTTATTTTCCTTAGCTTCTATAACAGATAACATCTATTCTCTACTCAGCATCCAAGTAATCATTGTAACAAAGCAAATCAGGGACTCTAACACAGAAAAACCAAAATTTGATGGGTGTGGTGGTGCACGCTTTTTATCCCAGCACTCAAGAGGCAGAGGTAGGAGGAACACCATGAGTTCAAGGCCATCCTGAGACTGCAGAGTGAATTCCAGGTCAGCCTGAGCTAGAGTGATAGCCTACCTCAGAAAAAATAAATAAATAAATTTGTTTTCTTATCTGTTTTCACACAGATCCTATTTGAAAAGCTAGAGCAGGATTTCAGCCTGGATATCCCAGACAAATATCTTGGAAAGAGTAAAATGGAAAAAATACATAAACAAATTCTGTCTTTACACATGAGAAGGAGGAAGCTGCCTCATTTTCAGAATGTGAAAAGGCCACCAGAAGCCAGGTATGGTGGAACATGCCTGAAACCACAACACTCAAGAGGAAGAGGCCAAAGGATCACCATGAGTTTGAGGCCAGCCTGGTCTGCATAGCAAGTCCTACTAGCATCCAGGGCTTTGTAGTGAGACCTGGTTTCAAACAACAACAACCACAATTGCTCTTTTGCAAGCATGATTTACTCTGCCCTCCCTCAGGGTTTGTTTTCCAGCTGTCTCTAATATATACTCCTGCTTTAAGTAAGCTTATTTTGTCAAGGAGCCAGTGAGTCAAAGAATTTCTTGCCTTTAAGACTTTGTTAGAATTCCCATACCTATCTCTGTACTTTACTTATTGCTGCCTTTTGCCTACCCACAGCCAGACATCATTTGCAACCAAGGCCAGAGGGCAGCACTGATCAAGAAAAAGGAAACAGAAATGTTTCACTCTCTTACTCCGGCTAGATCTGTCACTAATGAGCTGTGTGAGCATGTGCAAGCCATAAAACATTAGTGTGAATATGGTTGAAAAGACCCTGTTAATTCAATTCCATAACCAACTTCTCGTTTTCTATTAAAAAACGTTATCAATTCTACAAGTAAAAAGTCAAAGAAAGGAAATGCCAAGTTAATTTTCTTTTTTCTCTTGCAAAGGAAAACCAATGCTTTGAACTTTCTTTTGTAAAACAGAAATCTTAAGCTCCCTAACCAAACTGCCAATATCAGCCTACTTAATAGCTTACAATTGCTACCATTTTAGACTAATTTCTCTACCATGGTGGTTCGTGCCTGACTTTTCAAAGAGGTAGATTTTTCCTCATTATCTCCACTGTGAAAATGTTTGAACAGAAATTAAATGAGGAACAATTAATTGATATTTGAATTAGTCCTTAATCAGCCAGATGGGGCTGTGGAAATTTCAGGGAAGCATTGGCTTTTGTGGCCCAGATCTTGTTGCACAAAAAATGCTGCTTTCCCAAACAGACACTGAACATCTTAGCTTGTTAGAGCTGTTACCAAAACTTGCACAGGCTGGGTAACTTAAGCAACAGACATTAATTTCTCACAGTTGTGGAGGTTCAGCTAGAAGTTCAAGATCAAGGTACCAGAGAGGTCAGGTTCTTTCAGTTGTAGAAAGTGAACTTTTCATGTAATTCTAATGTGACAAAGAATGAGCTAAGTGCTGTCCTCTTCTGACAAGGATACTAGTTACATCAATATCTTTGTGCCATAATTATTTTCCAAAGATTCTGTCTCCTAATGTCATCACACTGATAGTAGCATTTCAAAGTATGACTTTTAGGATTATGAAAACACTCCATCCATGGTACTCAAGCAAACCTATATTGGTTTGCTGAACATTGAAGTTTTAGAGTGTTTCTGCCTTGTTCTCTCTTTCTTTCCATACATCCTGGTTCCAATGAATGTACTTCAGAAATATTGTCTAGAGAGGTTCAGAGCTAAAGAACCAACCCCCTTTCTTTTCTCTTCTACCCATCTTATGTTTTTTGATTCCTGCTCATTGATATGAATTATTCTTTGCCTTTGGTAAAATTAACTGTCTCTAACACCATAGTGAGCTCTAACTCATCCTAGTAATGTAGGTGAAGTTCCATTTCCTCAGAGAAGCTTCCTGAGATCGTTAGGAGATTCGTTTAGCACATCCTCTTCTGAACTCTTCTCCAAATTCACTGAAGGGAATTGCAGTAAATTTCTCTGTGTTTCTAATAAGGCTGGGGCTTCTTTATCTCTATATTGCTAGTACATGAGGTGAGATTGACATAATGAAAATACAGTTATTCCTCATAATGTTCAGGGAATTGGTTCCAGAATGCCCCGTGGGTATGAAAAGCTGTAGAAATTCCAATCCCTTGGATAGGGAGTGGTATTTGCATATAACCTAAACACATCATCCCACCTACTTTAAGTCATTTCTAAATTACTTATGATATTTAATAAATGGTGGATGCTATATAAATAGCTGTTATACTGTATTGCTTATGAAATGTCAAGAAAATTTGCACCTGTCCACTATACAATTGCATAATTGGATATATATATATATATATATATATATATATATATATATAATATGTATGTATGTATGTATGCATTCATATTCTCCAAATGGTTGAATTGGCCTGCAGAAACCATGGATACTTTTCCTCTATTTTGTCTTATTATATATCATATTTGAAGTAGCAATGAACATGGAATACATAGCTATTGTATTATATTTAACACAAATCAAAGGAAGAAATAACACAGCTAATCTGGACTCTTGGACTGTTATCCTGGAAGGCTCCCATGGTGGTATGAGTTGTAATATCTTGATGTCTGCAGCAGCACTTTAATTTCTGTAGAGAACAAGATATTTATGAATAATCAAGCTGGTTTGTCACTCTAATGACCCTAATTGGAATTTGCCAGTAAAATAAGAAGAAAACTCCATGAGCATTCGGCTAGAAAAGTGAAATGCAATTAAAAAGGGTTCATTTGTTAGACATCTACATTCTCAGCTTATCCCCAGGACATATTTAAAATCTGTGAATTTTGACAGAAATGACATTAGCTTTGATCTGTGGTCTTGATATCAAAATGTTCACCATAGTTAAAAATGTTGGATCATTAAAACTTAATTCACTCCCTGCTTCTTCATTCCTCTCTAAACTCAAACTTACGCAATTTCACCCAAGACTGAAGATGATTTAACTGTATTCCATGGAAATAATTTGAGTGGTGTTGCAAGTGACTATAATTTGACAAATTTTGTCAGTGGCCATCACTTGTGTTGACCTGGAAGCTTATGAGCATACTATGCTTTCACTTTTTTAAATATATTTTTATTTTTTTTATTTGACAAAGAAATGGGGGGAGAGAGAATGGGCGCACCAGAGCCTCCAGCCACCGCAAATGAACTCCAGATGTGTGTGCCCCCTTGTGCATCTGGCTAACATGGGTCCTGGAGAATTGAACCTGGGTCTTTTAGTTTTCAGACAAATGCCTTAACCATTAAACCATCCCTCCAGCCCTCTTTTCACTTTTGAAGCTCATTCTCCTTTTATAGGATGACTAAGGTATATCACTCCCTTGTTACCTAGTGTGCATGTCTAGCATAAGCTAGGCATTCCGTAAACTATAGCTAACAACAATGCAATCACTAAACACCCACTGATACAAACTATGTACTATTCATAGTTTATTATCAAATCCTAACATGCCTGCAAGTTAGGAGGTGTGGTTTGCATGTATTTTTCAGAACAGGAAATGGGTTTATTGTTTCAGTGTCTTGTTGCAAATAACATTGTTAGCAAGTGATAGTGTCGGGAAATATACACATGTCTCAGTTTATAAGCCTAGGCATTTTTTTTTTTTTTTTTGTCTACCAAGAGCTTCTAAGTAAAGTGGATTTCTTTCACCTTTTTCTAGTTGGAATGTGAGCAATCTGAGTCCTAGAAACGTTCAAGTAACTTGTCCGTGGTTATATCATCAACACATACCAGAGTAACTTCCAAATCAGTTCTATGACATTCCTGAATTTATACTGTCTGTATTATACATTTCTGACTTAGTAAGCAAGTGGACATAGGATTGCCAAGGCAAATCGTATCTGGGATTAGGATGGTCTGTGGACTATGGAGGTATGCTGGAAGAGAGGTGGGTGACATGTTAACACAATTAGGAGATGAGTTGTATTTCTATCATAGCTTTATATTCCCCGTAGCCCAATTTCATCCTGAATAGTGGGGTCCTCTATCATTCAGAGAAAAGTTAAGGAGTGCTGCTCACCCTTTAGTTGATAAAATGGTGACCTTACCAAGTATACGTCCCTGGAATAGTCCCCAGAACTTTTTAATGTTACCAAATTTATGAAATGAGATCATTATAGATTATTTGGGTGACTCTAAATTTAATGACAAATATCCATATAAAAGAAAACAGAAGGACTTGTTAAACCCACTCTCCAATATCAAGCTACAATATCAGGCTACAAGAGGGCCTACACCTATTAAATTCTCTATAAAAAAAAGGGGTTATCTCATTTGTCCTGATGCTAACTTACTCTCCGTTGGAGAATCTGCTTCTCTTTTTCAGATAGATGTAGATCCTAAGGAGAGAGCCACCCCATCATACCTCAAAAGGGCCCTGGCTGAAACTAAGAAAAATTGGTGAAACAAGCAAGGGCGCTGTTTTCCTGATGAACCAGATACCAGCACAAGGGGGAAGGAGATCAACACAGAGAAAAATCAACTCCTACCAAATCAGAGAGCCAGAGCCTCAGAGGCCCCCAACACCTCATCACTGAAGCAGACCAAAAATGAACCCAACATGGCTCAGGGAAATTTTGCGGAAGACGGGGCGGAAAGAATGTCAGAGCCACATGTTGGGTCATAATATGCAGAGACATTTAGCTTACCCATAACTGTGGGCTAACTCCACAATGCATGACCCGTATACCTCAACAAGGAGGGGCCAAGGGGAGGGGGTAGGTCACAGATGAGCCTAATAATGGTACCAAACTGACTGTAAAAAAAAATAAAATAAAAAATTAAAATGGAAAAAAAAGAAAACAGAAGGACTTTTGTCACAGCACAAGATAATATACTGAATGAGGTATAATGACATGAAGACAGAGGCAGAGATTGGGGTGATGTATGCAACAGCCAAAGAACACCAATGAATGCTTGGAGGCACTTAGCCCTAGAAGCAAGGAACAGATTTTTCCCAAGATCATTCAGACGTAGTATGGTCCTTCTGCCAACTAGATTTCAGATTTCTGGCCTCAAAAAAAAAAATGGAAAAGAATAAAATTCTGTTCTTTTATGCTACCATGTGTATGGGAATTTCTCATAGCATCCACGGAAAACAAATAGATGCTCTGAGCCACGAGACGACAGTTCAGTCTGGTTCTTTGATCTTAACCAATCCCCACTCATGAAATTTAGGTTGCTTAGAATATAGGATGAAAGCCCAATTTAAGGGATTACAAAAGCCTAGGAATTCAGTGGGTGGCAGTCAGGGTCTACTGAAGGCCTTGTGATTGCAATTACCTCCTGGTTTAAAATGCATGGCAGAGAATTCCTGGTGCATATGAGAGTAAGCATATTATCAAAGAAGGAATCAATAGTACACAAAATATCTTAGCCTGTAAGCATGAACACTTTTTGCACAATATCACTAACTTTAAAGTTTCTTCGAAGCTTCACGATGCGTTGAACAGATTATAAGCTTTAGACTGAAAACCTGGTTTTGAATTCTGGCAATGCCCAAGGTTACAGTTATTGAGCAAGCATGACATTAAATTTCTTTTTCTGTAAAATTAGGATAAAGATAGTAACTGTCATATTGAAATGTAACTGGGACTAAATATTACACATTTATGTGCTATATCATTGATGCAAAATGAGAGCTAATTTGTAGCTGTTGTCTAGCTAGTTCCAAAGTCAATGCTGTAATACGAGCAGAAGATTGCTCAGAGCAACAAAGTTTCTTGCATCCTAGATGTAGCTTTGAAAAGAGGCTTGTTAAAATCCATTGTATTTTTTAACTTTAAAAGAAATGATGACTTCTCATTTTATCTGCTAACTGTTCTTCTGGTTTCATAATAAAATTGCTTGAGTATTTTTCTAGCTATTTTCCTCACCCATTGTTCTTGGTAATTTAAGGTATGCGTTAAACACTTGTAAGAAACTGATGGTTCATTGGGATTAAAATTTAAAAGCAAATTCATGGTATACTCCTGTAGTCTCAGCTACACAGGAGGCTAACGTAAGAGATTCATTTGACTCCAAGAATTCAAGGACAGCCTGGGAAATATAGTGAGATTATGCCTCATAAAAGTCAAAAGTCAAGGAAAGTATATCAACTGCCAGCACAGCCAATGTCCTGGACCCTGCTATATTCATTGATAGCATACACTTGAGTGGTTGAGGTGATGGGATTATTCAAGGAACATGGCATTGGGAATTACTGCTTTCTATAAAGTCACACTTCATTTGCATTGTGACATCAAATAATTCATTTTCATCTGTTCTGCTGCGTTCACAGGCCTTACCTACAGTCTAACCTGTCAGATCCTATTAGATATGTTAGAGGAAAGCTCCGTCAGCATGACAGGTGGCCTTCTTTATTCTTATCATTCAGTATTTCTTTGCTTTTGGATTCTGACAACTGAGAAAAGTCTGGTAACTTCTAATTGAATAATTGGCATCCTCATAGGGGACAGAACTGACCTGTTATCCCAAAGGCAATGATTTTATTTTAACATGTTCTCTAGGGAAAGGAGAGGTCAGGATAAACTAAGTAAAATTCTGTGTGTTTTTAGCGGTCTCTATTACTCTTCTCAAGTCAAAGGCTAACTCTCTCTTGGGAATGTTGGGAATTGGAAGGAGAAAGGAAAGAAGGGAGAGGGAGGTAGGAAGGCATTGAGGGAGGGAGGGATGAAGATAGGGAAGAAAGAGATCAATAACTATAGCCAGAAATATTACAATGCATGTCTTTGTCCTTAACTGAAGAGCTATTTTGACAGTTTGTGCTGTGTGTTTCTCCACAGAACTGTATAAGAAGTCAAATGCAGATGATCCAAGTGAGGTCTAATTCATTCTGTTGGGAGTTCTCTTTACAACTATGAACATAGGGTATACAAAGGGTCAAGTTATTTTCTCAAGAAGTTAAACTGTGAGTGGAAGGGAGCCAAATTAATTATGTCCTACATACGTTAAGTTATTTATAAAGCTGAGACATCAGTGCAGCCTGGATTTCAAAAAGCCTTTAGCTAGTGCACTTAACTCTTTATTGGCCAGCTGAAACACCCTGAGCTTCAATTCTATACTGCAGACCTTTCAGTTTAATTAAGGCAGTTCTGCCTGCCATGTTTATTCTTTGTGGTTTGGCAACAATGCCTACAAGAAATACAATGAGATTATATCACGGTGAGCATTCAAAGAGGAGGTTTACTGGGGTCAAAAACTAATAAAGGGGTTAGGGTAATTGCTAAGAGATTAAAGGTACTTGCTTGCAAAGCCTGCCAACCCAGTTCCAATGTAAATTCAGGCACACAAAGTGGCACATGTATCTGGAGTTCATTTGCAGCAAGGTGCCCTTGTGTATCCACATGCTCTCACTCTCTCTCAAATAAATAAATGTTCTTTCAAAACAAGCACCCACCAATCGTGGGCTACAAGAGGGCCTATACCTACTAAATTCTCTCTAAAATAATAATGGTTATCCCACTTATCCGGTGCTGACTTCACTCTCTGTTGGAGAATTTGCTTCTCTTTTTCAGATGGATGCAGATCCTGAGGAAAGATTCAACCCATCAAACCTCACCAGGGCTCCAGCTGAAACCAAGAGTAATTGGGGGAATGAGCAAGAGTGCTGCTTTCTTGGTGAACCTGGTACCAGCACAAGGGTGATGGAGACAGACACAAAGAACAATTAACATCTACCAAACCAGATATCCAGAGACAGAGGCTTCCAAGACCTCATCACTGAAGTAGACCTAAAAGGAACCTGACATTGCTCAGGGAATTTAGTGGAAGAGGAGGTAGAATGATTGTTAGAGCCACATGTTGGAACATTATGCACAGAGACATTCCCTCATCCTCTTAACTGATGGCTAACCCCACAGCGCACTACCCACATTCCCCAGTGAGGATGGGGGGATGACAGGGAGGAGACTAACGATGGAACCAACATGGCTGTATACACACTGTGTACATAGCTAATAAAAATTTTATAGATTAAAAAAAACTAATAAAGCCCATGCTTTGATCTACATTTGCTTTGGTGAGGTCTCAGCAGTCACTCCCACCTGAGTTCTGGAGAAGTGTCAGTTCTTCCAGTGACTGTTCCAAGGAGAGGCACACATTACTACATTTAGACTTGTGTATCCACATATAAATGTTCCTCATCATGATTTGCATCCTCACCTCCACAACAAGGGTAAAACATTAATGCTAAATAGCAAGTACTCTGCTTCTCAGTCATGTCTTCTCCAATCCCTTTTCCTGAGTTTATGACTACTGCTCACATCGTTAAATTCCTCAAATGTTACATTAGGTTTCCTCATCAAATTCTCTATAGCTCTTTTCTTTTTAAATAACTCCTCCTGATACCACTGTTATTTGTCATGTGTCACCTACACTTGAATTGTCTAATTCACTGTGTGCCAATTTACCAGGATATATGGACACAATCATTATTTTGAATTAATATTGTTTGATAAATGGCACTTTTACCCCAAAATTTCATCACTAATTACTCCAGTATTCTATATGTATACACGTGTGCATGGAATATATACACACATGCACATGAAATTACATGAATTATTGATGTCTTACTGGTTAAAGAAAGCAGATGTCTCTTCATGTACTTCATATATATTATTCTGCTATCAATTTAAATTAGGTTCTTTTTGTAGAAATACACACGTCCTGTTTTTTCAAAGGCCTCCTTGCAATTCAAATCTATGTTGTATATAGGGAGAAACAGTGCACTTTCAGTCTTGCTTTGTGCTATATTGTAAATTTTGAAACTAAAAAAAACCTGAATCTTGAGTTTCTTTTTTTTTAATTTTTTTGTTTATTTATTTATTTGAGAGCAACAGACAGAGCGAGAAAGAGGCAGAGAGAGAGACACAGAGAGAATGGGCGCGCCAGGGCCTCCAGCCACTGCAAACGAACTCCAGACGTGTGCGCCCCCTTGTGCATCTGGCTAACGTGGGTCCTGGGGAGTCGAGCCTCGAACCGGGGTCCTTAGGCTTCACAGGCAAGTGCTTAACCGCTAAGCCATCTCTCCAGCCCTTGAGTCTCTTTTTGATTGAACTATATATGCATTAATTTAGCCTTGAAAAACTATTCTTTATACTCTTACAATTTCACACTGTGCAAGTTAAGTGAACCTATTTTTACTTTTGAACAAAGATTTTAATACCTTCTTAGGGCAAATGATATTATTTAATACTGTTTAATAGAATCACGACTCATTAGATATATAAAAAATTTCATATTAATTATTTGTAGATACTAGTCTAATTGAAAAGGCATACATTTCAGCTAGTTGTAAAATTATTATTAGACATTAAATTGGCATCACTTTATGTATATTATACCACACAAATTTGTATATGTATAACTTCTTATAAATTCAAATTTATATAAAAGAACTCAAATACATGGATTTAAAATCATCTATATATGGTGAGTTTGAAGGAATTCAATATACAAAGTGACATTAGATACCATGTTATTTTATCTGCGTAAACCTCATTAAACCTTTTTGAAATATTTTGCTACATGGTAACATAGCTAAGATGCTACGCTTGAAATTAAATTGAAATGACAGAAAATTATGAGAAGTATAATCACGCACATATAGAAGAAGAAATCTAAATACAATATGGCTGATTATCTCAATAAATTTATAAGGTAGAACACATTTTTCAAATGTAGCACTACGATGGAACTGAGCTTTAATAATTTGAATAGGATTTGGTTTTCTTCTCCTACGTTCTCACCAGAATTCATTGTTGTTTTCTTGCCAAAAGTTTTTTGACTGGTATGCAACCAAATCTAAATATACTTTTAATTTTTAATTTTTATTTCCCTGATGGGTAAGTATAGTGAGAGTATAAACTTGTGTAGCCACAATGTAAATCAGTATGGGGGATTCCTCAAAAATTAAAAATAGAACTACCATATGACACAGCTATACTACTCAAGGCCATGTAACTGAAGGACTCTAAGCCAGCAAACCACAGAGATCTTCATATACCCATGTTTATTGCAGCACTATCCGCAATAGTCAAGTTATGAAATTAGCCTTGGTGTCTATCAACAGTGATGAATAAATAAAATGTGGCATCTATACACAAAGGGGTTTTGTCAGCTGTAAATGTAGGATGAAATTATGTTGTTTGCTGAAAAATGGGTACAACTTGATATCATAATATTAAGTTAAATAAGTCAGATTTAGAAAGACAAACAACACATGATTCTTTTATTTGTGGATCATAGATTTTATGTAGATATAAAAACCTATATTTTCATATAGAAATATATATTTCATTATATATTATATATTGTATATAATCCATTTATGAAGAAAGAAAGGAACCCAAACTTGCCTCTTTTCATCTCTAAGACCATTCAACTATTCTTCCTAGGAGATAATTTCTTAACATCTTGGTTGCTGTCCTCTAAACTCTCCATTTTGTCAATGTTTCCCCAACTTTATGATGCTCACAAATTAATAAGAGTGATACTTATCAAATGAACTTGATTTAGTCATTTAACAATAAATGCATATATCAAGTAGCATGCTGTACCATATAAACATATGCATTTCTTTATTTTTCAGGTATACCTTAATAACTCTGGGGAAAACACTTTTAAAATAGAAAGTGCAATATTATCTCATCAATACAGATCAGTCAAGTAAATTAGAAAATTTAGAAATAGATCCAGAGCTGACTTTGAACATTATAATATGAGCAAAGATATAAATTATTGATAATATTGGGATAATAATCATTTATAAAATGAGTTAGAGACACACCATATATCCTTCATAAAATAAATTCCAAATGTATTAAAATAATTAGAGATTAAAATGCTCAGAGAGAAGACATGTGAATTCCTCTTTAAGCTAGATGCAGAAAGAGGTCTAACTACAACCTCAAATCCAGATACAGTAAGAAAAATGAATGTTAAACTTGACTATAGAACAATGATAAAAAAATTACATGCTAAATATACCACAACCAAATCAAAAGATAACTGAGAAACCAGGAGAAATATATAATAATATATGTGGCAGAAATGGATACTATACCTATTATATTATATTAAGAATTCTTAATTTAAAATATTCATTTTGGTACATAAAAAGTATACAAGGGGCTGGAGTGATATCTTAGCTGTTAAGGTATTAGCTAGCAAACTTAAATGACCCAGGTTAGGTTCCCCAGGACCCACATAAGCCAGTTGCACAAGGTGGTGCATGATTCTGGAGTATGTTTGCAGTGGCTAAAGGCTGTGATGCACTGTTGCACTCAGGTTCATATTTCTGGTAGAAATCACACAACCAAGAGCAGCTTGTGGAAAAAAGAGGTTTATTTTGACTTACAGACTCAAGGGGAAACTCCACGATGGCAGGGGAAAACGATGACATGAGCAGAGAGTGGACGTCACTCCCAAGCCAACATAAGGTAGAAAATAGCAACAGGAGAGTGTGCCAAACACTGGCAAGGGGACACTGACTATAATACCCATAAGATGCCCCCCAGTAATAACACTGCCTCCTGGAGGTGTTAATTACCAAGTGTCCATCAGCTGGGAACGTAGCATTCAGGACACCTAAGTTTATGGGGGACACCTGAATTAAACCACCACATGCACCCATTCTCTCTCTCTCTCTCTCTTTGCTTCATTCTCTCTCTCAAATAAATAAATAAAATAAATAGAAAATTTTAAAAGTATATGAATATGCAAGCATAGGGTAACATATCATGTTTTAATATTTGTATATATTATATAATGTTTAAATCAGGACAGACATCAATCTCCTCAAATATTTAAAAATTTTTTAAATTTAAAAAAAGTTTTTATTCATTTATTTATTTGAGAGATAAAGAGAGAGAGAGAGAGATAAAGAATGCAAGGGGCTCCTGCCATGGCAAATGTGCAAATGAAAGTCCAGATATCTGCATCACTTTGTGCATTTGGCTTTATCTAGTTTTTGGAGAATTGAACCCTGGATGTCACGATTTGCAGGCAAGTGACTGTAACTGCCACTCAGCCATCTGTCCAGTCTGAATTTTTTAAATTTTATTGGAAAAAACAAATCATAGACAAAAACAAAAAATACGAAAATAAGTCACAAAATATATTAAATTGGCTTTAAAGCTTATGGAAAAGTGCCCTAATTCAAGCAAAGTAATACTACATTGAGATAGCATTTTTCAGCTATAAGGTGCTACAAATTTTAAAATACACTGTAAAAGTGGGGCTATGAATAAAAAGGCATTTATTTCAGGTGGGAATACACACTTGTACATCTTTTCAATGGGAATTTGGCAATATTTAACCAAGTTATACATGCATTTTGATCCAGAGATCTGACTTAACAAATTTACCCCAAATATCTATCTCAAGCAATCTGAAAATAGATAAGCATAAAATAAAGAAAACAATGATGCACTATAAGTTATTGTTATGTATATTCTGAAAGTCTGAAATAATGTCAAAATAATTGAGTTACAATATCTTTATATTTTTCCTCTGCAGTGGCTTTTACAAGTTTATTAGAAGGATTTTCTGGATTTCTATTTTCAATGTATCTTACATTACAATTTTTAAAATGTAGTTAGAGAATAAAGGCTCTGAAAATATCAGCACAAAGGATATTTTACAAATCATTAACTACACTGTTGTAGTCCTCTCTAGATTGATAACAAATTTTAGAAATCACTAACTCAGTCAACAGCATTCTTGAGAATTTCAACTGGAGAAATCTTTAGGAAACCCTGTGTATATGACGGAAGGGGTTCCTGCTATTCTTTGTCCACACTAAAAGAGGTTCCTGAGTGTCATTAAGTCCTACTTAACAGGTCTTAGTACATGGCCAGGGTGATAAAAGCATGGGCACAGGCATAGGCATTCCTTCCTCCATATGGGAAGGAGGACAGGCTCTAAACTCTTTGTTCTTAAGGATTTCTTACAGACTGATGTCCCCAGGTCCTTGGCATGTTTCACAGAGAATCTGGAAGTGTTTGATTCAAACAGTAACATGAAGAACAGTGGTTCCTAATCTCCTTTTGAATGAAAAGACTACTTAGGGATCTTACTGCTTCTGTATAAGTTTTATACAATTTTGCAACTTCTCTGTCACTAGCATCCATGCTATCCTTGTAAAAGAAATGACAGTGGTACAGCATGGATGTAGTAGAGAAAATATGTAGAGAACATATGGGAAATCAGGAAAATACAGCTTCTAAGGTGGCTTCCCACTGAAAGAAGGCATGATTATATAGTTTTCTTCCAGTATACACTTTCTGATCCTTTTTCAAGGCATTATTATTATGAATGCTATGTTCTCCTGCAGTTTCATGCTGAAACCTCTGGATTGACGTTATAGATAGATCCATCGGTCTACAATAAACACTCAAGGAATTGTGTTAACTGTGGGCTAACTCCACAATGCACGACCCGCATACCTCAACAAGGAGGGGCCAAGGGGAGGGGGTAGGTCACGGATGAGCCTAATAATGGTACCAAACTGACTGTATTTGCTGAATACAGAACTGACTAATAAAAAAAAAAATAATCAAGTAGTAAATATTTTAGTCTTTCTGTTGCATGCAATGCATTAGTTCCATAGATGGAAATGAATAGGTGTGTATTTCTCCTAATTAAATTATAATTATAAAATAAGCTCTGGGCTGGCTGACCACTTCTGAACCTCCACCATCTAGTGAGTATGTCCTCATCTCAGCCCAGGTGGGCCGAGACAAGGGGAGAAGCCCCTAACCCACACTTTCCACATGGACACTTTACTCCCACCTGCTCTTCACATGGCAGGAGCTCTTTATACTTTGTTTCCTGTCCTTTCCATGATTTTTCTAGGCCCACCATGTGGGCTCTCAAGCTATGTGAGTACATTCATGTTCCTTCCCTTGGTTCTGTACTTCCCTAAATAAATATAATAATTTAAAAAACTATAATTATAAAATAAGATGATGTATGGAATTTAGCATTTGGGGTACAACTTGCTGCCTATGTCATTCAAAACATAGGACATGTCCTCAGTATTGACATCTCCAGCTCAGGTACACTACCTAAGATCTTAAATAGGTAACTTGGTAGGTGATGACATCCTTGGCCAGGATCCCTGCATAATGGATAAAGATAAATAGTTCATGTTTTAGCTTTGGGTACTATTTTTCTCTCCTTGAAGTATAATATTTTTCTTAAAATAAATTCTAAAATAAGAGGAATGTGTACTTAGCTACAGTCAACCAGAAAAGAAAATTAGGATGTAGCATACATAGCAATGGAAAAAGAATTAAGGGGTCAACACAAAAAAAATACCCAGCTAATGAAGTTGTCTAGCTTGGGCAAGTTGAGTCTCTGATCTCTTCTACCTTTAAAATTTCATCTGTCATTTTAAAAATGTAAAATATGGTCTGGAGGGATGGCTTAGCAATTAAGGTATTTGCCTGCAAAGCTAAAGGACCCAGGTTCAGTTCCCCAGGACCCACGTCAGCCAGATGCACAAGGTGGCGCATGCATCTCTCTCTCTCTCTCTTTCTCTCGCTCTTTCTGTCAAATAAAAAATCAATAAAAATGTTTTTTAAAATGTAAAATATTTCAAAGCATAAGACCTATATTTTTGTTTTCCTAGAAGTCCTATAGCTTTAATTTCAGAAAAGTATTATTTATAGTGATTAAGAGCATGGGCTCCCAAGACTTAGATTAAAATCCTAGATCTGTCACTTGCTTACTGCATAACCAGGAGATAGAGTATATTACTTCTTTGAGATTCAGTGTTATTATCTATAATCTGGAGATATTGGTACTTACCTTATAAAGTTATTATGATCTCAACGGATTGTATGGGCAAACTGCCTAAATGTATAGAGGGAGATAGCCATTCTCAGTAGGCAGGATTTGACAATGTCCTAGGTACTCTGAGAACAAAAAAGCAACCTAAAAAAATTAAACTATAAGGTGGCTGGAGAGATTTCCCAGTGGTTAAGATGCTTGTCAGCAAAGCCTAATGACCCAGGTTTAATTCCCCAGTACCCATATAAAGTTAGATGCACAAAGTGGCACATGCATCTGGAGTACATTTGCAGTGACTGGAGGCCTTGGCACACCCATTCTCTCTCTCCCTTTCTATTTCTCTCTCTCTCTTTCTGTCTCTCTCTTTGCAAATAAATAAAGAAAAATAATTTAAAAATAAAAAATAAAATATATAATTGGGGGTAAAGTAGAAAATGAATCTTTCTAGAACTAATATTTTAACATACACCTTTCCACCTTCTTCATGAAGCCTGCAGATCTTTCCATAAGACTCTCATCTCTTGTCCTTCAACTTCTTCATTCATAATGTTATGGCTCTACTTTGAAAGCCATTCATCAGGTTTCCTTTCCTAATTCCACTTTAAACTGTGACACTGAAGTGTAGCAGCAAAGTAATCCTTTAGTGTTAATGCTCACTTAGTGTAGAGTATATATGGTTATAGATTTTTTACCCCAAACAGGAAAAAGTCATTATGGATTGAACTCAAGGACATGTTTAAAACTGGCATATATAGAAATGTTCATATAACATTCTCTGGGGAAGAAAACTAACTTATTTTACAAAAATATGTGTTATGTTCATAATTTACATCACAAAACTACATATTAATTACACATGTGTTTCAACCATTAACTTGAAGGTGATACATTATAATTTGCACTAAAAGTTTAGATAATAGAACTAACAAGTTAGGTCCAGTGTCTTATCCAAAGTAACAAATTTGGCCAAAGATCAAGCTAAGTCTTGAATTCACAGTTTTTGCCACTTAATTTTATGCCAAAACAATCAACATTTCAGAATTTAATCAATCTGTGTCCCTAAAAGACAAGTAAAATCAAATTGGGAATCCAGTTAAAATGAAAAGTGGTATAATACAATGAATGTGGGAGTTGGAGAGATGGCTTAGTGGTTAAGGCACTTGCCTGTAAAGCCTATACACTCAAGTTCAATTCCCCTGTACCTATATAAAGCCAAATGCACAAGGTGCCACATGTGTTTGGAGTTCCTTTGCAGAGGCTGGAGACCCTGCATGATGGTTTGATTTAGGTGTCCCTCATAAACTTGGGTGTTCTGAAAGCTATGTTCCCAGCTGATGGAGATTTGTCTCCTGGAGGCAGTGTACTGTTGGGGTGGGCTTATGGGTATTATAGCCAGTGTTCCCTTTCCAGAGTTTGGCACATACTCCTGATCCTGTTGTCCACTTGATGATGGCTGGAAGGTGATGTCCATCCTCTGCTCATGCCATCTTCCCCCCCCCCCGCCATCATGGAGCTTCCCCTCGAGTCTGTAAGCCAAAATAAACTTCTTTTATTCTTAAAAGCTGCTCTTGGTTGGATGATTTCTGCCAGCAATGTGAACCTGAATTCAGCACCCTGGTACACCCATTCTCATTCTCTCTCTCTCCCTTCCTCTCTGTCATGGATGTGGTAGCACATGCCTCTAATCCCAGCATTTAGGAGGCCAAGATAGGAGGATTTCTGTGAGTTTCAGGCCAGCTTGAGCCTACATAGTGAATTCTGGTCAACCTGGTCTAGAATGAGACCCTGCATCAAAAAACAAACAAACAAAAAAGAAAGAGAGAAAGAGAGAGAGAGAGAGAAACTCCAGATCCCACATAAACCAGACACAAAAAAATGAGGCAAGTACAAGGTCACACATGTACACTAGGTGGTTCAAGCGTCTGGAGTTCAATTACAGTGGCTGACACCCTGGTGCACCAGTTCTCTCTCTCTCTCTCAAAATAAAATAAAATAAAATAAAATAAAATAAAATAAAATAAAATAAAATAAAGAAAGAAAAGTCTAAAATAAGTTGATTCAAGCCTTCAGTTACAAAGTGATAGTAAATTAAATGTATCATAGAATTCTCAAAAGGGAGCTGAAAGGAGTCCTCAAATGCTTATCATCACAAAGACACCAACTTTCTTACTGATTATCAATTCAAATTCATGGGATTTACTATCATCATTTAATTTCACAAACATTTACTGATAACTTGCCGTGTGTCTGGTATTATTCTAGACACTGAGAATATGTAATAGAGAGAAGCTATTTTCTAGCACAGAGGCAAACTAACTTTGTTCTGTGAAAAGCCAGTAAACAACTAATGTAGGCCTCGTAGGACATTTGTTATCTCTTGTAACTAGTCCACTTGCTACTTGAAAATTAAAGCAGAAAGCAGCAACAGGCAACATGTAAGCAAATGGGTATGGCTGTTTTGCAAAGAAATGTTGTTTATTAGAACACTCAAATTGGTCCACAGGTTGTGCAGTTGGCTGACATCTGTTCTGAGTTCTCAGACTAGTTCATGAGAAAAATCAACATACAAATCTAGATGATACCATCAGAGCGGCAAAATGAATGCTGCCAAGCAGAAATGCTAGTAGAAGGTTTCTTGTAAGGATATGACATTTGATCTGGGCTTGCAGAAAGAAGGGGCATTGGCGGTACTCTGCCAATGAATTTGTGGAGTGTTCTTTATGCACGCTGCTCTTTGAGAATGGAGAATAGTCAAGTATCCTTTAAAACACAAGAGGACAGTTCAGGATTGGCAGGATAAGAGGCCAAGGAAGTTGGAAGAGTGAGTCAGAAAGGTTCGAGAAGTCTTCCAAGGTAGGCTTTTCCCTGCAGTGTATAGTAAGCACTGAAAAATAAAAAAAAATAAGCAGAACAATAATGAGACCAGACATATGTTTTTAAAAAATATTGTAGGGATCCATGATAATAATGGGCTTGGTGAGGTAGAAGCTGAATGAAGAGAAAGAAGTTACACAGTGGTGTGTGGCTTGTAGAGTCATCAACCAAGAGAAAAGCTTTCATCTTAGACTTTGCTAATGATAGGAGATGCATACTGAGGATAACTGATAATTCCCTATGCTTCCGGTTGCTTCCACTACAAATACAGAGCTCATGAAGTATTGAAATATACTGGGCAGGAGGGGTGGCTTAGTGTTTAAGGAGGCATTTTCCTACAAAGCCAAAGGACCTAGGTTCAATTCCCCAGGACCCACATTATCCACATTATCCAGATGCACAAGGGGGCATTTTGTTTTCAGTGACTGGAGACCCTGGCAAGCCCATTCTCTCTCTCTCTTCTTTCCCTGTTAAATAAAAAATAAATAAAAAATAAATAAATAAAAATTTTAAATAGAAAAAAATATATACCTACTGTTTATAGCCATAGAACCCCTGAATGTGCCTAGTCATATCTGAAATATAGTGAATGTGATTAATGAATATTTATTTCACACAAACTTAACAAATTTAAAATTAAACATAAAATCCATTAACACAGCATTTTATACTTATCAAAAACTCTTGGAATATTTTTAGAACTTGAATAATGCACATTGGTTTTTACAACTGCGAATTTGATGAAACTGAAATACATATGTGCAGTAGATATTTGGCATTTGCACTTATGTGCTGTTAGCATAAATTATGCATTAGGTCTTAAAGATTTAATATTAAAAGTTTTTTTTTATTAAAGAAGTCATATATTGATTGTTAACCTAATCTTTTGGACATATTGGATTGCAAATATGTCATTAAAATTCACCTGCTTCTGCTAGGCAGTGGTGACACATGCCTTTAATTCCAGCACTCAGGATGCAGAGGTAGGAGGATCACTGAGAGTTTGAGGCCACCTTGAAACTACATAATTAATTCCAGGTCAGCCTGGGTTAGAGTGAGACCTTACCTCAAACAAACAAACAAACAAACAAACAAACAAACAAAAAAGCCTCACCTGCTTCTATTTAGGTTTATTTATATGGCTATTAAAATGTAAAATTATGAATACAGGTCAATTTTTCTACTGCATAGTGATGTTTAAAACAGATTTATGAATGTGTGGCTAGTTAAATGAAAGAGAGGAGGGTTATTCATTCTGGTGAGGCTCTTGATATGAGGAAGAGTATAGAAAAAAGTTAATTTCAAGTCTTTATAAAAAATAAATGTGTCAAATTATCTTCCCATGTACTATATACTGAGTTGAGTCACTTTGATTTGGGAAAGAGAACAGGTCCACACAGCACTTCTCTCCATGCTCAGCAACTACTACAGTTCCTTCTATATGACAGACACACAAGACCTGATGAAGAAGATAACATAATTGTGATTATACACTGAGCTCCAATGCCAGATCAAGCTGAGAATGTGATGATTCATCTGCCCAGAATTTCTTTTCTTTTTGACATAGTAATAATATATGTTACATTGTGATTATATGTATGCCACATTACCCTCCGTTAATCCACAGCACCACTGTCCTCCTTCTCAACACTTACCAATGACTATACCATAGAATAGAATGACTCTCACTCACCTGGAAACCATTAACTGTCATTAGCTCATCAGGGATAAGAGTGTCCTCCAAGACACTCCCCTATCTATAAACAGAATGTTGACTGGTCCCAGGATTGCTTCGCTTTGTTATAAAACTCTAAACTACATAGGAAGCCTCCTTTATCTCTTCTTGCAGAAATGAGGACATGTGGAGCCACCATATTCTTCACATGGAAAGTGTCAGAGCAAATCCACACCTTTAATGCTGCACACATCGTAATGCTAAGGTTTGTCTATACTTCCCTGGATCAGAGATACAGATTGTTACAATGGGGATATTTCAGTATATTTCAAGGACAGTCAGTAACTTGATGAATTCAAGGTGTTAAAAGCTACCCAGGTTCACTGAAAGACAGGACTTTTCATATAGGCAGAGCTCTGGAATGAAACCAATGGCAGATTCAAAGGAATAACTTGAAAGTGTTTTAGTTTTATAAAGGGGCCATTTAACGAACTCTGGGGAGTATTTAGGGAGCTCTAATGGAAATGTGAAGCCCATATGGGTAAGCAACAATAGAAAACTGTTAGCCCAAAAAGTTTGGGAGGCAAGAGCTATTACTAGAACTTGGATGTGCTGCCACCTTGTAGGAAGGGCACTGATACAGAAAGGACTCAAAAAATGTTTTCCTCCATATCCCAGTCTTGCTAGGGATTAGTGTAACATCATCATACTGGAACTGAACCAACTTGAAGATAAACGGCAACATTTTCTGGGTGATTCAGTCAGTCCAGAGGTTTTGGCCAGATCAATCTTCTTCTCTGCCCCCAAATAAGATATGCATCTAGAATGACAAACATGGTATATTTGTCTACTGAATTTATTCTCCCTACCAGGTATATCATCTATTACCCTACAGTAGAAAGTAAAATAAAGATCTGGAGAGATGGCTTAGTGGTTAAGGTACTTGCCTGCAAAGCCAAAGGACCCAGGTTTGATTCCCCAGGACCCACGTAAACCAGATGCCCAAAGTGGCACATGCATCTGGAGTTCCTTTACAGTGGCTGGAGGCCCTGGTGCACCCATTCTCTCTATATCTGTCTCCATCCCCCCTCTCTCTCAAATAAATAAATTAATTAAGTTAAATAGAAAAGAAAGTAAAATATAGTAACCTATATGCAGATAATGAAGAACTAAAATATAAGGGAAATAAGTCAGCAATAATATATATATATATATATATATATATATATATAAGCACTTATGATTAGACAAGCAATATAAAAAATAGCTGGAATGAACTCAACATTTTTCTTTGGAGAAAACTGGCCTTGCATATGATTTTTTTCTTTCCTTTTTTCACAAAACAGAATCTCTCCTATATCTTGCCAGTATCCAAAGAAGAAAATATTTTTAATCGTGGGTTCACCAATGAGTGTTTTTACCTCCCCTAGGGCATATTTAGCAATTTTGGAGACATCTTATTTGTCAAAAAAGGAACACAGTAGCATGCCATTCCTAGAGGTAAATAACTGCAGATAGATGCTGCAAAACACCTTCCCACTTCAGGATGCCTCTATACAATAGCCATCTGCCTCAAATACCAATAATATTGAGTCTGAGAAGAATCATTCTAAGTGCAAACATTCTAGATGATCTAAGAAAGTGAGAATGTAAAAGATTTTTAAAAAATCAAAGATCTGGTGCACCAAAAATAAAAAAAAATCAAATGTATAGAAAACAAACTCTTTGAGAAGGGATTTTCCCACAATAAAAAGGTGGATTATGAACTTACAGTGAAGTTTTTTTATAATTATTATTTTTATAATTATCTTGTTTATGAGAGAGGGGGGGGAGAAAACAGGTGAATGGCTGTGCAGCCACTGTGTGTGAAGACACATGTGCCACCTGGTGCATCTGGCTTTATGTGGGTACGGGGTCCTTAGGCTTCACAGTCAAGCACCTTAATCACTAAGCCATCTCTCCGGACCTTAAATGAATTCTTTAAAATACACATTGAAGTCTTACTTATACATGAAAATTTTCAGACAGCTTACACAAAAAATTGCAATATACTCAACTCAAGCTGCTCTCATTAAATCCTGGCATTCACATGCCTAAAAGAAAGAACTAAGAAGAGGTGACAGTCATAGAATAAAGCATTTGACTCTTTGGGGAATTAATACATGCTTTCAAACATATGAAGGATATGAGTTAATTGAGCTCCTGTCTTGTCTTTTTGGTCTCACAGCAAATGGGAAGGATGGGAGGAAAGAAAGAAACTCACCTCATTTCTATGGACATCAACTTTCCCACTATTATCTCATTGAATATCTACAACAGTCCCAGTTGTTGGATACTGATATTACAAGTTTATAATCGTGGTGGCTAGGAGCAATTAGATACAAAAGTAGTGATAATATGCCTGATCAGGGGCTCAGATGAAAACTTTAACCAACTATGATTAAGATAGTGGTATGGATGGTATGGAAATGGTTCAAATAAAATTTGAAAAGGCATGTTAATAAATTGAACTTTTAGGTCACCTTCACATCTGTGGTTGCCAACAAGTAATACACTAAGGAGAAAATTCACTTTTGGAAGATAGAATTTCATGGTTGCAAGAAAGGAAAGCAAGATCATTAAGGTATCTGTACGTAATGATTAAGATGCAACTCCACCATTAGCTGTCACAAGGCTGCCAACCTGGAAAGTAAGCAATAATCTTAATTTCTTGGCCAGAGGGTTCTGCATTCTTCCTTCCTTTTCAGTTTCTTATCTACTAGTATCATACCTCAGACACTGCCAACAGGATTGAGCCTGAGCCAATGGCATTTCTTTGCTCTGTGAGACTTTTCTAAATGCTGAAGCTGTGCTTTGTATCTTCGTTGAAAGAGCAAGCTGATCATAATTGCTGCCTCCAAGTTTACCATTTGGTTTCATACACATTGAACAGGGAAGTTGGTAAAATTGTCTTTCAATTCCATTTAAAAAAATCACTCAGGCCCGCCCTCATGGAGAGGTGCATGAAGAGTAGATGAGATCCTGCTTACTTGATTCAATTTTTTTTAGAGAGGTTACCTGCTCTTCATATTCAAGAAGCTAAACAGTTCAATTTCTGAACATCAGTTGGAACAGAAACAAAAGAGTGTTAATTTTTCTCTAATGCATAATTTATAAGGAAGGAAGGTTTCTCTTTTACTGTCTCCAAATTTGGAAAATGAAGATACTAATGTTGTCAAAATTTTAATGTGCTCATAGTGTTACTTTTACTTGGTAGGAAATGCCATGAAGCCACAATTGTTGTCCATTATCCATAATCATTGGGTTTTATACTAAGGACAGAGACATTGGAGACACTAAGACCACTGTCCTTTAGGAGTTACAAGAGAAACATATGGAACAAGACTATGAAATAATTGTGAACAAATCTAGGTAGCATTTATTGAATAATTTTGGCACAATACATACAGAGGTAGCGGGTTCATAAAACCTGCCCAAAGTAGTGTGAGGATCAAAAATGTGTCACTAAACTGCAAATGCTATTTTACATTTATGGAAAAGGAAATGAAGGGAAAGTAGTGAGAACAGAATGATAGGACATGAAAGTCCATTCCTTGGGATGGAAAATTGCCCAAAGTCCCTGAAGCAGGGAGACTTTGAGAAGAAATGATACAAGGAAAAATACATAAAACACTGTGACAAATGATAGAGCAGCAAGCTATGTGTCCCAACTTGTATTTATAAGGGCACCTTAACGAGATTTCTATTTAATTTCACCAGTACAATGACTTCTTTTATCATTACTATAAGTTCTATTAATATCTTCTCTAACTACAACCGCCATCATTTTGAGGATTTGCTAGGTGACAGTTTTTCAGCACTTATGCAGTTTGTTCCTTGAACTGATATGTATTGTTTCATCTTATCTTTAAGAGAATTGTCCTATGCATGTAGTATTATAACCATGTGAAAGATACAAACCTTTAATGCATGGATTATATCCATTCAGAGATAGTTTAAGAGAGGAAGTGAATCTGTAACTCATTTCCTTGTAACCCTATCTTTGGCATTTAGCAACAAAAGGCTTCCAGTTTCCCGAGCTCTTTTCTCTGAGTATATTTATATTTTGAAAAATGCATTAGCTAATGAAATGAGAAGCAAAAAGCTAGAAATATAACAGAGGGAAGAGTGATTGAGATCAAGATCACCAAAGAGGAAGGAAGGGTGAGACTCACAGAACAACTATAGAGGAAGACTAATTGAACATAGGAACAAAATAGTCTGTGGCAAGGGAATAGAATGGAGAGTGTGGGAAAGTTTGAAGGTACAGAAGAGTGAAGCTGAAGGATTTTCACCTGTCTTTTCTTTTTCACTGAAGTTGGGAGTTTATCACTTGGGTGACCTTCAGATAGAAAGTGATCTTAATGGAAAAGATTCTAGTCATTAGTAGAAAGATAATAAAACAAAAAGAAAGAGAGACAATGGGATACATGACCAGCTTGATGACTCCAGTAGAAAAGCTATGAAGTATTTGAAATTTTGACTTATCTATCCCTTGCCAGATTCAATGTCCAAATATGAATTCCTTTGTAATGCATCACAGAATATAAATGATATAAAAATAGGATATGATAAAATATTATATTTTTTTCAAAACTGAAAGGATGGAAGGCCAAAGTTAAAGGAAAGTTAAAGATGCATAATTACAGCGACAACTTAGTTTTGGTAACTGTCAGTTACTTTTCTCCTTGCTATGGCAAAATGCCTGTTAAAAGTAAGTTACGCAAAGAAGGATGTATTTTATATCATGATTTTAGGGGCTAGAGTCCATCATGGCAATGAAAACATGACAGAAGGAACTTTAGACTTCTGGCCACATTGTGTCCACAGTTAGGAAGCGCAGAGAACTTAAAGATGTTATCCACCTTGATTTGTCCTTTGCACATCTGTATTTCTTTAAGCCCCCAGCTCATATGATGTGCCATCTACATTCAGGGTGGGGCTCTCCTCCTCAGAAAAACCTCTCTGAAAATTCCCTCATAGATACACCCAGAGGTGTGTTTCCTAGGTGACCGTAGTTTCAGTTAAGTTGACAATGAAGATTAGCTATCACAGTGGTAAAAAAGTATATCTTAAGTGGAGCTATGTTAGTGTTCTGGGCTATAAATATAGACCGAGTTCTTTTGAATAGTGCCTAGATTCCTTCCAAGCAGAATTCTGATTATATTAGCATTTGCCCTTTAAAGAAAAGTGACCACATGTGTTGAGAGCTCTCTATGTTAAAAGCCTCTAACTTAAACTGGGCGTGGTGGCACACGCCTTTAATCCCAGCACTTGGGAGGCAGAGAGGTAGGAGGATCACCGTGAGTTCGAGGCCACCCTGAGACTACATAGTGAATTCCAGAACAGCCTGAACTAAAGTGAGACCCTACCTCGTAAAACCAAAAAAAAAAAATATATATATATATCTAACATACATCCTTTCATTCACCTAACTGTAGCTTTATGGCCGTTCAGGAATAGGAACAATGTCTTTCTGCTCCAGTAAGCAGACTGTTACATCTTGCTGCATGGGAATTATATGCTCTACTCCTTTTGTGCTGAAGAATCATATTCATGTTCAAATGATTTCTCCTTTGGGCATTTTCTCCACTGCTCAGGTATCTCATAATACATTTTTATGCATATAACACATAGAATCTCTGGCCCAAGGAATTGAGGAAACCATTCCTTTAAATATGGTGCCTCTAGGCTCACAGAATAAGATCATCTTAAGTCTAGATCACATTTCACTTTCTTCCCTACTCCCACCAGGAATGGTAATATCTTTTTTTGGGCTTTTTTTTTTTTGAGGTAGGGTCTCACTCTAGCCCAGGCTGACCCGAAATTCACTCTGTATTCTCAGGGTTGCCTCGAACTCATGGCAATCCTCCTACCTCTGCCTCCGGAGTGCTAGGATTAAAGGCGTGCGCCACCATGCCCGTCATGGAATGGTAATATCTTGATCATGAGCAATTCACAGTCTCCAACTGCCTTAAAGTATTTTGAGTTACTTATTAGTTACATGTTATAAAGCACATAGGGTTATGATCTGGGAAAAGAAGAAGGGGGAAGAAATAGAGTGGATAAGAAAGGGAGATAGAGTAGATGAATATTATTAATCACACACCTTAATGAAGCACCTCATTTATCTAATTAAAATAATAGAAATGTAATTTTCCTAAGTGTTAAAATAGTTATGTAAAAAAGCATAGTCTTTGGAGTTGGGTAGGTCTGGATTTATAACCCAACCCCACAATTTATGAGCAATATGACACTGGACAAGGAAACTGAAACTCATGGTATAAATCTCCATTTTATTACCTTAAAATTTGAGGTCAAGAATAATATCAAGCTCAAAATACTGTAAAGTAATAGAAGAAAATGCCTGGAAACATTAACATCATACCTGGTACACAGTGGCAGTCTTTAATGTGCAGATGAATAAAAATAACCAAACACTGTTTCTTGTATTTTCATTCAAAGGGAAATTAGCACCTTCATTCCTTTAGCTTTACAAGCCTCATGATAAGCATGCATTCACAAAATGGCCATCTGCAACTAAGAAGTTCACCTCTGAAATACGACTGACCAGGTTTGTGTCCCTGTTCTGTTTGTTACATATAATTCATTTGACCTCAGGGAAAACAGCTTTTGAAGGCCAAGTTCTCTCATGTTTAAAATGGGAAATGAAAGAATTAATATATGTAAACCATAGTGATTAGCATATAATATTAATAAGAAATGCAAACATTGATATTATTCCATAAATTAAATCTTATAAAGATCAGTTGATGTTTTCTATCAGCAGTATGACAAATAGTGAATTCTAGACTTTCCATCAATACTGTCCAAAATCCTGAACTTTACTTGCTTTCAAGGTAGTGGCTAAACTACTCTCAAGATTATTTATTGTTTGGCTTCTTGTTTTAAATTTTTAAAATATTTTATTTATTTATTTGAGAGAGACAATAAGTGAGGAAAATGCAAATAGAAGATCCAGAGACTCTAGCTACTGCAAATAAGCTCCAGATGCATGCACCACCTTGTGCATGTGGCTTATGTGGGTCCTGGGGAAGCAAACCTGGGTCCATAGGCTTCACAGGTATGTACCATAACTACTAAGCAATCTCTCCAGCCCTACAATTTGGCTTCTTAAAGCAGTATTTCTAACTAACTTAGTAATGAAGAAAGAGTTTGACTACACATGGTCAAACTATGAAGACCTCTATATCCCCAATTACATTTGCCAAAATGACGGCAAGATCACTGATAGAAAAAGCATCTAATGAAACGTTTTGGATTAAAAAGTGATTCATCCTTCCAGTCACAGCTAGTTCAGCTTTCTTATTTTAAAATCCTTTCTAGAAGATCATTACACCTTTCTTTTCTTAAACATTTGGCTATGTTATTTCCCTTAGGACGTCAGTACTATAACTTCAGTTTTCAGATACTTTATTTGCCCAATGCATTAGGTACTCTTGAAAATGTGTCTGCTATTTCTTGAAACCTTTTAACTCTTAGTTTAAATGATTACTGTTAGACAATGCATATCTAAAATACACTAATGGAACCCAGGTGGCTTAAGAGTTGGCACACCCCTTGAATGCCTAACTCATTTCCTTCAAGTTATTAATAATATTCAAAGAAAATATATACAGAACACAACAAAAAATAGTGCCTTTACATGAGAATATAAGACATAGCAACACAGGACACAGACTGAAAATACATATTTATCCAAAGTCCTAGATTGTATTCCTCAGAAATAGTCCAGTCATGAAAGCTTCTTCATGATATGCTAACTATACAGAAACAAGCAAACAAATAAAACAAATTGAAGGAATTCTGCTAAGGGATGAAATCAAATCACATAGCCCAAGGCAGCTATCCCTAACGTTATGTAATAAAGTGGTTTGATCTAAGAAAGTTGCACATAAATCAATGCTTATTTAAATACACCTTGGAATGGTTTCACAAAGCAATCTTGCCATAGATCCATTAGTAAAATGAATAATAACTCCCATTTACCTCTTTTATAAAGTCAAATGCTCAACCAGGAATACTTAAAATGGAATTTACTTATGACCCAAGATGACATTGCTGAATTGCTAAATAACATAAATAAAATTTATTCTAAGATAGACCTTATGGCTTTACACTGCTATACTAATATAGCGATGTACAGGAAGTAGAAAAAGAAGCTATCAATGTTGTTACATCATGAACCATAGCTTGGGGTTGCTTATGTGGCATACAGTCACTACTCTATGAGATTATACACCTTGGTCTATTGACTACATTTTAAAATTCAGCTTGTTTCAGAGGAATAATAGGCCAGATACTGGAGCATTCTAAACAAGGTAGATAACATCATTGTAAATTGCTCAACAACAGATGTGCATGTCCTATGGTCCTTGTGACCAGATCACTTTAATTGCAACTTCATTGCCTGTTAAAGGACTTCCCTGAAGAGGAAAGAAAGTAGCAGAATACTGAGGGTCTTGAATACAGAAAATTAAGTCAGGAGGAACTGAAGAGCTTTCAAGGGAGATAGTGGTACATTGTAATTGCAAAAAAAATCTGTATGCATAAAATAAATTATATAGGGCACTTCAGAGTCTTTTATATTCTAATGTATCAGGTAAATCTGCAGGAAAGGGATATATGGTAAGCAGCTGTTTCTCAAAATGCTTTCCTCTTGGGACATTTCCTAAGGGAGCATTTCATTTGGATAACATACTGGGAAATATTGTTCCAAAGACCAGTTTAACCACAGTACTTCAAATAACTCGCATTTACTAAGTATCAGTGACAGAGTATGTGAAACTCAGGAACCGCTTCAGAAACTGAATGCAAGATCAGTACCGATAGGTAGTTCGAGTGAAAAATTGCCAATGGTCCTTCATGCCAATGACTTGGTAGGCTTAAGTGAGTCTGATGATTTGAGACTCATTCAGAGCTGAGTCATCATCCCTCATTACAACATTCTCCTTTATTAGTTTTTGCTATGTTTCAGGCATTGTGTTCAATCCATCCTCAAAACAGCCATGAAAACTAGATCCCATGGCCATTTGTATCTTACCCTCATTGCTCCTAGTCACCCAGCTAGGAAGAAGCAGAGGTGGTTCTGTTCAGTAGCTAGTTCTCTGTTCTTTCCATTCCACTCGAAGTGTCTCATTAATATACTGTTGAAGACAAATTCTGAAACACCTTCAGGATAGCATGCATAGCAGAAGACTCAGGAGAAAATGATACATACGAACAGATTCTTAAAGCTCTGATGAGAAATGCAGAAAATACAATCAGCAAACAAAATAGTTTTTAACCCAAAGTAGCCTGCAAGAAAATTCCAGGTGGAGGCTAATTACTTTAATAAAGTAATGAATCTATTATTCACTCTGAATTTCAAAATTGTCATTGGGGAAAATAGTACCCAAGAAACAGACCTTATTGTGATACATTCTGTGAAAGTCACTTACTAATAAGACAAATATTCCCTTAACACCAATGTGCAACATAGTGTTTTTCAATTCATATATATTTTCTTTGGAGGCATTAAGAAATATAACAGAGTTTTCTATTCCTTTAGTATGCCCTTGCCTGCTTTCTAAAGTGATAGCATGTGGTCATAATTGAGAAATTTGTATTGGACATCTATGATATGTCAGGAAGAAGACACAGGTTCAGCCGTCTATAGAAAAACAAAACCCTTTATTTTCAGACAAGTAGTAATAAGAACTAAGTTGGAAGATCTCCACAGCATGCTGTTAAATGGAGGCCAATGAGCTGATTCCAGGAGTATCACAGGATGGAAGTATTGGGACTAAATTTAGGATGGCAGAGACTGAGATTAGATTTTATCAATGCTTTTAAAATTATTTATGTATTTTTCCATTTTTGACATTTTCATACATGTATACAATGTATTTTTATCTTGTTTCCCAATTATGTCCCTCCTCCTTCCATAAACACTCTTCTCTTTCCTCATTAATCTGTTCTTAATTTCATGTATTTTATAACCCATTGAATTAAATTAGAGTTGCTTGCCTAATCATGGGTGAAAGGTTCCTTGTTATAATTGTGTAACTTAACAGTGGCAACAGTTTTACAAGTTTTGAACCTTAACAGGTTTCAACTGACATCGATGTACTGGGTTGAACACAATAGAATAAAAATAAAAAACATCAAGTTAATAAAAGTTCCAGAGATTAAGATCGAAGGGGTGGGAAACACAAATCTAGACCCAAACGGCAATGGTACCATAAAATTCTACTTCCTAAAAGGCAGACCAAATGGCTGAACCTTCAACAAGCCCTTACAGGGAACACCTGAACCACAAGACACTGGGGAGGGTAGGATCAAGACTAACCTTAATCTTCTACATCTTTCCTCCCTCCCTCTCCCTCTCCTTTTCTCTCTCTCTCTCTCTCTCTTCTCTCTAACTCTTGTATATTCATTATCTTTTTCCTCATTTTCTTAGTGGGCACTGACCTGTAACTCCCAGTACCAGCATGGGGCTATCATCCACAATGAGCTTTTGATCACAAAGACCTACAAGGTTTCCTAAAAGACAGACAAATTTCTGTCAGAGTACTTGATGACCCACCAAAGGTTAGTGGTAAGACCCTACTGCTGAAGGCACCTTATGTGGTTGACATGTAAAATGGAATGGCATGGCTGGAAGTTGGAAGAGAGTCAGTCCCCAGACAGTCAGTGTGTCTAGTGCCAGAAGGTACTACATGGGCGACTGGGGGAAAATGACCAATATCTGTCCAAGCAACTCATGGTCTAACCTACTTAGCAGCAAATAACTTGTTGTGATGCCCACACAAGTGCAATAGTGGCACACAGCCATGGTGGGGAACCAGCTGCTCTTGATTTGGCTAACTGATCCCCTCAGTGGTACGGGACCCATAGCTGGAGCTGGGAAACAAGTCAGAACCATATCCCAACATAAGCCCACTCGCCAATATCAAGCTACCATCAATCATGGGCTACAAGAGGGCCTACACCTATTAAATTCTCTGTTAAAAAAGTAAGGGTTATCTCATTTGTCCTGGTGCTAACTTACTCTCCATTGGAGAATCTGCTTCTCTTTTTCAGATAGATGTAGATCCTAAGGAGAGAGCCACCCCATCATACCTCAAAAGGGCCCCGGCTGAAACTAAGAAAAATTGGCAAAACAAGCAAAGGTGCTGTTTTCCTGATGAACCACATACCAGCACAAGGGGGAAGGAGATCAACACAGAGAAAAATCAACTCCTACTAAATCAGAGAGCCAGAGCCTCAGAGGCCCCCAACACCTCATCACTGAAGCAGACCAAAAATGAACCCAACATGGCTCAGGGAAATGTTGCAGAAGAGGGGTCGGAAAGAATGTCAGAGCCACATGTTGGGTCATAATATGCAGAGACATTTTTCTTACCCAAAACTGTGGGCTAACTCCACAATGCATGAGCCATATACCTCAACAAGGAGGGGCCAAGGGGAGGGGGTAGGTCACGGATGAGCCTAATAATGTTACCAAACTGTCTGTATTTGCTGAATACAAAACTAATTAATAAAAAAAATTAAAAATAGATCCAGTCATTTATTTATAGACCAAAAAAACTGAACATTGCATATACATGTATCATTTTTATAGTGAGCAACAGATAAAGTAATATAATGTCTTATGTGTGTAGCATAGTGCTTATTCTGTACTCAACTATTTCCTGACTAAAACTATGAATTTTGTCACATCTTAAACAACTGTTGGAATCATCAGCCTAGGTAATATGCCAAATGGAGGAGCTGTCTCACTCACATCACTAACAGTTACAAATTCAAAACACATTGTATTTTTAACACCTACTGGGATTCCTTACGTCATTAAGACTCAGGTTTGTTTTTGAACGCAATTAGGGAAAAAAATTCACGATTTATATAGATTAGATAAATTTGAAAACTTTCTGGTCTAGATCAGGCTTTTAAAATAAGGGGCTCTAAAGTTATTACTGCTCCTAATCCAATGATAGACATTGTAGTTGAGGGGAAAGAAAGTGTGGTAGGATCTTCAGGCATTATTCCACAAAATGATCCCATTCAGAGAAGAACAACACTCAGTTCATCTAACAAGTTATTAAAATTCTCCGTCCCTTGCACAATCAGAACTTTGAAGAGCTGGAAGAATTTGAGAGACCTAGGCTGCTGTGAAATTCATAGAACAGTGGTATTGATTCTACATATGAACTGTAGGCTAACACCTTACAGATATCCAAGTAGTCTGGAAACCTCTACATTTAGTTCATACCTAATTCTTCCTCAGGAAGAATTTATACACAGGGAACATGTGTATTATAATTCCCTTTCCAGTAGAAGTAGGAAAATGCAGGAGTAGATGAATGGTATTGGTAAAATTTGCCATGCACAAGTCCTCCTAACTCCGTGTAAATCTCCACAGTTGAAACTGGAAGGAAAATGTACTTTTTAATTAAAAGGGGAAAAATAAGTGAATGTCTACCTTTCCTTTCAAAATATGGCTTTTCTAATCCCATTAGACTCTGTGTTCTGACAGTAAAGGAAAGGGGACGGGAAAGCAAGGAAGTGGAGGGAGCTGGGAGGGGAGGAGAGGATAAAGGAAAAGGCTGTAGGTAAGAGAAGAATACTAGTACAGCCTCCAGATGGGGACTGGTCAAGTGAGGAGAGAGATAAAATATGATGCCTACTGTTCTCAATCAGGGTATAGAAATGTGAGGCTCAATAGTTTGGATACTCATTTATTAAGCAAGAACTACACTCCCTCCAAGTTTCTAAATTTCTACCAATGGTGAAAGGACCATTGTTTCTTCAAAGGTTTTCTACATAAAATGACACCAAACAGTTGATTATTCATATCATGATCAGGCCAGATTATGGCCATGAAGTCTAGGCCAGAGGCATTAAAAAATGCAAGTTATGGAGCCACCAAAGAGCAAAGCATGCTGACTATTTCTCCTTCAAGAGTCCTGAGAGGTTCTCTTATGGAGAAAGCAGGGGCAGTTTGAGAAAAACAATATGGTTTTCTCAACTTTTCCACTTTATTTTTGTTTCTATTATTTATTTATTTGAGAGAGAGAGAGAGAGAGAGAGAGAGAGCGAGAGAACGCACACCAGGGCTTCTAGCCCCTGCAAACAGACTCTAGACTGTATGCACCATCTTGCGCATCTGGCTTACATGGCTCCTGGGAAACCTGGGTCCTTAGGCTTCACAGGCACGCACCTTAACCACTAAACCATCTCTCTATGCCTCGGCTTTGCATTTTCTAATGCTGTGGTATTGAGAAAGTTCCTTAGCTAGTTTGGCCATATCAAGTTACTTTTGAAATGAAGAGAGAAAAGCACTCCACTCAGAAAATGTTACTGTTCCTTTCCCTGTTGCCTAATACCATTTCTAGGCCTTACTTTGCTCAAAGAGATAAAACAATCAATTTCACATGTTTTGGCAAGCATTTGAAAAAGGTGAAATCAATGGACTTCACCTTATGGTCATGAAGCCTTTCTGCTTGATTGAGGCAGCAAAATTTGAAACTTTTATGACATTAGATTTCAAAAGTATCTACTAGCCTAGTTTCCAATCTGACTGTGCATAAAATTATTGTGAAATATAGCAGTACATTGAGTTACATTCTGTACCATTTTGACTACATGAAACAAAAAAGAATTTGTTTTGAGTTATTTATTTATTTTCTCTTACAGATAAGGATATGGAGACCAGAGGAAGGAACAGATCTTACTCAAAGTTAAGGGATCATTAAATAAAGGTATAAAATCAAAGCTAAATAAAAAAGGAACCAGATAAGTCACAATTACTTTTGAAAAGAAAATCAAGCAAAACATGTTACCATAGCTAAAAGGTAATTTAAATTATGTTCTTTGATAATCCTTTGCAGTATTTATTTTCTCTCAACTTTGATGAGTTTAATTTCTATATTTCCCCAAAAATATTAGGTAAAGTCTCATAAAATTCCCTTTTGTTATCACATGCTCACTAGCAGTATAAAAGAACTAAAAGGATGCAGGGAAAAGTTCTGTTTCCTTTTTAAGGGTTGTTAAAACTAAATATCTGAGTGAAGCAATAAGTCCAGTGCCTGGCATAATTACAGGCATTAAACATTAGACTGTTCTGTCTAATAACCATTCAGATTTAACTAAGTTATTCAATATTTTACTAGATATGAAAACATGCAAAACCCACAGGCTAATTTTATCTGTGCTCATCATCAACTCTGCTTAAACAGGACTGATGCAAAAGTCCTGTAAAAGAACTGTGACAACATACATGCCTTCCTGAAGGAGGGTACTCTTAAACCTGGGCTGTGACACAAACTGAGTTTCCTTATCTTTTTATATGTAAGAACATTGACTAAGCTCCTAGGAAGGAGAAACTCTATCCTAGTTTTTCAGGTCTTCTATGGTAAATTGAAGAAATCACGCTGATACTCATCACATGACTGTGGAATGGCTCTTTTTGTATACCAACCATTAACTGAGCTATACTGTGAAGAGTTATAAATATATAACTTGTGGGAAAGATTGAGAGAAGAGCAGAGTTTGGATTAATTTGGTTGTAAACTTCAGACTGTATGTATCATATCTACATACTTATCAGATAGCCTAGGGTTCTCAAAAAGGTAACTTTTCTCCTAGTATGCTATCTGGCAGTGTGTAGATATACTTTTGGTTAATAAAAAGAAGGATGATAATTATGTCTAGAAGGTAGAATTTAGGGTTGCTTCTCAATGTCCTGCAATGTACAGAATAGTCAATATTCTTGGCCCCTGTTGAGGTTGATATACCCCACTCAAGCCCAACACAAGGTCAAGGTCAGACACTATTTTCTGAAGAAGAGATAACAAGAGAAAACATTAACAAATATGCTCACTAGGCTTGTGTCTCACTTATGCATCCCATATTAAGATGGTGTAGTTTGAAACACAATTTCAAGTGCTATCAAATATTAGAATATGGTAGTTTGTTCAAATTTATGTGGAAAAATATTAGACATCATTACACAAAGATGATAAAAAATCAAAACCCCAAACCCTAAAGCATTCTTAGGGCAAAGATCAGGTTCTGATCTTCCCCATGTCCACTCCCTGAGCCTCCTTTCAGCAGCAGAGAAGGCAAAGCTCAGTTTGTGTATAAAATTTAATGTTGCTAATTTTCTCCCTTCTTCCTGCTGAGATCCTCTTCCTTAGTCAAAGTCCTTTGTGAAGACTAGCATACAGATGAGAAAAGAAAGACAGGGTATCGAAGGGTTTCACAAGCCACAGGACTTCATGGTCTCACTGACAAACCTACATGTTCCATTCCTCGGGCCATAAGATGCTGTCTCAGCACCAATTTGCTTGAGACAAAATCAGGGAGGAAAATAGCACCCAATGTACTGAGAAAAAAAATGATATCATTAAGGGTAGGTGTGTGGAAACAGTATTTATTACATGACATTTTCCTGTCCTGAAATAAAAAGGCATCCACCAAAAAGTATGTAAGGATTCTAACATTTGTTATTAGTTTAGCAATGCACAGTGCTGAACATAGTTTGAACTACTGGGTAACCCAAGTATAACTTTGAGCAACAAAGAAGTAAATTAATATAATTTCTTAGTTTCTCCTCCACAGACACAAAACATTTTTTTTGCACATGAGACCACTAAAGGAGAATCATTTGATGGTGGCAAGATAAAAACCTGAAAATAAAACTTACACCCAATTTTGCATGGGAAGTTAACCTTTCCTTGTGATTCAAATTCACAAATCCCAGATGAAAACTCAGCTCATAGCATATTGTCAACACAACAGTTCTTCACCACAAAAAAGTGCACTTGTTCTATATAAAACACATTCAGCAAGATGCCTTCATTGCTAGATAAGGAATTAATTTCCAGAGTTGCAGTAGCACATGTGTTTGTAAAGTTTTCAGAAAACTTCCTTTATCAGAAACTCATGTAATACCCTCCTTGATTGAAGCATATTAATAAGCTTGAAAGTATTTCAGTATTAAAAATTCAAATGCTAGTCATCTAGTATTTAGTCAACTTACATATTGGGTAATACTAACTAAATTAAAAGAACAAATAAAAATTATTCTTGACAAATCTTTATAGAGATGAAAAGTCAATAAGATCTTTACAAACAACTACTTTATTTAATACAGGGCCATTCTATTTCACTAGATTTTATGATGTCTGCTAGTTATTCCCAACATGTAAGATATGGAGATAATTCAGTTCTGCATTGGAAGGAACTGAAGTATAAAGCCCTGCTGTTAAAAAGGACTATATGAAACTCATACAATTACAAGGCACCTCTCTTCTTTCCATCTGCACTCACTTCCCAAAGCCAGGTTTTTCCTGAGCTCCCTGAACACATTGTTATCCAGTTCATATTTTCATTTCTGAGGACTCACTCTTCTATGAACTCATTCCCTTTGGTGGTGCCTTTGCTCTCTGATTTTTAAATTATTTTTATATTATCATATAGGACAGATTGTAGCTGGACATATTTATGGGGGACAGAAGCATATTACAATTTTTTAGCACAATGTGGAAAACCAAATCAAATCAACTTATTCATCCACCACCTTAAGCATTCTGTAATAAATGCATTCAAGGGCTATGCTCTCAGAAACATGGAATAAATATCTAACTGTACCATGGACAATTATTAGCTCTATTCACTGAGGTGTGAAACAAAACACACAAAAAGCAAAATTACAAAATCATATAGAAATGAAGATTTGTACTCTTTGATAATTATCTGCCCATCCCCAACTGCATCCCCTAGTAACTCGTAATGTACTCTCTGTTTCGGTGAGTTCAGTTTCTTTTAATTTCACATGTGAATGATAACACAGTGTTTGTTTTTCTGTGTTTAGCTTCTTTCACTTTGTATAATGTCTAATTCCACTAAAATTGTGATATTTTTCCTTTATCATTGCTGGATATTATCCCATTGCATGTATTTATGGGCATATATACATATATGTGAATATATATATATATATATATATATATATATATCCAATTTTCTAGTGATAAGACACTAAGGTTGATTCCATAAATTGACTGAAGTGAATACTGCTGCAAGTGAACATGGGTATGTAGATATATAACACTTTAGCATCCCGGTTTCAAATATTTTGAGTAAACATGGAAAAGGATAGGTGAAAATAGACAGATGGGATAACATCTAATTAAAAGCTTAAGCCAAACAAAAGAAAAAAATAGAGTAAAGAGAAAGCAAGCCAACTGGGAAAAATTATTTGCAAGCTAAATATCTGGCAAGGGGTTGATAGGATATATATATATATTCAAATAACTCTACTGGAAAAAACACATAATCATATTAAGGAATAATCACAACATCTAGATAGATACTTCTCCAAATAAGACATGCAAATGGCCAGCAGATACATTAAAAATTCTCAGTATCACTAATAATTAGGGAAATATAAATGAAAACTACAATAAGAAATGATCTCACAGTTGCTGGAACAAGGTATTATCAAAATTTCTCTCAGAGTACTTGATGACCCATCAAAGGTTAGTGGTAAGACCCTACTGTTGAAGACACCATATGTGGTTGACACGTAAAATGGAACGTCATGGCTGGAAGCTGGAAGAGAGTCAGTCCCCAGACAGTCAGTACGTCTAGTGCCAGAAGGTGCTACATGGGCGACTGGGGGAAAATGACCAATATCTGTCCAAGCAACTCATGGCCTAACCTACTTAGCAGCAAATAACTTGTTGTGATGCTCACACAAGTGCAGTAGTGGCGCACAGCCATGGTGGGAAACCAACTGCTCTTGATTTAGCTAACTGATCCTCTCAGTGGAATGGGACCCATAGCTGGAGCTGGGAAACAAGTCAGAACCATATCCAAACATTAGCCTGCTCTCCATTATCAAGCTACCACCAACCGTGGGCTACAAGGGGGCCTATACCTACTAAATTCTCTATTAAAAAATAAGGGCTTTCCCATTTGTCTGGTGCTAACTTTACTTTCCATTGGAGAATCTGCTTCTCTTTTTCAGATATATGCAGATCCTAAGGAGAGAGCCACCCCATCATACCCCAAAGGGCCCCGGCTGAAACTAAGAAAAATTGGCAAAACAAGCAAGGGTGCTGTTTTCCTGATGAACCGGATACCAGCACAAGGGGGAAGGAGATCAACACAGAGAAAAATCAACTCCTACCAAATCAGAGAGCCAGAGCCTCTGAAGCCCCCAACATCTCATCACTGAAGCAGACCAAAAATGAACCCAACATGGCTCAGGGAAATGTTGCAGAAGAGGGGTCGGAAAGAATGTCAGAGCCACATGTTGGGTCATGATATGCAGAGACATTTAGCTTACCCATAACTGTGGGCTAACTCCACAATGCATGAGCCATATACCTCAACAAGGAGGGGCCAAGGGGAGGGGGTAGGTCATGGATGAGCCTAATAATGGTACCAAACTGACTGTATTTGCTGAATACAGAACTGACTAATAAAGAAAAAAGAAAAAAAAAAGAAATAAAAAATAAAATTAAAAAAATTTCAAAAGACAGCAAATGCTCACCAGTATGTATTAAAATGCCTTGTCCACTGTTGTTAAGAATGTAAATTGGTATACCCATCATTTAAAAATGCCAGGGGGGTCCTACAAAAAATTAACAGCATTATTGTATGATATAACAATCTACTTCTGCTATTTACCTGAAATAATCAAAATCAGAATGTTAAAGATATGTCTGACCAATAGCTCACTCTGGGAGCTAACTCAATTCTGGACCTGGGATTACCTAGCCAGAGCACATGGTTTTAGGGTTGATTTCCACCTTCTACTGAACAGTTTTTTCTAGACAACCAGTTCCAGGGGAATGGTGATACCGTGGTCAATCTAAACCCATACCATCAGAAACCTAGAGGTTACAGAGAACTTAACGCTAAACTAGACTGCTGACAGACACGTCAAGGCTCAGGGCCATTGCTATAAAGGGGGTGGGAAGATAGTAAGAGACACAGGGTCGATAGAAATATCCTGAGGTACAGCTCCCCACACAGAGACTGACTAAGGCCTTAATTACCCAATAGTGAACACCAACAACCCCACTGATGAGAGCCATCAGGAAATGTGGGACTGGGGGAGGGAATATAAGATGGCAATCTTTGTAAAAATAATTTAATAATAATAAAGGATGTGCTTGCCTGCTCTTAATGTTCTAGCATTGACTACAGGAGGATGAATCATCTATAAATATATAGATACATATATACATATATATGTATTCATCAAGTCTAGAACTCACTATTGAGATGTTTGAAGGTAATACCAAGTTGCAGTCAGGATCTCATTGCTGGTAGAAATCTCCCAACCATGAGCAGCTTGTGGGAAAAAAAGAGGTTTATTTTGGCTTACAGGGGGAAACTCCATGATGGTAGGGGAAAACGATGGCATGAGCAGAGAGTGGACATCATCCCTGGCCCACATAATGTGGACAACAGGGATAGGAGAGTTTTCCAAACACTAGCAAAGAGGGAGCTGGCTATAACACCCATAAGCCCGCCACCAACTATACACTGCCACCTAGAAGCATTAATTCCCAAATCTCCATCAGCTAGGAACCTATCATTCAGAACACCTATGTTTATGGGGGACACCTGAATCAAACCACCACATACCATATGATGTATGACACACAAAAAACATTGTTCAATCAGTGTTGCATGAAAACAAGAATTTTAAAACAGGGTTCATGAAACTTGGATGAAAAAAGCATGTCGGGTATCTCAGTTGTCCTGACCACACCCACTCTAAGACTTCTGATCCTGGTTTACTTATGACCAAAAATATATGACAGCTCAAACAAGGTCAGTACAATCCCCTTGTTAATGTGTAGCCTAAGATAGAGTTTAAAAATGCATTTCTATTGGGCTGGAGAGATGCCTTAGCAGTTAAGCGCTTGCCTGTGAAGCCTAAGGATCCCGGTTGGAGGCTGGATTCCCCAGGACCCACGTTAGCCAGATGCACAAGGGGGCGCATGCGTCTGGAGTTCGTTTGCAGTGGCTGGAGGCCCTGGCGCGCCCATTCTCTCTCTCTCTCTCTCTCTCTCTCTCTCTCTCTCTGCCTCTTTCTCTCTCTGCCAATCTCAAATAAATAAATAAAAATGAATAATATTTTTTAAAAAATGCATTGCTATTTTAAACAACAACATTGTAATGGTCTTAAACATGTCAACATGTCATGGACTAGCTCAAAGGGTGCCATTTTTGCCCATCTTTAGTTCTTCCTTGGAGGCAGTGTCATATTTTCATTGTATACCCAGTATTCAACATAATGCCTCACTGTGAAAAACGCACAATGAATACCTACTGACAAATAATGGTGATTAGAAACAGTCATTTGCTGCCTGAAATTGGGGCAAATAGCCCGCTGAACTGAGATCATCCAAATTTGTTAGACGAATACATTGTTTGTAAAGATAAATATTTGCTGGATGCTTACTTTTTCCAGAAACTGTGCTAAGCTTGTGATATCTCCACAGCAAAGCACTGATGATAGGGCTGAAATAAAGCCAGTATGTTTAAATGGAGTCCTCATTTGGGCCGAGAAAGAGACCTACATACCAGTAGTTTTTCTGAAAGAAAAAGCTTCACTAGACAAAAGATTCCTAAATATTCTGATACACTTTGGAGATTTTTTTTTCCTTCCTCAACAAATATTCTGGGAATATTTAAACAATTATCCACTGATTGAACAGCTAACCATGCATGCCAATTAGGAAGTTACTGAATCAATTCATTTATCTAACACAGATCCAAAATACTACCTTCTCAAAGAAAAATAAAATGAATACACAGGGAAAATAGCTAAAGAAGGAACAAGAAATGAAAGGTTTTGGCCAGCAGGTTCTATAATATCCACTCTTTGAAATGTCTTTTGTTCCTTCCTTTTTGTATGTAAAGAACCAGATTTTATTCACAGCCTGAGGCAGCCTGCTAGACAAATGTCCTCGCAGTATGAATGGCTTGCTTGAACCCACATCAGCCCATTGAGGGTTGTGATTAGTCTGGGCTTTGCTGGGCTAGATATATGGTAGAAAGGACTCCAGTAGAGGCACCATGTGAGCTTTACGACATCTCTGCTTATAAGTGTTTTCTTTCTCTAGTAAACTATTTTAAATAGTGCTATTTGTCTACTCTCTCTCTCTCTCACATTGTGTGTGTGTGTGTGCGTGCGTGTGTGTGTGTGTGTGTGTGTGTGCATGTGTCCAAGTCCTCTTTGAATGGCAGCTAGCGATCACAAAGTGGCACATTTTCCTTGTTCTGTTTTGTATTTTTGCAATGGCCAGAATCAGCTGTGTCACCATAAAAGAAACAGCAATTCACTGATGAGTTCATCCAAAACAGCTCCTGCTCATTAAGGTAAGTGTTGTGGGGTCTCTACCTAATCCAGATAAAGTTGCCTCTGGTAATAGAGAGGAAGGGGGGAGGAAGGGAAAGTAGGGAAGGAGTGAGGGGATTGGACTGGAGGGGAGAGAGAAAAAAGCAAGTGAGAGAATAACACCAATGTACACATGTTGATTCATATAATCTGTTTTGGTAGAGAGAAGAGCCAAAGGGAGGATGTTCCTCCCCAGACACAAAATCCCCGTAATCTAACTTGCCCAAATGTGCCAATAGCAGAAATTAAGTATGTGAGCTATCCTTGGAAATGCCAATATCAGAAGGACCTGGACTGGATTTGTCCACCTATGTGGAAGTTACTTAACAAAGAGAACTGTCTAAAAACCCTACCTCACACCTCTCATTTCATAGTGAGGTGGCTCATTGAAGAATAAGGGAAGCCTGCATAAAATTCTAGTGGTTCCATGATGCCAACTTTAGGAATGAAGCATCATTCCTCCACTAAAAAAAGCAGTATAGGAGAGCAGACATGCAGCTGATAGATGGTCATATGGGGAATAAAGAAACAAGAATGTCACACATCTCAGGAGCCTGCTTTGCGGAACCTCTTGCATACTGCTTATGGCAACAGTAAAACTAGGATGTGGAGAATAACTTCAAGAAACACTCTATTAGGCACATGAGAAATACAATCTAATGAAGGATTCTAGATAGTTCTATAGCGTTTGTCTAAATACTAGCTGTCACCAGCTGAGGATAAGATAGCCATGAGCTCTTTTCACATGGCTTTTTCATGAAAGGAGGAGACAAGATCTAAGAATAGGTTTTAAGAATAGGTTTTCTTTTGTTTTGTTTTGAGATAGAATCATAGATTTCATCATGTAGTCTAGGTAGATCCTCATTTTGTGATCCTCCTGTGCTAACCTCCTGAGTGCTATGATTATAGGTGTATACCATCACATTCACCTCAGGAATACTGTTTTATTTGCTTCAAATTGAACTTAATCACTAACTGTTTTATTATTTCTCTGAGTGTCTGCCAAAACTCATCAAACCCTTAGGGTGAAGTCCATTTCATTTATTCCTTTTGAGCACTGATCCTCATGTAACCCTATGGCCTACAGAATAATCAAGGATCACCTCACCTCCTGTGCTTACGATAAAATGAATGATGAATGTGGACAGCATTTTATTCAACAAATGCCTTTTGGGTATTGAGATTCTTATTTTATAACAAATGTATGCATGGAGCAAGAAGATTAAAACAGAATGTATGTGAGCCATGGAGAGTAAAGTGCATATGCTTTGGAAGCCAGAAAACCCATATGCAAAGCAAGCTGTGGCATTTATTGGGAATGTGACAACTTTGCCACACTGTCGCTCATGTATGTCAAGTTGGTAGCAGTTACTACCTGGTAGGAGTTTGGTGATTCTGTCTGTTTGCAGCTTCACAGTGGTCTCTATGGAGAAGTGTCCCAGAAGAGGTGTGTTTTCTTCACTCTCCCCAAACTGCACAGGAGGTCTAGTCGTTGAGCCAATCATAGCTGTTGCTTCCTAAGTTAGAAAGTCCTAAAGGTTGTCTTGGAACTCTTCGGAAAATACAGAGCTTAAAATAGCTGGCTTTCATAAGTAGATATCTGCTAGCACCTAGGTGGAAGTGGACATGTGACTTTCATGTGTTGAAGTGAGTGTGGACTTTGGCTGTGAGGCATGACAAGGGTAAGTGCTGATAAAATGCAGGATGCAATGTCTCTTGTTCAATACTTTCCAATGAAGCTGCTTATTCTTAAGCACATAAAGAAATGCTGTGGAGTATAACAAATGAATACCTGAGTCAATGTAACTTAGTATGCTCAGAATGGTTTATAATAAATGTGTATGGCAATTTAAGACTCCTATTCATGGCAGAGTAAGTTTTCACATGTGTACTGCTATAATAACTTAAGCTACAGTAGCTGATTATTTCTCTGTGATAAAAGGGCAATGTCTCAATGATGGTATTCTCTTGCATTACCCAGACCACAAGCAGCTTTAATCAAGTTTTGTCACCACACTCCATAGTAGCAGCAAATCAATACAGAAAGTTGTGGCACTCTTATGATATCTCTAAACATCGTTTTGTCCTTCTCCATATTTTTCATGTATACTCACATATGGATCCGGATAAAACTCTTCTAGGCACCTTTAGAAACTTCATCACATTTTGATGGCAGAGCAAGTGTTACTGACAATTGCTTGCAAGAAAGAATGTTGGTCACAAGGTGGCAGATTATCACATCTCTATGGAAAAGGTTGGTTAGTTTTCTAAAACTGCAGAATGACAGAGGCAAGAGGCAAGAAGTCTTCAGAGTAAGTGTGTGTGTGTGTGTGTGTGTGTGTGTGTGTGTGTGTGTATACTACTTTGGAAAAATGAATACCTCGCATGCCTACAAGCTCTAAGGTTCACAGTCGTGCTGCCTGTCCAGCAGTGACCTCTCATCACAGAGCACCTCCTGAAGAGGCCAATTCAATTGACTTGATAAGATTTCTGAATTGACAGCTGCCACCAAACACCAGACCTTATGACAAGGTGATTATTTTCTAAGGCACTAATTCCAACTCTGTTAGGACACTGCTGTCACCTTGGGATAGTGTTCTAAAGTAACCACATTGAGCTTCCACCACAGCCTCAAAAGATTTTGTATGTGTTTGTGGTATTTTACTCTTTTCCTTCGGAAGGTTTTGGTCTTATGTTAAGCTCAGGAATTATTATTATTTAAAGCTGATTCTATAGTATGAAGGCAAGGTTTCAGACTGCTGTGCTAAAACAGTTTTGACTCATACATACTGCTCAGATCTAGGGCTGGCGTATGAACTGAACACATTTTTATTTAGTTTAGCTGATATTGTTTTTCACAGAATAATAGAAATGCTTTCTGACTATGGGAGCAGTGCATTATTTCCATTATGGTACAAGATCCTTCTAGTCACAGACCAGAAAGAATTTGAATCCCAGCACTCATTCACAAATCACACTTTGAGTTGCATGTAGTAAATGGGATTTGAAAAAAAGGTAACCGTAATCATTTCCAAAAAAAATATTCTTCTTATAAAAGACCAGCATTTGAAGGAATACTGTGCTCAGAGGAGCCAACACCTTTCAGAAGGTATACTTTGTGTGATGTTAATAGAGGTCAGGAGTAAGACAGTTACAGCAGTTCTATGATGTTCCTTAATATAGAGTTGCCCTATGCAATCTGCTTCATAATGTGAAACACTTCATAAAACTTTAAATATAACCATACATATTGCGACTCTCTAGGGGTAGTGATTTGGTAAACATATATTTCACTAGAGAATCTGTCTTTTCACAAAAAGACCCTATATGATTTTTGGTCCAAGAAATATAATGATTATTAGGGATGATTATTTAAGAATCTGAGATGTATAGTTTCTTTCTGTGTTCTCTTCAACAAAGCAGACATATTGTTCAAAAAGAAGCTAAAAGGTTTGGAGTTAGAGCTGGGTAGTAGCATATTTGCCTAGCATGCATATAGCCTTAGGTTTCATCCCCAGCACTGCATGAAAACAGAGACAGGATGGATACTGGTTCAGAGGTGCCAATATGTTTTCGTACACTTCCTCAGTAGAGGAAATGATCAGCACAATTAGTAGTGTCCTTGATTTGGAGAATTCAGTAAAATGTCACTCAGGCTATGCTTTAATGGATTTGGAACACAGTTTAGCTGGGTCACAGGTCATATTTTCTAAATGGCTTAGCAAGTGGCTATGAAAAAAAAATCAACAATATGAAGAGTTGTTCAGCTATCACAGCCCAGGAACACACTGGCAACACATCCTTGAAATAATGGCTTTGAATGGGGCAAATCCAATATGGCTGGATGCTTTATGTTTTCCTTAATATACTTTGATTTTGACTTTAACCTTTTTTATTTTAATCAAAACATTACCATACACTATCACTTCCTTTCCAAGAGCAGTGTCGTATTAAATATAAATACATGAATTAGATCATAACTGTTTGGTTTGCCCGGCAGATATATCTAATCCCAATATTAACTAAGTGAAACCTGCAATAGAAAGCAACAAGAGAGAGACTAGTTTGTCCTAGGAAAGCATTCTCAAAACAATGGCAATACCTAAGCTCAAAGAAGAAAAGAATAAATGGTCATTACTTTCAACTGTAAAAGTCAGCCCAGAGACAGAGTGGATATGCATATATTCAATAAGAAAATAACAAATGGCCATCCTTTCCTGAAATGAAATTACCAATTACTAAATAAACTTCCTTGATTAGATCATGAATTTTCCAAAGAGTAGCAGCTATACCCCAATTATGACTTAATTTCATGTATGCTTCCATCAGATGGGGAAATAGGAGGAGAGGGTGGTCATGTTTCAACAGCATTTTGGTTTCTTAATGTTATTAGGAAAGAATTGTCTTCTAGGATAAGAAAAAAGTGACATGAAACCAAGAGAAACATATCTGAACACTTCATAGGAGGACGATATTTTTTATTCATTGCTAATCAACATGATGTTCAGATTTTGGGCCTTTATTCTGACTAATATTCATACCATTCTAGAGATTCATTAATTAGACTTCCCTGGGAAAGCTCTCTGGTATCACCTTGTCATCCTCCAGGTCAAAACCAAAGGCAGAGTGACCCTAAATTATAGTTACTTTGCAATAAAATGATTTAACAGAGTCTTCATCTAGGCATAGTTGCCCAAACACACAGGCCCATTTATAATTAATAGGAACAGCTCCTCAATTCTTATCTTCAAGAGGATAGACCAAGAACCCGAGATGGCTCCAATTCAAGGTTAGCAATAAAATAATTTAGTAATGCTAGTTTAGTTTCATCAAGCTATCTAGCATTTCAAATGATTACTGGCTTGTTTTTCTCAGAAGGAAAACTGGGATTAAAACAAGAAAGTCACAACAGGAGACAATAAATTTTGGGAAAAATGAAGATAAGAAGTAAAAAGCATTTCTATCAGCATACTTCTTAATATCCTCCTAACTTTTTCCTTCCCTAATTCTTAGGTAATACTGATGATACTGATGGAACCATGTGTTATCATGAAGTAAACAAAATAAAGTGCTATGATAGTAACATCATTGTGGTAGCTACAAATACATTCTCTTACCATTTAGAACAAAAGTTTCCTTTGCCTTGGCCAGGGAAAGTTATGGAACTTTAACTCCAATCCCAGGCAAAATTTTTCAACTCCTCCAGCCATAGCCACTATGGTTAGATACTTCTCAGAATGAAAAGGTTAGGAATATCCCAAGGAATGTAGATGTATGAATGTGTGTGTGTGTTGGTGTGTGTGTGTGTTTGTGCATGTGTGTGTGTGTACACACATGTATGCATGGGATATTTACTAACATTAATACATGAAACATAACAATAGGACAGAAGTCAAGAGCTTGACTCAAAGATGCTGACAAGTCACTGATCTTGATAACATTTCTTCTATCACATTAACTCCTTCAAATTTACTACTGTCCCCAGAATTTTCAGTTCTAACACCAAACACTGAGATTTCACAACTTATTTGACTCCATAGAGCTGCAGAATTATTGAGTGGGAAGGTTATATATCTTGGTGTGACTCTTTAGTAATCTTCAAACATTTAGAAAATAGAAATTATGCTGAAAATATAGTGCCTCCCAGGAGTTGCTCTAAATCAGTGGTTTCATTTTGGCACACATGGAATAGAAAGGAAAAGTGAATACTAGAACAAAGCTATGAAGATTATACTTTCTCTTGCCAAAAGGCTCCTGGAACCATAGGAAAAAATATGCTGGTAATGATCTCCACTTTCCATGCAGTGGTTTTCTTATAACAAAGAGTGCTGCTGGTATTGGACCAAATTAGACTCTCAGATATTCATATGTACTTCATCAGCCAAATTCCAGGACTCATATAAGTGCTCATTTATATTGTAAGTGGATTATATGGAAATAATCACATCACTGAAAATCACAAGTATTTGGAACAGATTAAATTTTTTTTTGGAATTAGCTGTTCATTAATAGAAACCTGCTTTTAGAAAAATATCATTTGGCTTCAGTGTATGCTAAAAAGCCAGCACAAAATTTCTAAGTACTTTTTGCACAGATTCTGAAGGTCTTGGACATAATCCAAGTATGACTTTAAAAGATAGATGGCTGTGAAAAATATTAACGTAATTATTTGTATCATATCTCAGGAACTCATAATGTATGGAAACTAAACTGGCACTTGTAAACCACTGCCAGTCAAAAAAACAAAACACCAACTTATAGCAAACACCCAAAACCATACAAAATAGTTTGATACTATCAATTCAGTATGGAAAAAGCAAAAGCTATAGTATCTTTCTCATAATACACTTAGATCATTTTTCCATAATTTAATCATTTCTGAAATGTGTGCAATTTTAAATTTCATTTTCTCTCAAATTTGAGTGATTCTTTTTCATCTTTTACCTGAAGGTTTTGAATACTATATAAACACCATCCACTTAGGAGAAGCCATACTGTCAGCTAAGCATTGCATAGACCAAATAATTAGTGGGAAGTTCATTGTTTTCTCTTGCTGTACAATTGTAGGCATCCAGATCCAATGTCCATTATGTGTCATGCTTTGGGACAGATACCACAAGACATAACATATCTTCAAACTGATTCATATGAGAATAAAATGTACTGATATGCATACCAAATTTAGATGTAACAAAATACACAATGGAAATAAGAAAGTCTTATATTTCTATTAATTATATAACAAATGGTACAACAACTTTAAGACATAACTGAAAACCAAATTTTATAGCATTGAAAAACCAGTCTTGCATTTTTTTTCAGGATGCTGCAATGGCAACAGAACCTTTCAAAGCCATATATAATTCACTTCCTGGAAATGACAAGCTGACATGTTCTACAGGAAAGTAAGCATGTTAACTTTTTGGCACTGTTCCCTTTTTCATCTAAGGTTTTTCCAAAGCATGTTTTCTTTGGCCCCCATCTAAGGTCTTCTGGATCCTGTTAATCTATACAGGAATCAATTATTTTCTTTCTTGCCCTGGCTTCACTGTTAGCATAGCAACCTTTGAGAGAGTACAGTATGAGTATAAGTATTAAAATGTCACCGCAGAAGACTTTTGATAAAGCTAATACTATTTCTATATAACTTATAGGAATAAAAAGGGAAATATTAGCTCTGTCATCTCAGACGATCTGCCAGGATGGCATCTGTCTAGAAAAAGACAATACCCATCATCAAAGTATACCAGTGAAAAGATGACAACAACATTCACTATGCTGGTAGAAATTTAATATATGGATGAAATAACTGTCCAAACCTTGTAGGAGAGACTCTAACTGCCAGATATTTTTGTAAAGAATTCTTCATATCTGAAAACATTCATAACAGTATTCCCAAAGTTCTCCAGATATACTTGAATATTAACAGATCCTGTCAAAAGTATATGAAATCAAATGATGGGGTGTTAAATTTATTCAATTATGGTTTTGTACACAAAGTATTGTTATGACAATTTAGATTTTAACCGATTGAGTAACTTAATATAGCAATGGATGCTTAAATGGCTTTGTTTTCTTACCCAAACCAAAAATTTCACTTTTTTTACAAGTATAAAAACACTGTGTGTGTGTTTGTGTGTGTGTGTGTGTGTGTGTGTGTGCATAGATACACACCTGTGCAATTCAAGATAAAAGAAAGCAGAATATTGAAGTACATTATGTAAATTAGTAGTCACTGGTAAAAGGTTGTTTCAATAAAGTTAAAGTCAAGTTAGTATCTTATTGACCAAAGTATCATAAGATCGATTTTATACACTGCAAAGGGTCACCATTAACACCTGTATATAAGTATGTATTTTGGAACTTTCAGATAAAGTATATGGTTTAGGTAATAAAAGCACTTATAGAAAATAAATGTTCTATTTCATTGCAAAATAGAATTAAACATGCACACATATAGTTTTCTCATTTTCTGCCAATGAACACTTAAAGTTCTACTTGGAAGAAAAAGCATGAGAAATTTGAAGATGTAATATTTTGCTTCTAAGAGTCTGAACAAGAGTTCACTGGGAGTAACTTACATACCAAACTTCTAACAGAACCAAGTGTTTGCCAGATCAGAAAAACAGTTTTAATAAGGATTCTCATAATGTTGCCAAAGGGCAACTGAAACAGGAATAAATTCACTTTTATAACACATACAAAAAACATCTATGCAAATAGCCCACCCCAACTACCACTGGAAAGGTGAATCTTGTCACTTCCAACTGCATCAATAGCAAAGGAGTGGAAGACGGATTATTTTACAGTAAGAAATAATCATACACATTGGTAATACACAAAGGTCATTCTGTAAATTGAAATGCACAGAGATGGTAATCAAATTACATTTCATTTGTTATGTGGAAATAATCCTGTGTAATAGATACATTATATATGTTATTTAAAAAAATACCCTTTCTGGCCAGAAGACATAATTTCAGAAAGAGATTTGTGACATGGATTGGGATGAATACCTTATTAATCTCAGTTTAAGTAAACAGCGATCAGAGTTGTCCAAACCTGTAATTGAGCTGAAAAGAAAAAACAAACTCCTCATAGTCTCCTTGAGGCATGCATTTCACTACAGCAAAGTGCAGCTGAACGTGCATTACATGGAAAGTCTGGGCCTGCTTCAGCAAACAAAGTAGATCATGAGCATTCTTCCAGCACAATGCAGAAGCTTTATGAAGTGGAGGAGAGATAGAAAATTTGAAACAATCGTTTCACGGTTGCCTTAAAGTGTCATTCCTCAGCCCTCTGTCGCTAGCTCCAGGAATGCAAGGTGATGGGAACCGACTTGGCCAGATGTTGGCTACAGGAGCAAGCAACTTTGGCAGCCAAAATGGGGCAGTGTCATGACATCAACTGAAAATGTTTCTGCTACAGAAAGCCGGAGGATGCTGTGTGCTGTGCCAGAGATGGCTGTGTTGTACAGTGTCTCATCTGCCATTGCATAACACAGTCACAGTGAGCCAGGGGCTTCCTAGCTGAGGGGCCAAACAACACACAGCACACCAGATGGCAATGCACAATCTCAAAAGGGAAAAAAAAAGTGAGTGAAAGAGAGAAAGGAAGAAGGGAGGAAAGCAAGAGAGAAAAACAAGCAAAACACACGTGTGTCGTGCACAAACCTTCGGGCTCTGTGTTCTCTTTGTGGTGTACTTGCTTCAGCGGGCAGCAGAAGATTTCGTGACACTTAGCACGAAAGGGGGACTCTTTTTTCTTTAATTCCGCAGATTGGATGGAATCTTGCCGTAACATAATGTATTCCTGTGTGCCAGGGGGGGCGTCATCCAGAACTGTGGTCACCACATAACAAAATGAACTCAAGTTAGAGCTTCATGAAAGCAGCGAACAACTTACATCAAACCTCCTCCCAGGGAAGACTAAGCAAACCACATGCCTAAGGAAAGCTCCATGGGAACACATCTCATAACATGGCAATTTTATTTCAGGGTGTTGAGGTTAAAATATTAAAGCCCTGGGAATATATAGCTACACGATTACATTTCCTTCTTTTGCTAGCACAATGAAAAAATAGCAATGCTTTTTTTCTTTTTGTTTTTCCTATTGACACCCTTGTCTTATCTAAATAAACACCTTGTAGACAGAGTTCACATGCTTCAATTTGAGATGTAATGTAAATATTCATAGGTGAAAATGCCTGATGTCCACCAATAATCACTGAAGCTAGCTTATGTTTCTTTGCTTGGTCGATGTCTGACAAGGACCTGACTTCCAAAATGTTCTTTGTGTTTTGACTACCAAAGAGAACTCAAGCCCTTCTAAATATCCCTCAGATGTTCCAATTCCCTTACTGAAGACAAGAAATTCCAGCTGAATTCCTAAAATTCCACACTGGATCAAAGATCTACCTGGCTGGATTGTGGGAGGGGAAGGCCTGGCTTTGTTAAATCTGCCTTTGGATATGAATCTTGCTTTTCCCCCCTAAGCTCCTTATTGGTCTCTTAAGCATGGTTCTTCATAGTGACTGCTTTTCCATGGAAAACCTAGATGTCTTTTAGAGAGTCCACGACTACTTTTTTTAGTCTGAAAACCACACACCAAAGTGGGGGGCAATTTTGATCTGCATTTGCTGAAACAGGGAATTGACCCCAGAATGGATTTTTTTTCTTTCACTCCCTTTGCAGTGATGCCATTCATTTTCACTAGGAGTGAGTCAGTGCCTCCAAAGCTGTGATTAATGGGGTGCTGACTCATTCTACTCCCCGAAACACATACACTTAACATGCATTAGGGAGGACTGAACAATGTCCCCAGCCAATCTCTTACAAGGAGAATAATGCCCCTGGGGTTTGTAAAAAATAAACAGCTTATAGCTGAATTTAGATGACATCTGAAGGCTCTTTGGCAAAATAGTAGTAATTCATTGGCTGGGATCTTAATGGGCTGTAAGAACTTTTTTTCATTTTGGCAGAAAATCATATAAAAACGACAAAGCCTAAAAATTCCTATTATGAGTTCTGAACTAGTTCCTGATAGATTGCCTATATGTGGAATTATTGTCTTCTTTTATAAGTCATTAAATTATGCAAGAAGTTGATGAATATTTTAGCCCTATTTTCCTCTAGCAGTCAGAAACAGCAATCAAAAAATATTATATGGAGATACTACTGTAACTGTTCCTGCCAGAGTTCCTCTCATCTACTAGCACTATGACTATAACTTTGCAGAATCTAGTTGGTGTACGCACATCATTGCTAGCAACAGCTGCTGTTCAAAACATGCGCAACCATTTCCTGCTATGATCCGATAGTTATGATAATACAGACACTATCAAATTCCAGTATCACAGCTGAAGAAAAGTGCTGGTTTTATCATCCAAAGTATTTAAAGAAAACTCCCCAAACTGGAACTCTTATAAAACATCCACAATTTTATGAAAACTGAGAAATTCCATTTTTAGGCACTGCTATATCAGAAACATATTTTAAGATCAAAGGGCAATTGGAGGATTAAATAAAGAAAAGAATGGCTTTCAGAGATTGGCAGGGAAATTGTTACTGAGGGAAACGTAAAAAAAAAAAAATTGTTAAATTTTCCTGCACTTTCATAGTTCAATACTAACAATAACGTCACAAACGGGCATTTCTGGAGATTAATGGTGGACTGCAACTAACAGCCTATGGCTGACTTTCCAGCCATCAGCTTTTCCCAGCTGGTCATTAATTCACAGAAAATGTCTTACACAGCCATCATTATTGTTTAATTAGATAAAACTGGTTATCTATAATATACAACACAATTCTAGCAAAAGAAACATGCTGATACAAGTGCCAACCCCCAATTCATCATGATGGGAAAGGCATGAAGGTCAACAAAGTACAAGACGGCTGCTTTTTAAAAAATTTCTCTCTCTCTCTCTGTCTCCTGTTCTTCAAATTGAATTTAGCAAGTGCCAAAGGTGCCACTATGTGAGCATTTAAGAAGCCATTTGAGTTGTAACCACAGGCGGAGAACATTTCCTTTGGAATCATGAACATCTGGGAGTTAATGGATTTGCTCTGGATCTCCAGCTGTCTCTACTCCATGTCTCAAACATCAGTCATTCAGGCAAAACAGCAGAAACAAAGAATAGCTAATTTTACAATATGATAGTGCTCTACTGACCATGAGCAGGAAACATTCTGGGTTTTCAAACTAGGAGTAGTATTGTATAAGGAACACCTCACTTGGGTCTTTAAAACTTCTGAACCACCGGGCATGGTGGTGCACACCTTTAATCCCAGCACTTGGGAGGCAGAGGTAGGAGGATCGCCATGAGTTCAAGGCCACCCTGTGACTCCATAGTGAATTCCAGGTCAGCCTGGGCTAGAACCTGAGTATATTTGGAATGATTTTTTTTTAAATCAAATCCACTTATTTCCAGGGTTCCCTCAAGTGGAAAAGTGAGTGGCTAGGCCACTGAAAGCAGCAACAGGGAAAGGGGACTTTCTGCAGTACTACAAGACTAAGTGGCTCCTGTTCACCCGTTCCAACTACAGATTAATCCAGTCTTGGGGAGAAGAGTCCAGTTAACAGTTGATACTGTATTTGCCCAAAACCTCCTGCTCTTTTAGGGATTCAAATGAACTCTTATACAATTTGCTAAATTGTGTCATGGTTGATTTCTGGATCCAAGAGCCATATCCTTTCTGAACAGCTGCCAGGAATAGATTTCTACCAAGAAATTTCCAGTGCATAGTCAGTGTTCCAGCCTTGATCACAGAGCCCACCCACTCAGGACTCCAAAGTCCCACAGGAATATACAAAGTTGGAGAAGATAAGTGCACACGTGCAAATCCACACATCCACAGACACGCAGACACTGACAGGTGGCATACTCAGACACAGAATTAACAAACGATCTTCATGGGGGGTCTGAGAGTTATGATAACACTGTGTGAAGGAGCAAGTTCCATTAAAAAGTGCTCTATTGACCATCCTTATGTGGGCCAGGCAATATTTAGATTTAGTTTCTCAGGAACAGCACTGGGCTACCACTGAAGCATCCCAGTATTCTCTAGCATTCTAGGAAGTTATAAAGATCAAGAAGAGGGTCAGGGAGAAGTCTCAGTAAGGAAGTAGAGTATGGATGAGCTGACGCCTGCTGAATAGGCCTAACATATTTCTTTTTTTTTATTCAATTTTTATTTATTCATTAGAGAGAGAGAGAGAGAGAGAGAGAAAGAGAGAGAAGACGGGCTTGCCAGGGGCTCCAGCCACTGCAAACGAACTCCAGACGCGTGCGCCACCTTGTGCATCTGGTTAATGTGGGTCCTGGGGAATTGAACCTCGAACCAGGGTCCTTAGGCTTCACAGGCAAGCGCTTAACCGCTAAGCCATCTCTCCAGCCCAGGCCTAATATATTTCTTTTCCCTGAAATATTGTCATTTGAAACCAAAGAGAAAAGAAACACAAATTTACAGTAAAATGTAATCAGCTCTGATAAAATTTAAATCCCGAATGTATTGTTTTTTTAATGTATTTTAGTTAAATAAATTCATTGTTTACTTTTCCTATTGGTGATAAATCCAAATCTTAGCTCATCAATCTTGTACCAATAGATATAACGTTAGCCTCAAATATTATGTATCCCAATAGTTATAACACAAAAAACATTATGATGTACCTCTCTATGACCTTCCAACGAAAATTTCTTTATACATACTTAATGGAACCCTCTTATCTTAAAACATAAAGAGAATAAGACATACAAACGAGAAGTAGTCACTGATAGAAGTAGGCCCATAGAAGTCACACAGTCAACTACTTGAAAAGCCCAGCCTAGCAGCCAGGATCCCAGTATGTTTGTGATTAAACCCAAAGTAAAACTGCTTTGTGAAAGCATTCCTCCTTTAACAGTAATCAGGATCTCCAGTGTTTCTTACCTTCTATGATTCCTTAGGTCTTGCATGGACCTTTTGTGCTTTATTTAAAGCCAGAAAAGCAACCAGAAGGAGCATAGGGAACTAGAAAATGCCACAAAAGGTACTGACTCACCACTAGGCTACTATAATACTCATGGTTTGCTAGCTTCAATTGGAAGCAGTTAACAAGCCTTCAATTATTTGATATTGCTGTTTTTTCTGCTTTTAAATGAACTCTTCACAAAGATGACTCAACATAATTAATGATACATGATTTTAAATCAAAGCAAATATGAACTCACCAGGGCAACAGAAATGAAGACAGAGATAGGCCTACTAATCAAAGTTATCAAAAATATATTAATGATTTTAACAATAAAATACTTTGAAACATCTATAAAACATAAATAAGGAAAATACAGAGATTCCCTAATATGCTCACATAATAGGAAAGAGAAAAGAAACTGGAATAAATAGTCTTCTATGTCACAACACCTGTCCTAATGACAAAATACATACAACCACAGCACCTGTCAGCTCAACACCTGCAGGGGCATTTGACACATACAATCCAGACCCAAAAAAGTGGAGACAGCTCTAGTGAGCATACCCATCACCCAGCAACCAGAGAATAATGGTTTCACTAGTACAGTGGGAAGCCCCCTTGCTATGTAGTGAGGTCATTCTTCAGCTAGGACAAAGGTTTTCTCCACTACACAGTGTTTGGCATTTAGTAAACAGGCTCATGGTCCTCCTGCACATAAAATGTTGAATCCAGTCAATGACAGTCTTGGTTTACCTACGGATTTGCAGAAAGAAAGGGAAGCTAAGATATGATCTCTAACTTTATATAAGCAGCTTCCCTGAAGGGCTGTGTTTCCCAAGATGTTTTAACCTACTGGAGACATGAATAGGTCTATTGAATCAAAATGTGTAGCTTTCAATCAACAGAGCAGTGTTATGAGGCCCTCTGCCCCCTTTAGGCCTGACAAATACTTTAAAGAAAAGTACAGTCCACTTTTTAGAACATTGACTATTGCTGTATATCTAAATGTTGTTGTTCCAAGAGTGGATACATGTAAATTACTTGAGTTTTCTACCCATATGCCATTGAATTACCCTCCTATAAAGCCGGTTTCAAACCATGGCCAAGGTACTGATGTACCCACACTAGCCTGGAAGCTTGTGAGGACCCAGACGGCAAGGCTTAACCCACAGTTTCTGAGTGTGGTGGTTTGGGGAGTAGCTAGAGAATGGACATTTCTCTCATGTTCCAAAGCAGTGCTGATACTGCTGGTCAGGTGTCATACTTGGAGTGCTACCACCCCAAGCTATTTGTTTTATCACTCCAAGGTGCCTTTATCTGAGTAGTACTACTCCACCATCTACACTAGTTTGTTCTTGGTTATGGCTGAGTAGTAGAACCATCTGGGGGACTTTTAAGTCTGAAATACCCATGGTGGCACACCACTCTTCTGGTATGAGCCTAAGCACTGGTAGTTTACAAAGCTCCTCTTGTGAACTAAGTGTTGAGAAATAACTCTTTAAGAACAGCTTTGAGTCACCGTCCCCAGTAAAAATTCTACCTCCCTACCCCCAAGGGCAGGCTCAGGACTTCATCGTGTTCTTTCCATTTCTTCCATACCTCAATCCAGAGATGTCATGTACCCTTGTGCAGTAGTGCTTTTTTCTGTGCAGAATGACACTGCTACACACATCTCTATATGGCAGTTCTTTTTCAGCCTGAATAACTGTTGTGGGAAGTTCAGAGATTCACTAAAGCATGGATCCAACCCTGCCCTGTGTTCTGATTTTAAGAAAGGAGCATCTCCACAGTAACCAGTTTTTTATTTAACTGAATAGAAAGAACCAAACTCACTCATTTTTAATGCCACTCACGATCTTGGACTGAGGAGTACATTGTGACTTGGGATATTGGTATTTATTTACTTATTTATATTTATTTATAATCAGATAGAGACAGACAGAAGAGAAAGAGGGAGAGAAGAGAGAGAGAGAGAGAAAATCGGCATGCCAGGCCTTCAGCTGCTGCAAATGAATACCAGATGCATGTTCCACTTTGCACTTTATGCATCTGGCTCTATGTGGGTACTGGGGAATTGAACCTGGGTCATTAGGCTTTGCAGGCAAGTATCTTAATGACTGAACAATCTCTCCAGCCCAGGTCTTGTGCTGGAGCCAGTCTGCGATGCTGCTTGCCCTTACAATGTTGTCTTTCCATGAACTCCCCGCATCGGCTTCTCACCTTTAAGGTTCATACAGAGCATGTCAAACTTACAGCAGCTGTAAGCTCAGGTTATCCAAGTTCACAGACATAAAATGATACCAAAAACTCATAGGGAAACTTGTTTGGGACTGGCTAGTTAAATACACTGGATTTTCTTTCCTGACAGCATGACATAGGAGATCAGAACTACATTTCTGAGAAACAGTTTCCTCTAATCTTCTAATTCAGTATGCTTATAGCTGCACATAAGAATTACCTTGGAAGCTGGGCATGGTGGCGCACGCCTTTAATTCCAGCACTCAGGAGGCAGAGGTAGGAGGATCACCATGAGTTCGAGGCCACCCTGAGACTACGTAGTGAATTCCAGGTCAGCCTGGGCTAGAGTGAGACCCTGCCTCGAAAAAAAAAAAAAAAAGAGTTACCTTGGGAGCTTTGACACTTTGACAAAGTGTTGCAGTTTCATGAGTGGGGTTTAGGCCTTGATAGTCTAATGAGTTCTCCTAGTGGTTACAGAGTACACTGGGGGTGACAAGCCACTGGGTCTAACTAAAGGAGCAAAGAAAAATCCATCTATGTAAGAATGATGGACTGCAGAGGAAGAAAAAAAGAGGAGAATGAGGAGGAGGTATGGGAGGATAAGGAAGAAGAAGATGACTACAAAGAAGTTGCTGTAGTTTTCCTGAGAAGGAAGTAAGAGTTGGAAAAAGCAGGACTTTAAAGTTCAGGCCCTTTGATATGGGGTGGACTACAAGTGCATCTCCCAGGGAGATTCAAAAGCCCTCAGTATTGCAGGAAGTGCACTGGTAAAGGTCTGACAAGTAACCTGTGGTTTCCAACAATAGCACCTCTACCACTTACCATCAGTGTGACTTTAGCAAGTCAAGTATCCTTTTTCAAGTTCAGTTTACTCAGTCATAGGATGGGATGACAACTATTTTTAAGCATAAGTCTTAGCTCAGAAGCATGAATACCACCAGAGAGTTTTAGTAGACAAGTCTGCCAAGTCCATATCAACAGAATCTGAAACTATATTTTCACATGATTCTGGAGTCATTGCAAGGTACATTGAAGATTGAAATGCACCTCACACCATTGTTAGCACTTAGTGACCTAGTCAGTAGTAAATGTGAGTGCATTCCTTCTCTCCTGTGAACAAGCACTTATTTGGGCAGCAGTTAAATATATGCTCATGGAAACACAGCCGTGGTCTGAAGGAAGCAGAACCTATGCCACCTATTGTGTTACCCTGAGTAAGTCAGTTTCTTATCTGTTACAGATGATGGAACTCTATTACAATTTTGAATTCCTATGACAATTGCTTTAATGACTAGAAGAGATGATGTGAGTGGAAGCACCTGCCACTGTGACCATGAAAGGTATGTCATACATAGTAAGCACTTTAAATATTAAATTGCCTGAATACAAGCTAGCACAGAAGATATCCTTCCTAAGCAAAAAAAAAAAAAAAAAAAAAAAAAGTACCAAACATTTATATTCTTGCTAGTGTAAAGGAGCTTTTCATGATCTTCACTGTAATTTTAGACCCAAAGTAGGGGAAATTACCCAGAGAAGAACAACATGGTTATATTGTTCATGGATTACCAGATTGACTGAAAAGCCATTATTTCCTTAAGGATGCCATCTGGAATTCCTTGAAAATAATTTCATTGTTATTGGCTGCATGGAAACTTTTTATTTGGACTCAGTTGTCTGGTTATTCACTCATAGCACTTCTGTCTGCAGTATTGTTATGGAATAAAACGTGTTGAATATCTTTAAAGATTACTTAGAAATTCTAGCCTTTGCTTTTATATGAAATTCCACATTTTCCTCCATGCACTTTTATGGTGGTCACTGGTATCACTCAAAGGGAAGATTTCCCAAATGCCCACTTACCTGTGTGTGTGTGTGTGTATCTCAGTTTGGACATGTGCCTTTGCTTTTTACAAGTTTTAATATAAAAGCTCCACTTAAGCTCAGAGAATGATGTCATAACTGCTCAAAGAAACTTTCTAGCTTGAAATCTTCTCGGCCTTTGATCTTAAGAACTTTCTCAGGCAACATCACAGGCTAAATTGCTAGAGAAAGCCTATTTTCTCCCCTCAGTCTTGTCCATTTTTAGAGCACTGTGTCTCAGAGGAATGTAGTTTCCATGCCAATGTACTCTGGGATGAACCTGCAAGCCTTCCAACCCTGCCTTCCTAGAAAACGTGCTGGTCCGCACTACACCTTCTCAGAGGGCAGGCAACAGGAACCCTGCATTCTCCTTCCCATGACTGCTTGCAGGTTTATATGTCTTGGCTTGTACACTGATCTTTGATCTAAATCTCATGGGCCAAGGGAGAAGTTTGGTCCTAGTAATGATTCCAGTTTTCCTGGGCTATCTTGGGAGTTCAGAAAAATCCACATCATAGACTCCTGAATTCCTGACTGCCAAGAATTTCTTGGTATTAGTGGCTGAAAAAAAATATACTACAATATTATCAAAAGGCCTCTCAATGCTGGAGAGATAGCTTAGTAGTTAAGGCACTTGTCTTCAAAGCCTAAGGATCCAGGTTCTATTCCCCCAAAACCAAGTAAGCCAGATGCACAAGGTAGTGCATGCGCACAGGTGGCTCATGTGCACAAGGTGTCACACATGTCTGGAATTTGTTTGTAGTTGCTAGGGCTCTGGCATACCAATTCTCTTCCTCTCCCTCTCTCGCTCTCTCACACTGTGGCTCTCTCACTCTCTCTCATAAAAAGGCATATATATGACTTGGACTGGACAGATGGCTTAGCCAGTAAAGGCACTTGCTAGCAAAGCCTGGTGGCCTGGACTCAAATCCCCAGCCCCTACACAAAGCCAAATGCACAAAGTGGCATATGCATCTGGAGTTCATTAGCAGTAGCAAGATGTCCTGATGTGCCCATTCTCTCTCTCTCTCTCTCTCTCTCTCTCTCTCTCTCTCTCTCTTCTTTGCCCTCTGCATGCATGACAAATACCATCAAGCTAACCTTCACTTTTTCATAACCCCTCTGCTGTTTCCTAAGTAAGAAACTCATTTTATTTATATTAATAAGGACACATATTGATATTCAAGGAGGCATTTTTCCTTCCTATTTTGCCCAATTTTCTCCGTGCATATGAGCTTTTGTCACCTCTTCGTGCAGCCTTCCACTCCCAGTGACATTGCTTAAAAAAGCACTCAAGTACATTAGTGACCAATATTAATTGACTCTTTTGAAGGAACCATAATGCCTGTACCAATCTATGGGCTGGTCTATGAAAATCATCTCCCAACAACTCTGTAACACATGAATGCCGTTGTGGCTTTGTGCACCCTGACTTTGCACATACTGTGGCTCTGCTAATGGTTACAGTGGTAGTAAAAGGAGGGAGAAAGCCAAAGAAGAAGACTCTTCCAATTGACGAGGACAACGGGCCTGGCTCTTCTTGTTTCATTTAAAATATGCACCCACTAAAACCTGTTCTCCCTAGTTAGTCATAAGCTATGCTCAAGCTCATCAAAAGGCACTTAGTCCAATTAGGCTACAATATCGTATTCATCAATTTAGAAACAAAAATGGTCCTTAGTACCTTGAGGAAATGTAGTTTTTTTTTAATACATCTATATGCTGTGGAGAGATTCTTCTTCAATAACTAGCTAAAAGGATCTCACTTTAGCTAATGGAAAACAGAAAAACATAACTCACAATTAAAGTAATTGAAATCTAGAAAATGATTCTAATAAAGAAAGATTCTGATTAAGTGAGTATTTTCTTTGTACCCATGCCTGCCACAGATTTGACTCCCCATTTAGTACATAGAGTTGATGATTTTTCTCAGGAAGGATGTCCCTGCACGGAAGTCATATGAAAGCATATATTGTGCCAGGTTAGAATCCACTCCAATTTCACTTGAGAAAAATTCTTAAGCAAATGGTATTTGAGTTTGTTTACTCTTGGCAGCATTTTTGTTTAAGAAAAAAAAAAGGCATTGCGATTATTTTAAAAGCTGCAAGCCATCAAATCTTCTTAAAATAGCATCTAATGATTTAGGTGCAAATGATTCATAAACACATAGGTTTAACTTCCCCCTCATTCTTTGTAAACCCAGCTGGTTAACTGAGGCTGCAAAAGAGTACCTGGTTTCTTCTATCCTATTAAAGGTGAGGTCTTCTAAGGTAGACTCTAAATTTGGATTTGTACTCACATTTGAAATTACTCACATTATTTTTAGTAGTGAAATAGAGTCCTAATTTGTACTACATATTTCGCATAGTGTTTTAATATTCAGAGCAACCCATGTAGCACCTAATATTATTATTCATGTTCAGCATAGAAAGTCATAATGTCAAGGAGTAAGGAACACATTCTAAGTCATCCAACTATCATGATGCAGAGCTATCTTTTAAGTTCATGTCTCCACAGCATATCAAATACCCACTGCCCCTTAGCTTATTGTTGTTTGTGTTTCTGTGGAAGACTGAAGAGTGGTCCCTCAAAATGTCTGACATCTTAAATCTAGGGTATCATCTCTGTGTTATAGCCTAATGTTACTAATGGAATTTAAGTTGACCAACAGTTGACTCATGTAAAACATGAGGAAAATGAATATACATTTTTTTCAAGTAAGTCCAATGAAATTATTTAAAAATAAAAATGGTGGGTAGAGGACTGGAGAGATTTAGCAGTTAAGGCACTTGCTTGTGAAGCCTAGGGACCCATGTTTGACTTCCTAGATCCCATGTAAGCTAGATACACAAGGTGACACATGTGCAAGGTCACACACGTGCTCAAGGTGGCACACACATCTGGAGTTTGATAGCAGTGGCCAGAGGCCCTGGTGTGCCAATTCTCTCTCTCTCTCTTGCTCTCATTCTCACTCTCTTTCATTAAAAAAGGCTGGTCTGTTAGGCTTGCCTCAAAAAAAATAAATAAACATATGGAGCTAGGAAGATAACTCAGAAGTTATAGATGCTCATTTGAAAAACCTGCCCTGCAAACATAGATTTGAGTCTCCACTACCCATGTATAGCCAGATGAATAAAGTGATGCATGCATCTGGAATTCATTTGCAGCAACAAGAGGAGCTAACTTGCCCATTCTCTGTGCGTTTCTCTCTGCTCACAAATGAATAAAAATATTTTAAAAATAAACAAAAATATTTGGTTTATTATGTCATGTTCTCTCATTCATATCATGTACTTGGTTTATATTTTGTCTTCCATTACCTCTTTTGTGTCCCCACTCCTTCTGGTCTCTTTCTTCCACCCAAATATTTTTCCTTGCAGGTTCATGCAATGTGTGTGTGTGTTTAAATGTGGATACTGCATATGAAAGAAGACATACAATATTTGTCTTTCTCAGCCTGGCTTTTTGGTTTAACATGATGATCTATGACTTCTATTTGCCTAAAACCAACATGAGTTCTTAAAATTACATGAAGGGGTAGAGAGTGAATCTGAGAGGAAAAGGAAGTAAGCAGGGGAGAATAAAAGTGAAAGAGGACTTGATCTGCCATTGCTGACACTGAATATGTAGGAAGGGAATACAAGTCAATGGATGCACATAGTTAGTGTCTATAATGGGATTGGTAATATGTTGACAACCAGGAAAGATACAGAGATCTCTGTTCTAGAAGTAACTGAATTCTGCTGATGAAGAAAATGGGCATGAGAACATACTCTCCCTACAGCCTCTGTGAAGTAACATGGTTCTGAAACAATATTGATTTTAGCCTAGGAAGATGTAGATCTGATCTATGGTCTAAAGAAATGTAAGATACCAATCTGTGTTATTTAAACTACTAAGTGTATGGTATTTATTATAACAACAATGGTAAAGTAATACAATATTAGTATCCTAACCCTAAAACATAACTAGGTTTTAAAGCCCATGAGCCTTCCATAGTTATTTTATTAACAATAATCAAATAATATGTATAATTGATATATGTTCACTGTGTTAAATTAAGAAGAAAGAATTTGCATAAAAGTGCGACTACCTCTGAGGCTAGAGAGATGGCTCAGTGGTAAAAGGTGCTTGCTTGCAAAGCCTGTGGGCCATGGTTCAATTCCTCAATATCCACAAAAAAAGCCAGATGCTCAAAGTGCTGCATGCACCTAGAGTTCATTTGCAGTGACAAGGATTTGTGATACATTCATTCTCACTCTCTCTTTGTCTCTGTCTCTTTCTCTTGCTCTTAAATAAATAAAAAATATTTTAAAATAATGAAAGTGCTCATCTAAGGCTGTTATTTTTCTATTCCCTCTCATAACAATATCTTTCAAAAATTTTTAACAAATATTTACTAGGAACTTACTATATTCCACACAGTGTTTGTGGCATAGGGTATATAGAAAATAAGAAAAGGTGTAGATATCTCTGAGATGGCCCTCATGTAGTTAATACTTTTGGGATGATGAGCAGAAAAAAGTAAATGAATCAGTAGGATAAGAGCACCAAGGACTGCTGATCACTTTTTAGAAGGGAAGTGCTCTGAATTGTTGATAGACCCATATATGGAAGAAATACACTTGATGTTAGCTTACTTTTTCTTACTGCACTATAATCTAGTATAATCAAAATAACATAGGATGTTTCACTAAGAAGATGTCAGAGCAGAGGCCCAAGGACATGCAGGACAGAGTGAACCATGAAACCATCAAGGAGAAGAGGGCTGTCATTAGAGGGATCAAAAATACAAAGGTTCTTTAATGGCAGTGTGAAAACAAAGGAGTTCAGCAAGGCTGAGACCCAGAGACTGACAAGAAGAGTGGGATGAGACAAAGTCAGCACTAAAACAGGAAGTTGATGGAGGTTATCACTAGATTACTTAGAATTCTTTATTTTAGTATTTTATTTTTACTTATTTATTTATTTATTTGACAGAGAAAGATGGAGAGAGAGAATGGGCACTCCAAGCAAACGAACTCCAGAGGCATACACCCCCTTGTACATCTGCCTAGTGTGGGTCCTGAGGAATCGAACCAGGGTCCTTTGGCTTTGCAGGTAAATGCCTTAACTCCTAAGCTATCCTTCCAGCCCAAGAATTTTTAGTACAGTGTAAAGTCTATGTAAATAACCTCTGTGGTATATTATTTAAGAAATAATGATAAAAAAGTTGCATATATTTATGTATAATATACTACATGACTGATATTATATTATATATTTTTATATATTACTAGAATTATATATTAAGCCTCGTTACCCATGCAAGTGCAAATGTCTTCATGTGGAAAAGACCAGATCATTTAAAAGGTTTGCACCCTATTTCTTGATGTTTTACTCACTATGAAGCTCGCTAGCTAGCATCATTCTGGCGGTATTTCTCTGTCTCATTTATTCACTCTCTTGTGAGATTTTAAGAAACATTAGAACTCCTCATGCAGCTTATGCATTTTCTCTTTCTGCACAGGAGAAAGATTGTCAACGAAATCATGCATTTGTAATGCTCCTTCATACCTCCATGTTTCTATGTGGAGGGCCTGAGACAGGTAAGGTGTGGGAAAGGAAAACAAGGATATGTTGGGACTCAGAGTCATCTCTGACATGGTAGTTATGCATGTCAAATTATGGTGGTTCTTATTAGCTCAACCAGATTAACGCTTCACTGTATCAGACAGATACAGGTTCACTGAGATGAACTTCCAGACCAGGCACAGCTATGGAGGAAGGGACTTATTGAAGCTTACAGATCCAGGGGAAGTTCCACAATGGCAGAAGAAACTGGCCTGCCTTCACAGGCCCAAGCAGAGAGAGAGAAGTACAAGCCTAAAAGCCACACAGCACAGCACACTTCAGGAACTCCAGCTAGGCACACTTTGCATATCTTTAGATTGAAATCTGAAACCCACCACCACACCTTAAGATCCACACAATGGCATTGACTCCAGCCAGATGGCTAGAGATGCAAACTACAAACAAATAAACAACTGAATATATTGGGGGCCATCTATTCTATTCAAGCCACCACACTCACTTTCCCCATTTGCCTTATTTGTTCATTTGTTCACAGTTTGGCCTGATAAAGAAGAATATTAGGAGGATCCTCTCACCAGAAATATACAATTTCCAGCAGTACTCATGGATACTCAGAACATTAGCATTTTGATTACTGAAATAGCCTATAACCTATACAGAATGTCAAGCTCTGATGTCCAATGTGGCTCTGGTTGTTTTTCATGGCCAAGTAAAATATCACAAGACCTTTGCTACCAGACAAGGAAAAAACCAGAGGGAGGAATGAAGGAGAACCAAGGAAAAGGGAGGGGAGAGATTATATGGCTTGCTTCCTCACAGATACAAGGAACAGGGCACCACGTTAATTTAAAAACCTGCTGCCATGGAAATCACTAGTTTTATTGACTGATATTCTAGTCCCACAGGAGTTCCTGACAAAATCTCTGCTTCAAAAGCAACAGTAAGGGGACAGGGGAAGATAATGCAGTGCACCCATCAGTGCAGGGGCACTAATGCAAGGAGCAAATGCAGCTGTGAAGACATTTCTCTTGAATTTCATTGGAGCCAAAGCCCATACCACGAGGTAGCCTGTGATTCCTGAATCTGACCTCTTTGTCTGTTATGATGGCTCCATTGATGAGACTGCAATTTTTGTATATTAGATGCATGCTGAAAAAAAAAAAACCTGGTCCCCTAGGGAGTGCCCATTGGTGCTATCCAGAAATTAGAATATGCCACTTTTCAAAGCCTTCAAAAATGTTAAGGGGAGGAATGGAAGCATTTCATAATTCTCACACTAAAGAAAGCACTCTGCTTCCCCTCTTAATGGATTGTTAAGTGGAGTTTAAAATTGCTGGCAAGAAAGCCAGAGCAAAAGTTCTACACAAATCTCTCCCAGCCCATTAGATGTTGACTTGCCAGGTAGTTGAAGAGATACCTTTAAAGTTCTTAAGAAATGCAGAAGAATCACAGTCCTTTGAGACTTGTCAAGACACAGGCCTTTTGCTCTTTTCTCTCCCCATGCCCCAGCTTAACTGACAACCTCTCTGAGAAGCATAATATACATGAGATACTCTCAGCTGTATCAGATGTCACTTGACTCAAATCCCTATCTAGCAGAGACATCTCTAGGTGAGGCTATGGTAACCGTGAAAGCATGTTTGAGGCTAAAAACAAGATAGGTCACACTGAAATCTAGGAAGCAATAAGGATCACAGATTCATTCATGCAGCTTTATATTCCCAACATTTTAGCAGACCATTCTTTCTTATAATTTCCTCTATTCTGAGAAGAATTTTGGGAATCCCATACCAAATTTTCAGCAAGTCCACAAAGAATATTATTCTCAATTTTATATATCCATATTTAAAGTGGTTACAATGATCAGGAAAAGTGGTAGAGACAAGTGAATTGAAGGGATAAAGGCCATGGAAGACTTCAGGAAGGGAAAGCTTCTTGCTCCTGGCTTGACCTTTGCTTCTTCACTCCTGATCAGAGTTCAGTTTGAATCTCAGCCCAAAAGTTCACTGGTGGTAACCAGTCTAAAACTTTGCATCACACCTATATTGTATTATCCATCAATGGATGCATTATTGTGAAAATCACCTTAATCCTGACTCAAGTTAACAGGAAGCGAAAGAAGTTGAGGAGGATGGGTATCATAATGAGTGGATTACCCCTACTTCTAAGAGGAAAGAGGCAGTTTGTAGAGTATAATGTGAGTTAGTTTTATGTGTTAAATTGCCTGGGTAATGATGTGTCTGGATATTTGGTCAAATTATATTCTGGATTTCTATGATATCTGTGGAGCTGTTTTTCAAATAGATAGACTAAATAGAACAGGTTGCCCTTCCTCATGTGGGTAGTCACAGTCCAATCATTTGAAGGTAAACAGAACCAAAGGTTGACTGTTTCTGAGTAAGAAGGTATTTTTCTTGACTGATATCTTTTCAACTAAGTTGTAAGCTTTTCGCTTGTCTTAAAACTTGAACTGACATGTCACATCTTCCTGGGCCTCCAGGTTTCTGGCTGGCACTATAGGCCTTGGAGGTCTCCAGTCTCCATAAAAATGTGAGAGATATTTCCTTTAATCTATCCATTCACTTTTATACCCACATACCCGTCATACCATACTGACCTTGTTTTTCTACAGAGCCATAACTAAAGCAAAAATATACTAAGGGAAGCTTAGTTCCTATTTGTTAGCTATATCAATTTTTATTGAAGGATTCATCCCTCTTCCCCCCTCCACCTCCTGAGAAATGTTCATTAATAATTCCACAGTGTGGCAAACCCCATCGTGTTGGAATGCTCAATGGGTTATACTCTTATATACCTCTCCATGAAGATGTGGGCAGAAGCAAAGTTAGGCTTTTAGCCAACAGAATATAACAAGGGTCAAGAAAAATTAAAGTTGTACTCCATATCCCAGATCAGTTGATTTTAAGCCCATCCAAAGGGACATTAATCTGGATGGGCATGACTTAGGTGAAGGCCTAAAAGAGTAATTCACCTGTAGCCCTTGAGGAAATTAAGTGGCACGTGATCAGGCCTGGAAAAGGACCATGTGATAAAAAAAAAAAAAAAAACAAAACTCTGGGCAGTCAAGTAGCTATGAATGACTCAGTCAATGATGATATTGCTCCTACAGCCAGAAACAAATTAATTTTGCCAATAATCAAAGGATCCACAAACTCTGAGCTCCATAAAGGAACAATGCAGTCCCTACCTTTATTAGGTCTTATGGGATTCCAACTAGAGGGGCCAGCTATGCCATCCCCTTCAAACGCACAGTGGCAAGGACTTGGCTAGCTATAAGTACTGTGCATTTGAGGCTATGGGTGTGAATACTGAAGAAACAAGCTGGGTCATATGATAGTTTCTATTTTAGTTATTTATGGAACATCCATATTGATTTCCATAATGGATGCCCTCATTTAGATTGCCACTAACAATGTAAAAGAGCTCCTTGTGACACTTGTGTATTCTCACAGCATTTGTTATTGTTTTTGTTGTTTTGTTTTGTGGATGATAGCTTTTCTGACTGGGATGAAATGGAAACTCAATGCACTTTGGGTTTACATGTGCCCCATAATAAAGAGGCTGAACATTTTTCCAAACGGAACAAACAAATACACATATTTTCCCCTATATGTGAAATTTAAAGACAAGAAAAGCAAAGGGGAATTGTTGTGGAAGAGGAAGGTGACTGAGGGGAGTGATAAGAAGGGAGGGAGCTCAAGAAGATAGTATATAAGTGGATGTATATGATGCGCCTGTTGAAATGTTGCGATGACACACTAATCTGTAATTAACCTTCATTAATAATTATTACTCAAAAGTACATAAATTGTGGTGACAGTAAAGCATAAAGATGGCTGTCCGTGTTCTGTAAAGGTGGCCATAATACACAGGCATGATGGTGCAGGCCAATAATCCCCGCACTCAATAGTGGAATCCTTTGTTCCTCTATACATTCTGGTTTGTAGAGGAGGAGTAGTTTAGTCTCTGCTATGTTTCCTCCTTCTACCTCTGTACTTCAAACCTTTCTCATGCAAGGTTTGATAGTGGCTGTTCTAGATCACAGGATGAGAAACCAGAAGAAAGGATAAAGAAACATGTTCCAGAATGCATTTCCATTCTTTTTACCTCTAGAATAGTGGAAGCCACGACTTGCAAGCCAAGTGAAGCAAAGCATGGCTAACATGTGGAGAAGATACCTAGATACAGGTTCAGGCAAGTAGAAATATTTTTATTTTGAGTTCAGTTGTCAGTTTTCTATGAGCTTTAACAAAGATGCTCGCTACTGCTATGCCTGGTCAGCCCTCAGACCACTTCTTTTCTAGGTCCAAAGCATATAAAGTTTGCTACATTCACCTTATCCATTCTAGTACAAAATTTATAAAGACTGACAAATAACCCCCCTTGGTTTTGAAGTTAAAAGCCCCATCTCATCTTCATCAACTAGATTTTATATCTAGCTACAACTTTATTCAAAATGTAATATTCTATCATTTGCTAAAGAAAGTTTTTTGATTGAAGTTAGTCACCAAAATAGGAAACTGAGGTTCACATTTGAAGAGTACGTACAGGCCAATGGAGGAAAATAGTAAGCTTGTCAAGGGGATAGAAAGTATGCCATCAGAGACTGAGGGTAGACCCACATGGTGTCCAAAAGGAGCAATGAAACCCTTTAATCACTTCAGCCATGGAGAATGGGGAAAAAATCAGAAATTGTCTATTCATTCCACAATTTTTGTTGTGTAGCATCTATGAGACATACACTATTTTAGCAGGGAAAAGCCCATGACAATCAGAAGAACTGGTGCTTCGAATAGGATTTATAGTATCACCTGATGGTGACTCATCATTCTAAAAGCTGTAGAATGTCCATATCTCAAGTGATGATGGTAATGGAAGATAAAAAAGGCATAGTCAATGAGAAATGAGAAGTGTCAGGGCCAGTGAGTCCCTTGTTCTGGTCTTTTTTCTCCCACTCCTTTGCTATAGTATCTAGAGCAATTTCATCCTTGTAAAAGGGAGGTCCTAATTTCCTTCTCTCAAAGAAGAGATAGTGGAAAGAGATCAAGGCCTTATGTTTTCATCATGTAAAGAAATAGAGATTGCAAAGGAAACATCTTGGTTCATGGGCTGGAGAATAGACTGATGATTATAAAATGATAAGAAATATCAATGATAATAGCAGCTACTTTTTATTAATGGCTTAATAGGTGGTGGGTATCTCCTTATAGATAATTTTCAAGAGTCTTCCCAGGTATCCTTTCAAACCACTGAGTTAAGAAAAGTGCATTGGTGCTTCCAGAACCAGAAAGTAATTGGAAGTTTATATAAAGGTCACATAATATATTTCCCCTCTTCATCTCCCAATATCTCGTATATATTACTTACTTTTTCCATATTGGAAACACATTTAATTCAGTCATAAATCTTATAACTATTCTTATAACTATGGGTCTCGGTGTATTGTCCCCCATCTCTCTGAATGAATCCCATTTTCCTGGGTAGATGTGGTATTTTTAGTTGTTGTTATGGTGCATTTTGTATTTCAACTCATATTTCAGATTCATGCACCTATACATACTGGAAAAAGTTAAAAAAAATCAGCACGTTAACATAATTCTGTGCTCTCTTTCCTGTGAGGTGATTATCCTAAATGACATTTGTCAATAATCGGTACCATTTCGATTGGATGCTATCCAAACGTTGTGATGGGCTGGAGAGATTGCTTAATGGTTAAGGTGTATGCCTGAAAAGTCCAAGGACCCAGGTTCAACTGTCCAGGTCCCATGTAATCCAGGTGCACATAGTGGCACATGTGTTTGGAGTTCATTTGCAGTATTTAGAGGCCCTGGCATACCCATTCTCTCTCTGTCTCTGTCTCTCTCTCTGTCTCTAATAAATAAATAAAAATAAATAAATCTTTAAAAAATGTTTGATGATAGCTGGGCGTGGTGGCGCACGCCTTTAATCCCAGCACTCGGGAGGCAGAGGTAGGAGGATCGCTGTGAGTTCGAGGCCACCCTGAGACTACATAGTGAATTCCAGGTCAGCCTGGGCTAGAGTGAGACCCTACCCCAAAAAACCAAAAAAAAAAAAAAAAAAAAAAAAAAAGTTTGATGGAGCCAGGCGTGGTGGTGCAGGCCTTTAATCCCAGCACTCAGGACGCAGAGGTAGGAGAATCGCAATGAGTTCTAGTCCACCCTGAGAATACAGAGTGAATTCCAGGCCAGCCTGGACTAAAGTGAGACCCTACCTTGAAAAATCAAAAAAAAAAAAAAAGTTTGATGAAGTAAGGGGAAAACACTGAATGTTGTTATCTTATTGATATACAGAAGATACAAACAAAATGTCATGTGTTACAAGTATACTACTAACCAATTTTGGTGTTTTAACACTTCAATTCCAAAATGCTTTCTCATTTAGATTTGATTTTGGTCTACTTAGCAACTTGAAATAAAGAAGGCCATGTGATTGTAACCATGAGGGAAGCTGAAGCTCATAGTGTTGTTTGCTTTTAGGTTCCTCACAAAACATATGACAGAAGTAAAAGCACAGCCATGGCTCTGCTCCTAATTCCAGTGTCTAACATATCCAATTTCTTAGGTTCGATAAAGTCATTATCATCTTATTTATTCCACAATTACTACATAACAGATGCTGTGTTAAACTTGGGAGCATACAGGGATAAGCAAAGAAATGAATGTTTACAGGAGATGAAAAAGTGAATGAATCAATGTTGACCTGTTCCAATTTTACACAGTAGCCCACAGAGAGAAAGTGTATGTAGTACAGTGTGTTGATATGATAACAAACACTTGTGATTCTACGGGGCACAATGCTAAGTACCATGCACAAAGCATACAACCGGAATATCTTCTGTGCTAGGCAAACTGGTGGCTACTGGAAAACTTAGGAACAACCATGGGGAGGAAAACACTGTTAGATAGGGATTATTCAATTAAGGTCTGCCAGAAATGCCTCTCGAGAATTAATTACTCTAGACAATTGTTTTTACTTCCCTTTCTGAATTAAATGCAGCAACAATAGCAACAAAAAGAGGCGAAGGAGGTCCCAAGAAACAGGCTAAGGAGCTATAGTTCCAGAGGAAAGCACAAAGATTTAATCAGCACCTCTGTATACTTAGCTGTTGGAGGAGATGGTAATGTTTTTTTCTCATTGATTTAAAAGGCAACAAACCTCTAATTTTTTCCATGTTTTGGCAAGAAAATTATAAGTAGCTGTGCCCCCTGGGTTTGGCATGAATCTAAATGCAGGCTGTTAGACAAAATATAATGTGAGAATGCTGTCAGTTAGAAGCACATACACCACTCAGCCTTCTACGATGGGAAAAGGCAGTGACTGTCTTTACCAGATGCCCCACAGGAACTACCCAACCCCAGGCAGTTGTTTTGCATGGGTCACTTTGCTCTCATTGGTCTCTCCTTCCAGATGGGCCAAAATGCCAGCCTAGCAGATACCCTGGCTTCTTCACTCACCTAGTTTCACCATAGAGCCTGAAGTGACTCAACATGACCATTTCATTCACATTCATTTATTCCCATGATGAATTGAAGATGGCGATCTAGGCTAGTGACCCATGCACTAACCAACCAGAGTAGGAATCTACCCTTGGATATAGGGGATGAAGTGAGTGGGGAGCCAATTCCACTACTGGAAATATAAATCATATGTCATTGGCAAAAGTGTAGCAATTATCCAAGACATTAAATTCCAAGGAGGCACCTCACCTTAGTTGTGAACAACTATAGCAATAACTCAGCAAAGTGTCATAGAACCACGTCCCTAGAAAGTTTCCTAGAAGACACAAAACATGAGATCAGTCAATATTTTAACTGAGTTTCTCCCCTTTGGCCATTATTCCATATCAAGAAGTAGGACAAGGATATAAATAATCATACTATCAAAAATAATGTCCAGCAGGAGAGGTTCCTGACATCTTTCATGTACAGATTCATTGAGAGAGTAATACTTTATTTATCAAAGGAAAAAACAAAATATATATCCACCAGCTTTTCTATGAGGTATCAAGCACCAAACACTTATTACTACTATTTAACACAGTAGCACCATCAACCTCCTATTCTCTAAAACTTTGGTCATCCACTTAAATTGGAAGCAAGTCAACCCAAACATGCTGAGGCAGGTGGCTACGTTTTTTTTTTTTTTTATTGCTTCTTTGTTGTATGAACATCCTGAGAGAGGAAATGGATTCTGAGGACACAAGCATAGACAGAACTGAGACCAGTTCTCAGGAATCTAGATCTGCATCCTGTGAAAACACAGCTGGTATTGATGGATTGAGGAACCACGGCAATAACCAAATGGTGACAAATATACTTCCAGTAGATAGACATGGACAAGGAAACAGGTTTGTGTCAACAATGAAAAGAAATACATAATTAGGTCAACAAATAATAAAACCGCAGACCAGAAGCTGAGGCCTCAGAGAATCATGCTATGGGAAGAAGAGCTGAACACCAGGAGCTTTCCTGAGGAGAGTGCTGCTTTGACAGCAAATATTTGACTGGAGTAAATGGAGGTGCACTGCAATCCCCACACCAAGAGGGAGTGAAACAACCATATTCTTAAAAAATACAAATAACAATAATAATAAACCAGTACCTATCCCTAACACTGTTCTCTGGAAGAGCATAGCAGTCAGAAAACCTGTGGCTTATTTCTGTCTCTGCTACTTACTAATTTCATGATATTTGGGTGAAATATTTGAATTTCTTGAGTTCTTTTGCCGTGTGTGTGTGTGTGTGTGTGTGTGTGTGCAGGGATACATGCACCATGACTTTTTTAAATTTTTTTCTCTTTGTATTTTATTTTTTTTCCTTATTAGTTAGTTTTGTATTCAGCAAATACAGTCAGTTTGGTACCATTATTATTAGGCTCATCCGTGACCTACCCCCTCCCCTTGGCCCCTCCTTGTTGAGGTATACGGGTCATGTATTGTGGAGTTAGCCCACAGTTATGAGTAAGCTAAATGTCTCTGCATATCATGACCCAACATGTGGCTCTGACGGCACCATGACTTTTGTGTGGAGGTCAAAGGACAACTTTCTGGTGTCAATCCTTACCTTCCAACTTGTTCCAACAACTCTCATTGTCTCATTATTGATCATGACATATTTGCCAGACTAGCTGGCCCATGAACTTTCAGGCAATACTCTTATCCCACCCCTTTCCTTATCCTAGGTACACTGGAATTATAGATGTCCCTTACAGTATACAGCTTTAATGTGGGTTCTGGGGATCTGAACTCAGGTACCCATGCTTGTGTAGCAAGTGCTTTACCCACTGAACCATCTTCCCAGCCTGAATCACTTGGATTTCTGAATCTGTATTTCTTTTTCTGCAAAGAAAGGACAATTGTGCATTCCTCTCCACTTCATAAGTGAGACACAGGACAAATCATTTCATCTGAACTGCTCTAGATGAGTATGTTGGGGGAGAAATGGATGGAAATATGGTTTCCTCAGGAGTGGTGGCATTATGAAAGGTGAATCAAATGTCCTTAGGACCATGGTCAAATCCTGTGCCAAAGGTGTGAAGCTGGAAAGGTTACTTAGGAATTTGGATTAGCTACTTTCAGTACATGCAAGGGAGAAGGCCTTCAGCTGGAATTCTCTTACAGTGTTCAGTTGTTTGCATTTAAAAATAGGCATTCATTAATTGAAGCATTTGTTCCCTAAGCTTTCAGTTATTTCATACCCATGAGAAGTAGGAGAAAGGCAAATCTGTTGCTTGCTATTATTGAAATGGGTTCAGATAATTTTTTTTGACAGAGCTTACTTTTCCTTGCTGAAGTAGATGACCAAGAATAAAAAGTGGCAGTTTGCCCAAAGTTATGTAAGACAGTGCTTTCTCTAAAAAGGACAGGAATGATACTCACTCATGGGTGATTACAATATTCCAGGAATGAAGTTGACATGTATTGACTGAAATTCCAAACCACAAAAATGAGGCATCTAATGTCCCCACCCCATGGATTCACCCACCAGTGTAAAAATGAATCAATCACTGTAACACAATGCTGTCAAGACCTTTGTTAAAAGTTCTTCCTCCACTGAGCAGCAGAATTAAAAGAACATCCACATGTGTCCACAATGGCATCCTCAGTGCTCATAAATGAGCATACCTGTCTCCAAAGCACAATGGAATGTAGTACTGACTGCTATGAATGATCTGCCTGATCATTTGGGGCAACTGGCTAAACAAAATGTAATGCAAAGCTGGCATCTGAAGAGAAAAATCAAGCACATTAGCTTCTAAAATGATCTTTCTGAAAGTTGTTTATCTTGACTTAGGGTTCAAAGGATTACATGATCAGCCAGGGAATCATGGGACAAGTTAACAGGAGAGGGCAGGGAGAGGAGTGACAAAGTGACAAAACAAGGCTATGGTGTCTGCTGGGGTTTCTGGCTTTAACCAGATCCTATGGATAGCTCTGAAACTTGAATTAGACCTAGCTAGAAGCAAAGGCCTTGAGCCCCCTCCTTGGCTATGGGCTTCATTTGTACTAGGTAGGGAAATTTTCCTGGACAAAAGAGCACTTGTTACAGAGAAGGGGATGCTGTGAGCCTTAGCAACCAATATCACTAGTTGCTATGGGATAGGTACATCTGCCTAATAGAATAAATCTTTTCAGGGCACTGATACTTATATTTATTTATTTATTTTTATTTGACAAAGAAAGAGAGAGAGAGAGAGAGAGAGAGAGAGAAAGGTAGATAGAGAGAAAGAGAGAATGGGCACAACAGGGCTTCTAGCCACTGCAAATGAACTCCAGATGCATGTGCCCCCTTGTGCATTTGGCTTACATGGGTCCTGGGGAATCAAACCAGGGTCCTTAGGCTTCACAAGCAAATGCCTTAACGGCTAAGCAATTTCCCCAACCCCATCTTCTCAATTTTAATACCCTCTTCCCTATACCTGCACTAACTGGAATGTATTTATAATGCTCACACTTTCTCATTCAATTTTACCTACAGCATTTCCAGTGCATTGGTTCATTTAAAAAATTACTTATAGAAATAGTCTTGTTTATTCCCACTTTGTATTTTGAAATGTTCACCAAATCAACTATAGTCATGGTACACACACTGGTTTTGAGTCATGTTTGTTTTGAAAAAGACAATAAATACATAGTTACCAATTCTTCCAGTCTTGAGGGACAAAAAAAAAAAAACCTACAAGAAAGAATCAATTGTCATTTACCAAATGAGCAAATAAAATTCAAATGGAATGTGTGTACAGTGCATATTTTAAACCCAATCCAACCCCCAAACCTGTATGTGAATAGAAATCCATGTAGTTTTCATAAACTAAAGCTATCCCTTACATAGATCTTATTGTAGAAGACCTAGAAAATAAAGCATACTAACCTCATATTCCTCTTTTAATATATAGTACAGTATTTATGAATACAATTAAATGTACTGAGTATATTGCTGATGTGACATGAAGTTCCCAGGAAACAGCTCTATTTGCTGAACCTATTCCACAAGGCTGAATGGACTGACAGAGCTCCTGTGATCACAGAGAGATGGAATGTTGCAAGTCAGAGCCAAATTACCTTGGGCTGCATTTAGCCCCTTAATAGTCATTTATTGCCCACCTCTTTGTCTGAACTAGCATCCTGGTGACTATCAGTTGATTATGTGTAATCCTTCTGGGGATGCAAGAGCAGACCCCAGCTTCCACCAACCCAAGGGCTAAGATGTCATCACTTAGCATTTGAGACCTATGGTGGAGCTTTCCCTGCTTCACTGTGACCCACTTACCTGATGGTCAGCCAATGTGTTTGAAAAGGCCTTGATTTATGACTTTCTTGTGTTCTGTAACTATCAAAACCTTCATGAAATTGTTAACATGTGGAACATGGAATTTGGGGTAACCTAAATCTGTGTTCCTGGGCCATGGTCACTCATATTTGGCTTCAGAATAAACTTTCTCTTATCCCCTTTAAGGTGAGAGCTGTGTCTTTTGCGTCGACACTGAGTACATTTTACATCTGGAATAAAAGAAGCAATCTTGTATCACTGTGCTCCTGCATATACCATACTGGAAAGCCAAATGTTTTGTTAACTAGCTCATTTCAGTGTGGGCACTGAACAGAACTGCAGTCTGTAGTAGAGTTCCAAGAAGAATGCATTTGCTTTCTTTCCATATCCAATAATAAAGTTTTCCAGCAAATACTCCAAAACCTTAGTCACTTCAGGAACTTGTACACTATCAACATTATATTTTCTCAAAGATTAAATAGGAAGAAACTTCAGTGGAATTATTGGGAGAATCCCGTGAGATCTTGGATGTGAAAGGAATCTAGAAAACACAATACACCTAGAAGGTGTGAGGTAAATCTGGCCACTCAGGAGTCTTCTAGCCTCAGCTTGAGTAACGATTATATTTCACAATGTGGGGAAAAACACACTAGGAGTACAGAAAGACCTTGTAAATTGCACTCATAAAGCTCTGTGGACACGATTGTAAAAAATCAAGAATTTAATAGTCACCTAATATCTGAAATTAGCTGATATGGTCAGTCTGCTCTTCCTAGTGTAATCTCGGGCTTTTGTACCTGTTAAACAAGTGGGGCTGGGAATCCTGCCAGGAAGAACAATCTTTGGCCTTTATCCCAGACTGCTCCATTGTCTCTAGCCTAGTATTACTGACTTCATCTGATTCTGGTAAATAGGTGTGAAACATGGTATTTATGAGCAAAGCCTACAGGGTCAGACTGAATGGTTCTGCATATTACAGACCTGAATGACAAACTGAACAGGATTCATAATGTCACATCTGTTCTCTGAGGCTTGGCATCCATTTGGAAAAGAAGTAAATGAGTATGAGTATTGACCTTACATTCAGGGTTCTTACGAAGATTTTTAAGTATATGAAGTAAGTAAAATCTCTGTGCATGGGGTTGGGGATTTACCTCAGTGGATGAGTGCTTGCCTAGGAAGTGCAAGGCCCTGGGTTCGGTCCTCAGCACTGAAAAAAAAAAAAAAAAAACTCTGTGCTTAGAGAACACTAAGCAAGCTTTGACCAGCTTTTAAACCAAAAGCTCACGGGGTCAAATTGTTGTCAATGTGACTAACTAGGCCTCTTCTTCATTGAAGGGCAATTTGAAATCTTGTTAGATCTCTAGATGCTGAGTCAAATGACCTAACATTTAAATTCCATTACTTACCAACATTGTGATTTTGGTTTATTCACTCAACTTCTACACTAGGATGTAAATAAGCTCATGGAGAGGAGGGAAAAGAAATTTGAACCTAATAGTACTTGAAACAAATGACTTACAATAATTAAAGACCTAAACATATCCATGTTTTGACTTTTGTAGGCACTCAAGAGTAATAAGAGTAGCCCTCTCTATCTTTTCAAGGTTGTTTGGAGACTGAGCAGGGTTCCTATAGCAATCTCTCTTTTACTTACTCCTTGGATTTATGGATTTACTTGTGCCTGCTTTTCTATGTTTGGTTCCTACGTTAGTAAAATGTCTCCTGTTATTTTCCTCCTTATTCTGCTGCTTTCTACTTTAACGTCTATTATCTACTTTAATGCCTATCATCCATCAATCCTCACTTCAAAAAGTCTTTGCTTGGGCTGAGGAGATGACTTTGTGTTTAAACGTGCTTGCTTGCAAAGTGTGATGGACCAGGTTTAATTCCCCAGTACCCACTCAAAGCCAGATGCACAAAGTGATGGCATTTGCAGTGGCAGATGCCCTGGCATGCCCATGTTCTCATTCTTTTTCTCACAAATAAGTATTTTTACAGTAGTTGCTTGTATTCTCCAGAGCTCCTCCAACTAACCTGATGCTTCCCAAATGCTCTCCATGGAACTCCAAGTGTAGCTGTATGGTGACTTCAATCTCCTCCACTACACTAGAAATAATGTCAGGGTAGGGCTCATGCCTATCTTTGTCACAGCCATAATTTCTTATGTGTTGGCCAATTATTAAGCTACACAAAGAACTTAATACACATTTTCTATGATTAAGTGAATTAACAAATGGTTAAACAAATAAGCAAAAGAACAACAAGATGAACCTTGTGTCCCACTCATCATCTCACAGAGCCATCTAGGTTATAGATTCAGACTCTCAACATTTTGCTACCCTTCCATTTCAATGTTCTTAGCAATAATGCTCCAAACGCCCTGTTATTTAGTAGGAAGTCTGCACTTTGGAAAATTCTCAGATATTGGAACTAAGGAGTTCTGTGTACTTCCTTGGTCTTTGTGAGCATCCATCTGCCTCATCAAGATGTCAAAGAAGCTTTCATGTGCTTGGAACATACCTTCCTTCTGCTTCTAAGATTTTGGTCCTAAGATTCCCATCTCTCCAGCATGGGTTGAGCCTTGACATCCAGTTTACTTGTTCTGCTCCCTTGAGACCTGTGCTCTGAAGGTCCTCCCCTGGGATGGTGTTTCCCAGAGCCCTAAGGGGGACTAATAATTCAACACTCCTCTAGAAGGAGGGGTGGGAAAGGGAAAGAAGTGGCAAAGAGAGATCATCTTTATTTGAAAGATGCTGTCATTTTTCTATCTGAATACTTGCCTCCTAATATGACCAAGGAAAGGGGGAAAGAAAAAATTCCATATGAAATCCATGAGCTAGCTCTTTTAAAGAATATTTATGCTGAATGTATATGACATTCCTAGAAGTTTATTATGATTGCTATTTCTTGATTCTTAATGAAGAAATTCTATGACCAATTATTGCTCTGGTGATACTGCCATGAATTGTCCAAAACAAACTGTCATGTGATATCAACATGATACATGACACTGTAATTGCTGCTTTCTAAAATCTTCAACAAGCAAAAGAAACATTCATACAACTAATATTTTTTTTGAGCAGAAATCTTATGCTCAGTGTTAAGTCAGGTCAAAAGAGTCACTGGGGACAGCAAGAGGGTGACAAAGACAATGTCCCAGGTATAGGTTTTCTGCCTCCTTATCTCCCACCTGGTCACTTCTGGTCTCACACCCTAGCTATGTGACATGTTTAAAGAACAAAGGAGTTCTTTTCCCTTCCTCACCTTCCCCCAATTAAAGAGCTCTATATAGTCCACTATTTGTAATCTCAAAGTTGGCTGTGCTCGGCTCTTGAGAGTCAGTCCTGGCAGCTCATGTTTTCCCCGAATAAAAGCTTCCATCTTTGCCTCAGAGTGGTCTCCATAGTCTTGGTCACTCCTGAACCTTACACTCAGTATTATCCTTGGCACTAGAACAAACAAATATAGAGCTTCAGGAATAGAAGTGGAAAGAAAAAGTCAGAGGTAAATGGAGATTAAAGCTTGGTGAATGCTATAATGGGAGAATAGGAGATTAGTAAGTCACAGAAGAAAGCTGAATAATTGAAGTTGACAGTATTCATCAAGAGAAAAGGTATTCTTTGCTGCAGTACAGCTGAGGATGGACAAGTCTGAATAGGGTTATAGCACAAACTTGTAATTTTTTTCCCAAAAGATATTCATTTAATTAACAGATGTTTATTGCCTTCTCTGTGCCCAGCATAGTGGAGTCTACTATCTGTGCAAAGGGAAACAAGGCAAGCTTGGTTTCTGCCTCGAGTTGGAAGGTTAGACCAGATGGACTTAAAGGACCCCTAACAAGAATTTTCTATGATTTGTCTTCCCTAAACTAAAAAAAGTCCTTTAATTTGATGCTATCACAACAAATCCCAGGGGTAACAACAGCCATTCTATTCAAGATTAGGAAATCTCTTTAGAATCTTACAGAAAGAAACCCCAACAAATCTTCCTGATGTCAAAGAGAAGATGACATAGGTGGCATTCACAACACATCTTATAGGCTGGCTCTTTTACCAAAATTCCTAAACTAAATGTAAAATAACTCAAATCAGTAAGGATGGAGAGAGTTCCAAGAAATATTGTCCTTTTTCATATAACAGAAAAGAGTTATCATCAGGTAGTTCTTGCTGATAATTGTACATCATGGCTAGAAAGGTGTATCATGTCAGAGGAGCCCTTTCTAATGCTCAGAAACTGAGCTCCTTGGGGATCAGGATGGCTGGATATTGATATGTGATGAAATCATGACACATATACCTCAACAAGGAGGGGCCAAGGGGAGGCGGTAGGTCAAGGGTGAGCCTAATAATGGTACCAAACTGACTGTATTTGCTGAATACAAAACTAATTAATAAATTGAAAAAAATAAAAAAATAAAATTTCTGAAATTCAAAAAAAAAAAAAAAAACAGCTCATTCGTTTAAACATGAGGACAAGATGTTGTCCTAACTATACCTTTTTGAACTTTTTCTATGTAGATACTTCAACCCTGTAAAAATTTGAGATCACTTAACAAGTCATTCATTCTTAAAACTTTTCTGTAGGACCTGTTAAGTGTCCAGTAAAAATATTTATAAGCAGTGTGATATGACTATAGGCAACTTACTTGATTACTCTACATTTGGGGAAACAGACAAAATAAAAATATTTACTAATAGAATTAAGTGATACCAAGGCTGTAAAAATTAAGTGTAGAACTTGAAACTAAGCACAAATACATACTAGCAACACCTCTGTGTGCTATAAGAAAGAATGATTAAGTAAGGAAGAAGTGGGACTGTGCATAAGTGCTGGAGGACAGCAGGGTTGAGATCAGAATAAACTACAGTGTATGAGAGGCAGTTTTGTGGAGGAAGAAGAGCAGAAGGATGTTTATGAATAAATGAAACAGAATAGAGGCCATTTCAGATCAGGGGACAACCTAAACTAATTACCAAACCTAGGGATGGTAATGAGTAGAAGCCCACAGTGGGCTGACCAAGGTCTTGTGCTACCAAGAATAGATTGTGTTTAGTGGGGGAATTCAGTTATAAGCTTGGTTGGTTAAGATGAGCACGTAATTTCCAGGAAGGGAAACTAACCCTCAGACTCACTGGGTTCTGCAATCCCTGGTTGAAATTCAGGGAGAATACACCTGGGTAGTAAACATACTAAGCCCTAAGTGTGTTAGTCTTTTTTGAGGATTGCAGTGCCATGAAAACACACTCATCTAATGTCTACTCAAGATTCACTGGCAGCCAGTGATACATAGGCAAATACAGGAAGGAAAAAAAGGAGGAAGGAAGCAGATTAGGAGGGAGAGGAAGGAATATAAAGTTTCAGGAGAATGCTAAGAAAAGAAACATTGAAGGGGCAACTACCATGGCAGCTGAACAAATCTATGAAAAGTTTGGACACAGGGAAAAGATGACGAGGGATAAACCAGGAGACACCATGCAGAATAAGAACCTCAGCAGCAACAGAAAAGGCTGGGCAAGGCAGAGGTAGTAATAACTTGTTTGAGCTGGTGATATCTATTCCCCTTAGAATGGCTTGCTTTAAAAAATATTCATGTATGGTTTTGGATCTTTAACTTTTTCATTTTGATGCTTTCACACATAAACATAATGTATTTTTATTTTATTACCCAATCAAAGCTCATGGAACATGATAAAGATGCGACAGAAAGAATGCAAGAGTTGGATGGGAAGGAAGGCTGTGGAATGATGTCCTCTGGATACAACAATGGCTATAATATTCATAAATTTATAGCAGCTGTGAGAAGATTATTTCATCATGGATGGGGGAAGGGCTCTTAAAGCTCTGCACCTTCCTGCTTAGCTAAAGTCATGTAAAAGTTCCAGGGAGAGTGGAAGGCACGCTGATTAGTGGCTTAGCCACTAGTAAGTTGCCAATTCCACACTATGACCATGCAAGTAATCCTAACTTAGCTCAGTGGATCATAAAATGTATTAAAGAAAGATGAGGATTGAAGGGGACCTTTTCTTTTTTAAGATTGACTTCTGTGATCATTCATTTCTGTTGTCAACTTGACCGAATTAGGCCTCAAAGGGACATAACTCTTGGTCTTGGGAGGATTTGTTTCCACGGAGGCGAAACTGAGGGAGAAAGGTAAACTATATAAAAAGAAGCTCTGAGGGGACACAGTCCTTTTCTTTTTTTTTTTTTTTTTTTTTTTTTTTTTGGCTTGGATGCCTATGCTCCTCTTTGGAGAGTATCTTTTTACCTGGCTGCCCTCACTATTCACTTGTACTTTCATCTACCCTGTTTCAACTACTCTTTCTGGACATGGGAGTACATTCCATCAGCCTTCCAATTTGGACTGAAGAACATCAGCTCTCCAGGATCCTCCATACCCTTATTTCTACATTGGGGTTTGTGAGACATTCAGCCTTGTGCACTGAACAGCTTGTTCCTCCACACTCAACCCTTCAGACAGCTATTGTTGGACTGCCCAGCTTGCATCTTCTTAGCTAATCCAATAAATTCCTTTTACAATACACATTCATTCCATGGGTCTGCTCCTCCAAAGCACTCTGACCAATAAAACTTTCCACTTCGTTTTGGCCACTTACCTCCAAGAGAGATAGACTTAACAGCAAATTGATATACACCTTTTCCTCATGTGTGTATAATTTTTCTATCTGTGATTTGAGTAGAACTTTTGAGAACACAAGTGCTCTCACTCTCATGGACTATCTACCAAAATCCCACAGATGTTTTGTCAGATAATAAGGGAAGGAATTATCATCCTGCTTTATAGATAAGGTAGTTGATACCCAGATAGAGTGGAAATGACTTGACTAAGAGCATGCACTGGCCAGTTAATAAGTGACAAATCAAATCTGATCAAATACTCCCTTCTTCAAACTATGGAACAAAGGAAAGAACTATGCTTCCTTTCTTGCTATGAGCTGAGCTTCCTACATGGGAAGGAATTAAAGTTATCAGGCAGTCTCCAGTACAAAGAAAAATGCAGAACTTAAAGTAAAACTTTAATTGAGAACTGCTTTATCTGCATCTTGAAAGGTAGGTAATTTTAAATAAGTCATGTTATCTGACATGCTATTAGATCTATTAGATACATCACATAGTGCCTAACACAGAAGTCCAGATGCTGTTTAGGAAATCATAGCAATAATGATAAACAGACCTATAATGAAGAGACCTGACTCCAGCCTGTCCACAGAGTAGTCCTCAGCACACACATCCAATAGAGCCATAATCCTATGAGCCAAGCAGAGGGCTCAGAACAGCATTTCTCTTCTACTTGCGCTTATATTTGTTACTACTGGCATAATATAGCTCCATTAAACCTTATTAACTTGTGAGCAATCCCAAATTCAAGAAAACTAAGCACCCAAAATGGTATATATTTTATGGTTTTATTTGACCTGAACTGAACTTATTTGGCAGCAAAATTTGTCATGAATTGCAATAATCCTACTTACTACTTTTTATTTTTGAGGGAGGGTCTCATTCTAGCCCAGGTTGACCTGGAATTCACTATGTAATCTTAGAGTGGCCTCGAACCCATGGTGATCCTCGTACCTCAGCCTTCCGAGTGCTAGGAATAAAGGTGTGCACCACGATGCTTGCCTCTACTTACTATTTTTTTTTCTGAGGTAAGGTCTCACTCTAGCTCAGCCTGACCAGGAATTCACCATGTAGTCTCAGGCTATTTTTATTTATGTTGTTTTATTACCATTCTAATATAAACAGAAGCTTTCTGTATTCCAATGCATGCTAGAACCCAGAGAATTGGAGGCAAGACTGACTGTCATGTAGCACCTTACCTGTTATCTAGATAGAATTGTTCTGACCAGAAAATTTAAATCACTGTGAATTCCCAAGGAATTCATGGGAAAAGGGCTTTGTAAAAATCAAAGTCATTATCATACATTTAGGGGATTGAAGTTAAAAGGATGAGTTTTCATTATAATCATTAATCTAACTGGCTGGCATGGTTGTGGGGTTTTTGGGGAAAAAGGCCAGAAGTTCAATCCACTAGGAGAGCTGATATGCTTACGATTCAGTGAAAGTGAACCAGTATGTTTAGCTGAACTATGGTCTGCAATTCCCTATATAAGAGCACCATTGACTTTTGCCAATTCTCCATCAGAGTGAGGGGAAACGTATATGACATTCATTGTCTTCCACTTGGGCTGCTTAACCTGCAAAATGAATTTCCTATAGAATAGATATTTATTATTTTCACATATTTGATTTGGAAGAATCTTTGCCCAGGACCTTCTGAATAATCCTCAGACTCGATGTTTCTTTACAAAGTAATAACAAGGAGAATGGTATGTGAACTATCACATCCTACTTATTAGTACTGTGTACACAGCCAAGAGTCAAATGGGTATCTGTTTATAAAGACAATGTTATTATTACCAGGAATATAATGACAGTTCTACAATTAATTAAAACCTAATTCTTCTTATCAAAAGAAGTGAGTCAAGTACATGGTATGAAACACGACATTTAGCCTGTTTGCTTTGCTAAATCTCTGGTGTACCAAATCCAGTTGCTTATAGTAACATTTCTAATTTTCTTAAGAATCTGTAAAGTTATACTGCTTGTATGTATAATCAATATCTTCAAGTATAGTCTATAATTATGGTTCTCCTTTCCAGGCTCAATTTACAAACAGAAAGAGTATGGTGTTGGTGGTTTTGAATTTAAACAACAGGATGAGTTACATCTTATTGACTGAGAAATCAAAGTCTCCTGCCAAAATGATCCCATGAGGATTTTATTGTATCTGTGTTGTATTCATAATACCACTAGAGTGATTCAATTCAATCATCTATGGGGCCTATAAACAACAAGTAACTCAAGGGAGTAGAATGCAAATGGAACATTCAAAAAATGAAACAAAAGAAAACCATTTACTTCCAAAGTTTCTTGATGCCTTACTGAAACACTGGCCCCTTCAATTTATTTGATATTCATGAGATATAAATTAAAATAAATAAAAACAAACCTACTGCTATCATCCAAGTAACTACTTCATTCTAACCACCTTTCCACTGGGAGTGACATTCATGAGATCAATATGAGACCAGTAATAGAACATACCCAAGAGGAGAAAGTAAGAACTAACAAATTTCCTTTTTGATAATGCTATATTGATGAGAGGTAGTGGGCATAGGCCTCACTATATATTATGTTAGATGGATTCTATCATCCTCATTCCAACAATCAAAATTGTTAAAATGTAATTAGAAAAGATGTTACATCTTCCTTGTTTCTAGTCTCTGCCATAGATATGTTTAAATTGAGTTCTTTTCTTCAAGTACTGTTGTAGAAACCCACTGTGGAAAGCTTGGAAATTAGGAAAGTCACAAAGACATTAACAACTACAAGGAAACCCACCAAGTAGAAGTAATCTTTTGCTAACATATTGGCATTGTCATTACTCTAGCTCTTTCTTTCTATGCACTATTACTTTTTCTCCCACACAATTGGTATCAAACATTTATCTGTAATCATTTTAACCTAACAGAATTTAACAGGCATTGTCTATGTTAATAAAATTCATTGTCAACTTAACATTTAAATAGCCACACACTATGCTACTAATATATCTTCTAAGACTGTAGTACATTAATACATAAAGTAACAAGGAATATCTAAATCAGATTTTCAGATAAAAGGCAAAAGCAGTGAGCACTTTTAGTTTATGTTCTCCATGTGAAATTACAAGTCCCTGAACATTTTCAGATGTTAGATACTGTAGCAGACAGCTTCAGGTTTGCTGAGATGAACTTCAAGACCAGGTACAGTTATGGAAGAAGAGATTTATTGAATCTTACAGATCCAGGGGAAGTTCCATAATGGCAGAAGAAGCTGGCCTGCCTTCACAGGTCCAAGCAGAGAGAGACAGAAGCACAACTCCAAAGCCAAAAGCCACACAGCACAGCATACTTCAGGAACTCCAGCTAGGCACATTTTGCATATCTTTAGATTGAAATCTCAAACACACCACCACACATTAAGATATACCCAGTGAAATTGCCTCCAGCCAAGTGGCTGCAGATGCAAACTACAAACTAATAATAATTTTGGGGCCATCTATTCAAACTACCACACTCCTCCCCTGGCCCCCAATAGATTCATAACCATCACACATTGTAAATTGTAAGTCCTGTAAAATCAAACAATACTTCCAACATATAAAGGCACAGATTAAACATTTTCAACTGGTCTAATGCATAGCAAGGAGAGACTAAAACAATGCAAACTCCACCACCATCAAACAAACATCAAACTTCTGGAGTTCAAGTTCAATATAACCAGAGACTGACAGTCTCTGGATTTTCCAATTCTGCCCCTCCAGCTGGGCAAAGTAGCCATGGAACACTTCCATCCCAGGACAACATGCGCTCTATGGTAGAGCTGTCATGGTCTTTGTATATCCAAAATGTCTTCATGTCTTCATGCAAACCACGAAAGGCTTCGAAAGGCTGTTTCAGCCTATCATGGCCTCAGGCCTTGCCTTATGCTGCATCTCAGCAGTGGCTCTTAGAACAATGGGAAAATCATGACAACTCCTTGCATTTTTCATGCTTCTGAAAAAAATACCAGGTATGCATGACACAGCCATATTCTTAATTCTGGGAGGAAATAAATCTTGACCTTGAAAAGCAAGTTTCTTCTCTAGTCAACTCTTTCCAAAAGAGTTTGCATTCCTATGAGTCTTTCCTCAGGCATTCTTCCCATTGTTTTAATGTAAAGCAGTTGGGCCATCTTCCTTAAGATTGCTAATGTGTTGACAATAGCAGCTTCAGTAACCTAAAACCAGTCTCAGTGCCTGTAATCCTAATTTGCTTGATTTTTTCCAACTTAAAATCTTAAATCTCTCAGTCTAATATCTTTAACCAAGCATATCTGTCCATTACAAATTTAACCTTGATCAAACTCTCTGGGCCTGGGCAGCAGAACACAGCCAGCACTTATGCCAATATGCCAGCTCCAACAATGTCCTCTGCAGTCTTTCCTTCCCCTTAGAAAGTTCATAAACCACACCTCAAAGTTCAATAATGTCTGCCCTTAGGATTCTAAAACTCTCGTCATAAGAGTCCATAAAACTTGGCTTACCACTCCAGAAGGCATCTTGCGTTACAAGCACCAAGTCCATGCCCATTCCTCCAAAACAAAAGTTCAAAAAGACCAACATTCACATGGTCAGGTTCATCTCAGCCCACTCCTCAGTACCAACTTCATTAGCAGACAGCTTCATGTTTATTGAGATGAACTTCCAGACCAGGCACAGTTATGGATGAAAGGATTTATTGAAGCTTAGAAGAAGCTGGCTTGCTTTCACAGGATGAAACACACAGACAGAAGCAAAAGCCAAAAAGCCAAAAGCCCCACAGCACAGCACACTTCAGGAACTCCAGCTAGGCACACTTTGCATATCTTTAGATTTGAAATCTCAAACCCATCACCATACCTTAAGATCAACCCAGTGACATTGCCTCCAGCAAACTACAAACTAATAAAACATTGAATATATTGGGGGCCATCATCTTGTCAACACATCTTGTTGACAGATACATCTTGTCAACATGGTTTCCAGATTGTTTTGATGTACCTTTATGATGGCAGAATGCTTCAGTGCTAGTGTACATCTACTGCTCTTCAACAGTGGATATGACTAAAGTAAAAATAAATGAAGTAAATTTCTATAATTTCATAAATATAAATAAATATCTTACTAATTTGGATTTCCTTGATTACAAAAGAAAGAAGTTGAGCATTTTCTCATAGATTTATTTGTAAATTATTTTTGCAGCCATTTTTACAATAAATATTTTCATATAAAAATGATCCCTCATTATATTTCCCTATAGCTATTTTAAATACTTCATTTGATTTCCAGACCTACTTTCCTTGTGCTGACCTCAATAGGGATACCTGGCTCTGGTTTATTCCTTTAGCTATATAAAGATCTTAACTAGTTTATTTCCCAAGACTTGAATGTGCTTAGAAAGAAAGATCATTCAGTCCAATGGTTCTTGATTTTGGTACACATAATAATCAATCAGCATGTTTATAAAATGTATATTCCTTCTTCAATATCTTTCTCAGAGGGGGAGACCCAAAGAGTAAATTTTAATAGCTACCCCAAGGACATTGATAATCCATAATAAACACTGAGAATCAGTTCTTTAGCTATTTCATATAGACCTTTGGTAACCCTACATATCACAAAGGAACTCTCCTATGCTCACTTCACCAGTTTTTACTCCAATTTCTCTGTAGAATGGCACCTGCTGGTAAGCTATCTTACTCAATGTAGTAAATTTTACAAGTGTTATCTTTCCATAGGATGACAATAGTTTCCTTTAATCAGTATATTTACCCTCAATATTTAAAGGGTTTTGACAAATGCCCTCTAGGACAGTCTTACTTCTCCTGGTGGAGAAACATTGCCTGAGTCCCTTTGGCTCACATAGTTAGGGGTCATCAGACAAGTAGAAACTTTTGAGACATACTCATTTTGAGCGGTTCTATGGCTGTATAATTGTGACTGTGTCAATGTTTAAGCCAGCATCTTATTTATTTTTTCTTAACTATTGGCATAAGATGAAGCCATTTGTTATTACCTCCATAAGATCTGCACAATATTGAGTCCATCAACATTCTATCATGGATGATGAAAGAGGGCCAAAAACCACATAAACACAAAAAAGGTGCTAGCTGGAATAAAGAAGGGGATCATTGGGATCGTGATGAGAGAAGACAAAATTAGTTAATTAGAGCACATTATGATCAAATCAAAATATGTTTATATGAAAAATTTGAAATTAAAAGACAAGAGAAAATTGTTTAAAGGACGTGATCAGCCATTTTCTAAAGACATGCAAAGGGCCAAAAGGCATACAAAACAATGCTTAATATCAGTCATCATCAAATAGATCAAAACTACAATGAAGTAGCATGGCTACTATGAAAAAGATGAGAGGACTGTGTCTGGAGGAATGGAACAGTGGTTAAGGTATTTACCAGCAAAGCCTAATGACCCAGGTTCAATTCCCCAGTATCCAGATCAACACAGATGCACAAAGTGGCACATGAATACGGAGTTAGTTTGTAAAGGCCTGAGGCCCTGTTGCACCCATCCTCCCCACCTCTGTTTGAAAATGAACAAAGAAATAAATATTTTTTAAAAGATAAGAAATAAGCACTGGCAAGGATGTTAAGAAAAGGGAAGTTTTTATTTTATTGTGTACTATGAGTGGGAATATAAACTAAATACAGCCACCATAGAAAGTTATATGAAAAGTCCTTACAAACTGAAATTACAAATATCATATGCTCCACCAATCCCATTACAGGGTATATAGTGAAAAGAAATAAAATCATAAAATCCCTATCATGAAAAGATATTTTCAGTCCTATGTGCCCTGCAATATGATTTATAACAGCCAAGATATGGAATCAACCCTATATGAATGAATATACTTAGGTTCATTTAAATGGTAAAATATAATCCAGGCTTTCAAAATAAGGAAATACTATCATTTGAGACCATGCATATGAAACTGGAGGCTATTATACCATTGCAAAAGAAGCTTACCACAGAAAGACAAATACTGAATGGTCTCACTTATATATAGAATTTTTACACGTCAAGCTCATAGAAGTAGAGAGAACAATAGCAGCCTCTGGAGGTCTGAGCAGGGCAGATTGTAGTAATAGTGTACAAGGATTCAGGTAGACAAGAAAAGTGAGTTTGCAAGTTTAACCACAGAGCACTATAACTATAGTTAATAATAATTTATTTTACTTCCAAAATTATTAAGAATATATTTCAAATCTCATCACAAAAGCAAGTATGTGAAATGATGGATGTGTTAATCAGCTTGCTTAATCACACCACAATGTACACATATATCAAAACCCCATTTTATAACACATAAGTACTTAGAATCATCATCAGTTAAAAATATACCTGTGATGAATATTATGGTAGGAGAATCAATACCTTATAAGCTCTAAATCTTTTATGCCCTTGTTTTCACAATACTTCCTGACTGCTCTCTATTTCTAGCCTTACACTTTGTTAATGTCCACCTACATATGGCTACCAAATTAGTTTTCTTAAAATACTGTTTTCATCCTCAATGTCTTCTTAATTTTTTAGATGTTCCCTATTTATTTTATTTTATTTATTTAACTTTTTATGTATTTTAAAAATGGCTATACTCTTTCATTCCATCACCCACATCCCCATTTAACTGGGGGACTCTTCTCAGTTGTGTTACGACATTCACTGTGAGGCCATGAAGACTTCAATCTCTGTGGGGGAGATGGTGATTGGCCATGCCTCAGAATATTCCCACCCACTTTGTGGCTCTTACAGTCTTTGCACCCCCTCTACTGCTCTTCTGCAATGTTTCCTGAGCCATGGCAGTCCTGTTAGCATTCTGATTTAGCTATCTGGTTTAACGGTTTTTGATTGATCACCTTGTCTATCACCTTCACCCTGGAGCTGGTTATCAGGCTAGCAACAGGGGCAGTATTCATGTAGCTGTTTCCTCTGCAATTCCTCATGGGCCCTGGCAGATGTGGTAGAGGTGGAACATCTGATTCCTCAGCCTAGCCTGCATCAGGTTGCATATGAGCAAATGCTCAAATTTTAGAGTTAGAAAAACATGAAATTGTATTGGGCTCTGCTTCTTACTTGTTATGGGAACTTAAACAGGGTGCCTAACTTTACTAAGTCTTAATGCCCTTCTAATTAAACAACTGATCTTCCATATCTAGAGCATTGCATGCTAACCCCTCAGCCTGGACCTTCTCCAAGCTTTTCTCTAGCATCACTATGTGAATGGCTCCCAACTTCCTTTCAGGATACCTTTACTATAGTACATATATGGAAATAACAATGAAATAATATAGTTGAAACTTCCCAAGGAGGGAATTCCAATAAGCCTTACTTAGTTAATGAGCAAGTATCTTGGTGTTAGATGTGTTTATATTCCAGTGATCAATAGTTACAGTGAACAATTGGGGAGTAGGCACTAAGGCCATGTGACATCAGGCACAGTTGTTCAAAGTCTAGAAAGGAAACCCTCCAGGGCAAGCTACAGAGCAATAGACAGCCACAGGACATGTTGCACAACTGCTACATCCCTGCCTGCTTGGCCAGAACTATTTTCAATGTCCAGGGACCAGAAGACATTTAAGGAGGCCACCTGAGGCTAGGAACACTTGCTGATGAAGCTAGTTACAGCAGATTCAGGCCCAACAAATTGGCTTCACCAAACAACTACTGATACATGGCAGCTCTGGAAGCATGTCTAGGGCTACATGACCATTCGTGGCAGTTTGTTGGGAGAATACATTTCAGGATGAGTTCACTGGCCCACATTCAGAGCGTCCATGACAAATGTACCCCAAAAGATCATTGTTCTGTTCTTCCTTGATGAGGCTAAACATTATCAGACTTCTCACAAAAGCCCTGATAAATAGAGAATACCACTCTGACTTTAAGTAGCATTGCTGACCAATGGCATCACCACCACGTGTGTGCAGCTCAGCTATACCATCAGCTGCCTATGAAGCCAAATCCAACTTACCTAAACAAATGTTAGGAACCTCTATTCAACTACAAGAGGCACATTTGTTCTTCTGTTTAGAAACACTCCATCTGACATTAGCAATAACAGCACAAACTAAGATTTTCTTGTAGAACTGGAAATTACAAAGGGAAATAGGAGGAAGTATATACACTGTTTGATTTCAGTACATACCTGTTTATTGCTTAAAACCTGTGTGCTCTCTGAGGGCAATACTGCCTATATAATTTGCCCACATGCCATAGAAATTAGGACATAGTGAAAGCAAAAAACAAGAAGTTGGTAAGAAGTAGACAATGCTAGGCACTTTACCAGGTACTACCTTTGTGCTTTGTAGCTATGTGATGAAGTAAATAAATGACTTTTCCATGTTTCCTTCTACTCAGCCATGGATACTTAGGTTTTGCTTCAAGAACTGAGGGCTGTAGAGATGGCTTAGAGGTTAAGGTCTTGCCTGCAAAGCCTATGGACCCAGATTCAATTCACCAGCACACACATAAGACAGATGCACAAAGTGGCACATGTGTCTGGAGTACATTTGCAGTGGCTAAAGGCCCTAGTGTACCCATTCTCTCTTTCTCTTTCTCTCTCTAAAATATATAAATAAATAAAATTTAAAAGAATCAAAGATCATGGAGACAGGCCCAATGCCTACTTTATGTCTCAGTTCTTTGGAGGAAAAACACCAGGATAATTTCTGTTTTGATCAATAGTTCTAGACTCCTTGTTCCCTCTGTCCTCTTACTATGTTGAAGTATCTATACCTTTCCTCATAGATGATTCAGAAAATGTTAAGAGATTTTTAAATGCTCCAAGTCTACCAAGAAGGGGGAAATTTCTGTAGGAAGGAGAATTAAAATGAGGATCATTTCTCCTAACATCTCCATAAAAGATCAGAGCAATTTCAGAGATGGAAAGAAGAGAATCTGCATCATATGCCTGCTATTCAACTGACAGTGTAAGGGAGAAACAACTGAAAAGAGCTGTTCATGCTTTATTGTTGCCTCCTTTTATTCCCTCCTATTCTCTCTCTTAGGTCCATTACAAAGGCTCAGAAGGAGACCGTCATATTAAAATCATTGAAACAGCTCCTCTACCGAAGGTTTTTTATTTTTTATTCTGGCATTTATTTTACTGCCAGTGGAAGTGGCCTCCCTTCCAGCTCCATCGCTATTCCAAGACTCAGGTTGGCTGAAGTGGAACCCGGGGTTAGCGGTCTTGTCTGGGTCTCAGGTTCTCTAACCTTTACTCAGTTCTTAATTCAAAACTAAGTCAGTGGTTTCTATGACTTGGATAGAGAGTTGCAGATAAAGAGGAGTAAAAGAATAAGCCTGTGGTGGTGTGTTGGAGACCATTAAAATTTCAAGAAACTGAATACCTACAGGTGGTAGGTTAAGGTTTAGATATTTGAGTAGGAGAAAGATGGTGATGTGGAAGTCTATGTTTAACTTCCAATGTCACTATTGTTAAGTGGATTACAATAACCCTGTGAATGCAGCAGAACACTTTGCGCAAGCTCCACTCTACACTCGTATCCAGTATAACAGCCTTTCAAGGTCAGGGGAGGTCATCTTTTCATCTCTTTCTTTAGCACAGAAATAATCACATCAGTCTGATTCTCTCCATTTCTGGGGCACTGATTGTTGGCAAAGTAGAAAAGCCTGGTAAACTTTCATGAACAATTGTGGCTTCGTAGTCCAGGTCCAAAATTTCTCTAAATAAACAATATTTATCCCCTTTAACCTAGGGTGATGTCACTCTCCATTGGAGAATCTGTCTTTGTTTTTCAGAAGGCAGCAAGGACCAAGGGCAACTAAAATCTATCAAGCATACAAAAAAAAAAAAAAAAAAAAAAAAGAGGTAGCTGATTCCCTGGCAGGAGACAAACCACCCCTTGCACATCAGCTAGGGCCCAGGTAAAATCACAGAGAAACTGGTGCAATGAACAAGGGTGCTGCTTCCATGGCAAGCCTGACAACCTGTGCTAGGTTAATGGAGAGAGACACTGAGAATACTCAAAATGTACAAAAGTAGAAATTCCAAAGCTTCTGAGAGATCAATATTGTAGTATACTTAAGGAGGATCACCATGAGTTCAAGGCCACCTTGAGACTACATAGTGAATTCCAGGACAGCCTGGGATAGAGTGAGATCCTACCTCAAATGACCTCCCCCCCCAAAAAAAGAACACCCACAAAGGCTCAGGGATTTTGCAGAAGAGGGGGCAGAAGGAATGTAAGAGCTACAGGGTGGGAGGCATCCCCCCATGACTGCCTGCTGCTTTCACAACAGATAACCCACAACCCCAGGGTACCAGTAATCTCACTTAGGAGGGCCCTCAGTGGAATGGGGGAAGGGAGGACGGGAATGATGATACAACACATGAAGTGTCCATACAAAGTTTCTACTTAATCAAATATTGTGTAATTAAAAAAAGAAAGAAGACTTAAAATCATATATGTGGTAGGCCAGGACAAGAATGGGTTGGCCAACCTCCATCTTAGATGTTCCCAAAGAAACTTTCAGGCAATAAATTTACTCAAAAAGCCTTTATCTTTTCCTAGAGTAATTAATAAATGAGTAAATAATTCTCCTTTCAAAAAATTGTCCATAATATATAAATATGATGTCCCTAAGTCATTTCCTAACTTACTTTTGGCATATATATGAATGTGTCAGTATCCTCATATGAGTGAAAATATGTGCGTGTAACCTAGGTTTATGATCATGGAAGAATCTAAGATTTAGAGAAAGAAAATGATGGGAACAGAATAAGGATTTAAATTTTTAATCACTGAGATGTTGAGGGTCTTTCTATTTATGAAGAATATAATGTGAGTAAATACCATATTTACTATATATACATCTGATTTTGGGTGCACTCAGTGTACACTCAATCGTTTTCTAAACACCACAAGTAGATATTATTACTTACTTGTGTTCTTTGCCTCAAGCTTCCATGTAAGAGCTTGTCAGTTACCTTCAACATTCCATTCTTTTTTAAAATTTTTTCTTATTTTTATTTATTTATTTGAGATTGACTGACAGGGAGAGAAAGAGGAAGAGAGAGAGAGAGAGAGAGAGAGAGAATGGGCACTCCAGGGCCTCCAGCCACTGCAATCGAATTCCAGACGCCTGCGCCCCCTTGTGCATCTGGCTAAAGTGGGTACTGGGAAATCAAGCCTCGAACCAGGGTCCTTAGGCTTCACAGGCAAACGCTTAACTGCTCAGCCATCTCTCCAGCCCCAACATTCTATTTTTATTCAGTATCTTCACCCTCATCCTCTATTCCTTGGCAAGCCAAAACAGCAACATCATATATTAATTCCCTAACCTGGTTTTCCCTTCTCAGTCTCCCTGTCTCCACTCATGGCAAATCCAGGTATGCAGTGTCTCACCCGCATCCTCAAGTTCAATCTATAAGCAGGTCCTACAGGTTCTGCATTGAAAATTGATCCCAAACCTGATCCCTCTTATCTTCACCACTTATACCTTTTCCCAGCTACCATTATTGTTCTACTGGGGAGTCTTTTACTAACCCTATAATCAATAACTACAGGCCTAAAGGCATGCTGGAAAAGCTTGTATTTCTGTTAAAGAGATGATTCCTGTTGCTTACTTGTACAGTTTCAGCATTTAACACTGAAATGGCATGCATTGCTTAAATTACAGAATAAGGAGTTGGGCTATTTTCTACAACCTTCAGGTCACGCTGTACCTCTCCATGTCCTATATCATCAGGAATCCTATATAGAAGAGTGGGAATATCACTGTGCTGAGGGTCCAACTGAGCTTCCTGTGAAAGACATCAGGACAAGTCTGTATATTGCCTCGATATTCACAGCACCCCCTTTTTCAACAGCCACAGGTATGCTTATCCACAAGCAGTCCAGCCTTTTGTGACTCTCTGAACCTATGGTATACAATGTTTCCTTTACCTCATCCATGCCTTATTCCTCTGAGAAACTCATAATGGTTCTATAAAACTCACTACAAGATTTGGGTCTTTGCAAACACTTTTGTGTCTCCTGCCCTTTCCTGTGACCCTCACTCTATTTTACACAAGTCACTTAAACAATGTGTTAGTTATGGTCAGGGACTGGATTTGTCACATTTATAAACATGACACAGGCCTGCTATATAGGGTGATTGATTGAATCATTGCTTGAAAATTTATTGAGCCCTTTTACTACTAGGAAAAAAAATCAAAGGCCAGTGCTCTTTTCATCACAATATACTCTACAATTACTAATGGTAACATAATGACTGAATTCCTTGCTCCACATAAATTAACGGTTAAGTTTAAAGTTGTTATGATTTGGGAAAATGGAATTACTAAAACCTATTGCTACATAGCATCCACATATATCTGAAAAGTAAGTAAACTGGAAGCTTTCTGAGAATAAAATAACAGACTACAGTGCAGACAGGTAAACCGATGGGCATTATAAAACCCAGGTTCATAGACATGGAAGGCAAAATGAATACCAAACACAGCTTAGCAGGATTTTTTTAACAGAGATAATAAAATGGATGTGTTAAAACTTTCCAAGATATAATGACAACAATTTCTAAGAATTGAAGAACAAGGCATAGACCTTGAGAATTGCCAAACACTAAGTTCCAGGAAAGATAAACAATAACAAATCTATGCCTAAACACGTTATAATGAAACTGTAAGAGACTGAAGGAAAAAGTATTTCAAGGAAATGAAGGGAAACAAGATTTCATACACTAGGCAATCAGGATAACAGACTTAATTGACAATAAATGGAGAAGTGTCCTTAAAATGCTAAGGCTATGGTACAGACTAAGACATCTCTGTCATCCCAACTCATTAAAGGAGGACAAGGAAAATTTCAACCTCAACAAACAAATTAGAATGGAGAGAGTTTGCTGTGTAGGAAACATCTCCAAAGAGACATACTGTAGTTTGAAAAGAAGGTAAATAAATCCAGATAAAAGGAGGAACAGTGATAAATAAATACATGTCTATTAATCTAAATCAATAAGTCTATATAGTAAAAGAGTATAATGGCTAATGTAGAGGACGAGAAAAACAAGGTGATACAGCATACTGATAGACAATAATTTGGTACATGCTAATTGTGAGATCAAAGCTACCATATTCAAAGTTCCTCACAATTATTGGGAGGCAAGTAGAAAAATTGAATTCTTTTTAGAATTCATACTTATAACATTTTAAGATCAGTCAGTAAAATCACACAGAAAAGAAAGTCTGTTCTCGACTGTGAATGTTCTATGAGAAATGCTGAAAGAATATTTCAAACCATACAACCTGCTGATTTACAGACTTACTAAACTGAAATATTTCTGTCAAATTTCCAAAGTAAGAAATCTGACAGGAGTTGTTATTTTGATGTCCATACCACTGGGTAAATGTATAACATACACAGGTCTTTTTCTGAGATTAGATCTCATGCCAGACTGGCCTTGAACTCATTCACCAAAGTGATTTAATTATACACATAAGCCACTATGGCTAACACATAGCTTCTTAACATGACCATTAACAGCACAACAAACTGAGGGAATATTTCACTTATATTAGTAATTCAGTCTCATTCTTCTATGATCTTACTCTCTGAAGGAAACAACCACTGTGCCTTTTCTGCTTTTTCTATGCATACTCTTACAATCTCTCTTTTTTTTTTTTTTTTTTTTTTTTGAGGTTGGGTCTTGCTCTAACCCACACTGACCTGGAATTCACTATGTAGTATCAGGGTGGCCTCAAACTCTTGCCAATCCCCCTGCCTCATTAAAGGCATGTACCACTATGGCCAGCTTTACAATTTCATTTTAACTAATAATTTCAATTGTCTCTTCACAAACTTTTTACCTGTTTGAAGGATAAGAAGAAATATCTAAAATATTTGATTATCTACTGTATTGTAAAAATATTTATGTGAAGATGAATTTTATGGAAATTATAGTCCACTATAATGAAAAGAATAAGAGGAGTAAAAATATCTATTGTTTGGCAAAAGATCCAGCCCCTGACAATGTAAAATCAACTTGACACTTAAAAAGAAAATTACTCATTAATAAAGATATTGTCAGTCATCAATGGATAAACTTAATGATTGCCCCTTGCATACTAGCTACTGGGATGTCAATGAAAAGCAACTCCATAAATTTCTCTTATGCAGTATATGAGAAGTCAAATTCTAAGGCTGATATACTGCTGGACAATGTTATTCTAGAAAAGAAGTCAGAAACCTGACAAGGCTATAAAAATTTAAAAGAGCGATACAAGTAGGGATCAATAAAACTATACCTTATCATCCAAAATGCAATCACCCAGGTCCAGGAAAGTGATTTCTCCTGGTACAGGGAAACTTACAGCTATGTAAAAGTGTGCAATCTAGCACCCCGGAGTATCAGAGATGTCTTTAGGAGGCTTTCTTACAGTAGCTCAGCCTGAGAATGCAAGTTTTTCTCAAGTACTTAAATGTGTTTTATTTGCTCACTTGTATATGGTTTGTATCTTAAAACAGAAAGGAGTGGTTCAAGTGGACCTCAGGATGCATAAAGATAATTGATCCTTACACATAGGAAGTTTTCATACTCAAAACTAGTATATTAAAAATAATGTTGTGTTGGTATTCTTTAGGTATGTGTATCTAGAACCTCAAAGATCTCAAAACAGCCCTTTGCAATTTCCAGGACAATATGACTTAGTATTTGTGTGTTAGATGTGGGGGTTCTAAGTGAACCAAGGCTGAAATTGTATTGGTAGTTTAGGCCATGACAAGAAGTGATTGATGTAGATGGAATTGTTGGAAATATCTCCAATCCTCATGTATCATGATTTTAGCCAGTAATAGATTCAAGCCCCTTTGCTAGTTACTGGGAAAACAGAAGCATTCGAATTCTACCTTTCTAGATCAACAGTTCTCAATTAGCATTGGCTACACAGTGATACCCTGTGCATAGGGCACACTGAAAATTCTATAAGTCACTGGGACCTGCTCTTAAGCACATTTTAAAACCTCCTAAGGGCTGGGGAGATGGCTTTGCGGTTAAGCGCTTGCCTGTGAAGCCTAAGGACCTTGGTTCGAGGCTCGATTCCCCAGGACCCACATTAGCCAGATGCACAAGGGGGCGCACACGTCTGGAGTTCATTTGCAGTGGCTGGAGGCCCTGGCGTGCCCATTCTCTCTCTATCTATCTGCCTCTTTCTCTCTCTCTCTCTGTTGTTCTGAAACAAATAAAAATAAACAAAAAATTTTAAAAAAATAAAAAAAAAACCTCCTAAGCCTTACCCCCAACAATTCTGATTTACTGTTCCTATAATGTAGCCTGGACATTTGGAATTTATAGATGCCCCTTCAAGTGTATTTTGTTATTATTGTTTTGGGGTTAAATTAATGGCCTTGCATGTGTTTAAGCAAGTACTCTACCACATCCACATCCCCAGACTTTTTTGTGAGACAGAGACTCAGCTATGTGGCCCAGGCTGCCTACAGACTTGCAACATTTCCTTCTCTGCCTCCAAAATTTTGGGATTATATCCTTGGGCCCCCACACTTGGCCAACATGATTTAATATGCAACCAGAATGAAAGCCACTGAAGAAGTTGGTGGAAGACATGTATTGCACTGTATCAAATCACATGAACTACTTTTCTTTCTTCCTGGTTTATCACCTAAATGACTAGGATATGTGAAGAGGTAGAACTTGGTTCAAACAAACAAACAAACAAACAAACAAAAAATACCTGTAAAGTGAGAGAAATTTAAATGTCAGGAACCCCTGGATTTCTTCCACTAGAGATTTACTCACTATCTGCACATAAATATGGAAAAGGAGCTTCAAATTTTATAAGAAATATAAGTACAATTCTGACCCATATGGACAGAAACAAAGAATGGCTCAACAAAGAGATGAGTTGCAATACTAAGGATGGACTGAGGACCAGACTGGAATGAACTGTACAGAATTCTTGAACAGTCTGGGAATCTTGTACAGAGAACATACTGAGTACAGAGTCGATGGTGTCGGAAACAAAGCAATGACTTCTGAATCTTTCTTGGATGCTATCTCTCTCAAGTGTATGTCTCTTCTAAAAGGAATAATAAAACTCTTTAATTGGCTATGTATAATACAAACAAATGATAGAGAATTTAATTTGCATAAACATATCATAGTGACATGAGTACCCTGATGGTGGATTGTGCAAGGTGCAAGTTTGTACATGAGCTACTGTTCAGCTTGAAAATGAGACTTCACAAGTCCCAGTGTGGTGGCACACACCTTTAATCCCAGCACTGGGAGGCAGAGGTAGGAGGATTTCCATGAGTTCAAGGCCACCCTGAGACTACAGAGTAAATTCCAGGTCAGCCTGGGCTAGAGTAAGACCATACCTCAAAAAAAAAAAAAAAAATCACAAAAAGAGTTCCAGTAAAAATGGCATCTGCCTAACCTCACCTCACCTCATGAGCAAGAAAAGGCAAGACCCTTTAAGGTTTAGGGTGTTCTTTTAGGGGTTTGCTGATTCTAGTAGGCTTCCAGTAGGAGGGTACAGAGGAGCAAAATAGGGAATCCACTGATTCCCACACTCTTGGGTAGCCCCCCAGTCCCCTAATTCCTTCGAGCAGCCGTCCTAGCTGCAGTCCCAGTAGGAGGTCCCTCCTGCACTAACTGCCGGCCAAGTGGACCCAAGCTAGCAGGCTAGGTCCTCTGCCCTAGGCTTTCCCGCCATCAGGCAGAGCTCCACAGGCATGATCCTAATCGCCATTCCCACCCAGCCTTGCGGACCCCATGCAAGCGATCCCAGTTCCCACCCAGCCTTGCTGTTCCTGTCCAGCCTTGTGGACCCCCACAGGCGATCCCCGTTCCCACCCAGCATTGCTGTTCCAGGCCAGCCTTGTTGACCCCCACCCCCATGCAATCGCTGTTCCCGCCCAGCCCTGTGGACTCCCACGAGTGATAGATATTCCCGCCTAGCCTTGCTGACCCCTGCATGTGATAGCCATTCCTGCCCAGCCTTGCTAAACCTTATGCACGATTGCTGTTCCCTCCCAGCCTTGCTGACACCATGCGTGATCGCCATTCCCGCCCAGCCTTGCTGACCTCTGTGCACGTGATCACTATTCCCACCCAGCCTTGTGGATTCCACCCAGACGATCAACCTTCCTGCCCAGGCTTGCTGACCTCTGTGTGTGCTATTGTCATCCCACTTGCCAAGTCCCTTCCCACCCCCAAACAGGGACCTAGGCTAGTATCTCCACCCTAGCCTTTCTGAACACTGTGTGCATTCTCCATCCCACTCACAGCCTACCCCCCACCCCTGGCCAGCAGGTTAGTGTCCCACACCCTAGGCTTTCTGAAACATTGTATGGGAAGACCACAGCAAAAAAGGAATAGCACGAAAAGTCAGTTACAAGTAAATCCAGCTAGATTGGCCAGTCCAACAATGGATGTCATGAATCAAAAGTTAGAAGAGGCAATAGGATCAGAACCACAAAACGAAGAAACAAACTATGCAACCCTAACCAAGCAAATAGCAGAAGTCGCAGAAACTCAACAAAGGACCAATAATTGTATGAATGGTATGCTCCCTAGATTAGACCTATTAGAAAAGAACCAGGAAGGGTTCCTAAGGCAGTTGAATGATCTGTAGGCAAGTGAAAAAAAAGAGGACCTCAATATCCAGCTGGCTAAGCTCAATGAAGACATAAAAAAATACAAGGATGAATTCCAAGAAACATTAAGAAAATAAGAAAATGACATGAAAAGGGAGCTCAACGGAGGGTTCAAAACTAAACATAAAAAAAAAAACAATAGAAAATACAAACCAAACTGAACAAGCCCAAAACTCTGTAGAAGCTCTCAATAATAGAGTCAACCATGTGGAGGATAGAAACTCAGAACTGGAAGACAAAACAGAAGAAACAGTCCGTGAGTCCAAAAGTAACAACAAGCTCAAAAATTTCTGTGAACAGAACATGAGGGAACTGCAGGATAACCATAAGCATCCCAACTTTTGAATCATGGGACTACGAGAAGGGGAAGAAATACAGACTAAAGGCATGGAAAACTTATCAACAAAATTATCAAAGAAAACTTTCCCACTTTCTCAAAAGAAAGTCCCAGCAAGTTACAAGAAGCTAACAGAACTCCAAACAGACTGGACCAAAGCAGAAATTCTCCATTAACACTCTGAACATCGATCACAAAGACAAAGTCCTGAAATGAGCTAGGAAGAGACAACACGTTACATATGAAGGCAAACCCATCAGAATTACTTCAGACTTCTTAATGGAAATCCATAAGGGCCTGGAATGGAACACTGCAAAACCTTAAGAACTTATGACTTTCAACCCAAACTACTCTACCCAGCAAAAGTATCCCTCATAATAGATGTTGAAAGAAAAACTTTCCAAGATAAAATTCAGCTTTACAACTATAAGAACACAAAGCCAAACCTACAGAGTACTTCAGGGAATGCTCCACACAGAAGATTCAAATAACTAACCTCAAGTGCCTATGAGAAGCAGATCACAATAACCAAACTTCAAGAAGGCACAAAAATAACAAAAGCCAAGAAAACAAACCACATAAACCACCACAATATGGCAGGTATTAAATCAAACCTCACAGTTATTACCCTAAATATTAATGACCTTAATTCACCCATAAAGAGAAATAAGCTAACAGGGTGGATCAAAAAATTAGACCCCCTCAATCTGCTGTCTTCAAGAAACCCACCTTGACACTAAAGACAGATACCTCCTCAGGGTGAAAGGGTGGAAATGACATTCCAAGCAAATGGAAATAAGAAACAAGCAGGCATAGCTACACTAATATCAGATAAAATAGACTTCAAGTCACAAGTAATAAAAAAAGACAAAGAAGGCCACTTCCTACTTACCAAGGGAACACTCCAAAGGTTAATGCTAAGACCCTACTACTGAAGATACCATATGCTGTTGATACAGACCTTGGAGTGACATGGCTGAAAACTGGAAAAGAGTCAATTCCCAGACAGCTAGCTTGTCTAGTGCCAGAAGGCACACTGGGGGAAAATGACCAACATCTGTCTAAACAACTCATGGTCTAAGCTACTCAGCAGCAATCAACCTGACGGGATGTTCACACAAGTGCAATAGTGGCACACAGCCATGGTGGGTTTCCAACTGTTCTTGATTTGGCTAACAGATCCTCTCAGTGGAATGGAACACATACTTGGAATGGGAAACAAGTCAGAACCATATCCAAAAATGAGTCCGCTCTCCAATATCAAGCTCCCACCCATAGTGGGCTACAAGAGGGCCTACACCTATTAAATTCTCTCTAAAACACTAATGGGTATCCATGTATCTCACTCTCCATTGGAGAACTTGCTTCTCTTTTTCCAATGGACGTAGAACCTGAGAAGACAATCAGCCCACCACACCCCACCAGGGCACCAGCTGAAGCCATAGAGTTAGTGAGGCAATGAGCAAGAGATGCTTTCTTGGTGAACCTGGTATCAGCACAAGGGTGAAGGAGACATGCACAGAGAACACTTAATTCCTACCAAATCAGATATCCAGACACAGAGACTCCCAAGACATCATCACTGAAACAGACCTAAAATGATCCCAACATGGCTCAGGGAAATTCACGGAAGAGGGGCCAGAAAGATTGTTAGAGCCATAAGCTGGGTCATTATGCCCAGAGACATTGCTTCACCCCCAAAACTGATGGCAACCCCCACAATGCAACACCCACAATCCTCATGAGGGGATGACAGGAGAAGGCTAAGGATGGCACCATCATGGATGTGTACACACTATATACATAACTAACAAAAAAAAAGAAAGAAAATGAGACTTCATGCAGGGTACAGGTACAGACAGTGAATTAGAGTGCCCCCAAATAAATGTACCTTTGCAGGGACCTTGATGATTTTAGAATTCACAGAAAATAGGCATAGTTTATGAGTTCAGTAGACTACTTATAATCTGTGTGTTTTTAAAATGTTTTTATTTATTTATTATTTATTTGATAGAGAGAGAAATAGAAGCAGAGAGAGAGAGACAACGAGACAGACAGAGAGAGAGAGAGAGAGACAACGAGACAGACAGACGGAGAGAGAGAGAAAGAGAGAGAGAGAGAGAGAGAGAGAGAGAGAATGGGAATGTCAGGGTCTCCAGCTGCTGCAAACAAATTCCAGATACAAGAGCTACCTTGTGCACATGGCTTATGTGGGTCCTGGGTAATGGAACTTAGGTCCTTTGGCTTTGCAGGCAAGGACCTTAACAGCTAAGCCATCTCCCCAGGCTGTGTGTGTGTGTGTGTGTGTGTGTGTGTTTTAAATATCATTGTGTGTATGACGTGCCTCTGTATGTGTGAGTGTGGGTACACATGTGCAATTGCCCCTGTGTGGATCAGATGACAATCTCCAGTGACAGTTCTCACCTTCTACTTTCTTTGAGGAAGGATCTCTTATTCATCACCACTGTGTATGCCAGGCTTGCCAAAGAGTTTCTGAGAATTCTCCTGTCCCTACCCCCTTTCTACCTTTAAGAATGCTGGGATTAGGGGCTGGAGAGATGGCTTAGTGGGTAAGCGCTTGCCTGTGAAGCCTGAGGACCCTGGTTTGAGGCTCAATTCCCCAGGACCCACGTTAGCCAGATGCACAAGGGGGCGCACACATCTGGAGTTCGTTTACAGAGGCTGGAAGCTCTGGCGCACCCATTCTCTCTCCCTCTCTCTCTCTGCCTCCTTCTCTCTGTCGCTCTCAAATAAACAAACAAAAAATTAAAAAAAAAGAATGCTGGGATTACAGATGCTCATTACTGTGTTAAGCTTTATTTTATGTGGGTTCTGGGGACCCAAACTTAGGTTGTCACACATATGCAGAAAGCACATTTACCCACTGGTTCATCTCCTTATCCCTCTGTGTTTTGTTTTAATTTATTTCTGTATTATTTTCTTTGGGGGATGGAAAGTGCATGCTAATTGCGTGCTCATGTACAAAAGCAACTAAAAAGAAGTGATCACGAAACTAGTACATTTCCTAGCTTTGCAAAACAAGTGAAGCTGGCAAGTGGAATTGTTTTTACCTTGTGTCCAGCAGGAGGAGGTCCACGTAACAGTATATCACACTGGTCTTCAATCCTTATTCCTTTATTTTCAAAGTAAGGAGCTGCCATGTTCTATCTGGTCTGCCTTTCCCAGGAAGGAACAGTGAAACCAAAGGAGTGTACAAGGATTTTTTCTGCTACAGTATAATTAGACATGATTTGTTCTATGTTGAATTTATGGTAACAAGTACATGAGCATTAGAGTTTGGCCACAAAAGAAGCACCACCTCATGTGACTCTTTCAAGGAAATATTTTTATAGAGTTTGGTAGGAATCATGGAAAGGAACTCAAAAGTTCTCAATTCAAAACACAATCAAATGAATCTTCAGTTTGGTGTGTCTAGAATCACTGTTTCCAGGCCCATGACCAAATCATGGCTCTGTCATTTTTTTTTTTTTTCATGCTATGACCCCAAAGGTCACAAAGGCAAGTCACTGAACCACAAAGTCCAATGTAAGTGCAAAATGCTGACAAGGACATCATATGGCATGCAGATTTGCTTTGAGGATTAAATATATTGACATGCAGTATCCATTGGATTTTAATTATTGCTATCATTTTATGGAGCATGCTCTTTATCTTGTAATTAAGCTGGTGCATTCATATGGTTCCTTCATTCATTCTGTGTCTACTTCTTGAGCACCTGCCATGTGCCAGGCACTGTTACAGGCCCTGGGGACAGGGTATTGAATAGAACCAAGCCCCTGTATCCTTGAGCTTTATGTTCTTTTGGGTGTGTGGGTGTGGCATGTTGTGTGTGGTGTGTGTGTGTGTGTGCAAGTGTACTCAGCCAGGGCAGGGTGTGTTTGCCTTTGGTGGCTAGACTGGAACACGAGGGTCCTGCTTCATTCCACTTCGGCTCTGCTACATATTCTAACTTGAGCTGGAGTTTCTTACTAGCCTGTAGGTTGTCCTTGTTGTTTTTATTTACTTATTTATGTATTTATTGGGTATGAGCCCTGGTGAGTTTCTGGTCTCTGATCTCCACAGGACTTGTGTTACAGATGTGTGTGGCCATACCCAGCTGTTTATATGTATATTGTGGACTGAACTTGAGTTATGTCTCAAGCCTCCTCAAGCCCTCATGTTTGCATAGATAGTATTCTTAATCATTGAACCATCTCTCCAGCCCTTGAGCTTCATAGCTTAGTGATACTGACAATATATAGAATAAACATTTTTTTTAAAAAATCTGGCCATTATATGTACAGGGAAGAAGAACGGCAATGGCAGATAAAGGAAGACACAATGACAATAGATATTTTATCATTTTTTAAAATTTTGTTTTTTTGAAGTAGGGTCTCACTCTAGCTCAGGCTGACCTGGAATTCACTACTTAGTCTCAGGGTGACCTCGAACACTTGGTAATCCTCCTACCTCTGCCTCCCATGTTCTGGGACTAAAGGTATGCACCACCATGCCCAGCTGACAATAGATATTTTAAGTATAATGCCAAAGAAGAACTGACTAAAGGTCACATTTAAGCTGAGTCCTGAGGTTTCAATACACCTAGTTATTATGCTACCTGTTTTCTCCCTAATTCAATCAATCAAGTAATTGGTATACCATGTTGCCTCAGCCCTCAGTTGTGAGGCACACATTCTATATCACCATTCCCTGAATTCATGAGCTGGTTACCGAGGAGGGATGTGTTATTATGCTGATAGTATTGAAATAAGACAGGCAAAAAATCTCATTTTCAGCCCAGCGGAAAAAAACTTGAATGCTAAAGTTTGGCAGATCGTTATTCTACCTGCTGATCCCTGAAGAATAGGCTGCTTTTTTTTTTCTCTAAAAATAGATGGCTGTCTCACTAAGGTGCTGTGTAACAAAGAGGCTGCCTGAGTCTCCATTCCATTTATTCCCTATTATTCAAGTTGGATAGAACAGTATAGTTAGTTCTTGCCTCCCTAAGGAATTCTGGCCAGCCAGTAAAGCATAGAAAATGTGGACGCCCTATTAGAAAATGTCTTGGGAAAACAACTTAGCTTGGCTATACTAAGAGAAGGGGAAACAGGGAGTTCCTCAACTTTCCCTGGTGCACAGAATGTTACATCTCTTTCATTAAGTCAGAATATAACAGAAGGACGTTCTGACCTATCTTAGCCACTTCTCTCCTAGTGCATTCCTTTCTCACTAACAATGCCAACTCACACTGACAATAAGATTGTGGGCTGAAAAGAGAATAGGGAGTTAGAGTGAAGGCTGCATTTGGAATTGGAGTAATTCAGCCTTAGGAGAGAGAACAGAAGCAGAGTCAAACCTACTAGTGCATAGGTTCTGCCTTCCTGACATTAACAGGGTTTTCTGCTCCATCTCTTGATTTAGATGAGCACAGGCCTGGAGACTCTGTATCAGACAGAGAATTCAGACAGAATACCACTAAGCACATTTTTTGAGGGCAAGGATGGGATTGTTCTTGGCTCTCTGATCTAAGCCATTCTGGTTAGCTGATGTCAGCATGATTTTACTAATACACCTGTTTCCTTAGTGGTCTGTTTATGTTTAGGGACTCACAGGTAGCTTTATTTTTGAGAATTTAAAACCCAAATGTTGTTTCTCAAATATAAAATAAGAATAATGCTTAGTACAAAGGATTATTGCTATGCTAGAGAAAGCAAGGAGTTTGAAGTTGGAGGCTTGAATTTTAATATTTTTTCTAAAGCAGGTGAAAAAAATTTCAAATGGAAAATACAGAAAGCATTTGCCAGAATGGTAATGCTCCATAAAGTAGAACTACAGGTGCTCGTTTCTTTTTTATTCTTGCACACACATAATATTCTCTCTCTCTCTCTCTCTCCATACATACATACATATATGTGTGTGTAATATATATATATATATATATATATATATATATATATATATATATCTCCAGTGAGCAAGTCAAGTGAGTAAATTTCCTTCATAATTAACCAGGGATAGAATCTTCTTTTTCATCATTGGTTGTTTTATAACATTTTGGAGCCAGGTATTCTCTTCTGTGGATCATTAATCTTCCAATTTACAAAAGAAGATGCAAGTACTCTATGAAATACCATCCATTCTAACATTCTATACTGTGATTGTGTGTGTGTGTGTGTGTGTGTGTGTGTGTGTGTGTGTGTTTGTATGTGTGTGTATGTGTAAAATTTAAACTAGCAATTTCAATGGCTGGGGCATTACCACTTTATCACTACTTCAAGCCACCATGACCAGAGCAGCCATGTGCTACAGGAGCTATCCCTTTCTGTGGGGCTTTGGCTTCTCTGACTAAAAGCACACAGGTATTTCTGCAAGTGTTTGTGAGTCACAGTTGGCCTGATTCTGTATCCTGAAGTGCTACTGCTGTTGAAATGCAGGATTAGTAACAAACTATTCAAATCTGCCTTCAGTTGAAGCAATTTCTTTATTTCAAACTGCCTTAGTGTGATCACTGGAGAAGTATATAACTGCATTCACTCATTTAATCTTTACAACCATGCTATGAATCGTGGCCAAGTATTATTATCCCCATTTTTAAAGTGATGAAACTAAGACTCAGAGAGGCGTGTATCAGCAGCTAGAATTTGAACCTCTATGTGCTCAGCTATGTTCAAATGTCACTCTAAAACCGACTGCAGCAAAACAGGAACAGCAAAGGGTGCTGTGTTTCTCAGATTTCAATTGTCTTAAATTGGCTTTCCCCTGTAACTCTGAGGAATAAGATCCTCAAACAAGAAGGTTTTGTTGAGCTGTTTCTCTGGTCCCTGGATCCCAGAGATAATGATCAACACTGCCAAAGCCTCTACCACAGTTTCACCCACAACAGGTACTTGTGAGTGGGTGTAGAAGAGGCTGACACAGGCCCTGAGTGAAGAAAGTAGTAATTATGTTAGGTTCCTTCTCTTTGAGAAATGTGCCAAACCCAGATAAAAGGTAAATATGGCAGCAGATAGGGTTCAGGCTTCTGGGAAGGAGACCAAATAGAACATCAGTGAAGATTATTCCAAATTTCTTAATACACTCAGCTCAATTCTATGCCAAAATTTAGGCTTTCCATGTTATAATACACAGGGAATTAACACTCGTTGTGCTGTCATGGGAATCTAATGAAAAGCATTGTTTACCAACTCTGTGCTAACATGGCATGTTTTAAAATCACAGGGCCAAGGTGGGGGCTAGCAAGTGTGGTCAAAGAGCAGTAAGTTATTCAGGTGGCACTACAACTTGCTAGCTAGGCACTATTGGGCAGGTACTGTAATTCTTCAGTTTCCTCTTTCTGCATCAACAAATATAGATGATACATCTATTTCAGAGCATATTCATTAGGATTACATGACATTTTATCAAAGTGATGAGAAAATATTATTTGGACATAAAAAGTATTGTTATCAGTATTTAGCAGATATCTATATGAATTAGCATGAATATGAGGACCTAATAAGCATGGGAAAGCCTAGGCTGAATAAAGTTGGGATACTGTACAGAAAGATTTTTTACCACTAATTTCCCAGCCTATATGGGGTCTGTAAGCTGCTTAGAAGCGCTACTGAAAGCTCAAGGCAGGCAAATGGTGTCAGCTTGCCTGGGGGAGCTAGACTTGACTAGTGTATAGAGAAAAGTTCAAGTTATGAACCACATATCTTCCTGACTTTGCCGAAGGACATCATGTCAGGAATCTTCAGGCTTTAGGAGTCTAACTAAAGGTCAACACATATTCAGGCAGGCTTCAGGCTGTTGCCTAAGGCTCTCAGTCATTATCAAGTTGGTGATGACTTCTGACCAACAATAGCAGCTTGTAGGACTGGCTGCCACTGGCAAAGAACAAAGTATATCTAAGAAGATGTTAAATTAAGGCAACTTAGCCAAAAGGCAGCATAGGTATCTTGGAGTGATTGTGATCAAATTCTCAGGCTGCAAAGAAGACCCCTTGTGCAGAATAACACAATAAGAAAAAAAGGTGCAAAGATCATAATATGGCATGGTGGTGCATGTATATAATCCTAGCACTCTAGAGGTTGAGCCAGGAGGGTTGTAAATCCTAGAGCAAACTGTTCTACACTGAAAGAACTGCCCTTACAAGTAAAAACACATAGATGGAAGTACAAGCATAGCCTCCAGGGCAGGAGAGATGGCTCAGTAGTTAAGAAGACTTGTTTCAAAGGCCTGATGGCCTGAGTTTGATTCCCCAGGATCCACATAAATCCATATGTACAGAGTGGCACATGCATCTGGAGTTTGTTTGAAGTGTCAGAAAGCCCAGGTGTGCCCATATTCTCTCTCTCTTGCAAATACAGAAGAAATAAAAATATTAATGTAGCCTCCAAATGAGTATATCTTACATAGAAGAAACCACTATAAATATTTAAGGGCTGATCTTTCTTCTAGATTAGCAACCTTTAAGGAGGTATCCTAAACCCAGCTAAAGCCAAACAAAGAGATAAAATTTGAAGTAGCATAGCACGGTATGAAACATCTAGACAAATTTATTTTGGCTTTATGGAAACCCAAGTTATTATCAATAACCATTTATGAAGTTTAAGCTTCTACACACATGTTCAGGTTGTAGTTTATTGAACATATACAATGTACCCACTGGATGATACAAATTATATTATTAATTAAATCATGCACCAAGGATCATACTGGAAACAAGAACTAGGATTGGAATTCAGATCCATCTAATTCTGTAACTTGAGGTTTTTTCAAATTTATAATCAGATAAGGTTGGCTTTTGTAAACTTCATGTTTTGTATGTTTTAGTAACATGTCCCATCACTGCATGCTTCCTAGTACCCAACATCTGAATTCTCCTGCCTACAGATTTTCCACAATTTATTCCTTCACAAGCCCCAGGACCCCAGGCAATTTTTTCATGAAAGAGGGATTTTGAAATGGTTGAACAACTATGAAGCCCATAGCTTGTTTATAGTAAAATGAACCCAAGATACCAGACCATTTAAGAGGAATCAATACCAATTCTCCTCAAACTATTCCATAAAAATAAAAGATAAGGTATGTTACCAAATTCATTGTATGAAGCCAGTATTATCCTGATACAAAACCAGATAAAGACATATAACAACTCATTACATATCAGTCACACGAATGACTATGGATATGAAAATTCTCAATAAAATATGGGCAAACTGAATTCAACAACACCACAAAAAGATATTCACTGTAATCAAGACAGCTTCATTTTGGGGATGCAAGGAGGGTTCTGGATATGCAAATAAAGTATAATATATCACATATATAAACTCAAAGACAGAAACAACATGATCATAGAAATGCAAAAAACAGTCTTTGGCAGAGACCAACATCACAAAGGAAATAAATAAGAATAGAAGGAACATGCCTCAACATAATAAAGGCTACATATGAAAAATCCATATCCAACCTTATACTAAATGGGGAAAACCCAACAGCGCTTCCACTAAAGTCAGGAACAATACAAAGTTGTCAATTTTCTCTACTCTTTATTTTAGTTTGCTTGTTTTTTTCAATGTATGGTCTCGCTCTAGCCCAGGCTGACCTGTAATTCACTATGTAGTCTCAGGATGGCCTTGAACTCACAGCGATCCTCCTACCTCTGACTCCTGAGTGCTGGGATTAAAGGCTTGCACCACCATGCCTGGCTTAATTTTCTCTACTCTTATTCAATATAGCATGAAAAATCTTCACTAGAGCAATAATACAAGGAAAGTAAATTAAGGGGTTACAAATAAGAATGGAAGAAGTCAAATTATCCCTCTTTATAGATGATACAATCCTATAAATAAGAGATTCTAATGACTCCAGAAAACTCTTGAGAAATAATACCCATATTTAGCAAAGTAGTAGGATACACAATCAGAATACAATCAGTAAGCTATCACAAAAGAACATGCTGACAAAGAAAACCATCACGTTCATAATAACTTAATTTTATATATATATATATATATATATATATATATATATATATATATATATATATATGACTGGGGAACTGGAGAAACAAAGAAGATAGTGAAAGTGGCATGTAGGAGGGACATGAATATGATCAAAGTACATGATATAGGAAAATATCTCAATAAAATCCATCAGTATAAATTTGAATATGTGCCATTAAATATTATGTAATCTAAAAGAAAAAAAAATTACCCCATTTTCAGGATGATCTGGATGTCAAAAACTTTTGAAAACAATCAAATATAATTGCTATGTGTGCACTGTTGAGTTATTGTTCTATATATATTCTATATTGGGCATGAATCTGATCAAATCTTGTGTTTTTTAAAGTGTCTCTCAAATATCATGTTTTACCATGAATTGCTTGTTCATTCTACTGATGTATGGGGGCTTTTGGTATTCTGAATGTCCATAACATATATTTTACCTATGTCACAGGAAACTATAATTTACCTCTACCCAAGACACTGTAACCATTACTGTAAAGTTGTCAAATCAACAACTCCATATTCCTCATATTTATTTCTTCTAAAATACTCAGAAAAAAATAAAACACTAAGAATAATACCTTGTCCCAGGAAGATATATAAATGTCCAATACATAAACTGACAGAAGAGGTGCTTCCAACTTCCTAGAAATAGGAAATGATAGTGACATTCTAGATCCCTAAGAAAACAGCTTCTGATTCTCTTTCACACTGGTCTTTAAATATATCCCAGGAGGAGGAGGATTTTGTAGAAACCTTTATAGTTGACATAAAAAATACTAGTCCCCAAAATTCTGACCACAAATCAATAATTCTTTTAAAAATCATTCCATTAAATATGACATGCAAAGATTGATTAATCCAAGGTTGATGAATGGACAGTTTTATAGCCCTAATCTGTCTTCTTCTTCATCTGCTGAGTATACATGTCTTACTGATGCCATAATGTTTCCAAGATAATTTACATTTTGAACTTTTGACAGTCATTTTCCTTTTGAATTCAGCATGCTAAACAAGAGCTGTTGGATCCACATGGGAGATAGAGAATGAACCATAGAGATGTTAAAGGTCACTCTTCAAATGAGAGTCAGATCCAAGAACAGAACACTGACTGTAGAGACTTGTGCTCTGAAGACATATTAATCAGTAAGCCAGTTATCCTTAAATAAATCTAACTGAACTAGAAATAGAAATGTCTAGAAACTAATTTAATAGATTTTAAGAGATTCTTTTGAATAGATGTGTTTAATGCCATGGATTTATATGACTAAAGATGTCAGATTTGAATTCTCATTCCTAACTTCCTCTCTACCTTGCATTGAAATCTCCATAAAAATGGCCATGGAATTTGGAGAAGGGTGGGGATAGTTTTTGGGCTACGTCCAGGAAAAATGAACTCCTTAAAGAGCCCTGATCAGGAAAATGGAAGAGAGCAGGGAATATACCTGCTTCTTCTGACTAAACTCAGTGCTTAGCCTTGACATTTACTTAAAGCCAGATTTTGGCTCTTGTGTTCTCCTAGTATTAAGTGAAAACAAGCCCCTAGCAAAGCCAGCTCATTGAAACTCGCAGCAGTAAACTGTAAACATAGGTTCATTAAATCTCACAGTCATTTGCAACTAGACAGCATCAGTTCCCTTTTAGGGGCAGGACCTTGTTATGATGTTCTTCTCTTGCACCTGGATACAAAAGGCCTCTAATATTTAGAAGTCCCAATTACAGTTAGGACACTATTAGACCTGTGAAAATCTGATAAATTACTCAGAATTACAATAGTACACAGGCAGCAAAAGCAAGTAAAAAATCTACAGGTTGAACAAGGAACATTTTGATATCAGCCCTGAAAAATAATAGAATGATTTGACTATTCCTTAATGATTGGAAGAATTCAGTAGCTTGTTTTTCGATTCTGGTGCAAAGATAAGACGGCAGGAAGAAATGCATTAATGGAAACAACATGTCTTCACCCCAGGATTAAATCTAGACCAACCCTGAGGGAAGGCTCTCACTGCTATCCTGATAGTTTTCTTTGTACTGTGATTCAGCCAGGTGAGCTAATGCCTCATTAATGAGAGCAAGGCCACCACTGAGATAATTCCTCCTCATCTAAGTCTTAAAAATAAAGAAAATACAAAAAGAAATGGAAAATTTTCATGTGCCTTTGACAAACATCATTCACTAATTATAAATCAATCATAGTCCTCTTGGAGATCCTACTTCCAGGGCTCCTGCCGAGAGAGCTCCTCACCT